>JAZHEH010000734.1:2514318-3771477 GCA_036589455.1 Ateles fusciceps | reverse complement strand
GCTCTTTGTTTATCAGCAAGGAGAGACAGTAGCTGATGTTAGGACACTACCCAATGCCTCAACCGTGGACAATATTCGCTCCATCTTTGGAAATGCTGTTAGTCGGTATGTTGATAACCTATATAAAAAATCTGTTAAATTTCTTGTCTTGATTTATCATTCCCTCACATTATTTTGGAACCTTTCAAGATAGTACCTGCCTTAAGACTGAGTTTGCTTTAGTCAAATACATAGGCTTGTTTTTATGCTTCAGATCATGTAGTCAACACTTCCTGGGTGCATGTAATCTCCTAGATGTTGTGGCTGTAAGTCATGTGTTCTTTCAAGGTCTTAGTCTTCAAAATATTTATAGTGTAGTAGAATTATTTATCCTCCAGCGCTCCTTCTTTTCCTTGTATTTCCATTATCATCACTTTAGGATTTCACTTACTTATCATTCAACGTTTATTGCCCCTCATATTCCAGGCTTTGTGCTAGAAGTTAGGGATATAAAGACAAATAAAATATTTCTTGCCCTTGAAGACTAGATTTGTAAGTGCCAAATCTTCATTATCAAGGAAAGCATAAGAGGGGAAAGTGTTTGCATTATGGATTCCTTGTAGTGCTCCCCCTCTGCATGTGAAAACCACCATTTCCATCATAGATTCCTAGCTGTCTCAGGACCTTATAAACCCCAAAGTGCCTATGTCATAATGTGAGGGGAAGAATACTGAGACCCTTCCATGTATGGGAGGTATATGGATGAGACAGCTCCTAACTTCACATTTCCCAGAAATCTGAAAAGCAGCAGTCATTTCAGTACCCAGTTTCTACTTGGAAGGACAAATAATTTATTCTTTAAGCTAAACCAACTAAGGAACAACTAGTTCGCTTTTAACTTACAATTTTCCTTCTAATTTAAATGAATTAATTTTTTAAACTGCTAGAGTGACAGAACTCTGTTCTACAGTGTAACTTTTCAGAGCATCTTTGACTAGATCTTAAGACTACACTTAGTTGTTACGAAATCCTAGGGACAGTACAAGATTAGAAATCCTCTAGAGCAGCATTTCCCAAAGCAGGCTTCCAGAACACTAGCCTCTTGAGGCATTTTGGGAAAAAGAGTTTGCTGGTTCAGTGTGTATGGGAAATGCCACAAGCCATACTCTCCATTGAAGATACTCAGAGCACACATTACTGCATGAAAAGCTTCCACCGGCCATTCGGCACACCCTTATTGAGTGCCCGCTATTTCCTGGGGTATTGTACTATATGGTAGGGATATAGTAGTAAACAAAGCAGAAATGATTCCTGCCCTCAGCTGACTTTTTAGTTGGAAAGACACATTAAATAATTATACCATTCATTAGCAGATTGTGCTAGATGCCTCCCTGGAAAAATAAAGGACATGATGGGAAACTCGGTAGGGTCAGAGAAAGGGGATCGTTAGAGAAGGTTCTTTGAATAAATAATTTTTGAAATATGAAGGATAAATAGGAATTAACAAGGTACCAATAGGTTAGAAGTAGAGCTTTACAGACAGAGGGACTAGTTCTTGGAAACGTCTTCAGACAGAAATAAGTGTGGCTTGTCTGAGGACCTCTTTTCGCCTATTAACCTTCCCTCCCCAATAAACACTTTGGGGAACAACACACATTGTAGAACCACATTGTGGTGCTATTCAGTATAGTAAGTAATTCAGCAGAGGTAAGTTCTTGGAATCGGAATCTCATCTTTGGGATTTAGTTACTAAGATACATTCAAGTTTCAGCAAAATAAGGTTTCAGAGGTTGGACTGATTGTTCTATTCCAGCAATTAGAGCAGTACCTAGCACATAGCACAAGTGCTTAAAAACACTGACTGAATAGGGTGGGTAAGTGGATGGATGAATGGATGAGAGGGTAGGTAGGTGGGTGGATGGATGGATGAACAGACAAATGGATGAATGAATGGACAGGCACAGAGGACTTCAAATGAACCAAGTCTCTGGGGCCCTCATTTCACAGTTAGTTTGTGGGAAGGAACCTTGTGTTTTCTAATTCTGATTTTTGTATAATGTTTGAGTTTTCTAGTATTTTCAGAAGCTTCAGAATCTCTCTTTTCTAACCAGAGAACTGATAGAAATTGGGTGTGAGGATAAAACCCTAGCCTTCAGAATGAATGGTTACATTTCCAATGCAAACTACTCGGTGAAGAAGTGCATCTTCTTACTCTTTATCAACCGTAAGTGAAAAAGAACCACATGGGAAATCCACCCACAGGGAATTTTATGGGACCATGGGAAAATTTCTGATCAACAGGTTTGATTACACATAGAGAAACCTCATGGCAAAGTGTGGTTTTTTTGGGAAGCATGTATAGTTTTTGTCCTATGTCTGCTCAGCCCTCCCACACGTGCTCATTGCTGGTTCACTGTCGGAGTCTGGTTCTCACCTCTAAGAGGAAGCCCAGGAGAGGGCATAACAGGCCCCCCGTGAGCCAGCCCACCTTCCTCACCTGCTGGTGTCAGAGTCATTACAAGCAAGCCCAAGCCAGAGCATTGCTGGAGGAGATTAAGGGCCACTGTTTGAAATTGCACAGCAGGACACAGAAAAGGGGTACCTTGGGCATAGGCATTGTCATTAAAGTAAAGGAATTGCTGAGGTAGTTGAGATTTTCCTATTTAAGGAATGAGCTTTAGGATACAAAGAGCAGTTCTAGAAATTATGGAGGAAATTAACCAAATTAATTAGGATTTTTCTTAAATTCCTTTACAGTTGTTATCTCTCTGCTGACACAGTGTTTACATGATTCTTACCTACTAAACAAATTCTATTTTGTATTCTGCTTCTTAGAACTTAATTGTGTATTACAAGGTTTTGATGGTGACCTAGCAACAACAAATAATCCCAAACATTTTTAATTTTCCATCCAGAAATCAGATGCATCTTTCCATTTCCATGGTTTCAGTTTTCATTTTTATCTTATAGGTTATTTATCTTTATTGTTTTAAAGGATTTCATAATAATTTTATAGTTTTTGTTTTGTTTTGCTTGTTTGCTATTGGAAATGGAATATTCCCCTCTTTCCATTTATAGTGCTGACCAGCTGTAAATGTCTCAAAATATGCAAAACTGTTATATGTAAAACTGTTTTACAGCAGTTGTTCAAAGCAATACAGAAACAATAAGGAGAGAGCCAATCATTTACAAACAAATTCTGTTAAACTGATTTTTATTAGCAGGGTTTTTCCTACTTCATTAGGAAAGACACCTGATGCATAACAAAGCTTGTTTTAATCAAGGCTTAGAAAATGTTTTTTATTAGTTTTTTTCTAACCATGAAGAATAACTGCTTTGTAACACACATGCTGGCCATAAAGCAGGCAAAAAATTCAGTGTAGGTGCTGTCTGACTGGCCTCTGTCTGTTATTCTGTTGGGGGCTGCCTGCCACAGCCTCTGCATTATGATTAGCTAATGTGTTCACAATACCAAGTTCTCAGTAGCAAAGAAAGGTCAAGCTTTTATGTGTGCCATTCCTTCGTTTATCTACATTGTGCAAGCACACTCAGTGGCAGTTCAGAATTTTCAGCAGAGGGGCTCCAGCTGTCCTTTTGTCAGGTGCCCATGCCTGCTTCAGGCCTATGTGGTCAGGACACGTGTTACAGAGTATAGTGACGTTAATGATGGGGCCATGGATGTGGTGAACACTCAGAGAATGTTAATCTCTTCATTGATAAAGTCACAGCCACTTTTCTTGTTGGAAATAAAAAAGATTTGACGTATCCTTGGCTACAACAACAAAGGACAACAGATAATCAGCAGGTCATCTAAAATCAGGTCCACAGAGAAAGGAGAGCTGTGTTTCCTGAAAGTACATCTGTCTCTGATTTTGGTCTTATTTTTTTCCTGCATTTATTGCTTTCTACCCTCTCCAAACCAGCCTCATTTCCTAAATTACCTTACATATGCATCAACACTTGTACTGCCTGAAATTCTGGAAAACTGTGTGTGGCCACTGCACTGTTGAAACTTCCTGAGCAAAGTTAGTTGCTCTCTCTGCTCACCATTTAGCACACACACCTCTGTAATAGTGCTGACCACTTGGGGTTAGAATTAGTTTATTTACCAGCATGTTGTCTACCAGCACTTGGTGTGTGATGTACAGTATATATTTGCAGAATGAAAAGTCTGAGGGCTGATGTCATACTTCCCACTGTGCCCAGCCAGAGCACGGCTGGTCTACATGGGGTAATGGGGGCAAAGGGAAGTGAGGAGGAAGAATGTATTGCCTTATCATGATTTCTGTTACTTGGCTGAAGGAAAAGAGTTTCAAGCCGATAGTAAGCTACTGGGCTGGAAAGTGGCAACAGATAAAGGTGGCCTTTTCTTCCTGGGGATGTGATGTGCGTATTACTCCAGAAATGTTTTTCCTGAGGAAATTTCATGACTTTGTATGAATGTATACATGTGATCTCACCCCTCAGAACAGTCTTGAACTGGCTGCTTTCTTTTTATTTTTTAGATCGTCTGGTAGAATCAACTTCCTTGAGAAAAGCCATAGAAACGGTGTATGCAGCTTATTTGCCCAAAAACACACACCCATTCCTATACCTCAGGTAACGTAGCACCAAACTCTTCAACTAAGACTAACAAGGAGCACATGTTCTATGAGGCTTTCCTCTTTGAAGAGATGAGCATGCTAATGGTACAGTCAGAGTGAATCCTATACACCACTGGCAAACGATATCTGTCCCTTCTCACAGGTACAAGGTACAGTTTTCCTTCATTTATTCACTAATTTAGCAGAACCTCACTAAGAGCCTCCTCTATGCCAGTCTCTGCATTAGCAATACAAAAATGAATGCCATGCCTCACCCCTTCAGGAGGTGCTGATAGCTTGTAGGCAGAGTAGAAACATGTGCTCTGGAGTCTCTAAGTATTACTTCTGCTGGGGTCAGTTGGGAAGCCACAACAGCTACTGTTTTTCTTTCATAAAAGACAATTAGCCAGGTGCAGTGGCTCTAATCCCAGCACTTTGGGAGGACGAGGCGGGCGGATCACAAGGTCGGGCGTTCATGTGACCAGTCTGACCGTGAATTTTTAGTAGAGACCAAACCCTGTGTCAAAATTAGCCAGGCGTGGTGGCAGGTGCCTGTAATCCCAGCTACTTGGGAGGCTGAGGCAGGAAGATTCGCTTTAACCTGGGAGGTGGAGGTTGCAGTGAGCTGAGATACTGCCACTGCATTCCAGCCTGGATGACTCCATCTCAGAAAAAAAAAAGAAAGAAAAAAAGACAGTGTTTTGCTCTGTGGAGGTTCTTGTCTTAACATACACACTATTCATTGCCCAGATGTTCATGTTATTCATGTGAATAATTTAGCAGTCATATTTTAGCAGGCATAAATAGTTTAGCACTTAGATTAAATAGACCAAACCCCATAGTAGATATTTGAAATACAGAATAAATGTGAAGTACCCCCCACTCTAAAGGAATTTATAGTCCATAGCTGACTTATGGAGGATCTCTTTCCATTATTTCTGCCTCTGCTACTAGTTTGTCTCTTTCATATACTTAGCATTTTTATCCCAGCATGGCAAAAGATCACTCTTAGTAAAAGCACTGTATTTGTATAGGACATAGTTCATACTAAAATCTCTTAAGTCTGAAGCCTTATCGCTCTGAATAGAAATTGTGTTGGAACTAATTTCTCTTTGTTTTCATTTTGATTGAAAAGGGAAGAGCATAAAAATTATAGTTAAAGGTAGTTTTATTTTATTTTTTTGAGATGGAGTCTTGGTCTGTTGCCCAGGCTGGAGTGCAGTGGCACAATCTTGTCTCATTGCAACCTCCGCCTCCCAGGCTCAAGTGATTCTCCTGCTTCAGCCTCCCAAGTAGCTGGGATTACAGGTGTACACCACCACACCTGGCTAACTTTTGTATTTTTAGTAGAGATGGATTTTACCATGTCGGCCAGGCTGGTCTGGAACTCCTGACCTCAGGTGATCCGCTCGCTTTGGCCTCCCAAAGTGCTGGGATCATAGGCGTGAGCCACTGTACTCAGCCTAAAGGTAGTTTTAGATTAAATGTTTTCAAGTTTTCGCTTGCAAAGTAACAAACTGGTCAGGTTACCACCTTGTTCCGTCTACATATTAATCAGGGTCCAAACAGGAGATAGAAACCAGACAACAATTTGAACAGAGGAATAAAGAATTACAAACAGGAGGTTAGAGTAATAGGGGATTTGTTTTTTCTTTTTTTTTTTTTACTTTTTTCTTTTTTTTTTAAGATGGGATTTCACCATGTTGGTCAGGCTGGTCTTGAACTCCCGACCTCAGGTGATCCACCTGCCTTGGCCTCCAAAGTGCTTAGATTACAGGGGTGAGCCACCACGCCCGGCCAAGTAATAGGGGATGTGATAGCAAGAGGTGAAGAGAGAGGAACAGCAGATGTACAGAACAACCCATTTCCTCCTAGGGCTGAGATAGCGTCCCCTTACCACACTCCCTCACTTCTGACTGAGATACAGACCTTGTTGAAGAGAATGTAACTGGCTCGCTGCAAGGTAAAGTCAGTGAGGCGGTCCCCGGTACCACTCTGAGGGGATGCTGGGAAAAACTGCCCATGAGAAGAGAACAAGTGCTGCTGGCCACCTGTACTAAAGAACTTGAAGTCTGATAAGAGTACACCCTAACCTGCCATAGAAACCCCTTCCTCCTCCTGAGTCTCTCTAGCACCTTCTACTGGCAAAGCTTCACATTGCAAGCCTCCATTATCACAGAGGAAGCAATGAAAGATGGACTCAGAGCTAAGGCGATAAGTTGATAGCTAGCATAGCCTCTAAATTGACTTTTTGTATCACATTTTATTGACAGAAAGTGTTCTTGCATGTATTGTTTCCTCATATAATAGGGGACTTATTCATGGCTGCAGAGGAGAAAACAGATACTAAGAAGTTAAGTGACTTGCCCAAGGTCACATAATAAAAAATTTCACTAGTTCTACATATAGTATATGTGGCAGGTGCATATAAAGCACTTGGCATGACTTTAATTCCCACTATAAACCTATGAGATAGGTAATTCTGTTATGTCTACTTTAAAAATGAAGAAACTGAGGCAAAGAAAGATGATATAACTTAACGCAAAGCTACACAGCTCTTAAGTAACAGGGCTAATAGTGAAACTCACTCACTCAGACTTGATCCTGAGGTTTTGACCACTGTGTCATCTAGCCTCCCCAAATCTACTGGCCACCAAATACACCATATGTGGACTTTTTCTCCCCTCTCCCACTATCTAAGGTAATTGTTCTCTTTTTCCTGCCAGTTTAGATATCAGTCCCCAGAATGTGGATGTTAATGTGCACCCCACAAAGCACGAAGTTCACTTCCTGCATGAGGAGAGCATCCTGGAGCGGGTGCAGCAGCACATCGAGAGCAAGCTCTTGGGCTCCAATTCCTCCAGGATGTACTTCACCCAGGTCAGGGCGCTTCTCATCCAGCTGCTTCTCTGGGACCTTTGAAATGTGCCCTGCCAGACATGAGAGCCCAGATTTTTGCCTGTTACTTAGGAACTTTCTTTGCAAGTATTACCTTGATAGTTTTGACATTTTCTTCTTTGAATCTAGTTATAAAGGTATTGTGCTGTTGTTCCTGGGCTTAGAGTCATAAGGCCAGAGCTCACTTCCTCACTTTGCCTCTATCTGGAACCTTAGACCAACTTTCTAGGAAAACGAGCTGTCTGAAAACAGAATAGGGTGCCTCTTCAGTGCACTCTTCACTGGAGATGTTCAGGAGGAGGCTAGTCCCACCTACATAGGGCACAGTGGAGGGGTGAAGCCCCAGGGAGGCAGCAGGAAAAGTAGAAAGAGTGGAGGCTCTACTGTTGGACAGACCTGGGTTACCAGCCATATGACTAACCTTCCCTGGCCTCCGTGTCTCCCTCAGTAATGAAGGAATGGGTCATCCCCACATCTAAGGATAGTTACAAGCAGTCAGTGAACAGCAAGTGTCTAGTACAGCTTCTAAGTGCTTATTATTCTAAGTCACTTCACTTATCTGAGTTCTGTTTTCCTATCTGTAAGATAAGCAAGTTGGATAAAATGATCTCCTATATACTCTCCTGGTTCTGAGATAATGTGGTTGTCGGCAGGCCTTTATTCGTGGTGAGGATGTTCGTCATAAGCACACTGAATGCTTCTAGGACCCAGCATAATTTAATGGAGAAAATACTTCTATTTTCTCCATTAAAGTATGCTGGGTCCTAGAAGCAGAAACTGGACTTCTGTGAGACCCTGCTTCACAGAAAACTTAAAATTCCCAAGCAGATGAATGCTTCTCAGAAGGACATTCACAGTTATCCACCTGGAAAGAATCTAGATGGAAGGTGGCATGGGCACTAAGCAGTGAGATTAAACCCAGCCAGGGCAGCCCCAGCAGCCTTGGAACCCACACACTGGAGATTGTTGATGCAGAGAAGAAGGGAGTCCTCACAGCTTTCTGCTGGTGACATCTGAAAGGGATATGTGGCAGGTGGGAGGAAGAAGTTCTGTCTGGAAACCAACCCTTGTTCCTCTGTTATGATTGACTCCTGGTACCAACATGAGCCCCAGGTCTTATAGAGGCCATAAGTCCCTATGCCTTGTAGTGCCTTGGACAAGATGAGACCACACATGCCCCCAGTGGGTTAACATGTCTAGCAAGGCTCTTGGAGCACTATCTGATACACAGAAAATGCCCAGTAGCTGTTAGTTGGTTTGATACCTCTTGTTGTTGCTCACTTAAGCTCTGTGCCCCTTTACTGCTCCTTTTATTCTGCCTCCCTCTGCACATGTGCATCTAGACTCCTCTCAGAGACACACGCTGGGTTGAGTGCCCAGGGATGCAGCATAGGTGTTGCTGCCTTCCACAGAGGCGCTCATGGTCTACTAGAGAATATATCCCATGGGAGACAGAAAAAGACCTGGGAGAATATAGGAGGGGTCCCTGTCCTGGACTTGGGCAGTCACGAAAGGAACGGAAGAGACATGGAGGCTGGGACCCAAAGGCTAAATAGGAATTTGGTGGGCCAACGGGGGAGGGGAAATGAAAAGAGTGTTTCTGGCAGAGGAAATGGCAAGGATAAAGGCCTGGAGGTGCATGTGTTTGAGAATCTGAAAGTTCAGTGCAGTGGGTCCAGTGTTCTCTACACTGGCTGCCATTAGAATCACATGGGAATCTAAAATTCCAATGTCTGGGCCCTCCCCCAAACCAATAAATCATTCTTGGATGGTGGGGTCTGGGTATCAGGATTGTTTAGAAGCCTCCCTAGGTACTGTCATATGCAGCTGGGGTTAAGCTGTGCTGGGACCTGAGTATGTTAGGGTGAGTGGCAGTGGTGGAATTGAGGCTGCAGAATTCAGGCCAAAGAGAGAGGTTTTCGTCAGGAAATTAAAGAGTTTCGATTTCAACTTGATGGGAGTGAATGGGATCTTTTTTTTTTTTTTTTTTTAGACAGAGTTTTGTTCTTATTGTCCAGGCTGGAGTGCAATGGCGCGATCTTGGCTCACTGCAACCTCTGCCTCATGGGTTCAAGTGTTTCTCCTGCCTCAGTCTCCCAAATAGCTGGGACTGTAGGCACATGCCACCATGCCTGGCTAATCTTGTATTTTTAATAGAGACATGGTTTCTCCATGTTGTCCAGGCTGGTCTCAAACTCCTGACCTCAGGTAATTCACCTGCCTCAGCCTCCCAAAGTGCTGGGATTGCAGGTATGAGCTACCACGCCTGGCTGGATGGGATCTTATTTGCCTTTTATGAAGAGCTCCCTGGTTGCAATATCAGAATGGATTGGAGCGGAGCAAGATGGAAACCTACAATGATTTGGGAGAAGTGGTGAGGGGCTTGAGCCATAAAAAATACCCCCATTCACTAATAGTCGAGCATGTAGAATTGCCAGGATCTGGAAATGGTTTGGCTAATGGAGGGTGGGAGGAAAGGCCCAAAGCGTGAAAGGAAGATGGAGAACGCATTGCCTAGCCCAGAGTGATTGCCGTTTGCTCTGTCCTAGTTGAGGTCTAAGGGTTTTGCCGAAGATCATTGAGTCTGTGGCTCCATGGGGAAAAGAATCTCTCAGCATGCCTCCTTGTCTTATCCTGGGTTAGTCAGCTTCATTTAGTTAGATTACATTTTATTTTCCAGTAGAACTCTGCCTAAGTCCTGAGCAGTGTGTCTTCAGAGGGATCAGAGGACCTGCCTCTTTCAGTTGGTGCATGACACCAGCTTGGTGGTCTCCTTGCTGCTCCCTGTTTTCAGAGGGGTGGTCAGAATACCTTCTCTCCCTGCCAGCAGCAGGTCACACTGGCTCCTATCTTTTTGGCCATGGAGCCACCATCTTTCTGCTCCTCATCATGTGCCTTGCACTCCACTGATTTTGGCCAGTACAACAAAAGCCCTGGTTTGCAGTGAATGTATTTGGTATGGAAATCAGGAACCCTAGGGATTCCACTCATCATATTTGGTTGCTGTGCTTTTCCTCCAATCTTTCACCATAGTAACAATCAACTCAGAAGACTTCTATGACCACTTGTGTGGGGGTTTCTCCCCACATACTAAACAAGCAGGCAGTTCCACAGTGGACACCAGCCAGCCTCCTCCAATTTAATTCCAACACTGTCTACTTGGAGAGAGCATTAGATCCCACAGGTTGAGGGTGCAGTCCCCAAGACTACCCCCAGTCTCCTGTTTCAGACACTAGTCACAAGTCCAGGACTCTAGAGGTTCTGACTAACCAGTTTCAAGTTGGGGTTCTCATGACCCCCCACTTTGTTTTTGATTAATTTGCTGGGGTGCCTCATAGAACTCAGGGAAACACTTAGTTTTCTGGATTCATTACAAAGATTTTAAAAGATGCCAATAAGGGTGGGCATGGTGGCTCACGCATGTAGTCCCAGCACTTTGGGAGGCTGAGTTGGGTGGATCACCTGAGGTCAGGAGTTTGAGACCAGCTTGACCAACATGGAGAAGCCCCATCTCTACTAAAAATACAAATATTAGCCGGGTGTGGTGGCACATGCCTGTAATCCCAACTACTGGGGAGGCTGAGGCAGGAGAATTGCTTGAACCTGGGAGGCGGAGGCTGTGGTGAGCAGACATCATGCCACTGCACTCCAGCCTGGGCAACAAGAGTGAAACTCCATCTCAAAACAAACAAACTAAAAAAGATACCAATAAATAGCCAAATAAAGAGACACACAGGCCTAGGTCTGGAAGGGTCTGGAGCGCAGGAGCTTCTGTCCCCATATAGTTGGCTCCCAGCACATGAATGAGTTCTTGTTCATTTTCCTGTCAGCCTTGGTTCAACTCTCCAGAATCCCCCAAACTCTATCTTCTTGGGCCTTTTGTGGAGACATAGTTAGGCAGGCATGATTGAAGAATGGACAACAGGGTCAAAATATGATTGGACATAAAGGGTATGGTCTAAACCCAGTAAGTCCTGTTTGTTCAGTGCCATTAGAATTACATGGGAAACTTTTAGAAAATTCCAATGTCTGGGCCATCTCCAAACCAATAATATGTTTCCCCCTTCTCTTGGCCTCTCTGTGGCCATTCTTACCTCCATGGTATGGGGCAGGATCCCTATGGAACCAGGGTCTTATGACCCACAATCGGATTAGAGTCTTGCCTTGGACAAGTGAAAGGAACACAGGTGTTATACTTATGTATATTAAGTACATACTTGTATGGTATATATTTATAAAATTTACACGTGGGTTTTGGGAAGCAGAAATTAACATAACTACTCTTAAAAATCTTTTAAGTCTCTTTGAAGTTAGAAAAGTCACTGTACCTTTTTGTTTCCATTGGCCCTGTACTTCCTCTATCATACCCCAGCAGGAGGTGCATGATGTCTTATTATATATCATTTTGGTAATAAGATTCATCAGTGGGTTCAGTTGGTGACCGCCTGATTCCCTCATTGTAAACTTACTCATCAACATTTAGCTTAATGGTTTCACCTTTAGTTGGTGACCATTACCTTAATCAGTTATTTCATTAGATTGTAAGATTATGATTTGCTGATTTTATTTCTTCTGTATTGACTATAATTTTTTGGTATAGAAGAACTTTCCCTTGTTATAGCTATTTGGTTATCTTGAAATACAGTTCTTACCAGAAAGTAAGACTAAATGCTTAATTATATCCCTCTAGCTATCAATTTTCGAAGGAATGAATGGTGTCCTAGTAATTTCCAGTGGTATTTAATGATGTTTCCCTTTCTCCCTCTCTTATTCCTTCCCCCTCCTCACTTTCACTTTTTTGCTCTGTCACTATTTTGTCATAGCTGTTAACAGAGCAACATATTTTAATCAGTTGTAGTGATTTTTCTTTTTGATGTTCAAATTACCCAATCTTATTCCAGTGGAGGCCAGCCCTTGGAGCTGGTGCCCTCTACCTTTTAACCCAGTTCCATTAGTCTTGATAGCTGCCTTATTTCTGACAAGACAAGATGTTGCAGGCACATTTTATACTGTCCCAGCCTAAGCCCTGGAGTAGGCCTTTTCTTCAAGGAGCTCTAGTTCATTTTAGTGGGGAATGGTATTTAAAGACTATAATCTGGGATCTGGGAGTCCTCATTGCTACTAGGTAGTCATTACTTTTAGGCCTTTCCAGTGGTCAGAGCTAGGAAATATGTATATTTAAAATAGACAGTTGAGTGGTTGTTGCCAGGAGCTAGGAGGAAGGAGAAATGGGAAATTACTGTTTTTTGGGTTTTGTTTTTGTTTTTGTTTTTGGAGTCAGTCTTGCTCTGTCGCCCAGACTGGAGTGCAATGGCATGATCTTGGATCACTGCAAACTCCGCCTCCTGGGTTCAAGCAATTCTCCTGCCTTAGCCTCCCAAGTAGCTGGGACTACAGGTGCACACCACCATGCCCGGCTAATTTTTTGTATTTTAGTAGAGACGGGGTTTCACCGTGCTAGCCAGGATGGTCTCAATCTCCTGACCTCATGATCCACCAGCCTCGGCCTCCCAAAGTGCTGGGATTACAGATGTGAGTCACCGAGCCCAGCCAGAAATTATTGTTTAATGGGGGGCACAAAGTTTAAATTGGGGAAGATGAAAAAGTTCTAGAGATAGATGGTGGTGATGGTTGCACAACAGTGTAAATGTACTTAATGCCACGAACTCTCACTTAAAAATGGTTAAAATGGTAAATTTTATATATATTTTACCACAATAAAATGTCTTCTACTGCTGGGCACAGTGGCTCACGCCTGTAATCCCAGCACTTTGGGAGGCCAGGGTGAGTGGATCATGAGGTCAAGAGATTGAGACCATCCTGGGCTAACACGGTAAAACCCCATCTCTACTAAAAATACAAAAAAAAAAAAAAAAAAATTAGCTGGGCTTGGTGGCACGCACCTATAGTCCCTGCTACTCGGCAGGCTGAGGCAGGAGAATCGCTTGAACTGGGGAGGCAGAGGTTGCAATGAGCCAAGATCGCACCACTGCACTCAAGCCTGGGCGACGGAGCGAGACTGTCTCAAAAACAGTCAGACAAACAAAGTCTTCTTTTGGCAGTCCCTCCCCCAAGACAAATATATGAGAATTTTACACTGATATTTCCATGTAAAGATAATTTTATGATTATAAGGATTTTGCTTAGTTCTTGAATTTTATGCCTGTAAACCTTTTATACTTCACATTTTAGGCAGGATTTCTGCTGTAACAATGAGAAATATATCTCATTCTACCTTCTTTCTTAGTACTGCTCCATTTGGGGACCTGTATATCTATACTTCTTATTCTGAGTCTCTCCACTATCTTTTTTCTTTTTTTTTTATACAGACTTTGCTACCAGGACTCACTGGCCCCTCTGGGGGAGATGGTTAAATCCGCAACAAGTCTGACCTCCTCTTCTACTTCTGGAAGTGGTGATAAGGTCTATGCCCACCAGATGGTTCGTACAGATTCCCGAGAACAGAAGCTCGATGCATTTCTGCAGCCTCTGAGCAAACCACTGTCCAGTCAGCCCCAGGCCATTGTCTCAGAGGATAAGACAGATATTTCTAGTGGCGGGGCTAGGCAGCAAGATGAGGAGATGCTTGAACTCCCAGCCCCTGCTGAAGTGGCTGCCAGAAATCAGAGCCTGGAGAGGGATACAACAAAGGGGACTTCAGAAATGTCAGAGAAAAGAGGACCTACTTCCAGCCCAGGCAATCCCAGGTATGGCCTTTTGGGAAAAGTGCAGCCTTTCTCCTTTATTCTGTAATAAAACTGCCTTCTAACTTTGGCTTTTCATGAATCACTTCCATCTTCTCTCTGCCTGACTTGCCCTTTGCCTTCACTGGAATGGTGCTGTGGCCTTGTTTACTGTCTGCCTTTGGCTTGAGTCACCCATCATGGTGTCCATTGAAATTACTAAAATGTCCACAGTTCCAAATATGAGTTAAAAACACTTCAGATTGTGGAATAATTGCCCAGTTTAATAAACACACATACTAGAAATAAAGCAGGTTTATCTTTTATTTTTAGTAAGGAATTTTGATAAAGCCTCAACACCAGAAATGGCTAGAGAGAGAAGCCTGACATATCTGGAGGATTCTTTTTCATCCTACCCAAAGCTGCTTTCACTTTTTTTGGAAGAAACACACTTTCTGAATCTAATTTATAAAACTCCCTGGCTGGGTGCAGTGGCTTACGCTTGTAATTCCAGCACTTTGGGAGGCTAAGTTGGGTGGATCACCTCAGGTCAGGAGTTCGAGACCAACCTGACCAACATGGTGAAATCCCATCTCTACTAAAAATACAACATTAGGCAGGTGTGGTGGCACATGCCTGTAATCCTAGTTACTTGGGAGGCTAAGGCAGGAGAATTGCTTGAACCCGGGAGACGGAGGTTGTAGTGAGCAGAAAGTGTGCCATTGCACTCCAGCCTGGGCAACAAGAGCAAAACTCTGTCTCAAAAAACAAAGACAAAAACTCCCTGAAGTTTGTGAGCTAGTGGTGAAAGAAAGCTGGAAAAGGAGCAGTCATAATAATTATTATTTTTGTCATTTAATTTTGACCACTTCAAAATCTCTAAGGTGGATATTCTTTATTTAATGTGTACTCATACGAAACCTGGAGCTCAAGATGAAGGAATTTTCCTAAGGCTGCACATGTACTATCATGGCACTAATTAGCCATTTGAACTGGAATGTGTTACTTCAGTTTGCTCATTTCAGAGTAAGCCCAGCAAGATGATTTCTAAGATTTTTCCAACCAGGCTCATTGGCCTATAATCCCAGCACTTTGAAAGGCCAAGGTGGAAGGCTTGCTTGAGTCTAGGAGTTACGTGCACGCATACACACACACACACACACACACAAAAAAAAGAGATTAGCCAGGCATGGTGGCAAATACCTGTAGTCCCAGCTACTCAGGAGGCTCAGGTAGAAGGATCACTTGAGCCCAGGAGGTTGAGGCTGCAGTGAGTGGTGATCACACCACGGCACTCTAGCCTGGCTGATAGAGTGATACTCTGTCCTAAAAAAAAAGAATATTTTCCAGGGAATAATAAAGGAAGCTAATATTTATTGAGCATCTACTGTCTACCAGATACTTTACATACATTATCTCATTTAATGCTCTTATCATCCCTGCAGGGAAAGTATTACATTTGTTCATCACTTGCAGAACTAAGTGATATTTACCACAGAGTAGTCAAAGAAATATTTGTAAGCCCCACATCAAATTACATCACTTTTCTGCTGAGAACGTTTCCGTGGTTTTCTTTGCACTTGGGATGAAACTTAAATCCCTCACCCAACCCCTGCTCCAGCCCTCCACTTTCCTTCTTCCACGTGGTGCTTTGGCCACACAGGTCTTGTGGCTGATCTGAACTGGCTGAGCTTTTTACCCTTTTTGCTGTTGCTGTTCTCTCAGTCTGTGAAGCCTCTGGCTTCCTGTCACTCAGGTCGCAACTCAAATGTCACCTCTTAGCTGGGCGTGGTGGCTCACGCCTATAATCCCAGCACTTTGGGAGGCAGAGGCAGGCAGATTAACTGATGTTGGGATTATGAGACCAGCCTGACCAACATGGTGAAACCCCATCTCTACTAAAAATACAAAAATTAGCCAGGCATGGTGGCATTCATCTGTAATCCCAGCTGCTTGGGAGGCTGAGGCACGAGAATTGCTTGAACCCAGGAGGCAGAGGTTGCAGTGAGCTGAGATCGTGCCACTGCACTCCAGCCTGGGTGACAGAGTGAAACTGTTTCAAAAACAAAAAGTCACCTCTTGCCAGAGGCCTTCTTTGTCCATTTAGTCTGAAGTTCTTTCACCTCTAATTTCCCCATCATTCTATTATGCTACCTTGTTTTATTTTCTTCATTGTATTTAGCAGTACTTAAAATGATCTCTTTTCTGTTGCTGTTTGACTCTCCCACTAGAAAGGAAGCACTGTGGGCCAGGCATGGTGGCTAACACCTGTAATCCCAGCACTTTGCGGGGCCGAGGCAGGCAGATTACCTGAGGTCAGGAGTTTGAGACCAGCCTGGCCAACATGGTGAATTCCTGTCTTGTAGTTTTGTAAAAATACAAAAATTAGTTGGGTGTGGTGGCTCGCGCCTGTAATCCCAGCTACTTGGGAGGCTAAGACACGAGAATCTCTTGAACCTGGGAGGCGGAGGCTGCAGTGAGCTGAGATCATGCCACTGCTCTCCAACCTGGGTGACAGAGTGAGACTGTGTCTCCAAAAAAAAAAAGTAAGCATTGTGGGGGTAGGTATCTTATCTGTTTTGTTCGTTGCTGAGTATAGTTAGTGTATAGCAGTGTCTGATGGATGGATAGATGGAGGAATGAATGAATGAGACTTGACAAATTCAGCTCACTTGTTCAAGGCCCTGCAGCTCTATGGGCCTTGAGCAAGCAAGCTCAGAGGCTGCAGAAATGCATCAAAAGCTATACTCCAAAGTCATGCTACATTGGCTGTGTGGCCAGCTGCTGGCATCTGACAGTTGTCAGGTAAGCAGTCACCAGAGAACAGACTGATCTTGTTGGCCTGCCACCAGCACGGGTTTATCCACAGATCTGTAGAACCAGCACAGAGAAGTTGCTTGCTTCTCCAAAATGGAACACACAAAATTTGTCTAAGTTTAAAAACAGTAAAGGATAGTAATGATCTATCACTTCCTTTTCTTCATTGCAGAAAGAGACATCGGGAAGATTCTGATGTGGAAATGGTGGAAGATGATTCCCGAAAGGACATGACTGCAGCCTGTACCCCCCGGAGAAGGATCATTAACCTCACCAGTGTTTTGAGTCTCCAGGAAGAAATTAATGAGCGGGGACATGAGAGTACGTAAATGCTTCGGCCTCAACTGCTAGGGTTCTGGAAATGCAGAAAGTCATGTTGTCAGAGTGGCCACTAGTTTTGCTGGGCAAACTCCTCTTCCTTTACTAACCCACAATAGCATCAGCTTAAAGACAATTTTTGATTGGGAGAAAAGGGAGAAAAGTAATCTCTGTTTATTTCAATTAGCATTAATTGGTATTCTTATTAAACCATAGGAGTCAGAGTAAAATCAGTCATTTCACTAGTTTTCAGTTTGTTTCTGTCTTAGCTAAGAGCAGTGTAATGGTCAGCAAAATTCTTATCTTGTGTACTGAGTGGCATGTCCTGTTGCTCAAAGTGTACAGACTTGGGAGGTAGCCATGAGCTCAGATCCTGGCACTACCATGTCTCTTGTGTGACCTTGGACTCCTGACCTAACGTTTCTATGCCTCAGTTCTTTCTTACCTATAAAGTGAAATTAATTTTACCCTTAAAGATCATTGTGCTGATTGGAGATAAAATGTGAATAATAGCACTTGTTACAGAGCAAGGAGTTGATACTTTTATATCCTGAAGACAAAGTAATAAATCATTATCATCTTTGTCAGAAATAACTTTTTTTTTTGTTTTTTTTTTTTTTAAGACGGGGTTTCACCATGTTGGTCAGGCTGGTCTTGAACTCCTGACCTCAGGTGATCCGCCCGCCTTGGCCTCCAGAGTGCTTGGATTACAGGCGTGAGCCACCACGCCCGGCCTAGAAATAGCTTTTGAGAATATCTGAATATAGAACTCTATCTTGATCCTTGTTGCTTCAAAACTAAAATAATGGTTTTAGGAATTAAAAGGTGAGGCTAGTCACCTCTAAGGATGAACTAACCCAGAGATTGAGGTATATAACAGTGAATTAGCCCAGACAACAATCCTGACCCCCACTTTATGAGTGAGAGAGTAATGCTCTAAGTGTAGACATCATTGTCCAGGGCTCTGGTAGGCTCTGGTACTTGAGAATTTAGCAGTGACCCTTCTGTTTTTCATCTATTATACTTTTTTTTGACATAGGGTCTCACTCTGTCACTCAGGATGGAGTGCAGTGCTGCAGTCATGGCTCACTATAGCCTCAGCCTCCCTGGGCTTAGGTGATACTCCCACCTCAGCCTCCTGAATAGCTGTGATTACAGGCATGTGCCATCATGCCCAGCTAATTTATTTTTTATTTTTATTTTTTGTAGAGACAGGGTTTTGCCATGTTTCCTGGGCTGGTCTTGAACTCCTAGGCTCAAGTGATCCTCTCACCTCTGTCTTCCAAAGTGCTGGGATTATAGATGTGAGCCACCACACCTGGCCTATTACACATTTCTTAGCTAAAGTAGTGAGATTTCAAAACTGTTACAAAGTGTATCTTAAAATATGACAATCCGGTTTCATTTTTAAAAGGAAAGAGTAGCCAAGGAGCAGTTCTGTGCCTTTCCTGCTAGTCCCTAACCTTTTAAAACAGCTGCTTCTGACTCAGTGGTTTCTTAAATGTTTTCTGTCTCAGTCACCGCTTGTCTAAGCAAATTCAGAAGGCTTCAACTTGCCTTTTTACATTCATTCCCTTTTCTTAGCATTTTGGGCCTTTGTTTTCATGCGGGAAAGACTCACAGGTCTTGTCTCCATTTAGGCAGGATACAAGCTTCCTGTGACCAAGGTTTGACAGTTGTAGAAGTGGCTGCCAGTTGGCCTCTGGTTTTTATTTCCATGATTTACTCCAGTTGCTCTTCCCTTCCATCACTGTTAGCTTTCAAGCTGGGAACTTTTAAACTGCTTTTACGTAAAGGTGAGCTATTACTTGATGCATTTAGCAGTCTTCCTTACAGTGGTTTTAATGGACAGACTCCCTCAGTTTGGAATTTATGAGTTTTCTTTAAGGGTTTGTCTCCCTTATGCATAGCAGGCTGGGGTGAAAGTTACAATGTCAGTTACTTTGTGAATAGTATCAAACTGTTTTCAGTGCAATGTATTAATAAAACTAATCTGCCTCAAGTTTGGTCAGCTCTGGAGTCTTGCTGAGGCTAAAATGATACATCTAAATGATTTAAAATTGTGTATTCCTACGCAGTATCTCATCTAATTAAAGAATAGTCTTGTGAGGGAGACAGAGCGGATGCCGTTTTCTCTATTTTAAAGATGAGGAAAGTGGAATAGAAAATGGAGAAGACAGACTAATTGCAACATCCCCACAATAAAAAACAGGCCCAGGTTCATGCTTTGTTGATGGTGGGTTGCTACTGGCAGTCGCCTTCATGCAGGAAGCCCAGATGCATAACCAGGTCAACAGCCTGTGCAGTACAAGCATGCCGTGTAATTCTGATTCCATCAACTGAGGCTGGTGTTTTCAAACATGCTGGTGTTGGGTTTTACAGAGGGATTTGTTGTCTGTGCTGTGGGGAATGGAATGGGCTCTTGCTTTGAAGCAAGAACTCCTCTGAAGCTCCCACCACCTGCACCATTCAGAGGCCAGACAGAAATTTGTTCGCTATTTTGGGCACGATTTTCGTGCTCTGTAAAATGTGCTGCACTGCAGCCCTTACTGGGCTGTGATGATGAACGCTTAAGATACTATGTGTGTGCTTTATAATCTATAAGGCACAGTTTAAGGGGAGGGACCTCTGACATGAACCCTGCCTGCTGGTATCTGGTTGACACCCAGAGCCCCAATCTGGGAGAAGCTGATTCTCTTTGAATTGACTGCTGTGATTTGACTGAGACTCAGATTTGGCGAGGAAGACCACTAACCTTAACAGACCAACAGGCTGGCTACTCCCCGATGAAGTTCCCAAGGCCAGGAAAAAAGTAAGAGATACATTCCTTGTAACAGTTTTCTTAGTTGTACCTGTGTGATTATTCGATCAGTGTGTTGTCTGTGCAGGGATCATGTCTGTGGAGCTCAACACCACGTCCTTGGTGCCCAGCAGAGTGCCTGGCTTGTGTACTCAGTAGACACTTGCTAAGGGAGCGAGTCAGTGATTGAAAGGAGCAGCCTGGGGAGACAAAGCCCTAGAATCTTTATTTTAAAGGGATATCAAAGTTGAACATTCAGTTAGACAGCTCTCTTGAGTCTAGAGATTTACCTGGTGGACACACTTGCAGTTAACAAGTGAGGGTACTTTTGACGGGTGCCAGTATCCAAGCAAGCATTCTATGGAATAAGGCTCATCTCAGGGATTAGTAACGACTGAATTTACTTACTGCTAGTCCCATAATTTTGATCTGTTAATTAATGGGGTTAAGAAATGTCATAAGCTATTTGCAACCATTTAAAGTGAAAGCGCCCATAACATTCCAGATATCCACACTTCATTTTATTTTCTTGCTCTTTGGTGAACTGTCCTCAGTCTGAATGTATATTCTCATGGTTCATTACCAGGTAACCGGTGTTTTTGGTACAAGAAATCAGTTCAGTGAATATTTGTCAAGTATCTTGTCTGTACAAAATGCACCATGCCAAGCTCAGAAGTAGGAAGTGAAATGGATAAACTGTGACCCCTGCCTTAAAGAATACCATGCTGTTGTATGGGAATTGTTTAATAAAAAAACTGACTGCAACATTAGGTAGAATGAAAGAAATCCTCTAATAGAGATATAAGGCCAGTTCAGCAGGAAGCCAGGGTGAGATCTCCTGAGAGGAAGGGTGTCTTGATTATCTCTGGCAGCAGCAAAGACACTGGCATACAGTGGCCACTGGAAGGCAGCCAGCAGGAGATGGGGGCGTCTACCCTGCAAGTGCGCATTAGGAACTAGAGGACCGATCACCCTTTCTTCAGGTTTGGTTTCCCTTGCTACTTCTCAGAAAAACGTGCTGAGACTCAAGGCCTTGGTTATGAACTCAGATGGGTGGTTAGGCTTTGAAGCACAGACGGATTTTGTCCCCATTTTGCTGTTCACAGAATGACAGGGAAATGCCTGTGAACCAGCACTGTGGGGACATTTAGGTTAGGGACGAAATATAGGTTGTTTAAGTCCTGCTGAGAGGCTGTGAAGAGGTTCAAGAAGCCTCACAATGCCCAAGGAAGAAAAGGCCTGTGCTTGGTGGTGCCGCCTCCCTTCCCTGTCCTGCTGGCAGGGCTGCGCTGCAGTACCTCTGGATGTGTCAGAGTAGTCCGTGAACATTCGGTGTGGAAAATCTCTGACTGTTTTAGTGGATTACACTGCTGTCCCTTTCCTCCAGTGCCTCATTATTCAGGATTATTTAATGTTCTCCAGCTTTTAAAATAATCATTTTCTGCCTACGCAGAACATCCTGTAGAGACATTGAGTTTCCAGTGGGAACAGAGGGGAATACTTATTCTAAAAATGAAGAAAATAAAAGTCTTTTTATGGAGGAAGGGATAGTATTGCAGAACTTCTATAATACTATGAGAATTCACTTGTGATGCCAAAGCTTAAAAACCAAGTATATTAAAACCGTGATGTATAATTGCTGTGCTATGACCTACGCCCTATTTTCTCCAGCCTCTCTTGTCCCCTCTCTTCCTTTTGGCTGGTGATATTTTTACTTAGTTCATGAAAATATATATATATACACACACATAGATATATGCACAAGTATATATATGTGCACATACACATATACAGATACATTGGTAAATTTAAAAATCATATTTATAAAATATATGTAGCAGCTATAGAAAAACATGAACACTTGTGAGAATAGCACCTTTCCAGGAAATCAGCCATTACCATCATCTTTGAGGCTCTTATGTGCTGCTTCCCTGTGCCATCCCCTGCCCTTCTTCCTTAAAAGTGATTACTATTCTAAATTTTGGAATTATTATTTCCTTTCTTTTTGTTATAGTTTTATCACCTGTATTTGTATTCCTAAAAATTTGTTTAGTTTTGCAAGCTTTAGATTTTATAAAAGTAGAATTACACTGTAAGTTTCATTTTTCTGCAATTTATATATAGCTACACATATATTCCTAAGATTCATCCATCTTGTTACGTACAGCTCTGGTTTACATTTTCTGTATAATATAGATTCTGCTTCATGAATATACAGTTCATTCATTCTTCTGTTGAAGGACAGTGGGAGCGCTCACATGGCCTCAGTCCCTGTCTCTCCACTTGCTAGCCTGGTTCCCAGCTTCATATGAGTTGATCAATGGCCTGGCATACTGGATGAGAAGCTCTGGGTTATCTATTTAAGAGAGTTATTGATTGTTTTCCAGAGGGGTCATATTTATTTATATTATCACCAACAATTTACAGATGTGGCATTTGCTCTACTCTCTGTCCATTATTTTATATTGTCAGATTTTTACCAGTTTGGTGATTGTGAAACGGTATCTGATGGTAGTTTTTATTTCCGTTTTCTTGCTTGTAATAAAGTTAAGTGTATTTCGGCCAGGCGCGGTGGCTCACGCCTATAATCCCAGCAATTTGGGAGGCCAAGGTGGGTGGATTACTTGAGGCCAGGAGTTCCAGACCAGCCTGGCCAACATGGCAAAACTCCATCTCTACTAAATATACAAAAATTAGCTGGGTGTGGTGTCACATGCCTGTAATCCCAGCTACTTGGGAGGCTAAGGCACAAGAATCACTTGAACCAGGGAGGTGAGGTTGCAGTGAGTTGAGATTGTACCATTGTACTCCACCCTGGGCAACAGAGCAATAAATAAATAATCAATCAGTTAATAAATAAGTATATTTCCTCAACTGGTAAGTGCCCGTTCAAGTTTTTTACCCATTATTTGATGGGTTTTTTTTTTTTTTTGGTCTTCTGTAATTAATTTTTGAAGTTCTTGATATAGTCTAGATAGTAATCAGTTACATGAAAATATCTTCCCCTAGTTTAGGGATCATCTAGTAACTTTTTAAAATGAATACTTGTTTTAGGAACAAATTATTAGATTTAATATAGGCAGATTTTCTCAATTGTTCTTTATAGATTGGCTTTTTAGCTTAAGAAATCCTTTCTAACTTTGTGATAATTAAAGATACACTCTTAGATTGTGTCCTAAAAGACTCATTCTGAAGCCTCTAGCCCACCTGGAATTGATTTTCACAGATACTGCATTTGTTACTGGATGAAGATTGGCCCCTTCATAGAGCAAGTCTGTTAATAGTGTGGTATAAACATAAGTTTTATATGCATTGAAAAACAGAAAATTTCACATGACTTGCTTTATTGTGATACTGACTTTATTGCGGTAGTCCGGAACTGAACCTACAATATCTCAGAGGTATGCCTGTATCTACTTGTTCTGTGATACTTGTTATTGTCAGTTTGTTTGGATTTACCACATATTATTTGATCATAATTCTTTCCTGTAGATGTTTTATGGTCTTCCTGAATCTTTATTGGGGCCTTTGGTGGCTTAGTTTTTTCAGGCTGCTGTAATAAATCACCTTAGACTAGGTGGCCTGTAGACAATAGAAGTTTATTTCTCACAGTTGTGAAAACTGGAAAGTTCAAGATCAAGGCAATGAGTGAGGGCCTGCTTCCTCATACGTGGCGCCTTCTAGCTGTATCCTTACGTGGTGGAAAGGGATAGCTAGCTTTCTGGAGTTTCTTTCATAACAGCTGATCCCGCTAATCACAATTACGAGGGAAGACCTAATCATCTCCCAAAGGCCCCACCTCCTAATAGTATCACCTTGATTTTAGGTGATACTATTTAGGTTAGAATTTTAACATGAATTTTATGGGGACACAAACATTTCAAACAATAGCCATGGCAAACTTTTTTGCTTTGTCTAGTTCACTTATTTTGAAAAGTATTTGTGTTGGGTTTAAAACTCCAGATTGGCAATTATTTTTTGTTATGCATAGAGGGTAATAGTGTACCATTTTCTGATTTCTACTCTTCCTCTTGAAAATTCAGCTATCAGTCTTAAAATTTGTTATCTCTTGAAAATTCAGCTACCAGTCTTACATTTTATTCACTTAGTGGGTAACCTCTCTTTTTTCTGAATATCTTTAAGATCTCTTTTTAAAAATACCGTGTAGTAGCTCTGTGTGTCACATGTAGATTTTGTTGGGCTTTCTAGCTGAGACTTGACATCTTTCATCACTTCTGGGATATTCTCAGAGATTTTCTCTTCAGAGTCTTCAAATATTGCCTTCTCTCTGACTCCTTCTGGAGCATGAGTTATATATTTATTATCTCCCGTGTGTATACGTTATCTTTACATATTTTCAGTTTCTTTATCTTTCTGTACCACATTCTGGATAACTTTGTTGATCTACTTTCTGGTTAATTAGCTTGTTAACTTTGTCAAATCTGTTTTTAATTCTATCTTGATTTTTCATTTCAATTTATGTGTGTGTGTGTGTATATATATATATATATTTTTTTTTTTTTTTTTTTTTTTGAGATGGAGACTTGCTCTGTCGCCAGGCTGGAGTGCAGTGTGACACAATCTAGGCTCACTGCAACCTCCACCTCCTGGGTTCAAGCGATTCTTCTGCCTCAGCCTCCCGAGTAGCTGGGACCACAGGCACGTGCCACCACGCCCGTCTAATTTTTGTATTTTTAGTAGAGATGGGGTTTCACCATGTTGGCCAGGATGGTCTCAATCTCTTGACCTCGTGATCCTCCCACCTCAGCCTCCCAAAGTGCTGGGATTACAGGCGTGAGCCACCATGCCCCATATTTTTCATTTTTAGAAATTTTATGTGCTCTTGGAAATCTTGATCCCAGGAGATAGTGCATAGTGTCCTGCTGCTTACTCATGGTTTTAATACTTCGTAAGTATGCTCACATACTTATTTTATGTTATTTGCTAATCTTTCTAGTTCCTGAAACCTTTACAGATCTCATTCTGTGGATCCTTCTGGATTCTAATTCATGGGGCATTTTTTTGTGATTAATTAATTTTGTAACTGTTAATTCCTCGTACTTTATCTGTGGGGATTACTTGAAGCCTGGATTGACAATGAATTTCTGCAGAGAGAATTTGCATTTGATTCGACTAGGAAACTGGAGGAACAGTTAGCCCCAAATCAGTTTAAATTAAAATCTCTGCTTAAGGTTTTCAGGCAACCTGTTTAGCATGAATTCTGGGTGCAAAAGCATGTGAAGACCAGTTTATGATTACAAATTCACGGGGTGTCATTTTTTTCTTCCATCATCAAGGCTAGAGGTGGCAATTTCGCTTAACTGCCGTTTGAGGGAGCCCCCACCATGGGCATAGTAGTATGGCTTTCTTTTTCACTGGGGTACAACCCTTGGAGTCTCAGCTTCATGTGTTGGGGAAGTGGTCTCCTATTAGAATTCTCCATTTGAAACCATTCCATGCTTTTGTCCTCCTTTTGCCACCTTCGGAGCCTGTGAAAACTAACGTTCATGATTCCTGAGGTTTCCCTAGTGTCTGGATAAAGTTGACTTCTTGACTTCAGAGATCTCATTACCTCTCTGAGTTCCTGCTTTGTCTTAGATTTTGATCCTTGAGTGTTCTTTAATCTTTCAGCAGTTCCTTGTCGCATGTTAAAAGATTAGTTGGCCGGGTATGGTGGCTCATTCCTGTAATCCCAGCACTTTGGGAGGCCTAAGTGGGCGGATCATGAGGTCAGGAGATTGAGACCATCCTGGCCAACATGGTGAAACCCCATCTCTACTAAAATACAAAAAATTAGCTGGGCGTGGTGGCATACACCTGTAGTCCCAGCTACTCGGGAGGCTGAGGCAGGGGAATTGCTTGAACCCAGGAGGTGGAGGTTGCAGTGAGCTGAGATCGTGAGCCTGGCGACAGAGCAAGACTCTGTCTCAAAAAAAAGAAAAAAAAAAGATTAGTTATATTTTATTCCTCATTTGTGTTTGTTTTCAGCAGGAGTCTCAATTCAGGCTTCTTTGCTTATTTGGTGTCTCTCATTCTGGTGCTTGGTGCTTTGGGCTGTGAATTGAGGTTGGTAGGATTCCATTACTTACCTGTTTTTTGTTTTTATTTTTTGTTTTGCAGTTCTCCGGGAGATGTTGCATAACCACTCCTTCGTGGGCTGTGTGAATCCTCAGTGGGCCTTGGCACAGCATCAGACCAAGTTATACCTTCTCAACACCACCAAGCTTAGGTAAGTCAGTGAGTGTGTGAACAAGCAGAGCTGCTAGAACAATGGTCCAGGGAGCACAGGCACAGAAGCTAAGAAGAGCAGCATGAGGTAGTTGGGCGGGCACAGGCTTTGGAGTCAGACAGATGTGGTTTCAAATCCAGGCTCGACCATTTCCCATTTATTTGGCTGTAGGCAAGTTTCTTTCCTAAACTATGTCTCAGATTTCTCAACTCTTAAGTTGTGATATTACTACTTAACATGCAGGAGTTTTGTTTGTTTGTTTGCGAAGGTAAGAAATAACCTAAGAAGCCTAGTCCTTGGTAGTTGCTCAGTGCCCTATAAATGTTGTGAACCAGTTGGTGAGGGTTTGATGCTGCTAGAGAATTCTGGTATCTGCTGCATGCAACAGAGTACTGTGGGTGATGCAAGAGAAATACCTGATGCCTTCTTTTCTCCCAGCTTTGAGAAGAGTAAAGGCTTACTCCAGCCACCAAGTGAGCCAGTGGGCTTGATCAGTACAGGAAAGGTGACCCCAGCAGTTTCATTTGACTATTGCATGGCTGGCAACGTATCTGTTGATTGTTTTCAGGGGCCTTGGTGGATGAGTCTAGAACCTGTATTAAATCTGTTCTCACGTAGGTAATGCATGTGGGAGATTGCTGCAACCTTGCATCTACTGGCCATCACCTATCTACTGTGAGACTCTCCCTCTAAGGCCTCAGAGTGCTTATTGGCCCTGTGAGTGGGGCAGCCACTATACATTGCTTGGAGTAGGTACATGAGATAGAAACCTATTCACCATCCCTTGAAATTGCCCCAGTCCAGAAGCTTCCTGTTAGCACATGTACTTCCTTGTATGTATTGAGAACTCATTCCTCCTAGGCTCGGAAACCTGTTTGGTGCAGCTCTGTTCAAATTCCTTGTCTGCTTTGAGAATGATTGGGCTTGTATAGTGAGCTGTCACTTTTTAATTTGTTGGGAATTCTACTCCCCTTGCTTTTTTCTTTTCCAGCATGTCTAAGGGAATGACCTCCAAGGCCCCAAATCACAGTTGCATTCATGTTCTTTCATCTCACAGGTACAAATCCAGGCCAGACCCAGAATTGCAGCTGTTAATAAATGTGGATGACCTTTCAGTAAGGAGGTAGAAAAACATCAGGAGAGAACTGGGTTCAGAGTTCAATGTCTG
Source organism: Ateles fusciceps (assembly GCA_036589455.1). Lineage (NCBI taxonomy): Eukaryota > Metazoa > Chordata > Mammalia > Primates > Atelidae > Ateles > Ateles fusciceps. The sequence goes on along the minus strand of JAZHEH010000734.1, from coordinate 3,744,002 downwards.
GATTCAAGTCCTTCCTTTAGCACTTTACTAACTGACATGGAACAAGTCAGCTACTCAGTCGGTGCGTCAGTTTCCCCACCAAAATGCAGGCATAGCAGGTGCCTTGTCTGCTTTGATGAGAAGAAGTCTTCAAGCAAGTTTATGTGGTTCAGTGTGTTTTGAGAGCTATAAAGTACCATATAAATGTGGCATTTATTCCCATTGTGTTTCTGGAAGTAATTCAGTATAGTATATACTTCATAGCTGCTTTTGGTCTATTGCCAGCCAGTGTATCATCCTAAACTGCATGCCAGTGTAGTATAATCCTGCCTTATGTCTACTTTTGATTATTTAGGAAGACTCCCTGCCCTCCCTATACATTTCATATAATTTTTAATGATAAGTTGTAAAAAAAAAAAAAAAAAAAGTGATTTACTGGATTCTTTGTAAGTGGGAGATAGGTAAGCAGACAAAAAACTTTTTAAATTTTACTGCAGAGTGTCAGAAACCTTTTATAGTGCCAGACTAGGGACAGAACATGAGTGGTAGCAAGTCAGACTTGGTCTTATTGCTCTAACCTGTCTGTTAGAGGCTGGCCACTCAAAGCCCTGGTTGAAGGCTTTGGGAATCCCAGCTCTTTGGAGGGGGTAAGAGATTTTGTTAGACTGTTAACCAGATTCCACAGCCAGGCAGAACTATTTCTGACTCATCCATGTTTCAGGGATTACTTCTCCCATTTTATCACAACTACTTGTATCTCAAGCATGAATTCAGCTTTTCCTTAAAGTCACTTCATTTTTATTTTCAGTGAAGAACTGTTCTACCAGATACTCATTTATGATTTTGCCAATTTTGGTGTCCTGAGGTTATCGGTAAGTTTAGATCTTTTTCACTTGTGAAATTTCAACTGATCATTTCTGAAAATAGCTCTCTCCTAATATCTTATTTGTAGTATATTAAATTTTTCTAAAAATTCTTAGGATAGTGTCTGTATTGTATGATTTGCATATGGAGGTATCTTTAATTATAAAAAGTTTTATACTTTTTAGCAAAATAGTCATTTGGTAGCCAACTTAAACAAATGTTTATTAGTATAGAAGTTAATAAATATCTACTGATACTCAGCTGGGTGCGTGGCTCACGCTTGTAATCCCAGCACTTTGGGAGGCCAAGGGGGGACAGATAATTTGAGGTCAGGAGTTCAAGACCAGCCTGACCAACATGGTGAAACCCCATCTCTACTAAAACGCAAAAATAAGCAGGGCATGGTGGTGGGCACCTGTAATCCCAACTACTCAGGAGGCTGAGGCAAGAGAATTGCTTGAACCCAGGAGGCAGAGGTTGCAGTGAATTGCGCCACTGCACTCCAGCCTGGGCAACAGAGCGAGTCTCCCACAAAAAAATAAATATCTACTGATACTTAATACTTGGAAAGGGATAAAAATAAACATTGTCTAAAGCCATGGTCTAAACACAACTCCTACCAACAGTTTTAGTCCATTTTTTCCAAGACTTTTTTATTTTTTTTCCTATGGCTTTTGTGAAAACTGTCAAAGACTTTTTCAATGACGAATTTTAGTTGAGTTAAAAATCATACTACCTGTTTATATGGTTTCATATCTTCTTTTTTTATTTGATATACTCTACAAAAAAGCCTGCTGAGATTTTGATTGGGATATGTTGAATCTAGATCAATTTGGGGTGAAAAACTTGTTAGATAAATCCCTTAGTATTTCACATTTTTTAATGCTAAATGGCATTTTTCAAAATTTTTTTCTTTTCTTTTTTTTTTGTTTTTTGAGACAGAGTATCTCTCTGTCGCCCAGGCTAGAGTGCAATGGTGCAATGTCAACTCACTGCAACCTCTGCCTCCTGGGTTCAGGCGATTCTCCTGCTTCAGCCTGCCGAGGAGCTGGGATTACAGGCGTTGTGTCATCATGCCCAGCTAATTTCTTTTAAAATTTTTAGTAGAGATTCACCACCTTGGCCAGGGTGGTCTTGAACTCCTTATCTCAGGTGATCTGCCCACCTTGGCTTCCCAAAGTGCTGGGATTACAGGTGTGGGCTACAGTGCCCAGTTTTAAAATTTTTCTTCTTCTTCTTCTTCTTTTTTTTTTTTTTTTTTAAAGAGACAGGGGTCTCATTCTTGCCTAGGTTGGAGTGCAGTGGTGTGATCATAGGTCACTACAGCTCTGAACTCCTAGGCTCAAGTAACTAGGAATACAAGTGTGTACCACCACGCCTGGCTAATTAAAACAAATTTTTTTTTTATAGAAACAGGAGTCTTGTTGTGTCACCAAGGCTGGTCTCAAACTCCTGGCCTCAAGTGATCCTCTTGTCTCAGCCTCCTAGAATGCTAGGATTGTAAGCATGAGTCACTACACCCAGCCAAAAAACTTCAATTTCTGATTGTTTATTGCTAGTATATAGAAATATGTATAGTTTTGTACATTGAGGCTGTATGTTGCAACCTTGTTAAACTCACTCACTAGTTCTAGTAGATTTTTTGTAGATTCTATCAGAAATGATTTTATTAAAAATGATGATCATGTCTTCTGAGAATAAAGAAACTTTTACTACTTCCTGTGCAATGTGAATGCCTTTTATTTCTTTTTTTGTTTTGCTTTGTTTTGAGATGGAGTTTCACTCATGTCACCCAGGCTAGAGTGCAGTGGCAGGATCTCGGCTCACTGCTACCTCCAACTCCCGGGTTCAAGTGATTCTCTTGCCTTAGCTTCCTGAGTGGCTGGGATTACAGACACCCACCACCACACACAGCTAAATTTTTTTTGCATTTTTAGTAGAGATGGGGTTTCACCATGTTGGCCAGGCTGGTCTTCAAACTCCTGACCTCAGGTGATCCACCTGTCTTGGCCTCCCAAAGTGCTGGGATTATAGGCGTGAGCCAGCCACCTCGCCCGGCCACCTTTTCTTTCTCTTGACTGATTGCACTGGCTAGAACCTCCAATACAATGTTGAATAGAAGTGGTAGGAATGGGCCAGGCATGGTGGTGGTTCATGCCTCTAATCCTAGCACTTTGGGAGGCTGAGGTGGGCAGGTTCCTTGAGGCCATGAGTTTGAGATCAGCCTGGCCAACATGGTGAAACTCTGTCTCTACTAAAAATACAAAATGTAGTTGGGTGTGGCAGTGCACATCTGTAATCCTAGCTACTTGGGTGGCTGAGGCAGGAGAATCGCTTGAACCTAGGAGGCGGAGGTCGCAGTTAGCCGAGATTGCACCACTGCACTCCAGCCTGGGCAACACAGTGAGACTCTGTCAAAAAAAAAAAAAAAGAAAAGAAAGGTAAAACGAAATGGTAAGAATGGAAACCTTCTCTTGGTCCTGATCTTGATGGGGAGGTATTCAGTCTTTTAACATTAAGTATACTGTTAGCCATAGATAGGTGTTTTTTTTTTTTTAGATGCCTGCTATGAGGTTGAGGAAGTTTCTTTCTGTTCCTTATTTGCTTAGCAATTTTATCTAGGATTGGATGTTGAATTTTTTTCAAATGCTTTTTTTTTTTTTTGCATCTCCTGAGATAATCTTATGATTTTTCTTTTATAGTTTGTTAATAGAGTGACTTATGTTAATTTTCATGTTAAATCAATCTTTGCATTCCTGGGATGAATCCTGCTTGGTTATGATATACAATCCTTTTTATATATTACGGGATTTGATTTACTAAAATTTTTATTATAATTCTTTTATCTGTGTTCATGAATGTTACTAGTTTATAGTTTTCTTTTAGTCTTTGTGTGGTTTTGGTATCAGGGTAATGCTGGCCTCATAGAATGAGTTGGTAAATATTCCCCTCCTTTTCCATTTTGTAAAAGAGTTTGTGTAGAATTGATGTTAAAATTATTCCTTAATGTTTGGTAGAATTCAACAGTGAAGCCATCTTGGCTTGGAGATTGTCTTCAAGGGAAAGTTTTTAAATGCAAATTCTATTTCTTTAATAGTATAGATCTATTCAGATTATCTATTTCTTCTTAGGTAAGCTTTGGTATTTTGTTTCTTTGAAGAAATTTTTCCATGTAATTTAAATTTTTTAATTTACTGACATGAAGTTTGTAATATTTCTTTTATTACCTGTGGATCTCTGGTGACATAACCTCACTCATTCCTAATATTGGTAATTTCAGGCTTCTCTTTTTAACTTGGTCAGTCTGGCTAGAGGTTTATCAATTTTGTTGATCTTCTCAAAGAACTAACTTTTGGTTTCATAAGTTTTTGTTTTCTTCTATTTCATTGATACATGCTCTGACCTTTATTTTTTCTTCTACCTATTTTGGTTTAATTTGTCTTCTGTTTCACATTTCTTTCTTTCTTTTTTTTTTTGAAATTGAGTCTTGCTCTGTTGCCCTGGCCAGAGTGCAGTGCAGTAGAGCGATCTCGGTTCACTGCAACCTTGGCCTCCCAGGTTCAAACAATTCTCATGCCTCAGCCTCCCAAGTAGCTGACATTCCAGGCATGCACCACCACACCTGACTAATTTTTGTGTTTTTAGTAGAAATTGGCTTTCACCATGTTGTCCAGGCTGATCTCGAACTCCTGACCTCAGGTGACCCTCCCCTTCCCCACCCGCTTCAGCCTCCCGAAGTGCTGGAATTACAGGTGTAAGCTACCGTGCCCATCCTGTTCCACATTTCTTAAGGTAGAAGCTGAGGTCACTGATTTGAGACCTTTCTTCTTTTCTAATAGAGGTGTTAAGTGCTATAAATTTCCCTTAAGCAGTGCTGTAGCAGCATCCCACAAATTTTGATAGTTTTCATTTTCATTCAGTTCAAAACACCTTCTAATTTCCCTTTTGATTTCTTCTTTGACCCACAGATTATTTAGAACTGTTATTTAATTTCCAGTCTCTTGAAGATTTTTTAAAAATGTTATTTATTTCAAATTTAACATCATCTTGGTCAAAGAACATACTTGCCTTTCGTTTACACTTACTGAAACTTTTTTAATGGCCCATAATATGGTCTGTGTTGATAAATGCTCCATGAGTACTTGAAAAGAATTTGTATTCTGATCTCATTGAGTCAAATGTTCTAAGTATATCAAGTTGATGGTGATGTCAGAATCTCCTGTATCTTTACTGATTTTGTGCCTATTCTGTTATTGAGAAAGGGGTATTGAAACTTCCAACTGTAATTATGATTTGTTTCTCTTTGCAGTTCTTAGTTTTTGCTTTCATATATTTTAAAGCTCTGATATTGGTACATAAACATTTAGGATTTTTATATCCTTGTGATAGACTGTTCTATTAATATGAAAAAATAATGTACTGTGGGTTTATAATATATGTAAAAGTATGAGTAACATCAGAAGTGGGGAAATGGAAGATAACTTAGGGATCTTATTTTTAACCATAGTTTTCCCTTTGGTTCTGCATTAGATGATTTTCCTGAAATGTCATTCAATTTAACTTACTCTCTAGCCTCATCCCCCCACTTTAGTTATGAGGCAGTAGAAAGAAATGATCTGCCTCATGATTGTCTACAAATATGAAAGTTGAGGCTACACAGAAGGAAAGTACCCTCCCCAGGGCTTCACCCTTCCCATCCGTTCAGCAGGCTTTTTGTCCTATCTTTTCTGTTGAAATGGCCATTGACGAGGAGGAGGAGGAAAGGGGTTTTGTTGTGGATTATTCAGGCACTTCCTTTGGGGAACATGGGGGATGAGTGTTACATCTGTGGTTTCTCACCTGCCATTCTGATAGTGGATTCGTGGGAATTCAGGCTTCATTTGGATGCCCTGTTAAAGCTTGCTCCTTCATGTTCTTCTTCCTAGGAGCCAGCACCGCTCTTTGACCTCGCCATGCTTGCCTTAGATAGTCCAGAGAGTGGCTGGACAGAGGAAGATGGTCCTAAAGAAGGACTTGCTGAATACATTGTTGAGTTTCTGAAGAAGAAGGCTGAGATGCTTGCAGACTATTTCTCTTTGGAAATTGATGAGGTATGACAGCCATTCTTACACCTCTGTTGTATTCTTAAAAGTTCTGGTCAGGGGTGGTGGCTCATGCCTGTAATCCCAGCAGAGGATTTGGGATTTGGGAGGCCGAGGTGGGTGGATGACTTGAGGTCAGGAGTTCAAGATCAGCCTGGCCAACATGGTGAAACCCCATCTCTACTAAAAAAAAAATACAAAAATTAGCCGAGTGTGGTGGCAGGTGCCTGTAATCCAAGCTACTGGGGAGGCTGAGGCAGGAGAATCAGCTTGAACCCAGGAGGTGGAGGTTGCGGTGAGCTGAGATTGCGCCACTGCATTCCAGCCTGAGCGATAGAGCGAGACTCCATCTCAAAAAAAAAAAAAAGTTCCAAGGTGAGGACTAGGCCTCCCCCTCAGAAGCAGCAAGTGACATACATGACATCCTCTCCACTCCCTATTTGCATTTCTAGGTTATGTAACTGTGCTGTTATCCATTCATGCCTCTCTGTTCCCAGGGTGAAGGACCCAGACATGGAGAGCTGAACCCCTGCAGGCCCACTGTAAATGAAGTTGTGCCATTTGCTCCCATTTCTTCTTACTCCTTGCTCTTTGGGGCTCTTCATCATACTCTTTGGATCATGAACAGATCCAAAGAAAAGGTTGTTCTGCTGTGTGTCAGGATGAAAAATTCTTTTTAAGTGTTGTGCTCTGTCCCCTGTGCCCAGCCCAATCAAGTAACATGGTCACCCAGAGTGGCAGGTATGAGGACAAGGCCTGGGAAAGCACTGGAGAAATGGGATTTGTTTAAACTATAACAGCATTCTTTTTTGTTCCCTTGTACTTTTTCCTGCAAGCAGGAAGGGAGCCTGATTGGATTACCCCTTCTGATTGATAACTATGTGCCCCCTTTGGAGGGACTGCCTATCTTCATTCTTCAGACTAGCCACTGAGGTCAGTGATCAAGCAAGTACTAAGCATGTTGGTACATGCATGTGTGCTGGAGGGAAAGGGCACGTGACCACCCTTTGATCTGGAATGATAAAGATGATAAGGGTAGGACAGTTGAGGGCCTCCTCTCATCCCCACTAATATTCATCCCCAGCAGTATTCAGCAGTCCCATTTACAGTTTTAATGCCTAAAATGTCACACCTAGATTTTAGCTTTAAGTAGTCTGTGATCTCCATTTAGAATGAAAATGTATTTAAAAACGTACCTATTTTGAGGTATTGAATTCTTTGGACCAGGTGAATTGGGACGAAGAAAAGGAATGTTTTGAAAGCCTCAGTAAAGAATGTGCTATGTTCTACTCCATCCGGAAGCAGTACATATCTGAGGAGTCGAACCTCTCAGGCCAGCAGGTACAGTGGTGATGCACATGGGCACCCCAGGACGAGGACAGGCCCTCATACAATCTTTAGGAAATGAAACTTGCCCATCTCTAAAATTTTGGGATTTCTTTATACCCAACAAGGTTCAAACACAATAGTCAGCTTTTATTCATGAGTTTTACTTCCTTCTGCTCATGGAGAACATACCTCCAGAGTGGCCTCAGAAATTGTCAGATGTAAAGACACAAGCCATCACAGTGAGAAATGGGAGGTTGAGTTAGATTGTCTGAGGCTGGCGAGTCCATATACTCTCACTGTTAGGTCTGAAGTGTGTAGCTAGTTTTCAGATTTTGGGTCAGTTGTGCCAGTCTGTCTTAGCTTTTGCCTTACTCTTTATCTGACCACTGCCTTGCCAGGAAAACAAGGCTCTGTAATTCCTCTTACAGGTCAACTTGACACAAAAAGGTTGCCTAGATTCCTAATGTTTCATTCTCACTTTTTCCAGTCAGATGTTTTAATGCTTTTCAGATTAACATGTATTTTGGGGGAGGTTGGAGAGGAGAGTTGAAATATTCTAAGAATCAAAGGGTAGCCCACTTTAATCAGAGTATGACCCCTGATTGCTCACAGTCATCTCCTGAGCAGTGTGAGCCAGTTTCAGAGGGGAGGCTGAAGTCCAGCTGGCATGCTCGAGGATTCCAAGTCTGTGGGTGGAAGGGCGGAGATTCAGTCTTGTTGGCTAACGCCTCTAGGGAAATTTCTCATTCCAGTGGCGAAGGCAAGCAACACATTTACCAAACTGTGTGGCAGCTATCTCATTTGATTGGAAATTTTACTTCAATAAAAGGAAGTACAGCTGAGAAAGAACATTTTCTTTTTTTTTTTTTGAGATGGAGTTTCGCTCTTGAGTGGAACTGGAGTGCAGTGGTGCCATCTTGGCTCACTGCAACCTCCGCCTCCCGGGAGCGATTCTCCTGCCTCAGCTGATCTCAAACTCGCGACCTCAGGTGATCAACCCGCCTCGGCCTCCCAAAGTGCTGGGATTACATGTGCGAGCCACCATGCCCGGCCAAGAAAGAACATTTTCTGACACGTGAGATAGCTAAGGCTTACATGGAGCAGAGGAATAATGAGGCAAAATCATCCCCAATAGTATTTTCATTCCTTCCCTGGGGGTTAGAAAACAGGACTACTTACAGACCCCTGTGTTTAATGTAGGTTAGGTACTTCCTACTGTTGCCATCCAAGTACAGGATCAGACATTACGTTATAGCTCCTGCTACAAAAACCTTTTTCTCTCTGAATGAAAATAAAAGTTCCATAGGAGACAGTCCCACAGAGCAGTGGCTTCTTTTATCCCCTTAAAAGCTCCTGTTGGCTGGGCATAGTGGCTCACACCTGTAATCTCAGCATTTGGGGAGGCTAGGGTGGGAAGATGGCTTAAGCCCTGGAGTTTGAGGCTATATTGAGCTATGATCACACCACTGCCCTCCAGCCTGGGTGACAGAGCAAGACCTTGTCTTTAAATAAATAAATAACAACAACAAAATCCTCTTGTGTTCAGGCCCGTGGGATCCCTGAGAGGCTGGCCCACAGATGCACTTCAAAAGCGCTAGATAACACAGCCCATTACAAGCCACCAAGTCTTTCCAGGCCCAGTGCACATCCCATCAGCCAGGATGCCAGTATATGGTGGGATGCAATCAGGGAGGCTTATGACATCTAATGTGTTTTCCAGAGTGAAGTGCCTGGCTCCATTCCAAACTCCTGGAAGTGGACTGTGGAACACATTGTCTATAAAGCCTTGCGCTCACACATTCTGCCTCCTAAACATTTCACAGAAGATGGTAATATCCTGCAGCTTGCTAACCTGCCTGATCTATACAAGGTCTTTGAGAGGTGTTAAATATGGTCATTTGTGCGCTGTGGGATGTGCTGTTCATTCTTTGTATTCCGATGTTGTTGGGAGCACTTAAGACTTACACTTGCCTTCTAACTAACTGGTAGTGTTCTTTTATACATGGTGGATTGATTATAAATAAATAGACGTGTCCTAACATAATTTCTTATTTAATTTTATTATGTATAAATTTAAATTTATACATAATGTGTCAGTTCAGATGCTTTTTAAAAGAGGTCCTGAACGTATCACAGGCTCTGATGGCACTGACCTTGGAGAAAGCTTGAATTGATCGTGTATTCAATAACCAAAGCTAATTATTAAGGAAAAAAAAAAAAACTTGAGGCAAGGAAGAAAATAGTCCTTATTTCATCTATAGTTAAGTATGAGTTGTTTTTTTTTTCTTTCTTGAGTCGGAGTCTCACTGGAGTACAATGGTGCGATCTTAGCTCACTGCAACCCTCCACCTCCTGGGTTCAAGCGATTCTCTTGCCTCAGCTTCCCGAGTAGCTGGGATTACAGACATGTGCCACCATGCCCGGCTAATACTGTATTTTTAGTAGAGGAGACGGGGGTTTCACCATGGCTGGTCTCAAACTTCTGACCTCGGGTGATCTGCCCGCCTCGGCCTCCCAAAGTGCTGGGAACACAGGGGTGAGCCACTGTCCCCGGCATAAGTATGAGTTAGTCATATTTATTGTGCCACAAAATAGGCAAGGTCAGTTTTGAACAATAAGCACTCCACAGAGTAGACCAGGGCATCTCAGAAGTGAGGTTCCATGAGCCCAGGTGGGGCACAGGCTGAGTGACCTTGAGGAGAGAGGAAGAGGGGTTTTCTGAGCTTTAAGAGCTGGGCCACACAGTATGTTGCTTCCAGCGGGGATGGAGTTCTAGAATAAACCTGCACTTCAGAACACCTTTCCACCCACCCCCTGCAACCACACAACAGTTGCCACTATTAGAAAAGTATTATAGGCCAGGGCGCAGTGGCTCACGCCTGTAATCAATCCTAGCACTGTGGGAGGCGGATCACTTGCTGTCAGGAGTTTGATCAGCCTGGACAACATGGCAAAACCCTGTCTCTATTGAAAGTACAAAAATTAGTTGGGCTTGGTGGTGCACACCTGTAGTCCCAGCTACTCAGGAGGCTGAGGCAGGAGAATAGCTTGAACCCAGTAGGTGGAGGTTGCAGTGAGCCAAGATTGTGCCACTGTACTCCAGCCTGGGTGACTGAGCAAGACTCTGTCTCAAAAGAAAAGAAAATGTATAGGAAAATCATCTAAATTCCGGAGATTGGTATCCATATTTATTTTTTAAATGAAGCGCTAAAGAAAGAACAAATATTAGAGATTCATTCACTTTTGAGTTACCTTTTTAAAGTCTAGTTTTATTAATTATCTCATGTGCCTTTAGTCACTAGATTTTCCCCAATATATTTTCTGTGTAAACACTTTAAAGATAAAATAATAATTTCAATAAAACCACCTGGGTACTGAGAGCAAAAGAGAATCATAAATCCTGCAAAACAGTTGCACTCCGTGACTTAAAAATACCTCTTGGACAGGGTACCTCTAAAGAGGAAACTAAAGTCTTTAAAAGTTCTACATTCCAGATTAGTTTTCCTTGAGAAGGAGACAAAAGAAGACAGATGTGGTTGCCATGATTTGTTTTAAAGTCTCCTGTAACAAAATGAACATGTCAGTAGCCAATTGTGGTTGGCAAAAGGGTGTATTTAATAGAATCTTCAGGCAGATTTCCAACCTGTCCGCCCTGCCCTACCCTCCTCCTTTGGGGTTTGAGGTTTCATTCCACAAATAAGCAGCAGATAAAATACTTTACCAGGTACAGCACAGTTGTATTGAAGAATATAAAGGACCTGACTCTTACTTTAAGAGTATTAGGCCTGACTTCTCCTGCCCCATGCAATAAAGCAAGTTTTATATACACTCCCCATATTTTTTTCTAACATTTTCTTCTTATATAAATATTTTACAAAAAAAGGCTTTTTCCTCCAGACATATAAATTTGAGTGAAACACAGATTCCTCACCCAAGAACTTGTTTCTTCACTAAAATATAAATGTTGTCTGATATTAAGGGTAAATGTCTTTTGACCACTGGAGATCACTGAAGTCTGAATTGCACCGTGGAGAAGGCACTTGTGTTTTCTGAGGTCTCCAGCAAGTATTATCTCAGTGAGCACTCATAGAATTGCTGTCTGTCCTCCAGAACCCGTGCCAAGGCCTCCGAGTGCCCAGTTACTGAGGCAGCTGGGGAAGATGTTGAGTAAACATGATTCTACAATTACGGAGATAAAAAATAAAAACAGCATGGACTGGTTCTTAGTCTAGAATCAAACTACAACAAAATCCAAAGTGTTCATTCACGAAGATTCAAACTGGCTTCATTCGCTCATAAATTATAAAATACAAAGGTGGGTGTTTTAACGACAAAACTCAAAACAGTACTAAAAGGGGTTTGTGTCAATGGACAAAGTCAGTCCCTCTAGGTAGGGCCCCAAGGAGCAGCACCCAGGTCGAAGGGTGGTATTCCTACTGCTGGGCCAGAAGTGCTGTCCTATTGGCCTTCATCTTCTCCAGCCGCTTGGCCAGGTGGCTGTTGGTCATCTCCATCTCCCTCAATCTTGTCCAGTGCTGTTCGTAACTGGAGACAGGGAGAAGCAGCAGTCACTACATATGGTCAGAAACAATATCCAGTGCTACTTTATTTTCAACTTTCTGGGAAATGAAAGCACTGCTAATTGTGATGGCCTTGTGCAGGACCCACAGCCTCATTTTTTCTGTCGGGTAGAGGTATTAAATGATGATACTGAGGATTCTTTATTTGTTTTAATCACAGAAAGGATGATCTGAAGCAAAAACAAAAACTGTCTTTTTACTTACTATCTAACTGACCAAAACGTAAAAGTAGATGGCAATCACTATGCAGGTCAAAAACCAGCACAAATTAGTAAGTGACTCCACTGCTGTTTCCTTAAGTATCACATTTCTTAAACAGCTAAGAATTTATTTCCAAAGATATTTTTAGGAATGTATTTTCCAAGAAGCCTATTAAGTACCTCTCGTTGTAGCTTCCTTTTTTCTGCTTTCAGTTCATCTTCAACTTTCTCAGCATTCTCAGCAGCAGTTTTATATCTCATAACCTGTCCCTCAAGCCGGCTAATCTGTAAGTATAAGAACACAAGCCTCTAGTACTGGGCACTAGAAGTCACCACTTTTTGGTAGCCAAGATGGAAATACAATGTTGTTATAAATGCCAAGTAATCTAACACTAACAAGTCCCCTAAGGGTGAGTCATAGGTCCTCTCAGAACTCGTTGCTATTTATAAATCAAGAAATGTCCCCAGAGAGGATTACAGCTGTAGAGTCATTTTAGGGCCAATTTCCCATGCAAGTTTGATGATGACCATATTGTTTAAGTGCCAAAGAGACTCACTAAATGGAAAAGTTCTTAGACTTTCTGGAATGTATACTAAGGGATTCTCTTGCAAATGATGATCTTGAATTCTCTTGAAATGTCTACAAAAAAAGATAGCTATAGTTTCTTATGTTTTTAGAGAAACAGAAGGCTAAAATGCCCCACCAAGTGCTCTCTGCTGGCTTTTCTATTTTAATACAGAACTTTAATGGATCCAACTGCAAAGGCATCCCAAGGCAACCCAGGCACTCATGGGGTTGTTAGCCACTTTGATGCAGGAAGGACATTTAAATCACTTGGTACTATATAAAAGTACTTACACTTTGCTCCAAGGTGGTTATATCCTGTTCTGCTTTTGAAAGCTTAAATTTGTATTCGCTAATTTGTCTGTTGGCGTCTCCTAGAACAGAAGATAACCATGAATTATCTTCACCTGTCAGAGATGGACAGTGTGAGCCATCAGGCAGTGCCTCTGCGGCACGGAGAGGACCATGCACTCTTAAGATTACAAAATACAAATGCACACACAAGAACCACAGCACCTTCAGCAGCCCAGGTTCTGGACGGTATATACTACAAGATGCTCTAGCACATACGTTACTACAGTATACCTTGCAGCAAGAGTTAGAAGAAAATTCATTCTTCACCCTATGATGTGTGTGAGCAGAACTTGAGAAACGAGCCCTGCCAATTCAGCAGCAGCCCCTGCCAACCTTATGTGTAGCCTGTGGAGCCTCCATGGCCATGGGACTGGGCCCTCTGGTTCCTTGAACCCGGCCCCATACCTTGCCATCTCCCAGGTTTTGCTGTCCAATACCCTAAGGGTCCTTTTCTCCCACTTTTGACTTAAGTTGTAAACAACTTTCAAGGCCAAGCTCAATTTTCACCTCCTTCATGTCTCTGCTTAGTTAATTATAACTCCTTCCTTCCCTTGCTGTATTTTATTTGTCTTTTATGACATTTATCATGCTTTTTAAACATCATATATATATATATATATATATATATATATATTATATATATATATATTAGGAGAGGAGGCCTGTCTTGGCCTTCTTAAATCTACCTCTGTACCTAGCCAAGTGCTTTGCACATAGTGTATGCTTAAATAAATATATGTTGGAATAAATGCTGTTCAGTAACAGGATAATGTGTTATGGGTAGAGCTATAAGTTATGAGACGAACATCTGACCTAGGAAGTAAATCACTTAAAAAGTTTAGAAATGGTTGTGGGGGGGGGACTTTTAAATCCCTCCAAGAATCCAAATTTAGCAAAAACCAGTCTCTGGCATGATTAGAGTAATAAGATTTCCAAAAGAAAAACCAAATCTAACCTACCACAGGAAATATTCAGATTATCTAACTTGAGAACTTTGCTACATTTCCACGTGACCAAGGTTACAATTATCTATAGTCTTCAATGTGAGAGATTTTTCTAATTGGACAGTTACTGTCACCTTAAAAGTAACAGGGTTACCATCTCCCAAAAAGCCATATCTGGTAGTGAAAGAGAACTATTCCTGTTTCTGAACTCTCAAGCTTCAGGATCTTATTTTTAAATTGTTAACCTCAGCAACCTATTGATTACTCAAATGTGCTGCTTCCTTCTCACTCTCCAAACCACCTTTCCCTTCTTGTTTTCAAAAGCTTAAGTCCCTTGTCTCAGTAATTTCACGTGTGTTTTGAAATCCCATCCCAAAACACTCGCATAATAAGCAAGGCACTGTCCAGAACCGAGAGTTGCTCCACTCCTGGCCTTCTGGTCCAGGGGAGCTGCTTGCTTTTGTCTTTACCAGCTTTCCCACAGTTCTGCAAAGCTCATTTTGTTCTACACCTCCTCCCTGGGTACTTTACCTTCTTCAAATACCAGCTATTTGACACCTACCCATTCGCATATAAATGCCAGCCCATTCTCCCTCAACCTGCTTCCTTTTAAATTTGCTGCATAAGGACAATCTCTCAGATCTGTCCCCTAGACTGTTGACAGCCACTGAACTGGTTCAGGCTCACCATCATAGTAGCTTCCTAACTAGTCAGTCTGCCTCTTCCTATGTCCCTGTCCTCATCTACCCTCTACACCAAAATGGCATTTTTGAGCAAAATATTCACCAGGAAATGTCACAAGTGTCCCAACTGATGTCTAACAGAAGAGATAATACCAATATCAAAAGTTAATAAGCCTTAATCCAAAAAATCTTTTCTCTCTCTCTCTTTTTTTTTTTTTTTTTCTGAGAGACAGGTTTTCACCACATTGCCAGGCTGGTCTTGAACTTCTGAGCTCAAGCAATCCACCTCAGCCTTGCCAAATGCTAGGATTACGGGCATGGGCCACCACGCCTGGCCCAAGAACTCTTTTCTTGGCAGCCTATCTCAGAAGATTTAGATGAAAAGTCCAGGGAATAAACAAGATTTTAATACTGGTTATCAGAAAAGTCACTATTTTTATTGGAAAAATAAAAATCTCCTCTGTCCGAGAATTATACAGAATCACTAACAAAGGCTAACTACAAATTGCTGCTGCAATCCTTCTACCATGGGAATTAGTGTGAATACAGTGATCATTTTATTATGAGGTCAAAAGTAGAAAGTGGGAAAAACTGGAATAATCTGGGGTAAAATGAATAGATGTTATTTTGTGGACTTATTTTACATTTCATCTAATAAAGATTAATTTGGATTAATAAAAATACTTCTAGGAAAATTCTGAAACTATTCAATTTAGTCTAAAGTAGTTCCAAATATATTCCTCCGGTTATCCAAGATAAATTCCAGAGAAAAAAACTTTAATGGGAAGGCAGCTTACTGTATGGGAGCTTAAAGATGACACATGGGTGTGGAAAAGGATAGTGCCAGGTTGTCAAAAGGCATTTCACTATGTGCAGGAAGTTCCTGGAAATCACTTTACTCAGAAAGAGTTAACCTCATCATCCCCTGAAGCACACAGGCTAGGAGAGCCTCTATTCAGCTATATTGCTGACTAGGACTGTTTTTCTGGACTAGACAAGGACTAACCAATCTCTGTACCATATCTCTTCTTAAGAAAAGTGTATTATGGCCGGGCGTGGTGGCTCACGCCGGTAATTCCAGCACTTTGGGAGGCCGAGGCGGGTGGATCACCTGAGGCGCCAGGAGTTCAAGACCAGCCTGGTAAACATGGTGAAACCGGGTCTCTACTAAAAACACAAAAAATCAGCTGGGCATGGTGGGAGGCGACTGTAATCCAAGCAATTCAGGAGGATGAGGCAGGAGAATCCCTTGAACCTGGAAGACAGAGGCTGCAGTGAACTGAGATCATGTCACTGCATTCCAACCTGGGCATCAGAGTGAGACTCCAGTCTCAAAAAAAAAGAAAAGAACGAAAAATGTAAGCCAGTGGCTCACGCCTGTAATCCCAGCACTTTGGGAGGCCGAGGCGGGTGGATCACAAGGTCAGGAGTTCAAGCCCAGCCTGGCCAAGATGCTAAAACCCCGTCTCTACTAAAAATACAAAAATTAGCCAGGGGTGGTGGCAGATGCCTGTAATCCCAGCTCCTCACAGGGAATTGCTTGAACCCAGGAGGCGGAGGTTGCCGTGAGCTGATGATCATGCCACTGCACTCCAGTGTGGATGACACAGCGAGACTCCTCTCAAAAGAAAAGAAAAAGTGTATTACAAGAGTCCAGCAGCCTGCTGACACACCCACTCCTGGGACACAGTCTATATACAGGCTGGGATTGGCCTGTCCCCTGGTACCTACTCTGCATTTCGATGAACTGCAAGTCTGAGCCATTCTGCAGTCCTGCCAGGTCACCCACTGTGCCATCATTCCTGGAGCATTTCTGTCGTTCCTCTTCTAACTGAAGCTTCAGTTTTCTAATCTGAAATGAAAATAAAGGTTCATCAGCAAGTTCCAGTATCTCAAATGAAGCCAATGCTTATTCTATGGCCACATCATAGAACAAAGCAGACCCTTATCATAATAGCCACACAAATCATTAATTCATTCAAAACCTGTTTTCTTGAGTGCCTAATAGGAGACACGCTGTCCTAGGTGCTAAAGATAAGCTATGAACAAACATCGAAAAGAGCAAGCCGCAGGACCAGGTGTCCCAATAAAAATAGCCGTATTTTAAATTTGTGTCTGCTTATGGAACAGTACATCTTTGGGGTATTTTTTGTTACTTGTATTTAAAATGGAAAATTCCAGCCAGGCACAGTGGCATGTGCTTATATATCCGGCTACTTGGGAGGCTGAGGCATGAGGACCACATGAGCCCAGGAGTTCAAGACCAACCTGGGCAACATAGATCTCATCTCTAAAATAAAATAAAACAAAAATATAAACAGTTAATTGATGGGATATATTCAAGGGATTATTTTTAAAAATGGAAGATTCCACGAGCGGTTTTTTGTTGTTTGCTTTTAGACATAGGTTACATTTTCTTACTCAGAAAACTCTCTGTATATAAAAATCATTGGATATATAGAGATGGCTTCCCAGCTGTCCTTAATTCTATCAAAAGGGGTCAAAGGGAAGCCTCTGCGCTAAGATTAAGTTTGCTACTCCCCCAATGGGAAAAGGGTGAGCTCTGTATTGGGACTAATCTATAAGTAAATCTATACTTCCCAGACATCTCCACCCTTTAAACACAAATAGGGTCACCATCTTTAGCTGCCTTGAAGGAACCAGGACTAATCTCATCTCTATCATTATTATTTACATGCATCTTGCAAAGGGTCATATCCTTCTGCACTCTTTCTCACAAGGGTCTGTATGCCACTAACCTTCATCTCCTAACCTTTCCCAATGCCTGAAACTTTTCCACTGTGCCTTCTAGAACTACCAGTCCATTATCAGCAAACCATCTGCCCTCAATCTTTTCTCTGGGCATCCTCCTTTACCCTCATCCTCAGATGAGAACCCTCTCCCTTAAGAATCCTGCTCTACAGCTCTTTTTTTTTTTTTTTTTTTTTGAGACAGGGTCTTGCTCTGTGGCCCAGACTGGAGTGCAGCAGTGTGATCTCAGTTCACTGCAACCTCCACCTCCCAGGTTCAAGCAATTCTCCTGTCTCAGCCCCCCAAGTAGCTGGGATTCCAGGCACATGCCAGCAAGCCTAATTTTTGTATTTTCAGTAGATGGGGTTTCACCATGTTGGCCAGGCTGGTCCTGAACTCCTGACCTCAAGCGATCCACCCACCTTTGCCTCCCAAAGTGCTGGAATTACAGGCATGAGCCACCATGCCCAGCCAAGCACTGGCTTTTTACTTCCACAGCCTCTTACCACTGAACCTAAAAATGGAATAGGTGTCCTCTTGCTTTCCTTAGTGTTATTTTCCCTCCATCTTCCCTAAAAGTCCCAGGTCTTAATCTCATCTCTTCAAATTATATATACTAATTACTTATTGCCATAATCCCATTCCTTCATTACCATTTATTAAATAGCTCCCAACTTGCACTCCCCCCTCTGGACTATTCCTGTCTGAATTTTTGGCAATTTCAATGTATATGTAAGAGGATCTCCCTTACAAATGATCTCTCAATTTCTGGAACACCTCCTCATAAGGTTTGGATGTCTGTCCCCTCCAGATCTCATGCTGAAATGTAATCCTCAGTGCTGAAGGTGGGGCCTGGCAGGAGGTATCTGGGTCGTGGGGCAGATCCCACATGAATGACTTTGCACCACTCCCTTGGTGATGAGTGAGTTCTTGCTCTAGTACTTCACCCGGTATCTGGTGGTTTAAGAGTGTATGTCACCTCCCCACTCTCTCTGGCTTCCGCTCTTGACTTATGTGTCTACTCTCCCTTCACCTTCTTCCGTGATTAGAGGTTTCCTGAGGCCGGCTGGGCATGGTGGCTCACACCTGTAATCCCAGCACTTTGGGAGGCCAAGGTGGGCGGATCACCTGAGTTAAGAGTTGAAGACCAGCCTGGTCTGAGGCCTCAGGAAACAGCTCAGAAGCTGAACAGATGTTGACACCATGCTTCCTGTACAGCTTGCAGAACCATGAGCCAATTAAACCTGTTTTTCTTTCCTTTTTTTGGAGACGAAGTCTCACTCTGCCACCCAGGCTGGAGTGCAGTGGCTCCATCTTGGCTCACTGCAGCCTCTGCCTCCCAAACAGCTGGACTACAGGTGCCCGCCACCAGGCCTGGCTAATCTTTGTATACTTTTTAGTAGAGTTGGGGTTTCACCATGTTGGCCAGGCTGGTCTCGACACTTAACCTCAACCACCTGCCTCAACCTCCCAAAGTGCTGGGATTACAGGCATAAGCCACTGCACCCAGTGGAAACGTTTTTCTTTATAAATTGCCCAGCTTCAGATAGTCCTTTATAGCAAAGCAAAAAATGGACTAACCCACCTTCCTTCTAAGGATCTTGCCATCTAACCCTTCTTACCCTCAGCTATTCACTCTCACAAATTCCAGATCTCATCATTAGACAGTTGTAATCCCTACACAATTTAGTTCCATGAATCTTCTAACCACTATTCCTCATCTTTATAGGTCATTCTTTCTAGACCAGAATTCCAACAACCCTTCAACCACACTGGTACCACTAGTCTACAGATTACATCGTTCTACTATACCTGATGTGTTCCTGAATATCTCCCAAATCCTCTTCATCCAGTTTAATCTTAAGGTCCATCATTATAATCATTTTCTTACAAACTCCCTCACCTCTCCTGCCCCATTAATAATGTCCTGGTAAAATCTAGCTCTCTACCCACTCCATGCCTGCCCCTATACAGCAGAAAGTAGCCAGAGAAACACATATAATAAATGCATTCACACAAACCTTCTCTATCATACATTGTTTATTGTCTGATGTTTTTGTACTAGAATGTCCCTCAGGCAGGAATTTTTTCTAAACTAACTTATTCACTGAAATATCTCAAGTGCCTAGAATAACGCATGTTAAATAGCAGAATCTCAACATTTGTTGAATGACTGAATAGGAGTTCCAAAACAGAGAACACAGAATATGGGGAGGAAAAAATCAGTAACAAAATCATTCAAGAAATTTTCCCAGAACTAAAGAATAGGTGCTCCTAGAATTGACAGGGGCCCAGCATCACACATGAAAACTTCAACTTACATCACTATCTTCAGATTACACCAGAACACTAGAGAGAGAATAGGACACAAGCTTCCACAGAGGAGAAAAATAGGTAACAAATCAGAAAAGATCAGAACTCAAAACGTTCATGAAATCTCAATAGCCATATTCGAAGCCACAGCACAATGAAGAAATGTCTTTTTAAAAAATCTTAAGGAGAACAATTGCAGCTCAGGATTCTATACCCAGCTGAACTATTTTAATCAAGAAAGAGGGCAAAATGAAGACATCTTCAGGCCTGCAAGGTCATGAAAAATTAACAACCCACAAACCCTCTTCTCAGGAAGTTACTGGAAGATATACCAAAATAAGAGAATAAATAAGGAGCAAGGCATAAGACACCAGAAAAAAGGAAACCCAACCCAAAGAAAATCCCCAGATGTCAATGAAGAGTGACCATCATCTATGTAAGGAGAGAGCAAGCCATTAGTTTAGAAAGGGACAAGTCAGAGGCACCAAGATTCAACAAACTGGAACTGAAAGAATGCCATATGCATCTGAAAATCCTGAAGTGGGTTTAATCTACTGTTGGAGACTGGCTAAATTGATGACAGAAAACCAAGCAAATACAAATAAAAACCGTAACGTTAACTTTAGAGGAAACTAATAGTTGTGAAGGAGATAAACTGTGATCCTCAAATGCAATCTGGCTCCACTCTGAGTAATGTTTAGAGGGTCCTAATGACACAAGCAGACTGGAGTTACACTGTTCCTTTATTAGGAGGATATGGGAGTGGGGAAATATATATATGTGTGGCAGGGACAGAGGATGAAACAGCTAAACCCTCATCTTCCTAAAGGTAGGTCAATATAGAATGCCTGAAGCAGAGTGATCAAGAAGCAACAGAAGTATGTTATTCAGAGATACAAGGACAGTACACAAGAATCAGCTAAAAGCACTTAACAGAAATGGTCAGGGGTGAGGGCAGAGGAGCCAGCGCAGGGGACTGCTATGCTCATAACAAGCTTTGTAGAAAACTATATGACTCCTTCAACTATGTGCCCTTAAAAAAAATTTTTTTTAAGAACATAAAATAACAGAGGCAAAATATGAATTATCCTTCAAATCTCACTTGAGTACTGATGTTTGAAATAAGCATATTTCTTTCTAATGTACATTTCAGTTAGCTAGTATTTTACCATGTAACTTCGTTAAAATTATATTACATTCCAGTAAGAATGCCCTTACCTGTGACAACAGTTCTTCCTTTTCTCCAGCAAGTTTTCGTAGCCTTACATCTAAAACAAATGAAAAAGATCGTAAACTAAATGTGATGATATACTATATAAACAATTAAAAATTGTTCAAACTCATAAGCTAATATTATCTGATAAGCTACATTACTTACAGCTATGAATATATAAAGAAATAAAGGCTTTAGTAGCATTACAGAAAAGTTCCTAATTATCTAAAATGTACTTCCACACAACTGATACTTGTCAGGGCACCAAATGCAACATTTGCTCCCCAAAGCAGTGATTTGCCACTTCAAGACAAACTTAAGTACAAAGGAAGTCATTTCCTTGTTTCAAGTTTTCACCAGTAGACAGAAAACTCAAATGTCAAGTGTGTTCCCACAGGCTGAGCCCTTAGCGGAAGAGAGCCAAATATGTGAAAGAAGATGGGTAACAGCAGGACTGGGGAAGGAAGCTGGAGGAGAGAAAAGAGAGGAACACAATGCTGGAAGAAGCAAAGTTCCCAAAAGCCAGTGGGGAGGGAAGGAGACCCACTCCAAGATGTGGGGCAGCTGGGCCAGGCGCGGTGGCTAACACCTGTAATCCCAGCACTTTAGAAAGGCCTAGGTGAGTGGATCACTTGAGGTCAGGAGTTCGAGACCAGCCTGGCCAACATGGTGAAACTCTGTCTCTACTAAAAAAAATAAAAAATTAGCCAGGCGTGATGGCAGGTGCCTGTAATCCCAGCTACTCGGGAAGCCGTTTTAACCCGGGAGACAGAGGTTGCACATTGCAGTGAGCTGAGATCGCGCCATTGCACTCCTGCCTGGGTGACCAAGTGAGACTCTGTCTCAAAAAGAAAAAAAAAAAGATGTGGGCATGAATGGGTGATCTGAGGCTTGGTAGCAGCATCATTAGGGCTCACTCCTGGCCTCTGGAGGGGTTGACTCTTCCCAAGCCTGCATTAAAATAGGCCCCTTCAGCTGAAGAGATACCGTGGTTCAGTTAAAAAAGTAGCTGACACCTGGCCAGGCACTACCCTCTATAAACAGGGTCACAGCTAAATATAGATCCTGGTTTCTCTGCACCTTCCAAGCAGGTCTGCCTGTTTGGACCTGCAGACCAGGGAAACAGCCACGGGGAAACACCTGGGCTGCCTATGGCCGTATTCTCGTTCCATTCTCCAGATCTCTCTTGCTCACCCAGCATCCTGCTTTATTCAAAGTTCCCTACAATCACGTTTCTGGAATGCTCCACATTAGAGAATGTGCTTACTTTTAAAATGATTTTCAGTTTGCTTCACACTTATATCGCTCACTCCTCTAAGAAGCTAACACATATATGAAAACAAAATGAAAAAGGGAAAAAAGATTGTTTTTAAAAAAATAAAAGTTAGCTAGTAATACAGTATCTATCTGTGCCATTTTTCTTCCTCTAGAGTACATTTCTTAGTGGGGTCAATGGATGGGCGGATTTGGTTTCTTGGAGAGACACGTCAGCAACTTTGGAGTTTCCTGGAGAGAGGTGTCAGATTCTCAAAAGGTTAAATTTAAGAGGTTTAGACTTTAAGAGTCTGGGAAGCCCTGCTCTGGAAATCACACTTCTCTGATATCTTTTTGGTCATCTGTTTCTTGGCTTAAGAAATGTGGTGGAAAAGAGGTACAAAACCCTGGGGTAAGTAGTGGAACATAAAACCAGATGTTCCAAGGGAAGTCTGCCAGCCTACTGCTCCCCTAGCACAGGTATACTAGACTGTCTCTGCAGAAAGTTTGCAGTTAAGTTAATAACAAAGTGTATAGACCCATGATACTTCCATCCACGGACCTTACAGTTACACTTATTGCCTTACAATGACCCAGATGCTGGTTTCCCAAGGTCAAGGATGTCTGAAGACAGTGTGCTGATGTGCCCAGATTCTTCTGGTTAAGGGTCCACTTGAGTCTCAGACAGCCTTGATGCTGTTTTGTTCTCCAAGCTGGGATATGAAAAAGCAGAAAACCCAATAGGGCAACATTCATCCACGTCAACATAGCAACCAGTATCTTACCTAGTGGCCCTTCTCCTGCTGACTCCAAGACCTGAGCAGCCTCCTGAGACACAACAGTGATGGCTCCAACCACTGGTTCATGACCGACATCACCATTGGGAGTGCCGTCGGGGATTATAACTAAGCCATGTTTCTGTAGGGGGGAGGGAAAGACCCACCATCACAAAAGGCCCATATGGAAGCAGTAAGCTCTGTGAGGTAACTCTGCAACAATACATGTTTGCCACAGGTAAAACCTGGTTAGAATCAGTTACAAGGAATATAGCTCTGTGGAAGACATAGCTTAAACCTACCAAATCTGGATTAGGGAGTAAACATTGTAGTTTATAGTCAGGCTAGGAAAGATGGCAGGGTGAAAGGAAGAAAGCCAGAGTAGAGCAGCGAGGGACCTGAACTCCAGGCTCATGCTAACATACCTCTCCCGTCTTCACTGTCTTCTGCAGGTCAGCCAGCTCCCTCTCTGAGCATATCTCGCTCATTCCTAAGGCAGGCAATGTATTCTTTCTGTTTCTCTAGGGCCTGGTTTTAGGTAGGGTAGCAAGGAAAACAATGGCACAGAAAAAGAGCAGGTGAAAGGTAGCAGAGAAGTACCTAATTCAAATAAGCAAAGATAAAGGCATAAAAAGCAAGGAAGCAGTCAAAAGATTGGAAACAAGCAGTCAGATATGAGAGGAAATACAGAGTTACATGGATATACATCTCCAGAAGACAGTTCTCATAGAAACTGGCTCTCATGCATCAATTTGGCAAAGCATGTTTAATCAAATCAAGCAGGGGAAATAAATCTTTCTTTTCCAGTCAATGAAACAAAACAAAACAGGAAAAGATGAAGATATAGCAGCCAGTGTAAAATAAAGCTTTCCTACTGACTGCCTTGGTACATTTTTATTTGGTGAACAAAACTCACATTTCATGTTTAAGTAAAACAGTTTATTCAAGAATATAGCTGATTTTTAAAAAATATTCTGGAATAAAAATGACTATTATACATAAGGTATTCTAACTAAATATTGGCTATAGATTGTTCTCCAAGTAGTGTGGCAAAATACTCAAATACCACTTAATTTAAGATAGTTTACCTCCAAAAGGATTCAAGGATCATTTCTGACAATTTGATTAAAAATAACTGAGACTCATTTGGCTTTCTGTTATACTCCCAAAATGTGAAAAACAAAACACTGACAAAATAAATACAGCCAAGCTATAGAGAGTTACAGAATATGGATTTCAGAATCAGGTTTGGGTCCTGGCACATACTTGTCCTGTGCCTCAGTTTCCTTACCTGAAAAGCAAGGGATAATAGCACCCAACCCAAGGGCAGAGGCATAAAGTAGGCATAAATCAGGGTAACGCATTGCCTGTTATGCCTAGATAGCAGGGACAGTTCAGGAGAAGCAGGTTGGTGATTTCATTTGTAAATTCCCTGCCATTTCCTTAATCTCACAACTGTCAGCTGAGGACAATGCAGGAGCAGGAACATACTTTGGTCATCAATGAAAAATAAAATCTACTATGAAAAAATAAAATCTATTGTAAAAGAA
Source organism: Ateles fusciceps (assembly GCA_036589455.1). Lineage (NCBI taxonomy): Eukaryota > Metazoa > Chordata > Mammalia > Primates > Atelidae > Ateles > Ateles fusciceps. The sequence goes on along the minus strand of JAZHEH010000734.1, from coordinate 3,719,566 downwards.
AATAACCCAGAATTTAAAATACACCCAAGGGGCTGGGTGCAGTGGCTCACGCCTGTAATCCCAGCATTTTGGGAGGCCAAGGTAGGTGGATCACAAGGTCAGGATATCGAGACCATCCTGGCTAACATGGTGAAACCCCATCTCTACTAAAAATACCAAAAAATTTAGCTGGGCGCGGTGGCACATGCCTGTAGTCCCAGCTACTTGGGAGGCTGAGGCAGAAAAATCTCTTGAACTCGGGAGGCGGGAGGTTGCAGTGAGCCGAGATTGCGCCACTGCACTCCAGCCTGGCCGACGGAGCAAGAATCTGTCTCAAAGAAAAACAAACAAAAAGACACCCAAGGTAAGTAGTCTACGCAGGAATCTGACAACTGGCCTATTTGAAAAAGCCTTTCCCCCACATATTTTTGTTCATATATTTAATGTCTTCTGAAAGCATTCCCATTAACCCACGAAGTTAAACTACAACAAGTAACTTTCCTCTCAGTTCACTGGATTTGGAAGTGGGACAACTGCCTGCTGAGTTACTGATGGCTGAATAGTTGGGCAATTTAAGAAATCATTTTAATCCTATTTTGCAACCAAATAGGGAGCAAGTAAATAAGGGATGAGAGCAACTACCATTTGTATAGCACAAATTATACGGCAGGCACTATTTCATACAATTTCTCTCATGTTATTTTATATATGAAACCTCTACATATCCCGTGAAGTACCTGTATCATCACCATTTAGCAGATCAGAAAATTGAGGCTCAGAGTGGTTATTTTTTGCCCAAAGTCACAGTAAGTGGCAAAGCCAGAAAATGAATCTGGTTCTTTTTGTTTCCAAAGCCCTTGCATAGTTTTTTAAATATCACAGCCAGAAAATGAATCTGGTTCTTTTTGTTTCCAAAGCCCTTGCATAGTTTTTTAAATATCACAGCCCTATGAAGGCCACATTATACTCCCTTATTGCTGGCCCAGACGATGCTAGGAAAGCAGTCCATAGGACAAACCCTACTCTTCACTTATCCAAACTGCAATGTCAATGTCTGACTTCCTTTCAACAATTTACATTCACACTACACGATGTGTCTCAAGTCTGCCTGTGAATTAACAATGCGGGTTTCTAGCACCATCTAGCTCGTATTAACACTCCATTACATTAATAATTAATAATAAATGAAACACTGGGAAGACAAAGCACAACAGTACTTTCCCATATGTTGAGTGTCACTTTCATCTCTATGGGTTAGGTATTTTTGGTTAATGCTATCTGCATGCATAGTTACGCCATGTGTCACCGAATATTACTGGGTAAATGATCACTGTCACAACATGCTTTATATAAACACCACCACTGAATATAAAAGACCTCTGAGGAACAGGCCAATTTGAAACTGGGAATTCTAGCAAATTATATACATGACATTTGCTCCTCTTCCACATCTTATTGCACTGGGTTTTATTTTTACCTTCAGTCTTTCAAATTTCCTCTTCCCATAATTATACATGGGAAAATAAAATACAGCCTGTAAATTCACCCATTTCACCGCAAAGTTTGAAGACTACTAAAATACCTTATAATTTGATCAAATGTATTCACGCTAACTCTAAAATCTTCCCTATTACCTGACCATGTAACCACTACCCTTGTGTTTGCAACAATAGCTCCTACAGAATTTTTTTAGGGTAAAAAGTACATGCTGGTAGAGTTCAAAATAATTCTTTATCCCTGACCTAACCTCAAATTCTACCATCCAGAAGCCAAAAGGATGTGTGTAATGGGCTGAACTTCTGGGCAAAAGGTTAATTCGCCACATAATTATATTGGGGAACAAACGTCTCTGGTCAGAATGGAAGTGAGTTTCTGCTGGGCCTGGGCTACAGAGAGACGCAGGTTGTTTGCATGCACTTATTCTATCCATGGGCTCCAGGTGTTTAGAACCGCAGTGCAGCTCGAGTTAAGAGCAGCACTAATGAACTGCACTTTCACCTGGGAATAATGGACATATGTCTTCATCCTGGAAATGAAGTTAGAGACAAATGATTCATTAAGTAGTCGCTGACCATAGTGAAAATGTGTCTTTGAAGTCAAGGGAGGACCACCGCCCTTGTATTACGATGATAACAGATGCTGGCAAAGACATGGAGGAATTGGAATCCTTGCTGACTAGTGGTAGGAATGTAAAATGGTACAGCTGCTACAGAACACTAGGTATAGCTGTTACTCAAAAAAATTAAACACAGAATTACTATGGGGAGGGAAGGGGACCCACTCCAGCAATTCCACTTCTGGGTAAATACCGAAAAACAACTGAAAGCAGAGTCTTGAAGGGCTATTTGTAAACCCGCGTTCACAGCAGCATTATTCACAACGGCCAAAAGGTAGATGTGTCGATACATCAACAGAAGAATGTGGTATATACACAATGGAATATGATTCAGCCTTAAAAGGGACGGACATTCTGACATAGGCTGCAGCATGAACCTTGAGGGCATTATGCTAAGTGAAATAAATCAGATACTGTATGATTCCACTTATATCAAGTACCTACAGTATTCAAATTCACAGAGACAGAAACTGGAATAGTGGATGCAGGGGTTTGGGGGAAGGGACTGAATGGGGAGTTGTTTCATGGGTACAGATTTCAGCTAGGGAAGATGAAAAAGTTCTGATGGTGGTGACAGCAGCACAACAACATGAATGTACTCAATGCCACTGAACTGTACACCTGAAACTAGTTCAAGTGGTAAATTTTATGTTATTTGTATTTTAGCACAATTTTTCAAATTAAAAAAATAGAGTCAACTGGTGATTCAACAACTTGGACGAATCTTGAGGGACTTATACAGAGTGAAAAGGAGTGATTCCAAAAAGTTTACACTATATAATTCCATTTTTATCACATTCTTAAAATGGCAAAAGGTTAGTGGTTCTCAGGGCTTGGGAGGGAAGGGGAGATAAAGGTTATGACTATAAAAAGGCAAGAGGAAGAGAAATCCCTTACAGTGATGGTGATGGAAATGTTCCGTATTAAGGGCAATATCCTGGTTGTGATACTGTACTGTAGTTTTGTAAGATGTTACATTTGGGGAAAATTGAGCAAAGAATATATAGGATCTCACTGTTAAGTTTCTTTTCTTCTTTTTTTTTTTGTTTTTTTGAGACGGGGTCTTGCTGTGTTGCCCAGGCTGGAGCACAGTGACGCGATCTCGGCTCACTGCAAGCTCTCCCTCCCGGGTTCAAGTGACTGTCCTGCCTCAGACTCCCGAGTAGCTGGGATTACAGGTGTGCACTACCACACCAGCTAATTTTTGTGTTTTTAGTAAAAACGGGGTTTCACCATGTTGGTCAGGCTGGTCTCCAACTCTTGACCTCAAGAGATCCACCATCCTCCGCCTCCCAAAGCACAGGGATTAATGGCATTAGCCACCTCGCCCAGCCCTGTTTAATTTCTTAACAACTGCACGTAAATCTAAAATTCTGGTCAGGCAGTGGCTCATGCCTGTAACACCACCACTTTGGAAGGCCTGTAATACCACCACTTTGGAAGTCGCTCATGCCTACCACGACTTTGGAAGGCCAAGGTGGGCAGATCACTTGAGGTCAGGAGTTTGAGACCAGCCTGGCCAACCTGGTGAAACCCTGTCTCTACTAAAAATACAAAAATTAGCTGGGTGTGGTTGTGCATCATGCCTGTAGTCCCAGCTACTCGGGAGGCTGAGGCAGGAGAATCGACTGAACCCAGGAGGTGGAGGTTGCAGTGAGCCGAGATCATGCCACTACACTCCAGCCTGGGGAAGAGAGAGACTCCATCTCAAAAAAAGAATACTATAATAAAATATTCTCCAAATAAAAGCCAAATAATTTATATTTTGAACTGAGACATTTGAGGGGTTTCTATGGCTGGTCTAAGATTATCAGTTTAAAATACTAAGGCACTCATACAAGCTAGAAATCCTGGACATACGGATCTATGTTAAAGAAAATTATGTAAAGTCCTAAAAGAAGCCCATTCTAGGCCAGGCACCCACCTCAGCCTCCCAAAGTGCTCGGATCACAGGTGTGAGCCACTACGCCCGGTCCAAACTGTTTTTTATTTTTAAAGAAAGGGTGTCATTCTGTTGCTTAGGCTGGGGTGCAGTGGCACGATCATAGCTCACTCCAGCCTCAATCTTGTGGGCTCCAGTGATCCTCCCACCTCAGCCTCCTAAGTAGCTGGGGCTACAGGTGCATGCTCTGCAAATTTTAAAATCCTTTTGTAGACACAGGATGGGTCTCTCTATGTTGCCCAAGATGGTCTCAAGCTCCTGGCCTCAAGCAATCCTCGATGTTTGGCCTCCCAAAGTGCTAGATTACAGACAGGAGTCTACAAACTCTTAAGAGGTAATGGGATCTTCCCATGTGTATATTAATGACAGAGGTCCTTGGAGCGATGAAACAGACTGGATCCTGCTGACCACTGGTTGGGCTTCAGAATGTCTGTAACAACATTCTGAGGGTATGATCCAGAGGGTTTCATATCCAGGCACGTCTCTCAGAGATGCTCTCAGGGATCTTTAACAACTATTCCCTATCCCACCTAACCTTAAGCAGAACAAGACTTTTCTTACATGTTGTTTCCTCTGCCTTTCCCTGACAAGGTAAGCCTCTGGCAGCTGTGTGGCTAAGTGGTTCCCCTACTGCAGAACAGAGAGCTCAGCCAGGTGATGGGACTGCCAATCAAAGTCCACATGAGATGAACTGGAGGGAATTTTTTCTAGCCTTTGGTGTATGTGCAAATCTACCTGCAGGACTTAGCAAAACAGCAATGAAGACATTTCATTTATCTGGGCCCTTACTTGGGGGAGTTCTGTGGTTATAATTACAGACAGCCACCCTAGGAAGTCTTACATTCCTATCCATTTCTGTAATTGATTTTAATCTCTTCCCATTTTATTCACCAAGGATTTATAGGATGCTAATAACTTTCTCCCACCTACTCTCTTCTTATCCAAATTTTGTAATGTAAGGATATCAAGTTAACCACAGAGTTTGAACTGAATGCCCGTGGCTGTTTCTGGATAAGAATCCTAAGGGAGGCCAGGCATGGTGGCTCACACCTATAATCCAAGCACTTTGGGAGACCGAGGTGGGTGGATCACCTGAGGTCAGGAGGAGACCAGCCTGGCCAACATGGTGAAATCTCAGCTCTATTAAAAACACAAAACATTAGCTGGGTGTGGTGATGTGTGCCTGTAATCCCAGCTACTGGGAGGCTGAGGCAGGAGAATCACTTGAACCTGGGAGGCGGAGGCTGCAGTGAGTTGAGATCATACCACTGCACTTCAGCCTGGAGGACAGAGTGAGGACTCCATCTCAAAAAAAAAAAGGAATTCTAAGGGAATACAGAGAAATTTCCTTTAAAAGCTCCTACTTACACATTTTACATGCCTAGTGTTGGCTGAAAAGTAGAGTTATTTCCAGGCACAACATCAGGTTTTCCCATGGAAGTCTCTTTCTATCTCCTGTTTGTTCATTTTTCATACTGTGTAAATGCTCAAGAATAATCAAAAGGACAGGTGTTTTGAATCTCTAACTTAAATTCCATTGTTGTAGTCCTCATCAATGAGTTCTAACCAAAGCTCAATTTCATCTCATACCCCAATTTTTTTATCTTTCCAAAGAAGTGTGTCCTGGAGGTCAAACACCTCTTTGTCATGGTGTCCATTTTCTGCTGCATGCGCTGCTTCTCCTGCAGAGGAAGAGGCGAAGAGAAGTAATAAAAGAGCAGAAAGAAAAGGGAGGGGGTTCAAGGGAAGAAATAAAAATAAAGCCGATAAAGAAACTTAACCAAAAGGGAAAGTCTGTGATGAACAGGAAAAGCAAAATTGGTTTGCCAAAAGAAAAGATGACATTCACAGTCTTGGCCACATGATTCCCACTGGCTTGTCCCTAACAAAAGTAAGCAAAGGAACCAGGAATAACTGCTCCAACCACAGCTATGTGGCAGCAGGCCAGCTAGAATTTCTGTGTACATACAGCTCCATATGTGTATTCCTTCTGTGATAACTACCTTTTTCAGACAAGAATTTACATTCCTAGAGAGGGAAATTTAGGTTTGCTTAGGAACAAATGATCTTTTATCTTAGAGAACAAGCAGTAGTTTTGAATTTTATTATTTTTTTTGAGACGGAGTCTTGCTCTGTTGCCCAAGTTGGAGTACAGTGGTACGATCTTGGCTCACTGCAACCTCCACCTCCTGGGTTCAAGTGATTCTCCTGCCTCCTGACTAGCTGGGATTATAGGCATGCGCCACCACGCCCAGCTAATTTTTGTATTTTTAGTACAGACAGGGTTTCACCATGTTGGTCAGGCTGGTCTCGAACTCCCGACCTTGTGATCCACCCGCCTCGGCCTCCCAAAGTGCTGGGATTACAGGCGTGAGCCACCGCGCCCAGCTTGTTATTTTTTAAGCAGAACTGATCATTTTGAATTTCTCTTAGCAGAATCTATGATAGCAAGAACACCATGAATTTGGTATTATTTTTAAAATTATTTATATTATTTTAAAGCATTTAAATTTAGCATTTAGCAATCCGTAAATGACCTTTCCAATTAAGCAAAGGTGCTTAACAGGTTTTCTTCTCATGCATTATTGGTAAATTATCATCTCTTCCTTTCCCTACTCATACATTAGGTACTTTACCATGGAATTTTCAGTTCTAAAGACCAAAAAGCGTTATTTGTAATATTTAAAGTTTTTCAGCATGACCGTATATACTAACATCTAAAAGATGTTAATACTAAATGTAAAAAACCTCTAAAACTAGTTTTCAAAATTTGTATGCCTAGCATCTAAGCTACTAAAGAAGCCACAGTGATGAACTATAGAAATCAAGCATTATATTCTTCTTAAATGCAATTACAATTAAAAACTAGAACACTTTACCAATCCTAACTTACGCTATTGGATTTGAGAAGCAGCCCCCAAAGCAGGTTTATTTTAGGAAATCATAAAAGTGGGAAAGTATATGTTTTAATTAGAAAAAGAAATAAGAAGTGGTTGGCATTTTGGCACAAAAAGATACAACAACAAAAAGGGAAAGAATTTCACATTATTTTAAAATACCAGCAGGATACAGATTCTGGAAAATATGCTTCCTACCTCATATGGAGAAAAACTAAGAAAATTAACTTCACGTGTAATCCGATACATCCAAAAGGTTATCTGTATCTGCACTTGAAATCCACAAATTCTGGGTATGTTCAATTAATAATGACAAAACACCGATCTTCCAAATTTAAAAAGTCATTTCCTTTTCTCTATTAAATGGTTTTTTAAAAGTCATTTGTAGAGAGAGATATTAACAGGTAGGTCTGAGGGGAAAGAGGAAAAGAGGGAGAGAAAAGAAAGGCCAGGGTTTGAGTAGCCAGGAGTGTGGACAACTGTGGTACGTGAGCGACCTCCCCTGCGATCATTAACATCTATGCTTCCTGACATCTCTGGCCTGTCAACACTAAATTAACATTAGAAGCCTCTGATAGCCACACCTAGATAGTGGGCAGGATGCCCCCTCAAACTTATTTCCATATTTATGTAAAAGCATCATCTCAAGAGGGAAAAGCACATTTAAAGACAGAAGATGCATGCAATGGAGTGGGCCTACAAGGAGGACAAACGCTGTCAAAGAGTTCCTGGTGTTCTGTGCTTCATTCCATTTCTAAGATGCTGCCAACAATGTGGGCATCCCTCCACCTGCAGAAACCCGAACCTTCAGACTAGCCATTCTTGACCTTTTTGTACAGAAGGTGTCTTGACATTTCTTCTTTTTTCATTTAGCCACCTGAGAAATGTATCTACCTGAGTGAAAATCAAACTTATTCCCCAAGAATCGTGCATTCACTAATTCCAAAGAATAATGCTACTCTCTAATTTTTCCTTTGTCCATTTCCTAAGATATCTTTAAGAAACAGTGTGCTTAGGAATAACAGACACAAACATTTCTGCTACCAAAGGGGGTAATGTTTATAGGATTTATAGTATCAATTTTTAAGCATGATCTGGTTTACGCTTGAAAAATTTTAGTGTACAGTCAAATGTAAAGAGACAAGTAAACTCTTTGATGCACCTTAACTCTCCCCTCCCTCCCAATACACACATCCTCATCCCATTCAACTCATTTTTTTCAAAATTCAGTATTCCCACAGTTGATGTGCGCACCTCGATGAGCTCATCTCTTTGCCGAAGGCCTTCTTTCAGTTCTTCCATCTTATGCTGCAGCACACGACACATATGTTTCTGCCTTTCCAACTCCTGTTATTAAACAAAGGATATCATTTACACAGGTCATGGCACACAAGAAATTTGAAAACATACAATACAACACACAGGTTAAGTGTGACCTCCAGAAACATGCCCAAACTCCTGATTCATAGTAACTTAGAAAAATTGTTATTTATCTGGAAAACCTGAACTAATCGATGGCAAAATTATTATAAACAAAAGATAATTTAGTAAAGTAACAGTTTATAAAATGAACATATACAATTCAATAACATTCATAGATACAAATAAAAATTTAAAGAAGGAATAACAAATGCAATATCAAAGTAAAATCAGTATTAAGTCAAATATATACATGTAAACTTACAAGATATATCAAAAACCTGTATGAGGAAAATTATAAAAAAACATTCCCAAAAGACAGAGAAGTCACTGAATAAATGGAAAGGCATACCGTCTTCTTGGATTAAAAGTCTCACAACATTATAAAAATGCCAGTTCTCCCTAAATTAATCTATAATTTAATGCTGTACAAATAAAAATACCATCAGGTTTTTGTTTTCTCATCAGAGCAGGGCAAGTTGATTTGAAAGAAAAAGTAGCCAGAAAAACACATACTGAAAAAGAAGAAAGCCGGTCTTACCAGATAGTAAAACATATTATAAAGTTTCTATAATTAAAACAACGTTGTTAGGGCACATGAATATAGACCAAGAGAGCAGAATAGAAGATTCAGGAAAAGACCCATTTACATATACAAATATATTTAAAAACAACAAAAATAGGCACATCTCAAATCAATGAGAAGAAAGACTTTTAAATTTGTAATGTTGGGATAACTGGATATCCATTGGAAAATGATAAAATTGGACCATACCCCCAAACCACAGACCAGGATACATTCCAAATCAATCAGAGCTGTACATAAAGAAAGAAAGTCAGGGAGTGAATGCGGGAAGAGGGAAGGAAAGGGAGAACAGACTGTACAGGAACCAAAAGAAAAGTAACCAAGGAGTAGAGCAATCTTTAGTAAGAAAATGACTCAAAAATCCACAAGCAATGAGGTAAAGGTACTATAAATTAGACTACATAAAAATAAAAACTTTGCCAGGCACAGTGGCTCATGCCTGCAATCCTAGCACTTTGGGAGGCTGAGGCAGGCGGATCACTTGAGGTCAGGAGTTCAAAACCAGCTTGATCATCATGGTGAAACCCCATCTCTAGTAAAAATTCAAAAAATTAGCTGGGCACGGTGGTGTGCACCTGTAATCCCAGATACTCAGGAGGCTGAGGCAGGAGAATCACTTGAACCCGGGAGGTGGAGGTTGCAGTGAGCAGAGATCACTCCAGGCTGGGTGACCAAATGAGACGCCATCAACTAACTAACTAACTAACTAACTAACTAACTAACTAACTTTGGGCTGGGCCTGGTGGCTCACGACCGTAATCCCAGCACTCTGGGAGGCGAGGCAGGTGGATCCCTTGAGCCCAAGGATTCAAGACCAGCCTGGGCAACAAAAAATCCAAAAATTAGCCAGGCTTGGTGGCATGTGCCTGTAGTCCCAGGTACGAACCACCTGAGCCTGGGGAGGTCAAGGCTACAGTGAGCCATGATGGTGCCAATGCACTCCAGCCTGGCAACACAGTAAGACTCTGTCTCCAAAAAATACATATGCAAATAACTAAAACTTATGAATGGCAGAGAATCTCTAAAACTAGAAAGAAAAAAAGCACTAACTGCATAGAAAAACAAGCTACAGAAATGGACAGTTTACAAGAAAAAAGAAATGAAAGTAACTCTGAATATGAAAAGATACTCATACTAAGAGAAATGGAAACAAACTATTTGTCTCACCAAAACACTAGTAAAAGTTTAAAAACTTGACAACATATTCCAGGACAGAACTATGGGGAAGGAAACAGGCCCTCATACATTTTGGTGAGAACGCAATAGTATAAAGCTTACAGAGGAGACTTTGGCAGTATCTTGCAAAACTACAAACCTTTCCACACAGCAATATCACTCATCATCATAGATACACTGGCCAAAATACAAAAAGACCTATGCAGTATGTTATTTCTACAGGACTCTTTTTAACAGCAAAACATGACAAACTTGAATGTCTATTAATAGGGAACTGGTAGAATAAAGTATGGTACATCCATACTGTGGAATAATTATGCAGTGGTGAAAAAGAATGAGCAAGATATCTCTATACTACATTCATCATAAAGTGATAAAATATAGATGCAGAACAGCATTTATATTAATAGTATGCTACCATTTTCTAAGAAAGGAGAATAACGAATACATATATTTTGAATAAAATATACATACATATATATATATCTTTTTAGATTAAAAATGGCTACCTAATACATCTTTTGAGATTTGAAAAATGGAAAGATAAACCACTAAATTTTTAAATATCCTAAAGGAAGGAGAAAACAGGGATAAGAGACAGAGATACAAGATTAAGTTCTTCAAATACATTTTCTTTGTTAACTTGACTCAAGATCTATGTAACTATTCTACATAATTGTAAAAGAAAATTAAATTTAAAAAGCAGTTCCTAGTGGAAACAACTCAAGTGGCCATCGATAGATGAATGGATAAACAAAATGTAGTATATACACAGTGGAGTATTATTCAGCTTTAAAAAAGAAGAAACTCTTGTCACATGCTACAACATGGATGAGCCTTAGGACATTATGCTAAATGAAGTAAGCCAGTCTCGAAATGATAAATTATTATATGATTCTATTACTTATGAATTTGGTACATAGGGTAGCCAAATTCACAGAGACAGAAAGTAGGAAAGTAGTTGCCAAGGGCTGGTGGGAGGGAGAAATAGGGAACTGTTTAATGGGTACAGAGTTTTCGTTTTGCAAGATGAAAAATTTCTGGAGATCTAATGCACAATAATGTGAATATGCTTCACACTACTGAACTCTACACTTTAAAATGGTTAAGATAATAAATTTTAGGGTTTTTTAAAATAACAATTAAAATTTTTAAAATAAAAATAATTTTAAAAGTAATTCCTAAATATTGAAAATAAAATGCAGTGAACCTACCTATAGATCCAATTAGTAGCACAAAAAGAAACTATTTCAAGCAACTTCTAAAAACAATAGTTTGGCCATACAAGGACTAGTGGCAAAAATAACAGCCAAGCAAAACAAACAAAATAAAAATGTTTTACCTATTTTCACAAATTAAATTGTTAGTGTTAATGCTGGTATTGCTATTCTAGGTAACTTGGGATAAAGCAAAGAGAACAGAACCTAACATAATTACTATCATCCCTAGAAACTTTGAGAACTAGGAATTGTAGTGTGGGGGAAAAAAAGACACAGATGTACGACAGAAGAGGTTATGAACTGGCAGCATGAACTCATAATATATTTTGTCATTAAAAACAAAAAAAAACTTCATACATGTTTCCCAAATGTATCCACTGAAAAGACCCATAAACAGTGACCAGCCTGGTGGCAATGAGCATCTGTAGCACTCACACTAAAAAAGAACTAGGGCTCCTTGTACAAATGGCTGATCCCAGGTCTGGGGCAGAAAATGTACAAGGTAAGACTGGAACATCTTCTGTCAGAAAGCAAAGAATCTATCAAAAACAATTAGACTCACCAGAAGTACTTGCGAATCAACCTGAAGAGGTTCACATTAGCCAAAGATGGGACAATTTTAGCATCAAAAAGAATAAAAGCTGCAATGCACTGAAGACATCAAATGCTTGAATTTATGACTTCATATTGAAATTTTAAGAGAAAAGTAGTTGGTCACTATAAGAAGACACTCAACCAATTCCTTTTTTTTGAAAACTCACAAAGGGAGAAAATAATTGCAAATAATATATCTGATGAAATACTTATATCTAGAATATATAAACAACCTTATAACTCAGTAATAAAAAGACAAAATCCAATTTTAAAATGTGCAAAGGATCTGAATAGACATTTTGCCAAGGAAGATATGCAAATAGCCAATAAGCCCATGAAAACATGCTCAAAATCATTAAGTCACCAGGGAGATGCAAATCAAAACCACACCTATTAGGATGGCTGGAATAAAAAGGTCAGATAACAAGTGTTGGTGAGGATGTGGGAGAATCAAACCTGCATACACTACTGGTGTGAGAATATAAAATGGTACAGGACTTTGGAAAATAGTCTGGCATTGTTCAAATGGTTAAACACAGATTTGTTGTATGAATCAGCAATTCCACTCCCAAGTATATACTTAAGAAAAAGGAAAGCACATGTCCAGACAATGCACGGTGGCTCATGCCTATAATTCCAGCACTTTGGGAGGCCAAAGCAGGAGGATTGCTTGGGGCCAGGAGTTACCAGCCTGCGCAACATAGCAAGACCCTGTCTCTTAAGAAAAAAAATGTCCAAAAAACAACCTGTACACAAATGTTTATAGCAGCATTATTCTTAACAGGAAAAAGTATAAACAACCCAAATGTCCACCAGTGCACAAATGGATAAACAAAATGTAGCATACCCATAAAATGGAATATTAATAAGCTATAAAAGGAATTAAGTACTGATACATGGTACAGCATGGATGAACCTTGAAAACATGTCACAAAAGACCATGTATTATGATTTCATTCATGTGAGTCAGGAATAGGGAACACTATAGATAGAAAGTAGATCAGTGGTTATTACAACTGAGGGGTTTGGGGAAAAGAGGTAATAAAAATATACTAAAAGTAACTGTCATGAAGGTTACACATACATATGAATATACTAAAAACCACTGAATTGTACACTTTAAATGGATGATTTGTATGGTATGTGAATGTATCTCAATAAAGTTGCTTAAAAAGAACATTAAATAAGCCAGGTGCAATGGCTCATACCTGTAATCCCAGCACTCTGGGAGGCAGAGGTAGCAGATCACCTGAGGTCAGGAGTTTGAGACAAGCCTGACCAACGTGGAGAAACCCTGTCTCCACTAAAAATACAAAATTAGCTGGGCACGGTGGTGCATGCCTGTAATCCCAGCTACTCAGAAGGCTGAGGCAGGAGAATCACTTGAACCTGGAGGCAGAGGTTGCAGTGAGTAAAGACTGCACCATCGCACTCCAGCCTGGGCAACAAGAGCAAAACTCTGTCTCAAAATAAATAAATAACATTAAATAAATAAACTGGTAATGATAAAATCAGAACATCTCATTTTGCAGCCCCTATTCAATTAAAGGATCTAAGTACTCACCTACAGCATAACAGCTAGCCACACATCTGGACCTCCTGAAGGAAGACAACTGCACCATCTTTGCAGCAGACTTTCCAAAAAAACTAAAGTTATATTTGATTAAGTCTCTATGCCTTACTACCTATTTACAGAGAATACAGAGGAAAGGGGAACATGGTAAAGACACTATGGGGATGAAAACAGACAACCTGTAAGACCGGGAAATATTAAGCAACCCAGTTTCTTCAACATATATAAGGAGAAAAAAGGTGAAAGGGAACCTATACGTGAAAAGAGACTTAAAAATTTATCAACTAATTCCAAGATGTGAAACTTATCTGGATCCTGACTTTTTTAAGTGTAAAAAAGAAAAATCATTTATGGCATTTTGAAACTGCTAAAATTTTAACATTGATTGAATATGTAATATGAATTATTGTTAATTTTACAGGTGTGAAATGGTCTTTTGATTATGCTTTAAAAGAGAAACAATGGGCTGGGCGCAGGGGCTCGTGTCTGTAATCCCAACACTTTGGGAGGCCGAAGAAGGAGGACTGTTTGAAGTCACGAGTTCAAGACCAGCCTGGGCAATATAGCAAGGCCTCATCTCCACAAAAAGATTTTAAAAAACAGCCAGGCATGCTGGCATGTGCCTACCGTTCTAGCTACTCAGGGTCGCTTGAGCATAGGAGATCAAAGTGAGCTATGACTGTGCCACTGTACTCCAGCCTGGGGGAGGAGAGCAAGACCCTGTCTGTAAAAATACTACAATATAAAATAGTTATTGTAATTCCAAGAGGCACTAAAGACATTTAGAAAAATTTTATTAATACTGTATAATTATTATTGAACGGTCCTTCTCTACTCTTACTACCTGCTTCTGTAATGAAATACACCAGAGTGCCTGACCTCTTTGTATCTCTGAATATAAACATTCTACTGTACAAAGCAATAGCTGTTTAGAATGAGAGAGTTCGTCTACGGCCACACCACCCTAACGCGCCCGATCTCGTCTGATCTCGGAAGCTAAGCAGGGTTGGGCCTGGTTAGTACTTGGATGGGAGACCGCCTGGGAATACCGGGTGCTGTAGGCTTTAAAAAAAAAAAAAAATGAGAGAGCTCGGAGTAAAGCCATGTTAGAAGAGATACTGTCACAAAGTCTTCTGCAACATGGTACTTGAAGCAAATTTCCAGCGTATTAAAAAAAACTTAATAAATCTTAGGTTTGAAAAGTATAAGAAGGCCCATCATGGTGGCTCACGACTGTAATCCCAGCACTGTGGGAAGCTGAGGTGGGTAGATTGTTTGAGCCCAGGAGTTGGAGACCAACCTGGGCAACATAGTGAAACCCTGATTCTATAAAAAAAAATTTTTTTTAATTAGCCAGGCGTGGTGGTACATGTCTTTAGTCCCAGCTACTCGGGAGACTGAGGTGGGAGGATCACTTGAGCCTGGAGACAGAGGTTGTAATGAGCTATACTCCTGCCACTCCACTCTAGCCTGGGCTACAGAGTGAGACCTTGTCTCCAAAAAAACGTACAAGATTAAGAAAAAAAAAACTATGCACACTAAAATAACTCTATCACCTTCTAAAATAATCAAGAGACAAACTAAGTTGGTTAAAAGAGCTAATTATAAGGGTTTTCCTTATTTTAAAAAATGCTCAAGAGTATTTGAGATGATGGAAAGATAATTCATTTTAGTACTGACCATTATATACTTAGCATGAGATTTTACTTTAGTCTGATAGAGGCAAAGAGCCAAAAATGGATATGAAAAAATGTGTGGGACGGCAAAAAAAGGAGTGCATAGGACTCTAGGAAAAGCATGATGGCTCAGAATCTCCAAAAATGGCCTATAGGGTTTACAAGAAGAATCAAAGAGGAAAGCACCTTTTGTCAGCACACAATGCTCTTCCACAGGCCACTGTCAGTCCAATATGAAAACAACTAGAAGCCTCTTCTTTACCATGTAAATACCAGTCCTAAATAATTTTACAGCAGTTTTAGATTCACAGCAAAATTATGTTTAAAGTACAGAGAGTTTTCATATACTCCCTGTCCCCATACACGCACAGTCTACCCTATTATAAACATCCCACACTAGGGTGGTATATTTCATTCTATCAACGAACCTACATTGACAGATCACTGTCACCCAAAGTCCAGAGATTACATTAGGGTTCACTCCTGGTGCTGTAGATTCTATGGTTTTGGACTAATGTATCAATACATGCATCCATAATAACATGTATCCACCATTATAATATGATACAGAATAGTATCACGGGCCTAAAAATCCTTTGTGCTCTGGTCTATTCATCCTTCTCTCCTCCAAACACCTGGCTAACAATTTCTGAATGTGACCAAAACAGGCTGGAATGGGCATTTCTAGCCCTCAAGGAAAGAAATTCCTATAAAGACTGTGGTAGTAATGCTGGCCTCTTGGAGATTATATAAACAGCTTCTCTCCCTTTGTTTTGTGCAAATTCAGATTGTTATTTCTAATAATTTATCAATACGCATTTCCTAAACTATTTTCTGGATTTTTTTATATTAGCAATGTAGTAGCAATCCATTTCTGGCAATAATATCCATTTGACCTCTGCTTGAACTGACATCAACATTTTAAAAAGTCTGAAACATATGCTTTTAAAAGATCCCGATTTGTTTTCTGCAGTGTCAAGGAGCAAATCCTGGTCTTGGGCAATGGGTTTTATTCTCCATCTGTACATTTTAACATTATAGGTCATAAACCTCTAAAGAAAACATCTTTCGATTGCTGACCCACATCTCCAAATTGCTGATTTAAAATAACCAATTAAAGACATCTATCCAATTATTTAGAAAATGAATTCTCTTGAACCATTCAGAAGTTCATAGAAAAGAATGAATCATTTTATTGAGAGTCTTTGGAGCTTTGTGGGAGTTCCAGCCACTTATAACTGGAAGAAGTAAGTAACTCTCTGTAACTGACCTGATTAAGAGATAGAAAATGAAGACAAAACTTTAGTTCTATTCTATTTTCAGAAACTTAACAGAAGACATAAGCTTTTCCTTAAGAAAATAATTTTTAAAAAATAGAAAAGGAAAATATGTCAGGGACTGAAACCTCATGGTGTTCTTTCAATTTCCTTGGGCCATTCAGTTTTGACTGAAACATTATTCCTAAGTAAGTAAGCCACAATCTTCCATCACTTTACAAGTGGCAGGCTTTTATTTTCTGCCCCAAGAGAAAATATCAGATAAGCATTACCTTTGACTTTTCTTCATTTTCTCTATAAAATTCCGCCATCTGTTCCTCCTGCTCTTCAATAACATCCTTGAGTGTATCTACCTGGTAGATCAAATTGTTCTTCTCATTGTCTAACTGTGCATTGGAAACCATGGCTTTCTTGTATTTTTCTTCCACTTCAGACAAAGATTCCTAAATGAGAGTTGAAGTCATCAGTCTGATATCTAAAATATGCTAATTGTATATACGCAATATAACAGGAAATTATGGCACTGCCACAAACACATAAAGATGCATTTTCATAAAATACAAGTGGTTTGGGGAACTCCTTATTTAGTAACATGCACATGAAACAGGAAGACAACAACAAGCCGATAATGCCTTTATAAGAACAATAAGTGTTCTCTGTTCCCCAAGAAACAAAATTAAGCAGCAACATAGCCTCTGAAAGATGAAAGAAGTGCAAACAACATATATCTGTAAGTCATGAAATGAATCAATATGTTCAGAAATTTTACTCTTACAGTTTTAATAACAAACTGGTGTTCAGAATGCAGTGATACCACAGAATATGGCCTCTCTTTACGTAAGTGAACTTCGTACTCATTTGAATTTTGCCACTTTCTAGACAGTTGTTTCCAGTACTTTCCTGTTCTGCATAAAAATGCCGATAAAAAGGTAAATATTTTTTCCCAGCAATTACCCACATTTCAGTCACGTTTAAATAAGCAATACAAAAATGAGTATTTTGAAAAAAAACTTGGCCAGGCACAGTATTTCATGTCTGTAATCCCAGTACTTTGGAAGGCCAAGGTGGGTAGATCTTGGGCCCTGAAGCTCAAGACAAGCCTGGGCAACATGACAAAACCTTGTCTCCACAAAAAGATACAAAAATTAGCCAGACACGGAGGCCCACCTGTAGTCCCAGCTACTTGGGATGCTGAGGTGAGAAGACTGATTGAGCCCAGGAGGTCAGGGCTGCAGTGAGCAGTGATCGTGCCACTGCACTCCAGCCTGTGTAACAGAGTGAGACCCTATCTCTACCAATCAATAATTAAAATAAAACAAAATAAAATAAAGAGTTTGATCTGGAGCTACAGTTTTGAAATAAAAAAAAAGAGAAAAAGGCACCACAAAATGCCTGAAATGTTATATACCTCAAATTTTTCTGCCTAAGATAACTTACACATTTGTGTGTGTGTGTGTGAACTGTATCTAATTTAGTAATTACTACTGCTTAGTGACGTTTTTAAAGCTAAAAAAAAAGCTTCACATAGGAAAAGTAATCATTTATGGAAATAAATTTTAAAAATACTGGTGCAAATGTTTATCAATGAAATGGAATTAAGAGCCCAGAACTCTCACATTTAAAATCGGTTAATTTTGCACAAAGGGGTCCAGATAACTCAATGGGAAAAGAATAAACGGTATTGGGACAAGCATGGGTACCCACAAACAAAAGAATGAAGTTGGACTCCTACCTCACACCATACACAAAAATTAACTCAACATGAGTCACGGATCTAAATGTGAGAGCTAAAACAATAAAATGCTTCAAAGAAAATATAAATAAATCTTTATGACCTTGGGATAGGCAATGGTTTCTTAGATACACCAAAAGCACTATAAACCAGCGGAGTGCAGTGGCTCACGCACGCCTGTATGTAATCCTAGTAGACTGAGAGGCTGAGGCAGGTGAATCACTTGAGGTCAGGAGTTCCAGACCAGCCTGACCAACATGGTGAAACCCCATCTTTACTAAAAATACAAAAATCGGCAGGGTGTGGTGGTGGGTGCCTGTAATCACAGCTGCTCAGGAGGCTGAGTCAGGATAATTGCTTGAACCCAGGAGGCAGAGGCTGTAGTGAGCTGAGATCATTCCACTGCACCCCAGCCTGGGTAACAGAGTGAGACCCTGACTCAAAAACAAACAAAAAGCACTATAAACCATAAAAAGATAGACTTCATCCAAATGTAAAAAATGTCTTTGGGCTGGGTGCCATGACTCACGCCTGTAATCTCAGCACTTTGGGAGGCTGAGGCAGGCGGATCGCGAGGTCAGTTAGTTCGAGACCAGCCTGGTCAACATGGTGAAACCTTGCCTCTACTAAAAAAAAAATTAGCCAGATGTGATGGTGCGCACCTGTAATCCCAGCTACTCGGGAGGCTGAGGCAGGAGAATCGCACCATTGCACTCCGGCCTGGGTGACAGTGCGAGACTCCGTCTCAAAAAACTTTTTTTTTCTCAGCCCACTGCAACCTCCACCTCCTGGGTTCACACAGTTCTCCTGCCTCAGGCTCCTGAGCAGCTTTGATGACAGGCACATATCACCACACCTGGCTACTCTTTTGTATTTTTAGTAGAGATGAGGTTTCACTAAGTTGGCCAGACTGGTCTCAAACTCCTGACCTTGTAATTTGTCCACCTCAGCCTCCGAAAGTGCTAGGATTACAGGTGTGAGCCACCTCACCTGGCCCAAATGTAAAACTTTTATGCTGCAAATGATATGATCAAGAAAGTAAAAGACAACCCATAGAATGGGAGAAAATATTTATAAATCTTATATCTGATAAGAGACTTATATGCAGAATAATATATAAACAACTCTTACAACTCAACAATAAAGGACACACAAATTAATTTAAAAATGGGCAAGGACCTGAATAGATATTTATCCAAAGAGGATATGCAAATGACAAATAAGCACAGGAAAACATGCTCGGCATCACTAGTCATTAGGAAAATGCACATCAAAATCACAATAAGATACCACTTCACATTCACTAGGATGGTTATAATCTATAACAAAAACTACAGAAGACAAGTGTTAGTAAGGCCGTGGAGAAACTAGATCTCCTATATATTGCTGGTAGGAACATAAAATGGGCAGCTACTTTGGAAAACAGTTTGACAGTTCCTCAAAATGTTAAACATAGTGTTACCATATGACCCAGCAATTCTATTCCCAGCAAACTACCAGAGAGAATTGAAAAGCTATGTCTACACAAAAACTTGTACACAAATGTTCACAGCAGCATTACTTGTAATAGCCAAAAAGTATAAGCAACCCAAATGCCTATCAACTGACTAATGTATTAACAAAACGCAGCAAATCCATATAGTGTAATACTATCCAGCCATTAAAAAAGACTGACAGTTATGATGACATAGGTGAATATTGAATATATTAGGCTAAATGAAAGCCAATCACAAAACATCACATATTGTATGACTCCATCTGTATGAAATCTCCAGAACAGGTGAATCTCTAAAGACAGAAAGTTAGTGATTGGGTTTCTTTTCTGGGTGATGAAAATGTTCTACCGATGAGTTGTGCTAGTTGCACAACTCTGTGAGTATGCTAAAAAACCACTGAATTAAAATTTTAAGTAAATTTTTACGGAATGTGAATTATATCTAAATAAAAATACACACACACACACACACACACATTTTGTGTTTTTTTTTGACACGGTCTCATTCTGTCGCCCAGGCTGGAACCTCCCCAGACTCAGGTGATTCTCCCACGTCAGCCTCCTGAGTAGCTGGGACCACACGCATGTGCCACCGCGCCTGGCTAATTTTCTTTGTAGAGACAAGGTTTCACCATGTTGCCCAGGCTGATCTCAAATTCCTGGGCTCAAGCTATCCACCTTGCCTTGGCCTCAGAAAGTGGATTACAGGTATGAGTCACCGTGCCTGGCCACACACACTTTTAATTATGCTTCATAAACCAGAATTGAGTTGTCAGGCAAGATTTAAACTAGGATTAGAAACAAATTTGTTTGTTTCTTTTTTGAGATGGAATCTCACTCTGTTGCCCAGGCTGGAGTGCAGTGGCGCAATCTTGGCTCACTGTAACCTTTGCCTCCCGGATTCAAGCGATTCTCCTGCCTCAGCCTCCTGAGTGGCTAGGATTACAGACGTGCGCCACCATGCCCAGCTAATTTTTTTATTTTTAGTAGAGACAGGGTTTGACCATGCTGGTCAGGCTGGTCTCAAACTCCTGACCTTGTGATCCGCGTGCCTCAGCCTCCCAAAGTACTGGGATTACAGGCATGAGCCACTGCACCTAGCCTAGAAATAAATTTAACCAAAACAAAGAATATAAGCAAAGTCAATTATATGGTGCTCTAAATATATCTAAATGTAGCTTACTATAATGCAGACTTTAGAATAATTATCCATCTGAGAGGGTAATAGCAGAAAAAGTCCTCATCACAACTCAGTCCCATATAAAACCACATGAACACCAGAATTTAAGATAGCTCAAGTACTAGATGCATGCACAAAATATATCACACAATAAATAAGACATAAAATGTATGCAATGTCATCTTCCTTTAAACAGTAGACCATAAAAGACTGTTATAAATGGAAGTGTCAAGGTATTTTAGTGATCTTAATCTTATTCACAGAGTGATACCCATTTGGAATTGGTTTTACTTAAATGCTTATTTATTTATTTAGAGACGGAGTCTCACTGTGTCACCTAGCCTGGAGTGCAGTGGCGCAATCTCGGCTCACCACGACCTCAGCCTCCCAGGTTCAAGCTATTCTCCTGCCTCAGCCTCCTGAGAAGTTGAGATTATAGGCTCCTGCCATGTAATTTTTATATTTTTAGTAGAGACAGGGTTTCACCATGTTGGCCAGGCTGGTCTCGACCTCCTGCCCTCAGGTGATCCCAGCACTTTGGGAGGCCCAGGTGGGCAGATCACGAGGTCAGGAGATTGAGACCATCTTGGCTAACACAGTGAAACTCCATCACTACTAAAAATACAAAAAATTAGCCGGCTGTGGTGGTACGAGCCTTTAGTTCCATCTACTTGGGAGGCTAAGGCAGGAGAATTGCTTGAACCCGAGAGGCAGAGGTTGCAGTGAGCTGAGATTGTGCCACTGCATTCTAGCCTGGGCGACAGAGTAAGACTCTGTCTCAAAAAAAAAAAAAAAAAAAAAAAAAATTGGCTAGGCATGGTGGCTTACATCTGTAATCCCAGCAATCTGGGAGGCAGAGTGGGAGGGCTGCTTGAGCCCAGGAGTTGTAGACAAGCCTGAGCAACATGGTGAGACCGTGTTTCAAAAAAAAAAAATTTTTTTTAAAGAACAGCACTTTCTAGAAGGCCTTAATTAAACTTAAAACCAATAAAATTGAAGCAAGTGCATATTTCAGACCCATATATGAAATACATATTCATATGTGATACCATCTATATATAAATGAGATTTTCTTAAGGTTAAACTTTTTTTTCTTGAATGATTCAGGTGGCTTCCTGACTAGTATCATAACAATAACATCTAATAATAATAATGAACATTTACGTTTTCTTTACATGCCTTACTGCGTTTAATCCTTTCAGTAACTCCAACAGGTAGGTATTATTTATCATCGTGCCCATTTTACACATGAGAGAACTGACAGGGACGCTAATCACTTGAGGCTGGTCAGTGTCAGGAAGAGGTAAATCTAACTTTTTCAAGAATATTTTATTTATTTTATTTGTTTAGACACAGGGCTTCACTCTGTCACCTAGGCTGGAGCACAGTGGTACAATCAGCTCATTGCTGACTCAAACTCCTGGGCTCAGGCAATCTTCCCTCCTTGGACTCCCAATCATAGCTCAAACTCCTGGGCTCAAGCAATCCTCCCTCCTTAGACTCCCAAAGTAATGGTATTATAATAAATGATACAGATAAGGCAGAAGTCTTCCTCGACCATGCTCCCTCTAGAGGCACAAGCACTACTGGTTTGGTACAGTATCTTTCAGGCCATTTCTTTTTTGTTTACAGTATAAAATATATACCCTTGACTTCATAGATATTTTTAATACAAATTATATATAGGTATGGCCACTACACCTGGCCCAGAATATTTTTAATAATTCTCAAATGTTATCTATCAGTTGAAGTAACAGCTGCTTTAAAAGTACCTAAGCAGGGGCCAGGCACGGTGGCTCATGCCTGTAATCCCAGTGCTTTGAGAGGCCAAGGGGGAGGACTGCTTGAGCTTAGGAGTTCAAGACCAGCTTGGGCAACATAGCAAGACTCCATCTCTATAAAAAATTTAAAAATCAGCCAGGTGTGGTGGTGCACACCTTTAGTCCCAGCTACTCAGCAAGCTTTAGGCAGACGGACTGCTTGAGTTCAAGGTGGCAATGAGCTATGATTGTGTCACTATACTCCAGTTTGGGTGATAGAGCAAGAGACCTTGTCTCTAAAAAAAAAAATTTTTTTAAGTACCCAAGCAAAACATAAGATTTTCATTGGAGGTAAAAATAAATGGTACAGATAAGGCAGAAGTCTTCCTCGACCATGCTCCCTCCAGAGGCACAAGCACTACTGGTTTGGTACAGTATCTTTCAGGCCATTTCCTATTTGTTTATAGTATAAAATACATACCCATGACTTCATATCTATCTATCTATCTATTTTTTTCTTTTTGAGACAGAGCCTCGCTCTGTCGCCAGGCACCAGGCTGGAGTACAGTGGCGCAAGCTGGGCTCACTGCAACCCCCACCTCCCGGGTTCAAGCAATGCTCCTGCCTCAGTCTCCCAAGTAGCTAGGATTACAGGTGCCCGCCACCACGCCCAGCTAATTTTTGTATTTTTGAGTAGAGATGGGGTTTCACCCTGTTGGCCAGGATGGTCTCGATCTCTTGACCTCGTGATCCGCCCACCTCAGCCTCTCAAAGTGCTGGCATTACAGGCGTGAGCCACCATGCCCGGCCGACTTCATATATATTTTTAATACAAATTATATACTCTACATTTTGTTCTATAGCTTGCCTTTTTTCAATATTATCTTGGAAAGCTTTCGGTCACTATAGATTTACTATTGTTATTTATTGCACTCTCTACTTAAATTTAATAAGGTATTAATTTTAATAGTTTTTAAAATGGGTAAAGGGGTTTAACCCTTTGATTTACAGAATCATTAATCTTTTATGAACTAGATCACTCAAACATTACAATTAATATTTTACTACATTTTCTGGGTAACAGTACACACTATATACTAGTACACCATGGGCAAATACTGTATGAGCAATAATAATCAACTTTCCTGATAAAAGGAAGGATGGAGGGGGAGAGTGGCTGAGAGCATCCCAAAGGCAAACAGAATAAGAGTAATGTCACAAGCAATGAGCCAACATCCTTCTTCAATAGGATACATCACACCACCATGCTTGGTCACCAATCAGACAATTTTTCTTTATTTTTGTGGGGTTTTTTCCACTTCAAAGTGTCAAGGATAAATGTAATCTGAAGTCAAGTTCAATTATACTCTGTCACAAATTAGAAAAAGGGATCTCCTCTGTTCAAATCTCAAATCTAATCTGTTCTTTTGTATTCTTCAAAGAATGCAATAAATGGTAGCTCTAACATGTAGGGAAAAAATGTTTTAAATAAAGTAAAATGACAGTAAGAATGCCTCTGAATCGCATGACTGCTTTCCTGATACAGTTACACATGTGACTTCAATATAAGCATATTAATTCAATGTACCTGATTTGTTTGATCCAAGATATTTCTAAAAGTTGTATCTCTAAAACTTTAAAAAGAGATCAAATTCTAAAGATTAAAGAAGCAAGATTAAATGAGAACATCAACTAATTCTGTAATTCTTCTGATATTTACTGAAAAACGCATGCTGCTCTATCAGCAACTTTCAGACTTCCCTCATGGGCATTTCCCATTGGAGGTCTCACCTTTGTTGGTCCTAAGTCTTACTCTGTTTCTCATGAACCATACCACTTGCATGAAGGGGTGCGATAGCTGGGCTACTTCAAATCATGCCATGGAGGATGACAAAAGCCTTGCCCATGAAGTCCATGCTTTGTCCTTGGGATATATCCTGAGTCATCTTTCTGAATGTCTTGCTTTTTGGTTTTTTAGAGGTGTAGTGTGTATTTTGCTTTTTTGTTTCTGTGTGTGTTTGTTTTGAGACAAAGTCTAGCTCTGTCACCCAGGCTGGAGCACAAAAGCACAACCTCAGCTCACTGCAACCTCCACCTTCCTGGTTCAAGCAATTCTTCTGCCTTAGCCTCCCAAGTAGCTGGAATTACAGGCGCCTGCCACCATGCCCAGTGAATTTTTTGTATTTTTAGTAGAGACCGGGTTTTGCCATGTTGGCCGGGCTGGTCTTGCACTCCTGACCTCAGGTGATCTGCCCACCTGGGCCTCCCGAAGTGCTGGGATTACAGGCATAAGCCACTGCGCCTGGCCTGCAGTGTGTATTTTGATTTCAAATCAGGACATACATGCGTTCAAATAAACTTTTGGTTTCTTCATAATAGGAGGCTTGAATTTCAGAATGAAACATAAGAAAAAGAAGAGCATGACAACCAAATGCTATTTACAACCAAACTGTCTGCGTCACACGTTTATACAGAAAAATGTTAGTCATCCTTTCTGGGAAAAGATAAAGACCATTTAAATTTACCACTGCCTCACACATTTATACAGAAAAATGTTAGCCTTTCTGGGAAAAGATAAAGACCATTTAAATTTACCTCCAAATTCTTTAAGGCACTAGATCTGTGTCATCCCTTTTGACCTACAGGTTAAGAAAATCCCAGCCAAAAGAAAATACAGGCCTTATGCCTTCAGGTTCCTTCCTCCAGGGAGCATATTTATAATAATGATGTCTCATTTGCTACTTCCTCCCACATTTGATACTGACAGTTTGGTAACAGAAATATGCAACATTTTTTCATTTAGCATGGAAGAATTTTGAGGTCCAATTCTCAATAAAAATATTCTTAGTATTTTTTTAGGTGTTTGCCCAATTTAATATTGTATGGCTAAGACACAAGGGATATGCATGTATTTTTACAATGTTTTAAAACTGTAAAGGAGGCTGGGCACGGTGGCTCACGCCTGTAATCCCAGAACTTTGGGAGGCCAAGACAGGAGAATGGCTTGAGGCCAGGAGTTCGAGACCAGCCTAGGCAACATAGTGAGACCCTGTCTCTATAAGAAAAATAAATTAAAAAAAAACTATACGGATATCTTCTGCTGAATATTCAAAAACTGTACTACACATTTAAACATAAGCAGAGATTCAAAGTTCACCATTCCTGTGCACTGCAGGTTAAGCACATGCTTGAAAGACAAACACTGTTAGTAAAGCTATGTGCAGTAGGTTAACAGAACTTGCAAAGCCACCATTGCCAACACTTCTGCATACAGAGCATGCTTGGGCTGCAGAATGGGCCCTGATACCTTTAGTTCTTTAAGCCCCTGCATGTATCTCCCTTCTACATCCTGTATCTGGTCCTTAAGGTCATAGATATCCTGCAGGACATAGGAATGAACCATTGCATAAAACCATGCACAAACATATCTTAAATCGCAAAGGATTCAGATGAAATGTGACTCACTTTTGTATATTCCAGACTAAAAGTAGAGAAATCAAAATAAAAAAAACATAACTCCCACTCCCAACCACTGAAACGGGCAAACAGGTCAGGGGATAGTGAGACTGGGGGAAGGTCTAGAGTAATCAATCTAAAGTTAAATATTTTCTTGACATGAAATTCTGTTGATAACAGCATAGCAAATGGAGACAGGGCTATATATAAGGGAAAAAGCTATATAAATTTTAATACTTAAAATCATGCAATTTTTAGTATTTTATAAATTACTTAAAATTTTTTAGTATAATGCTTCACCTAGAACTAGTAAAATATACAGTAAATTAATGAGGCAAAAATTTTTAATGATTCATACACAAGTTTTAAAAAATAAATGAATATGAACAAAGTTTTCTTTCAATGACTTGGTTGCTGGCTACAGTTAACTAGAGAGAGAGGGAGTAAAGGGAGGGGAAGTTAAGCACAAACATTTTGAACACAATGTCAAACAGATACCATTTAAATGATGATAAAAGCACTTGCTCCAAATGTTACCATAATCCTTATAAGAAAAGTGAAACAGGTCAAATTTTAAATGGAAAATATTGTTTCCCTCGTGCCTAACCTTGTTATATAAGGTCTATTCTGAATGCTCGATTTATGTCCAAAATAACTGCACAGGGCCCTAAATACAATTCTGCAATTATAAGCAGGATCAATTATTACAGGCTGATCATACACATTTTTGGTATTAAACTTTCCCTGCTCTCTTCACTGCCTCTCCAGTAGGTTTGACTGTCTTTTACTCATTGATTCATTTAATAGACATTTACGAAGGACCTATTAGGAGGCAAATGCTAGGATACAAAATATCGATTCCTTCAAGAAGGTCATTCTCTCAAGGAAGAAAAACAAGCAACAAGCAGTATGACAAAAGCAAGGTAAGCCTAAAGCTGGAGGGCCTTGTCCTCATATCCTTTTGTTCCACTAGAATGTCACACCTAAAGGCAACTTATTCAACTTTCCACCCAGGCACTTATGTCTGGTGCATAGTAAGAGCTAGTAAGAGCTCAATTAATACTGATACCTTCAAAGCCATGGCCATGCTGGCCGAGGTGCTCTCCTTCTCTGACACTGTTTGTTGCAAGCCTCTCCATCCTCCCCTAACCCCCAGCCCATTTCCACAAGTGGCCCATTTCACAAGTCAGACTCCTTTTCAATCTTACTGACAATTTTTTTTTTTAAGGCTAGTCAAGTGAAGCAATGAAAGGGGAGAAGGAACAAAGAAATCTGTAACTGATTGTGATCAATTACTTGTAAACACCACTGCACTCAGAGCAGCCCCTATCTACAATCTTTCTCAATCACCACCTGTCCTACTTCCTCTACTGTGTCAGTGAAGAGGGGGAACCCCAGTCCAGGCAAGCCCATCCATCCAAGTCCTGGACTCTCCTCTCACCCACTCAGGCACTTTGATCTGTCAGTTACCCTCGCCTTCCTCAACCTTCATCCTCTCTCTCCACTGGCTCAACTCAACCAAAGAAATAAATAATCAATCTCATCTTTAAAAGAAAGCTAAAAACCTTTTCTTAAATTTCTCTCTCCCCTACCTATTGCCCAACCAATTCCCGGTCTCCCGTATTCACTCCAGAGCAAGTTTCTTACATTTTCTCCCCCTTGCATTTTTGACTTGCTCACCTCATCCTCACTATTGAACCACACACAGAATTACTGCTCTTCTGGCCTGCAATGCTTCCTCTGACTGTGATCAAAGTTATTTTTTAAGAATACAAACCAGATAGTATTGCTCTCCTGTTTAACATCCCATAGTTGTCAGGGTAAAACTGAATTCCTTTCAGGCTAGAATACAAGATGCTTTGTGATTTGACCCCGCACTACTTTTCCAGCCTTCACTCTTACTACTGTTCTTCACTTTTCATCCTACCCTCTGGCAACTTTGCTATACAGCTAACTTCATGGGTTCTCTGAATGCATCTCTTTGAGAAAGGCTTCCCCCTTCAATTTCTTTGCCTGGTTAATTTTTATTTTTCCTTCAAACCTTAGCTCAAAGTTGTCTTTTCTGAAAAGCCTTTTGTTACCTCTTCTCCTAGTCCAATTTAGATGATGCTTTTCTTAATTACCTTAACAGCCCTATTCTTGCTACTATTGTATAACACCACCTGGTTTTGTATCAGTTTGTCTTCCCTATGAAACAGGGAAATCCTGAAGGCCAGAACATGTTTTGCTGCTTAAATCTCCAAGGCCAAGTGCTCAATAAATGTTGAATGAATGAATGAATGAATGAATGAATGAATGCAATTTCTCTGACTATCCCTTGCCTCACAAATAGCAGGTTCTGTTACCCAAATATTATCACACTTCTATTACTATGAAAAACTGAGAGAGAACTATATTCAAGCAGCTGAATACTATCATGACTCAAAAGACTAATAATTCCCACAATCTAGTTCTTTGTTCACCCACATATTTTCCATTTAAAACATGGCCAGTTGTTTCTGAGAGAATTACTTTTACATACATTACAAAGTGCTTTTTTTTGGCATTTGTAAATTAGCAGAAATTCCAACACCATCAAATTTTCAGGAAAGGACAGAAAAAAGAATTAACTAATCTCCTTCCTTTCAACTCTGAAACACCTGAGTCACACTTTTTAACTGTACTAATTTGAACTGTACTAATTTTTTTAAAAAGAATCATATTCCTTATTTCTAGTAAGTCACATTAAAGGTTAAAAGTTGTAGTATATTACCAAGAAGTCAAAAAACTGCTTTTAAAAAGAAAACCAAAAACTTCAGTTTACCCGTAATTCACTTAATGAGGTGTCTGGATCTATTAAGCTGCTGGTGTCCCCCACTTCCTCGTCTGGATGAGTTTCCACTTAGAGGGGTTGTTGCTGAGGCAGAATTTCGAGATGAAGGCTACAAAGAGAAATATGACACTTCTAAGTCTCATTTCTTTGAAAATACGTTTGCTGTGGAAACTAAAAACAGGGCAGGGTGGTTGCGGGAAGATGTGGCCTTCAGATGAGTAAGTTATCATGTGTAATCAATGGCCAATTTAGATTGGCTTTGTGGGAAGAGGTATCCAGAGAAGGGCCCAAGGATACTAAGCAAAATTTCATTAACACAAATACCTTATCAGAATCTAGAATTCATCATAACCAAAAAGAAAATAGTTTTTATGAGGGTTGTTTATTTTCTAAGTTTATCTTTGCTATCCAGTGAAGTGAGCACATCAGATTAAAGCAGTTTTAGAATTTTATAACTAATATGCTAATCAGCACTTCCCCTTTTTAGTTTCTGAACTGCGTATGAATCTCTTCTTTCTCTAATACTTTGTTGATAAAGATGAAGACACTATTTGCACTGGAGAGCAGCAACACTGGATATAATTATGAATGTAGACTGTTCTTCCCAAAATCAGTTTAAACGTGAGATTATGCTATTGATTAATAAACAGCATGAATCTGTGCTGTCCAACATACTTGCAATTAGCCACTGAGCACTTGAAATGTGGTTAGTCCAAATTGAGAGTTGAGTATAGGATGCATACCAGATTTTAAAGGCTTAGTGTAGAAAAAAGAATAAAATATATCTCATTAATAATTTTATATTTATTAGTTTCATTTCTTTCTTTTTTTTTTTTTTTTTTGAGGTGGAGTCTCGCTCTGTTGCCCAGGCTGGAGTGCAGTGGCAAGATCTCGGTTCACTGCAACCTCTAACTCCCAGGTTCAAGCAATTCTCCTGCTTCAGCCTCCCCGACTGAGGAATTGCTGGGACTACAGGCATGGGACACCATGCCTGGCTAATTTTTTTTTTTTTTTTTTGCATTTT
Source organism: Ateles fusciceps (assembly GCA_036589455.1). Lineage (NCBI taxonomy): Eukaryota > Metazoa > Chordata > Mammalia > Primates > Atelidae > Ateles > Ateles fusciceps. The sequence goes on along the minus strand of JAZHEH010000734.1, from coordinate 3,689,652 downwards.
CAGTAGAGGCAGGGTTTCACTATGTTGGTCAGGCTGGTCTCCAACTCCAGACCTCAAGTGATCCACCCACCTTGGCCTCCCAAAGTGTTGGGATTATAGGTATGAGCTACTGAGTCCGGCCTAGTAATTTTATATTGATTATATGTTGAAATAGTTTGGATATTTGGATTAAATAAAATATATTACCTAAATTAATTTTACCTGTTTCTTTTTACTTTTTAAATGTGGCTACCAGAAAATTTAAACTTACATATAAGTTCAGATTTGTGGCTTGCATTATATTTCTACTGGACAGAGCTAATTTATCTTTCTTGGGTATAGCATAAAATTAATTCTGATAAATCATTTCCCTAATTGACTTTCTAAAAATACTTTCTGAAGAAAGATACTTTAACACAAAGCAAATCCTAGAAAGGAGTATTTTACTTCAAGAAACAATTTATATATAAAAGAAAACAAAGTCTCAGAGTTTGTCACCACCATTCCTAAAGAAACTTCATATTCAGTATTTACTGGCTTCTTCTCAGGATCAATTTCTAGAGGAATGAAAATCAAAAAAGCAGACAAAAGCTAAAGAGGTGACATTCAAGGAAATAAAATGCAGCAAGTTTTTTCTTCCCAGGGCCTCACATGATTTAACTTGAAAGGAATTTTGGAGGGTCAAGGACAGGAAACAGATGAAGGGAGGAAGAGCAGCTACATCAGACCAATTGTTGTAAAATAAATAATGAACAAGTCACAGATAACAAGTGTAACTGACCTTGATAATTTCCCCTAGGAATTTATATACTCACTCTTGTATAATTTTCAGCATACTGTTTGTCAGATTTTTCATCCAACTAGAAAAGAACAAAGATAAAAATCAGGAAAGATGCTTAGCAAGCTGATTTTTTTTTTAGGAGAACAAAAGTGATCTTAATTTGAGTTTTCCAAGTTCAGTGATGTTTGAAGCCTAAAAATAAACATATTAAAAATGAAATAAAAATTCCAGTTTAACATAAGACAAAATGTCAGCAACTTTAATTTTTATCCTAAGGAAGACATTGAGTAAGCAATCTATGTTTATGCTTACTCAAAAGTTTAGAATTTAGATAAATTTTCTGTTTAAGATATTTAAAAAGGCTACATATAAACTTAAGTTTTAGCGCTGCAAATGTTAATACAAAAAAAGCATGTACATATTAAAAGGAAAAGTCTGATAAAACCAAAAGCGAAAAAACTTTATTTCTAAACATTGTTAGGACACAGGACACATAGATAAAGACTAGTACAGTCAGCCAAAAAAGTTCAGATTGGACTAAAGCATGTTAAATATGTCACCAAAATATTTTCTTTCACATCATTAAGGATTTTTTTTTTCCAGTAATACATGCACATGTGACCCCCCCCCCGCAAAAAAAAAAAATCAAACAGCACGAAAGGATATGAGTAGGGCTCTCTCCCTACCATGCCATACCCTGACCACCAGTCTCTTTAATAGCAACCAACCCCAAAGTCTTTAAAAAATTCTAGTAAGTGTCCCATATATGTTCTGTATCTTCTCTTCCCCCTTACCAAGTCTTGGAGATTTGAGAAAGTACTTCATCTTTCTTTATAACATTTATCACTCCCTGAAACTATGGTATATTTATTGTCTGCTCTCTTTCTATAATGTAAGCTCTATATCAGTATGTTCTTTTCTGTACTCCTAGTACCAAGAATAGTGTCTGGCATACAGAAGGACTCAAAATTTGTTGGATAAATAAATAAATCATACCCCATCTGTACTAATAGACTTCCCTCATTTATTTTAAATAGCTTCATGGTAGCCTGTTGTCTCAATTTGCCATCATTAAGTTAACCTATATTCTGCTGATAGGCCTTAAGGTTAAGACAGTGCTTCAAGAAGGGAGGTACCTTAAAAGTCTAGTCCAAGATCTTGACTTTTATAGCTAGGGAAAAAGAAATTCAGAGGTGAAAGATTTTGCTGAAAGTTGCAGAGTTAAATCCAACCCTTAGTTTTGTAAATTTTCAGTTCAGTGTTCACATTGTTTACCTGTATATATATATATATATTGCTATTCCAATTATCAGGAGAAAAAAGTCACATAGAGATTTAACTAAATGAAAATAACTCTGGGGCCGGGTGCGGTGACTTACACTTGTAATCCCAGCACTTTGGGAGGCCGAGGTGGGCAGATCACAAGGTCAGGAAATCGAGACCATCCTGGCCAACATGGTGAAACCCCGTCTCTACTAAAAAATTAGCCGGGTGTGGCTGATGCATGCCTGTAGTCCCAGCTACTCAGGAGGCTGAGGCAGGAGAATCACTTAAATCCGGGAGGCAGAGGCTGCAGTGAGCCGAGATCGCACCACTGCACTCCAGCCTGGGCGACAGAACGAGACTGTGTCTCAAAATTAAAAAAAAAAAGGAAAATAATTCCAACTCCTACAGAAACCTTCTAGGCCCAGTCTAGAGACAAGATCTGAAAACCATTCTCAGTTAATTATTAAGACATGAAACATCATTTCTGGCTCTACTCAGATCACTTCACCTTAACTTCCCCATATCTGAAAGTTCTTAGTGTTCTTTTTATTACCCACACTTATGTTTATGAATATTCTTTAATATGATGAAAGTATTACATCAATAATATAAACACTATTTTTAGACACTTGTTATTTCTTGCTGTAAAAACGCTCAAAGAGAAACTAATTTTAGTTCATTTTGATTTTTTAAACAACATATAAATGTTTCAAAGCAGGTAATGACAGTGACTGAAATGATTTTTTTTAATTTTAATTTTATTTTTTTTGAGATGGAGTCTCACTCTGTTACCCAGGCTGGGGTTCTGTGGTGTGATCTCGGCTCATTGCAGCCTCTGCCTCCCAGGTTCAAACTATGCTCCTTGCCTCAGCCTCCCAAGTAACTGGGATTATAGGCACACACGACCACACCTGGCTAAATTTTTTTGTATTTTTAGAAGAGATGGAGTTTCACCAGGTTGGCCAGGCTGGTCTGGAACTCCTGACCTCAAGTGATCTACCCACCAGCCTCCCAAAGTGCTAGGATTACAGACATGAGCCACCACACCCAGCCTGAAATTTGTTTTTAAATACTATATTGCCAATTATTGCCATAAAAAAATCCTTTTATGCATCTATAGTGCATTGCCCAATATTTAATGTATTGTTCTTCAAGGTGAAATAAATATTATATTTGAATAAACTGCCTTATTTTCCTCAGAATATTTTCCAACTCTTTTCTGCCACAATGTGTTGAAGAGAAAAGCAAGTAGTATTCAAAATTAAAACAGTCTTCTAAGTTTATTTGAAATCCTTCCTCATACCCACTTCTCACAAAAATGACCTCCCAACTCACCCAGTTTTTAACAGGCTGACCCTGGCATAATCTTACATTTCAGAGGTCGCATCACTGAACTAATCCATCACAATGCTGCCTCCATTGCTTTCACTGTCTTCTGACAGATCCCAATTGTCAAAACCCAAACTGATGATACACCAAACCTCAGAGACGGTCAGGCCAGCAAAAATTACCCAAAGCCACCGTGACACAGTTCTCTTATTTTGGCTACACTAACTTGCCCAGTTCTCACTTTTGAGACTTCTACTATATTATGTGCTGTCTTCCATTTAGAAAAATACCTAGCTGAAACTTGGTATTCTAAAAGCCCAAGAGGATCCAACAGCCAAGAGTTCCACATGGCTGCAATGCAGTGACAAGCTAATGTTCATAATGATGATCCAGAGTCTGTCTGCCAGATCCAGAAAAAAGCTTTTAAAATGGAATAAAATTAATCATATTTAATATATTAAGGTGTAAAACTGTAATAAAGTATTTACAGTGTAGTTTCTTTAATGCAGTCATTGGATCTTGATCCTTTATTAATTTCTAATTTATATATATACTAACTTGATAATGCTACTCAAAAATTGTTTGAAAAAATATCCGATTCCTCAACCACAGAAGGGAAGACATCAATTGATTTTAACAATTACCTACTGCCAAACTGGCTAAGGATTCCATTTAGAAATGGGTTTAATTATTAACAATTGGCAAAATTTCAGTTTTACTTAAAACACATTTACATTTGTTTCCTTTATTGTAGCCTGATTTACAAAACAGAAATAAAGCCAATGGAGAAGAAAATAAGAGTCTAGAGCCACCAAAAATATTACACAGGCTTGCAGAATCATGACCTGGCACCCTTTCTCAGCACCTGCTAGCTCAGAAGTTATGAACTATAAGCTTACAAACATACTCAGCACACAATGAGGTAACCAGAAAATGTCTTTTAGAATTCTGAATTCATTGCCAATATTTTAAAATCAGAATATTTCATGTTGAAATGGAGATTTCCAGCTCATCTTTTTATAAAAGTGGGAGGGGGAGGGAGGTCTATTAACATCAAGTCTCCTTTGTATTAATCTGCAAGATGAGCTGGACTACAGCATACCCTTTAAAAGAAATACTACTAGAGAAAGTTATTTGCTCCAGAGAGAGGTCCAGAAAATATTGTAGGCTTTGCCAGGAGGCAAAATTAAGAATAAGGTACTTATATATAACCATTTAAAAATACACAAATCGCCTGTAATCCCAGCGCTTCGGGAGACCGAGGCAGGAACATCACTTGAGTCCAAGAGTTTGGGGCTGCAGTGAGCTATGATGGCCCCACTGCACTCCAGCCTGCAAAGACAGAGCAAGACCCCATCTCTTTAAAAATATATATATTTATGTATGTACATATAATACATATATGTATATACAAATGTGTGTGTGTCTGTGTGTGTATACACACATACGTATAAATAAACCAGTGGCTTGAAGACTGTAAAATAACAGGGGGCTAGCCAGATTTGTAAATCCCTGATCTAGAAAACCTTTTGCTTATGTTAAAGAGTTATATTTAACTAGTAGGGGCAGGGGGGAGAGTTTTTAAACTTTCAGCATTTTCACTTACATGTAATTACTAAAGTGAATCACCACAAAAGAAATATAAGTAAAACATAATTATTAATTCAGACATTATAAATTAAGAGGCTGACAGAATTCAGTTTTTAAGAGAACAGATGTAAACAATAAATTTAATTGTCTATACTGATGGGGGCAGGGGCACAGAGAAGGGATTACTAGGCAAGGGGAATGACTTGGAATCCAGTGTTCTAACTTTGTATGCAGAGAGAGTTACTCATCTGACCCACACCAAGATGATACTGTTGCATTCCCAGATTTGAGAACCAATGATCTGGAATATTTAAGGATCAAAAATGAAATTATCTTCTAGAATTAAAATAGTTCAGAAATAGCTATTTAAATATGATCAGTGAAAAGCTAATTATAAATAATTATTTCTTCATTAAAAAATGAATGTCTAACTCTTCTTTTAAGAAATGTTGGCCAGGAGTGGTGGCTCATGCCTGTAATCCCAACACTTTGGGAGGCTGAGGCAGGTGGACTGCTTGAGGTCAGGAGCTTGAGACCAGCCTGGGCAACACAGCAAAACTCCGGCTCTACAAAAAATATAAAAATTAGTCGGGCCTGATGACGCACGCCTGTAATCCCAGCTACTGGGGAGGCTGAAGTGAGAAGAAAAAGAAAAGAAAGAAAAGAAAACGAAGGAAACAGGAAGGAAGGAAGGAAGGAAGGAGGGAGGGAAGGGAGGGAGGGAGGGAGGGAGGGAGGGAGGAGGAGGAAGGAAGGAAGGAAGGAAGGAAGGAAGGAAGGAAGGAAGGAAGGAAGGAAGGAAGGAAGGAAGGAAGGAAGGGAAGGTGGTGCTTCTCACCCCCTCCAAATGGTATAGTCTTGGTCTATGAACAAAACATCACTAATGCCATCAAGAGAGGAGACAAGCCACAGAGAAATCAGGCTGTTATTTTGAGATGAGCAGGTAGATCCTAAGTTGCTGGCTGGAGTTCATTCATTAAGACAAATGCCCCAAGGACAACCTTTCCCAAATTTGGTTCCTGATGAATATGGAAGCAATGGATAGGCACACTTCTTCAGAACAATGCCATAATGCAAATGTTTAAAATCAATTCAGATTCTTCCAAGTCAGTACAAATTAGTGACACTTTACTAAGTAGTATATTTCATTATTCAACTTTCAAAGTCTACCTATCACTTTATAGATTCACTAAAACCAGTAAGGAAAAATAATTTTGTTAACCAATAACGAATGTCTGAATAAGGGCTAGGTATTAGATGATACTAAAGATTTACTTATTCCGTTTTCACACTACTAAGAAAAGAATAACGGAAAATTTTGTTAAAAAACTAAAAAATTACTGATTTCATTAGTTATGATAATGACATAAAAGATTTGAAAAACGTTCAGCTAGAGACGCATACTGAGCTATATTCACTGCGAGATGATGTGAGATTTGCTTTAGAATAATTCAGGGAAAAGAGGGGAAGGGAGAAGAAATCCATGAAACAAAACTGGCAAAATATTGATAATTGTTGCAGATGCTGATGGGTTCTATGTGGAGATATTTTCACAGAGAGGGAAAAGGTTTTTTATAAAAAGGACACATTAATAAATACATTCCAAAACAGAGCAAATGTATTTGATGTTAACATGTTCAAACAATTATTGCTTTTTTTTTTTTTTTTGAGATGGAGTCTCACTCTGTTGCCCAGGATGAAGTGCAGTGGAATGATCTCAGCTCATGCAACCTCCACCTCCTGGGTTCAGGCGATTCTCCTGCCTCATCCTCTAGAGTAGCTGGGATTACAGGTGTGTGCCCCCACATTCAGCTAATTCTTTTGTATTTTTAGTAGACACAGGGTTTCACCATGTTGGCCAAGCTGGTCCTGAACTCCTGACCTCAGGTGATCTATCTGCTTCAGCCTCCCAAAGTGCTGGGATTACAAGCAGGAACCACTGTGCCTCACCCAAACAAATATTTCTTGAGACAATAAATCAAGTTCCCACTTGTATCATAAACTAGCTAACATATTAGCTGCTAGTCACAAGCCCAGGACAATATAACCAAACACCCCATGCAATACACTCACGCTGGACAAATCTGGGATACTGATGTCATCCACCTCAGAGACAACACTTCCCCTACGATTGGAGCGACTGAAATAATCGGCGGCAGAAACCTTTCAGTCAGAAAAAAATGAGATGCTTTAAAAGTTAAGAAAATAAAGAAGAAAGAAAAAGATAAGAATACTGGTCAATTGGGGAAAGGTTTTTTAAAATTTTGATGTGTGATAAAGTATCAAGAAATAAAATGAGGAAACTGCCGCAATTAATAACCACTCATCAAAACAAAAAGAAAAGAGGTTCCTAAATGAATTCACAGCTCTACAATCAGCTTTTTTACTCATCTTAACTAGAGCCCTATGCTACAGAGAACATTTACTTCCTGAGGACTAGCAAATCTCTCATGTTTAAAACATTCATCACCCTGAACAGAGGCATTTCTAAGATAGTATCTACCTAAAGCCTCTACTATAATTCTCAAAATTTATAATTCATTATAGCTAACAACTCTCTTAAGAATATATATGCTGAATGCAGAATTATTTGCAGGGCGTTTACTGCACCTTTTCTCAGTTTACACAGTTTTCTCTTTTTATATTCACAAAGACAAGGAAACGAAGGACAAAATAATGAAGGAAATGAACTATACTGGCCTATTTTTGGTTCCCCAAACACACCCAGTTCTCCCTCACCTTAGGCCTTATCTTAGAAGGCCTAGAAAGCTCTTCTCCCAGCTCTTCAGGCAACCGGCTACTCACATTTCAGGTCTCAGCTCAAAGATCAATTTCACAGAGAAGCATCTCTAATCACCCCATCCAAAGGGTCACCCACACACATACTGACCCCTCCATGTTCCCTATCACATGATCTGTTCTCTTCACAGTCCCTGACATTTCTTTGTTTTTGTTTCTTTCATTACTAGCTTATTTTCCATCTCTTTCACTAGGATATAAGCTTCCTAAAGTCAGAAATCTAGTTTGTCTGGCTTAAAATAGAATTTCTAGCACTTAATAAAACTGGCTTTGAATATAACAGGTACTCCACAAGATGCATTCTCAACACATTTTATAAGGCAAACTACTTATATAACCAAATTTGAGGAATATGCTCTTTTTGTCAAATGGAAATTTCACTTCCCAACAGATTTCATGTGATCACATGCTGTTGTCACTTAAACTCATTTTATATTTTTGCATGCAAACCACGCTCACCACACTCTCCCTTCGTCCACGACTGGCACGATCAGAAGACACAATGCTTGTGGTGTCATCGTTGGTAAACTATAGATATTAAATGTAGATAATGAAAAATGCAATTTTGTATGATCTGAGCTCATTATAAGCACATTAAGGAAGGTTTTGAGATGCATACAAGTATCTATATAAGCAGCATAATTGGCACCATTGTGCACCCTTATATATTAACAGAAAAACTGGTAACAAGGCATAATAAACTGCCATTAAAAATCAGGAGACATTTCCAAACAGCACAAATAAAGTAAAAGCTTACATTTTACTTCGGTTAAATTAAATTAAAGTTAAAGTGGCTCAAGCCTGTAATCCCAGCACTTTGGGAGGCCAAGGCAGGTAAATTGCTTGAGGTCAGGGGTTCAAGAGAGCCTGAACAACACGGTGAAACCCCGTCTCTACTAAAAATACAAAGATTAGCTGAGCCTGGTGGTGGGCATGTAATACCAGCTACTTGGGAGGCTGAGGCAGGAGAATTGCTGGAACCCAGGAGGCGGAGGTTGCAGTGAGCCCAGATCACGCCACTGCTCCCTCAGGGAAAAAGCGACACTCGTCTCAAAAAATTAAAGAAGGGGAGGTGCATAAGTAAGCCAACTGAAACCAGCTAGGGATTTCATACTTTTTAAACCTCTGGGCCCTTTGGGGATCCTATCAGGGGTCAATAAATATACTTAATGTTTTGCTTGGGAGAGAAAATAAAAGAATATTTTCAAGCACAACAATGTAAGGCAACAACAGAACTTCCTACAACAAGGACAATGAAATGATGATTCTTATTTTCCCTTCTTCATTCCTATGCAACTAGTGGAGATGTTGCTGATATCACCATACATGGCTCTGTCATCTTCCTGCTTTACCACCCAAAGACTCATCTTCAGTATGTGCAGTTTATCTCCATTCTAATATCACTAAGAAATCATTGTGGCATCACTAAAATAGTTATTCTAACCCCAACCTGCAAATGAAATAGGATCTAGCCAGCCTATAAGAACAAGATCCTACACTTGACTGAAAATACAAGCTGGATACAGTAATACACATTTGCAGTCCCAGCTACTCAAGAGGCTGAGGCAGGAGGATTACTTGAGCCCAAGAGTTCGAATCTAGCCAGGGCCACATAGAAAGCTACCCTCTCTAAATTAAAATTAAAATTAGGCTGGGCGTAGTGGCTCACAACTGTATTCCCAGCGCTTTGGGAGGCTGAGGTGGGTAGATCATGTGAGGTCAGAAGAAGTTTGAGACCAGCCTGGCCAACGTGATGAAGCCCCATCTCTACTAAAAAAAAAAAAAAAAAAATTAGCCAGAATGGTGGTATGTTCCTGTAATCCCACCTACTTGGGAGACTGAGGTGGGAGAATTGCTTGAACCCGGGAAGCGGACGCTGCAGTGAGCCAAGATCACACCACTGCACTCCAGACCCTAGGCGACAGAGTGAGATCCCGTCTCAAAAGACATATATATATATATATATATATTAAAATTTTAAAAAGTGTGTGTGTGTATGTATAAAATTAAATTTTATTTGCAAGGGACCACCACACTCAGGATCCTAACTAAAACTGCTACCAGGCCCAATAACTGCCAAGTTAATTTTTTTTTTTTTTTTGAGATGGGATTTTGGTCTTGTTGCCCAGGCTGGAGTGCAATGGCACAATCTCGGCTCACTGCAACCTCCACCTCCCAGGTTCAAGCGATTCTCCTACCTCAGCCTCCCGAGTAGCTGGGACTACAGGCGTGCACCACCACGTCCAGCTAATTTTTGTATTTTTCGTAGAGACGGGGTTTCACTATGTTGACCAGGTTGGTCTTGATCTCTTGACCTCGTGATCCGCCTGCGGCGGCCTCCCAAAGTGCTGGGATTACAGGAGTGAGCCACTGCGCCCAGCCGCCAACTGAAATTTTATTACGAGATGGGTTAAAAAGTAAACTTCTTTCTTACGTGAAAAAAAGCTCTTATCTTCTTAAACATCCCTGTGTAACTTTTGTTAAACATTGCAGTGGCATTTTTGAGCAGTGCCACTTAGAAACGGTAGAACTGAGACAAACATATATATAAAACAAAACTCATATAGCCCACGTATTCCACTCCACAAAGTTACCTTTGATGACCTCCAAAAAACTGCTTCAATTATTTCTCTAGCTTTGACATTATCAAGGATAACAAGGTAGCCTATAAAGTCATCATTTGCCATTGGGAATGTAAATTAGTACAGTCTTTTTGGTAGGCAACATGGTAATTTACATCATAATTTAAATGCATATCCTCTTTGACCCCATCATTTCACACTTGCAGATTTACCCATGTAAGTACACAAAAATATACTTGGATAAGAATGCTCATTGTGTAAGTGTCTATAGTAGCAAACATATGACAACCTAATGTCCATCACAGTGAAATTACTTTTAAAATGTAATCTTACGCATTAACGGAATATATTGCCATTAAAAAGAATGTACTGATATGAAACTATCTCTAAGAGACATGAAGTGGAAACACTAAGGGTCACAGCTTATTTAAAATTTTTATGAAAAAAAAGAATGAAATAAATCTACAGGTGCTGATACAGAAAGCTACTTTAAATAAAGAAAATATATTGAGGAGCAGTATGTATATGAACCCATTGGCACTCAAAATAAAGAGCACTCATATATGCATAAAATATCTCTGAAATGTTATTGAAGAACAGAGGTTACATTTGGGGTATGAAAATGGAGAAGGAGGGGTCTGGGGAATTTTGGATTTTCCTTAACTGATATTATTTTTATAAATTAAAAAAAAACTCCAGAAAGATTAGGTAATTATAATTGTCTCGGTTTTGGCTTTTGTATAACAATTTTTTTTAAATCAGCTTGCTTTATTTTTTCTCCTTTCACTGCACTGATAGAAGTGCTGGCAAGCAGGTGAAATGGCTCAAAGTGCAGAAAGTAAAGATGGAAAGGAGAAACCTATACACTGAATTTCCATCACTGAAAGATAAAAAGTTCCACACAAATGAAAATTAAATATAAAAACTTCAAAAATTCTAATGGCACTGTTTGCAGACTCATTTAAGAAATTACATGCTAAGTCACATTTAGAGAGATCACCAATTATTAGAACAAATTAGTGCTTGAGTTTGTGTTCTAAGGGTGCACCAAAATCCATGCATAACCAAGTGAATCACACCATATCCTTAATATTCTAAATGGTGAGTACAGAATAACACAACAATCAAAAGTTTCTACAAAGCATGCAGAGACTAGACAGCTCACCAGTGGACTGCTTCGGGCTGAACTTGTTCTTGATGAGTAATAACTGCATTCAGATGGCTATAAAGTTTCCAAGAAGAAAGGTTTTACAACAATGATCACCTCCTTTTTCTAATGAGAATACATTAGTGATCATGGACCTAACTTGCCCCTGGTTCTCAGGATAAAGGTTACTGTTATCCCGTGGTTCTAGAACTCTACCTCATCCCCCACCCTCAAGATCCACCAGCCCTTGGATAGAGGGAGAGAAGAGGAAGGGGGATGCCCTGAGAAGTGCTGCTCAGAACTTCTTCAGGAGGAACTAATGAACAAGAAAAGTGGTTTTTCTATGTATTTCCCTAATACTTGAAGTTGTGATTTCCAGCAGGCATTTTATCACAGCTTGGGTGGGTCACAACTGGCTAGCTGAATGCAGAGAGTAATTACAGGTCAGATTAAATGACTTTTTCTTTGTATATTTTTCATTTTTGACTTTTTCTTTGAAAGTAAACTGTGCCCACCTACATCTCCCTCCTTTTCACCACCTTCCCTATTTAGACTTACAGTTCGAGAACCATAAGGGTTATATAATCCACCATTGTACAATGAGGCCTAAGGAACAAAGGAAATATCACTTAGCTATTTAACATCAAAGTTGTTTTGAAAATGACTTAATGTTTTCGCAATACTTGGTACCAAAAAAGTTTTGGAGAATGGCATAAGTGTATAGCCTCCCAAAATGAAAACTCTGAAGGCGGTAATACTCATTTATATGCATAAATTGCTATCAACTTTATACTTCATTTTTTAAAAAACACCCCCTGGTTACAGTATTTTCTTTCACCATTATGTTATGAAACTGGGAGAATTAACATGTATAAATTTATTTTCCCAAAAAAGGAAATAGAGCAGGAAAGGAAACTGAGGTACAAAGAGCATTTAGCCCACTACAACAATAAAATTAAGTTATAAAACGTCAGGATCGCAGTCCACTAGAACAGGCCACAACACAACAAACAACAGCTTGAAAGCAACAAATTCCCAGCACACACATTACACGGCGCTATTGCTTTTACTCTTCTAGTCAGCTTGCCTTATTAGAACCCAGTATCAGAGGCCAAGATCATAACTGTCCCAAAGAAAAACAGCATCCTTTCTGTAAGCAGCCATCTCGCAGAAGTATGTGAGTGTGGTGGGACTCACGCAAATCTATCTTCTCTATAAAAAACTGATTCTAAGCAAGGGCTACCAACAGCCCTCTGTAAAGGGAATATGCTCATTTTTAATACCCTTAAGTTTTATATTTTAAGCATAGGCAGCACATTCTGCAATACATGACATTAAAGTCATGTGTCCTTAACTATTTTGGAGAAACGCTGTCAAGCCATAGAGTTAGCACCATGACAGTCACCCCACCAGCAGTGCACACACTGGAAGAAGAAAGCACAAACCAGACTGGCACTTCTCAGCAGACCAGAATTTGCAGGAGAGGCCTACGAAAGAAGTGCATTATTAAACCCGAAGAAAAGCAACTGGTAGCTCTGAAGGCAGAACATTCCTCAGAAAGTACTAACCCTGTCACTCTTAGATGTCGCCAGAGGGTCACTGTACAGGGAAGAAGACTGCTAAGAGACAAAACAAAATAAATAAGCAAAAACAAAAGCAAAGGATGAACTGGTCTCACCATCATGAATGCAGAGGACTTAAGTTTATGATTTTATACTCCATAATTCATTAGCAATTCCTGAGTGCTTAAGGTAGTTAAGAAAACACAAGAAGAAAACCTTAAGTCATTAGCAATTGTTTCGAATATCAATTGCAAGGGATAAGAAAGAAAAACAGTTGAAACAGTTTTCTATGAATTATAAACATGTTTATGCCCTACTGGTGGTCTTGGAGCATTACTGTTAGGATATGGAATGGCAAGTAAGAAAACACTGAGGAAAAGAGAGCCATGGCACCGGGAGTGTGGCAAACAGTGGCCACATCCCGCTCACCCAGCTCCTAGGATATTTTCAGTGATTTTATGACCGACTCCTAATTGGCTTAGACTGATTTTTGGAGAACGAGATAAATAAGCTCCAAGTTATCACAACAAACACTTTTTTCCAAATTGATTAGAAAAACTGTTCTTCAAAACAAGCTATGGACAAAGGGCTTTAGTTGAATGAGATAGAGTGTACTGGTCAATGAAGCCATGCACTAAAAGGGCACAGCATGTTTTTAAAGGAATTAAATCTTCCTTTTCCCAATGTCATCTGAGGACATACTTTTCAAGTTCTTTTTCACCAAACCCAATCAGGATGAAAGTAAGAGTACTTAAATTGTGTGTGCAAGTTTTTTAAACAACACTATTTTAAATGTACTGTATGCCATACATTTAATGTGTCTTTCATGCATGATGTGTTAAATGCCTTTAGAAAAAACAAGAGATTCTAACATTACATAATTATATTCTTTTCATCCCATGTGTAGTTTACATTTTTATATGTAAGCTTTTTTAAAAGGGTACCCACTCTGAAATAAACTGATGCTTGCAACTTATTTTGAAATGTACCAAAAACTAAGATGAATTGATGGTTAGAGGGACAAATAGATAAATTATGTGATAAAGGAAATATAATGAATTGTATAATCTAAATGATAGGTATGTGATGTTCACTATATAATTCTTTGAATGCTTTTTGTACATTTAAACATTTTCATTAAAAACAATTTTAATGGTACTGATTTATAAACATGGTGATTCAATAGTTCCCACTGTTTAAAGAGACTCCCACAGACTATATAAATTCATTTACCAAAAACTAGTATATACATAGCCATTTACAGATTAGTTACAGCTAGTCAAAATGTAAAACAGGGAGATTAGAAATATGTTAAAAGTAAATCAAACACATAAAGCCAAAAAAGACTTTGGACAAACCCGAGTGTAGTAGGCAGAGGTGGGTTTGCTATGTCTAAGACTGCTATAGTTTCTCTGGTCAAAGTAGAGGCCACTCTGTGAAAAGCAAAATTATACACATTTTCCTCAGGTTAAATGTTAACAACCTAACAACATACAAAGTGAACACACAAAGGCAAAATCTGATATTGCTAAATCCCTTCTTCTCCAAAACAATGTTTTAAAATCATTGGATCACATTAAGTCAAAGTAACAATTATTTCAAGCCCCTCAAAAAACACTGGTATTACAATTTGTTTTCAAACAAAGACATCACTTTTAAATTTAAAAACAAGACAATAAATCCTCAGACAAAATGGAAGGGAAACAATTTATTCTCATGTCACACTTGAGAACATCCTTGAACACTCCTGGACAATGAATAATTTCCAGTTTTACAATCCATCTTTAAAGCCACAGAAGTGATTAAAGAGCTTTGTATTTGGTTCCAAACATTTCCTAGTCCCATTCCTTCTCAAAATAAACTGACAAATCAAATTACCAAAAAGAAAGAGAGAGTACAGGCTGGGCGCAGTGGCTCACACCTGTAAGCCCAGCACTTTGGGAGGCCGAGGCGGGTGGATCATGAGGTCAAGAGATCGAGACCATCCTGGCCAAGACGGTGAAACCCTGTCTTCACTAAAAATACAAAAATTAGCTGGGCATGGTGGCTTGCACCTGTAGTCCCAGATACTTGGGAAGCTGAGGCAGGAGAATTGCTTGAACTCAAGAGGTGGAGGTTGCATTGAGCCGAGATGGCGCCACTGCACTCCAGCCTGGGCAGCAGAGCGAGACTCCATCTCAAAAAAAAAAATAAAAATAAAAAAGAGAGAGAGAGTATAATAAATATGGTTTGATCTAAAACACCCATGGCAGGTTCATTTTCAATACAACGAACATAATAAACAATAATAGTATACATTACAGCTAACCAAGGGAGAGAAAACCATCTATAAAATTCCCTTCCCAACTTTTCTAGCCATCTTTTTTACTCAAGGTTAAGCAAATTTAGGCAATCTCTGTCTTAAAGACTCCACCAGTGTTGACACTGAAGTTGAGGATGCCCCTAGTCCCACCCCACCCCTACCACTCCTGGCCCTGCTGTCCCACACCACTTCTCACTCACCACTTACACCCTCAAAGCACTAAGGCTCACCTTTCCCTACAGGTTCCAAGATCCTACCTTGCAGGGCCTCTCATTAATGTCCTCCCCATTACATTCTCCCTTCTCTCCTCCCTTGTACCAAACCAAAGCCTTCCAACCCTCTCCCCAACCCAACCCATGGGAACCCTAAATTAGCAAAGAGTTGCGACTGCACTTCCTTTGCTAGCACTGTTGCAGCCTAATAGAAAATGGGTGTTCCTAATGTACCAAGTGAGCATTGTGGAGACATTATTTTCATCACAGAAATTTGTTTAGTGGCCGGACACTGTGGCTCACGCCTGTCATCCCAGCACTTTGGGAGGCTGAGGCAGGCGGATCATCTGGACAACATGGCAAAATCCTGTCTCTACAAAAATACAAAAATTAGCCAGGCGTGGTGGCACACGCTTGTAATCCCAGCTACTTGGAAGGCTGAGGCAGGAGAATCGCTTGAACCTGGGAGGTGAAGGTTGCACTGAGCCCAGATCTCGCCATGCACTCCAGCCTAAGAGACAGAGCGAGACTTTGTCTCCCAAAAAAAAAAAAAAGAAAAAGAAATAAGAAATGTTGTTTAGCAAGGTGGCTAGAATAAAGAGTATATTAATTCTGCAGTTTAATTACATTACAGTTTAACGAGTTTTCAGCAAGCTAGCATGGGAACTTTGTCATTACATACTTACTGCAAAAACCAGAAAATGCATTCCAAGTTCCCAAAACACAAACTTTTAGAATGAAACCTATTTGTGAGTTTAGCTACTGCATATAATACCACAACTAAATCAATTTGAATTCTAAAATAAAGATGAAAATCTCACTAAACCTATTCTTGAGGTATATTCCAAAGGACAGTTCATAAATGAAAATACTTGTTAATGAGCTTCTTGTGATATATTACTAACTCTGGCTGCCGGGGGTTTGCATATGTTAACGAGATTAAAACTTGCAAATGAAAGCAAAATTACTTTTAAAATTTCTGATACATGTTTCAGCAGATTATCAAGTTTCAGTAATGCCTTAGTAGCACACCAAAGTAATCATAATTCTTAAGTTTCTTAATAGTACTCCATGAACTGTGATATGAGACACAACAGAACTAACCAGTAGGTCTTTATGAGAACCAGAAGACCTCTTCTTCATTCCATGAGAGTGACTATAAGAATGATTCTGGAAGTAAATGTTTCAAGTTAACTTTAATGACTGCATAGTGAAGTTATGAAAATAATTTAATAAAATTCATCTTGAAAAAAACACAAAGGTCTCTATAAGAAACACAACAGTTTACATGCAATTTATTTCCCAAAGGTTAGTAAACAATTCACTGCACTTTACTAGCTAGGCTACCTGGCCTGTCTACACATCTGCATTCCTCCCTCACCTCCCCTCTGTGCCAAGCATCTGTGTGTCTGGCCAGCTAAAGAAAACTTGATTACGACTTAGAGCCAGGCAGGATATTTGTGGAGAGCTTCACACCACACTTGAGTCCCTCTGACTTCTTCTTCTTTTTTTTTTAATTTTTCAATAGAAACAGGGTCTTGCTCTGTCACTCAGACTGGGATACAGTGGCACAATGGTGGCTCACTGCAACCTAGAACTCCTGGACTCCTGCCACAGGCTCATGAGTAGGTAGGCCCACAGGCTTGTACCACTACACCCAGCTAATTTGGGGTGGGAGGCAAGTAGAGACAATGTCTTGCTATGTTGCCCAGGACGTTCTTCAACTCTTGACCTCAAGTGATCCTACTGCCTCAACCTCCCAAAATGCTGGGATTACAGGCATGAGACACCATTCCTGGACCCCCTCTATCTTCTTTATAATGGTATGGGTAACAAGATAATTCACTTCCTCCTATAGTCTTCCTTACCTAAAGGTCAAAAAGCAATCCTTTGGAACAATTAAAACAGGACTCAGAGAACAAAGAACATGACATTGCATTGTCCCAGAGAGTATTCTTAACCCAAATTAGTGAACCCACAGTATGTAACGCTCAGGAGGAAAGCAACCAACATGGTACGGACTGCCCAGCATACCATAAATGGTCACCTTACAAAAGGGTCCTTTGAAGACAGGATTGTCTCAATACCTAACTCTTCCTAGGAGTATGGAGCCAAGTGCATACAGGGAAATTAAGGCCAGGAAGTCTACTAAATAAGGTAAGCTGGTAGATAAGAAATCTAATCTAGGTGCATACTACTTGCTTGAAATAAGAGGGTGAGGCTAGACATACCCTACCTATCAACAGCCAAAGGCAACAGATTGCTCTAGGCAAACCATCTCACATATATACAGCTATATCCTCAATCAAAGATTAAAAACTCATTTTTCTTTTTTAATTATGCATCTTTTTATATATTACCCTGAACATATTAAGAGATGTCTATATAATTTAGAAACTCAGGCAACCTATTGATAAAATACTAACCCAAGAAAAACAAGCTATAACTTAACCTCCTTGATTAATGACATACCAAAAAAACTAATCAAATCAAACCAAAATGTCTGGACAAAACTGATGTCTTAGGTGTCCTCTAACACTATGGATGTTCTACCTAGCAGCTTTACACCTGCTAGCTTGTGACATGTGACATAAAACAGTTTGGGCTTGTGCTCAACATGAAGACCTGTTTCTAACAGTGTTAGAATGACAATGAGTATGTGTTAGGTGAGTGGTTCATCATTTTAAGAAAAGATATACTACTATCAGCTGGGCATGGTGGTTCACACATGTAATCCCAGCACTTTGGGAGGCCAAGGTGGGAGGATCACTTGAGACCAAAAGTTTGAGACCAGCCTGGGCAGCATAGCAAAACCCCATCTCTACAAAAAATACAACAATTAGCTGGGCATGGTGGCACATGTTTATAGTACTCGCTACTCAGAAGGCTGAGGTGGGAGGACCCCAGGAGTTCAAGGCCGCAGTCAGTAAGCTATGATTGCGCCACTGCACTCCAGCCTGGTTGACAGAGAGGGGCCCCATCTCTAAAAAACAACAACAACAACAACAAAAAAACATTACTACCAATCCTAGTCCTCAACAGAGAAGAATAACTTGTATCTGATTCTGAAAAATTACTATTCATGCTGCAACCACAAAACATTAGTTTTTTTGCTTTGTTAGTCACACATTTTCCCCAAAGTTCATAACAAAGCCATGAAAGTTAGTCATATTCTATAATTAGCATCAACAGATGTTTATAAAGTAAAACTCCACATGTAACACAAAGTCATGCACTACATACTAATGATGAAAGTCTTGATGATCTATCCTTGAACATATCACACTGGGTTTCAGCAAAACATGAAAGTTGGTTTGTTTCCAAATTCAGAAATATAAAGAAGAGAAGAAGTAACATTTGAGGTTATTAAAAATCCAACACTATTATAAAGAAAAAATTATTAAACATGAAAGCTAATCCAGTTGAATTAAAAAATATTCTTCCTCCTACTCTTTCCTAGTATAAAGTATTGCTAAACTGTATCTATATTCAAAACTACATATTTGTTTTTCTTTTAAATAACAAAATTCATAATCAGTAACAGTGATATGAATTAATCTCAGTACACTACAGCACAAAACGTCCTAAGGGAGCCTTTAAATACAAGAATTAAGCATTCTAAAGTCAAAAATGCTTTTTAAGAAAATTATCATCACTTTTAACATCATTTCCTATTGTTTGAAAAACGGCAAAAGCAAAGGATGAATAGGTGATGAGGCAAGTGCATATAACTAGCATGGCCAAGCTTACAAAGAACAAACGCAGCACCAAGATGGGGAGCATTCCTTTGGATCTGCTTGTGGACAAACACCTAAAAACGTCCTTCCTCAAGAAAATGCTCATTTCTCATTTTGGGAAATCTGGTCAACTCCACAGTACACATACAAGTGTGACACTGAAAATAAATCAAAGAAAAATATACAAAACTCATGATAAGACCAAAACACCCACATTTCATGCAGGATCCTTTTAAAAAGTGAGATAATATGTGTAATTCCACATTGCAAATCCAGGAAAAAAAACTAAATAGTAACTTCATAGATTTATGGTTTTCACACATCATTTCAGAATGCTTAAGAAATGATGATATATATAATATATATTATAAATGATATATATAAACTAGAATGCTTAAGAAATATATATATATATATATATATATTTTTTTTTTTTTTTTTTTTGAGACGGAGTCTTGCTCTGTCGCCCAGGAGGGAGTGAAATGGCACAATCTCAGCTCACTGCAAACTCTGCTTCCCGGGTTCAAGCAATTCTCCTCCCTCAGCCTCCCAAGTACCTGGGATTACAGGCATGTGCAACCACGCCTGGCTAATTTTTGTATTTTTAGTAGAGACGGGGTTTCACCATGTGGGCCAGGATGGTCTCGATCTCTTGACCTCGTGATCCACCCGCCTCGGCCTCCCAAAGTGCTGAGATTACAGGCGTGAACCACCGCGCCCGGCATTTTAAGCAGGCATAGGATTTAACAAGCTAAATTGAAATTAACCTGTTTCAATTTTCCTTTTCCAAAATATAATGCAAAATTTGGCTGGCTTAAAAAAAAAAAAAAGTTGAACATATCAGGTAGGGAAATCAATAATTTGGACATACCAATTGCTACAACAACAATGGGCAAACAAAAAGAATCACCCAATAAGTGTAAGTTGGCATTTATGTTGTTAAAAAAAAAAAGATTCATCAAAGGAAGTAAAATTGAAAATAGTAAGCGCTCATTTCCAAATTTTTGGTGCCATAACCATAAAGAAAAATAATTTTTTTAACTTAAAGAGTTAAAAAAATTTCCAAATTTGCTATTTTAATCTTTTAAATAAATTTTTTTTTAACTGTCAAACTTGCCTGAAAGTTTTCTTTAGGAAACAAATTAGAAAGAAAGTAAATACAGCAAGCAAAGTTCAGCAATTGTCAGTTTCTATTAGAATGCCCCTATTACTCAAATATTCAGGACACTGAAAGTCAAAAGTGAATGCATAATACTAATACCACACATTTTCCTGGGCTACACACCATGGGATCTTTCCTTTTGGGTATACTGGCTCTGCTCCAAAGTGTCCCAGTTACATCCTTCGATGGGTTCTTCAATGGAATTAAACAGTGTAACAGTAAATGATAAAACACAAAACTGTAAGTATATTTTAAAAATTAAATTTATTAGAATTATACCAAGGCCACTGGTATATTGTCTTCTCATATTTCAATGTATAAAGCAGAGACCAAGCAGCCACATAATGTTCTGCACTATTAATAATCTAATCATTATACAAAACTAATAGACATAGATTGTTTCAATTCTAAATTTATAACTTTGTTTGTTTTAATCCTCCCTCCCCAATCCTACCAATCACCCTCTTGAACTATCTTTGCTGTTTTTATTTTTATACATAATGTCTATAGCATCGACACCAACATTTCCAGCCCAGATAGCTTCTGATAAGCCACCTTTCAACAACATCGTATATGAAAGTTAATTGGACAAAGGAGAAATCAAAAGTCCTAAGAATGCAGCATAAGACCACTATATCCACCTCACATTCAGGTACTGCTAATGTTCACACATCAAATACTATGTTCAAAAAGTATTAGACCTCTTAGTACATGGCCTTAAGTTTTTAAAAATAACTGGCTATGTATAACTCCAAAATTATATAGCAAACCATAAGGAAATTTAGATCAGGGTTTTAGGCCATCACATTTATTTCTACAGAGGACAAAAGTTGTCTAGCATATTCAGCTTAAAGGAGAAGTTATTTTAAAAGCAAATAATCTGGTGAAAACTTAGAACTCTCAATATTATTTAGGTAAAAGAGAAAAAGTTTTATCTCAATTATATTTCTTTCAAATGATATTAGTAGTGAGCTTTCAGACTTGTTTCCAGGGAAGTCTAAACATTTAAACTGTGTTAGATGTACACTCACAGACAGTAATGTAAAAGAATCTCCTCTAGGAGGTAAAACTCTTACTAATTTTTACATTTACACAATGACTTTTTAAAATACTGGGAGTTTTATTCTATCTCATAGTAACAAGTTTTTGAAATTAACATAATAAAATTAAGTACTGGAGTTGTACCTTAAATTTGTTTAATGATACAAATGCCATAAAAATAAAATCAACCTGATTACTTTATATACATTCTGGGTAAATAGTTATCATCAGTTTAACTGCAGATTTCTTTTTGTTTGCGTATTTGTTTTAAAGTCCCCCAAATGTTCAAATTTTGTTGGTTTTACTTTTAAGTTAAACAAGTATATAATCAAGTTTTGCTAAGGTCACATACAAATTTACAAATAACCAGCCTGATAACAACTGTGTGAAAATACACACTATGAACATTATAATGAAAAGCAAAGGAAAAAGCCATAAATTAAACACAAGAAGGGGATTATTTTCATAACCCTTGAGACTCAACTTTAAAGCTCTTATTGATTGACTCCCTATGATTCTTTACAAAATATTTATTTTATTTTATTTTATTTTATTTTTATTTTGAGACAGTCTCACTCTGTCACCCAGGCTGGAGTGCAGTGGCATGATCTTGGCTCACTGCAACCTCTGCCTCCCAGGTTCAGGCAATTCTCATGCCTCAGCCTCCCGATTAGCTGAGATTACAGGCGTGAGCCACTACGCCCAGCTACTTTTTTTGTATTTTTCAGTAGAGATGGGGTTTTGCCATGTTGGCCAGGTTGGTTTGGAACTCTGGATCTCAGGTGATCTGCCCACCTCGGCCTCTCAAAGTGCTGGGATTATAGGCGTGAGCCACCGCACCCGGACTTTTCAAAATACTTAAAGGGAAAAAAAACAAAGTACTATATCTCCAGGGAGAAGTATGATGGATTCGCTATTAAAATTTTTCTCCTCTAAAATCATTTCTAGGCTGCCAATTACCTTAGATTTCTGTAAATATCTGTTAATATTCTTAAAATCTAAAGTTTTATAATTAAAATATTCCTGATTTAATAACTAGTTTTCTAAAAAGATAGTATATTACATTCAAGAAAAATAACCAGCCTGGAAAACTTATTTATGAATATAAACATGTCAATAACTAGTATGCCAAAGCATACTCAGTTTTTCAGAATCTATTTTTATCATTTATACAAGGTAGAAAATTACAGTTGGGGAAAACAAATATAGACCTTAACATGAAAGATCATTTTAGTGATTAAAAAAACTACATGGAGGTGTACATACAGTATCATTACCAAAATGCACTTGTACACTAAAAGCTATTGAAATTTAAAATTTTTTTTAAACAAAATGGAAAAAATATATACATACAGCATTATCAATGTGCAAATTAAAAGTGCTGATTTAAGGTTTAAAATATACTTCTTTAAGAGAGAAATTAGGGTCTTGGCACAATATGAGGGTTTTTAAGGAGCAACTCCTCCTTTCTCCCAACTTATAACAATCCATGCAAAAAAACCTGGGACATTCTATAAAATGTTAATCAAAATGTCAAAGCATAATAATTCCTGTACATATTCTGAGAATTTTTCAAATCACTTGTTCAAATTTTACACATAATTATAACTAATCATCCAAGCCCCAAAACTATTTCTCATTTAATATATTGTCATTTTCTAAGATATGAAAGTAGGAAAAGCATGAATTTACAACCAAACAAATGTTATTCTACAAGATCAATCTTAATTATTTTGTGATACATTTCTAAAATCTAAGGTCCCTCTATAGAAAAAGAGACTAGATCCCATGTTAATAGACTAAAATATTCATGATTTTAGAGCTGATTTACTTATGATAATAATTTGAAAGAAAGCATCATTTTCCAATGAAAGGTCTTTGCCAAATTTTATACTTTTTAAAAAAAGGCAAAGAAATACATTAATATTGTCTGATTGTTTAGGCAACAGTATTGAAGAAAGCGCACACGTAAGCTTTGCATTGTTTAGACAAGTTAAAATACCAACCCTGTGACTGCCAAGACTTCGAATGGACAATGCATCCTCAACTCCCTGATAAAAACAGAAATAAACACAGTAAAAGTTTGTGAGTGACTGCATTAAGCTAATGAGGAAAAGTATTAGACGCAAGTTTATAGGTTACTACAAACCAGATAAGGACGATGGTGACTGGACCGGTGGGAATACCTGGCCCTTTCCGAATCTTCCTGGGAAAGGAGAAAGTACATGGAGAGTTAATCACTGAACAGACAGTTGTTTGTCAGAACAACTGAGCAAAGAGCAGTCAGGTAACAGCACAGCAACAACTCCTGAGAGCAGACGGGTTTGGACAACTTATCTTTGGGGCAGTCACATTCTTTAGTTGGAAAGAAGGTAGAAATAATCTTGGCAATGTTCTTATTTTATCAGGAATATGTATGTCAGACCACTTGGAATGGTCTGTATAAGACCAAGAGAGTTTAATATACCAACATAAAAATATGCAAGTATACTTAAGAAAGAGAAGTTGAGTTCAGCATTAAAAAAAGACATTAATCTACTTTTTCACAGTGATCATTGGTTTATGCAGGCAGGAAGAAGTGTTTACATTATCAGTGATGTATTTTAAGAAGACAGTATATGGTTCTAAAAATACTTGGGTAATAATTTTGCACTTACTGTAAAGATTTCTTTTTTTTTTTTCCACCATTCTAACTAGGAAAGAACTAAGTGAAACAGAGCCTGTGTGTTGTTAATATGAAAAACTATTTATAATTAGAAATAATTACAAAAATATTTTAGAGTTGGTCAAGTTATCTCAAGTAATGCCATAAGCAGATTATTTTTAAAAAATGACTGCAGCCTAACAGTTGACTAAATTAAATGTAATTCTAAACTTTTCCACATTTAGCTATTAGCAATGGAGTATTAAGGCCTGAGTCATGTTAAATAAAAATGGTTAGTCCCTAGAACCTAATCATCTGAAACAGTAAAGGAATTTCTCCTATTTCAGAATTTCCAAGTCCAAAGTATTAAGTAATTTGCACTGACTGAAAATCTAAACCTTACTGACCAACTGGGTTCATAGCCTATCAATGCTGTATTTTGCAAAACAAATTGGTGCCTCAAAACTCCCTGGTTGACATCTGCTGTGACTGATGCCCTTGACCAAATCTGTTCTGAAGTCTGTTTATAAGCACTACTATGATTCAGTTTCTAATCACGTATTCTGATCTTTAGGAATTCATCACTGATTTACATTTTTTGTTGTTGTCATCGTTTTTGTGAGAGAGTCTCGCTCTTGTCGCCCAGGCTGCAGTGCAGTGGCGTGATCTCGGCTCACCGCAACCTCAGCCTCCCGGTTTCAAGCGATTCTTGTGCTTCAGCCTTCTGAGTAGCTGGGACCACAGGCACTCACCACTACACCTGGCTAATTTTTGTATTTTTTAGCAGAGATAGGGTTTTGCCATGTTGGCCAGGCTGGTCTCGAACTCCTGACCTCAAGGGATTGGCCGGCCTCAGCCTCTTACATTTTTTGTTATGCAACAGACACATGTAGTCTGCAAGAAGCCAAGAAAATTTCTTCCTTTTCTTTATCAAGTGATACCATAAAAGTTTTGAGGGCATGTGTGTTAGCCTAGCGGGGGTGGGTACAGCTTATTAAATCAGGTCTAGGTTACTTAGTTTGTTTAGTTTAAAAAACCTTTACTGTAAAGATGAGTTAACTCAACATGCTCCTTCCAATATTATTTGGGGTACTAGGGTAAATATATGGTTTAATATCTAATCTTCCCTTTATTCTAACCTTTTTCTCATTCCATCTATCATACAAGAGCATTTTCTTTTCTTTTCTTTTCTTTTTTTTTTTTTTTTTTTGAGAAGGAGTTTCACTCTGTCACCCAGGCTGGAGTGCAGTGGTGCTATCTTGGCTCACTTCAACCTCTGCCTCCCGAGTTCAAGTAATTCTTCTGTCTCAGCCTCCCAGGTTCAAGCAATTCTTCTGCCTCAGCCTCCACGTGCTGGGACTATAGGCACATGCCATCACACCTGGTTAATTTTTTATTTTTAGTAGAGATGGGGTTTCACCATGTTGGCCAGGCTGGTCTTGAACTCCTGACCTCAGGTGATCCGCCCGCCTCAGCCTCCTAAAGTGCTGGGATTACAGGTGTGACCCACTGCACCCGGCCACAAGAGCATTTTCAAAAACCTCATCTAAAGAGCACATCCCATTAAAGATGTAGCAAAGACAGATGAATTTATACTTTCAATTATGCCCCTTATATTAACAAAAAAATTATGAATTAAAATACCTTATTAAGTATTGATATGAAATACCTCTATATTTAAACAGCTTTTCTTTTTAGCTCCATTTCAAAAACTGGCTGAAAAGACTTCAGAAAATACAGAACAAAATATAAACCTCCATATGGGTCAGTTAATTTAGACAGAGAATAACTATAGATATTTACTATAGCATATATAGTAAGCTATATAGCATAATATGTAAACTATACCTTAAATAAGCGCTGTCCAGTAGAACTTTCGGTGACCATGGAAATGTTCTATATTTGTACTAATGTAGTAGCCACTAGCCACATGTGGCTATTGAGCTATTGAGCACTTGAAATGCAACTGAGAAACCAAATTTTAAATTCTATTTAATTTTAGTCAATTTAAATTTAATTACCTACAAGTGGTTACCATACCTGATAGCACTTCTCTAAACCTACTTGACAAATATATTTAGGTAAAACAGTAAGGCAAGCTCAAGGTAAATTTTAATTACACCAAGAACATTCAAAACACATATTTTACTAAGAGCCTGCCAAGTAGGACCATTTTCATATAGAGGAAAGGCAAAACATTTGGGTCGTTTTTAATTACTTCTGCCTTGAATACTTTTGCATAGTGGCAAACATGAGGGAAACAGAAGGAAATTCTTGTATAAATGACCCTGGTAGCAACTCTTTTTTTTTTTTTTTTTTTTTGAGACAGAGTCTCGCTCTGTTGCCCAGGCTGTAGTGCAGTGGTGTAACCTCGGCTCACTGCAATCTCCACCTTCTGGGTTCAAGCAATTCTCCTGCCTCAGCCTCCCGAGTAGCTGGGACTACAGGCGTGGGCCACCACGCAGAGCTAATTTTTTTGTATTTTTAGTAGAGACAGGGTTTCACCATGTTCGCTAGGATGGTCTTGATCTCCTGGCCTCGTGATCCGCCCGCCTTGGCCTCCCAAAGTGCTGGGATTGCAGGCACGAGCCACTGCACATGGCTGCAACTCCATTTTTAAGAGCTAGAAGAGTCCTTAGAGATCATCTAGTCTGATCCCTTCATTTTGCAGTAAGAAAGCTGCAGCACAGAAGAATTAAGTAAGAATCTTTAAGATCATAAAGCTGGGACCGGCATTTAGACATTCTTACTCACCAGACAACTGAATGGTAAAAATAATATCCTACACTGGCTAAATTTCCACTAATTACATAAGAAAAAGAAAGAAAGAAAATGGCAAGGTATTCTGGTTTTTACTCAGAGATTCTTCCTTCTCTGGAAGAATAAAAAGCTTCATTTCCCAGGTATTTCTGGAGTACTATTTATATTGCCAAGGTTTCTCTTGAATAAATTATGCCAGTGGACAACTAGAAAAGATTACAGCAAACTGTGTTCTTAGGTGCCAGTTACAAGATGTATCCCTCTATTCCATAGTGAGGAAAATAAGACATCATCATTATCCCAAAAGTCCTTATTAGTACTAAAGAGCTAAAGAATGAACAAATAGTATGATACCTTAAAAAATAGGCACATACTTGTTCAAAATGATGCTTTGATACATTTAATGAAAATGAAATATACTCTTTGTTTTTACAAGTTCACCTGAAGGATGAATGGTTTTATTAAAAGAAAACCACAGTCCCATGAATACACCTGGCCATCTTATCTGTCAACAAATGGTATTTATTAAGTTGAGGCTAAAGTCATTCCTTCAGTTTCAAATTAGGAAACTTCAAAAACTATATTTACTCTTTTAGACATGCATTTACTCTTTCAGATACACCACTGATTAAGACAGACACTCCATTTAAAAATAGAATCATTAGGTTCATGGAAAGTTGACTAAACTAACACTAATGGGAGGCCCAGCAGGACGTGGGTCCTTTTCTTCGTGGTCCTTTCACCTTCCAACACATTAGCAGGTGTGGCACTCTCTCATACCTTCAAATACTGGTTCTGCCAAGGACTATGCAAGTTATTTATTTCATCAATTCTTTATAAATGTATCTATAAAATTGAGACAGTAATACCTGTCTTATAATATGAAATAAAAACCTATGCAAAAAGCACTAGCACAATGCTGGTATATAGTATGTACTCAAAGTTGAATTCAGTTCTGAGTTTCCTACCTTTTCATTTCCTATTCATGTCCCAACAGCACACTCCCACCCAAAAAGGGTATTACAGTTAGAGGAAATTGTAAATACAGAAAAATTTCCTTCCTTCTAGTAACTGACAATCCTATTGTGGATTGGATTGTGTGTGTATGCATCATTTATTTTACTATAAATATTAGCCATTTATATTTTGTATTGTAACTATTACACACCAACTTCTGCTTATGTGCTCACAATAAAGCAGCCAGAGAGACAAGGATAAGTTTACTTTGTAAACTATTAGTTAACGTTTTACTTCAAGACTGCATTATTTCAGCAACCGATCACAACATGCAAGACAGGCAATACCGGCCTACCAGCCACTTCTGAATCTGTCCCCCACTTCCGATCAAAGGAATGATGAGAGTACTAGAAATGCAAAAGTTTCATAAACCAAACAGTTTCCAACATAATGCATTCTCCAAAAGCCTTAATCATACACATTTTCCCTGAAGAGCAATGATAGCTGACTCAAAGTCATACATTCAAAATACAGAAAATTAGTAAGCTAAATATGTTCAATAATAAGAGATGCACAGGTCCCTGTATTCTAGAGAATTGTGAATAGAACTTATATTTAATAACTGTCTCATTCATGTATTTATTTATATGTATTTTTTGGAGACAGGATCTCAGTTGCCCAGGGTAGAGTGCAGTGGTGCCATCGTAGCTCACTACAACTTCAAACTCCCAAACTCAAGTGATACTCCCATCTCAGCTCATCCACTTATTATTACATTCAGTATAATTTTAGGAGTAAAACGACAACGAATTGTAACACTTCCATTTCAATCCAAGAACTGCATTTCATATTACAAACTATACACGAGGTTAAAAGAAAATCAGCAACATGTCAAGTGTTACTGTTTTACTTGAGCTGTGACAATATAAAATATTTACATTGCTTTTTAACCTGCTCACAGAAAATTCAGCACCAAAATTAAAAGAAAATGTTTAATACTGTCCCATTGGCTTTTGCCCCTTCATAGTACTACAACATCAAAAATATTATGGAAATTTTCAGGGCCAAGTCATTGTCAGAAAAGTGAAAGCATATTTATTTCCTTTTAATCAACCCAATTACCATATGCTTTTTTTTTTTTTTTTTTTTTTTTTTTGAGACAGAGTTTCGCTCTTGTTGCAGGCTGGAGTGCAATGGCACAATCTCGGCTCACTGCAACCTCCACCTCCTGGGTTCAAGCAATTCTCCTGCCTCAGCCTCCAGAGTAGCTGGAATTACAGGCATGCACCACCACGCCCAGCTAATTTTGTGTTTTTAGTAGAGATGGGGTTTCTCCATGTTGGTCAGTTTGGTCTCAAACTCCCGACCTCAGGTGATCCGCCCGCCTCGGCCTCCCAAAGTGCTGGGATTACAGGCATGAGCCACCGTGCCCAGCCCCACAAGCCTATTCTTAAAAATTTTTTTGCTTTCCTTCTGATGATAAAAGCATATTCAAAGTTTGTAAATTATAGAAAAGCATAGAAAAAAAGTAAAACCAACAGTAATTCCACCACAGACAAACCACCATATTAATCATCACTTCTTTCTAGTAGTTTTTGATGCTATATATGGATACTGGTTTTTGTAATATAAAACTGGAGTCCTACCAATTTTATTGTTTTGGTTTGCTTTTTTTCATATTCTTACATATTTTCCTCCATTATTAAATATGCTTTAAAACTGTAAGTCTGGACGACTTTATCGTGTTTTACTATATAGATATCATAATTAATCCAAATTTTAGGGCAATTAGAGCTATGCTACACTTTGTCATCGCTAAAGTTACCTTAGCTAATATAAAAAAGCACTCATAATACTAATAACTTATAACAATGTACTTAATAATAGCTATATATGTGTTTGTTGTTAAACAAATATTACATTTAATTTGCTGGCACAGATGGCTTGATAAAATGCACATATCAGTTTATACTATTCTCAGTGCTTCAAAGGAAATGAGATTCACATCAGAATAACCTAGCCAAGTACTGATTCTGGGGGAGACAAGCACGAAATTAGGGTTATTCCCTCAAATTACCTCTTTCTGTTGCCGTTCCAGTTCTCTCATGCGTATATCTCTTGCTTCTGCCCGGGCAGCCCGTTTTGCTGCCAGCCTTGCCTCTGCCTGAAAAGCAATATAAAACTCAGCTTTATACAACAAAAACAACCTGTACATCAGATGTGAAAATAAAGAACAAATGGGACTTTGCAAAGGAGATGGGGAGGACAAGATATTATCTATCAGCAAGTTTGATTGATTGTTTCAATCAGCTCTTATAAAGTCATTTCTTTCTCGAATTCATAAGTCTCTCCTCAAATCTGGGCCTTTACCTTTAACTTCTTGATTACACACTCAACACATTTCACACAGTTTGTTATATGCCTCTCCAAACTTGCTCTTTTCCAGCACTTTTTTCACCATTAATTCAACCATATAAACTAGAATCTTCAGAGCCAACCTTTCTTTCTTTTTGGAAACTGCCAATAATCAGTCTCCAAGTACTGATAATTCTCTACCACTGAGTCTCTATCAAACCCATCTCAGCTTTATCTCACTGTTCCTGCTCATTTCGGGAACTCGTCATCTCCCCCACTCCCCACCTCTCTCTGTTTTAAAATTGAGACAGAATTCACGTATCATCAAATTCACTATTTAAACGTATACAATTCCAACTGGGTGCAGTGGCTTATGCCTGTAATACCAGCACTTTGGGAGGCCAAGACAGGAGGATTACATGAGGCCAAGAGTTTGAGACCAGCCTAGGCAACATGACGAAACCCCACCTCTACTAAAAATACAAAAATTAGCCAGGTGTGGTGGCGCATACTTGTAATCCCAGCTACTCGGGTGGCTGAGACAGGAAAATTGCTTGAATCTGGAAGGTGAGTCTGCACTGAGCCAAGACTGCGCCACTGCACTCCAGCCTGGATAACAGAGGGAGACCCTGTCTCAAAAATAAATAACAGTATACAATTTCGTGGTTTTTAGTATATTCACAAGCATGTATAATGATCATGACTAATTCCAGAACATTCTCATACCCCAAAATGAAACCTGGTACCCATTAGTGCTTCCTCCCAGCTCCTGGCAACCACTAATCTACTTTCTGTGTCTATACATTTGCCTATTCTGGACATTTCATATAAATGGAATTATACCATAGGAATTTTTTATCTCTTGCTTGCACTACTGCAATTACCTCCAAATCCATCTACCTACTTCCAGAATCTGCCTTATAATTCATCTTCTACGTGGTTATATCATAGACAAATCAGCCTTTCAAAACGTATTTCTGATCGTGTCATCCCACTGTATAAAATCCTCTGCCAGCTCCTTACTACTTATGGTTAAAGCAAAAATTCCACAGAACAGCACAAAGGGAAGAACAGAAAAAAGAAGAGAGGCAAAACAGCAACAGGACTCCTCATAGTCAGGTCCCCCACCTTACTTCCTAGTCCAGAAGTCCCCTGGTTATCTGTGGTTTCAGCTTCCCATGGTTAACTAAGGTACAAAAATATTAAGTGAAAAATTCGAGAAATAAATAATTCATAAGTTTTAAATTGCACACCATTCTGAATAGTCCGATAAAACCTCTCAGCACGTGAATCATCCCTTTATCCAGCACATCTATGTCGTCTATGCTACCCACCTGTTTGATAA
This sequence comes from Ateles fusciceps, assembly GCA_036589455.1. Lineage (NCBI taxonomy): Eukaryota > Metazoa > Chordata > Mammalia > Primates > Atelidae > Ateles > Ateles fusciceps. The sequence goes on along the minus strand of JAZHEH010000734.1, from coordinate 3,658,102 downwards.
CTATCTCAGTTATCAAATCACAGTGATTGTGCTGAAGTAATCCTCATCTTAATTAATAATGGCCGCTAAGAGCAAGAGTGATTCAGCCAATTAGGTATGCCAAGGGGAAGCCATAAAGTGCTTCCTTTAAGTGAAAAGGTGAATGTTTTAAACTTAATAGAAAGAAAAAGGAATCATGCACTGAGGTTGCTAAGATCTATGATAAGAACAAATCTATCCATGAAATTGTGAAGAAAGAAAAAGAAATTTGTGCTAGTTTTGCTGCTGCACCTCAAACTGCAAAAGCTACAGTCACAGTGCATGACAGCTACGATGGAGAAGGCATTACATCTGTAGGTGGAAAACATGAACAGAATCGTGTTCCGATTGATGGCAATCAGGTTTGGTTTGGTACTATCCACAGTTTCAGGCATCTGCTGGAGGGCTTGGAATGTATCTCCCATGGGTAAGAGGGGGACTACGCTACTTGGTTCACATGTACTGGATGCATCCCATCTCTCTCTACTCTTGGACTCTATTGCGTTCTCTTCACAAACTATTTGGCAGCAGCTGTTCTCCCTTCTCTTACCCAGTAAAATATTACCATCTATGAAGACTTCCCCCATTCCCTTTTTCATAAAGTAAGGCTCTATACCCACAGCTCTATTGCGGCTTTATTATGCTGTATTAAAATTCCATGCTTCCCTCACCCCACAACTTTTGTGCCTCTATGTTTACTAAAAAAATAAATGAAGGTCGGGCATAGTGGCTCACACCTGTAATCCCAGCACTTTGAAAGGCTGAGGCAGGCGGATTATCTGAGGCCAGGAGTTCAAGACCAGCCTGACCAACATGGAGAAACCCTGTCTCTACTAAAATTACAAAATTAGCCAGGCGTGGTGGCACATGACTTTTGTCCCAGTTACTAGGGAGGCTGAGGCAGGAGAATCGCTTGAACCTGGGAGGCAGAGGTTGCAGTGAGCCAAGATCATGCCACTGCACTCCAGGTTGGGCAACAAGAGCGAAACTCTGTCTCAAAAAAAAAAAAAAAACACCAACAACAAATGAATTGTAGGCCATAGGTCACAGTATCAAGGAAATGAGATAAGGAAATAGCTTGATGTACCACATGAAACTTAGAAATCTTCTGTCTGGTTTCTATATGGTAGTGGAATGATTTTTATCCTTCTAAGATTTGTCTGTAGCCAATTCTGTACAATCTATACTAAAATGAGACTTCCTTCATAAAACCAGACTTAGAAATAATTAAAATCTATTCTTTAATAAGACATTTTTAACTATGAAAAGGAAGGGAACAGAATGAACGTGGGCTTCAGAGACACAAACAGCCTTCCCCTCTGTTACTTAGCCAACTCGAGGTATATGTTACCTCCCTTGGAGATTGTGTTAAAGAGAGGCCACTAAAACCACATGCTTTAAAAGAAATAAACAGGATTTAAAACTACTTTGTCTGGTTCTTTCTATACATTGTTACTAGATGCTTGAAACAACATGGATAAGCAAGAGTAGCAAGGAGCCAACACTGATTCCAACCCAGTAGATGAAATATATGCTCTACAATTTGTTGTGATATATTTTAAAATTATTTTTCAATAGACAATTATGGGTACATAAAACATACTTTGAGGTAGTTAACACTACCATTTTCACCTCAGAATACAATCAGATGAAAGAGCTGCTATAGATTAATTTTAATATACACCTCATACATACAAAATAAATGGGATATAACAATAAAGGACCACCAAGATTTAACTAAATTCAAAGTAAAGGCTGGGCGTGGTGGCTCAAGCCTGTAATTCCAGCAGTTTGAGAGGCCAAGATGGGTGGATCACTTGAGGCCAGGAGTTCAAGACCAACCAGGTCAACATGGCAAAACCCTGTCTCTACTAAAAATGGAAAAAATTAGCTGAGCGTGGTGGTGCACGCCTGTAATCCCAGCTACTCAGGAGGCTGAGGCACAAGAATCACTTGAAACTGGGAGGTGGAGGTTACAGTGAGCTGAGGTTGCACCATTGCACTCCAGCCTGGGCAACAGAGTGAAACTCTGTCTCAATAAACAAACAAAACAAAATAAAGTTGGCTAAAACACAGAATTACCATTTGATCCAATAATTCCATTTATGGGTATATACATACAAAAGAACTGGAAAGCCCAGACAACTTTTTTTTATTTTGTCGCCAGGCTACCCCCATCCTTACTATTCCATTGTTGAATTAATTTACCTGAAACACCAAGGAACAAGTGAGGTAAAAACGTCTCGAAGTAAAACGTGATTAGCTATATTCTGTGATGTCCAATACTCAAAGCATGGATTTTGTTACTGCTTCAGTTAAATAAACAGAGGGGAACAGGCTAAAATAAACTTGCTGTGGCTCACGGAGGCATTCCAAATCAGAGACTCATGCACCGCCAATCAATCGTATTCTAAATTTTCCATACATCCAGTGGGTCTACAAGTAAGAAGGAACCTATTCAATGGGTTAGACAGTGCTGTTTCCCTAAAATATAATCCATAAATTGAATTTCACTTGAGACTACTGTCTGGAAAGAGGGGAAGGGTATGTATATTTAAGTACTGTATGTAATGACCCACAAATAAGTGTATTTCTTCAGGATGTATGTACTCTAAGTAGACAGTAGTTCCTCCTTATCCAAGGGCGATCAGTTCCAAGCCCTCCTATAGATGCCTGAAACTGCAGATGGTACCAAGTCCTATCCCACTGTCATAAATCAGAACATGTTTCTGTTCATGTCTTCCACTCAGAAATCTAGTCTTTTCCATCATAACTATACTTATCACACACAGTGGCTATAACTTTTGCAGTCTGAGATGCAGTAGGAAAACTAGTACGTATTTCTTTTTCTTTCTTCACAATTTGAACAGAAGATGCATTCTTGCCACAGATCTTAGCAACCTCAGCACACAATTTTTTTTCCTTACTGAGAACTTTCATCTTTTCACTTAAAGGAAGAATTTTATGGCTTCTTTTTGGCATATCCAAATTGTCAGAATCCTCTTGCTCTTTGGGGTCATTATTAAATAAAATAAAGATTACTCAAACACAAACAATATGATACCATCACAGTCAACCTGATAACAGAGGCGGCTCCTGTGAGACTATCTGGGAGGTAGCATATACAGTGTAGACACACTAGACAAAGGGATGACTCATGCACAGGCCGATGCACGATTGCATCATGCTACTCAGAACAGCACACAATTTAAACAAAAACAAATTGTTTATTTCTGAAATTTTCCATTTAATATTTTCAAACTGTGGTTGAACGTAAGTAATTGAAACCTCAGAAAGTGAAACCACATGAAGAAGAGACTACTGCACAATGAACCGTACAAGGTTTTTAAAAACAAAATGGGTACCAATCAACACTGTGTCACAGTAAAAATGTGTAGCCTATTTAAAAAACAACAACAAAAACAGGAAGGTATTTCCAAGATACATAATGTAAATGATCTGAATTACCAATGGAAAAAGTTTCCCTGCAAGATCTTACCAGTTCAGCACTTTTTTCATGATTCCAATTCTGATACTTTTACTATTCCACTCCTGTGCCAATGTTTTCATGACAAGGCATTTTAAGGTCTGAAGAAGGCATTCCCTCCACACCCTCCAAAGCCACTAATAGACTTCCCAGTCTTACCCTTCTTTCTTACTTGCCGCCCTGTGGTTCTACTGGAAGAGCTATCTCTTCTGTTGTTGAAAGTCAAACCCTCCCAAGCCCCCCAACACACATTCACACACATACACACCCTCCATTTTATGATGTCCTCCCCAGAACTTTGTCCCAACTATCTGATCTCTCTTCCTCATCTTTGCTCTCTACCTCTACTGGTTCACTCTCGTCATCGTAACTAGGTTCAAAGTCTCTCTGATCTTTAAAAGATAAGTGAAAAATCTCACCCTGGTCCAATTCTACCCTGTCTTCTCTTTACAGCTAACTTTTCTCAAGCTTCCCTCCTCACTCTCTTCAAATGACTGCAATCTGGCTTCTACTCACATCACCTTACTGAAATTGCTCATTGCAAAAGTCACTAATGACCTCTAACTATCAAACCCAATAGAATTTTTCTATTCTTAACTCGTCTGTCCTTTCTGGACTTCCGATATCACTAAACACACATTCCTTCTTAAAACTCTCATGTCTTAGCTTTCCCCAATACTAGTGTCTCCTGGTTTTCCACTTTATTCTCTGATCTCTCTCCTTCAGAATCCTTCATAAGCACATTTTTCCCTGTTAGTGTCTTGAATTTTAATATAACCAAAGCTTTCAAGCTTGATCTCTTGCTCTTTTCATTCTATATTCTCTCCCGGGTCATACTGTTAGTCTGTAAATCTCTATGCCCAACCTAGAATTTTCTCCCACAATCCTGATCCAACTAGCTATTAAAAATTGAGGCTGTGCACTCAATTATGTGGCAGCACATATACTAAAATTGGACAGACAGAGAGGTTAGCATGGCCTCTGTGCAAGGATGACATGCAAATTTGTGAAGCATTTTCTTCTTCCTTTTTTTTTTTTAATTGTGGCCGGAAGCAGTGGCTCATGCCTGTAGTCCTAGCACTTTGGGAGGCAGAGGCGGGCAAATCACTTGAGCTCAGGAGTTCAAGGCCAGCCTGGGCAACATGGCAAAACCCCATCTCTACTAAAAACAAAAATTAGCCAGGTGTGGTAGCGCACACCTGTAGTCCCAACTACTCAGGGGGCTGACGCATGAGAATCACTTGAACCTAGGAGTTAAAGGTTGGAGTGAGCTAAGATCGTGCCATAGTGCTCCAGCCTGGGTGACAGAGTGAGACTCTTTCTCAAAATAAAAAAAAAAAATTGAGGGTCTCCCACTAGAATCTCAGACTCAATACAACCCTAATTTAATTTATAATCTTTCCCTTAATCTTCCTCCTCTTTTTTATATTCTCCATCAACTACCCTATTACCCAAAATATGAAACAAAGATCATAAGAGTCCTCACTCTTTTCTATCCTCCCTCCATATTCAGTTGCTAAGTCTCAACTAGCTTCCATCAAGATTCTCTTTACTATTTCTTCTATCCAAACTTTCCTCTGTATTCCCATTGTCACTGTCTTAAAACCCGTCTCTGTAAGAAACACAAAAATTAACCAGGTGTCGTGGCGTATGCCTGTAGTCCCAGAACCCAGGACGCAGAGGTGGCAGTAAGCTAAGATTGCACCACTGCACTACAGCCTGGGCAACAGAGTGAGACTCTGTTTCAATCAATCAATCAATAACTATAACAGCTTCCTAACTGTTTTCTGCCTTCTACCTCCTACCACTCACTGTCCACTGGGTGGCTAAAGCAATTATACTGTAATTCAAATCTGAAAAAGGATTTACCCTTTAATGGCTCCCCAAGCTTTGAAAATCAAATGTAAAATCCTCAGCACACAAATCCTTTCATGATTGGTCCCTATTTCCTCTCTAACATCATCTCCTCCCATTTCCTAACCCCTCTCCAGCCATACTGAACTACTTACTATTCTACCTGCGTCTACAGAGCTCTTAGAAGTCAATACAGAAAAACCCATTAAACAAGGCTGTTTATGGTGATACATATTAAAACTTTTTCTTGAAACCAGACAAACATTTATTTGCATTTGGTTTCACTGGTTCAAATGTCTAAAAGCTGGACTAAATCCACCTGCCTCCCTTCCAGGCTTTTCCTCCAATGTGTGTTAAACTGGCCAAGCATGGCATATGCCATTGCTGATTCCTGGTCCTCTAAGGCCTAAGAGGCTCACCCCCGGGCAGGGCCCAGAGCCAAAGCAAATGCAGAAGATGGCCACAGGTACAGTCTCAGTGGCATCAGACATTGTTTGGGCTGGGGCACCCTAAGAAGTAGCTACTGGCTCACGATCATATGACTACTGCAGGAACACCAACTCCAGCAGGTGCCAGCTCTAGCCGGTTTCCTCTGGGCAGCATGTGAGAATGGGCTCCCTGCCTTTTTGTTTGTTTGTTTGTTTAATTTTTATCATCCAGATTGAGTTTCAAAGAGCTCCAAAATGTCCTTGCCACATATGGACCTGAGAGCAACAGATGACTTTTCAGAGCCATATTCCTGTTGCATTTGGACAAAATGAATCATGTCTTTCACAGTTTCTTTGTATTTCACTTCAGTTGGCAGTTGACCCAACATCTTTCCCAGTTGGTTGTTTAGTTTTTTTTTGAGACAGGGTCTCGCTTTGTTGTCCAGGGCGTGATCATGGCTCATTGTAGCCTCGACCTCAGTGAGCTCAGGCAATCCTCCCACCTCAGCCTCCTGAGTAGCTGGAACTACAGGCACGTGTCACCATGTTGCCCCAGTAGGTCTCAATTTGTGAGCTCACACAATCCGCCCACCTCGGCCTCCCAAAGTGCTAGAATTACAGGCGTGAGCCATCATGCTCAACCAACCCAACATCTTTGCCCTATGCAATGAAAATACAAAACACAAAATGAGAATACAAAAAAATGAAGCATTACATTGTAAAAATGTAATTGGTACAAAAATATACTTAAATTAAATAAAATACACATTTCAATCAAAATGTCTATAGTGAAAGGCTCTATGCATTCTGAGAAACTTCACAACATCTAGACAGGGCCAACATTCATGGAGGATACTAAGAGCATTTGCACACAATAACAATTTGTAGCAGGTTTCTTATTCCAATTTGCAAGTTACACTGAACACATCATGAGCATCACTTGGGCAGAAAACCAATTCTGTTTGCAAAAAGAGTAAGAAAGCTCCAGCCTCAATTTTGAGTTCATTATAACTTCTAAAGAATTTCACCAACAGCCTAAACAATACGAGTTCAAAAAGTCAACATGTTAAGGTGATATGGTTTAGATGTCTCTTCCAAATATCACGCTGAGATGTAACCCCCAGTGTTGGAGCTGGGGCCTGGTGGGGAGGTGTTTGGGTCATGGGGGGTGGATCCCTCACGGCATGGTGCGTAAGTTCTCACGAGATCTGGCTGTCCCCCTTGCACTCTCTTGTTTCTGCTCTCACCACATGTCGCACCTGCTCCTGCTTCACCTTCCACCATGAGTAAAAGCTCCCTGAGGCCTCCTCAGAAGCCAAGCAGATGTCAGCGCCATGCTTGTACAGCCTGCAGAACCATAAGCCAATTAAACCTCTTTTCTTTACAAATTACCCAGTCTCAGGTATTTACGGCAATGCAAAAACAGTCTAAAACATAAGGTAAGCAGATAACTCTTTAGAAACCCAAATAAGTTTTCTTGCTGTCTTTAGGTTGAATTCTCCATCTACAATGGGCAGTCATGAGGATGGTCTTCTTCAGAACAATGTGGTCACAAGACTGGGACAATCCAGGGGGACTGAGAGGGAGAGTCAGGGGACGGGGGAGGAGGCGCCGCCTTTTGCCGCTGTTTCATGTTAGAAACAAACTGTAACACCCAGTCCGCGGGTCTGCAATCTTCTTCTATCATCTAACGTAACACTTGAGGTAGTCATCTACTTTACTCAAGAAGCCCTCCTTGTCCCATTAATGATGTTCTGCAGCTTCAATATTCAGTGGATCATCAAAATTCAGAAGATCAGTAAACAACGAATGTAATCTCCAAACAACATCTTTAATGTTCTCATGGGAGCCCAGCCAGTGCTGTCAATCGAATGTCCTCGGTAAACTTTAGACATAGCTCCCCCATCTCTGTGATGCTGGGGTAGCAGATCCTGGTCAGGCATTTCACTTTGGAAGGCACCACGTTGTATGCATCAGAAAGTCCAGTTTCAAGTTGAAATTTTCCACCCTGGTAGTAACCCTCGTCTGGGGCTATGGTCAGCAGAAAGCAATGAAGCTTTTTAGATCAGGAAATACACTTTAGGGTAAATTCACTCAAGCTCTGCGACCTTTTAACAATCAACTTGTCTCTCACAGAACCCTCTGAGTGGGGCTAGATGCTATGGCTGATGTCCCAGACCCTTTGAGACTGCTGTCACACTTCAGTTTGCTTATAGGAGTTACCATTACTCCTGCCTTTACCCTGGGCACCCCAAGACAGGTGAGGCAGGCCTGGCACCGAACACCATACCCAGCCTGGGCAGTGGTGGCGAGACACGGCCCCTCATAGCTACACACTGGCTCCAGGTGGCAGGACCAGAAGTTATTAGAACTTTTAAAACATGAACAGGAAGGACAAATTTTTATTTTATCATACTGATTCCTTAATAGGAGGAGGGCGAGGAATAGGCCTGGGGGAGTGAAACAAAGGGCCTTAAACTTGGTTTCTGTCTTTCTCCCTTCCTTTCTTCCCAACATTTTAAAGAAAAGATCTGAAACAACTGTGACAAAATGTTAACATTTGTTGATGCTGGGTGTTGGACTCATGGATACTTGTATTATTGCCAAAATCTTTCTGTGTTCAGTGTTTTTCAAAAACAAGCCAGGCATGGTGGTGGTGCCTGTAATCTCAGCTATTCAGGAGGCGAGGTGGAAGTATCACCTGAGCCTAGGGATTCGAGTCCAGCTTGGACAACCTAGCAAGACCTCGTCTCAAAAAGAAAAACAAAACAAAACAGTACAGTAGCATGTGAAAACACACTCAAGTGACTTTAAAAGAAGAAAATCCTCTAGCTTTAAAACTTCTGTATCACAGTGATGATGGTGCTAAAACTGCTGTTTTAAAGGAGACAAATTTACAATTCATAATTTGACAGAAATGCACAGAACTGAGCCAATGAAGTCTGGAATTGCCAGCCTGCACATATATCCATAATATAAAAACCTATGCAACTGGCATGGAAAAAGAGAGATAATGTATAATCTGGGCCTTTGTAGACTATGCCTTAATTTCAAGAAATTTAAAACATAAAATTTGAGAAAGTAAAACATCCAAAGAAAATGACTAACTAGGCTGGGCGCAGTGGCTCACACCTACAATCCCAGCACTTTGAGAGGCCGAGGCAGGTGGATCACCTGAGGTCAGGAGTTTGAGACCAACCTGACCAACATGGAGAAACCCCGTCTCTACTAAAAATAAAAAATTAGCCAGATATAGTGGTGCATGCCTGTAGTCCCAGCTACTAGGGAGGCTGAAGCAGGAGAATCACTTGAACCCGGGAAGGGAAGGTTGCGGTGAGCCGAGATCCTGCCATTGCACTCCAGCCTGGGCAACAAGACGAAACTCCGTCTCAAAAAAAAAAAAAAAGAAAAAGAAAAAAAGAAAATGACTAACTCAGGTAGCTAAGACTCAGAATTCACTGTGTTTAATTTTGTTTACTCTTCCATGACACTCATGCCAAAAGAACACTGAAAGACAATTTAAGAGACATAATATAAGAAACATAACATTTACTGTGTTGCCATGGTTTCCAAATTAACAAAAATTATTGCTCTATTTCCTAGCAACTTCCTTTTTTTTTTTGAGACGGAGTCTCGCTCTGTCTCCCAGGCTGGAGTGCAGTGATGTGATCTCAACTCACTGCTATCTCCACCTCCCAGGTTCAAGCAATTCTCTGCCTCTGCCTCCCAAGCAGATGGAATTACAGGTGCCCGCCTGGCTAATTTTTGTATTTTTAGTAGAGACGGGGGTTTCACCATGTTGGCCAGGCTGGTCTTGAACTCCTGACCTCATGGGTCTACCTGCCTTGGTCTCCCAAAGTGCTGGGATTACAGGCATGAGCCATCATGCCTGGCCTCAACTTCCCTTTAGTACAACATTTTTAAATTAAATCTTACAACATAATTATGTTTAATCACTTTTAAGTTTTTGGTAGTTGAGGCCAAATATTTAAATTTTTCTGAGCATAAACACCAACATGTAGTAGATAAAATCTTAAGATTTTTTGTTTTTGTTTTTCAAGATGGAGTTTCTCTCTGTCACCAGGTTAGAGTGTAGAGGTGCGATCTCAGCTCACTGCAACCTCCGCTTCCCCGGTTCAAGCGATCCGCCTGCCTCAGTCTCCTGAGTAGCTGGGACAACAGGCACGTGTCACCACACCCAGCTAATTCTTTGTATTTTAGCAGAGATGGGGTTTCACCATGTTGGTCATGATGGTTTCAATCTCCTGACCTCATGATTCGCCTACCTCAGCCTCTCAAAGTGCTGGGATTACAGGTGTGAGCCACCACACCCGGTCAAAATTTAGGAATTTTAACTTATTTTTTTCTGATGTCAAACAACTATACCTTCCATTTACTCAGAGACATTCTGACAGCAAAAATATTCTTTTGGAATGAGAGAGGACTTTATACAACCCAATAAACAGTTTATGAAAAATGAAACTGGATCTGCAATGACATTTTTAACCAAAAATACAAATTTGGGGCCTAATACAAATACTTTCGAGAGAGGGGGAAAAGGTGTTGCTAAGTTATGTCTTCACATTTAGGTTGACGTACTGTACTATCTGAACTTTTTCTCCAAGTCCCTGTAAGTCACAGGAATGGCAAAGATTATGACAATGAAAATTATACCAAATACTTTTCAGTCACACCAAGACAAAACTAACTTTTAGGGCTCAATAATCCTTCCTTAATTCCAGTATGTCTCACAAAGCAAGAGACAGTGAGATGCTGAGAATAACACTGGCTGTCACAAAAAGTATCCAGGACCAAGCTGTGCATAGAAGTAGGGAACAAGTACAAGCAAAGTGCTACCCCAATCACATCCCCTACCCTCTTCGTTCGCCTCAGTTCCAGTTTGTAAATGCAGAAAACACTGAGTCTGTACTCAAAGAAAATTGGTTGAGGGCCTGTAATCCCAGCACTTTGGGAGGCTGAGGCAGAAGGATCTTCTGAGCTCAGGAGTTGGAGACCAGCCTGGGCAACACAGCAAGACCCTGCCTCTATTAGTAATAATGGTACTAACAATGATAGTAACAAATAGACAACTAATTGGCTGAATTCATGCACTAACACCACCTGAAGGAACCCTAAATGACTAACACCACAACTGAGATTTGTTCTTTCAAAGAATTTGTCCAATAAAAACAATAGGCACAAAGGAAGAGAATTATTTTTTCACTGGGTAGAAATGGAAAGAAAAACATTCACTTTTTATAATGAGTTTATAATTTCATATGAGTTTTTTTCAATTATTAAAAAACCCTGTCTTTTTTAAGAGACAGGGTCTTGCTATATTGTTGAGGCTAGTCTTGAACTTCTGCGCTCAAGTAATCCTCTCACCTCAGCCTCCCAAGTAGCTGTGACTACAGGTATGCACCACTGCACCTAGCCATTTCATAATCTTCTATGAATTGTTGTTTACCACTATTGAGAACATGAGCATTTTAAATAAGAGTAATTCTGCCTCCCGTGGAGTTTCTTTTCGGACAAATCCCATTTGCAAGAATAACCTGAATCAAACACATCGGATAGTATCACTGAATTGTACACTTTAAAAAAAGAAATCTGAGCTGGGTACGGTGGCTCACGCCTGCAATCCCAGCACTTTGGGAGGCCGAGGCAGGTGGATCACCTGAGGTCAGTAGTTCAAGACCAGCCTGGCCAACATGGTGAGATCCTATCTCTACTAAAAATACAAAAATTAGCTGGGCATGGTGACATGCGCCTGTAATCCCAGCTACTCGGAAGACTGAGGCAGGAGAATCGCTTGAACCCAGGAGGCAGAGGTTGCAGTGAGCTGAGATTGTGCTGCTGTACTCCAGTCTGGGAGACAGAGTGAGACTCCATTTAAAAAAAAAAAATCCAAATGTTATAGCAGACACAAATGTGAAACAGCCATGGAGGTTCCTTTCTTATCTCTTACAAGTAAATTTGCATATCATATTTTTAATTCTTTTTTTTAATATTTAGAGGTGGGTTATCACTCTGTTGCCCAAGCAGGAGTGCAGTAGCAGGATCACAGCTCACTGAAACCTTGAACTCCTGGGCTCAGGCAATCCTCCTACCCCCGCCTACTGCGTACCTGGGACTACAGGCACATGTCACCACACTCAGCTACACCAAATACGTTTACATGTAAATTCTGCTCAACATAACAATCTCTGGACACTTTTTAGTAGACTCCAATTCTTATTATCCTATCCCGAATGAGCTCAGGAATTCGAGACCAGGCTGGGCAACATAGCAAGACCCTGTCTTTACTAAATATAATTGTTACTTAATAATTATTATAATCACAGTAAGAGGTTAAATGTACAGACTCTGGAGCCAGCCTTCATGAGTTTGAATCCAAGCTCTGCTATTTCCTAGCTATGTTACCTTGGGAAGTCACTAATGACTTCCTCATCAAGATCCTATCCTCTAATCTAGAAAAAATAATCATACGTCTGACATTCATTCTCTAGATTTAACAGAACTGTGCATATGGACATCAACTTTCTTTGGGTCCTGATCTTTGGAAGAAATCACAGAATTTTAGAACCAGGAAAAAAATCTCAGATCATCAGGTACAAAAATCAGCAACATTCTTGTGGCCCGGCATGGTGACTCATGCCTATAGGCCAGAGCGGGCAGATCACCTGAGGTCAAAAGTTCGAGACCAGTCCGGCCAACATGGTGAAACCCTGTCTCTACTAAAGCTACTAAAATTAGTTGGGTGTGGGGGCGCATGCCTGTAATCTCATCTACTCAGGAAGCTGAGGCACAAGTAATCACCTGAACCTGGGAGACGACAGTTGCAGTGAGCCAAGATGGCACCACTGCACTCCAGCCTGGCTGACAGAGTTAGACTCTGCCAAAAAAAAAAAAAAAAAAAAAAAAAAATTCTTGTGACTTTCACTTGAAGAAAGATGCATAAAATGTATTTTCTTCATAATTTCAGCTCTAAAACAAGGAAAGCAGTAATACTCCAGGTTTCCGTGATGCCTTTAAGACTTTGCAAACCATTCAAGAAGCTTCAATTTCTTCTCAAAAGGAAACTCACCATTAACACTCATGAAACTGACTGTGGCAAGGCAGCTTAACTGGCTTTCACTCTACTCTCCTCATTCTCCTTCTGAGAGGCTGGGTAACTAAGGGCCCCCAATTTGATACACCAGGTATGTGCTTTCAGACAATTTTCACTGAAAGTCAACTCTCCAGTTGCATTTTGTCTATGAAAATATCAAAGCCAAACACACACGAAAGGTAGGCATTCAGATTGGTCTTCTGAAACCCTGGGGGACTTGCTAGTGATCCCTTCCAACGTGTGCTCTTTTGAGATCCTCCTACAGATATAACAGCCTGAGCTCCCAGAGCAAATAGCAACATGCCTATTACAGACATGACAGGACTTATAAATCTACCCACACTCCTGCCTTCACAAAATAGTCTTCAAATATTTCAGTATCTTTTAAAAATGCACTCAGAGGAGGCCAAGGCGGGTGGATCACCTGAGGTCAGGAATTCAAGACCAGCCTGACCAACATGGTGAAACCCTGTCTCTATTAAAAATACAAAATTTACCAGGTGTGGTAGCAGGCACCTGTAATTCCAGCTACTCTGGAGGTTAAGGCAGGAGAATTGCTTGAACCTGGGAGGCAGAGGTTGCAGTGAGCTGAGATGGCACCACCGCACTCCAGCCTGGGCAACAGAGTGAGAGACTGTCTCAAAACAAAAACAAAAATAAACCATACACACTCAGAGGCCAGGCGCAGTGGCTCATGTTTATAATCCCAGCACTTTGGGAGGCCAAGGTGGGCGGATCACTTGAGGTCAGGAGTTTGAGACCAGCCTTGCCAACATGCAAAACCCTGCCTCTACTAAAAATACAAAAATTAGCTGGATGTGGTGGTGCACATCTGTAGTCCCCGCTACTCAGGAGGCTGCGACAGGAGAATCTCTTGAACCTGGAAGGTGGAGGTGGCAGTGAGCCAAGATCACACCACTGCACTCCAGCCTGGGCAACAGAGACCTTGTCGCAAAATAATAATTAAATTAAATTAAAAATTAAAATGTATTCAGGTGTTTCAAGATGAAAAGCATTCTGGATATGGATGGTGGTAGTGATGGCTGCGCAACAATGAAAATGTACTTAATGCCACAGAAGTATACCCTTAATGGTTAAAATGGTAAAATTCATATGTTTATTTTACTATGATTTTAAAATGCACTCAGTTCCATATTTTAGCATACAAATTATCCAGTTTGTACATAATTTTGCTTCTTTTCCTCTTTATTCAGAGTGAGAAGCATGGAAGCCTGAGCAAATACTAAGCAGCAAGAAGAAAAAGAGGCTATTTTTCTTTATTGATGGCATTCCCTGTTCACTTCAAAAAACAATCTGAAATTAGGAAAAGATAAATTAAACTCTTCAGATTTAACAACGACAACAAAAACGATTAAGCAGATTGTCATTTTTATTGTTGTGGGGATTTTGTTAGTTTTTCTTTGCTTCTAACTTAAGGCAATGTTTTTGGTGAAAGGGATAATCCTACTGGAGAAAACGAGGATTACGAACCATATGTGACTGTCAACCATCCAATGTATGGACAAACAGCATATGGGTATATGGTTATGAAAACTTGAAAGGCAAAAGAGAGCCTAAGAAGGAACATATGAAAGAACTATTAAAATAGCTAAACATATTTCCTTTAAAGTTTTACAACTACTGTGTCACATATTAGGTACTCATGATGCAAATAAAGTCTTGAATCTTAACAATGAAAATTGGTCCTTTCAGGTTTCAAGTTAAACTTGAGCCTTTTTATCTTGTTACTAAAGCTGCCATATGCATGTTCAGAGTTCTGAAGATAGAAATAAAAACTAGAATTATTGGGTTTTTTAATGTTCTTTTATAGTAATATTTTTATTATTACAGTATACATTCTAATAGAATAACTATTAAACTCAGTTATTTCATAACAAAATAATAGCATAAAGGAAGGAAAATAACCTGGAAGTATTAAAAACTGACCATTCAGGATAGGATCATCTGTATATTTTGGTTCGTAGTCCCCAAACCTGGCTGGCCATCAGAATCTCACAGGAAGGGGGGAGAAGGAGAGACAGAGAGAGAAGACAGAGAGAGAGGGAGGGAGGGAGGGGGGAGAGGGAGTGTGTGTGTGTGTGTGTGTGTGTGTGTGTGTGTGTGTGTCTGTTTAAATACAAATTTCTACCTGGGTGCAGTGGTATGCACCTGTAGCCCCAGCTACTCAGGAGGCCAAGGCAGGAGGATCACTTGAGCCCAGAAGTTCAAGTCCCACCTGGACAACATAGCAAGACCCATTTCCTTCAATCAATCAATCAATCAAGATTTCTGGGCTCAACCCCTACAGATTCAGATTTACTAAGTATGGGGTATAGCTTGGGAATCTGTACACTAATAAGGCTCCCTGGGAGATTCTGATGATCAGTCATGTTTTAGAAAACTTACCTTAGTAAGTTTCTTTTGCAAAAAGAGCCCATTTTACCTTTCTACCAGTCTTCTATTATCACTTTCAATTTCTGCTTCTTAATAAGCAACAAATAGCCTACTGCAAGCCTAACACTGTTCTAAAGGTTCACAGGCATTATCTCCTCTAACCATCACAAGTCTGTGAGACAGGAAAATAATATTCCCATTTTACAGACAAGGAAACTGAAGTCTAGAGAAGTTACTTAACAAAATTATTTAACCAGCAACTAGTATAGCCAGAATTCAAAGTCACACTACTAAGACTCCAAAGTCTACCTCTCCTGGAACACGAACAATGACTTTAAATGGCAGAATGTTAGCCTTGTTTCTGATACATTTTAGACAGTTATCTAAACATCATCTGTTTACTCAGCTGTAAACATGACTAATAATACCTATCCTACTTAGCTCAAGACTTTTGTGAGAATCAAGATGTAAAACTGCTTTCAAAGTCATGAAGTTACTGAAAACAACAACAACAAGCTATTAATGGTGGAATTAGAGAAGACTGATTGAGAAACGACGTGGCCTAGTAAGAGGTTAAATGCACAGACTCTGGAGCCAATCTTCAGGGTCTGAATCCAAGCTCTGCTATTCCTAGCTATGTAACCTTGGGGAAGTTATATAACTTTTCTGTGCGATGGTTTCTGCATCTGTAAAATGCCGATGGAAAAAAAATGATTGCAGAATTTTTTGAGGATTAAATGAACTAATGTATGTAAAATGCTTAGAATAGTGTTTACCACACAGTAAGCACTCAACAAGTACTGGATGTTAAATACTACACAATTTTTTAAAGAAAGCATCACATTAAAAATAAAAAGTCAAATACTTAGTGACAACACAAATAGAGACTAGAAAGAGGTAGCATTTTCCTCCCTTACAGAAACCTGGGTAAATCTCTCCAATTTTGAAAGAAAACATTCTGGGTAGTTTCAATTTTCAACTAAAACTATGTTGCTTCCAAAATGCTTCATTTGTGCAAATACTTAAGATCACTCACTATAAAGTAGCATCTACTTTTTCATTTTTAAATATCTTTCATCTTTTAACTGAAAAATATCTCATTGATTTTTATTTCATTTTATTTTAAGTTCTGGGATACATGTGCAGGACCTAGAGGTTTGTTACATAGGTAAACACGAGCCGTGACGGTTTGCTGCACCCATCAAACCATCACCTAGGTATTAAGCCCCACAAGCATTAGCTATTTATCCTGCTGCTCTCTCTCACCCCACCACAACTGCCCACCACAGGCCCCAGTGTGTGCCGTTCCTCTTCCTGTGTCCATGTGTTCTCATCATTCAATTCCCACTTACAAGTGAGAACATGTTTGATTTTCTGTTCCTGTATTAGTTTGCTGAGGATAATGGCTTCCAGTTCCATCATGTCCCTACAAAGGATAAGATCTCATTCCTTTTTATGGCTGCATAGTATTCCATGGTGTATATGTACCACATTTTCTTTATCCAGTCTATCACTGATGGGCATTTGAGTTAATGTAAAACCCAAAACTATAAAAACCCTAGAAGAAAATCTAGGCAATGCCATTAAGGACATAGTCACGGGCAAAGATTTCATGATGAAAACGTCAAAAGCAGTTGCAACAAAAGCAAAAATTCACAAATGGGATCTAATTAAAGAGCTTCTGCACAGAAAAAGAAACTATCATCAGAGTGAACAGGCAAGCTACAAAATGGGAGAAAATTTTTGCAATCTGTCCATTTGACAAAGGTCTAATATCCAGGATCTACAAATAACTTAAACAAACTTACAACAAAAAAAAACCCATTAAAAAGTGGGCAAAGGACATGAACAGACACTTCTTAAAAGAAGACATGTATGCAACCAACAAACATGAAAAAAAGCTCAACATCACTGGTCATTAGGGAAATGCAAATCAAAAGCACAATGAGATACCATCTAGTGCTAGTCAGAATGGTGGTCACTAAAAAATCTGGAGACAACAGATGCTGGAGAGGATGTGGAGAAAAAGGAACACTTTTACACTGTTAGTGGGAGTATAAACGAGTTCAACCATTGTGGAAGACAGTGTGGTGATTCCTCAAAGACCTAGAACCAGAAATACCATTTGACCCAGCAATCCCATTACTAGGTATGTACTCAAAGAACATAAATCATTCTATTATAAAGATATATGCATGTGTATGCTCAGTGGAACACTATTCACAACAGCAAAGACACGGAATCAACCCAAATGCTCTAATTGATTTTTAAAGTCATTTTGTTATAGTAATATCACAATTTTTTTTATCAGGTTTTGTGTAACTTTTCTTTGCTTCAAATAGTCTCCTACAGCATTTGAATTCTAATTCAAAAACTAACCAAGTAGCTTCCAATAGGAAAATCTTAACAATGAGCTGAGTCAAAAGACTGTGTAATGTGTCTAAAGGAAATTACACTATTCCTAAATGAGCTATTTATTAATAACAAGGAGGAAGTGATATGGTAATAATTCTCACCAAAAGAATAAAATTTAATGATCCTCAAAGCAATTCTTATTTATTTATTTATTTATTTGAGACAGAGTCTTGCTCTGTTGCCAGGCTGCAGCTCAGTGGCACGATCTCGGCTCACGGCAATCTTCGCCTCCCAGATTCAAGTGATTCCCCTGCCTCCGCCTCCTGAGTAGCTGGGACTACAGGTGCGTGCCACCACACTCGGCTAATTTTTTTGTATTTTAGTAGAGACGGGGTTTCACCATGTCGGCCAGGATGGTCTCGATCTCCTGACCTCATGATCCGCCCACCTCAGCCTCCCAAAGTGCTGGGATTACAGGCGTGAGCCATCCTGCCCCGCACAATTCTTATACCATATTAGTTCATGGTCAGTCTGCAGTTGCAGATCGAATCTGAAACAAAGTTGGCAATTCACTAAGAAATCCCAGCTAGTAGTTATCTTAAATTTCAAATACACAACAGGAAATGTTGCCAGTGATTCAATAGGTGACACTCCTTCCTTTTTTCTTTTTCTGAGTTACAACAAACTGAAACAAAATCACCCCAGAAGCTGTTACCAGGTAAAAGAATTAAACATAAAAATTCCACTGCAATGTTTCAAAAATAAAACACTGAATCTGGACACGAAATTGTTTCCATCAACATTTATACAGCACATCTGAAGCATATCAACTGCATAGCCCAATGAGTATTTCTATAATATAGTCATCGTATCTTCAATTTCTTTCTTTTTTTTTTTCCAGAGATCGGGTCTCGTCGGATGTCCAGGGCGGAGCTGCAGGCATCGCTCACGGGCGCGGTCCCACCGCCGCCCAGCACTGGGAGTTTGACCTGCTCCGTGTCGGGCCTGGGCCTCGCCCCCACTCCTTAGACAATCTGGCACCCCCAGGCTCCCCCGGGAGCCCCATGTTGGTGCCAGGCCCGGTGCGGACGCCCGCTCTACACAGCGCCGCAGCCCCGAACTCCTGAGCACCCACGAACTCCTGAGCACCCACGATCCGCCGACCTCAGCCTCCCGGGGAGCTGGGATTACAGGCGCGCACCATCGCACCCGGCCTTATCTTCAACTTCTAATTATCCTAAGTTTACATTCCAAAGATTAATTATAAATTTCAGTACACTAGAACAAGTACATGGAACTCAAATAACCCACAAAGATATAAAGAAAAAATAATTTTTCATGCATTGAATACTGTGACAATTGATTATATAAACTGGAATTATCAGTCAGGCACAGTGGCTCACACCTGTAATCCCAGCACTTTAGGAGGCCGAGGCAGGCGGATCACAAATTCAGGAGACCAAGACTAGCCTGACCAACATGGTGAAACCCCATCTCTACTAAAAACACAAAAATTAGCCAGGCATGGTGGCGCACACCTGTAATCTCAGCTACTCAGGAGGCTGAGGCAGGAGAATCACTTGAACCCGGGAGGCATGAGGTTGCAGTGAGCCAAGATTGCACCACTGCACTCCAGCCTGGGGGACAGAGCAAGACTCTGTCTCAAAAAAAAAAAAAAAAAAAATTCCAATATACAGCAGGAAATGTTGCCAGTGATTCAATAGGTGACACCTCTTCCCTTTTTCTTTTTTCTGGTTACAACAAGCTGAAACAAAATTGCCCCAGAAGCTCTGTTACCAGCTAAAGAATTAAACATAAAAATTCCACTGCAATGTTTCAGTAGAATTTTTAACTATAAGGCTCTGAATCTGAATAGACACGAAATATTGTTTCATTTATATCAGCACATCTGAAGCATATTCACTGCAGAGCCCAATGAGTATTTCTATAATGTAGTTATCATATCTTCAACATTCTAATTATGTTGTTTACATTCCAAAGATTAATTACAAATTTCAATACATTAAAACAAGTACATGGAACTCAAGCAACTCACAAAAAATATAAAGAAAAATTAATTTTGGATGCATTGGATATTGTGAAAATTGATTATATAAATTGGAATTATCTTGTCATACCCAATTAAATTAGAGTCATGAGACCGGGGGGAAGAAAAGGAAAAGCAAAGCACTTAGGGCACAAGCACCTGCTCAGGGATTATCTGGCAAGCCAGCTGCTGAAATAACCTGCTATAACTTTAAGACCAGTTCTACCTAGTAGCTGTGGAAATGAACTGCAGTAACTCTAAGACTAGTTTAACCTACCACAGTCACTAACTAATCAGAGCATGCCAGCTCCCAAAAACTTGGCTAGCGCCGATGAGTTTCTTTCAAAACAAAAGATAATATTTTCTAATAAAAACCCCCAATCTTTTCTTTGTTCTTTGGACACACCAAAGACCAAAGCAGTCTGTGTGTATGCCCAAAGTACAATTCTATTGTCTCAAATAAAATGTGTTGTTCAGAGATTCATCTCTATATTTGATTTCTTTTGATAATATCCAACTATATTTAATTCTAATACACTATTTTAGAGACCAGCTATAATATCTGGCTCTTAATAAACATCCAAAACTAGTTAAATGAGTAAATGTCTGTATCTCTTTCACCTCAGCATTTTTACAGTACATCTGTGCAACTCAGTGTTGAGAGGGGATTTACCAAACATACCTCTCTGGCAATGTTACTCAAAGCTTCATCTTCTGCAGAAAATCGGTCTTTCACAGGTGTTCTTTTCCTTCCAGAACCAGGAGTCCCCATCTTGTGTACTTAATAGCCTTTTAACTTTGAAAGTGATTTAACTGTGTTTTCAGCCCTGAAATAAACAAAAACATAATAATTTAGGATATTTCTCTTTGTGCAGTTTTCATGCTCATTTATACATTCACTTTAACAGAGAAATTATATTTCTTCTTAGAGAAATTAGTCACCAAATACCTCTCTTCCTACTAACAAATTACTCCAATAAATTTTAGAATATTTAATTTTATACTAATTATCAAATCTCCTAACTCTTTTCACTATGCTGCCCACAGCAACCTATGAGAGTGTATTATAATATTAGCCTTGGAAAGCTGCCGTCAGCAGAAATTCTACTAAACCATTTAAAATTACCATAGCTGGGCAGCCTGGTCAACATGGTGAAACCCTGTCTCTACCAAAAATACAAAAATTAGCCAAGCATGGTGGTGCACATCTATAATCCCAGCTATTCTGGAGGCTGAGGCAGGAGAATTGCTTGAACCCAGGAGGCGGAGGTTGCAGTGAGCCGGGATCGTGCCACTAGACTCCAGCCTGGGTGACAGAGAGATTTCATCTCAAAAAACAAAACAAAATAAAACTCACAACCATATAAAAGAAAAAAATGAAGGTTTATTATTCTGCAATTAACAATAACCAACACTATCTGTGTAACAAATACCTGAGTGTCTGTCGTTACCAGGTACTATAAGAGGTGCTAAAGGTACAATGATGAACAAAACAAATGTAGTCAAATGATTAAGAATATATCCCTGGGCGCGGTGGCTCATGCCTGTAATCCCAGCACTTTGGAAGGCAGAGGCAAGTGGATCACCTGAGGTCGGGAGTTCGAAATTAGCCTGATCAACATGGTGAAACCCCATCTCTACTAAAAATATAAAATTAATCAGGTACGGTGATGCATGCCTGTAATCCCAGGTACTTGGGAGATTGATGCAGGAGAATCGATTGAACCAGGAAAACAGAGGTTGCGGTGAGCTGAAATTGCGCCACTGCACTCCAGCCTGGGCAACAAGAGTGAAACTCCATCTCAAAAAAATCAATAAAATAAAAAGACTATATCTACGAACCTGTTACTATTACTTATTAGACCTATTTTAACAAAAGGGAGAAGAAAAACCCAACTGCCAGGATTAAATAATAAGGATGAAAAAGACCATCTAACCTTTCTAACACACAGTATTTGAGATTGAAGATTAATTACCATGAAAGAATGCAACCCAAATTTCATGACCTCTTTTCTTCTATACATGTCGCTAAGAAGCATAGCTCATTTAGCTAAATATTCCATAACTTAAAAATTTTTGAGTTGCTTTACCAAAATAAACCAGCAAAATTTCATTATAGTATGAATCACAAAGGAATTCTCAAGTAAGTCTGTCCTAACAGAATTGGCTATATTGAAATTCTAAATGACTTTAATGCACTGGAATTTACTTCATTCAGGCAAAATAAAGCAGAATTACTCTACCAAAAAGTTTTCTCCAATAAAGATTCAAGACATTCCCAACTTATCTGACATCATTTCTCATTCATCAGAGCTAGCCTGTTATTCTGTCCACCCAAATAAAGATTGATGATAGTTTACTACTTCACTATAGAAGATATATCTAGATATGATTAAGAACTCATTTAAAAATGGAAACACCGGTTGGGTGCAGTGGCTTACACCTGTAATACCAGCACTTTGGGAGGCCAAAGTGGGTGGATCACTGGAGATCAGGAGTTCGAGACCAGTCTGGCCAACATGGCGAAACCCCGTCTTTACTAAAAATACAAAAATTAGCCAGGTGAGGCCAGGCATGATGGCTCACATCTGTAATCCCTGCATTTTGGGAGGCCCAGGAGGACGGATGACGAGGTCAGGAGTTTGAGACCAGCCTGGCCGACATGGCAAAACCCCGTGTCCACTAAAAATACAAGTTAGCCAGGCGTGGCGGCAAGCACCTGTAATCCCAGCTACTCGGGAGGCTGAGGCAGAAGAACTGCTTGAACCCGGGAGGCAGAGGTTGCAGTGAGCTGAGACCACGCCACTGTACTCCAGCCTGGGTGACAGTGCGAGACTCCGTCTCAAAAATAAAAATTAGCCAGACATGGTGGCGCATGCGTATAATCCCAGATACTCGGAAGGCTGAGAGAGGAGAATCGCTTGAACCCAGGAAGTGGAGGTTGCAGTGAGTTGAGATTGCACCACTGCACTCCAGCCTGGGCAACAGAGCAAGGCTCTGTCTCAAAAAACAAAAAAAGAAGACACACAAAAACATACTTCTTAATGCAGCAGCGGGTATATCCCAGACACAAATCAGAACAATTCCTGAAGAGGACAGAAGAGTTTTCGCAGAGTCTTCAATCATTTTCAGCATAATTTCAAAGATTATTCACTTTCTTAATAGTAATAGTGTATACATTGCTGGTGGGAATGAAAACTAGTACAACCACTATGGAAAACAATATAAAGATTTCTTTTTTTTTTTTTTTTTTGAGATGGAGTCTCACTCTTTCACTCAGACTGGAGTGCAGTGACCCAATTTCGGCTCACTGCAACCTCCACCTCCTAGGTTCAAGCGATTCTCCTGCCTCAGCCTCCTGAGTAGCTGGGACTACAGGTCTGCACCACCCTGCCTGGCTAATTTTTGTATTTTTAATAGAGACAGAGTTTTGCCATGTTGGCCAGGCTGGTCTCAAACTCTTGACCTCAGGTGATCTGCCCACCCTTGTCTTCCCAAAGTGCTGGGATTACAGGCATGAGCCACTGCGCCTGGCCCGAAGATTTCTGAAACAACTAAAAGTAGCAGCAATCCCACTACTAGGTCTCTACCCAAGGAAAGATATTAAATGAAAGACACATGCACACACGTTTATAGCAGCAAAATTCATAACTGCAAAGAGATGGAAAAAAACCTAAGTGCCCATCAACCGATGAGCAGAAAAAGAAAATGTGGTATATATACACCATGGAATACTACTCAGCTATGAAAAGAAATGAAATAATGTCTCTTGCAGCAACTTGGATGGAGTTAGAGGTCACTATTCTAAGCGAAGTAACTCAGGAATGAAAAACCAAATATCATATGATCTCACTTATATGTGAAAGTTAAAATACACAGATACAAAGGCATAAGAATGATATAATCAACTTTGGGAACTTGGTGGTGAGGGCAAGAGCAGGGGGTGAGGAATAAAAGACAACATACTGGGTACAGCGCAAACCGCTTGAGTGACGGGTACACTAAAATCTTAGAAATCACCACTAAAGAACTTACCCATGTAACCAAAAACCATCTGTACCCCAAAAACTACTGAAATAATTTTTTCTTTTTTTTTGAGACAGAGTCTCACTCTTTCTTGCCCAGGCTGGAATGCAGTGGCACAATCTTGGCTCACCGCAATTTTACCTGCCGGGTTCAAGTGATTCTCTTGTCTTAGCCTCCCAAGTAGCTGGGACTACAGGCATGTGCCACTATACCCGGCTAATTTGTATTTTTAGTAGAAATGGGGTTTCACCATGTTGGCCAGGCTAGTCTCGAACTCCTGACCTCAGGTGGTCCATTTGCCTGAGTGCTGGACTTCCAAAGTGCTGGGATTACAGGCATGAGCCACCATGACAGACTGAAATTTTTAAAACATTCTTTTTAATTGGTAACAATGTATACAAATATTAGCCACCTACTAAAAAAAAAGCAACATGCAACACAATGTTCCTTTTCAGACTAGAGCTGACAATTTAGCGAATGCATTGTGGTATCATCCACTATTTATCTGTTAGCCAGCTTTCCAAGAACACACTGAAAGACATTTCACAGAAGCAAGAGACAAAAATGTAAGCATTTTCTAATTCCAGACACATAAAAATAATTAGAGAATAAAAACAGATTTGGCTAGAAGTATGTCAATAGTTTCCCAGTGGTTTTGTTAGGAGGATAGGATTATGGATGCATTTTTTCCTAATTCTCTAAAATTTCAATAGCATTAAGGAAAAGATATATATATATATATTTTTTGAGACGGAATCTTGCTCTGTGGCCCAGGCTGGAGTGCAGTGGCACAATCTCGGCTCACTGCAGTCTCTGTCAGGTTCAAGCAATTCTCCTGCCTCAGCCTCCCAGGTAGCTGGGACTACAGGTGCGCACCACGACGCCCAGCTAATTTTTGTATTTTTAGTAGAGACAGGGTTCACCATGTTGGCCAGGATGATCTCAGTCTCTTGACCTCGTGATCCACCTGGCTTGGTCTCCCAAAGTGCTAGGATTACAGGCATGTGCCACCACGCCTGGTGAGATGCATTTTTTAAAGACTGAAACCAGGCATGGTGGCTCACGTCTAATAATCCCAGCACTTTGGGAGGCTGAGTCAGGAGAATTGCTTGAGCCCAAGAGTTTTAGATCAGCTTGGGCAACATGGAAAAACCCTGCCTCTAAAAAAAATTTTTTTAAATTAGCCAGCCATGGTGGCACACGCCTGTAGTTCCTGCTACTTGGGAGGCTGAGGGATAAGAACTGACTGAGCCTGGGAGGTCGAGACTGCAGTGAGTCATGATCACTGCACCCCAGCCTGGGTGACAGAGATCCTGTCTCAAAAAATAAATAAAAATAAAAATATTCCAATCCAAGGCTCAAAAAATAAACTAGCCCCCAACTGGATTACACCAAATTAAGTATAACATGCTATACTACTGAGAGGCTCATCTGAAACCACTGCTAGTAGCATTCTTTTGAATGTACTTCTTTCTTCTCTACCCCCATAATCATTTTTCTTTCTTTCTCAACTAACATCGTCTATGCCTTAGATCTGCCAGAGAACTGCTGGACCAGAGATTTATGTAAAAAATTATTCTTTCTTAAAATTACTTCCAAACAAAATGGTTTCAACAAGCTCCAGAACAGGCAGCCCTGAGAAACAAATGACAGTAAAAACCAGCACAGGATAAGCGGGAAATAGGAACAACCTCCTTTCTATCTTCCTCATCCTTCTTGTCATATCTGCAGAGGGCACTGAGGAGTTTATATGACTGACTGGCCAGGTTCTGTCACCTTTTTCAGTTGCACATGATGCAGATCAAAGATTACCTAGTTCAAAGGATAACCTAGTACTTCTAAAAGAACTGTATTATTTGTACCCTGTAGCCAGGTATCCTTACCAATATTAGAAAAATGACCAGCCTGGGCAACATGGTGAAACACTGTCTCTACAAAAAATTTAAAAAATTATCCAGACATGTTGGTGCACACCTGTAGTCCCAGCTACTTGGGAGGCTGAGGTGGGAGGACTATGTGAGCCCAGGGAGGTCAAGGTTACGGTGGGCCGTGATAGAGCCACTGCACTCCAGCCTGGGTAACAGAGGGAAACTCTGTCTCTAAAAAGAAAAAGGAAAAAAAAAAAAAGAAAAAATTAAAGGTTTTTCAGTTCTCCTGCAATCTATTTTCCAGTAACTCCAGGTCTTCAGTATTAGTGATGAAGGAAAATTTGAAAGAAATAAGATTCCTAATACAGCCAGTGGAAAACTTTTCAACAAAATGACAAAAATGAGAATGTAGACTCAAAGGAAACCTTAAATAGATTATTTTGTTTCTGATCCTAAAGGACTTGCAGTACATTTCTATCTCAAGGTTTCCTCAAGAACACTTTTCTTCAGGAGCATGTTAATTTCTTCCAGTGTTTCCTCAGTGGTATCAAACAACTTAAAGAGCTAAACCTTTTCCTCAATTGATAAGAACAAAATTGCCTGTATTTTTGTCAAGTCCTTTACCCACACAGTGTCAAGCTGATTTTCCCCAGATGGTTTTGTCATGAAGTATTTGTCTACTTAAGGAAAAGAAGGAAAGTATCTTCAGGATCTTGTGGAATATAAACCTTCCAAAACAGACAGATATTTCAATAAGGCTTTCTCTTCTCCTATGAGCTTTTCATATAATACACATCTGAAACAAGAGGCATTTTGCCACAGTAAAAGTAGCACTTCAATCATGATATTGTCCAGTTTCGTAAGAACAGAATGTGCATGTAACATCAGTATGTCACATTCTAAATATAGGATACTTGGAAAGTTCTGTGCCTAATCTGGATCCTGATATAGTTCCTTTATATCTAAGTATTGCATCATGGAGAATTCAAAATATTGTCCTAGTATGTCTTTGCATCACAGCTGCCATTACAGTGAATGCTAATCTGCATAAGAAAACATTTCATAGTTATTCATAAACAAATCCCAGTATGTGGAAGGGTCTCTGAACTAAAGACTTAGTGTGACTGGAGTTGTTACCTCTGGGCAAAACTTACAATGAGAAGATCCGAGTTCAACTGATTGCAGTACCACTTGCTGTGTTACCCTTCCCACTTTCTAAGCCTGCATCTCTTCATCTGTCAGTTTCACCTATCTAACACGGTTAATGTGAGGCTCAAATGAATTTTAAAAAATGCAAGCATTCAATAAACTATAAAGCACTCCATAAATATTTGAAGCATTCTGAATTAACTACCTGTTTTGCATATTTAGCTTGTGAATTTGACAAAAAAAGCAATCCTGGCCTTTATGATTTCATACTTCTAACTAAACAAAAATATCAAGTTATTTCCTCCAGCATGCACTATGTAATAGCACTAAACCAAGCTAAGAGTTTCTGCCACAGTACAGAACAATTTGGAAAAAAATAAGTGCCTTGACTATAATCATTTTGCTGTCTAGCACATGTACATCATAAAAACAAAAAAGGAGAAATTTTTAAGGTACTTTGTGTTATTCAAAGCTTCTTTTTTGAAACTCCAAATGAATATCCAAGTTTTGGGAGGGCAGCCTTATAATGGTTACGCTAGTTCTCTTAGTACAACGCAAGCGACTTGAAAGGAAACAGAAGACAAAGATCATTAAATGATCTTTGCATATTGTTTGATGTGTATTCCACCTCAAAAGAAAAAAGTCCTCTACACAAATATTAAACTCCAGCCAATCATGTGCATGCTAAAATATTTAGGGTTGAAGTGTACTGAGATCTGCTACTTTAAACTGCAACAACAAAAAACAAAAGATAAAATGATGGAATCCAGATGGTAGGTACATGAGTGTTCACAGCACAACTCTTTCGGTTTTTCTGCATGTTTAAAAATAACTTTTTGAGACAGGGTCTTCCACTTTGTCTCCCAGGCTGGAGTGCAATGGCGTGATCTTGGCTCACTGCAACCTCTGCCTCCTGGGCACAAGTGATACTCCTGCCTCAGCCTCCCAAGTACCTGGGAACACAGATGTGCAACTCTGTGCTTGGCTATTTTTTGTATTTTTGGTAGGTGCAGGGTTTCGCCATGTTAGCCAGGCTCATCTTGACTCCTGGGCTCAAGCGATCCACCTGCCTCAGTCTCCCAAAGGGCTAGGATTACAGACAAGAGCCACCGCGCCCAGGCTATGTTTAAAATTTTTTATCAGCAGCAAAGCACAGTGGCTCACACCTGTAATCCCAGTACTCTGGGAGGCTGAGGCAGGCAGATCGCTTGAGCCCAGGAATTGGAGACCAGCCTGGAAGGCAAAGTGAAACCCTGTCTCTAAAAAAAATGTTTTTTAAATTTTTTATAATAAAATGTTGGGGGAAAGAAGTAACTGCTTAAAAAGTGTGGCTCACTAGGTGAAAAAAAGGTCTTCCTGCATCCTGCTGGTTACTCACAGGCAGGGCTGACGAGCTCCGTAACTTAACAATCAAGGTGTCAGTAACGCCTCATATTAGTCAAGTATTAACCCAGCAAGCGCCTGTTAAACCTGCGCTCCAACTAGGGTCAAGGAGGAAGGAGTACAATTTCCCAAAAAATGTTACGCCCTACACCGTCCCGACACCGTTCCCTGGGGTGCTCGTCCCGGGACAGAACCGGAGTGTGGCGTCTGGGGAGGAAGAGAAGGGATCTTGGGCACCCGAAACAGAGGGACAGCTGCCCAATTTAATTTCTCCGACAGTGGGAGTAACAGGTACCTTTCCCCCAGCGCGGAGGAAGGGTGAGCATTAGAAATCAGACTGGATGCCTGAGAACGCCGCAGGCAGGGGGCGACCCCAGCCCGGGAGCCCGCCGGGGGCCGGCCAGTCCCCAGGGAAGCCCGGCCCCCTAGCCGAGGTCAGAGGCGGCGCAGATCCCACGGGGCTGCGGAGGCCGGGAAGGAGGCCCCCAACTGCCGGCTCCCCGCTCCCACCGGGACGGCGGCAGGAGCGGCCCTTACCTGTGTTTGGGCGCGGGCTGTGACTGCGTGGCTGTCCGGGAAGGGCCGAAGCGCTGCTCGCCCGCCCGGCGCCCGCTGGGGCTTGGGGCGAGGGGCGCGGCTTGACGACTCACTCCCAGGTCCCCGGCCAGACGGGCGGGAATGGACGCGGCGGCTCTCGGCTCCGGCAGCCGGCTAGTCGGTCTCGCCGATGTACCTTCCGCGCCGCGGCGGAGACAGCGGGAACCGGCCCCGGGAGGAGCCGCAGCCTGAGCGGCCGACTAAGGAGGCGAAGGATGGGCGGGGCCCCGGGGTCGACGACCCGCTCACCCGGAAGCAGTTGTGGCCGCGACTGCCCAGGAGTGGCGTTACCGCGGGCAGGGCTCGCGCCCCGCTGGGCAAACTACCGGGGCTGTTACACGGCGAGGCTGAGCCCTGGGCCGCCGGGTGAAGTTCCCCAAGCGGCCACGCTCCTGCCTCCCTGTTCCGCCATTGCGAGCTGTTAGGGCCAAGCTGGAGGGAGGGCGGCGAGGCGCGGCTGCCGGTAGGGCGGGGCCGGGCTGCTGGTGGGGCGGAGGCCTGAGGCGGCCTTGGCGGGGTGGCTTCTCTAGGTCCCACGGTTCCTGCGCTGTCTCTCCGAACCAGTACCAGTGCCGGTAATGTGAACTGATAAGTGTGCCGGCTCAAGGCTGCCCCTGACCGGGTTGCCTCTAAACCCTGCGGCCTGGTGGGTGTGGGGAAGTGGGCTGGAGTAGCGCTGTGTTAGAAAACGAGTTTGCGAGGGCGGCAGGGTGGGTGTGGTCGAAATGCCAAAGCCTTATCTCAAAAATGAAAACGCGTGACCTTAAAATTATTTCTGGTGACGAACGCTTGCCCGAGAGGTGGGGGGTGGGAGGGGAATGGGATGGAGGGAGCAGTATGGAGTCTGCTAAAAATCTGAAAGACACGGGCTTGTCATTTATTCCAGAAGTGTCCATCGAGGCCCACCAGGTTCAAGGCACTAGGGGAGGACCAGAGTCATGCATTTGGAAAGCTTACCTTCGAATGGAACGGACGGACTGAAGCAAATAAACAAGGTAATCACAGGTGTAGTAAGGCTTTGCAGGAAACAGAATGTTGAAAAAGATTTTGTGGGCGAGGCCTCTTTGGCTGGATAGTAGGATGGCTAGAGAAGACCTCCAGGAGAAAGTGATCGTTGAGGAGCCTCCTGACAAAAAAAGGCATGAAATACACCTAAACATATAGGGACTGCAGATTTCAGAACCCCCTGAATAAGCCCACTAGGTCCATGTTGAGTGTCTGTCTCTGAAGCCTTAGGGCTTTTCTGTGCTGTCCACTTCCCCTGCAATTTCAGAAGGCTTGATCGCTCTTACAGGTTATGTTATGGGGTCTGGCGTTGTGGTACTAATGAGAGAATTTCTAGAGAAAGGGCATTATACCCATCAGCCTTGAAAGACAAATGCTTTAACCTTTCACTGTTTCTATGTCCCTATTTTTCTCAGAGCCATGAGTAAACATTAAAACTATGATTTTTACGTTGGCATGTTATGATCTGAATAAAATGATTAATGACATCTTTTGCCAAATTTGTTGAAGACAAAATAAAGGGAGAGGATCTATTCAGATGCAGTACCTGAATAAGACCAACAAACCCAATATGTATTAAATATTAACTGCACAGTTAATAAAAAAATTGTCTAGATAATACATTAGATTCTCTTGCCCTTTTAATTTTACTCCTTTGCCACTTGTTTTGATTCCTGCAAACCAGCAGAAATATTTTGCATTGTGTTTCTGGGAAAACTGGGACTGAGAGGTAGCTAAGACTTACTGATCACTTTCTATTTACACAGCTTGTGCTAGGAACTTAAATATCTCTTCCAGTATTAGGAGTAACCTTGAGATACGGGTTTTGTTTTGTTTTTTTTCAGAGACAGGGTTTCACCATGTTGGTCAGGCTGGTCTTGAACTCCTGACCTCATTGATCCACCGGCCTCTGCCTCCCAAAGTGCTGGGATTACAGGCTTGAGCCACCATGCCGGGCCTGAGATATGGGTGTTATTATACCCGCTTTAGTAACAAAGACTGAGGTTCAGAGAGATTGTGATATATCTACGGTAGCAAAACTAGTAGCTGGAAGAGCCAAAATTTGAACTCTCTCTGGCCCTACTAAGTGCATCACCATGAATTATTTCATAGGCAATCTTTCCCTGCACATTAAGTGATTTTTCTTCTGCCAAGAGTATGTGTTCCTATATCTTTTTGGAATATTCTGACATGGGAATGCCTCCAGGTGTGTGAGGACTGACTTCTCTGGGGTTGTATCAATAGATGAAGGAAAATTTTGCAATTGTTTGTACAGTTTGGGGGGATGAGGTAGTATGATGTGTACATGTTTGTTCCTTTCATAACAAATTCTTCACAGTTTTTATTGATGAGGCCAAGAAATAAATGTTTTGATACCATTTTTGAAAGCCTAATAGTTTTATTAGTAAAGTGTGTCTAGATCAGGCATAATGGCTCACACCTGTAGTCTCACTACATTGGGACTCCAAGGCAGGTGAATTGCGTAAGCTCGGGAGTTCAAGACTAGCCTGGGGAACATGGTGAAACCTTGTCTCTACAAAAAATTAGCTGGGCATGGTGGCATGTGCCTGTGGTCTCAGCTACTTGGGAGACTGAGGTGGGAGAATTCACTGGGCCCAGGAGGTCAAGGTTGCAGTAAGATGTGATCGTGCTACTGCCCTCCAGCCTGGGTGACAGAGAAAAACCCTGTCTCCAAAAAAAAAAAAAAAAAAAAGTGTGTCTGTATGTGTGTTAGGAACATTTTTCTAATTTTATTTAACTCCTTACCAGCCTATGGAAACCTAGCAATATAACTGTCTTTGCCCGCGTATATTTGTTCTAAGTTCTCCTGCTAAAAGTTCTCATCTAGATTTATTTTTTTATGTTGTTATTTTTTTCTTTTTTACTTTTTATTTGGAAATAATTATAGACTCACAAAAAATTGCAGAAATAGTACAGAGGTACTCTGTAGTATTTGCCCAATTTTCCCCACTGGTATCTTACATACCTATAATACCTTATTAAAACCAGGAAATTGACATATTGCTGTCTTCTTTAGGTTTTTCATTTCTTTTTATGCTTAATTATATCAAAAAGTTTCCATTTTGCAATAATTCATTTCTATTTTATTTGACTTGGCCCGTCCTCTTCTAAATTAGCAAATGTTAATAAGCTTGCCCTGGTACTCATCTTGAATTAAAATTTTGTTTTTAAAATTTTCTGGGTCAGGCTGGGCACGGTGGCTCATGCCTGTAATCCCAGCACTTTCAGAGACCAAGGCGGGCAGATCCTACCTTAGCCTCCCAGATAGCTGGGACTATAGGTGTGTGCCACCACGCCTGGCAAATTTTTTGTAGTTTTTGTAGAGATGGGGTTTTGTTATGTTGCCCAGGCTGGTTTTAGATTTTATTTAGAAATAATTATAGATTCATAGGAGGTTCTAACATCTTTTGTGGGGGAGGCCCTATATACCCATCACCCATTTCTGCCCAATAGTAACATCTTGTGTAACCCGAGTACACTGTCCAAACAAAGAAACTGACATTAGTAAACTGTGGCATCCACAGAATGCCAGATTGCCAGGTATGTTACATGCAGTGTTTCCTGTTGCATATATCATTTATATGCCAGTAAACTCTTACTGAGATTTTACCAGTTTTACATGCTCACGTCTTCTGTGTGTGTTTGTGTATGTGTGTAATTCCGTGCAATTTTATTACTTGTAGATTTGTGTAACTTCCCCTCATCAAAAAATTCATTCTGATTATAACTTATTGTACATCTAATTCATGATTGTCAGTAGTTTGATGTGTGGTATACAGTTTCTGAAAGAAAACAAAAGCAAAGAAGATAATATATACCAAAAGCATTAGTGTAACAGAAAATGTCTTTGAACTTATTATAAAGTTTCAAATGTTTCTAATGTACGTATTTTAGAGAAAAATAATGTGGTATGTAAGTACAAATAAATGATTAAAGTTTTTTATGTTTTATTCTCGCCACGTGTTTTCATGCTATGTTTTTGAATATGTAAAAATGAATGGGTCAGTATTTATGAATGTTATTCTAAGATTTTGTGTTCTTTACCATGCATTTTTAAACCCACTTTACTGAGATATGACTGACATGTAAAAAGCTGTACATATTTAACGCGTACAGTTTGATGAATTTGGTGATAAGTACACACCTGTGAAACCATCACCACCATCAAGGTCATAGACATATCTATTACCTCCCAAAGTTTCCACCTTCCCCCATTGTTATTATTTGTGGTAAGTATTAACATAAGATCTACTTTTCTAGAAAATTTGAGGCCGGGTGTGTTGGCTTACGCCTATAATCCTAGCACTTTGGGAGGCTGAGGCAGGTGGATCGCTTGAGCTCAGGAGTTCGGGACCAGCCTGGGCAACGTGGTGAATCCCTGTCTATATCAAAAAATACAAAAATTAGCCAGGTATGGAGATGTGCGCCTGTAGTTCCAGCTACTCAGGAGGCTGAGGTGGAGGATGGCTGGAGCCTGGGAGGTTAAGGCTGCAGTGAGCCAAGAGTGTACTACTATGCTCCAGCCTTTTATAATACAATATATATATATATTTTTTTGAGATGGAGTCTCACTCAGTTGCCCAGGCTGGAGTGCAATGGCGTGATCTTGGCTCACTGCAACCTCCGCTTCCCGGGTTCAAGTGATTCTCCTGCCTCGGGCTCCCAAGTAGCTGGGATTACCTGCGCTCACCACCACGCCCGCCTAATTTTTGTATTTTTAGTAGAGATGGGGTTTCACCATGTTGACCAGGCTGGTCTTGAACTCCTGACCTCAAGTGATCCGCCTGCCTCGGCCTCCCATAGGGCTGGGATTATCAGGCAGGAGCCACCGCGCCTGGCCCTATAATACAGTATTGTTAACTGTACGCTCTCTGCTATATAGAAGATCTCAAGCACTTACTTAGCTTGCATGTCTAAGAAACTATGTCCCATCATGTATTGTTTTTGTTTTTAATCGGTACTGATTTTTATACTTTTGCCAGGTACATTGTACGGTGCTTTCTGTTGAATATATCATTTGTATGCCAGTAAGCAAGTTGTTCATGGATTGGGTTTTGAGATCCTAAACTGATCCCCCCATCTGTATTCCTGACCTTTTCCAGCAGCTTATTATTTCTGTGGCTGGGGTGGTGGTGGTGATGGTGATCATGGTGGTACTGATGACCGTTACAGTGTTAACGCATGGTGCGTGGAGAGAACATTTTGCAACATGCCATTATGAATTGGTTTTCATCATTTGTTTTATTTTTGTACCTTTGCTTATTACACTGAATGACACAGCTGCTAGCCGGGATGATAGCAGAGCCTGCTTTTCTCTCTGAGTATACTATCTTTGCTTTGGATTCCTCCAAACATTCTAGAACACAGAGTGACAGTGTGATGAGTCCTTCCACGCTTTCTGCATTCCCTTTGTGGGGAAGCAAAGTAATTTGGCAGTCGTAGAAGCAAATCTCATGTTACTTGCCACTTACCTTCTCTCAAAGCATCTTGAGTGTCTTGTTGCTAAACCTGCTCTAAAAAATCAGAGAGTAAATTGCTGAATTCTGATGGCCGGTGTGCTTCCTGGTAGCTTTTTAACTGCAACACAAATAACACTGTTTCGCTAATGCAGCTACTTCAGTAATGAAGCTACCTTGGCTTAGTCTAACCTTGTTGTTTCGCCAAGGAATGTTTGTTCATTAACTAAAAAAAGATATGCAGTGCTAGAAATTGCTGCTCTGCTATTGATGGGAGGTTAAGAATATTTTGAGATATGACTTACATTTTTAGGGGAAAAATTCATTGTTATATGTTAAGTCCATAATTAAACAACACTGAATAGGTAGATTCTACTGTAACAGATAATTGCATCTTATTTTGCAGTTACCTGTTTTTTAGATATTAAACATCTGAAAGGAGAGGATGGCCGTATTTGTTTTCAAGTGACTGGTGCCACACACTTTTGAATCTTGTATGTAATTTAATTTTTGGAAAATGGACATTTTCCTATTGAAAGTATCTGGTAAGCTCATAATTTAGCAAATTAAAATTTAGAGATGTTTGTCCAGTAAGGATAGCCTTTGGAATTAAACCCTGACTGAACTGGGATTGAGATTTTTCTTTCTTTTTTTAAAGAAATTGTTGCAGAAATCTACTTATTAATTATAAAAACAAAACAAAAGTTTATAATGGAGAAATGTGGCAAACACCATCGGGTTGAGATTGCGGTTTTCCTAAACAATAAGAATTGATTTAAGTTATTAGGTAGCTGGTGATGGAAACAGAACATTTCTGTACTTGAACCATGTAGCCAGTAAAGACATGGTTTGCATATGGCCAGTAGCAGTCTTAAATTACATTGTAAACTCAGTTTTAGAAAATAAAGTACCTAGGGAGATAATGAGATTTCTAGTTACGCCTTAGCTTGGGTCTCAAGGAAAAGTGGTCACTCCCGGGCTCCGTAATTACAAGTAATATCTCATTGTGGTGAAGTCCCAGTTAGAGAGACTTACTGATTTTTTGAGATATATATAAATATATATATGTGCATATATATATATATTTGTTTGAGTGGGGTCTCATTGTGTTGCCCAGGCTGGAGTGCAGTGGTACACTTATGGCTCACTGTATCCTCGAATCCCTGGGCTCAAGCAGTCCTCTTCCTCAGCCTCCAAAGGATGCGGGACTACAGACATATGCCACCATGCCCAGCTAATCTTATTTTAATTTTTTTAGAAACATAATCTCACGATATTGCCCAGGCTCATCTTGAACTCCTGGCCTTAGGTGATCTTCCTGTCTCAGCCTCACAAAGTGCTGGGATTACAGGCATGAGCCACTGTGTCTGGCCCAATTTACTTTGAAAAGCATAAAATAATATTGCTTTATATTTTCATGTAGTAGTAATAGAAGCTATTAAAAAAAAAAAAACAGAAAAGCTTCTCCTAGGACCACTTCCATAAGTACATAAAAGTCATTTGTACTGAGTACTTATTCTGTTTTTGAGAATGCTATTAATGTAAAAGTGGAGGCTTTAGTGCTTTTTTTTTTTTTTTTTTTGAGAGAGGGGGTCTCACTCTGACACCCAGGCTGGAGTGCAGTAGCGCGATGTCGGCTCGCTGCAACTCTACTTCCTGGGCTCAGGTGATCCTCCCATCTCAGCCTCCCGAGTAGCTGGGAGCACAGGTGCATGCCACCATACCTGGCTGATTTTTCTATTTTTAGTAGAGATGGGGTTTTACCATCTTGGCCAGGCTAGTCTCACACTGTTGGGCTCAAGTGATGCTCCTGCCTCCCCCCTCCCAAAGTGCTGGGATTACAGGCCTGAGCCAGCACACCCAGCCTAGTCAAAAACTTATTTCTCCCAGTGGAACAAGGGAAACCATAGCATAGCCCATTTTAGAATAAAAATTTAGCTAGGGTCTAATCCACTCTAAGTTCACCAGGTACTGACTTTTCCTTAGTTAAGTTTTTTGATAAATGTAGCTGTTTACCCTAAATTCTAAAATTAGTGTATCAGTGGTGTTGCTCAGCAGTCAATACAATGGTTATTGAAAGACTGAAAAAATACGTAATTGAAGAAAAGTCCGGGAGGGTACCTGTGTGCTTTTAAGTTGAATACACTTTAAAAGAGTTTTTATCTAATAATATTCTCCAGTGGAAAGTATTGGTGAGTTTTGAGTATTGACAGGTATTGAGCTAGTTCTACAGGCACCTCGCCAGGAGAAAGCCTTCAGAGGAAGCAACTGCGTAAGGATTTAATAAGCATTTATTGAGCCCTTAATACTAGTCAGGCAAAATGTTAGGTCACGGGGACTAAGGTGAAAATGCTAGCGTTCTCACCATGGCACACGTTTACCTGTGTAACAGACTTGCACATCCTGAACATGTGCCCCTGAACTTCAAAGTCGGAGGGAAAAACAAAAGGGAAGAAATGTAGGGCTCTGTCCTCTGAGAGTTTATAGTTTACTTTGGAGACAAAAATGTCAACATACACTTAAAGTACAAAGGAATTAAGGCTTCATAGAAAAGAACACAGGCATAAGGAATGTGTTAGCCTTCCAGGAACCATATGAAGCTTCACGTACAAAGCTTCACAAAATTTGAAAGCTGAACGAACAGACGTTTGACAGAAATGGAGAAGGCATGACAAGTAGTGACAAGTCTCTGATTTTACTTCTTGAGAT
The DNA here is from genome assembly GCA_036589455.1 of Ateles fusciceps. NCBI lineage: Eukaryota > Metazoa > Chordata > Mammalia > Primates > Atelidae > Ateles > Ateles fusciceps. Next base: position 3,621,193 of record JAZHEH010000734.1, on the reverse strand, counting down.
TCCTAATGTAAATTTACAGGGCAACTTAGGCCAATACTTTTCATAAGCTGTCCTGCATTTATTTAGATATGCAGTTTAATACATAAATTGAAATATATATATGGGGAGAAGTTTTTAAATTTTGTTCTCTGCGTGTTTAATAGAGTGGTATTTCTAATCAATTGTAGGGTAGCTTTTTTTTTTAATCTTTTGAGACAGAGTCTCGCTCTGTCCCCAGGCTGGAGTGGAGTGGTGCGATCTCGGCTCACTGCAACCTCCGCCTCCAGGGTTAAAGCGATTCTTCTGCCTCAGCCTCCCAAGTAGCTGGAACTACAGGTGCACACCACCACACCCGGCTAATTTTTGTATTTTTAGTAGAGACGAGGGTTTCACCATATTGGCCAGGCTGTTCTCAAACTGCAGACCTCAGGTGATTCACCTACCTTGGCCTCCCAAAGTGCTGGCATTACAGGTGTGAGCCGCCGCACTCAGCCCAGTGTAGCATTTTTGTATGGACCACAATCACGTGTCAAGTCATTTACTTAAAACAGAATACAGATTCTCTTGCTGTTCTTCCTCCTAAAGTAAATATTGTATGGAGCCCCTTCATTTTCTTTCTCCATAGTTTGTCTGTTAATTTTCAGTATATTAACTGGTCAAGAGAAGTGTTGATCTCCCTAAAGCATATTTTATATTTTATGCAGTGGTCCCAACCTTTTGGCACCAGGGACTGGTTTCGTGGAAGACAATTTTCCCATGGACTGGGGGCCCAAGGATGGTTTTGGGATGATTCGAGTGTATTACATGTATACTGTGTGCTTTATTTCTATTATCATTATATTGTAACATGTAATGAAGTAATTATACAACTCACGACAACGTAGAATCAGTGGGATCCCTGAGTTTGTTTTCCTGCAATTAGATGGTGCCATCTGGGGGTGATGGGAGACAGTGACAGATCATTGGGCATTAGATTCTCATAAGGAGCACGCAGCCTAGAGCCTTTGCATGCACAGTTCACAACAGGGTTCGCACTTCGATGAATGTCTGATGTCACCACTGATCTGACAGTAGACAGGTCAGGTAGTAATGCGAGTGATGGGGGAGCAGCTGTAAATGCAGATGAAGCTTCACTTAGTCACCCACCGCTCTCCTTCTGCTGCGTGGCCCCGTTCCTAACAGGCCATGGGGTAATACTGGACTGTGGCCCAGGGGTTTGTGACCCCTGCTTTATAGTATGTAGCATATTATAGTTTTAGACCTAGAAGGCATTCATTGTGATGTTACACAGCTACATGTCATGTATATAACTGGAAGATAAAAGTTAATTGCTGTGTTCTCCCAGCCTTTCTTCCCTATCTAAGGAAATGTCTTAGACTGGTAAAATTTGATAGCTTTTTCTTAGAGGGAAGAGGAGGAGGTACTTAAAATTTGTTTTTATTAGGGGAAAAGTTGAAACATATTACAAGAGTGGAAATAGTAGTAGTAGTGGTACAAGAACCCCTCCCCATATCCATTACCCAGGGCCAATCATTAATAACTCATGGCCATCTTGTTTTACCTATTACCCTAGCCCACACTTCCCTGACCACACCACTACCATCTTGGCTACTTGTGCAGCTCCCCCTGGCTTCCCCACCCAACACCATTGGATAGTTGAAGCAAATTTCAGAAACTCTGTTCCATCAGTAAATATTTTGGTGTATATCTCTCAAACAGTGTTTCTCAACTTCCAGGCACTGGTCCATGGCCTGTTGGGAACTGGGCTGCACAGCAGGAGGTAAGCGGCAGGCAAGCCAGTGAAGTTGCATCTGCATTTACAGCTGCTCTTCACCCGCATCACCACCTGAGCTCCGCCTCCTGTTAGATCAGTGGTGACAGTAGATTTTCATAGGAGTGTGAACCCTGTTGTGAACTGTGCGTGCAGAGGATCTGGGTTGCGTGCTGCTTATTAAAATCAAATGCCTGATGATCTGTCACTATCTCTCATCACCCCCAGATGGGACCGTCTAGTTGCAGGAAAACAAGCTCAGGGCTCCCACTGATTCTACATCATGGTGAGTTGTATAATTATTTCACTGTCTATTACAGTGTAATAATAGTAGAAATAAAGTGTACAATAAGTGTAATGCACTTGAATCATCCTGAGACCATCCTTGCACCCCCTGGTCTGTAGAAAAATTGTCTTTCATGAAACGGGTCCCTGGTGCCAAAAAGGCTGAGGACCACTACTCTAAAAGATAAAGATGGCTGGGCATGGTGGCTCACGCTTGTAATCCCAGCCTTTTGGGAGGTCGAGGAGGGCTGATCACCTGAGACCAGCCTGGGCAACATGGGGAAACCCTGTTTATACAAAAATTAGCCAGGCGTGGTAGTGCACACCTGTAATCCCAGCAACTAAGGAGGCTGAGAAGAGAGGATCACTTGAGGCTGGGAGGAGGCTGTGGTGAGCTTTGAGCATGCCATTGCACTCCAACTTGGGCAATGGAGCAAGACCCTGTCTCAGAAAAAAAAGATTAAAAATTTTTAGCCACAGTATTATTTATTTATCACACCTAAAAATTAATAATTTCTTACCGTCCACTACCTAATCATTGTTGGAAAAGTAGAAAACACCTTTGCAAAACTGAGCACCTTTTCCACAAGTTAGGTCAGATATTTGCCTTTTCTTGGTCAGCTCTAGTGGTGGGGAAATGCAAGATGTAACTACCAAGGTACTGAAACATAGCGGCTGGCATTTGGTGGAATGTTTTCGTCTAAAACATGGAAGTTATTTTATGAGTTACTTCCATAGATCTAACTAACTAATTTTAGTTAGACACTCAGTATATTATAAATGCAATGTAAAATTTTGAACCTCAAAGAGTCTCATCTGTTATGAAGTCTAATGCCATTATGATGTAATCAGTAGACTGTTGCTTAACTGGGAACCTTGGGCATATCAACAGAACAAAACAAAACTCTTTGATGTGTGGAAGAAGAGGATTTTAAGGTAGCCCAATTAATTTTAATTCGAGTATTATTTTATTGTAGGTAAAAATTGAGATTACTTGCTTTTCTGGTAAGTTTTCTGTTTGAGAGATTTGTTCATTGATTCCCTGATGTTGATTTTTGTTATGGGGGAAAAACAGGGGACATAATGGGAAGAGGTATGTGACTAGCTTCAAATAAATTTTGCTACATACTAATCTTTGCTATTGGGTTCTATGTATTACAGCAAAATGAATTCTCTGAAATACTTACCATACTACAACAGTTTTGCCTTGCATGAAAACATTCTAATAAATGAACAATTACTAATTTTGTTTAATAGATAAATATATCTAATAGGTCTTGGTATTTGGGTTTTATTCTTAACAGTTTTAAACCTTTAGTTTTTTGCTCTTTTGCTTTACAATGTTTCTTTCTTTTTCTTAGAATTCATCTACTCATGCCAGGAAATCTCCTGACAGTATTAATGGAAGTGAACCAACCATTCCCCAGGTCTGTTACTAATTGTTACTTTAGAAAATAACAAGTCATTTCAGAGCGTTGGTCAGTCTATGTTAATTATTAGCATCTGACTTTACATTGAAATGGTGATGTCCAAATATTCAATACAGTACATACGGTAAATACAGATTTGCTCATGGTTTCTTGGAAAAAGTTTTAAATGAAAGCAAGATTGTATTATTTCTCATTTTAAAAATTAATGAGAGGCCAGGTTCTGTGGCTCACGCCTGTAATCCCAGCACTTTGGGAGGTTGAGGTGAGCGGATCGCTTGAGGCCAAGAGTTCGAGACTATCCTGGCCAACATGGCGAAACCCTGTCTCAACTAAAAATAGAAAAAGTCACGGGAGTGGCACGTGCCTGAAATCCCAGCTACTTGGGTGGCTGAAGCATGAGAATCACATGAACCCAGGAGGCAGACATTGCCATGAGCTGAGTTTGTGCCACTGCACCCCAGCCTGGGTAACACAGTGAGACTCTGTCTCAAAAAAAAAAAAAGAAAAGAAAAGAAAGAAAGCGAAAGAAAATTATGAGAAACTGAAAACTTTTGTGATCTGCATTTATAGTTATAAAAGATTATGGAGGTAGCCATATTGAGAGACATATTGAGTTATATAAGGTGCAATGGGAATATAAAGGAATGAGATACCATTTAAAGTCTTCTCTACTTTAAAGAGTATAGTACTACCGGAGTTTTTGTCCTTGGTTTTAAAAAAAGTTATTTATAGAGAGGGGCTCAAGTGATATTTGTTTGAACCCTTCCAAAAAAGAAGGAAAAAAAATCATTATGATTAGCAGGGTGGGTGCGGTGGCTCATGCGTGTTATCCCAGCACTTTAGGAGGCTGAGGTGGGCAGATCGCTTGAGACCAGGAGTTTGAGACCAGCCCTGACAACGTAGCGAAACCCCGCCTCTACTAAAAAAAGTAAAAAATACAGAAATTAGCTGCTATGGTTGTGCGTGTCTGTAATCCCAGCTATTCCCTGAATAGCAATTCCAGGCTGAGGCATGAGAATTGCTTGAGCCTGTGGGGTGGAGGCTGCAGGGAGCTGAGATCGTACCACTGTACTCCAGCCTGGATGACAGAGTGAGACCCTGTCTCAAGGGAAAAAAACCATTGTGATGGCAGTGTTGGAGATGAACATTTGTTTACTTTGGTTTTAGTGATGACTATTACCGTTATCCTGGCTGTTCTTAGTAGTCCCTAATGTAAAATAGTAACACTTTAATTCTGTGAACCCAGGACATGAGTCTAGACAAGTTGATTTATGAGCTAAACGATTTGTGAACTAAATTGCATAGAGAAAACATTCAGAAGTATTGTCTAACAAATGTTTAAATGAGCTTCCCAAACTCCATGAATGGATGTCTTGTGAGCTTAGATCCTTATAACTGTCAGTGAGGCTGGTCAGGTTCTAGGGGCAGCCCAAGTCTCTGGGTCTGTTGACTCTGGTATTGAGCAGCCACTCCAGGTCTTCCTAAATTCTCTACAAATGCCTAATTTTCTATAAGTGCCATGAAGTAGGGGTAAAATATTGGGAGGCGTCAGTCTAAGTAGTACTGTGCTGAACATGCTCCGTGATCTTTAAAGAATATTATTCAGGAGTATTATGTAAAATAGATATTTTCCTCTGTCATAGAATAGTCGAAAAAGACTAAATATAGTTATGAATGCAAAAACTGGAATGAATGATAATCAACTTTATAACAAATTCAGAATTTTAATTGAGGTAAAGAATGAACGTAGGTGATATTGAGGAAGTAAGCTCACTGAGGGCTTTGCACTTTCTTAAATATTACACGTTTTCTTTAAAAATGATAAAAATGGTGTTATGTACTGTGCATTAGACATGTATAAAAAACATTTTACATATACAATCTTATTAATTCTCATAACAAAAAGATGGCTTCACTCAGTTTTACTTTTTGTTTGAGACAGGATCTTGCTCCGTCACCGAGGCTGCAGTGCAGTGGTGCCATCGTAGCTCACTGCAACCTCAAACTCCTGGGCTCAAGCAGTCTTCTCGCCTCAGCCTCCCAAGTGACTGGGATTACAGATGTGAGCCATCACATCTGGCCTGTTTAATTTTATTTTAAACTAATTTCTGAAAAGTTGATTGTTGGGTTTCGCAAATTAGGAGCAATGAATATACAGGAAGGGGGCGGAATGCTTACTATGTTTGAGCATGTTGACAGCAGCAGGAAACCACAGTTGACATCAAGGTTGAAGACATGGTAAAAAGCACACCCTAGAGTTCTTAAAACGTAGCAGCCTGTGAATCCTCTTATTACTGGGGCAAAGTATCCTATACAGATTGAACATCCCTAATCCCAAACCTTCAAAATCTGCACAAGTTTTGAGTAGTGACATGATGCCACAGTGCAAAATTTCACAGCTCACCTCATGTTGAGTTGGAGTCAAAATACTGGTGTACAACGTAGTTTATTCAGTGTTCCCAAGGGAAAAAAGACTCTCCCTGCCATCTAGCTGTGAATTATCTTTTCCAGGCATATCCAGATTCTCTCATGCAAGCATGCCCACAAAGAGTGATACAGTGGCACATGTGCAGGCCAGATGCGTTAAGGGCAGTTCCCCATGATGCCCCACGTGGGGCCAAGGCCTGTGTGCTTTACTTGCTATGTTTTTTTGCTTCTTCTCTGTTCTGTTATATGAAGATTTGTTGAAAATGTCAAAAAGCCCTGCAGAGGCCCGGTGTGGTAGCTCACACCTGTAATACCAGCACTTTGGGAGGCTGAGGTGGGTGAATCACCTGAGGTCAAGAGTTCGAGACCAGCCCGGCCAACATGGTGAAACCTCATCTCTACTAAAAATATAAAAATTAGGTGTGGTGGCACATGCCTGTAATCTCAGCCACTTGGGGGGCTGAGGCACAAGAATCACTTGAACCCGGGAGGTAGAGGTTGCAGTGCGCTGAGATGGCACCACTACACTCCAACGGAGCAAGACCATGTCTTAAAAAGAATTAAATTAAAAAGCCATCCAGCAGAATGCTTCCTCCTCCCTAGTGGACCCATTGCCTGGTCCCTCAATTGCTTCTGATGTTTCTTCTTACCTAAAAAAAGAAAATACAGTGTGGAGTAACCTTTCAATCAAAACCCAGCATCGCAGATAGAGACTGAAAGCTTACTAGTGTTAGTTGTTGCTGTTGCTTAACAGCTGTTACAGGTGTCCTGGTGATACTGTGGTGCTGCTTAGTCATGCTGAACACAGTAGTTTTTCACTGTATTAATGGTATGTCACATACATATATTTTGCTGTGAAGTACTTATATATGAATAAGCTTAAGAAAATTATTGCTTATCAGTAGCATGTAAGTTCACAGTCAGGAATGATGGTGATGCCAGACAACCACAGATTGTATTTGTGGCTGAAATTGTGACACCTTTGCTTTCTGATGGTTCAGTGTACACAGATTTTGTTTCATGTACAAAAATTATTAAAAATATGAAATAAAATTACCTTCAGACTGCGTATAAGGTGCATATGAAACATAAATGCATTTCATGTTTAGACTTGGTCTCATCCCCATGATATCTCATTATGTATATGCAGATATTCCAAGTCTGGAAAAAATCCAGAATACCTGGTTCCAAGCTTTCTGTGGAAGGAGTACTTGGTCAAAATGAGTTCACAGTATACATAGTGTTTTGTAATTTGATTTTTCCCATTTAATAGTATATCTTGAGCTTCTTTCCATGTATTATTATTTATTAAAAATTTTTTTGAAAATACTTTATAGCCTAGGACGTACTTCCAAGATGCCTTAGGGAGTGCTCTCCATATAGTATAATTTATAAACTGTATCTTCTAGTGATAAAGATTTGGGTTGTTTCCAGTTTTTACTCTTTTAAACCACCTGTGACAAATCTGTGTGTATGAAGGGTATGGGGCATATTATCTCCTCTTTCTTATTCCTACCTTGACCAATATTATTAAATCTCTAGCATCCATGAGTAAAACATTTCTGTTTTGATTTTTTCAACTCTAGACGGAAGAGAAATCTTCCTATTTTCCTGTATTTTTTGGCTACACATGACCTCAGTTTCCCTGAAGTATTTCACTCCTGGGACCTTTGAGATCTTACGGTGACCCTGTTGTGAACTAATGAGAATGAGCTTCTAGGAGACATCTGTTAAATATTGACTGCTGTGACCTGAACAAAACAATACTGCTTAGAACAGTTAGTTGAATCAGCTCATATTATTTTTCATTGTGACTATTTAAATTAATTTGTTGTTATTCCAATAAATTAGGAGAACAGGTCTTGCTTATCACTGTCTAACATTGGAGTTACTGATCTGTGCAGAGGGACTCTAACTCAGACCTTTCAACTGTCCTCCATAATTTGTTAATGCTTATTTGTATTCCTAGTAGACAAATAGTAAGTAGAGCAGAGTTGGCTGCCACTCTGCAGCCAACGCTGCATCACGTAGTCAACTCTGCCTCACATTTCCTTATTAAACAAAGTGGGTTCATTACATGTTACCCTCCCCCCCACCCCAGTTCCCCTCTTTTCTTGAGAATGATCAAGAATCACCACGTCTATAAAGACCCTCCAGATAAAACCCACTTAGGTTCAGTTACACACTTCACATTTCATGGGATATACCTAGATTTTAGACACTGGGCTTGGACTGTTACAGGTGGTGTTTGCAGATGGTCACTACCTTCAAGGATCTTCCAGTTTAGTGGACGAATCCCCACAACACACCTGTGAAGTCAGCTGGGGAAGTACTGCTTTCTTCTTTCTTACAGATGTGCAGACTGAAGGAAAGTGACTTACTGAGGGGCATTTTATCTCTAGGTGACGGACCTGGGACCTATACTTGAGTCTTCTCACTTCAGGTCCAACATCGTTTCAGTAATAACCAAGTGTGTTGTTTTCCAAAAAACAGTGTATTGTGTAAAATGTCAGGAATATAAAGTAAACTTGTTAGAACTTTTATGAGATTGTTGCTGGTGATAGGGGTAATGGAAGTCTAAATGTGCGTATTTTAACCGACACATTCTGTTGGGTTTTGGTTGCAGTCAGGTGACACCCAGTCTTTTGCACAGAAGCTCCAGCTGCGGGTGCCCTCCGTGGAGTCTTTGTTTCGAAGTCTGATAAACGAATCTCTATTGCGGTCTTCTTCTACAGAGTCTTGGTATGAACATGCTCCCAGATTATCCTTGAATCGACTTGACCTGGACTGTTCTACTGCCACTTTTGATCCACCCTCTGATATGGATCGGGAGGCCGTAGAATGGATAGAGAATTCAGTGAGTCTCAAAAACATTTGTGTCTGCGGTTCCGAAGACTGGAACGAAGCTTAAGTAGCTATGACGAAAACTATTCTGAGGTAGGAGCATGACCTTTTTGCCTGTACAAAAATTTCTTCCCTTGTTTTCTCATTTGTATTACTGCATTGCTTTTACTCCTGTGATTGGCTAACCTGTTAATTCCCTAGATATATCTTGGTTGCTAATGGTAGGTAGTCTGTGGCAATATCTAGTTAAAGACTTTCAGTATCTAGTTAAACAAAGACAGAGGCCCTTTGGCAAGACTCTTGGTAAAATTTTGGAGAAGACTGTAGTCTGTAGCCTTCTGGTTCTAAATTGATTTTTTTTTTTTTTTTGTTGTGACAGAGTCTCACTCTGTCAGCCTGGCTGGAGTGCAGTAGTGCAGTGGTGCAATCTTGGCTCACTGCAACCTCCACCTCCCAGGTTCAGACAATTCTTTTGCCTCAGCCTTCCAAATAGCTGGGACTACAGGCACACGCCACCACACCTGGCTAATCTTTGTGTTTTTAGTAGACATGGGGTTTCACCATTTTGGCCAGGCAGGTCTCGAACTCCTGACCTCGTGATCTGCCCACCTCGGCCTCCCAAAGTGCTGGGATTACAGACGTGAGCCACTGCGCCAGGCCAGCCTTCTGGTTCTTATATTCTGTTCCCCCTCTCCTTTCGTAGTCCCTCTGTTCAAGGTCACTTGGACGCCCAGTGTGGAGTTCATCTTCTGTTCTCATAGCCTGGCCTTTATTCCTCTCACTGATATGGCTCCAAAATGACTTCATCTGCCAACAAGATTCCCATTGTTACTAACTCTTAATTATGTTTTAGGTGGTGTGATTATCTGACAGATTTGGTTCATTGTCATTGTGCTTACATTTGAAGCTTTGCCTTGCATGAATTTTGCATTGCTAAACCCCTTGAGAATGACACTGCCTGTTTGGCCTAAGGGAGGAAGGAAGTCATGCTAGTCCATTTCACTTTTCCATTCTTTAGGAACATAGCACCTTCCCTTCAGACTAAATTTTATTAGTTGTCCTCCCTCAGTGCGCTCTGCATTCTATGCAGTTAAAACAGTTCTTTCTAGGAAAGCCTTTTTGGAGTAAGTTGTCCATATCTTTTTGTTTGTTTGTCTTAAACAAAATGTGTAATGTTTTATTGTCTTATGGTTTGTAAATCACCATTGTAGTTAATTTTAATTAATGAATACTAAAGTTCAGAGTCAGTATATTAAAGTTAGCCATACCTTCTGTTTCTAATTATGACTACAATATGAGTAATTTTATCCTACAACCAAAAACAAAACAAAAACCCAGATGAAATATACAAGGTAAGTATCTTTTTAAACTATGAAGTGCTGACAACATAGGAAACAATTATCAGTTTAAATATATAGGCTGGCTGGAACCCACCCAGAGATATAAACAAGGCATTAAAAGCCGTGTATCTCATGAGGCACTTGTAGAATCAGGCTCCTTTTTACGATTTTTTAAGTTTTCTTTTTAAATTTCTACCAAAGTTAATAATGGTCGTGAATCTTTTTGTCTGTTACTTCACTAACTTAACCATAGCTTTTAACTTGGGAAGCTGGGGTAGTAGTATACGTAATATTTAAGTATGCTAGACACTGTGTATTTTATATTTACTTGTTGTTGTTTTTGAGACAGGGTCTCACCTTGTTGCCCAGGCTAGAGTGCAGTGGCTTGAACACGGCTCGTTGCACCTTTAACTTCCCAGGATTAAGCGATCCTCCAGCCTCAGCCCCCTCAAATAGCTGGGACTACAGGCACACACTACCACACCCAGCTAATTTTTGTCTTTTTAGTAGAGATGGGGTTTCACCGTGTTGGCTAGGCTGGTCTTGAGCTCCTGACCTCATGATCTGCCTGCCGTGGCCTCCCAAAGTGTTGAGATTATAGGAGTGAGCCACTGCACCTGACTGTGAACATCATTTTTCTGTCTGGGGCCGGGTGCAGTAGCTCACACCTGTAATCCCAGCACTCTGGGAGGCCGAGGTGGGTAGATCACCTGAGATGGGGAGTTGGAGACCAGTCTGACCAACATGGTGAAACCCCATTTCTACAAAAAATACAAAATTAGCCAGGCATGGTGGTGGGTGCCTGTAATCCCAGCTACTCGGGAGACTGAGGCAGGAGAATCGCTTGAATCTGGGAGGCGGTGAGCCGAGATTGTGCCATTGCATTCCAGCATGGGCAACAAGAGTGAAACTCCGTCTCAAAATGATGATAATAATAAGTATAATGGGAGAGTCCTGGTCTTAGGCAGAATTTTGTTTTTTATATTCTTTGTTGCTGGCCTCACCTTCCATTGCTGCCTTTTTTTTTTCTTTCTTTTGAGACAAGGTCTCACTCCTCGCCCAGGTTGGAGTGCAGTGGTGTGATCACAGCTCACCTTGTAGCCTCGATTTCCCAGGCTTAGGTGAGTCTCTCACCTCAATCTCCTGAGTAGCTGGGACTAACAGGCAAGCAGTCCCATGCCTGGCTAGTTTTTTGTATTTTTGGTAGAGGTGGGGTTTTGCCATTTTGCCCAGGCTGGTCTCGAACTCTTGGACTCAAATAGTCCTCTTGCCTCGGCCTCCCAAAGTGCTGGGATTACAGGTGTCAGCCACCATGCCTCGCCTTATTGCTGTCTGTCTTTTGATTCAGGATATCACTAGTGGCATTTGGGAGACACAGCAGCCTTCCAAGGTAAATGGCAAAATTTGAATAGGGGATGCTTCCTCTTAAACCTAAAGCCTGTCTCTTTAGCACTCCAGAGCAGGGTCCAAAGAATTCATTGGAGCCATGTACTTAGCCTTCACATGAATACTTTTTAAAAAAACATTACAATAGAGATGAGGTCTCACTGGAATTGTTCAGGCTGGTCTCCAACCCCTGGGCTCAAGTGATCCTTCCACCTTGGTCTCCCAAAATGTTGGGATTACAGGCGTGAGCCACTGCACCCAGCCTAGATGAGTAATGTTATGTAACTTATAGGCTGAAAAGATTTGTTAATCCATAATTTCATCAGGGGTGTGCTAGAGTGTTTGTTTAAATATCCTATTTAGGTTAAATGGTTAAATGACTTGAATTACCAGTTTTCTTCTTGTTGATTATGAGTTTCTTTGCTCAGATTTTTGCAGAGCTATAGTCACAGATCTATAACCAGAAGGAGCTTTTAGAAATCAATTACGTGGTCCATTATAGTCCAAAGCAGAAAAATCACCTGGTGAGCTCATTAAAACATAGTTTCCTGTCTCTCCACACCCTTCACCAAGTCTCATTCAGTTAGATTGGGGTGAGGCCCAAGAAATTCTGTTTCAAGCAGACGTGCAGGTGCCGCTGTTACTGATGTAGTCTGGGACTTGTTTAGTGTGTCACTGCTTGAGTAGCATCCTGCCTTTAGACAAGTTGGCTTGAATCCCCACCTGTGAATTAGGTACTAAAATTTAGAGGTATACCTTTAAGGTGAAGTCATATGGAGATTTAGTGTCTTACTGTCAAGTTTACATTTTATTTTTTAGAAATGTATTTCCTGTGTTAGTTTTGACTGTTATGCATCTAATTAGGTTATCCTATAAAGGACTCTTCTCATTTATTTTTTGACTTTCATAAAGAGATTTTTTAGTGGAGTTTAGAATAATTAATTGCATTTATTTAGGAATGACTAATGTTGATGACTATCTTTTAGCTTGCTACAGCGTATCGGATGCTTTGGAGAGAGAAGAAAAAGCTACAAGTAAGTGATTTGTTGTGTGTGTTATTGAGTCATAATTTTCAAATTACAAAATATGTAGTTAGATATTTTCTAATTTAAAAATAAAAATGTTTTTAACCCTTCCTTTTAAATAATTCTGCATAGGAACAAAGTATTACGCTTGTTTTACTGTTATTGGAGGTTTTGGTCAAGAGAAAGTTAATGAGATCCTAGAGATTTTACCTCTGCTAAGGATGAACTTCGTTGAGTTACAGATCTCTGCAGTGTTTAAGAAGTTTGAGTTTACAGCATTCCTCTCTCAAGCATGTTTTCTAGTGTCTAAGTCTACAAGTTGCTTCCTTGTTTTAGTAGTAAAGACATATCTAATCTATGCTTTTCCTTCTGGATTTTAAATACCTGCAGACATCTGTTTCTTATCATTATATCAGGGTCCAAATGCAAGCATCCTCTCTTCTATAGTAACTATTTCCTGAGGCTGCTGCTTGTGAAGTTTTTGATTAAGTATGTAGGGATAAGAAGCTATTATATTCTAGGTGACCCACCTTGGCCCCACTGAGTCATCCTGTTTGCTTGTGTTTCTATGAATTGTCTATGGAAATTTCCCAGCAGGTTTCCAGGTGATAAGTCATACATCAGAGCTAAGGAGAATTATCCATTCCAGTTCAAATGGTGCCCTCAGTTTGCTGTGTTTTAAAATAAAATAGTCTTATTTTTTAAAGTAAAAATGATTTGAAACATCTTAGCATTTTTTGTTCCAATTAAAGAAGCTAATTAGATACATAATCAAAAAGTGATTTTGTGAAGTCAGTAATTTCCCCGTGTACATTAGTCTTGAATAATTACTGTGCCATAAATGTTAACTCCATTAAGTACAACGTAAAATTTCCTGGCTTTGGTCTGGAACGTAAGCAGTTCAAAGTGGTAACACTAGTTATTTATTGTTAATTCAATGTTCTAATTGTCCATAGCACATAGGAAATATGATGATTGCAAACAGAGTGTTTAGTTTATTTGATAATGTTTTCTTTCTTTTTTCTTTGACATGGAGTCTTGCTCTGTCAGCCAGGCTGGAGTGCAGTGGCATGATCTCAGCCCACTGCAACCTCCACCTCGCAGGCTCAAGTGAGTCTCCTGCCTCAGCCTCCCAAGTAGCTGGGATTATAGGCGTCCATCACCATGCCTGGCTTATTTTTGTATTTTTAGTAGAGACGGGGTTTCACCATGTCGGCCAGATTGGTCTTGAACTCTGACTTCAAGTGATCCGCCCGCCTCTGCCTCCCAAAGTGCTGGGATTACAGATGTGCACCACTGCACATGGACTAATGTTTTCTGAAACATGAGGCCCATTGAAGTGGGACGTAATTCTGACTTAACCCACTGTGCTATTAATATTTCATCAATTCATTCTCAAAAGATTACCTTATTCTTAAGTTCTGTGGTATCTTGTTTGTGTTTCTTTTGTGAATTGTCTGTGGATTTTTATTTTTAGGTATACATACGTAATTCTGACACTAAGTGGCAGTAGACAATTGTAGTTTCATAGTTCCAGATTTCAATAGCGTTAAAAGATAAAATTCATTGCTTTGCTCTCTTTTCTACATGTGTATATACGTCCATGTGTACATGCCTAGAAACCTTTTTTTTTTTTTTTTTTTTTTTTTGAGATGGAGTCTTGCTCTGTAGCCCAGGCTGGAGTTCAATGATGCAATCTCTGCTCACTGCAACCTCCGCCTCCTGGGTCCTGGTTCAAGCAATTCTCCCACCTCAGCCTCCCAAGTAGCTGGGATTACAGGCATGCGCCAACGTGCCCAGCCAATTTTTGTATTTTTTAGTAGAGACGGGGTTTCAACCATGTTAGCCAGTCTCATCTTGAACTCCTGACCTCGTGATCCGCCTGCCTCGGCCTCCCAAAGTGCTGGGATTACAGGCATGAGCCACCACGCCCAGCCTAGAAACCTTTTAAAATATTCAAATATCTTTTCAATAGATCCAGTGAAATTAAAATTGTAGGTACTACCAACACTCTTACCTATGCTGCTTGTACTAGATAACATTTATTGAGCTCTTTGTGTGCCAGGCATTTGGTATATTTAGTTCTAGTCCCTTTTCTGTGAAGAAACTGAGGGAAGAATGGCTTGTTCATTGTTGCACAGCTTGTGAGAGATAGGGAGGAGAGCTGAGATGTTTTTGCTAGCAGTTAGACTGCAGAGCATGTACTGCACTACAGTTTTTCATCATTCTCAGCATGGCATCTTCCTGTGTTTAAAATTTTGTATTTGAAACTGAACAAAGAAAACCTGTGTTCATGGCTTTTTGGGGGAAAAGAAGTTTGAGTTTTGTTTTATTCACTTACAAGTCCCCAGAATACAATTCAGTCATACTCCCTTGGCCATAAGTAAACCATTTGCCTGTCTGTATTCCTTTGTTTTGATTGTTAGTCCACAGAAACCAGTGAGGCTCCAGATTACCCTATTCCTTTACCTCTGTATTTATGTTGTAGAGGAATATATGGTTACTTTGTTTCCATAGGCCATAACTTTCCAAGTTTAATTTCCTTTACTAGAGAAAAGTACCTTCCTTACCCCACCCTAGGAAAGGGTGAATAATTTCATCTCTCAATATTACTCTTTTAGCTTCTTGATGTTTTTTTAAATATATGGTTACGAATTTAGCCATCTAATGTTCTTTGTGAATTTTTCTGGATGGTTTTATTTTTTTAAATATAGACAGTTATTTTGTTTCTAAGCCACAAAAACCTTTAGAACAGGCCGGTAATTGATACGTTCCACACAGTATAGGTTACAATGAAATAAATCACAGTTGGAATTTGGAAAATTTTATAAGTTAACAGACAGTAAAATTGACTTTTTGATTGATTTACGTGTCTGTGCATTTTAACAAATGTATAGATCTTGAACCACTGGCACTGCCAGGATGGAGAATAGTTCTATAACACCATGATCTAGCTTTGAACAGATTTTTTGATATGGTCACATCTTTAACATTTTAGTCTTGTCCTCTGTCTTCAAGTTATTTTTGGATAAACAGTTGTAATATTTTAAAAATAATTATTTTTGACTTGCTTTGTATTTATTATGTCATATAGTTAGCTGTTTAAGCAGCTTTTTTTTTCCCCTCTCAACTAAAGGGTGTATTAAATCAGACTCAGGATAAATTACTTGAGAGAACTGCAGAATTAGGACAGGTAATTTTCAGTGATGAGTACTTTGAAAACAGTAATTAAATCTCATATTTATCGTAACTGTTGTATGTGCTAGGGTAATTTCATACACACTGTTTTGTTTCTCCTGCTTTACATTAATAGAAAGAAGGTGATTTTAGCAGCTAAAAGCACCTTTGCTTTTGCTAGAGGGGGCGAACAATATGGCATTTCTACCCAAAAGATTTTTCTGTTAAGCTAATATCTTTTTGCTTAATATTTCTTTTTTACTTGTCTTGTATTTTGGGAATAAATGAAGGGTGTTAATGATAGGTATCTGGTATTTCTGGTAAGAAATTAAATGCCCATGTTTTATACACTTAGTGATTAGATAGACATAGTAATGGAGAGCAGCCATGTTTAAAATTCAGAGAGTGTACATTAGAGGTTAGGCATCAGATTTTGATGCCTAAAACCTGATAAATCCTGGAGACAGGCATACCTCTTTATAATGTTATTATATCTGGAAACACAGGAATACCTGTTGTTGTTTTTTTCCTTCCTACTGCTCAGCCCTTTTCCACTAGGAGCCCTTGTCTGTGGGAGCTGTACTGAAGAAAATACAGCTGAATGGGAAACACGTCTCCTTTATTCATAGATGAGTAAACACCCATGTGCTTGCTGGCTGTTAGTGAAGATAGGCCTCCTCTCCATTCTCTAATTTAAATTATAGAACCAGCATTCCCTGGCAATATCAAATGGGGAAAGAAAAAGAACTAGCTTGGCTAGCAGGCCCCAGCCTTACTCATCTACTCAGTTGCAGGTGTTGAGGGACTTGCCAATTAGATTTGCAACTCTACCTAAATTTTTTGGGAGCTGGTGAAATGTTGGGGGCAAAGACAGAGGTAAGGGAATATGTAACTAAAGAGTCTATTTTAACTTTCTTGTCTAAATACAAAATTTTATGCACTAACTTTATCTTCCTCTATCAGGAAATATTAATACTTATCAAAGTCACAGATCGATGAATTTGTTGTTGTTTTTAATCCACCCAACTGTGTGAGTTTTCTATTGCTGCTGCAACAAATTACCACCAACACAAATTTATTGTCTTGGAAGTTTGACAAAAGCCTCACTGGGCTAAAACACTGGCAAAATAGTGTACAGGTAGCAGGGAGAGGGAGAAGGGGACATGATTAAAAGACGCTGCCCTTGTATCCAAGGACTTCTTGTCTAGATGAGAAAATGAAAACATGCAAAATCTGAAAACTATAATATGAATTGAGGTTTTTTATTTGTTTGTTTTTTGTTTTGGTGGGCTGCTAGGATTGCTATGTAACAGAGTTGAGCATGGAAGGTTGTAGGTTGTAGGAAATTATTTGGAAGAAGTGAATTTTAAAGAAAGTAAAGGAACCACGTTGCTGTTAAGTAGATGTGCAACAGTTCTAAGCAAAAGAATTGGCCTTTGTGAAATCCAAAAAGTGCTTTCCAGACTTTTAGATTTTATGGACTAAAAAATTACTTTCCACTTCCTTCCAGAAGTAGAGGAGAAGAGAATTGTCATAGGGCCACTAACTGTTGTATTTCTGAGTAAAGACATCAGGAATAAGCACCCAAATTCTCTTATTGCCATTATTTCATTAAAGGGGTTGTCTTAGAACCAAAACAATTAGGAAGGACATGTTCCCCAGGATAAAGTAACACTTACTTAAGTGAAGGAAATTTAGATCTAAGACAATCTCTCCATGTTGGCTTTTGTTTCTGATTTCACTATGGGTCTCTGAAAACCTAATGAAAGCAGCATTTTAACTAATTTCAGGAATTAGAAATTTCATTTTACAGATGAGAAAGCGTTTGGTTTTGACTATCAGACACTTTCATATATTGAGAAGAGAAAGACTCTACTAGCTGTCTGTGTGGTATATAATAATTTCGTTTTAGATCAAATGAATATAACATAACACAAGTAGTAAGAGTCTCAAAGTAAAGTTTTACTTTTATCTTAAGTAATTTTTTTTTTGAGCCCGAGCCTCGCTTTGTCACCCAGGCTGGAGTACAGTGGCATGCTCTCAACTCATTGCAACCTCTGCGTCCAGGGTTCAAGCAACTCTCCTGCCTCAGCTTCCCAACTAGCTGGGACTACAGATGCCTGCCACAGTGCCCGGATCATTTTTGTGTATTTAGTAGAGATGAGGTTTCACCATGTTGGCCAGGCTGGTCTCAAACTCCAGACCCTGGGCTCCCAAAGTGCTGGGATTACAGGTGTGAGCCACCACACCTGGCCTATCTTAAGTGATTACTTATTTTCTCCACATTATTATCAATTCAGCCATCGTTACAGCTCCAGAAAGTATAGTTTTTTCTTCTTCGATCTTCATCTTCTTTATGGAATGAAACTATTTGTTGATGCGAATGTTTTAAATAATGTTAATGTTTTAAGTGCTGATTATTCTCTAATTATTGTTGCTGATACCTTAAGGGAAATGGAAATCTGTATTCAACATGTTTTTAAACTTTGAAAACTTTTTTTATATTTTTTATTTTGTACTGAAAAGTACTTTATGAAACATTTTATGTTTTAGGAACTCCAGAGTGGACCAGCAGGCAAAGAAACATCTCCAAGAGGAGTTTGATGCATCTTTAGAGGACAAAGATCAGTATATTCGTGTTCTGAACATCCAGGTAAAAGAATAAAAGAAAAAGTGTGGATTTTTTGGATAAAGAAAAATAGAGGCGTTTTGATTATCTGCAAGGTTCCTGATGTTTTTTTCTTTCTTAAGACCTATTTTTAAAACTCTTTGCTTTCTTCAATTTTTTAATTTTAATTTTCAATTTTTTTTTTTTTTTTTTTTTTGAGACAGCGTCTTGCTCTTTCACCCAGGCTGCAGTGCAGTGGCATGATCAGAGTTCACTGCAGTCTCAAATTCCTGGGCTCAAGCAATCCTTCAGCCTCTGCCTTCAGAGTAGCTGGGACTACAGGCGTATGCCACTGTGCCCAGCTAATTTTCTAAGTTTTTGTAGAGATGGGGTCTCACTATGTTGCCCAGGGTGGTCTCAAACTCCTTGGCTCAAGTGATCATTCCGCCTTGCCTCCTAAAGTATTGAGATTATAGGTGTCAGCCACCGCTCCTGGCTCCTCAGTTAATTTTAAGGATAGTTTTTCATTTATTGTATCTTTTGACTAACTGCACAATAATAATAGCAAATATAAAAACAACTGTATTGGGAGTAAACTTTTTATTTTGATTATTTTCCCCCCACTTTAGTAAAATGAATATCATGTAATTGCCCTCTGTGTTTAAAAGAAAGTACGGTAAGCCATCAGATTCATGTGTTTTGCATGTGTGGATTCAACCAACTGTGGATCAACCATGTGTAGTGAACATGTATACTTTTTTTCTTGTCATTATTTGCTAAAAATACACAGTACAACTATTTGCATAGCGTTTTCATTGTTTAGGTAATGTAATCTAGAGATGATTTAAAGTTTACAGAAGGATGTGCGGAGACTATATGCAAATACTGTGCCATTTTATATAATGGACTTGAGCACCTGCGGATTTTGGTATTAATGGGAATTCTGGAACCAATCCCCCATAGATACCAAGGGACAATTGTACTACTTCCATAGTTTTTAAAAAATTTTTTTCCAATGAAGCACATTTATATTAGATTTCTCTGCTGAAACAATTACGAAAGGGCTCGATGAACAATGATGTACTAAAACCACTTCCTCAGCTAGAAACACAGGCTCAACTCCGTAGTAGCATCAAACAGATGACTACCCAGGGAGAGGAATTACGGGAACAGAGCTGGTTAGAACTCAAGGGCTACTTGTTTTATGTTGGAACTCAAAAGTTATTTGAAGTGCTTGACCAATATTTTAAAAAATGAGTCATATTAATAAAAATTCTTAACTGTAGAGACTTCTTTATATATATATATATATATATATTTTTTTTTTTTAATTGCATTTTAGGTTTTGGGGTATGTAGAGACTTCTTATAAGACATTGATCTGCTCATTAGAGGAGGCAGAGGTTAGCAAACTGTGGCCTGTGGGCCAAATCCAGCTCACAGCCTATTTATGTACAGCCCTTAGGCTAAGGATGATTTTTCCATGTTTTTTTTCCATTTTTTTTTTTATTGCATTTTAGATTTTGGGGTACATGTGAAGAACATGCAAGATTGTTGCATGGGTACACACATGGCAGTGTGATTTGCTGCCTTCCTCCCCATCAGCTATATCTGGCATTTCTCCCCCATGCTATCTCTCCCCCTACTCCCCACCCCCTGCTGTCCCTCCCCTATTTCCCCACCGACAGACCCCAGCGTATGATGCTCCCCTCCGTGTGTCCATATGTTCTCATTGTTCAACACCCGCCTATGAGTGAGAACATGCAGTGTTTGATTTTCTGTTCTTGTGTCAGTTTGCTGAGGATGATGGTTTCCAGGTTCATCCATGTCCCTACAAAGGACATGAACTCATCATTTTTGATGGCTGCATAGTATTCCATGGTGTATATGTGCCACATTTTCCCTGTCCACTGCCATTCACAATTGCTACAAAGAGAATAAAATACCTAGGAATACAACTAACAAGGAACGTAAAGGACCTCTTCAAGGAGAACTATAAACCACTGCTCAACGAAATAAGAGAGGACACAAACAGATTTTTACATTTTTAAATAGTTGAACAAAAGAAAAATATATGACGGAAACCATATGTAGTCTTCAAAACCTAAAATATTTATTATGTGGCTCCTTACAGAAAATGTTTGCTGACAGAGTGTCAAACTTCAAGTTGAGAATTTTGGAGCTTCCCAGTAGGTACAGCATGGTACTTATCAAATAATTGCTACCTTATAGATGCTTTAGGGCAAACAAAAAGTTTAAGTTACAGTCTGCCTTTATAATGAACACTTCAGTGTTAATAGTATGTTATGACATAACAAATGCTGGGCTGTAAAGTATAGAAACCAGCATAGTATTCAACAGGGTACAAAACTGAAAAAAGCTAGGAAAGGAGGGATGTTTGAAAGAGGAGAGAGCAGGATGAACTGTGCCTTCACATGAGTGAAGACGTGAATTTTGAATTGGACCTCAAATAATGACTAAAATGGGCCTAATGAAAGAAGTGTGGGTAGCACACATTTCAGATGCTACAATGCCATAAACAGCCACAGTGATCATAGTGGGTGTGCGAATCAGCTGAAAACCATTGTTGCTGAAGTGAGAAATTCAGTTGGATTGTAAAGGAACTGACTATTGAAATCTTAAAAAGTAGGTAGTTGAGTTTAGACTTTGATATGCAAGGTAGCAGGAAACCAGTACTAGGCATAATGTGATGGGAGCTAGGGTTTTATGTAGAAAAGAAATGAAATAGGAAATCACACTTAGAAGCAAGGACAGAAATCCAGGTTTGAGGGACTGTGAGCTTTGGCCACCTGATAGGATGGTGGTTCTGGGAAGGAGAGGAAAGGTAGAATCTGTAGTATTTGATATCTAATAAACTCAGGGATGCAGAAGAACAGTAGGACTCTAAGTTGACTCGAAAGTTTTAAGGTTAGGACACTTAATGAATAGTAGTGTGGAATTAGAATGGGAAATCTGAACGGGAAAGTTGAGAATCAGAGTGAAATCATGAATTTATTTGGATACTTTGAATTTGAGCCCGTCATGAGCTTTTCAAATGGAATTGAGTTGCAGGAATTTAGAAATAAGAAACTGGAACATCTTTCAGGAGTCATCAGCCTGGGATTGAAGCCTGTGGTTAATCTCTAGGAGAGGCTGATTTCTACAAAAGATGAAGTTTTACAGTAGTGGTAACAGTTGTGATGGTAACAGCAGCAGCTGCTTCTGCTGACACTTACGTAGCACTTGCTGCTGCTCTGCTGCTACCACTGATAATACGACTGCTGGCCAATACTTAGTAATGCTCTGCTGTAAGGGTTTTGCTTGTATTTACTTGTATTTAATCCTCACAAGTCTAGGAAATAATACTATGATCTTTATTTTACAAATAAGAAAACCTAAGAACATAGAAGTTAAGTAACCTACCTACATTCATACACAGAGAGTAAGTCTATAGTCAAGATTTAATCCAGGCATCGTGACTCAGAGTCTGTGCTCCTAATCAGATAGAGGTCTTGAGTTTGGCAATGAGGTATACATGAGAAAAATAAAGTTACCTCATGAAGTCGTAGGAATTGTGGATAGTTAGTTTTTTGGGGGGGAATATAAGATGAGTTTCAAGAAGTGGGGAAGATAGGCTGAAGACTTTGAAAAGGTCTTTGAATTTGGTAAGGAGTTGATTCAGAGGATGCAGTTTTGAGAAACGATTTTACAAACCAGATTTTAAGGTCTTAAGGAGGGGACTGGGTCTCTAGGCAAAGAAATAGTCGACTATTTCATAAATATCTCCCCCATCTTCTTGCAGTTATTTTATAGGAAAAGTGATTGAGGAATTTAGTTAATGAATTTGTTCTCATCAAACCCAAGAAAATTCCCTTTGGAGAGAGTATCTTTAGATGGCATCTTTCAGAATATAATCTTTGAAGACTTATTTGAAGCAGCTTCAGTGTCGTAAGACACTGGTTAAACAGGTCTGCTTTCAGGGAACAGAAAATCTAATGCATAGCCTCAGCTTCTCACATCAAAAACCTTTCCATTTTTAGAACTGCTTTTTATTGACTATTGCAGCCAGTAGAGAGAAAATGTTGGTCAAGGGATTAAATTTTTTTTAAATTGGGTGTACTTAATGAGGAGATAGAAACTTATTAATAAATATCAAGTTGAAAAGGGTAAATGATGCAAAGGTAGACAAAAGATATAGTTAATTCACATGCAGGATAAAATGTTCCAAGTATATGTTCCAGTTAAACCTTTAGTAGTACAGCTTTCCTTTCCTTGCTCGCTTCCCCAAAACACAGATACATTTTGTCTTTCAGTGTGAATTTCATAAACCATATTTTTGTAAATATTTGATAGTCTAAAGGTTAAAAAAAATTTTATTCATACTGTCAAAAATAAAAATACTAAAAGAATTAAGATTTAAATTATTATTATTACTTTTGTTTTTGAGACAAAGTCTTACTCTGTCACTCAGGCTGGAGTACAGTGGCATGATGTCAGCTCACTGCAACCTCTGCCTCCTGGGTTCGAGTGATTGTCGTGCCTCGGCCTCCCGAGTAGCTGGGATTACAGATGTGTGCTACATGCAGCTAAGTTTTGTATTTTTAGTAGAGACGGGGTTTCACCATGTTGGCCAGGCGGCTCTTAAACTCCCAACCTTAGGTGATTGTCCTCCTTGGCCTCCCAAAGTGCTGGGATTACAGGTGTGAGCCACTGCGCCTGGCCAGATTTAAATTATTAATGGATACATTTATTTTGGAAAGTCTTTAGATAACAAAGTTGTAAGTGCCTTTATAGATTTCTTAAAAATTATATTTGTAGTCATAATTATTGAGGGCTGTGAAAGAAAGTTGTAACAAACTGGCTCTACGTCAAAGATACTGCCTTTTACATTTATAATGAAAGCTAGTTGTGCATGCAAACTGTATTTTCTTTAATAGTCTTAGTTGAGTCTAAACAGAATTGTTCAAGTAGGAAGTGGTTCTTAGTTCAAATATGCCACTTGAAAGAAAAATTCTAATTAAGTACTAAACATAAGAAAAGGTCGATGTAAAGGAAGTAGGATTTCTATAAATAGTCTGGCTATTGGAGAATTCAACTGCTCTATTAAATATTTGTTTTGTTCTTTCTCAGATTTAAAATTCAAAGGCTAAACACATAAGAACCGGCCATGTGAAGGAAGCGTTCACATCACTACAGCTTACTATTAGGATTTTAGAAGTAGGTAAGTCTACATAAAACTGTTATCTAGAAAATAAACACTCCAAATGCATTTTCAGTCATGAAGAAATTTAATTCTGATATTGCTAGTAATTCTTGATGTGGGTATTAGTAGACAAATCACTAATTCCTTTGGCTTACTTATTCTGGATGTCAAAATCGGCTCAAGAACATTCCCCACTACTTTTCTTGGGAAACAATCTCTTAAGCTGCTCCTCATATTTTTTCTAGATGAATTGTGCCTTTCATATGTTGGAGGACAGAGGAAATCTGAATGTCTCTGATTATAAACAGGGTGATTTTTTATTTTCTTTATTTTCTTTTTCTGTTTTTACACCCTGGCATAAAGAGGATAATTCTATTATAAAATACTGAGACTGTGAAGCCGGTGGTGCAGCAATTTCAGGATGGTGTATCAACCTGGAGTACTTACATAGTCTCCTCTCTAGTGGAAATGTTAGGTATAGTTTTTGAAGTATGATAGCACAACATTGTTTTGTTAAAAATATGTATTTTAGTGAATAAAGAAAACCAAAAACAAGTTTATTGGTTATAAGCACTTCTACAATTGTTGATAGTATTTCTTTCTA
The DNA here is from genome assembly GCA_036589455.1 of Ateles fusciceps. NCBI lineage: Eukaryota > Metazoa > Chordata > Mammalia > Primates > Atelidae > Ateles > Ateles fusciceps. The sequence goes on along the minus strand of JAZHEH010000734.1, from coordinate 3,597,115 downwards.
ATTGTTACTTAAGAATAGATGGTCATATCTTCCAGGAACCACATTTTAAACTTGGAAAAGTTTGGTGATTCAGCTGAAGTGCCTAATGCTATATTTTAACTCTCTAGAAATTTATATCCTCACTGTAGCACCAGTGTAGAATGTTAATGCTACTAAAGTTCACACTAGTCCTTAGTTCTTGGCTGGGGTGTGTGTGTGTGTGTGTGTGTGTGTGTGTGTGTGTGTGTGTGTGTTAATCAGGATAGGAGTTGGGGTAGTTAATTATTAATGCAGTATATTACCAAAAAATTGGAAAAGAGAGAAAATCAAATCACTGTTGTTTTAGTAAATTTCCATGTAGTGTTTTCTCTAATTTTTATTTTTGTATTATTGTCATGATACTGTACTTTCAATTTTCTGTGTTCCCCCTCATTTAGCATTGTTATTGACACTTTTTTACGTGTTGCTAAAGTACTAACATATTTTAATGGCTGTGTCAAAGTGCATGTACGTCATTTACCTGGTTACCATTTCCCTGTTGATTATCATCTAGATTGTTTTGTTTTTTTATTACAAATACTGTTGTAACAATTTTGACATACAGCTTATTACATCTTTGAATTTTGTCTCAGGATAAATTCTTAACCATAGACTTTTAGTCTTTTTTGTTAGCTACTTTTAAGTGATTTAAATATTTATAGCCATTTAAAAAGTAACCCATGCCACAATGTAAATCCCCCCCCCCATTAAAATGCTTTTTCCTACAATTATGCAAAATGAATAAAATATTTTGCTTAGATTAGGAAAGTTCCTAGAGTATAGTAACTTTTGTAAACCCTGTTTCCCTTTCATGTACCTTGTCTTTGCTAAAGTTACGTGTTTTATATGATTGGTGGCATTTCAAAACTTGGATTAACTCATAATATTCTTTGCTTTTTTATTGTCATGTTGTGTTTGTGCAGGAAATATGTATTTTATTTGTTTGTTTACTATAGGTCTGATATACCAAAATAAATTCATTAGAACATATTTATTTGATGTTAGAACTTTAAAATAGTTTATGTATTTAAATAATGTGTAAGATTTATGCATTTTTATATAAAAACCAAAATCACATGTGTATTTAACTGCTTTGTTAGTTGCTGATAATTTATGTAACAAAGTTTTCTTGGAGTCTTAAGTCTCACAAAACATCTTATTTTTGTGCATCCACACATGCCAATAAGTGAATCATGGTGCCTTTCCCAAGCTTTGTATGAACAGGACTGGGGTAAGGGCTATTTTTTTTCTTATCATGAGTACTTAGAATAAGCTTTACAAAGAAAATTCCATGTTTCTCAGGCAAAAAAAAAAAAAAGCATGAATTAAAATAGATTTTAAGTATGCCATGTTAGATAAGTAATATGTACCTATTTTTGGCACTAAATGAATAACTACTGGAAAAAGTTTTTATTTTAAATGGCTTTTAAAATGCAGTTATTTTTGTCTCCAGCAATGTCACAATTACTTGAAACCATCAATAATTAAAAGAACACATTTCCTTGGTACAGAATCATATTTCTAATTTAATATACTTAGCTTTAGCCTACTATTTTTCAAGATTAGCCTGATGCTTTCAAGGTATTTGATAGATAAATATGTATGTAAAGCATATATGAAAATTTGGACTGGGCGTGGTGGCTCTCGCCTATAATCCCAGCACTTTGGGAGGCCGAGGTGGTGGATCACCTGAGGTCAGGAGTTTGAGACCAACCTGGCCAACACAGTGAAACCCCATCTCTACTAAAAATACAAAAATTAGGTGGGTGAGGTGGCACGTACCTGTAATCCTAGCTACTTGGGAGGCTGAGGCAGGAGAATCGCTTGAACCCGGGAGGCGGAGGTTGCAGTGAGCCAAGATCTCCCCATTGCATTCCAGCCTGGGTGACAAGAGAGAAACTCTGTCTCAAAAAAATAAGAAAAGAAAAGAAAAGAAAAAATTTGGATAAATTGGTAAATTCTTCGAAAGTCCAAGCATAGTGAGTTTATAGAATCAATCTTGTTATATATTTTGTAGTATGGCTTAAAATGTAGATTTTCATTGCAAATGTGGTATTTGTTAAATCTCTGCGAAGGCCCCAATTTATAGATAAGTATTGCACTATCTAATTTATGCCACTGGGTGGTAGTGTTGTATTTTTATTTATGTGAACTCTAGACCAGTAGTTTTCAGACTCTTTGATCTCAGGGACCTCTTAACACCCTTAAAACATACTGGGGATTCCAAAGAGCTTTATGTGGGCTAATATGTATTATTTTACAAATAAGAAAACCTAAGAACATAGAAGTTAAGTAACCTACCTACATTCATACACAGAGAGTAAGTCTATAGTCAAGATTTAATCCAGGCATTGTGACTCAGAGTCTGTGCTCTTAATCAGAGGTCTTGAGTTTGGCAATGAGACATACGTGAGGAAAAAAAAAGTTACCTCATGAAGTCGTAGGAATTGTTTCCTGTATTAATAATTAAAAGTAAAAAACAATATTTGTTTAATTATTTTTAAAATAACAGTTATAGGCCGGGCACAGTGGCTCCCCCCCCCCCTGTAATCCCAGCACTTTGGGAGGTGGAGGCTAGTGAATCACTTGAGACCAGGGGTTCGAGACCAGCCTTGCCAATATGGTGAAACCCTGTCTCTAATTAAAAATACAAAAATTAGCAGGGCATGGTGGTGCATGCCTCTAGTCCTAGCTGCTTGAGAAGCTGAGTCAGAAGAATCACTTGAACCCGGGATGCGGAGGTTGCAGTGAGCTGAGATTACACCACTGCACTCCAGCCTGGGCGACAGCGAGACTCTGTTTCAAAAATAAAGTAACAAGTATAAATCCATTACATGATAGCATAAATACTTTTATGAAATCTACCTATATTTTCCAAAATAAGATTTAGTGTGAAGAATGGCCTTGTTTTACATTTTTGCTATCTTACTGCTTGGCTTAATACAATGCAACTGGATTTTCTTTTTTTTTTTTTTTTTTTATTATCTGACTTTGACGCTGGCCATCCTAGTGGGTATAAAGTCAATCTAATGGTGAGTTGTTTTTTTTAATTCAACTGGGTGTAGGTGGGCTAAGGCCAAAAAGGGCATTAGTCCTAATGGTAAGTTTTTAAGAAAAAGTTTAGATTTAGGGGGCACCACGTACAGCTTTGTTACATGATGCTGAGCTTTGGGCTTCTGTTGAACCTGTCACCCACATAGTACCCAATGGTTAGTTTTTCTTTTCTTTTTTTTTTTAAGAAAAAAGAGAAAAAGAGAAAGAAGGAAGAAAAAAAAAGAATGAAATAAAGAGAAAAAGAAGAAGAAAAAAAAAGGGGAGAGAGAACGGGAATCTTGCTCTATTGCCCAGGCTAGAATGCAGTCTACAAATGGATATTAAAAGCTTTTTTGTACTAATAATTGTGTTATACAATGGAGACAGGAAGGAATAAGGGAGGAAAATAACAAACAAACAGCCAACCAATATTTCATTTAAACCTATGAAATGCTATGCAATTGCTAGGGAGTGATCTACTCCCAACCATGTGGTCACTTTTAGAATAAATGTGATGTGTTACTGAAAAAAAAATGTATATTTTGTGGATTTGGAGTAGAGAGTTCTGTAAATGTTTATTAAGTTTACTTGTTTGAGGTTTAAGTTCAAGTCCCAGGTATCCTTCTTAACCTTCTGTCTCATTAATTTGTCCAGTATTGACAATGTAATGTTAAAGTCTCCCACTATTATTCTGTGGGAGTCCAAGTCTCTTTGTAAGTCACCAAGAAGTTGCCCTATGTATCTGGGTGCTCCTATATTGGGTGCGCATAGACTTAGGGTCGTTAGCTCTTCCCGTTACATTGATCCCTCTACCATTATACAATGTCCTTCTTATCTTTTTCGGTTTCTATTACTTTAAAGTCTATTTCATTAGAGATGAGAATTGCAACTACTGCTTTTTTTTTGTTTTGTTTTGTTTTTTTGCTCTCCATTTGGTTGGCAAATCTTCCTCCATCCCTTTGTTTTGAGTCTCTGTATATCCTTGCATGTAAGATGGATCTGGATGCAGCTTACTGATGGGTTCTTTGAAGTGGCTGATACTGGTTGTTCTCCTCTTTACATAGTGTCTCCTTCAGAAGCTCTTGTAAAGCAGGCCTGGTGGTAATGAAATCTCTGAGTACTTGCTTGTTTGCAAAAAATTTTATTTTTCCTTCACTTATGAAACTTAGTTTGGCTGGATATGAAATTCTGGGTTGAAAGTTCTTTTCTTTAAGGATGTTGAATATTGGCCCCCACTCTCTTCTGGCTTGTAGGGTTTCTCCTGAGAGATCAGCTGTGAGTGTGATAGGCCTCCCCTTGTGGGTAACCTGACCTTTCTCTCTGGCTGCCCGTAGTATTTTCTCCTTCGTTTCAACCCTGATGAATCTAATGATTATGTGCCTTGGTGTTGCTCTTTTTGAGGAATATCTTTGTGGTGGTCTCTGTATTACCTGGAGTTGGGTATTGTCTTGCCTTGCTAGGTTAGGAAAGTTTTCCTGGATAATATCCTGAAAAATATTTTCCAGCTTGGATTCATTCTCTTCGTCACATTCAGGTACACCTATCAAACGTAGATTAGGTCTTTTCACGTAGTCCCATATTTCTTGGAGACTTTGCTCATTCCTTTTTACCCTTTTTTCTCTAATCTTGTCTTCTCGTTTTATTTCGTTAAGTTGGTCTTCGACCTCTGAAATCCTTTCTTCTGCTTGATCAATTTGACTGTTAAAACTTGTGCATACTTCTCGAAGTTCTCGTATTGTGTTTTTCAGCTCCATTAATTCACTTATATTCCTCTTTAAATTGTCCATTCTCACGAACATTTCATGAAACCTTTTTTCAAGGTTCTTAGTTTCCTTGCATTGGGCTAGAACATGTTCTTTTAGCTCACAGAAGTTTCTCATTATCCACCTTCTGAAGCCTGATTCTGTTGATTCCTCACATTCATTTTCTATCAGGCCTTGTTCAATTGGTGATGAGGAACTGCAATCCTCTGTAGGAGGAGAGGCATTCTGATTTCGGGTGTTTTCAGCCTTTCTGCGCTGGTTTCTTCCCATCTTCGTGGATTTATCCACCTGTCGTCTGTGTAATTGCTGACCTTCAGGCTAGGTCTCTGAGTGGACGTCCAGCTTGCTGGTGATAAAGTTTCCTCTATTTCTTAATTTTCCTTCGGCGGATGCCCCTCCCCCCACAGAGCTGGACCTTCCCGGGTTCAGCTGCACTTGCTGTGAAACTCTCAATCTTCAGCAGTTCCAACCGCTGTTTTTCTTTTTTTTTTTTTTTTTGTGGAGGCGGGTACCAGCCTTCCCCTGCGGCGACCCACTACACCGGCTGAAACAGCGGTATTAAGATTCCTGGCGCTTTTCTGCCCGGGAATCTCCCCGGTCTGGTTCCCCACTTCAGTCCGCTTTTTAATCAGCTGAATGGGAGACTCTGCTTTCCCGGAGCTCCAACGCCAACCAAAAGGGCACTCAGTCCCGTATACTCCGGACTGAGAACCGCCGCACCGGGGCACCTGCAAAACGGCCGCGCCGGCCAAAGAGTCGCGCTGGCGACCTGTGGGGCTCCTCCGCCAAGAATCTCTTGGTCCGTGGGCTATGAAAATTCGTCTGAAAATGTGGCGTCCACTCACTCTCTGCACTTTCAGTGGGAGCTACAATCCTGAGCTGCTGCTAATCGGCCATCTTGGATCTCTCTCTTTGTCTTTTTTTTTAAAGACAGGGCTTCACCATGTTGGTCAGGCTGGTCTTGAACTCCCGACCTCAAGTGATCTGCCCGCCTTGGCCTCCAAAGTGCTTGGATTACAGGCGTGAGCCACCACCCCCGGCCTGTCTTTTTTTTTTAATGGAACGTTTCATGAATTTGTGTGTCATCCTTGTGCAGGAGCCATGCTGATCTCTGTATCATTCCAATTTTAGTATATGTGCTGCCGAAGTGAGCACGAAACTGGATTTCATGCCCGTTTCTGCATTTAATCAGTTGCCATGTGTTATTTTGGTTGAAATATATGAAGAAAATCTACTCTTATGAAGACACATATTTAGAAAAGGGAGCATCTCACAGATCCTCTGAAAGGGTCTCAAGACCCCAGGATCTTTGGACCACATATTGAGAACTGGGGCTGTAGACTTTCATTTTATTTGCCAGAGGCTTGATGACTGGGTGGGAATTTTGATAAAATTCTTTTTGTTGCTTTTTCTGTTAATTTGCATTTGATTCATTTTGTAGTGCCTTTCATTTGTTTTGTTTGTTTTTTTTTGCTGGGATAAAGACAGGCATTGGCTTATTTATTCTTCATGTCATTAACTGGCTGTTAGGATCATCAGTTAATCTAGAGGGCGGCAGCCTTTTCACACTTCTGCATTTTTGTTCATTTCCTGCACTGTGAGTAGAAGTCAGTCCTGTTAACCATATAGTAAAATGTTCTCTGGGACAGTATAACAAAACAGTAATGCCGCATGAACCTCAGAATTCTAGCATTTCTTATTATAACTGATGAGAATGCTCAGGATGAGGAATATCCTAAGAGGTGCTGGAGTAGCAAAAACAGTGCCACATTCTTACTAGCTGTATCTAAGGATTAGTTCTTTTATTCCCTTTTCTTACTACTTCAGCTATCTTTTTGTGAAATGTTTTCTTTGTCGCTTGATACCTAGCATATGCTTGGCAGTTGGTAAACAGCCATTAAGTATTTGATGACTGTATGGTTGGATCATAGAGCTACAGATTGCCAACCTTTCTCATTTAACCCTTATAGTGAGCATTTGTCCATTTTTATAATTCCCATGGATGTGAGTGAACCTCATCTGAAGTGGAAAGTGAGGAGGTGGCAATAAAAGGCCTGCCTTGCATTTTACTTAACTGACAAAGGATCATACTTACAGTTCATTAAAAACTGGCCTAAAAGTATTTTCAAAGTGTTTTGTTTTTTTAAACTTAAAATTGCCTGAGATACATTGAATTTTGCTTTGGAAGAACACAGCGTGTTCTCGCAGCATTCTGTGGCAGTTCGTGCTTAGCCTTCCTACGGATGTGTGCCGTGACTGTGGTTTTCCCATGCACTCTTGCATGTTGGCAGAAGACTTGTCAGCTGTGGCTGATGCACGCTCTATTTCTCCCCCACTCACTTACCTTTTGTTCAGAATTTGAAAGATAAATTATGTAGGCATTTTGATAACATACTTTTTTAGTACTTCCGTTAAAATCCTAGTTTCACTTTGGAAAGAGCAGGGAATTCACTTTGAGAATATTACAGGCTGTGGACACCACTTTGTTTCTGGTGGTTACAAGGTCAGGTGAGATGTTTCTGCGTAGTAAGTAAGCTCTCAGCATATCCTCCTTAAACATTGCAGTGAGACTCAGTGTTGGAGACAGACTTCCTGTGAGGAGGTGGCTTCATTTGTGCTACAGTGTAGAATCCATAATGGGTTTGAAATATGTTTTCTGTGTTTGGATATATATGTAAACTATATCTTAATGCCTTTCGCCACTGCTTTTTTGGCTACTTAACGTTTCCTTAAAGCAGGATGGGGAAGTGGAAAGCAGCGAGTTTTGTGTCAGAAAGAATTATAACATTACATTTTGTTGTTGAGACTTAAAAGCCATTAATAATTGATTGGTTCAGAAATTCTGCTTTAGTAAGAAATGTTATTGCCCAACTGAACTCGATCAATGTCAGCATTCTTAGTTTTTTAAAATATTGCAAGGTAAGGATCGTTGCTTAAATCCAATTTTAAAGTTCTCCTATCAGGCTTATATATTCAAGTTGATTTATCATCTGAAGGAAAATTTGGATACTACATTTCAGTGAAAGATTTCAAAGGCTGGTTCCCTGACATGGTGCTGGAAAGTAGGAGAGAGGGTTAGATTTAGCTGAAAAGAACCATGAAACCAAATTTATCCTACTTTCAGCATTGTATGATGGATAATAAGGTGACTTAGACAAACTGTTTTAGTGGATTAACCACTAAAATTAGACTGTATATAGAAGTATATCCTGAAATTTATCGAATGTGATTAGAAAACTTAATTAGCAGGAAATCACATCTAAATAGGAACTTGTGACATGGACTTTTTGTTGTTTGAAAAGGTGAGAACGGTACATTTATTTTTTATATTGTGCTGGATTCTGGAATTTTAAAAATGAAAACAAAGAATATTCACTGGTGTTGAGTATGTAGTTTTGTTTTACTTAATTGACGAAAGGTTTCATTTAAATTTCTCCAGAGCCTGATTGAAGATATTTTTGTGAATTACTCAGAAGTGTTGAGATTCAGTTTTATATGCTGAATAACAATGAAAAGATGCTGATGACATTTAAGCATTAAAAGACATTGTCATACCTTTTTTCATTCCCCCAGCACTTAAACCTTCAACACAAACTAATTAGGCAGTAAGTACTTTGTTTCAGAATCTTTCCTATAATTAGTCACGTTACTTGACTGATTTTTTTAAGTGAGGAAACAAATTTCTTGTTAGTAGCAAGTGTTCATTATTTCCGTATTTTTTGTATGCTTGCCATTAGAATTTATAGTAAAAGAATATATATAAAACAAAGACAACCATTTTTGTTTCCAGCATATTTATATCTAAGGATTATCATCCTGGTATTTGCAGGCAAATGCCAGTGAAGTTAGAATATGAATTTTTTTTTTTTTTTTTTTTTTTGAGAAACAGGGTCTCACTTTGTCATCTAGACTGGAGTGCGGTGGCACAATCACTGCTCACTGCAGCCTTGACCTCTCAGACTTAAGTGATGCTCCCACCTCAGCCTCTCAGAGTAGCTGAGACTACAGGTACAAGCCACCACACCTGGCTAATTTTTTATTTTTTTGTAGAGATGGGAGTCTCACTATGTTGCTTAGGCTGGTCTTGAACTCCTGGGCTTAGGCAATCCTCCCACCCTGGCCTCCCAAAGTGCTGGAATTATAGGTGTGAGCCCCACTGCACCTGGCAGTAGGAATCTTTATAAATGATTTCAGCTAATTAATATTCCTTTGAAATTTAGACCTTAAATGAGTATCAGTTTTATACTGTGAGCACATAAAATAAATAAATTGGATAGATATGCTTTTTATATAAAGGATGTATGGTTGCCAGAGAAATTATTTTTTATACTGTTGAGCAAACTAAGTTGCATTTCCCAGTTGTTACCAGAATTCAGCCTTCTCTTGCCTTTTTCTGTACCTAATGCAATTTGCCTTTAAGCAAATGCTTTAGAATAGATGTTTGTCTTCAGGTATGCAATTCTTGTACCCAAACCACTATGTTAAGCCATATTGTTAATGAAAGGCCTTTTCTTCTGAGCTGCCATAGGTTGAAGTTCCCACATTTCTTATACCATTGGAAGCAAAAATATTATATATATCAATGAACAACTGTCTCCCTGGGAACTATGCTTCTTGGTAGAATTACAAACCCATCTTGAAAACTGAGTTTTGTTTATAGTCCATGTCTATGGTAAAGGGAAGTCTGGAGACTTCTTTGAGGACTAAAGGAAATAATCTAGGATGACAGTAGTAGTAGGACTTTCATAGGGTATCATTTTGCTAATAATGTGTGTGGGTGTCTGTGTGTGTGTGTGTGTGTGTGTGTACATGCATACATGCATATACAACTCACATATACATACATATATACACAGGCATATACAGATCCTCATTGACTTATGATGAGGTTATGACTTGATAAATTCATTATAAGTTGAAAATATCTGTATCAACTTGTGAAGGGTTTATCCAGACATAACTTTATAATTAAGTGGAGGAGTGTACTGAGTATGTATTGCTTTTGCACCATTGTGAAGTCTGACAGATCTAAGACCATCATAAGTCAGGGACCATCTGTATACACAAATACACGTAAACACACACGTATGTATTTTTGGTGCCAAGTTACACACCTGTTGCACCAATGCTGATTTTGTTTGATAATGTTGAGCTGTTTGGCCTCCTTAAAGACCTGGCTGGATGCATTGTCTTATGCCTGTAATCCCAGTAATTTGAGAGGACAACGTGGGCGGATCACTTGAGGTCAGGAGTTTGAGACCAGCCTGGAACATATGGTGAAACCTCGTCTCTACTAAAAATACAAAAATTAGCCAGGTATGGTGGTGCATGCTTGTGGTCCCTCACTGCTGTAGAGGCTGAGGCGAGAGTAATGCTTGAACCTGGGAGGCAGAGGTTGCAGTAAACTGAGATCGTGCCACTGCACTCCAGCCTGGGTGACAGAGCAAGACTTCATTTTCAAGCATACACACACATACACACACACGCACGCACACACACAAACACACACACACGAAAAAAGCTTACTACTCTAGCCAAGATGATTATTTTTGCAGAGCCTGAATTCTTACTTATCTTATCCAAGAACTCCCTACTGTGGTAGTGCCTTTCTGTAATACTGTTGAATCAGGTAAAGATTTCTTTCCAGTCACCTGAAAACAGCTCTGGTTTGAAACTTACACAAATAGGTTTCATTTCAAAATACATTATTTAAATATGTGATTCAGCCAGTAAATGTTTAAAAAAGAATTAAAAAATCTCTGCTCTTTTATTAGTTAAGAAATTTTTAAACATAAGATATGCCAAAGAATAGTTTTTCCATTTTTAAAAGTGTCATAGTGAATATACAATAGTATTATATAATTATTGATAAGAACTATATAGCAAACAAAAAAATTGAAATTATACAGCATAGAAAATAGGGACAAATCTTCATTTCTTTGTATTTACTATCCATAAGGAAACTGGTAGAGAATGGAGAGCCTTCAGTAATTTCTTTATTTTTTCAATCTTCTGAGCTTAGGCTCATATAAACAGTCTTAATATGCTAATCCAGAAGTCAGTGACAAATTGGTTTTGGTGACTGAGCATTTCTTGGGGCTTCGTTGAACAATGCCAGTATCTCTTGGCTTAGAACAGTGATGAATTTTTTAACCTGTCCTGCTACTGCTGCACTTAGTTCTCGACAATTGAATGTAAATCACTTTAGCTCAGTTACAGTATTTCTTAAGATACTTGTTTTCTGCTGTTTTCATTATAGCTTTTGAGGAACTTGAAAAACCTTCGAGGACAGCCCAAAAAACAGAGAAAGCAGGGAGAAAACGAAAGACAGAAATGAATGAACAAATAAAAACTATTGAAAAAACAAGTGAGGAGGAACGAATCAGTCTTCAACAGGAATTAACTCGGGCGAAGCAGGAGGTTGTTGATGTAATGAAAGTAAGAATAATTCTGTAACGAAATGGGCTACAACAAAGTTGAAATTTTAGAAGAATTTGTTTGTATTTTAAATATTGACCATTTCATGATATTCAGGATGTAGTAAAAAAGCATTTTGATAGATAAATGAATGTAATACTTAGGTAATTCTTTGGAACCTTTTAAGCTTTGCTTTCTCTCCAGTGGACTATGTAATAAACTGAGATGTGCCGTAACTGTTCTGTGGCTCCCCGATTCTTAGGCACCTTGAAGATAGGCTACTTAGCTGCTTCAGCAGCATATCCTCCAAAGAACTTGGCCAGGAAGGTGCTTGCCTAATATGTGATGAGGGAATGAGGGAGTAAGTGACTGAGGGGCTAGATTGTTTAAATGTTTTAAAGGATCATTATTACTTCATGTTCTGGTTTCTCTTAATATAGATACATCTCACTTTAAAAGTTAGCTTTTAGAAAAGATCTCTTAGGAATTAATGACTTTTTAAAATCCCATAGATGTTTAATTTTTCAGAAATATGAACATGTTGTCATCGTGGCCCCTCCCCTGCTCCCAGTTTCTTTCCTCACCTATTTTTTTCTGCGTTGTTTTTTGCTGGTTTTTCCTCCTGTCATGTTTGCCTTTCCAGGCACTTTTCTCATTTTATCCTGTTTCTTTACTGACTCCCCATTTATATTCTTGATATTTGATTATGGCCACTAAAATGGCTCAAGATAAATTGCAGATCTGAATAGATGAGGCTTGAGTTTCAGAGTTTCAGGATGTATCTCTATAACTTATGGTACGGTTTCTGTGCTTTTACTTGTGAGTGCATAACAGGCATTGAGGGGGGGGGCAAATTATATGTCTTTCATTTTCTTCTTCCTGCTGAACTATAGGTAATCAGCAAATTAGAAATTGTTTGTGGCGAATTATTGGATATGTAAGGCCTTAACTGTAACTGCCTGACTGTATTTTAATTTTTTAAGTAGTCATCTGATGTGATAAGTAATGTTACCATGGATTCCAACAACTTAAAAATAATGAATTATTTTGAAAGGTAATAAATATACACATATGGCATAAAAATCAGAAGATATAAAGTATATAGTGACAAGAATCTCCTGTTTTCGCAAAGAAAAGTGCCGTTTTCCTTTTTGAGTATATTTCCCAGAGATAGTCTGTGTACATAATTTCTCTTTTCTTCTCTGATTTTTTTTTCTTTTCCTTATAGTTGAATTTATTAGGCTTTTTTTTTTTTTTAAAGGTATCTGGAACTTAAAAACCACATGGTCAATTCTGACATCATTTTTAAAAATTCAGTTTTTTCTTCTTTTTAAACACAAAATACAGCATGTTATAGAGAATGTTCTGTATTTTGCTTTCCCGCTTAATAAACTGTCTAGGAGATTGTTCCTTAGCCATTGGTAGTTGATAATTCATAGTGATACCCTATTTATTTTAAAGGCTGCTCAAGATTCCATCGTAGGAATGTCCTGTAATTTAATGAGTCTCCTATTCATCAATATTTGGATTGTTCTCAGTTTTTGCTATTGTAAATTGTAAATATTCTTTTCTTTCTCTTCTTTCTCTTCTTTTTTTTTTTTTTTTTTTTTTGAGACAGTCTTGCTCTGTTGCAAGGCTGGAGTGCATTGGTGCGACTTCGGCTCACTGCATCCTCCACCTTTCGGGTTCAAGCAAGTCTCCTGCCTGAGCCTTCCAAGTAGCTGGGATTACAGGCATGTGCCATCATGGCTGGCTAATTTTTGTATTTTTAGTAGAGACGGGGTTTCACTATATTGGCCAGGCTGGTCTCGAACTCCTGACATCAAATCATCTAGCTGCCTTAGCCTCCCAAAGTGCGGGGATTACAAGTGTGAGCCACCACACCTGGCCTGTGAATATTCTTATACATACTTGCTCGCATTTGTGTTTCTTTAGGGTAGATGCCTAGAAGTGTTGTATTACTCAAGCAAAGATTATATGTATTTTTTAATTGTTGTCTAGTTGCTAAGAGGTCTGTGGAGGACAATTTGTACCCTCACAAGCAATAGTATTGGAATATGTTTTCCCTTCTCATAAAGATGGCATTATCTAACTTTGTTATCTTTACAAGCTTATAAGTAAAAAAAATTGTCATTCTAATGTATATAATTCTTACCAGTATGACAACATATTTTGAGCAATTTAGTTTTTTCTATTTAAGTTATTTGGCCAAATCCTTGACTCAACTTTTCTATTGGACCGTGGGTCTTTTATTGAGTAGTAGAAGCTCTTTGTTTATAGTGGGGATTAGCCCTTTGGGCATAGGTCTTTTTAGCCAAATAATTTTTTCAGTTTGTTATTTGTTGACTTTGTTTACAACTTGTTTTTGTAGGAATTTTTCTTTTCCTTGTAGTTGAATTTATAAGGCTTTTCTTTAAATGCTGTCTGGATTTTTTTTTTTTTTTAATTTAAAAACACATATTCAGTCCTGAGGATAATTTTTAAAATTTGATTTTTTTCTTCTGGCACTTTTATGCTTTCATTTTTTTTACACTTAACATCTTTGATCCAACTGAAATTTATTTAGTGTAAGGAGTGAGGTAAGGATTCAATTTAAATGTTTCCCAGATGGCACCAAATGGTCTCCAAATTGTTTATTTAGTAATCTACATTTCTCCCCCCGATATGCCATATTATCATTTTTTGTAGAGACAGGGTCTCCCTATTTTGCCCAGGCCAATCTTGAACTCCTGGGCTCAAGCAGTCCTCATGCCTTGGCCTCCCAAAGTGCTGGGATTACAGGAATGAGCCACCGTGCCTCACCTATATTATCTTTAATACCACTAAGTTATTAAAGGATTAAATGTGAGTTTTTTTTCTAAATTCTCTGTGCTGTTCTATTGCTTTGTCTGACCGTGTACAGCTGTTTAATTTTATAATATGCTATTTGGTAGCTTCCTCTTATTACTCTTATTTTTTAGAATAGTATTTATTATTCTTGCATGTTGATTTTGTCCAGTGGGCTCCCCCATTCTGGTTTTTGTTTTGTTTTGTTTTGTTTTTTTACTATATTAACTTTTTAGATTTATGTAAGGAGATTTAACATTTTTATAAGACTGAGGTTTCCCATCCAAAACAAGAACAAGGCCAGTAGCTTTTAATAAATAGTGCATGCCTAGAAAGCTGGGCATAATTTGATTGGTGTAGCCAGGGTGCACCTTCACTAGTGTAGTGCCCTCTCTGAAAGCATCCTTATTCCCCAGCTGTGCTCCCTTATCCTGACTTGTAGGGAACATCCCTGCAAGATGTGGAAATGCGGTCTATTGCAGCAGCAGCAGCAGCAGCAGCAGTGCTTGTCTTAAACTAAGGGGAATACTGTTGGTTATTCTTTTAACTATCATGGCTTTGATGACTTTAATACATACAGAAAATATGTTTTCTCTTAGTAGGAATATTGATATTTTCTTCTTAAAAAGTTATTAATTGAGTAAATTATAATAAAGTATTATTTAGTTGTGGAGTTATATATTTTATTCTGGGTGTCCTTATATTATCTATTTGACTGATTTTCAGAAATCCTCAGAACAACTTGCTAAGCTCCAGAAGCTTCATGAAGAGGAGCTGGCCAGAAAAGAGCAGGAACTCACCAAGAAGCTTCAGACCCGAGAAAGGGAATTTCAGGAGCAAATGAAAGTAGCTCTTGTAAGTGCCTATTTTGTTTCTGCTATAGGTATACTTTTCAGAGTTATAAAGTTATCATCCTCTCACTGTTGCATTCCAGCTGGAGGTCAGATTACTGGCAGCCTTGATGTTTGGGTATGAAGAGAGGATAGGGAGTAGGCAAGCTGTTAGAGCTTATTGGCTTGGTGTTGTGTGAAAATTAAATTTACTGATCTAACACACTTCCTTTCTTTTTTTTCTTTTGAGAAGGAGTCTCACTCTGTTGCCCAGGCTGGAGTGCAGTGGTGAGATCTTGCTCACTGCAACCTCCATAATCTCCGTCTCCCTGGTTCAAGTGATTCTCCTGCCTCAGCCTCCCAAGTAGCTGGGACTACAGGTGCACACCACCACGCCCAGCTAATATATATATATATATTTTTCATAATTTTGGTAGAGACCGGGTTTCACCATTTTGGCTAGGCTGGTCTTGAACTCCTGACCTCAAGTGATCTGCCTGCCTTGGCCTCAGAAAGTGCTGGGATTACATGCGTGAGCCGCTGTGCCTGGCCACACTTTGTGCTTAAAACATTTTAAAAATTTCTTTGAATATTTCATTCCCAATATTCAGTATAACTAACACACTTTTATCAAGCAGTTTGTTTATCCATCCCTCCCATCTGGTAGTAGGCTATGATTAGAGATAAGAAAAGGAGAAGATAGATTAATTGGAGTAGTGACTGCATAATTCAAGAAGAATGTCTAAAATCTCATCAGACTGAGTATACCTAGAGCTCAAGCCTGAGAAAATTTTGGCTGAATTGCATTTTACAGAAGAAGAAATAAAAATGACCCAAGTAGTTTTAATTTTAAGTGGAATAATTTCAGTACTAATTTTCAGTCCATTTGATGGCTTATAAAATAGAGTTAAATTTAAAAACTGCCTGAACTAACAAAAACAACCAGAAAAGCAGATTGAGATTTCTGTTGAAAGATTTGTTAAAATAGCATAAATTGAAAGTTTAAAACAAATAATATTTTTCTTCACTTATGAAAGCCTTTTATATAAGTTGCCATAAAAAAGTGTTAGTGACAAAAATGTAATTTGTTTTTGTATGAAGTTATTATCCATAAAATAATGTATGTAACTCAAAAATGCTTTCAGTGTGCAAAGATAAGAAATAGTATTTTAGGCTTTAATCTTTCTTACATATATTGTTGTTTTCACTCTTATTTGCGTCTGGGGCTCTGAGAATTTCCAGCAGCAGTGATTCTTGAAATGAGTTAACAAGTTCTCTAACCTGCTCTGTGGGGGGCACATGGATTTACAGTATGATTGGGTGTCTGTGGTCTTGAAATTTACTATATAATGGACACATATTTGTTACTTTGTTGATCCAGCAAAGAATTAAAGCATTTTACAAGAGTACTTAAACTATAACAGTATAACATAAGTTAAAAATAGGGGCAAGGAAATTAAGGAACAAAGTGTGACATAAATAGCGCTAAAGTGCCTGTCATACCTACTCTTGAGTTTTCATGCTGGGGCAATTGATCTTTGGGGACACTGAGCAGCCTTCACATACACGTGTGTGGGCACCTGTATCTGCTCTTTTCTTTATTTTTTGTTTTTTTTTTTTTTGAGGCAGAGTCTCACTCTATCGCCCAGGCTGGAGTGCAGTGGTGCGATCTTGGCTCACTGCAACCTCCACCTTCTGGGTTCAAGTGATTCTCCTGCCTCAGCCTCCTGTGTACCTGGGACTACAGGTGCATGCCGGCACACTCGGCTAATTTTTGTATTTTTAGTAGAGACAGGGTCTCACCATGTTGGTCAGGCTGATCTCGAACTCCTGACCTGGTGATCCACTCACCTTGGCCTCCCAAAGTGCTGGGATTACAGGTGTGAACCACCACACCTGGCCTGTGAATATTCTTATACATACTTGCTCACATTTGTATTTCTTTAGGGTAGATGCCTAGAAGTGTTGTATTACTCAAGCAAAGATTATATGTATTTTTTAATTGTTGTCTAGTTGCTAAGAGGTCTGTGGAGGACAATTTGTACCCTCACAAGCAATATATTAGAATATGTTTTCCCTTCTCATAAAGATGGCATTATCTAACTTTGTTATCTTTACAAGCTTATAAGTAAAAGAAATTGTCATTCTAATGTATATAATTCTTACCAGTATGACAAACATATTTTGAGCAATTTAGTTTTTTCTATTTAAGTTATTTGGCCAAATCCTTGACTCAACTTTTCTATTGGGCCGTCGGTCTTTTATTGAGTTGTAGAAGCTCTTTGTTTATAGTGGGGATTAGCTCTTTGGACATAGGTCTTTTTAGCCAAATAATTTTTTCAGTTTGTCATTTGTTGACTTTGTTTACAACTTGTTTTTGTAGGAATTTTTCTTTTCCTTGTAGTTGAATTTATAAGGCTTTTCTTTAAGTGCTATCTGGATTTTTCTTTTTTTTTTAATTTAAAAACACATATTCAGTCCTGAGGATAATTTTTAAAATTTGATTTTTTCTTCTGGCACTTTTATGCTTTCATTTTTTTTACACTTAACATCTTTGATCCAACTGAAATTTATTTAGTGTAAGGAGTGAGGTAAGGATTCAATTTAAATGTTTCCCAGATGGCACCAAATGGTCTCCAAATTGTTTATTTAGTAATCTACATTTCTCCCCCCCGATATGCCATATTATCATTTTTTGTAGAGACAGGGTCTCCCTATTTTGCCCAGGCCAATCTTGAACTCCTGGGCTCAAGCAGTCCTCATGCCTTGGCCTCCCAAAGTGCTGGGATTACAGGAATGAGCCACCGTGCCTCACCTATATTATCTTTAATACCACTAAATTTTTAAAGGATTAAATGTGAGTTTTTTTTTCTAAATTCTCTGTGCTGTTCTATTGCTTTGTCTGACCGTGTACAGCTGTTTAATTTTATAATATGCTATTTGGTAGCTTCCTCTTATTACTCTTATTTTTTAGAATAGTATTTATTATTCTTGCATGTTGATTTTGTCCAGTGGGCTTCCCCATTCTGGTTTTTGTTTTGTTTTGTTTTTTTTACTATATTAACTTTGTTTATATTCTGTCTCATTTATAAGTTTTGAGTTAGTAAAATACATTTTAAGGTTTCAAATCTTTCACAGTCTGAAAAACGAGACTGAATTTACACTAGAAATTTAACCAAAGATAAATGAGAGTGGATGCCCTCAAGGGAAGGAGCAGTCTAATTCAGTAGCATTTAAGAGGTCAACAGCCATATATATTATATGGGATTTCCACAACTTGGGCTGTTTATGGAAAGGATGGAAAAGATATTTGTTCTCATATATCTAGTAATAATTTTTTTAAAACCAAATTATATCATGATGTTAGATGTTTTATATATTACAGTTCTTTATTGCATTCCAGTTGATTTCCAAATATATTAATTCTGGGTCAAAGGATTTAAGCATTCTTGAGCTTTTGACATCTTACAGGGGGAAATCAGATAAACTGCTGAATTATCTTTATTTTTTAAATTTTTATTCATTTTTATTTTCATTTATTTATTTATTTTTTGAGATGGAGTCTTGCTCTGTCGTCAGGCTGGAGTGTAATGGTGCCATCTCAGCTCACTGCAACCTCGTCTCCTGGGTTCAGGCGATTCTCCTGCCTTAGCCTCCTGAGTAGCCGGGACTACAGGCGCACACCACCAACGCCTGGCTAATTTTTTGTATTTTTAGTAGAGACGGGGTTGCACCATGTTGGCCAGGATGGTCTTGATCTCCTGACCTCATGACCTACCTGCTTCAGCTTCCCAAAATGCTGGGATTACAGGCATGAGCCACCGCACCCGGCCTGAATTATTTTTAAAAACATAGTGTGAAGTCAAGTATAATTGAAAAATGAAAGATACACATACTTTGTAAATTATGCAAAATTCTCCATGCTAAACTTATTTTTGCCCTGGGCCAGTAATTTAATAAGATCCACTTTATGCAGAGTATGAAACTTGAAAAGTTTGGGTCCTGCTTTCAACTCTCCTTCTGTTTCCTTTCCTTGTCTTGATAGCCCACGGAACCCTCCATGAATACCCTCCTCCTCCCAATCTCTTTACCTACTTCATGATTCCAGTGCTGCTTTTCTTCTCTCCCTCCTCACTAAAGCAAGCCAACGTCTATTCCTCCCTGGTGGGTTAGCGTGTGTGTGAGCATCTCCAATAAAGAGCCCTAAGTCAGTAAGTCCCAAAGCATCTCATCGTATCCCAGATTGTTTTCTTAGAAAAGTTCTTGATTCTCTTGAGCCCAAGTCTCCTTCTCTACACGATCACCTATTGGTTCTGGTTTGTTCTGGTTCTAACTCATAGAACGCAACCAGAAATCTGTGGATCTCCTAGATGCAGGGGTTTTCCCCTCCTGGCGAAGTAATACTTCTTGCAGTTACAGCCTTTTATGAAGTTCCTTTGACCCTCTGCACAAGGTCAGCCCTGAAGGGGTCCCAATGTCTCAGGCACATTCTGACCACTTTTTGGCCTCCTCTGAGTTTATCCTAGCATTCCCTGACCTTTGTCCCAATGCTTCATTGTATATTGTATTGTATTATATACTTACTCTCTATTTTCTGAGGCAATTGCTAGTATTTTGGTTAGCATTTAATTATTTTTTGTAAAAATCCCTCCATCGCCACTCCCTGGTATTTATTAGCCTGAAAAGAACTGCTCTAGTTATTTCTGGTTGTAAATATTTTTGATAAAGAGGTATGTCACTGTAATGTATGCCATTCATCGACAGAGAGAATGTTCTTGTAAATTATAATGAACATACAATTCTACGAGTATGTACCTTATTTGGAGTAGAAATTTTTCCTTTACTGAGTAAAATAACTGTCTTTGTGAAGATAAAAATTTCTAATGCAGTTTGAGCCTGTTGACATAATTTTGTCATTATGGTCCAATTTAAGAAAAGAATTTTAAATGATATAAAAGGGCTTTTATTTAGTTACCTTTATTCCTTCTCCCATAGCCACTTTATCATGTTGATGTTGGAATATGGCACACTGTAGTTTTCCTGCATTTTCTCAGAATTTGGTGTATAGTGTAGACTTATCTTAAGTCACCGCTTTAGTAAATATGGTAGGAAACATTCCCCTTAATTCCATATACACATGCAGTCTTTGGTTGATTTGCTTTGATGAAAAACAAATCAAATTGGTAAATGTATATAGTGAATCAATAAAACTCTTTTAAAGCAGACAAAAAGGTTTCTTTCTGTTAAGTTTAACTTAAAAAAAAGTCTTTGAAAAACAGACTGTTTCTTCCTGACTACAGTGGTATTCATTCTAGGTAGGGATGAAATGGCGGCTGACTTATGCTTCCTGAAGGAATCTTCCTTTATCCCAGAGGCTGACCTGCCCAGAAAGAATGTTCTACTTTTCTACTACTCCTTTAAGCAAAGTCTCTTCCTTCATTATCTTTTGCTTAATGAATAAGTTCAGTCAACAGTCATCTATTCTTCTAATTGTTATGGGAAATATAGGAAAATAGAAGATACGGAAGACGTTGGTTGTTGACCTTGTGGAACTTTTAATTTTAGGATGAAGGGGTAAAATCTATTCATCCTTTCATACATGAATAAAAAGATATGCCGAAGTAATATTATTCAAACCATAAAAAAGATGCTTAGGAAATGTGGAATTTTATGATCAACTTAAAATGAGGAAGGCCCCAAAATATGAGATGATATAAATTAATCAATGCGAGTCAACTTTTGTCAGTTTAAGCAGATTCTTGATACTTGATAACGTGACTCGTGATTGTTTCACGTGTAGAAAGTTGAAGCGAGAGTTACCTTTGTCAAAGATTGCCATCGTTCATAAAACGAGCAGTAAGAATCACTGTCTTTGAACAAGTCTTTTGAAGACATTTCAGCTAATTTCATACCAGTGTTCATTGAGCTGTAGCTCATTAGAACAAAACGCAGGCATGAACAATGATTTTTCTTTTTCCAACCTGCAGTCCAGCTGCAAAGCCCTGGCGGCCTGTTACCAGAAATACATGGATGAGTTTTCCAAGCAGGAGATCAAAGACAAAGACCAAAGACATCCTCATAAAGTATGACGGACCCTGCCAGTAGCTGACCTCCACCACCGGTAATCCAAAAAGTTGAGAGACCCTCGTACCGTACTTGCTACCAGAAAACCCACTCATTAGCCATCATGAGATCGGGGTTTATTCGTATAATAAACAATGTTTGAGGGATTTTTTTGGAAAGAGATGATCCTTTTGTAGTTCATGAGCATGATTGTATGTTCCCACCCATGTGTGAGATGTGATACCCTTGAACTTCATTACCATGTGGACATATTACCCATCTGACATGAGAAAAACACAAAAAGGGGGGAAAAATAGATTATGTTAAGTGCCTGGGAAATAAATACTGTTCTACTGAGGAAGAGTATTTATTTGTACACACTGCCCAGGAGGGCATTTTCAGTAGAAGTGATTCAGGTGTGTACTGTGGACACCATTTGGTAAAACTGCCTGCCCATCACTCTTGTTTACTTTCTTCTGGAAATAGCCCCTGCTGCCATGTCTAGACTTCAAGGTTTTGCCTGTCTCTCAATGGCTGATTGCTGTTGAGTGGGCATCTTACCCAAGCCCGGAGCAGTGGATTCTGTTGGTGCTCTGCCCAGAGCTCCTTGACTGGGCAGTGCACCATCCCCCAGCAGCTGTGAGTGTCGGCTACAGACACCTCACGGCTGCCCCTACTATTGGATCATCTTGTCCCAAAATGCTTGAGAAAATATGCTCTCTCCCTGGGGGAGAGGTACACCATTACTTCAAAGTGGGATAACTCCATAGTGTCATTCACTCTCCAGGTCCCACCATGGGATCAGGCTGAGGCTCAGCTTGCTTAGCTCTGTCTCCTGTACCACCCTGCCTCCCTCACTCCCTTAAAAGGTTTCTCCTGAAAGCACTCTCTCTGTACATCACACCAGAATGCCTCTGCCTTTAGGGAACCTAAGCTAAGTCTTAGGGCCCATAAGGTCCTGTTATCCCAAAGAACCAGAGATCCTGGGGACACTGAAGCAGAATCATATCAACGGCAACACAACCATAAACTCCTGCCACTCAGTTTCTTCCCTTGCCGAGCTGTAGTTATCCAGCTTTCTTTTTTATTTTGTTAAAGCCCCCAAGAGCTTCCCAGTAATCCTCCTTTTTGTTTAAGGCAGCCAAAGTCCCTTTTTGTTCCCTGAAACCAATATAACCTTAACTAATGTGATGGGTAACCTGGGCCTGACCTAACATGGCTTTAGAAATATGACCCAATACTTTATGGGATGACATCAGTTGGAATCCTGAGAGGAAAATTAATTGGTTGCCCTTCCTATCCCGTGGCATCAGTAACTAGAAGTGTTGCTGGGAATACTCTCTGTCTTTAATCCTCCAGGAATTAGCCTTGCTGGGGAGCTAATTTGTTACTCATGGCCGTTTCCCTGAGACCTGGTGATTCCCTGGAGGCAGAGGAGCTAAATTACTTCCATTGGCCATCAAAGCCTTCCATCTTTTATTGTTTCCAGTACAGTTCAGGAGGGCTCTAGCATCTCTCTGAGCCTTCTTGCTTCTGAAAGGTACTTTTCTTCATCGTATTTCTCTGTGTGTGCGTGCACATGCGGTATATTTGCACACGTTAGGAGAGTAGGAGAAGGAGGTGGGGGGAAGTCGGAGGAGGACTGGTCAGATTTCAGATCGCTGAATGACAGGTTAGAAAGAAAGAGTGACACAGCACTAGCCTGATTAGTTCCACTCAGAATTGCTCACTGATTCATCAGAAAATTGATCCTTCTGCCCCAGACACTCCCCCTCTCGACAGTTAAAGGTAGCTTTCGTTTGAGCCAATAATTGTGCCTCTACAGCAGTTTTATGGAGTTTAGCCCAAGAAAACGTTCTATCCAAGCCAAATGTGGGTATGGTAGAATACTGCTTAAGATATTAACCTACATTCTCCGGTGGGTATATCCTCCTCTTCTTTCTCTCCATTCAAGCAGCCATGTAGTCTCAGGGAGACATGCCGCAGAGAGAAGAATGAAAAGTTGACAAGTTTGTCAGGGTTGTTTCTAATAATAGATGCCATAATATTAGAACTGATAGTTCACTGGTCTTCAAACACCATATGAGTGCCACTGTTTTGGCCCACGTAGTACTTCTTTATTTTTATTTTTATTTTTTTTAAAGACGGGGTTTCACCATGTTGGTCAGGCTGGTCTTGAACTCCTGACCTCAGGTGATCTGCCCGCCTTGGCCTCCAAAGTGCTTGGATTACAGGCGTGAACCACCACACCTGGCCATACTTATTTAAAGTATGATTCTGTTCACATGAGGCTCAGCTCTTCAGGTCACCACAGTCCCCAGCATTTCTTATTGTCTGTCACAATTGACATTACCTGCCTGGCCTCTTTCTGTGTGCACTTGAATCTGTGACCCCAGGCTTAAACCCATTAAGGAAATGTATATGAGGACCCTGGGAGACAAACACTCTTCCCTCTTAGGAAGAACCGGAAGATTAGGAGAGAGAAGGTTTCCCTCATAAGAGGGAAAACCCCAGGGTTATAGTCAATAGTGAGCCAGGGCTTCTTCGTATCACAGTGAGTGGAAATTCTGGACTCTCAGGCCTGCACCACTTGGGTCCAAATGCCTGAGGAGATGGAGGTGTTACAAAAGGAGCAGTACTCCCACGACAGGAGAGTAAGAAAGAGGTGCATGGGAGGCCTCGAGTCACAGTGAGGAAATTCAAGTCCCCTTCTTTTTCCTACACGATTCATCCACCAAACAGATATTCAATGTTCACTGTGTGCCAGCAATAAACCAACATTTGTGGGCTTTTAATTACACAGTCTCTCTCTCTATCTCTCTCTCTCTCTCTCTCTCTCTCTCTCTCTCTCTCTCTCCTCTCTCTCTCCTCTCTCTCCTCTCTCCTCCTCTCTCTCTTCGGCCTAATTCAAGGGGGAGATGTCATGGGGGGGAGTTATGAGAAGTCAGACGGGGGATGTGCAGTGGAGCCAGAGTGGACTGGAGGGTGTGTCCTTTCTCCTAGAGTAGAGGTTCACACAGTGTTGCTGGATACACAGCCAGACAACAAACAACTAGGCAGAACACACTAAAAATTGGAAATGGGCCTCAGAAGTGGGTTATGCTGGCCAGGTGTCGTCTGTCTAGTGTGTCCAGGCAGCAAAGAGTTGGGAACCGTTACTGAAGAAAAACAAGAACTGTGGAGGAGCGATTGTTTGAGGATGCAGTGATCGTAAAGAATAGAACGGACCCGGCGTGGTGACTCACGCCTGTAATCCTAGCACTTTGGGAGACCAAAGCGGGCAGATCACGAGGTTAGGAGATTGAGACTGTCCTGGCCAAAATGGTGAAACCCCCGTTTCTACTAAAAGTACAGAAATTAGCTGGGCGTGGTGGTGGTGCACACTTGTAGTCTCAGCTACTTGGGAGGCTGAGGCAGAAGAATTGCTTGAACCCGGAAGGTGGAGATTGCAGTGAGCCATGATCGCGCCACTGCCCTCCAGCCTGGCGATGGAGCGAGACTGCATCTCAAAAAAAAAAAAAGATAAAAAAAGAATAGAATGGACTCTTTGGTCAGTCAGCCTAGATTTGAATCCTAGCTCCATCACTGATGTTGTGTGGTTGATTTTCTTACCCTTAAATGGTCCCTACCTCAAATTAATATGGTGGCTGGCAAATAATAAGCACTCAATAAATGATGGCTGCTGCTATTATTTTCATCAATAAAATTATATTAATCTACATTGTTAATTATTATTATCATTTCCAGTTAAACTTCAGATTCAAAGCCATAGACTATACCTGCATGCACACCCACCCACACACAAAACACACAATTATATTCAGAAATACCCCTGGGGCCCAACCTGAAATTACAGACTAATAAACCCTGGACAAAGCCAATCATATATAAAAGCAATAATCCAACAGCCATAAACTTCTACCACTACGTTAAAAGAGAAATGGCGATCTATGACTCAGAGCTGTGGAATATTCAGAGACGCAAGTGACTGGCAGGGTTGGGACAATAACCTGGGATTACCTCCTGTTCTGATAAGACCCTTGGAAACTGGGTGCAGCTGCAGCCCAGATGCTTGAACAGGAGTGTGATGGTCCATGAAGTACCCAGTGAGTCCAGTGAAGTGGACCTGAAAATGTCACTGTATTATGAAAACAATTTATCACTCTTTGAGAAGACAGAGTGATGGGGAAAGTGCTGGCCTGGAACTTGGAAGTCCTAGAGTCCACGGAGGGTCTATTAGGACCTATCCTCTCAATGCCTGGGTTTCCCATATCAGTAGCCCCTGACCATGGCATGAACGTTCCTCATCCACCTTTGCGATTATGGCAGCTCTGTCTGGAACACCATAATCTCACCTCCTCCACCTCATCCGGATGGTCTCAGGATCTCCAAATTTTAAACAGAAATATATCCTCCCCCACAGCAGACATTTTATCATCAAGACCAATTGGCAAAAATATAGACATAGCCTTTGTGTTATCATAGGCTGCAGGCAGGTCTTTTCCTTAGGACATTGAAGCATAAGGATTGATTGGTTGACTGATTGGGGATGGAATCTTGCTGTGTTACCCAGGCTGGAGTGCAGTGGTGCAATCTCAGTTCACTGCAACCTCTGCCTGCTGGGTTCAAGCGATTCTTCTGCCTCAGCCTTCCAAGTAGCTGGGATTACAGGTGCCCACCACCAAGCCTGGATAATTTTTGTATTTTTAGTAGAGACAGGGTTTCACCATGTTGGCCAGGCTCGTCTTGAACTCCTGACCTCAGGTAATCCACCCACCTCAGCCTCCCAAAGTGCTGGGATTACAGGCATGAGCCACCAAGCCCTGCCAAAGCATAGGGACTTAAACTAAACAGCCACACTTCCAAGACATGCTGCAAGGCAGGAGGGACAAATGTCCACCTCTGTTTTTTTTTTTTTTTTTTTTTTTGAGACAGAGTCTTGTTCTATTGCCAGGCGCCAGGCTGAAGTGCAGTGGCGTGATCTCGGCTCACTGCAACCTCCACCTCCCAGTTTCAAGCGATTCTCCTGCCTCAGCCTCCCGAGTAGCTGGGACCACAGGCGCACGCCACCATGCCCAGCTAATTTTTGTATTTTTTAGTAGAGATGGGGTTTCATCATGTTGGCCAGGATGGTCTTGATCTCTTGACCTCGTGATCTGCCCACCTCAGCCTCCCGAAGTGCTGGGATTACAGGTGTGAGCCACCACGCCGGGCCCACTTCATTCCTTTTTTGAGACAGAGTCTCACTCTGCCGCCAGACTGGAGTACACTGGCACGATCTCAGCTCACTGCAACCTCCGCCTCCGAGGTTCAAGTGATTCTCCTGCCTCAGCCTCCGGAGTAGCTGGACTACAGGCACCTGCCGTCACGCCCAGCTAATTTTTGTATTTTTAGTAGAGATGAGGTTTCACCATATTGACCAGAATGGTCTCGATATCTTGACCTTGTGATCTGCCCACCTCAGCTTCCCAAAGTGCTGGGATTATAGGTGTGAGCCACCGCGCCCGGCATATTAACCTCATTTTACAGGCAAAGGAATTGAATCTCAGTAAGGTGGGGGTGACTTGCCCAACATCACAGAGCTGGGAAATGTTCAGTCAACTCCACATCCGCCTTATCTGCTTAAATTCCAGGGTGCTCTCCTTCATAGTCAGCTATGTCCGAGGCAGCTGTATCATCTCCAAGTGATATGGTCTCTGAGGGATCTCTGGGCCCAGGGACTTGGGAACAGTCCCCTCCAGGTAGAGGGGGAATCCTTAGGGAAAGCCTCAAGGTATAGTTGGAAACATCCTAAGAGATGTTTGGATTGTATCAGCGAACAAGACACAAAGAGCTCCATCTCTGTGGAATTTACATTCTAGTGGGAGAGTCAATAAGCCATAAACGTAACTACTACAGAGATTATATAAGACGTTAACAGGTTATAAGGGCTACAAAGAAAGAAAAGAAAGAGGAAGGAAGGAAGGAAAAGAAAGACCAAAATGACAGAAGGAAAGAGAAAGAAGAAAGAAAAGAAGAAAGAGAAAAGAAAAGAAAGAAAGGGGATGGGAAATGGGCATCAGAAGTGTCAGGATAGAAGGAAATGTTGCAATTTTAAATGAGGCAGTCAGGAAAAGTGTCATTGAGAAGGTGACATTTGACCAGAGACTTGAAGATCAGGGAAGGAACTACAGGATATCCAGGCAAAGAGGTTTCTGGGCAGACAGAAGAGCCAGAGCAAAGGCCCTGAGGTGGAAGCATTCCTGGTGTGTACAGGAGACAGCAAGCAGCACAGGGTGGCTGCAGCAGAGTGAGCTGGCGGTGGGGAGATAAGGGAGACCAATCACGTGGGGCCTCCGGGACCACTGTAGGAACCTTGACTTTTACTCTGAGTAGAACTGTAAGCCCTTGGAGAGTCCTGAGCAGAGAAATGACTGATCTGGTTCATGTTTTAAATCTGGCTGCCTTATTAGGAGTAGATTGGAGGAAACAAAAATGGAAGCCCTGGAAGCCACCAACATGAACAATCAGGGAGAAGACAGAAGGCCAGCAAAGGAATGAACAGAGAGGTAGGAGAAAAACTGTAGTGTGTTTTCCTGGAAGCCAAAATGAAGACAGTCTCTCAAAAGAGGGAGTGGGTCTAGGTCTATTTAGCCCCGTTCCAAGACGGGGGAACATTCATTGCAGTGAATGTTCCACAAAGCATATCAAGTCCTTTAAAATTCTTGAGCTGACCTTGCTTGTCTCCTCCCAAGCCCATTTCTATCTGAAGCATTTGCAGCTCCCCAAACACGGGGTGCTTGTTCTTAACACTGAGCCTTTCCATAGTTCTTCCTTGGCCTGGAAACTTCTTGTCAATCCTTCAGGTTTTGGCTGAGATGAGACACCTCCTTTCAAGTCGTACCCTGCTCGGTGCTCCCTGAACATCTAGCGCTTATTCCACCTGGAGCATTTACTACGCTATTGAGATTGGCTGTTGAACCTTTCTGCCTCCTCCAAGAGAGGTTAACTTTATTGAAGGCAGAGAATATTTATCCTTCAAACAGAACTTGAAAAATAAGTAATAATTTTTTTTTGAGACAGAGTCTCGCTCTGTCACCCCAGGCTGGAGTACAACAGCACGATCTCGCCTCACAGCAACCTCCGCCTCCCAGGTTCAAGCCATTTTCCTGCCTCAACCTCCCTATAGCTGGGACTACAGGCACCTGCCATCATGCCCAACTGATTTTTGTAATTTTGCAGAGACACGTTTTCACGATGTCGGCCAGACTGGTCTTGAAGTCCTGATCTCAGGTGATCTGCCTTCCTCAGCCTCCAAAAGTGCTGGGATTACAGGTGCGAGCCACTGCACCTGGCCAATATTTTTCAATGAATGAGAAAATACATTTTGGGGCATTCTTGGGACGTGTCGAATTGAGGTTTTTATGGGACACAGAAGGCAGAAACATCTGGTAGAGCAGTGGTGTGCTGGGAAATATTTATCAACTGGCTCTTAGTGGAAAAGGTTCCGATTTGTTGAATTCCACAATGTCAACACTCCCACCATTGGTATTCAGGCTAAATGTGGCATTGCTAAATACAGAGTTGAGAAGAGGCGTGCACTATTGGCTCTCACAAGTTGATGTGAGCAGGCTCCTGCACAGCGCTGCCTGTGGGCAGGTGGATTTAAGGGTATGAGGTTCAGGAGTGCGACGTGGACTGGAGAGATGGATTTGGTAGTCGTCTTCAAGGTGATGGTCTTTGGAGCCTGGGGAACAGCAAGTCAACCCAAGGAGTTGATTCCAGGTCAAAAGAAGAGAACTGGAATCAAATTAGTTACAACACCAACATTTTATGTAGCATATGGAAAAGGAGCATGTTTGAAGGAGAAAGACCTGAATGAAAAAAAATCATTCAGGAGAATAATTTAGGAGAAACCCCGAATGATTTTCTCATTCGTACAGGAAGACCTGAATGAGAAAATCAGGAAAACCAGGTCATACAGTGTCAAGGAAGTCAGGGAATAGGAATTCTCAAGAAGATTCTTCCCACCGTCAACATTGTGCAAAGAGATGCAGTTATGCAAGGTCTGGAAAATGCCTGTTGTGTTTCAAAGTGAGCAGGTTATTATTAACCAGAGTGGTACGGACAGTGGCCAGAGTATAGAGAGGAAAGTGAGAAGAGTGTATATGGCCAGGGATGGTGGCATTTTGGGTGTTGTATTAGTTACCTGTTGCTACATAACAAACTATAATAAAACTTACTAGCTTAGGCTGGGCACAGTGGCTCACACCTGTAATCCCAGTACTTTGGGAGGCTGAGTTGGCAGATCACTTGAGGTCAGGAGTTCAAGACCAGCCTGGCCAACATAGCAAAACCATGTCCCTATTAAAAATACAAAAAATTGAGCCATGCGTGGTGGCACGTGCCTGTAATCCCAACTGCTCTCATGCTCAAGGCATGAGAATTGCTGGAACCCAGGAGGTGGAGGTTGCAGTGAGCCAAGATTGTGCCACTGTACTCCAGCCTGGGTGACAGAGCAAGACCCTGTCTCAAAAACAAAACAAAAAACAATGCAGTAGTTTAAAACAACAATAAACATTATCTCACAGATTCAGTGAGTCAGGAACTTAGGAGAAGCAGATCTGGGCAGTTTAGACCTGGGATCTCTTATGATGTTACCTGGGGCTATGGCCATCTGAAGGCTTGAATGGGGCTAGGGGACCTCATGTGGTTGGCAAACTACTGGCCGTTGGTAGGAGGCCCCAATTCTTCCCCATGTGGACCTCTCTGTAGGGCTGCTTGAGTATCCTCACAATATGGCAGCTGGTTTCCTCCAGAGTGAATGATCCAAGAGAGCATAGCAGAAGAAGCTGCAAGTGTCTTTAATGGCCTAGCAGAAATACACCATTACTTCTACAAACCCTGTCAGTCACACAGACCAGCAGTGATTCAGTGTGATGGGGACGAATCAAGGGCATATCAGGAGACAAACATCATAGGGGCCATCTTGGAGGCTGCCTACCAGAGATGGAGACCCGGCAGGGGCTGGTAGGATTGACTGGCCTCAGGGTTGCAAACAGACTCTGATATTAATCTGCTTCATGGAATCACAGGTATATTTCACTTCCCCAGTAGAGGTGTTATTCAAGCTCCCAGTGCTGAGACATCCTTCTGTAGTCTTCGGGGTTGGTGCAGGAAGAAGCCTAGCAGTGCGGATAATTTTTTCTATGAAAACCATAAGCCAACATAGGCTGGGCCTAATGTGCAGCCTCGTTATTGAGGCTATTTCAAATACAGACTCCCTCTCTTGGAAAGTACACAATGATTGGGCCTAAAACTGTGCAGTCAGATGGAGGTAACACCATGATCGCAATAGTGGAGGCACATTTTCTCTGATTCAGGATAAACCTCACTGATGAGGACTTACCTCTTTCTATCACTGAGATTCCTTTTTTTTTTTTTTTTTTTTTTGATGGAGTCTTGCTCTGTCGCCCAAGTGCAATGGTGTAACATTGGCTCACTGCAACCTCCGCCTCCCGGGTTCAAGCGATTCTTCTGCCTCAGCCTCTCGAGTAGCTGGGATTACAGGTGTGCACCACCACGCCTGGCTTATTTTTGTATTTTTAGTAGAGACAGAGTTTTGCCATGTTGGCCAGGCTGGTCTGGAACTCAGGCCTCCCAAAGTGATAGGATTATAAGTGTGAACCACCGAGTCCAGCCTTGAGATTCCTTTTTCCTAATAGTAAGATACAAAATTTGGGGGAAATGTTTTTACTTTCCCAGTTTTGTGTATCATAAATCTGTAAGGGCTTATAATAATAGACATAACACATACTATCCTGGTTAGAGTTCAGCATCAAATTTGTGGAAGATGCTGGGCGCGGTGGCTCATGCCTGTAATCCCAGCATTCTGGGAGGCCAAGCTGGGTGGATCATCTGAGGTCAGGAGTTCCAGACCAGCCTGGTCAACATAGTGAAACCCCATCTCTACTAAAAATACAAAAATTAGCTGGGTATGGTTGCAGGTGCCTGTAATTCCAGCTGCTCAGGAGGCTGAGCCAGGAGAATCACTTGAACCCAGGAGGCAGAGGTTGCAGTGAGCCAAGATTGTGCCACTGCACTCCAGCCTGGGCGACAGAGTGAGATGAGACTCGATCAAAAAAAAAAAAAAAAAAGGAAAGTGTGGAAACAACTAGAATGTTCTACCTAATCACCTGTGGGACGTTCTCTGCTGCTGCCATCTTGTGGCCACTTTGAGTAATAACAATCACAGTGTGCCTTGGGTCCCGTGATTCACCATTGTAGGAAGGTCCTCTGGATTCTGGGTGAATGTTTCCGATGGCAGGTTTCTAATTATTCTGCAAGGCAGGCTGTACCTATGGTGTAAAGCTTTGCTTATTAGAAAGTTCTTTCTGAAACTTAGTCAAATTCTGCTTTTATTTAATTTCTATACAATTAGTTTTCTACTTTCTAATTTTTTTCTTTTTTAGGGACAGGGTCTTGGCCTGTTGCCTAGGCTGGAGTACAATGGCATGATCATAGCTCACTGCAGCTTCAAATTCCTGGGCTCAAGGAATCCCCCTAGTTTAGCCTCCCAAGTAATTAGGATTATGGGTATGTGCCACCATGCCTGGCCAATTTATTATTATTATTTGAGACAGAGTCTTACCCTGTCACCCAGGTTCAAGTGATTCTCCTGTCTCAGCTTCCCAAGTAGTTGGGATTACAAGTGCACACCAACATACTGGCTAATTTTTGTGTTTTTAGTAGAGATGAGGTTTTACCATGTTGCCCAGGCTGGTCTCAAACTCCCGGCCTTAAGTAATCCATCTGCCTCAGCCTCCCAAAGTGCTGGGATTACAGGTGTAAGCCACCACACCTGTCCTGCCTGGCTGATTTTTAAAATTATTTTTTGTAGAGAGAGGGTCTAGCTATGTTGCCCAAGCTGGTCTTGAACTCCTGTGCTCAAGCAATCCTTTTGCTTGGCCTCCCGAAGTGTTAGGATTACTGGTGTGAGCTGCTGCACCCAGCCCTCTAATTCTTAAAAAAAAAAAAAAAAGAAAAAAATATTGAAGGCAGCTGCTTATAATATTCCCCAAATCTTTTTTCTAAATATTTTAGCTTCTTCATCTCTGCCTAAATAATATGATTCCCAGAGCCCTCATTCATCATCCAGGATCTCAGACAGGGATGCTGGTGCAAGTGATTTACTGGGGGTGTGGCCTCAGGGGAAACCTGCAGGGAAGCAGGATGGGGAAGAGGGCAGAGCTAAGCAAGGATGCAGTCTCAGCCAGAGACCAGCCCAGCCTGATGCCACGGGGAGCTCTGGATCCTGAGTGGTGCTACAGAGTGAGTCTCACCTTGAGGCAAAGGGTTCAGCCTTGTATTTTGTGTCACTCAGTCATTGGCTTTTCGGCGTGAGGGGGAGTTGGGGGAAACTTTCCTGAGTGAAGTGGTTCCCATTAGGGTAAAGGCAATTCTCAGGAGGGTTAGCAGCAGTGCTCAACAGCATGTGGGGAATGGGTGACCAGGAAAGAGGATCTGTATACCTTCTGCTCATGTCTCATTTCAGTCATTATACTCAGACCAGGACCCAAATATCCCAGGTATAGTCTGAAGGGTAGTATTCAAGGGATCCAGGCCGAGCACAGTGGCTCATGCTTGGAATCCCAGCACTTTGGGAGGCCGAGGTGGGCAGATCCCTTGAGCCTGGGCTGTCCTATTCTTGGACTTCTAGGTACAGAATAAGATATTTCTTTGTTTAAGCCAGATGGGTTTGGGACTGTTTTATACCTTCTGGTAAAAACATTCTGTCATTGAATTTGTATGTGCACTTTTGATTCAGGGTTGAAGCTTTCTGTAATTTACTATTAAATAATTATAACACAGTATCTCAGGTGGGTTCCCCTGGAAGCTGAGTCTGAGACAGGGGTTTGAATACACATGATTTATTGAGGTTATGCTCTCAGGAGATGAGTAAAGGAGGTGGTGAAATGCAAAAGGAAAATGGAGGACTGGGCGCAGTGGCTCACGACTGTAATCCCAGCACTTTGGGAGGCTGAGGCGGGTGGATCACGAGGTCAGGAGTTCGAGACCAGCCTGGCCAATATGATGAAACTCTGTCTCTAGTAAAAATAGAAAAAAATTAGCTGGGCGTGGTGGCACATGCCTGTAATCCCAGCTACTAGGGAGGCTGAGGCAGGAGAATTGTTTGAACCCAGGAGGTGGAGGTTGCGGTGAACCAAGATTGCGCCTGGGCAACAGAGCGAGACTCCATCTCAAAAAAAGGAAAGGAAAAAGGAAAGAGATGAGCAAGGATGTGGTTGCATGTGAAGTCTAGCTTTGGCCTGATTTATGGGCGGTTCTGGAGCTGTATCGTCCATATGGTAGCCATTAGCCACATGTAGCTATTTAAATTTAAATTAATTAAAAGGAGTTAAAATGTAAAGTTCAGTTATTTAGTCACATGCCAAGTGCTCAGTGGCCACAGGAGAAGCTCATAGGGAAAGTCATTAGCCATAGCAATCGTAGCAGCCCCAAACTCACCATCAGGTATAGGTATCTGGAGAGAGTACCAGCTGTGACTACTACCCATGGTATCTAAGCAGACATGAGCTGCATGCAGTGGTACTGGCAGAGAGATTAGGCAACACTCCTTTTTTGCTGATCCACATTGGGAATTCAGAATCTCCTGAGACTGCTCCTAAGGAGCACCTTTATTTCCTAACAATCCCTAGAGTTCAGACACATACCAACTACATAAACATATCTGATAGGCGGGTCACTTTAGTGGTGCTCAGATTGCAGCGGGGGACAATGGAGGCTCAGAGAGCAGACTAGAAGGGAGAAAGAGACCTGGCACAATGAGTAAGAACTAGAAAAAAGTGCCTGAATGTCAAAGAGAACTGGTGAGCACAGAGGTCTGACTCTGGACAGAACTTGAAGCTGCCACTGGAACTGTCTCATCCAGCCAGTGTCCTACAAGAAAGAAAGAATAGTGTATACATTTTCACTTTTTCACTATGTTCACCTCACTTTTTTTTTTGAGTCAAAATCTTTCTCTGTCGCCCAGGCTGGAGTGCAGTGGCACAGTCTCAGCTCACTGCAACCTGCCCTGCCTGGGCTCCAGCAGTTCTCCTGCCTCAGCCTCCTGAGTAGCGGGGACCACAGACATGTACCACCACGCCCGGCTGATATTTTTTATTTTTTTATTTTTGTAGAGACGGGGTCTTACCATTGTTGCCCAGGCTGGTCTGAGACCTGGACTCAAGTGATCCACGCGCCTTGGCCTCCCAAAGTGCTGGGATTACAGGCGTGAGCCAGTGTGCTCGGGGTGACCTGTAATCTGGCACAGTTTGTAATTCCCACCACCTTGCACACCTCACTTCTGTAACATGTTCTCCTATGTTTCATGTTTGTTTACTCTGTGGTTATCTCTTCATGTGACACCAACTTTGTAATGCCATCTTCCAGAAAGAGAATAGAAGATAATTCAGTCTTTCCTCTTACATGGTTGAGCACAATTTGTTTTTTGTTATTGTTACTTTATTTTTATTTTATTTATTTATTTAATTATTTATTTTGAGACAGAGTCTCACTCTGTCACCAGGCTGGAGTGCAATGGTGTGGCCTTGGCTCACTGCAACCTCCACCTCCCTGGTTCAAGCAATTCTCCTGCCTCAGCCTCCCGAGCAGCTGGGACTACAGGCATGTGCCACCATGCCCAGCTAATTTTTTGTATTTTTAGTGGAGACAGGGTTTCACCATATTGACCAGGCTGCTCTTGAACTCCTCACCTCGTGATCCACCCACCTCGGCCTCCCAAAGTCCTGGGATTAAAGGCATAAGCCACCCAGCCCGGCAATTTTATTTATTTTTATGACTTAAAAAAATGTTGTGTGTATATCATAGCTGTACATATATAGGGGGTAGATGAGATGTTTTGATACAGGCACGCAATGTGAAATAAGCACATCATGGGAAATAAGCACATGATAGGGAATGAGGTATCCATCCCCCTCAAACATCCTTTGAGTTACAAACAATCCAATTATATTCTTTAAATTGTTTTTAAATACACAATTATTATTGGCTATAGTCACCTTATTGTGCTTTCAATAATACTTATTTTTATTTTACTATTTTATTTTTTTTTTTTTTTTTTTTTGAGACAGGGTCTTGCTCTGTTGCCGGGCTACAGTGCAGTGGTGTGATCATAGCTCAGTCCAACCTTTACCTCCTGGGGTCAAATGATCCTATTGCCTTAGCCTTTCAAGTAGCTGGGACTACAAGTGTGCACCATCACAGCCATCTAATCTTTTAATTTTAACATTTTTTGTAGAGATGGGGTCTCGCTTTGTTGCCTAGACTGGTCTTGAACTCCTGGGCTCAAGTGATCCTCCCACTTTGTCTGTGCCCTGCCTATTACTGCTACTTTAGAAATATTTCTTTTTGCTTCACAACTCACTGTGGGAAATGACTCATTATTACCTTCCTTCTCAGTTCTTTGATCAGGGGTTACTTCTTGTCTGGAGGGAAGTCCTCAAATTTCATAGCTGTGGCCCAGTAGCTGCTACCAGGGCAATAGCTGCTGGTTCTGCTCGGGTCACATCCTCACTGCCCTGTTCCATCACTGGTTTGGTCCTGGGGGGGTAAGCAGGAGGGGGTTGGGAGTGCAGGAGAAGTAACTATGAGCCTGAGTCACAGTCACTCCTGAGCAGGAAGCCGAGGAACTTCTCACTCAGATTCCTCACCTTGAGGTCAGAGATAGAATCCAGAGGCTAAACCACATAACCCGGCTATCATGAATAATATGACAGACATAGCTCTCACTGTTGTCAATTAATAAATTAATACACTTTATTTGTCTATCTGGAGATGCTGGTTCATGTGCACTTGCTTCTGAGAAGATGTCTGCTGTCAGTGTTTTGAGAAAACAGTTTCTGAGTCTGCAAGACTGAGCGCGTTGGTAAATTCAGCAAGGTAATTAAATGCCACCCTTGGAGGTTTCCTGGAGAACAGTCTGTTCTAGATGACCACCTGGACTACGAGTGTTGATGGAGAATGCCTTTCTCTACCTGAATCTCTACACTGAGAACTTATTAATGAAATGTATAGATTTTTCCAACTTATGTTTACGACATCATAATGAGGTAATTATAGCCAGATAAGCTCGTATTGTCTCCATTTAATAGCTAGGAAGGTCCAGGCATATATTGGGTAAGTCAGTGTTTTTCAAGGAATGTCTTCCAGAACACAAGGCCCCTAGGTGATTCATGAAAAGGGGTTCTGTGGTAAATTATGACTGGGACGACTCTGAATGATTTCCAATATATGTTAGTATATTAAAGGTTCTGAAGGCAGCAGTTAAGAACTCTATATGGGGCAGGTGCAATGGCTCATGCCTATAATCCCAGCACTTTGGGAGGCTGAGGTGGGAGGATCACTTGAGCCCAGAAGTTCAAGACCAGCCTGGACTTGTAGAGACCCGGTCTTTACAAAAATTGGAAAGTTAGCTGGGCATGGTGGTGCACACCTATAGTCCCAGCTACTCGGAAGGCTGAAGTGGGAGGATCACCTGAGCCCAAAATTCAAGGCTGCAGTGAGCCAAGATCATGTCACTGCACTCCAGCCTGGGCAACAGAGCGAGATGCTGTCCTTTAAAAAAAGCAGCAGCTGAAGAAGGCTACATGAACTAAAATCTGTTTAACGTTGATCAAAAGGATTTAGCAAAATTATTGGACCTTAAGCCTCCTGTTTCCGCATATATCTTCTCTTATTCCCTCCTGTTTTCACAGAGGATTTGTCTCTTTCCACCTAAGGCCAATCTCTCCATTTATACCTAGGACCCTATCTCCCTCTCCTTCCATTCTTAGGAATCTTCTATTTCTCAATTCTCTCCCTCCTCATCCTAGGACTGATAGCATCTCCCTGCTTTTGCTAATCATCCTATTTGATTTTCCAGTACCTATATAATTAGTTCCCCATCGTGGTATGAGTTATGTTTTCCTGATTTGACCCTGACTGATGATGATACATGGAAATATCAGAAAATGGGGAAAAAGGGGGAAGGAGAACATTTGAGAATCAGGCAAACTCTGCTTGACTTGGTAGATTACCTTGAAGTCAAGGTACCTTGGGGAAAGTAGTGGAGATCAGGAGGCAATGGCAGTACACTGATGTCTATAAGCTCTTACCTAGGCATCACTGTTTCCTGTGAAAGCAGATGTCCTCCACACTACGGGTTGTGGGAAAGTTGTATGAGTAGAGAAAAAGAGCAGGTTACAGAGGAAAGCCCATCTCCCTGTATATGAGCAATTCTCTCTGGTTGTCAGTAAGTCACAAATAAGTCAGTGCTGTCATCTAGTTGCCTGGGGTGGGGGTCAGAGGACTTGCCCCACAGCAGATACCTCTTCGTCTGGGAGCAAGTTGGGCACAGCTTCTTTTGGCTGCATCTGTAACCTGTCCTGGGTCGGGCCAGCAGCTGAGTTGTCACAGTTTGTGGCTGGTGCCTATTGTTAAATGTCAATATTTTCACAGTCATCCCACACTGCTATGCTATGGCATTTGTCCCTTGACCCTAGGAGGACAAGCAGTTCTTTCATAAATAATAGGAAAAGATAGAAGAGAGACTGTCTTTTTCTCTCAAAGAGGGTTCAGGCCAGTAGCAGGTTATTGTACTCTGAATAATGCCCTTTCAAATGCAGAAAGAATATAATTCTCACACACACACTTCTGGGACCATTAGAGACACCAGTTTACTGAGCGTGACTTTTGCAAGATGATTCGGTAATGAAATGTAATCCTCAAAGTCTGAAATAAGTAAAATGTGCTTGAAGTATAGACTTCACTGTGCTTGAAGTATAGAAAACAAACACTGAATCCAGAAGTGCTGGGCAGACAGGAAGTTCCACATGTAAGAATGCTCTATCAGTTGAGGTGTCTCTGGAGTTCTCTGGAGGTTGAATCTGGAATGACCAGTTCTTGGGTGTGCCCCATTGCGGAGCTAACTGGTACAGGAGCTATCTGGGGTGAAATCACCACTCCTGAGAAGGAAAGTCTCTCCTCCACCTTTCCCAGGCTGAAAAGACAGCTTGGCTTGGAGGTGGCATGGGTGGAGCTTTCAGCTGAGACTAGAGGCCCAACTATCCTCCTGGTATGAGGAGAAGGTGACCCTATACTCTTCCTGCTGTCACAGGAACCATGGAGTGCAGCTGTTGGGGAATTACCCCTGATGGAAGGAGGGCATAAATGCTCATTCTCCTCTGAAGTCTGTAAAGTGCAGCCATAAACATCCCAGACTCTCAAATGTGAAACATTTGTCCTTTCGCACCTGGGTTGAGAAGTCAAGCCTAATTCTTTTAATAATGCCCCAATGCCTTGAACTTCATCTCATCTATTCCTATAGGAGCCTAGCACCCCAGGGGAAGGAAATCTAGCACCCCAGAAACCCTGCTTAAGACAAATAATCCTCAGCTGGACTTGGTGGCTAATGCCTGTAATCCCAGCACTTTGAAAGGCAGAGGTGGGAGGGTCACCTGAGGCCAGGGGTTCAAGACCAGCCTGGGCAATATAATGAGATTCTAGCTGAAGAAAGAAAGAAAAGAAGTAAGAAAGAGAGAGAGAAAGAGGAGAGAGAAAGAGTGTTGTAAAAATCCTTAGTGTTTAAAATAAATTTCCATGATTAGGAAAATGTCAGTAAAAGGTCTTTATTTATTATTATTATTATTATTATTATTGAGACAGAGTCTTGCTCTGTCTCCAGGTGCCAGGCTGGAGTGCAGTGGCATGATCTCGGCTCACTGCAACCTCCACCTCCCAGGTTCAAGCAATTCTCCTGTCTCAGCCTCCCAAGTAGATGGGACTACAGGTGTGCACCACCACACCCAGCTAATTTTGTATTTTAATAGAGAGTGGGTTTCACCATGTTGGCCAGGATGGTCTTGAACTCTTGACTTCATGATCCCCACCTCGGCCTCCCAGAGTGCTGGGATTACAGGTGTGAGCCACAGTGCCCGGCCTATTATTATTTTTGAGACAGAGTTTCACTCTTGTTGCCCAGGCTGGAGTGCAATGGCGCAATCTCGGCTCACTGCAACCTCTGCCTCCCGAGTCCAAGTGATTCTACCACCTCAGCCTCCAGAGTAGCTGGGATTACAGGCATGCACCACCACGCCCAACTAATTCTGTATTTTTAGTAGGGATGGAGTTTCTCCATGTTGGTCAGGCTGGTCTCGAACTCCTGACCTTGTGATCCACCTGCCTCAGCCTCCCAAAGTGCTGTGATTACAGGTGTGAACCACTGTGCCCAACCAAAAGTCTTTATTTTTTTAAGATTTAATTTTCTTAAACTTTAAGTGCTACCCTTTAAAAATTATTGATGACACAAACAAACATAAATTTCCTTACTTCCTCCTCAGGAGGCAGTTCCCAGTAATGAGAGGATATTTTTTCTTTTTTTCTAAGTGCAAAATCTTCCTAGTAACTTCCTTATAACAATTGCCTCTCCTGCACGTGAGGACAGGGTTCAGTGATACGCTTTGGAATGGAAGATTGGAGAGGTGGGGCAGAGAAAGCTCTGCTTCAGGAAGGGGAGACAAAGATTGCCAAGTCCCTGTACTGGGTAGAGAAGACTGAGCCAAACAAGGCCAAAGTCTGCACGGGGAAGATCAAGACAGCAACACAGAGGGCAGCAGGGAGAGTTGTTTCGGGAGAAAAGATGCTTTTAATAAGATTATTCTGGGTAAATACTGTGCACTATACAATGTAGAGTATGCCCTTGGTTCCTTATAGAAAACCTAGACTCTAGAAAATTTAGATTCAAGAGTAAAATGTCTGTTTTCAATAGTGTGTGGAAGAGTCTGTTTTCCTTTGGAGATTTGGTTCCAAGACTGAGACAAGAAGAGCGTAACTGCTGCCCTTGGGTCTCCGCTACATGCTGGCTACACAAAGGTATTAAATTCTCATGGTAAAATTTCAAAACATAGAAACACACAAAGTGAAAAGTGAAATTTTCACCCCCCCTTCTGATTAATTACATTTTTCAGAGGTAACCTGTCCACAACTCACAGTTTGGTGCTTTAATGTTTTTCCTAAGCATTTATGGACACATATGATTGAATATTTGGCTCAAAAAAAATTCAAGGTGGAAACTAATTTTCCTTTGAAGTTTTGATGATAAAAGTCCACTGCCTACTTCTTCTTTTGGAATAGTTAATACATGCTTGGGGTATGAATTCAAAAGGTTAAAAGGATATAAAATAAGTCTCTTCATTACTGATCCTGCCATCTGCATCTTTTAGGAGTGAAAAATGCATGCAACTTAATTCCTTCCGTCCCCCACCACCAAAAGATATCAACCTATTACCCAAATACTCATTTAATCCTTACAGAAACTTTATGGTGGATACAATTACATGTCTTTATTTTAGAGATGAAGACACTGAAACATACAGAAGTTATTTTTCCTGATCACAAATAATAAATGGCAAAGCTGGGATCTGAACCAGTCAGTTGACTTTAATGGGAAATGTGCTTATTCATTACTCTATTCGGCCTTTCTATGGGAACCCATCACCCATTATCAACATGAGGCAAGCACTTCTTCTTCTTCTTTTTTTTTTTTCAAACCACAACAGAAACACAGTGTTCAAATGTTTGCAAGAGTGAATTAGGTTAGGTTACTTAAGAGTCTAATTAGCAAGTTGTTACTTAGTAAGGAGTAGGGAATTTGACACCTCATTCCTATTTCATCAACAGTTCTCCTCTTACCAAGGGACCTCCTTCTTGAAGTAAGAGTTACTTCTGGCTGGGCGTAGTGGCTCACCCCTGTAATCCAAGCACTTTGGAGGCCAAGGCGGGCAGATCACCTGAGGGCCAGAGTTCAAGACCTGCCTGACCAACATGGTGAAACCCCGTCTTAAAGAAAAAAAAAAAAAGATTTACTTCTTAGCTCAGTGTTGTCTTTTCTCTTCAAATGATTGTTCTGATTCAATTTTTGAGTCATCAACTGTGTAAATATCTCTGGAACATGTCATGTAAAAACAAATGTAAAACTGTTAAAAATTAAGTTGAACAGCTTAAAAATATTAGCAGACTGTGACTCAGAGAAGTGAAGAAGTGTTAAACATAGCTGGAGACCAGGAAAGGGAGCAGGAGGTCCTGGAGTCACTTTCCAGTTCTGTCGCTGAGATCACATTACTACGGACAAGTCAGTTTTTGGTTCTTCTTTGTGTCCGTTTGTCAAACAGGGCCACTAACAGTAAGAAGTAGCCCTTCACTTTTCCATAGTTTATTTACTTTATGCCAATCATGGGAATTAAATCAACAACAAACATTTTTTAAAACCCTCTAAAGATAAGTTATACCGGGCTGAAAAGTTGGCTAAATTCCAGAGAGTCTAAGTTTAGACTCTGATGTGTAGACCTCTCTTCCATGGGAAGTTTTCCAACTGTTTTATAATTAAAATGTACATAGCCTTACAATATTCTCTTGTAAAAGTAAATATTAAAAACATAACATTTTGAAGCATTCTGATGAAATATATTAAAACAATAGAGTAATACAAATATTTCAGTCTCTACATCTTAGTTACTTGTTACAACCAAAGTCTGTCTCCTCCCACCTCCATGTCTTGAGTAGAGCTGTAATGGAAGGAAGTAAGAGCTAGGGACATAAAGTATGTGACACCTACCCTAAATTCAACTCACTCCCCCCTTTCCCCTCACTCCCATCCTGTAAAACCCCTTGGAAGCATAAGCATCAAGATCCCCCGGGGACTGCAGTCATGCTTTCTAGGCTGAGTCCAGTAACAAATGGAGAAGTGTCCCATAGCAGAGTGGAGATTTATCAAAAGCAAAGAGACAGTGAGAAGAACATATAACTTGGACGATCAGGGACTATTCTATTTCCCCTAATTATACTTAGAGGGAATTTTCCCTTAGGGGAAAAGGAAAAGCTAATATCCAGGTTACATGAATTGTATAATACAATGTGACAGAACTATGATAACATACACACGAAAGATGACATTTTAACTTTGCTTATAACTAAATCAACAGAAACTAAAACAAAAGTAAAATACCATTCATCATCTTTTTGATTGACTCAACATGAAAAATGTATACATAAGGGCATTTCCCCACACCATCAGTAGAAATACACATTTTGGAGATCAACTTGGCATTAACCCTGCTTCTTAGATGGAACTTTCAATTATACTTCTGGAAATCCATTATTTTCTACATAAATATACACTCTAGTATACAAATATATATTTATAAAGTTGCTCATTTTAATAGTTTTTGTTAAAAACGTGCTTTGAATGAAAAGACCCCCAAACAGGCTTCG
Organism: Ateles fusciceps; assembly: GCA_036589455.1. NCBI lineage: Eukaryota > Metazoa > Chordata > Mammalia > Primates > Atelidae > Ateles > Ateles fusciceps. The sequence continues at coordinate 3,554,856 of JAZHEH010000734.1, read as the reverse complement.
TGTGAGCAACATGGCTGTTTATTCACCTGGGGTGCAGGTCGGCTCAGACCGAAAAGGGCGTTAGCAAAGGGCAGTGGGATAGGAGTTGGTTTTATAGGTTTGGGGTGGGCAGTGGAAAGTTACAGAGTAAGATCAGTTACAGTAGTGGGGTCAGGGGCAAGGAGTATACATTACCATACGTTCCGTAACAATGGCGGGTGGCGGTGAGGCAGAAGAGCCAGTTAAGATGGCAGGATTATCATAAGAACATTATCATAAGAACAGTTGAGATGGCAGGGTTGGGTGAGGGGCTTGTCCGGGGAAGCTCCTCTGGGCGATCAGGGACAATGGTGAATGCAGGCCGGGGCTGGGAGACCCACAATCAGCCAAGGCAAGCAGGACTTCAGACTTTCAGGCTTCAGGCTTGCATATGGAGACCTGACAATTTTGTATTAGCAAAAAACAGGAGAGAAGCTACATGCCTACCAATTAGAAATCTTAAATTATAATTCATATATAGTATAAAATACTATGCAATCATTAAAGAGATTGAAATACACATACTGATTAGAAATGATATTCATAGCATATTAATTGAATAAAGCAAGATATGGAATATGTATAATCATTTTTCATAAAATAAAACAAAACTAAATATATTTATATATAGATATTAAATGTAGATATATGTTTCATAAATACAGAAAAATTGAAAAACTGAATTACTAATAGAGGTTATTTGCAGAGACCAGATTATATCTTTTTGTTACAGTGAGTATATTACTTTGATATCAAAAGAAGAAAAAAATTCAGTGTGATATATACATTACCAACATGTAAGACTGAGGGTGTACAGAGATCATGATTAACTCCACTGATGTGTGTGTGTTTCGGGTGATTTGGGGAGTGGTATTAGAAAATGAAACAGATAATGCCATGTGAGCGCAGCATTGTCCAGAGTAGAGAAGTGGAAAAGGAAGAAAGGTCAAGGAGGACAACGAGTATACTTCTGTACTCATTACGATCTTCACAACTACTTTGTATAATTTGTCAAAAAAAAGAAAGGCAAGTATGTATATAAAAGCAGGTTGTGGGCTGGGGGGTGGTGGCTCACACCTGTAATCCCAGTGCTTTGGGAGGCTGAGGCAGACGGATCACCTGAGGTCAGGAGTTCGAGATCAGCCTGACCAACATGGCGAAACCTCATCTCTACTAAAAAATACAAAATTAGCCGGGCATGATGGCAGGCACCTGTAATCCCAGCTACTCGGGAGGTTGAGATCAGGAGAATCGCTTGAACCCAGGAAGTAGAGGTTGCAGTGAGCCGAGATGGTGCCACTGCACTCCCACCTGGGTGACAGAGCGAGATACCGTCTCAAAAAATAAAATAAAATAAAAGCAGGATGTGGCTGGGTGCAGTGGCTCACACCTGTAATCTCAGAACGAGGCTGAGCATGTGGATCACTTGAGCCCAGCTGCTGGAGACTAGCCTGGGCAACATAGTGAGACCCTGTCTCTTTCTCTTAAAAAAAGAAAAGGCAGAATGTGCCAGGGGAACTCTGAGTCAATTTGACATATCCGGAGCTTTGAAGTGTGAAGAACGGCGAGGCTGTAGTAAGAGGGAAAGCAGGAGCCAGGCTGCCGAGGGCTTCTTGCACTGCCTGGGAGCACGAACACTGTCATGTAGGAGGAGAGGAACATCAGCGATGTAAAAGATGGATTGGGAAGAAGCAAACCTGAAAACTAAGACTTATCATTTAAATGATAAGCTATAATGAAGACTGAGACTATTGGCAGGGGTAAATTAGAAAAGCAGATGGATTTCAGAAATATTTCAGAGGAAAATACACAAGACTTAGTGATTCTCTGGATATGGGTGATGTATAGAGAGGGATATCTTGATTGACTTCCAGACTTTGGGCTTTGGTATCTGGGAAGATGGAGATGACACCAGCCAAGGTAGAAAATACAGGTGAAAAAACAAGCTTATGAAAAGGAGAAGCAGCAAGAGGGTGAGAGGACACACAGAAAGAAGGGACAAGCCTGATGGTGATGGTGGAGGGGTTGGAGCAGATGATTTCGGTTTTGGACATGTTGAAGATGAGACGCCTATGGCCATTACGGGAAGTTGTCCAGTTGGCCAAAAAGGCAACTGGATGTATTAAGACTAAATAACGTCTTTCCCCCCCCCCATTGGCTGTGTATTGGAAAAACAAAAAGAAAACCAAAAAAACCCTGGCATGGTGGCTCACTCCTGTAATCCCAGCACTTTGAGAGGCCGAGGTGGACTGATCACTTGAGATCAGATGTTTGAGACTAGTATGGCCAGCGTGGTGAAACCCACCTCTACTAAAAATACAAAACCAGGCCTGTAGTCCCAGCTACTTGGGAGGCTGAGGCAGGAGAATTGCTTGAACCTGGAGGCAGAGGTTGCAGTGAGCCGAGATCACGCCACTGCACTCCAGCCTGGGAGACGGAGCAAGACTCCATCTCCAAAAACAAACAAAAAGAAGATGAATTAACTCTGTAGAAATGTAGTGTTAGGCCCTGCACTAGCACTGGCTGAGTTGCATGACAGACATAGTTCTTGCCCTGCTCAACGTGAGAGCCCAGTGGAGATGCTATAATCTAGAACAGAGATGTCCAGTCTTTTTGCTTCCCTGGACCACACTGGAAGAACTGTCTTGGGTCACACATAAAATACACTAACAGGCTGGGTCTGGTGGCTCATGCCTGTAGTCCCAGCACTTTGGGAGGTCAAGCAGACAGATCTCGAAGTCAGGAGATAGAGGCCATCCTGGCCAACATGGTGAAACCCCGTCTCTACTAAAAAAAAAATACAAAAAAAAAAAAAAAGCTGGGCATGGTGGCACATGCCTGTAGTCCCAGCTACTCCGGAGGCTGAGGCAGGAGAATCGCTTGAACCCAGGAGGCAGAAGTTGCAGTGAGCCCAGATCGCACCATTGCAATCCAGCCTGGTGACAGGGAGACTCTGTCTCAAAAAAGAAAAAAAAAATACACTAACAATAGCTGATAAGAAAAAAAACAAAAACAAAAACAAAAAATACCACAAAAGAACTCATAATGTTTTAAGAAAGTTTATGAATTTGTACTGGGCCACATTCAAAGCCATCCTCTGCCACATGCAGCCTATGGGCTGCGGGTTGGACAAGCTTGATCTAGAGCTCAGGGGAAGATGTAGGCTAGCGCTCTCAAAATACAGAGGGAGAGTGTTATGAGTGAGAATGAAACTCTTAGAATTTATAAATTTCATTTACTATGAACTGTATGCTTTACGTATATCATCTCATTTGAACTTCACAATAATCCTATGAAATATTATTAAAATGTTACAGATGAGGAAAATGAAATGCAGAGAGCTGAGACTTGGAGGTCACAATCTGGCCTAGATGGGTTCACACCGTCATTTGTTACTTTCCTACAGTTTCCATCGTCTTAAACACTATTTACATGTGCTTTGCACATAACCTCCGTTCCCTTTAGGCATTTGATTTTGTTTGCCGTGGTTTGCTTAAGTGCCAAAGGTTAAAGATCTAGAAAATGGACTTTTTTTTTTTTTTTTTTTGAGATGGGGTTTCATTCTTGTTGCCCAGGCTGGAGTGCAGTGGGAGGATCCTGGCTCACTGCAACCTCTGCTTCCCAGGTTCAAGAGATTCTCCTGCCTGAGCCTCCCAAGTAGCTGGGATTACAGGGGCTCACAACCACACCTGGTTATTTTCTTTTTTTTTTAATTTTTTTTAATTTTTAGTAGAGACAGGGTTTTGTCATGTTGGCCAGGCTAGTCTCGAACTCCTGACCTCAGGTGATTTGCTCACCTTGGCCTCCCAAAGTGCTGGGATTAGAGGAGTGAGCCACTGCGCCCAGCCTAAAAATGGATGACTTTTATGTAAACCAGAGACTGTGCTCTTAACCATTACGCTATACTCCTGTGACTGGCAGGTAAAAGCATTCTTGGTAAGGGTTAGGAAAATGCATCGCGTGGCCACGCAAAAGGACTGATGACACATTTGTGGTCAAAGGTCTCAGACGTGTATTGGTTCTTCTTGACTAGAAGCATTTTCTGACATGCTACTTTGTTATCTAAGGCTTAGAAAGCAATCTGAACCCCTAGCAATTATGTTGTTCTGAAAATGTTCTGAAACACAGAAATAGTATTTGCATTTTGTGCGATTGGAAGGGGTGGAAGAACGACACTTAGGTTTGGTCTATAACTATTAGGATTGCTTCCTTGTGTTGGATGGGTACTAGCTCCAATGGGAAAATAAATTCATGAGGCCTCTGATCATCATGATTGAGATGCAAGCCTATTTTACATGTCCTTCTCTTCAGTGAAGTGTGCTAATCCTTGAGCAGCTAGATAGGAAATAAGTTCAAATTACTAACATAGAAAATAGGGGCAGGCCAAGTGGTTCAGCTGGATCCGTGCAGAAGTCTGAGAAGTGGGCCAAAGCCTTAGCCTACAGAAGGTGATTTGCATCCAAACTTGTGGCACCCAGAGGAACTGAAGAATTGAGTAATTTCTAGGTTGAATTAAGTATAGCCAGTGAAAGAATGTTAATTTGCAGAGACCTGAAGCAGAATGTGGCTATGAGGAGGTTTAATGTTTTAACAACATTGTGTTACATGTGATGAAGGGTTTCAAGCCTGTCTCTCTTTTTGTGTCCTAGCAAAGCTATCCCCCCTTTTCACATAATTAACACTCTTCCGATCTTTGTCTTTCTCTAAGTGATATCTTGGATGCTTTTTATTTACTATTTATAACAGTTGGCTTTGATAGGGCCCATATATATGTATAAACACAGATATATGCAAATATGTGTATACATATAAAATTGGCAAACTCTGATGTACAGTTATGAATTTGGGGTGAGGATGCATATTGGGCATCGGGAGCTGGAGCAGCTGAAGGCCTACTGAACTTCAGTCAGTTGAGAGTTAAGCACTCTTTTATTTTTATGTTTTTTATTTTTACTTTTAGAGTTTCACTGTGTTTCCCAGGCTGCAGTGCAGCGGCATGATCTCAGCTCACTGTAGCCTCTGCCTCCTGGGTTCAAGCAATTCTCCTGCCTCAGCCTCCCGAGTAGGTGACATTACAGGCATGCACCACCACACCTAGCTAATTTTCGTATTTTTAGTAGAGACCGGGTTTCATCATGTTGGCCAGGCTGATCTTGAACTCCTGACCTGAAATGATTTGCTGATCTCGGCCTCCCAAAATACTGGGATTACAGGCATGAGCCACTGCGCCCGGCCGAGAGTTAAGTACTCTTGAAAAAACAAAAGAAAACAAAAAACTTCTTGGTAATTATATAAGGCAGTGTCCGAAACCATTTGGCCACCAGGGACCTGTTTCACGAAAGACATTTTTTTTCCTGGGGGTGGGGGCTGGGGGATGGGGAAGAATGGTTTGGGATGATTCAAGCACATTACATTTATTGTGCACTTTATTTCTATTATTATTGCATTGTAATATATAATGAAATAATCATACAACTCACCATAATGTAGAATCGGTGGGAGCCCTGAGGTTATTTTTCTGCAACTAGAGGGTTCCAACCGGGGGTGATGGGAGACAGTGACAGATCATCAGGCATTAGATTTTCATAAGGGGCACACAACCTAGATCCCTCTCATGTCTAGTTCACAACAGTTCCAGCTCCTATGAGAATCTCATGTCACAGCTGATCTGACAGGAGGTGGAGCTCAGACGATAACGTGAGCCATGGGGAGTACCTGTAAATACAGATTAAGCTCCTGGCTGCCAGTAGACTCACCTCTTGCTGCGTAGCCTGGTTCCTAACAGGCCATGGGCTGGTACCCATCTGTGGCACGGGGGCTGGGGACCCCTTATATAAGGTGTTCACTAGGAGATATAAGAGGACTTAACCCGGGTGTTAAGGCAGTGTTTAGACCGCACTCTGGCTCTAATACATTTAGGGATCAGAATACGGACTCTTGAGAGCAGGTTGCGCCTATTATTGCTGGTAAACAAAATCTGCTAAAATGTGAAGATCAGCATGTACTCTGTCAGGTTCTGGTGCTTGAGACAATGTAAGCAGTTTGAGATGACACCAAAGGTACAGCATGCAGAAGTAGGTTGCTGAAACGGACCTGAGGATTCACAGGCCGCTGAAGTTCAGGGTGTTGGATAAATGAGGCACACAAACATTAAAATCTTGTAGGATGATTGCAGGTGTTAGGAGTAAATTTGGAATCTTTAGGAATCTGTGCCTTCCACTAGGCTGTGAATTATTTTAACATCTCCAAGGCATGATAAAGGGTTTTGAATGAATTCCTTAAATATACGATTTCAGTGAAGTAAAGAATAAGTCCGAGCAGTTAAGGTCTTACAGTATTGGCGTAAAACATTTGGACCCCTGGCGCCTGGTATCAGGGACTCCCAACGCTCAAGAGTTCAGGGAAGAGAAGCGGGCCCTCTGGGGAGCAGCCACATGCACTAGGCACTGAAGACATAGAATCCTACCTACAGCTACTAAACAGGACACTATCCATTAGGACCCGCGTCAGGTTCTCTTGATCTCCCCCTTCTCCCATCCCGGGACGCTCATCCCTGTGTACTTCGCTGTGGGCCCGTCAGCCCTGCTGCCATCAACAGAGGCAGCATTCTCGCCGTCTGATTTCGCAGGGCCAAAGCCCAGGTGAGAGTCAGTGCAGTGTTGAGACTAGCCCGCGCTCCGGTTCTGAGCAGCGAGGGCTGTCTCCGCACTCAGTGAAATCAGGCAGCCGCGAACCTGGCGTCCTCCAGTGAGCTTGGGGCCACCGGCGGAGCGCGCATGTGCGGGCGCCGACGTTGCGCTTGTCCCCTCCGGTGCTCCGTAGTTAAGCCCTGGTGAGCTCCACGTAGGCCGCGCGGGCGTCCTTAGCACACAGTCACCTGCTGCCGATGTAGCCGCCGCCGCCGCCGCCGCTGCCGGGGCTGGATGGGGGGCCGAGGCCAGCCAGTGGCACCCGGAAGAAAGAGACGCGGCGGCGGCGACGCCGGCACCCTCAGGACGAGTGTCCGGACTTGCCCGCAGGCTCAAGGAGAAGGCGGCGAGGCCTGGCCGCTGCTGTCCCTGGTGTAGAGAAGTCGCTGTCGCTGCTGCGGCTGGAACCCCGGGCTCTCGCCCCTCAGGTCTCATTGACACTCAGGACCCTACACTGTGCCATGTTCAAGAAACTGAAGCAAAAGATCAGCGAGGAGCAGCAGCAGCTCCAGCAGGCGCTGGCCCCTACTCAGGTATGATGGCCGCTGCTCTCCTCTGCTTGTTCCCGACACCCCTTGAACCGGCCCGGGATGAGAAAGGCGGGGGAGTGGGGAAGTTCTTCCGTGACCTTTGACCCCTAACCCGGGACTCTTCCCAAACTCCTGACCGAGAGGTAGTCCCGGTCGGCGCAGGTCATCCGTAACTCCTGACCTGGATTTTTCCCATCACAAAACTCCATCCCAGTATTGAGTGCATGGGGGTAGCTGGGCCCTCGTGACATCTGATCTCTGTTAAGACTTTCCCCTAAGGCCCGACTCCAGCCTGAGAATGTGTGAGGGACACCGAACTTGCATGATTTCTGATCCATATCTGCGGTTCTCCCACCTGAGACCCCACTCCGAGAATGAGGGCAGGGGTGGGAAAACCCGGGTCCCTTGTGTGATATTTGTCCTCTGCTCGAGGTGTTCCCCCTCTGTCTTGCCCATCGTGAGATTTTGTGTGGAATGGCCAGGATCCCGCACGACTGACCCTTGACGAAGTCTCTTAATTCCAAACCCAGGTCCTGGGATTGAAGGCTGGGGAGTAGAGCCATCCCGGGTCAGGCAGCTTGCAGGAGCCGTGGGACCTGAAAGAGGTGGCGGCGTGGCCGGCGTCCAGCGCCAGAGGCTGTCACGAGTTAGTCACTTCGCATAACTTGGTTGATTCGGGACTGGCAGGCGGGGGAGGCAGACACTCTGAGGCCCGGCCGCCCTTGTTCCTGTGCAGAACTCCACTCTGCTTTCCGTTTGAGTCTTGCTGCTCTGCTGCTCTGCGAATAGGGTTATGCTTGTTTTTCAGGAATGCCTTTGCTGCAGGAAATGCATTTCCAGGGAAAGGAGTCGTGTTAGTAGTGTTAATTTAAAGAAACAGTTTCCTACGCGTTTACTGAAGATGTTTCGATGCTGGCAGCACAGGGTCTCAACAGCGAAGATGACAGTGCCCGTTTAATTTCTTCCCAGGCTTTTTGAGTCTCAACAGATTGAGTGGATCTGTTCCTTAGTTTTGGGGTTTCTGGTCTTTGCTTGCAGTTGCAAGAAAAGTGGAGTTTTGACTACTTTGGAGGCATTTCTAAATTCTTAACATTATCTTATAAACAACGATTGAATTTGGTTTATTCTGAAACTGTGAACTGAAGTTGTTCTTTTTAAATCTAAAACTTATGTGTAGTAAGACAGTGCTTGAGAAAAAATCAGAATACGACACTGAAGGCTTGCCTCTTTTCTCAAGTGTGAATGGTGATTAAAATGTAAGTAGTAAAGAGTGTACTTTTCATACCATTTACTGCAGTCTTTTAAAATTTTACAAAACACTGTTAATTAAGAAACAAAGATAAACTTTAAAAGTGAGATAGAGAGTGAGGTAGAGATGAGGAGTGTGAGGAAATGGGCTTGTTAGTGAATGTAAGGCCCTTCCATTTGGGAATGTATTAAATGTAAGTGAGCCAGGATTCTATTTCTAGAAATTTATTCTAAGAAAATTCAGGTTGTGTTAAAGATTTAGCTCTATGGATTTTAATGTCAATGTTGTTTTAATGGGTTAAAAAGTAGCCTAAAAGGCTGGGCCTGGGGATGGGAGGTCGGGGGGGGGGGGGTGGGGTGGGGGAGAGTGGGGGGTCACGCCTGTAATCCCAGCACTTTGGGAAGCTGAGGTGGGTGGATCATGAGGTCAAGAGATCGAGACCATCCTGGTCAACATGATGAAACGTCGTCTCTACTAAAAATACAAAAATTAGCTGGGCATGGTGGCATTTGCCTGTAGTCCCAGCTACTTGGGAGGCTGAAGCAAGAGAATTGCTTAAACCTGGGAGGCTGAGGTTGCAGTGAGCTGAGCTGGTGCCATTGCACTCCAGCCTGGGCAACAAGAGCGAAACTCAGTCTCAAAACAAAACAAAACCTAGCTACAAATGTCCAACAATAGAGAATTGGTTAAATAAATTTTATCTGGCAATTAGTTATGCTTGATAGGTTATCAGGCAGCCATAAAAAAATCAACATTTACTAGACCCTTTGGTATGTACCAGACATTTTGCTTAGTATTTTACACAGATTATTTTATTTAATCTCACATAAACCTGTGAGGTAAGTAATTACAGTATTATATAGATGAAGGAGTGAGTCTCAAAGAGGTGAAGTAACTTGTTTGATGTTACGCAGCTAGTGTTAGAGCTTTCAGAAAGGTATTAACACAGAAAGTTATTTGTGTTAAAAGACAGAAGCAGCAGGTAAAATGTGATCCCAGTTTTGTGAAAAATAATCTGTATGTAAGTGTCTTTATATACATACGTAGTAAAACTAGTTTAAGAAGGGTATACTTTAAGGTGTTGCTGAATTATTGAGTGTGCTTTTTCTTTTTTGTAACGTTTAGTTTTTCTTCATGAAAATGAATTGTTTTTGTTCATTAACAAAGAGTTGTTTTTAGTAATAATAATAAAGCTAGTCACAAGCTAAGATATAAGAGCTCTGTTTCTATAGCTTAATGCTTCTGGTGAGACAGGGCATCTGGATCAAATAAAATCACTTTGTGTACAAAAGGTTTAAAATAATCCTTTTGAATTATATGTTTATTTACTATGTTGGCCAGGCTGGTCTTGAACTCCTGACTTCGGGTGATCCACCTACCCTGGCCTCCCAAAATGCTGGGATTGCAGGTATGAGCCACTGCGCCCGGCCATTTGTGGTCTACTTTTGATAATTATTTTGTAACCTTTCTTACTGCCTGCCATATATCTGGCAGTGACTTACAACAGTGCTGTGATGAGTATTCAATGGCTGTGTCCCTGCCGTGACTAATCCATAGGTGTGGCAGGGAGAAAGAGTGACATGAACCAGATGTTAGTTATGAACTGTGAATACCTGCAAGGTCCTATGCTGCATGTTGCATTTGCTTTGAAGGGTCTATGTAGTCACTACACAATGGAGTTGAGAGTCAGGTGCTTTCAGTGTATTGGTGGTATGTACAGGGTGTTGTGGTTGTGCAAAGTAAGGCATTTCTAGAGAAGGTCAGGGAGACATCTGAGTAGAGTCTTGATGGGTAATGAAAAGTCATGGTACAGGAACTGGGGATTCAAGACTAATTCCTAAGGATGACTGATTTAGTTTTCTAATGTTGCATAACAAGTTACCACAACCATAGTGCCTAATAACCCAGTTATGATTGTGTAGTTCTGTAGGTCAGAAGTCTGGCATGGCTTGACTGGGTTTTTTGCTCAGGGTCTTGCAAAGCTAAAATCAGTATGTTGTCCAGGCTGCGTTTTCATCTGGAGCTCAGGGTCCTTTTGTATGCTCACATGGTTGTGGTAGAATTCAGTCCCTTATGGTGATAGGACTGGAGTCCACATTTCTTGCTGACCACTTTCAGCTCCCAGAGGCTACCAGCAGCTCCTTGCCACGTGCCCCTGTAGGCATTTTGCTTTACTTCAGGACAGCAAAAGTGCATCTCTCCCCCTCTAGACCCATATTTGAAGGGCTTATGTGATAAGTTTAGACCCATCCAAGTAATCTTTTGATGAACTCATTGTCAACTGATTAGTAACCTAGTAATCTTAAATATGCCTTTAAAATCCCTTTGCCCTGTGATGTAACAATTATAGGAGTGATATCTCATATTCACAGGGCAGGGATCATTTGCGGTCATCTCACAATTTTGCCTATCACAATGAGTAAAATGGTTTTTCTTTTTTTAAGTGTTGTAGAGTCAGGGTCTTACTATGTTACACAGGCTGTCTTGAACTCCTGGCCTCAAGTGGTCCTCTTGCCTTGGCCTCCCAAAGTGTTGGGATTACAGGCGTGAGTCACTGTGCCCTGCAAAATGGTTTTTCTTATGCTGAAATTGAGGATAACTGTGGTCAGTTAATAATTAGGTAGTGGGCAATAAAATGTTAATTGTGTGTCTGGATGTAGCTGTCTGGTTTTTTGGTTAACAGCTTAGAAATCTGACTCAGATTTCTTATGACTATAGGAATTAATCAGCTCAAGTTTGGTTTGAAGGAACCTAAATGCCTTTATATCTTGAAGTGAGGATAGCCCACTAGGGAAGCAGGCACCTGGGATAGATAGATGCTCAAGTACAGTTAGTTCTTTATCTACTGTTTTATACTTTATAGTCACATCCTTTTTCTCGTATAATCCGTACTCTTATAAATCCAGAGGAAGATTAACAAGCCATCAGGCCACGTTTTGCCAGATAGTACTACTTTTCAGGGAGAATGTGTTTTAGAATCTGTTAAACTTTGTAAACACCATTATTTGATTTTTGTCACAAGTTTCTCCAGAGCCGATGAGGCTTTCAGTTACTGATTAGACCGTATGAGGCCAACGTGTAAGACATAGTGCCAGTTTTTAAGATTTGCAGCGGGGTATACTTTTTAAGCAATGGGAAGATCACTGTCTAAGGTAGCCCTTTCCTGGTATCTGGATATTTGGAAAGCTGAATTAATAACCCAAGGATTTCTTAGACATGATGGAATCAGGACAGAGAGAGTTGATTAGGCAAGAGATATTTCCTGTAGTCTAATAGTACTTTTCTAATTACTTTTCTATCTTTTTACCACCCAGTGACCATTTTATTAAAGGAGATCTTACATACAATCATTTATTTTTTTTTTCTCCCTTTTCGTTTTTCGTGGGTTCCCTTTCCGTGTGGTTTTTCTGGTTTTTCCTTAAATACATAGATACAACGCTGCCCCCATAGTGGCATCTACAGCCTTTGAAGCTGGCACTGGCATGATTTGCTAATTATGGCTCTAGGTGTGGGAAGGGTTTACTGAATTTATCTCAACTTTAATGGAAGCTATTTCTGATGTTCTTTGAATGTTTGTAATTTGAATGTGGTGTTCAAGGTATGCTCAAACTTGTTCCAAGACTGAGACTAACACTGCACAGTGACTGTGCTTTCTCCCTTGCCAGTTTCTAAGCCCACTGTTGACTTTTAGTCATGTATTTTCTAGACACTGAAACCATTGCTAAGGCTTCAGCTTTATTTCACATTCAATCATTTTCTTGTTTATATATATAGAATATATATATTTTTATATATTTTATATATAATATACATATATATGTGTATATATATATATATATACACACACACATATATTTTTGAGAGAAAGTCACACTGTTGTCACCTGGGCTAAGTATGTACAATGGCGTGATCTTGGCTCACTGCAACCTCCGCCTCCCGGGTTTCAGCAATTCTCCTGTCTCAGCCTCCTGAGTAGCTGAGATTGCTGGCACCTGCTACCATGCCTGGCTAATTTTTGTATTTTTAGTAGAGATAGGGTTTCACCATGTTGGCCAAACTGGTCTCGAACTCCTGACCTCAGGTGATCCACCCGCCTCGGCCTCCCAAAGTACTGGGATTACAGGCGTGAGCTACCGCGCCCAGCCATTTATATTTTTAAGTCCTTATTCTTCCTGTTTTGTTTTTGGTGGGAGAGGATATCTTGTCCCTTAAGATGACTTCTGCACATAGCTAATTTCATCTTCCATGTGTTAATTTTTCTGGTTCATCTTTTAGAAGCGGTATATGCGTTGGAGTTCTTAGTTGTAAGCAACAAAAACTTAGTCTATCTAGGTAAGCAGAGAAAGAATTTATTGAAGACTCTAGCTTATAGAATTTCCTTGAGGTCCCAAAAGTTTGGCTGATTTTTACGTCCAGTTATACTGGGGAGACTGCTCTATGTTGCAGCTGCTTCAGCTTGGCACCGGCATTGCATCTTTCACTTCACAGCTTATATCTGCGTGAAGTTCTGTCTCTGTTGTCATCAGATGAACTTTATTTACATGTCTGTTTTCTCACATCACTCACTTATGACTCGAAGTTTCACGTGGCTGTGTTTCATTGATGGAGCTCAGGTTACCCTGTCTCAGATAAAAAGAAGATTGGGTTAATAAGTTTCCTGAGCTAACTCTTGACGGACTTATAAGAGCTTTTAATAGAAAAAAGGTTATTAAACTTTTGTCATATTTGTAGATGCTTTTCTTCACCTCCCAATTAAACTGCTGCTTTGTTTTTCACATAAAAACCTCTTTCCCAGAGATTGTAGAAATAAAGTCTTGTAGTTTTTGTGTTTCAATTTTAAAAAATTAAATCTTTAATATAGCTTAAGTACGAAGTAAGGATTTGATTTGTGTGTGTTGTCCCATAAGGATGGCCAGTTGTCCCCACATTTATTGAATGTCTATCCTGATGCAAAATGTTGCTTTTATCATAAACTAAACATGTATATGTCGGTCTGGATGTATATATGTGTGTATAGAGTATGTGTCTGTATGTATACTGTTCCTCACAACCTCTCAGTTCTACCCTATCCACAGCAGTTTGTGCACAGATATGACAGACCAGAGTTCCCTTTGTTTATTCATTTATTTATTTGACAAATATTTATTAATTGCCTTTTGTAAAGTACAGACTACAAAAAGAGGTAAGGTATCACGACTCACTCATTTCTCTGTGTAGATGAGTTCAGATCTATTTTGCTGTGGGTGTAGGAGGATCTTGAAGTTTTGGTTTTATACTTTTAGGGCTGTTTTTAGCTCACCTTAGAGTAGATCCCAGACACCTAGTTTAAATTTTGAGCCCTTTCTCCTGAGTTTTTTTACACTGAGGATTATAGGAATCAGGTTGTCAGTTACAGAGCTAAATGAACTAGCATCTCAGTATTTAGCAGTGGTATTCAAGGTAGGCTCAAAGCAAGGATTTTTTTTTTTTTTTTTTTAAAGACCGGGTTTCACCATATTGGTCAGGCTGGTCTTGAACTCCTGACCTCAGGTGATCCGCCTGCCTCAGCCTCCCAAAGTGCTAGGATTACAGGTGTGAGCCACTGAGCCCGGCTATTTAGCAAGGCTGTTAATTAGGTGGGCAAGTGCTGTTTATCTGTACATTTCATAGTATTGAGTGTTAGAGCTAGAAGGTAGAAGGCATCTTAAAGATTGAATTGACAACCCTTTTTTTAAATGAACTTCTAATTTTGGAATAATTTTGATTTACAGAAAAGTTATAAAGATAGTGCAGAGAGTTTGTATATACCCCTCACCTGGCTTCAGTTTTCTCTAATATTACCATCTTACATTAGTATCACAACTTTATTTTATATATGGAGCCACATAGTTCTCAAAAAGTTCATTTAGCTAAGATCATAGTTCTAGTTGGTGGCAGAGTCAGGCCAGGACCTGGTAGGTAGCCTGGATTTTTCAGTTGATTATATTTGTTATCCTTTTCTGCTTTTCATGTGTTTGCTCTTTTCATTTCTTTCACTGAATTCTTTGGGCATGGACTGAGAGCAGGACTACCTAGTACATAGTTCACTAGTCAATATAGTCTTGCTAATTTGTGCAATAATTTTGAAATCTAGGCTTCCTCCAATTCTTCAACACCAACAAGAACCAGGAGCAGGACATCTTCATTTACAGAGCAACTCGATGAAGTTATACCCAATAGAGAGGTAAGTTTGGAATTCCTTTTCTAATATACCTTTCACAAGAAACTAATTAAAATGTAATGCTTTTGAAAACAAAATGGGAAACTATTTTGACAGGTCAGCTATTTAATTCCTAGGTAGAATTTTTATTGGTAGCACAATTAGCCTTTTTATTTTTTTTTTTTTTAAACAAATAGCCATTAGGATTTATTTATTTATGTTTTTAAGACAGGGTCTGGTTCTGTCACCCAGGCTAGAGTGCAGTGGCACGGTCACTACTCAATGCAGCCTTGACCTCCTGGGTTCAAGCGATCATCTGACTTCAGTCTCCTGAGTAGCTGGGACTATAGGTGCCCACCACTGTGTCTGGCTAATGTTTAAATTTTTTGTAGACAGGGTTCCAATATGTTGCCCAGATTGGTCTTGAACTCCTGGGCTGAAGCGATTCTCCCAATTATGCTTTGTAAAGTCTAGTTTGTTGAGAACGTTAATTTGAGAGGATAATACAGTCTGCATTTACTTGAACTCCTGGGCTCAAGCGATTCTCCCAATTATGCTTTGTAAAGTCTGGTTTGTTGAGAACGTTAATTTGAGAGGATAATACAGTCTGCATTTACTTGAACTCCTGGGCTCAAGCGATTCTCCCAATTATGCTTTGTAAAGTCTGGTTTGTTGAGAACGTTAATTTGAGAGGATAATACAGTCTGCATTTACTAGTTCAGATTTTCAGAATAATTTGATAAATTTGCCCAACATAGCATCATTTTTTCAAGCTGGTGAGTGGAAACAGAAGTGACTTACTGAACTGATTCCATGTAACCAGCAGCTGGCATTAAAAGTCATTATTTCCAGCTTGTTTCTTCCTGTAAAATGTAACACAAGTACAGAACAGAAGGTAAAACATAAATGCACAGATCAGCAAATTATCACCAAGTGAATCCTCCCAGGTCAAGCAAAGGAACACTGCCAGCACTGTAGTGCTCCCTCATCCCCCCTGAAAGGTTACCACCATCCTGAATTTTTGGTATT
The DNA here is from genome assembly GCA_036589455.1 of Ateles fusciceps. Taxonomy (NCBI): domain Eukaryota; kingdom Metazoa; phylum Chordata; class Mammalia; order Primates; family Atelidae; genus Ateles; species Ateles fusciceps. Next base: position 3,539,163 of record JAZHEH010000734.1, on the reverse strand, counting down.
TGCTTCCTTCCTTTTTTTTTTTTTTTTTTTTTTAATAGTTTTACCTCTTTGTGTGCTTTCTAAATGTAAACATTATAGTTAAACATTTGGGTTGTCTCCAGTTTTTGGCTATTTTGAATTGTGTTGCCATCAACATTATTGTATGTATCTTTTGGTATACATGTACCTGCATTTCTGTTGGTATGTACTTTGGAGTAGAGTCACTGCTCCATTTTAGCACTTTAGAGTATAATGCTGACGGTTTTCCAGAGTGGTTGTAGAAATTAAGATTCCCACCAGGAGTTTATGAAAGTTGCTTTTGCTCTATGTTTTTGACAGTCTTTATTTTTCTACTCTGTGTAAATATGCTGGAAAACAGTCTTTTTCATTTCAGCTGTTCTGATGGCGGTCTTTCATTTTGGTTTTAATTTGCATTTCTCTGATAACTAACAAGATTGAGCAGTTTCATCTGTTTATTGGCCATTTCATGTCTTCTTTTGTAAACTGCTTGTTTAAGTCTCTTGCCTATTTTTCTATTGGATTATCTTTTTTAAAATTGATTTGTAGGAGTTTTTTAACAATATAGAATACATAGGAGTTTTTGATTGAATATATGTCTTGCAGATATCTTCCCCTCAGTGGCTTGCCATTCATTTTCTTAATGATGTGCTTTGACGAACAGAAGTTCTTAGTTTTAGACCAAGTGTGGTGGCTCATGCCTGTAATCTCAGCACTTTGAGAAGCCGAGGCAGGAGGATTGCTTGAGTCCAGGAGTTTGAGACCAGCCTGGACAACAGAGTGAGACCCTGTCTCTAATAAATAAATACATACATATATATATATATATATACATATATACATACATACATACATAGATATATAAAATTAGTCTGGCATGGTGGCATGTACCTCTGTGGTCCCAGCTACTCAGGAGGCTAAGGCAGAAGGATTAGTTGAGCCTCGGAGATCAAAGCTACAGTGTGCCAGCCTGGGGTGACAGAGTAAGACCCTATCTCTCCAAAACAAGAAAAAAAAGCCCGGGGTCCCATCCATGTCCCATCCCTGACAGTACCTTCCATCTTAGATGTTTAACTAAATGAGAAACCAGACAGGGAGTAGGGAGATGATGAAAACATTAATTTAATGTTCTTTTATATCAGAAACTTAATTATATAATTGAAAAATCCTTTATATATTATAAAAATAAGTTGAGGTAAGGTTTAGATTGCACTCTGTGGTCAAAAATACCCGTTAAAGTTGTCAAAAAAGTTTAAAAAGCAAGGAGATGAAGTGATAACAATGCTTTATCATTCTATCCAAAACCATTTCTTAGCTAGGATTGTTAATATTAAAATTTGGAAAGAAATAAGTAACCTTTAGCTTAGCTGGTCGATTGTAAATAGAGTGCTAAAACCAAATCTTTCAGAAATAATTATTTTGTAAAGGTATATTTGATTAAATTGCTTAAAGCATCCTAGATTTTTAAAAAGTATTTAAGAAAGCAATGGTAGCCAGTCACCCAGGCATGGTGGCTCACGCCTGTAATCCCAGCACTTTGGAAGACTGAGGTGGGCAGATCACTTGAGGCCAGGAGTTCGAGACCAGCCTGGCTAACATGGTGAAACCCCGTACCTACTAAAAAAAAAAATAAAAAATTAGCCAGGTGTGGTAGCCTGTGCCTCTAATCCCAGCTACTTGGGAGGCTGAGGCAGAAGAATTACTTGAACCCAGGAGGTGGAGGTTGCAGAGAGCTGGGATCGTGCCACTGAACTCCAGCCTGGGTAACAGAGCAAGATTTTTGTCTCAAAAAATAAAAATAAAAAGCAATGGTAGCAATTAACATAATCCTACTTTTTCAGTGTTTCACTTACTTTATTGTTTGCAAACCAATATGGTGTAATATTAATCAATATACTGAGTGTAGAAATGGTGTAATTAATACTGATTGCAGAAACAGTACAACTCAGCCCTGCAGCGTTCATTCAAATTGGTTATATGTATAAACTAAGTTCAACACTATTGGATTTGAAATCATAAAGTTAAAGAAATGCAATAATGTAAATAATGCTTAAGAAAATAAGATCTCAAGAAATTGTATATACTCTGTACTTTTCTACAACTTTATCAGATCAAGGATATAGTCTATATGCCATGAACTTTGAATGCGGAAACTATACTATGTGCCTTTTATTTTGCTATCAACATCTATATAAAGGTTTTTTTGTTGTTGCTTTAGTCACCATCAAGATAATTTGCATGTACCTCTGCAATTTTTAAATTTGCTTATACCCTATTATCTAGAAATCCCATTTCTAGTAATCTGTCCTATAGAACAATAGCATTATAAATGTATATTCACAAGGCTTACTGGAGTGCTATTGATAATACTAACAAGATTATAAATTTTGATTTGTAATATTGAGACTTACTCCAAATGAATCTGCAGACTCAGTGCAGTCCCAATTAAAATCCTTATAAGTTTGTTTTGTTGTCATTATTTATTTATTTTTGTGTGACGGAGTCTCACTGTGTCGCCTAGGCTGGAGTGCAGTGGCGTGATCTTGGCTCACTGCAACCTCCACCTCCGAGGTTCAAGCTGTTCTCCCTGCCTCAGCCTCCTGAGTAACTGGGATTGCAGGCACCTGCCACCATGCCCAGCTAATTTTTGTATTTTTTAGTAGAGACAGGGTTTTGCCATGTTGGCGAGGCTGGTCTTGAACTCCTGACCTCAGGTTATCCATCTTCCTCGGCCTCATAAAGTACTGGGATTACAGGTGTGAGCCACGGTGCCCCAGCCTGTTGTCATTATTTGTGCTTTATTTTGTTTTGTGGAAATTAAATATCCAGTTCTAAGATTTACATAGAATTATATAGAAAGGAATAAGAATAACCAAGACATTCAAGAAGAACAAGGTGATAGGACCTGCTCTACTGAGATCATGAATATAAAACTATACTCATTAAGACAGTGTGGTATTGAATCAAAGACAAAGAGAACAGTGGAACAGAATGCAGAAATCTCATAAACTAAGCCACTCAAATACGGACGTGAGTATAAAGCATGAATGTAAAACTGTGTTCATTAAGACAGTGTGATATCAAAGACAAAGAGATCAATGGAACAGAATAGAGAACTCAGAAACAAAGCCACTCAAATGTGGACATACGAAGACAATTAATGAAAAAAAGTAACAAGTAGAGCAGTGTGAAAAAGATGAGACAACTGGATAAACATACTGAAGGGGAAGAAACTTGATCCCCTGCTTCACACCATATTGTAAAACCATTTCCTGGACCCAAGGATCCTCCTGCCTCAGCCTCCTGAGTAGCTGGGACTACAGGTGCACACCACTATGGCTGGCTTGGATGTATTTTAAGTGTTAAGTGTGTTTTTTTTTTTTTGGTGTGTGTGTGCACAATGACTCATGCCTATAATCCCAGTACCGTGGGAGGCCAAGGTGGGTGGATCACTTGAGCTCAGGAGGTTGAGGCTGCAGTGTACTGAGATTGTACCACTGTGCTTCAACCTGGGCAGCAGAGTGAGACCCTGTCTCAAAAAAACAGTGTGTTTTTTTTTTTTCCAAGAAAATGTGGAAATTTAGCTCAAAATATAAATACTTGTTCACCTCAACAGCAGACACAGTTTTAAGTCTATATAGCTGGAATGTTTAAGAAGTAGAATGGTTTCATTAAGTTAATTTCCTGGTCAATTAAAAAAAAGGTTTTGCTTTTTTTTTTTTAGCTATTGCTAAAAATACTAATATGTCTACTTTCCTGTGTTGGTAAATATTGTATATAAACCCAAATAAATCTGTCTTTGGTTGCAGTGCTTCTTTATAAAAGGGGCATAAAATGTTTATATTATTATAAACATTGAAGGCAGAGCAGAGTAGACTGAATTTGCATTGACTCTGAAGTCTGCATAAGTCTACTCTGGGCACTGTCCTGTCTGCACAAATGGTAGATCTGTGTATTTGATCATAGCACTCTCCTGGTGATCCTAGGCATAGCCCCCACTATCCTCAGAGTAGGGCTTCCTGTCCTTATTGTTGCTTGAGGTTAATCTTGTTTGTTTCCCTAGATCTGGGTTGCTTTAGAGCAATATGTAATGTAGGATCCTGTAAGGGGTTAACTAGGGCAAATGAAGCTAACCTCCTCCTGTCCTAAGTAATACACGAGGAAGTCCCACTCCGGATTAGACCTGGACTTTTTTCTTTTTCAAGTTATAGGGTGTCATACTATGTTGCCCTGGCTGGCCTCCAACTCCTGGGCTCAAGGGACCTTGATTTTTTTTTTTTATTGGGTTTAAATTCATATAACGTAAATTAACCATTTAAAGCAAACAATTAAGTAGCATTTAGTATATTCGCAGTATTGTACATTCATGACCTCTATTTAGTTCCGTAACATTTCCATCACCCCAAAATGAAACCCCATGCTGATTAAGCAATCATTTCCACTCCTCCTTCCTCCAACCCCTGGCAACCATTAATTTGCGTTTTGTCTTGATGGATTTACCTTTTCTGGATATTTCATGTAAATGGAATAATTCAATATGTGACCTTTTGTGTCTGGCGACTTCGCTTAGCTTCATGTTTTTAAGATTCATTTGTGTTGTAGCATGTATATACTTTTTTTTTTTTCTTAAGGGAGTAAAAATCTATGTACTGTATTAGTTTGGAATAAGACCTGGAATAGACTGGTGGGTGAGGAAAGGATGGTTTTTGGTGTTATCTGGATTAGCCTGGATTTACATCCTGGCATTGCCATTTGCTGACTGAAAGATCTATGAAAGTTAACTTTTCAGTCTCAGCTTTTCTCATTTGTAAAAGAAGAAATTTGTGAAGTTTTGGGGATTACCAATAAGATGACATGTAAATCTCTAGCATGGTACCTTGCACGTAGTAGGTGCTAAGTTACTAGGGACAGCCGTGGAAGAGAGGAGGGGCTGCTCCATTTCCTCTTTTTCAGTCCTTGTGTGAAGGGAGGGAAACAGATGGACTATTATGTGGATTAGGGTCCTACAGATGTTATCTCTGTGTCCCTTTGCCTATTAAATTTGTGAAGAAAGGATTGACAGCTTCACTTTGCCTCCTATTCTGCTCTCTCTGGTTTGCTGTCTTTCTGAGACACTTCCTCACTTATTAGGGACCAAAGTAAGCATGTCCATTGTTATCCTGGGGGACTCATCCATGAACAACTTTCATATTGTTTTTGAATGAAATTCCAGAATTAGGTGTGTTTGAATATATATGTTTTATTTATGTATATATAATATTTATGTACGTATGAGACAGATGCAACCTCTGACTCCCAAGTTCAAGTGATTCTCCTGCCTCATCTTCCCAAGTAGCTGGAATTACAAGCATGCGCCACCACTCCTGGCTAATATTTGTGTTTTGAGTAGAGACGAGGTTTAGTGAAACAAGATTTCACCACGTTGGCCAGGCTGACCTTGAATTCCTGGCCTCAAGTGATCTGCCCACCTCGGACTCCCAAAGTGCTGGGATTACAGGTATGAACTACCACACCTGGCCCCAGTTTTTGAGAAGTCTTAAGCACATTTTAGAGATTTATTTTATGTTTCAAGGCTTATATGGCTTAAAGTCATTGTTTTAGGGATTACTGGGAAGTATCTTCAAAGTAATACATGAGAAACATTCCTTCCTAAATCCTTTATTACATTGAATATCGTTATATTAATTGGTTTCCAGAGGTTAAATTGACCATGTATTCCTGAAATAAATGTCACTCGTTTATAGTATATAATCTTTTTTATGTATTACTGGATTGATTTACGAGTATTTTGTTGAGGATTTTTGTGTCTGTATTCATAAGATACGCTGGTCTACAGTTTCTTGTTTTGTGATAACCTGCTTTTCATATCACAATAATACAGGCCTCATGAAATGAGCTGGGAAGTGTTCACCTCTCTTGTATTTTTTCAAGAGTTTGTGAAGAATTGGTATTAATTCTTCTTTAAATGTTTGGTAGAATTTACCTGTGAAATCGTGTCCTGGACTTTTTTTTGAGGGAAGTGTTTTTGATAACTAATTCAGTATCTACTTTTTATAGCTCTGTTCAGATTTTGCTTCTTCCTGAGTTAGTTTTGGTAATTTGTGTGTCTAGGAATTTGTCCATTTGATCTAAGTTACCCAATTTGTTGACATAAATTAAACTAAATTTGGCCTGAGACTACCTGTATATCTTGAGTCCCTATGTGAGGAACTGTAGCCTAACTTAGTGCATAAACAAACTGAAAGCCTAAATTAGGAATGTAGTTTTCTAGCAGCTCCTGAGTCTCAGCCAGACACAGCAGTCAAGTCTATCAATTGCAGGCTACTAACCCATGCTCAAATGAGGCAAAAACCATTGCTTTTAACATGTGGTATAGCTTTGTAATCCTTTTTTTCCCTTTTATTCCTGATTTTCATGACGCGAGCCTTCTTTTTTTCCCCGCTGTCAGTCTAGCCAGTGGTTTGCCAATTTTGTTGATCTTTTGAAGAACAAAGCTTTGGTTCCACTGTCTTGTTGAGTATGCTGAGTATTCTCATAATTGGAGTAGAAAGCTGATCTTTGATGACTTATTTTACGTAAGCCTGAGGAGTCATGGACTTAGCAAAACTTCCTTGAATCCAAATTGCATCTTCTTTTCTGGTTTCTGGGCTGATACATGTTTTTTCCCATCTTATATACCCTTGGTCTTTTCATTGTCATTAAGACTAGGAAAAGTTAGATACCTTGTCCTTTTGTGCTATCATTTTGTTTAAAGGTTTTCTATGTAGTAAAACTATCCATATAGACAAAAATAGAGCCTTGAGTTGTGGTCTTGAATTTGATGAACATGATTTACCCACAGTCTGTACTGCATATTTCTTCACCTGCTGCTACTGTAAACCATTTTATTCTTTTATCTTCTGTAGAGTATATTATCACAAGTACTTCTTACAGGGGTGTTCAATCTTTTGGTTCCCCTGGGCCACATGGGAAGAGAATTGTCTTGGGCCACACATCAAATACGCTAACACTAATAATAGCTGATCAGCTAAAAAAAAAAAATAGTGGCCGGGTGCAGTGGCTCACACCTATAATCCCAGCACTTTGGGAGGCTGAGGCAGGTGGATCATGAGGTCAGGAGATCGAGACCATCCAGGCCAACATAGTGAAACTCCGTCTCTACTAAAAAATACAAAAATTAGCTGCATGTGGTGGTGTGCGCCAGTAGTCCCAGCTACTCGGGAGGCTGAGGCAGGATAACTGCTTGAACCTGGGAGCTGGAGATTGTAGTGATCTGAGATTGCGCCACTGCATTCCAGCCTGGCACCTGGTGACAGAGCGAGACTCTGTCTAAAAAAAAAAAAAAAATAGCAAAAAAGTCTCATAATGTTTTAAGAAAGTTGATGAACTTGTGTTGGGCCTCATTCAAAGCTGTCCTGGGCTGCAGGTTGAACGAATTTAATTGACCCAAAATCATAAGGGTTTTACTAACAGTTGTACTTAACAGTATGTGGGAAGACAGAAACAGGACCATCTGCCGGCCGTGGTGACTCATGCCTGTAATCCCAGCACTTTGAGAGGCCGAGTTGGGTGGATCACCTGAGGTGAGGAGTTCTAGACCAGCCTGGCCAACATAGTGAAATCCCGTCTGTACTAAAAATACAAAAAATCATTTGGGCATGGTGACGGGCACGTGTAATCCCAGCTATCTGGGAGGCTGAGACAGGAGAACTGCTTGAACTCGGGAGGTAGAGGTTGCGGTGAGCCGAGATCATGCCACTGCACTCTAGCCTGGGCAACAAGTGTGAAACTCCATCTCAAAAAAATAAAAAGAAACAGGGCCATCTGTCTTTGAGGAAGAGGGATTTATACCCTTGGGAAGACACTAAACTTTTCAGGCCTTTTTATGAAGGCACTAAGCTTTTTAGGCCCTTCTCCCGGTGTTATACATGAGAGATGATAATCCAGCCTTTGTTGCCTGAGTAAAAAGCAATCTAAAAATCACTGAAATAAATAATAATAGTTTTTCAACGATGGACTGCATATATGACAATAGTCCCATAAGACTATAATGGAGCTGAAAAAATCCTGTCGCCTGGCGACATGTAGCTGTTGTAATGTGTTTGTGGTGATGCTTGTATAAACAACCCTGTCGTGCTGCCAGAGGTATAAAAGCGCACAGTAACCCCCTAGGACTTCACCTTCACTCGTGGCTTACTCACTGACTCACCCAGAGGTATAAAGCGCACAGTAACCCCCTAGGACTTCACCTTCACTCGTGGCTTACTCACTGACTCACCCAGAGGTATAAAAGCGCACAGTAACACCCTAGGACTTCACCTTCACTCGTGGCTTACTCACTGACTCACCCAGAGCAATTTCTAGTCCTGCAGCCTTCATTCATGATAAGTGAGTGCCCTGTAGAGGTGTGCCAAAGACTTCGTAGGCTTTAAGATGGCTGTCAGTGGACACTAACTTTGACATAGTTTGATACACACACACATACATATATGAGAGCATGAGACATGGAGGATAGAGAGATTGAAAGCCTTTAACGCACATCTGTTGCGAGTTCCAGATAGTCTTCATGAATGTTCAGAGACGTATAACTTCAGCATTGGTTCAACTGATGGCTTCAGTGTGGAACCACACAGAAGAGGTGAATTAAATCCTTAGCAGAATTGCAGCAGAATTGGTTTTCAGTTTGAACAGAGTTTGAGAGAGAGAGTTGAGACAGAATCTTAGAATATTGGAGAACTGTTGCTTGTGAGACTTTCTCAGGCATAAGAAGGAAATAACAAGGTCAACAAAGACTTGGTAGGCTTTGAGGTGACTGTCAATGGCCACTCATTTTATAGACTTCGCCTTTGCCAGGGTTAGAGGTCAGAGTGTGAATTTTTGTTTGGCAGCACCTTTGGAAATGGTGGTCAACATTTTTCTATACTGGACATTAGCTTTTGTGTTTTTCTCTTAAAGTTTCAAATATACTCCTCTGAAGTTTGAATTGTTTTCTAATGTGGGCAAGAGTGACTTCATTACAAAAATTAACTTGGAAGTCTAAGAAGAGTGAATTTTTTATAGCCTTTAACTTAAATTTAACATCCATTCAAAGGATGATCTGACTTCCTGTAAGATGTTCAATAGGAGTAGAAACTTGGATATGGTTGATGATACCCTAGAGCCAGACAGGCACTTAGCATATTTCAGTATACTACTAATAAAGGTAATGGCTGCATCCTGTCCAAGAAGTGCTAGTTATCACGTATCATACAAGACTTTAACATGTTTTTCCTACTTAGAATTACGAAGTCCTCTAATGTAGGACCAAATGAAGAGTTAGTTAAGGCTCTAGTTAGTATTCATAACTCTGCAGTATTGAGCTGAAAAGTTTATGTTCTTAAGCTTTTGCAGACATTTGTTTTCAACTGTAAGTTATATATGATATAATATGTAATTTATCACCATATTAGGTAATAACTGGTAAAGTCATGTTCCAAAAATGTTTTTGAGGAAGGATCTCACTCTTTTGCTTAGGCTGGAATGCAGTGGTGTGATCACAGCTCACTGCCAGGCTTAGGCGAGCCTCCTACCTTAGCCTCCCAGGTAGCTGGGACCATAGGTGTGTGCCACCACGCCTGGCAAATTTTTTGTAGTTTTTGTAGAGATGGGGTTTTGTTATGTTGCCCAGGCTGGTTTTAGATTTTATTTAGAAATAATTATAGATTCATAGGAGGTTCTAACATCTTTTGTGGGGGAGGCCTTATGTACCCATCACCCATTTCTCCCCAATAGTAACATCTTGTGTAACCCCAGTACACTGTCCAAACAAAGAAACTGACATTAGTAAACTATGGCATCCACAGAATGCCAGATTGCCAGGTATGTTACATGCAGTGTTTCCTGTTGCATATATCATTTATATGCCAGTAAACTCTTACTGAGATTTTATCAGTTTTACATGCTCACGTCTTCTGTGTGTGTGTGTGTATGTGTGTAATTCTGTGCAATTTTATTACTTGTAGATTTGTGTAACTTCCCCCTCATCAAAAAATTCATTCTGATTATAACTTATTGTACATCTAATTCATGATTGTCAGTAGTTTGATGTGTGGTATACAGTTTCTGAAAGAAAACGAAAGCACAGAAGATAATATATACCAAAAGCATTAGTGTAACAGAAAATGTCTTTAAACTTATTATAAAGTTTCATATGTTTCTAATGTGCATATTGTAGAGAAACATAATGTGGTATGTAAGTACAAATAAATGATTAAAGTTTTTTATGTTTTATTCTCGCCACGTGTTTTCATGCTATGTTTTTGAATATGTAAAAATGAATGGGTCAATATTTATGAATGTTATTCTAAGATTTTGTGTTCTTTACCATGCATTTTTAAACCCACTTTACTGAGATATGACTGACATGTAAAAAGCTGTACATATTTAACGCGTACAGTTTGATGAATTTGGTGATAAGTACACACCTGTGAAACCATCATCACCATCAAGGTCATAGACATATCTATTACCTCCCAAAGTTTCCTCCTACCCCCATTGTTATTATTTGTGGTAAGAACTAACATAAGATCTGCTTTTCTATAAAATTTTAGGCTGGGTGTGTTGGCTTACGCCTGTAATCCTAGCACTTTGGGAGGCTGAGGCAGGTGGATCGCTTGAGCTCAGGAGTTCGGGACCAGCCTGGGCAACGTGGTGAATCCCTGTCTCTATCAAAAAATACAAAAATTAGCCAGGTATGGAGATGTGCACCTGTAGTTCCAGCTACTCAGGAGGCTGAGGTGGAGGATGGCTGGAGCCTGGGAGGTTAAGGCTGCAGTGAGCCAAGAGTGTACTACTATGCTCCAGCCTTTTATAATACAATATATATATATATATTTTGAGATGGAGTCTCACTCAGTTGCCCAGGCTGGAGTGCAATGGCGTGATCTCGGCTCACTGCAACCTCCGCTTCCCGGGTTCAAGTGATTCTCCTGCCTCGGGCTCCCAGGTAGCTGGGATTACATGCGCTCACCACCACGCCCGCCTAATTTTTGTATTTTTAGTAGAGATGGGGTTTCACTATGTTGGCCAGGCTGGTCTTGAACTCCTGACCTCAAGTGATCTGCCTGCCTCGGCCTCCCATGGGGCTGGGATTATCAGGCGGGAGCCACCGCGCCTGGCCCTATAATACAGTATTGTTAACTGTAGGTGCTCTGCTGTATAGAAGATCTCAAGCACTTACTTAGCTTGCATGTCTGAAACTGAAACTATGTCCCATCATGTATTGTTTTTGTTTTTAATCGGTATTGATTTTTATAAATTTGCCAGGTACATTGTACGGTGCTTTCTGTTGAATATATCATTTGTATGCCAGTAAGCAAGTTGTTCATGGATTGGGTTTTGAGATCCTAAACTGATCCCCCCATCTGTATTCCTGACCTTTTCCAGCAGCTTATTATTTCTGTGGCTGGGGTGGTGGTGGTGATGGTGATCATGGTGGTACTGATGACCGTTACAGTGTTAACGCATGGTGCGTGGTGAGAACACTTTGCAACATGCCATTATGAGTTGGTTTTCATCATTTGTTTTATTTTTGTACCTTTGCTTATTACACTGAATGACACAGCTGCTAGCCGGGATGATAGCAGAGCCTGCTTTTCTCTCTTGAGTATACTATCTTTGCTTTGGATTCCTCCAAACATCCTAGAACACAGAGTGACAGTGTGGTGAGTCCTTCCACGCTTTCTGCATTCCCTTTGTGGGGGAAGCAAAGTAATTTGGCAATCGTAGAAGCAAATCTCATGTTACTTGCCACTTACCTTCTCTCAAAGCATCTTGAGTGTCTTGTTGCTAAACCTGCTCTAAAAAATCAGAGAGTAAATTGCTGAATTCTGATGGCCGGTGTGCTTCCTGGTAGCTTTTTAACTGCAACACAAATAACACTGTTTCGCTAATCTAGCTACTTCAGTAATGAAGCTGCCTTGGCTTAGTCTAACCTTGTTGTTTCTCCAAGGAATGTTTGTTCATTAACTAAAAAAAGATATGCAGTGCTAGAAATCTCTGTTCTACTATTGATGGGAGGTTAAGAATATTTTGAGATATGACTTACATTTTTAGGGGAAAAATTCATTGTTATATGTTAAGTCCATAATTAAACAACACTGAATAGGTAGATTCTACTGTAACAGATAATTGCATCTTATTTTGCAGTTACCTGTTTTTTAGATATTAAACATCTGAAAGGAGAGGATGGCCGCATTTGTTTTCAACTGACTGGTGCCACACAGTTTTGAATCTTGTATGTAATTTAATTTTTGGAAAATGGACATTTTCCTATTGAAAGTGTCTGGTAAGCTCATAATTTAGCAAAATTTAGAGATGTGTCCAGTGAGGATAGCCTTTCGAATTAAACCCTGACTGAGCAATGTGGTGTTATGTACATCTACTGGTAATGTTGTGTAACCTACTGGTTCAGTTAGTTGGTTTGATGATGCATAATATTCCATGGTGTATATGTGCCACATTTTCCCTGTCCAGTCTATCATCGATGGGCATTTGGGTTGGTTCCAGGTCTTTGCTATTGTAAACTGTGCTGCAATGAACATTCGTGTGCATGTGTCCTTATAGTAGAACGATTTATAGTCTTTTGGATATATACCCAGTAATGGGATTGCTGGATCAAATGGAATTTCTATTTCTAGGTCCTTGAGGAATCGCCACACCGTCTTCCACAATGGTTGAACTAATTTACACTCCTACCAACAGTGTAAAAGCGTTCCTATTTCTCCACATCCTCTCCAGCATATGTTGTCTCCAGATTTTTTAATGATCGCCATTCTAACTGGCATGAGATGGTATCTCAATGTAGTTTTGATTTGCATTTCTCTAATGACCAGTGATGATGAGCATTTTTTCATATGTTTGTTGGCTTCACGTATGTCTTCTTTTGTAAAGTGTCTGTTCATATCCTTCGCCCACTTTTGAATGGGCTTGTTTGCTTTTTTCTTGTAAATCTGTTTCAGTTCTTTGTAGATTCTGGTTATCAGCCCTTTGTCAGATGGGTAGACTACAAATATTTTTTCCCATTCTGTTGGTTGCCAATTCACTCTAATGACTGTTTCTTTTGCTGTGCAGAAGCTGTGGAGTTTAATTAGGTCCCATTTGTCTATTTTGGCTTTTGCTGCCAATGCTTTTCGTGTTTTGGTCATGAAGTCCTTGCCTACACCTATGTCCTGAATGGTTTTGCCTAGATTTTCTTCTAGGGTTTTTATGGTGTTAGGTCTTATGTTTAAGTCTTTAATCCATCTGGAGTTAATTTTAGTGTAAGGTGTCAGGAAGGGGTCCAGCTTCTGCTTTCTGCACATGGCTAGCCAGTTTTCCCAACACCATTTATTAAACAGGGACTCGCTTCCACATTGCTTGTTTTTGTCAGGTTTTTCAAAGATTGGGTGGTTGTAGATGTGTTGTGTTGCCTCGGAGGTCTCTGTCCTGTTCCATTGGTCTATATCTCTGTTTTGGTACCAGTACCATGCTGTTTTGATTACTGTAGCTTTGTAGTATAATTTGAAGTCCGGGAGTGTGATGCCTCCAGCTTTGTTCTTTTTGCTTAGAATTGACTTGGCTATGTGGGCTCTCTTTTGGTTCCATATGAAGTTTAAGGTGGTTTTTTCCAGTTCTGTGAAGAAGGTCATTGGTAGCTTGATAGGGATAGTATTGAATCTGTAAATTACTTTGGGCTGTATGGCCATTTTCACGGTATTGATTCTTCCTAGCCATGAACATGGAATGTTTCTCCATCTGTTTGTGTCCTCTCTTATTTCCTTGAGCAGTGGTTTGTAGTTCTCCTTGAAGAAGTCCTTTAAATTCCTTGTTAGTTGTATTCCTAGGTATTTTATTCTCTTTGTAGCAATTGTGAATGGCAATTGGTTCTTGACTTGGCTGTCTTTAAGTCTCTTATTGGTGTATAGGAATGCTTGTGATTTTTGCACATTGATTTTGTATCCTGAGACTGCTGAAGTTGCTTATCAGTTTCAGGAGATATTGGGCTGAGATGATGGGGTCTTCTAGATATACAATCATGTAGTCTGCAAATAGAGACAATTTGACTTCCTCCTTTCCTATTTGAATACCATTTATTTCTTTTTCTTGTCTGAGTGCTCTGGCTAGAACTTCCAGTACTGTATTGAATAGGAGTGGTAAGAGAGGACATCCTTGTCTAGTGCCAGATTTCAAAGGGAATGCTTCCAGTTTTGCCCATTCAGTATGATATTGGCTGTTGGTTTTTCGTGAATAGCTTTTATCATTTTGAGATACGTTCTGTCAATACCTAGTTTATTGAGGGTTTTTAGCATAAAAGGCTGCTGAATTTTGTCAAAGGCCTTCTCTGCATCAATTGAGATTATCATGTGGTTTTTGTCTTTCATTCTGTTTATGTTGTGGATTATGTTTATAGACTTGCATATGTTGAACCAGCCTTGCATGCCCAGGATGAATCCTACTTGATCATGGTGGTTAAGCTTTTTGGTATGCTGTTGCAATCGGTTTGCCAATATTTTATTGAAGATTTTTGCATCTATGTTGATCATGGATATTGGCCTGAAGTTTTCTTTTCTTGATGAGTCTCTGCCGGGTTTTGGTGTCAGGATGATGTTGGTCTCATAAAATGATTTGGGAAGGATTCCCTCTTTTTGGATTGTTTGGAATAATTTCAGAAGGAATGGTACCAGCTCCTCTTTGTATGTCTGGTAGAATTCGGCTGTGAACCCATCTGGACCTGGGCTTTTTTTGGGTGATATGCTCTTAATTGCTGCCTCAACTTCAGACCTTGTTATTAGTCTATTCAGGGTTTCAACTTCTTCCTGGTTTAGACTTGGGAGGATGCAAGTGTCCAGGAATTTATCCATTTCTTCCAGGTTTACTTGTTTATGTGCATAGAGTTGTTTGTAATAATCTCTGATGATCGTTTGAATTTCTGTGGAATCTGTGGTGATATCCCCTTTATCATTTTTTATTGCATCTATCTGATTTTTTTCTCTTTTCTTTCTTATTCATCTGGCTAGTGGTCTGTCTATTTTGTTGACCTTTTTGAAAAACCAGCTCCTGGATTTATTGATTTTTTGAAGGGTTTTTCGTGTCTCTCTCTCCTTCAGTTCTGCTCTGATCTTAGTTATTTCTTGTCTTCTGCTAGGTTTTCAGTTTTTTTGATATTGCTCCTCTAGCTCTTTCCATTTTGACGATAGGGTGTCAATTTTAGATCTCTCCTTGCTTCTCATGTGGGCATTTATTGCTATATATTTTCCTCTAGAGACTGCTTTAAATGTGTCCCAGAGATTCTGGTATGTTGTGTCTTCTTTCTCATTGGTTTCAAAGAACATCTTTATTTCTGCCTTCATTTCATTGTTTATCCAGTCAACATTCAAGAGCCAGTTGTTCAGTTTCCATGAAGCTGTGCAGTTCTGAGTTAGTTTCTGAATTCTGAGTTCTAACTTGATTGCACTGTGGTCTGAGAGACTGTTTGTGATGATTTCCGTTCTTTTGCATTTGCTGAGGAGTGATTTACTTCCAATTATATGGTCAATTTTAGAGTGGGTGCAATGTGGTGCTAAGAAGAATGTATATTCTGTGGATTTGGGGTGGAGAGTTCTGTAAATGTCTATTAGGTTTGCTTGATCCAGGTCTGAGTTCAAGTCCTGGATATCCTCGTTAATTTTCTGCCTCATTGATCTGTCTAATATTGACAATGGGGTGTTCAAGTCTCCCGCTATTATTGTGTGGGAGTCTAAGTCTCTTTGTAAGTCATTAAAAACTTGCCTTATGTATCTGGGTGCTCCTGTATTGGGTGTGTATATATTTAGGATCATTAGCTGTTCTTGTTGTATTGATCCTTTTTACCATTATGTAATGTTCTCCTTTGTCTCTTTTGATCTTTGTTGGTTTAAAGTCTAATTTATCAGAGACGAGAATTGCAACTCCTGTTTTTTTTTTTTTTTTTTGCTCTCCATTTGCTTGGTAACTCTTACTCCATCCCTTTATTTTGAGCCTTTGCGTACGTTGCATGGGAGATGAGTTTCCTGGATACAGCACACCGATGGGTTTTGGCTTTTTATCCAGTTTGCCAGTCTATGTCTTTTGATTGGGGCATTTAGCCCATTTACATTTAGGGTTAATATTGTTATGTGTGAATTTGATCCTGCCATTTTGATGCTAGCTGGCTGTTTTGCCAGTTAGTTGATGCAGTTTCTTCATTGTGTTGCTGCTCTTTGCCATTTGGTATGTTTTTGGAGTGGCTGATACTGGTTGTTCCTTTCTATGTTTAGTGCCTCTTTCAGGAGCTCTTGTAAAGCGGGCCTGGTGGTGATGAAATCTCTGAGTACTTGCTTGTTCGCAAAGGATTTTATTTTTCCTTCACTTATGAAGCTTAGTTTGGCTGGATATGAAATTCTGGGTTGAAAGTTCTTTTCTTTAAGGATGTTGAATATGGGCCCCCACTCTCTTCTGGCCTGTAGGGTTTCTGCTGAGAGAATCTGCTGTGAGTCTGATGGGCTTCTGTTTGTGGGTATCCTGACCTTTCTCTCTGGCTTCCCTTAGCATTTTCTCCTTCATTTCAACCCTGGTGAGTCTGACAATTATGTGCTTTGGGGTTACTCTTCTTGAGGAATATCTTTGTGGTGTTCTTTGTATTTCCTGGACTTGAATATTGGCCTGCCTTCCTAGGTTGTGGAAGTTCTCCTGTATAATATCCTGAAGAGTATTTTCCAGCTTGGATTCTTTCTCTCCGTCACAGTCAGGTACACCTATCAAACGTAGATTAGGTCTTTTCACATAGTCCCATATTTCTTGGAGACTTTGTTCATTCCCTTTTACCCTTTTTTCTCTACTCTTGCCTTCTCGTTTTATTTCATTGAGTTGATCTTCGATCTCTGATATCCTTTCTTCTGCTTGGTCGATTTGGCTGTTGAAACTTGTGTATGCTTCGCAAAGTTCTTGTGTTGTGTTTTTCAGCTCTATCAATTCACTTACATTCCTCTCTAAGTTGGTTGTTCTTGTTAGCATTTCATCAAATCTTTTTTCAACTTTCTTAGTTTCTTTGCATTGGGTTAGAACATGTTCTTTTAGCTCACAGAAGTTTCTTATTACCCACCTTCTGAAGCGTGATTCTGTCATTTCACCACACTCATTGTCCATCCAGCCTTGTTTCCTTGCTGGTGAGGAGTTGTGATCCCTTGTAGGAGGAGAGGCGTTCTGGTTTCAGGTGTTTTCCTCCTTTTTGTGGTGGTTTCTTCCCATCTCTGTGGATTTATCTATGTGTGGTCTTTGTGGTTGGTGATTTTCAGATGGGGTCTCTCAGTGGACATCCAGTTTGTTGATGATGAAGTTATTTATTTCTGCTTCTTAGTTTTCCTTCTAACAGTCTGGCCCCTCTGCTGTAGGACTGCTGAGGTCCACTCCAGGTCCTGCTTGCCTGGGGGATCACCTGCAGCGGCTGTAGAACAGTAAGGGTTGCTGCCAGTTTCTTCTTCTGCTTTCTTTGTCCTAGAAAAATACCCGCCAGATGTCAGTCTGAGCTCTCCTTTATGAGGTGACTCGTTGGATATACTGGGGTCAGGGAGCTGCTTGAGGAGACGGAGTGTCCTTTATAGGAGTTCAAGTGCTGAGCTGTGAGCTCCGTTGTTCATTCAGAGTTGCTGGGCAGGTACGTTTAAGTCTGCTGCAGCAGAACTCATAAACCCCTTTTTTCCCCAGGTGCTCTGTCCCGGGGGAGTTAGGGCTTTATTTATGAGTTTCCCTTGTGC
Source organism: Ateles fusciceps (assembly GCA_036589455.1). NCBI lineage: Eukaryota > Metazoa > Chordata > Mammalia > Primates > Atelidae > Ateles > Ateles fusciceps. The sequence goes on along the minus strand of JAZHEH010000734.1, from coordinate 3,521,398 downwards.
TGCTGCTTTTTCTCAGGGCTGCCTTGCCCAGCAATGAGGCAGCCTAGTCACTGCCTGCAGAGGCTTTGCTGAGCTGCTGTGGGCTCTGCCCAGCTGCCATGTGAGCTTCCCTGCAGTCCCGCTTATACAGGTGTAGTTAGAACTGCCTCGGCAATGGTGGGCTGCCTCTGCAATGGCAAACTATCTCCGTGGTGGTGGACTGCCTCAGTAGTGGTGGACGCCCCTCCCCCACAGAGCTGGACCATCCTGGGTTCAGCTGTGCTTGCTGTGAAACTCTGATCCAGAGCATTTCCGATTACTGTTTTTTTGTGGGGGGTGGGACCAGCAAAGCCTGATCAGCTGGCTCCCTGCCTCAGAGCCTTTTTTTTTTTAGTTGAATCGTCAACTGTCTCCCAGGTGTTCCAGCTGCCTGTTGAAAAGGCACCGGGATCTGTGTGATTTCCCGTGCAGCGACCCACTGCGCCAGCTTAAACTGCGGGCACTGAGATTTGTGGCGTTTTTTTTACCTGGGAAATCTCCTCGCCTGGCTCCCTGTTTCAGTCCCCTTTTATAATCAGATGAATGGGCAGCTCTACCTTCCCGGAGCTCCAATTGCCAGCTAAAATGGCACCCGGACCCAACTATTTTGTATGGGGAACCGCTGAGCTGGGGTGCTGCCCAAAACAGAGGCACCGGCCAAACAGCTGCACTGGCGACCCGTGGGGCTCCTCCCCCTGGGAATCTCCTGGTCTGTGGGCAATAATCTCCTGGTCTGTGGGAATGCGGCATCCACTCACCCTCTGCGCTTTCACTGGGAGCTGCAATCCTCAGCTGCTCCTAATTGGCCATCTTGGATCCTCCTCCCATTTTTAATTAAGAAGGATTAAAAGCATAACTAATGCCCAAAAGTTTAGTTCCCTTGGTGCCATGGCTTGGAGGGTGATTCCTGCAGTAGCAGTTGGCACATTTAAATGGGTGTTGGGATTTGAGAACAAATTAAAGAAAATAGTTACAGAACTCCCTCTAATATATTTTGCTCTGTCTTGGCTCACATACTGGAAGGATGAAGACCATAAGAATCCCTTTATCCGGGCTTCTCTTTCTGATGTGTAACAGATTGTCTTTAACATGCACACTGCTGGAGTGTTTTTTTTTTTTCTTTTTTTTTTGAAGAAGTCTCACACTGTCACCCAGGGTGTAGTGCAATGGTGTAATCTTGGCTCACTGCAACTCTGCCTACTTCATGCAAGCATTTCTCCTGCCTCAGCTTCCTGAGTAGCTGGCATCACAGGCATGCACCCATATGCTTGTTGAATTTTGATATTTTAGTAGCAATGAGGTTTGACCATGTTGGTGAGTCTTGTCTTCAACTCCTTATTTTGTGATAGGCCTACCTCATCCTCTCAGAGCTGGGATTACAGGCATGAGCCACTGCACCCATCCAGGTGTTTTTTAAAGCACAAGGACTCCATGGACTCTGAAACATTGAGAAAACTTTCTTGCTTTATTTTTCAAAAGAGCATGGCCTTATCATTAGCCCTTTTCAAGTGTTGCAAAATAACCCAGCTCATTTAGCATTCACTTCATGCCAGCTCCAAGAGAATAATTTTCCAAAATTAGAGAAGAAGCTTTGGGGAAACATCTTAGTGTTTCCTTATTTGGGGCTCCTTCCAGTTCCCTTATCTCTGCAGGACCTTAGGCAGATAAAGGGAGACTCACAACAATTATTTGACAGTCCTCATAGGTATATAAAGCTTTCCAAGATTTAATTCGGGTATTTGACCTCTTACGAAGAAATGTTATTATGTTTCAAAGCCAAACCATAACTGCAGCAAAAACAGGCAGCTCTGCAAGCAAAAAAGAAAGAAAAAATTTGGAGATGAGCAAAGCGTCTTGTATAGTAGGCTAAACAGGAAAAGAGGAAATAGAGAAGGCAAAGAAATAGGGGAAACACCATTATCGAAAGGAAAACAGGCACTGCCTCTTAACCACCCTAGTCAGAACTTCCTTCTATGGTGTTTTTCCTTCTTTCTTGGTTTAAAATGTTTTCTATCTCTTTTATAATCTTCATCCAACCTGGGAAATTTATTTTTTCAATCTTTAAAAAGCTTGGCTTACAGTAGAGGTAGGGAAACAAAATCTAGAAGCCTGATAAGCAAGCAAAAGGGTAAAAATTTATTCCCAGGTGTGCTTTTCACTTCTCTCTCCCTGTACAAACTTGAAAAAGGGGAAAATAATGATTATTATTCATATTACCTAAGAATTTATAAATAATGAAAAAGGATTTCTGAAGTTGATCTTACGTTGCAGACAGTTGGTGTCCTTAGCATGTCTTTTTGTATGGTCCTGTCAATAAAACAGCCACCACATACCATCCACACATACCTCAGCTACCAGATTCAACAGAATGTCCGATTGCAGACTCCCAAGTAGCTGGGACTAAAAGCACGCACCATCAAGCCTGGCTATTTTTTTGTTACTCATTCAGTTACGTATTGCTCTGCTGTGACTATTTGTGGGCAAGTCTTTGTATAGACATATGCTTTTTTTGTCTTGAATCTATTTCTAGATTGGAATGGCTGAATCATATAGTAGGTATATGTTTAACATTTTAAGAAACTGCAAAACTGTTTTCCAAAGTGGTTGTAGCATTTTACATTTTTACCAGCAATGCGAGAGAGTTCCAGTTCCTTCTTGCCAACATACTTGGTAAGGTACGTTTTAAAAAAAATTTAGCCACTATAATGGCTGTGCCTCTATCTTCCTTCTTTCTTTTTTTTCTTGCTTACTTTCTTGCTCTCTTGCTTGCTTATTTTTTTGGTGTGTGTCTATTTTTGATTTTCATGATATTCACTTTCAAAGAGTTCGAGAAGTCACCTTGTAGAACAACCTGTATTCAGGAGTTTTTGAAAGTGTTTTAAAAGACGCTTTACTGGGCCCTTTTATTTTGCAGTCTTTGGTAGACAGTCACTTTGTTGATTCTCTGGTTGTCAACTCTAGATGAGGATGGATACAAGGCAGGAGGCATCTGCCTATGGCATAATAGTGGGATTGTCTTGTGAAAATTTATTCTGGAAAAAAAAAATCAGTATTAAATCTTAAAAAAAAAATCTAATACTGTAAGAAAACTCAAATTTCACCCAGCTTTGGACTTCAATATAGAACTAGAGTATCTGGAGTGGCATGCCAAATTTCGTTGAATTGCACTTTTAAATGATAGACTTCACTCTCTTAAGCTAATATGGCAAAAATTTCTGAGTATAAATGGTTATTTCTGCTGTAAGTCCTCTCTCTTCTTTCTGAAGGAATTGACTAAACAAAAATGTTTCAAAGGGCTACAGTTTCATTTGCCAAATTTCTTACATTTTGGGCCCTGACTGGGGAAAAAATAATGGACTGTGAAATGTTCGACTCCATGAAAATGCCTCCCTTTTGACTAGTTCACTCGGTAATGATGACCAGCTATCTGACACGGATGCCCTTTAGAAATATTGCCATGTATGGTAGGATATTTTTAGATGAATTGATAATAAGGACATTTGGGATAATACCCCCTCCCCATTTTAAAAGCATACTTTGAGTCATAAAAGAACTTATAAAGAAATACCTATCAGAAAACTAAGAAAACTTAAAACATGAATATGAACTTCTTTTCTTGTTTCCTTTTCCATTCTTTTTTTTTAAGGTTATAAATTCACAGTTAAAGTGAACTCTTGAAACAAATTAGTAGATATTTGAGGTTTAATATTTAAAACCTGGTCTCCTGAGGCTCTCAAGACCACTTAGGATAAAGGTCACCTTATGTATTAGTCAGCATTCTCCAGAGGGACAGAACTCATAGGACATATGTATATATGAAAGGGAGTTTATTAAAGAGAATTGGCTCACATGATCACAAGGTGAAGTCCCATGATAGGCCATCTGCAAGCTGAGGAATAAAGAAGCCAGTAGCGGCTTGGTCTGAGTCCGGAAGCCTCAAAAGAAGGGAAGCTGACAGTGCAGCCATCGGTCTGTTGGCAGAAGGCCCAAGAGCCTCTGGCAAACCACTGGTGTGAGTTCGAGAGCCCAAATGCCAAAGAACCTGGAGTCTGATGTCCAAGGGCAAGAGGAATGGACAAAAGCATGTAGCATGGAAGGAAGATGAAAGCCAGAAGACTCAGCAAGCTGGCTTATTCTACCTTCTTCTGCATGCTTTGTTCTAGCTGTACTGGCAGCCAATTGGGTGGTGCCCACCCACAGTGAGTGTAAGTCTGCCTCTCCCAGTCCACTCACTCAAATGTCAGTCTCCTCTGGCAACACCCTCCCAGACGTACCCAGAAACAATACTTTACCAGCTATCTAGGCATCCTTCAGTCCAATCAACTTGACACCTAATATTAACCACATTTTATTTCTGTTATATTCTATATGCAATGAACTGGAAATCAGAAAAAGCAGTTTGGCTAATTGGTATGGAATTATTTAACAAGCTAGTCATCTTCATGAACATACCCCCATGGGATAGCCTTGACAACTGAACACTGTCAAATCTTTTTGGGATGCAGATGATTACAGGAAAGGCTTAAATTCAAAGAATAGATATATAACAAGAATAACCTCTTTCTATTGCAAGATGGATCAAATTTTCTAAATGGCGGTGAATCATAATATTTCATAGCTAGAACGGATATCAGATATCACAATACTAAAACACCTAAGAGTTATTATTTTCTTATATATCAGGTGCTATACTTTGCATGCCTTATTTTATTTCATTCTTTTCAGCAGCACTTGCCCTTTGTACTATTATTTCTCCCATCTTAATGAAGAGTCTAAAACTAAAGAGTTTAAAGAAGTTGATTAAGGTTATATAACTCAATTTCCTAACACTTTCATCTTGCAATTATGAGTTGATTAGGTACTTTCAAGGTCATTTGTAAGTAGCAATTTACTAGGAATTATTTTTGGACATGGGATTTAGGAAGTAAAAATTTCTGGTTGCCTGACCACAATTGTTGGTTTTCAGACCTTTCATGATTTAATGTGCCTGCCGAGAAGTTCTTTTTCCCACTGCAAAGGCTCATAATACATAGAGACTCCAGAGCCTAGTTTGACTTTCCTGTGAGATGCTTATTGACTGAGCCATAGAAAACTCTGTGTTACTAAAGAAAAATTAAGTGATGTCTTGTGTGAATAGGTCTCATGTTAGTTGCTGAAGTAGGGGCTTACTGCTTGTTAGTTTTTTTCACCCTGTTCTGTAGGTCATGTCTATGTTTAATGTAGTGGCAGGCAAGAAAAAATGATAAAGAGAGAATGTGCAGGCAGAACAAATAATTTGTCAAACAACTTCCTGTAAGCATTAAAAATTGATTAATTAAGATAAATTATATCAAGTGTCCTGCATGTAGTATGAGAACTTCATTAAAGATAATAAAGCTTTGATTAGCTTTGCTGTGGAAGAGAATGTTCTGTAGGCAAAATGGAGGATGCCTCCTGGTCTTAGCTCATGTTGCTTTTGGATCTTGTTGATGGGCACTTATCTATTCCGCTTAATGTAAAAGTCCCATAGGCTGTGATGGTTGTGAGAATTAGCACACATTGATATGCTCAGGTTTTGAGAAGCTTCCAGTAATAATGATATCACAAAAAATAGAAATACCAAGAAAGCATTTTTGGTATGTGAGTAATAGTAATAATGTTCTCTGCTCCAGGTTTTGAGCCAGTACAACTCTGTAACTTGGTTATAAGGCAAATGATAATCCTTATTTGACGGGTAAGGAATAAGAGCATTAGAGAAGTTAAATAACCTGGCCAAATAACTTTGCTACAATGTACAGAGGTGTGACTAAACCCCAGGTCTGCCTAAACCCAAGTCCTGTTCTCTGAATGATTATGCTGTATTTTGCCTTCCTCTTTACAGTGTCTTGAATAAAACATAAATGGTACATTTACTTAAACATTTCTCCCTTTTAAACAGAAGTCTGTTCTGATTTTCTAAGTCATAATTAAGCTGTCATGTATATAGGAAATTACAAGTTTGAGATAAATTATAGGTGCAAACAACAGAGAATTAAAAATACATATTGCATTAGTAACTATCTCAGCAAGAAAGAGATGGTATATTCATATTAGGTAATTTGAGAAGAGTTTAATAAAGGTATTATTCTAAGAGTATTGGCAGGATAAATGTCTTAGTCTGCCCGGGCTGCCATGAGAAAATGCCAAAGACTGGGTGGCCTAAACAAAAGAAATTTCTCACAGTTCTGCAAGTTGGAATTCTGAAGTCAGGGTGCCAACATGGCTAGATTCTTACTCAGGGTCATCTTCCTGACTTGTAGATGGCTGCCTTTTTACTTTGTATTCAAACAGCAAGAAAAGTGGGAGGAGAGAGGGAGAGTGGGAGAAAGTGAGAGGGGGAGAAAGAGAGAAAGAGAGAGTCAAGAGACAGACAGTTGAGAGAGAGAGAGAGAAAAAAAGAGAAGAAAGAGAGAGAGAGCACTCTGGTGTTTCTTCTTATAAGGGCACTAATTCTATAATGAAGATCCTACCCTCAAGACCTTTTCTAAACCTAATTATCCCCCCCAAGGCCCCATTTGCTAATACCATCGTGCTGTGGGGTAGGGCTTCAATATAGGAATGCTAAGATGACACAATTCAGTCCACAACTGTTAGGAAAACCACAGGGGAAACTTCAGTACCCTAGAGACTAGAAACATTAGGAAGTTATTCTTCGATCTGAAAGAACTAGAGAGGGTTTGACCCCTACTCTGGAAAGACGGGAAATGGATGTGGTGTGGGCTACCTGAAAGGAATGTTAACCCTAGCTGGGGCATGCAGCCAGCCAGCAGCAACACCATCCTAAAAGGAGTGGGCCCCCACAATTCTGCCTCCCTCTGATTTCCCCGTGTTTCTCAGTGGTGGATGCTAACTGGAAGCTAGAGAGAAAAGAAGCCCATTGCTGCTGTTGTGTTTACTGCTCTGGTTTTCATCTTATTTTCTTTTGGGTACCTGGAGAGATTATACTTCCTTGTCTTACTACGTTTGTGTGGGGTCACATAGTTTGTTTCAGCCAATGAGTTGTGAGAGAAGTGACAGTCATTTCTTCTAGACAGAAATAATCATTCATGCAAAGCACTCTAAGACTATTTTTTCCCATTGTCATAATGACCAGCAATATTTAGGATGATTGCTTGCTCTGTCCGCTGGTACCAAGAGTAAAATGGTGGCCATGTGGGCTGAGAAAGAAATAGAACTTTGTTTAAAAGTCTCTTTGAGATTTTGGGATGGTTTGTTACCCGAATATAAAATACCCATCCTGATGGTCCTGATTTGCAGGAAGAATGAACAAACTTGTCCCTTTTAATTTGGGCAGCACATTTGTAGAGCCTGTGATTACCAAAGGAGCTAATTTACATAATTTTGAAACTTTAGCTAGTCAATGTGTCCTTGTCATGACCTTAAAATTCAGAAGTTTAATATTCTATCTCACAGTAGAAGGATTTCTAAATATAACTCTTATTAATGCCAACCCTTCTTTGCATATTGGAATGACACTCTAGCCCTTGAAATTCTAAGTTTGAGTGAGAACAACGCATGAAAGACAGATCAGAATCAGGCAGGCAGCTTCTCCTGGGAGGATAGGAATTAATTTGAGTTTTGAATTTCTTCTTTTGATATTCTATTATGCTCAACAATAGTGAGTAATTTTAAGATGGAGAATTGAAGCTGTCTAGGCCTGTTCTATTTTCTCATGTCTAGTTCACTCTTGTTATTCAAATATGTCTCTCATTTATTACTTTTATTTCTTGATAAATAGGCCTATAGACATGTACATTGCTTTTGTCCTGAATGTTAAACAGGAAGAAAAAGGTTCTTAGCACAGCAAATTTACAAGAGTGTGAGGATTCAAAGTAGAGTGCCCCCAAACCAAGATTATGCTTTAATAGCCTATTGTACTTCAACTTGCTTTGGGAAAGATATATAAATAATATATATATTTATTTATTTCAGACGTTTAAAGTTAATCCAAACAAATACAAATATTAATCAACTACAACTGTTAACCAATTTGTGTGTGTGTGAAATTATTTTGGGCACATTATACTGATGCAATCTTTATTTATCAGTTTCAGTGAACAATTTATCCGAGAGTGGAGGAAAGTGGGATCAGATATGAATATGTACTTCTCAATCTTGTCCACTGTGTATCCCAACATTTTAGCAGCCAGCTCAAGAATCATATATGCAAATAGCCAAGAATTTCAAAATGTGCTCTAGGATGTATGAACTATAAAAAGGACGTCCTAAGTGACATTATTAGTGAAGATTAGTGGATGAATGGATCCCTCCAAAAAGGATGAAAGGTAATTAGAATCTTACTGATTACTGGCTCAGAGAATAAGATGAATAAAATCGGAGTGGGAGAGTTGTAAATAGTGTAGGGGGAATCTGGCTGCTACTTAAGAAATGGACTATGGAAAAGAGAATGACTATGTTTGTTTTGTTTGGTGGAGTTAGTGGAAGAGGTCTTTGGAAGAGGGTGTTGTTCTTGTAGGCCTCATGCATAAGAAACCTAGTCAAGTAAATTCTTGTGAGGTAACTTCGTTGCATCCAAATCGGACTTATTAGACTTCATATATTCTTTTTAAAAGTTTGAATATTTTACTAATAGCAACATTTGTCATATATTATACATCAATTATTTTTAAAGTTCATTTATTTAATTTACAAGTTAAATTGTATATAATTACAATGGAAAATATGATTTTTTGATATATGCATACATTGAGGAATGGCTAAATCCAGCTATTTACCATATGCCTTATCTCACATACTTATCATTTGTTTTTGCAGTGAGGGTACTTAAAATATACTCTCTTAGCAATTTTTAACTATAAAATATATTATTAGCTATAGCTGTCGTGATGTACGATAGATCCCTCAAACTTATTCATCCTGTCTAATTGCAATTTGATGTTCTATGGCCAACTCTGCCTGACCCCAACCCACACTGTCACACTACCAACCTCTGATAGCTCTCACTTTACTTTCTGCTTTTATGAGTTCCATGAATTTAGGTTTCATATGTAAATGAGATCATGTGGTATTTGTCTTCTTGGTCCTGGCTTATTTAATGTAATATAATGTCCTTTAGGTTCATCCAGGCTGTTGCAAATGGCAAGAATGTCTGCATTTTTTTAAAGACTGAATAGTATTACATTGTATATACACACTATATTTTCTTTATGCATTCATCCGCTGATGCACACTTAGCTTGATTCCATATATTGGCTATTGTGAATAGTGCTGCAATGAACGTGGTATTACAGATGTCATTTTGACATTCTGATTTTATATTCTTTGGATATAGACCCCATAGTAGGATTTATGGATCACATATATCATAGTTTTGTATTTAATTTTTTGTGGAATCTCCATACTGTTTTTTTACAATGGCTATCCTAATTTACATTCCCACCAACAGTGTAGAAGGATTTGCTTTATTCCACATTTTTGCCAACTCTTGCTATCTTTTGTCTTTTTGATAACCACCATTCTAACAGGTGTGAGGTGGTATTTCATGTAGTTTTAATTTGCTTATTCTCTGGTGATTAGTGATGTTGAACATTTTTTCATATACCTGTTGGCTATTTGTCTTCTTTGAGAAATGTGTATTCATGTCTTTTCTCATTTAAAAAAGTCAGGTTGTTTTTTCACTATTTAGTTGTTTGAGGCCCTTATATATTTTGAATGTTAACTCCTTATGATATGTATGGTTTGCAAATGTATTCTCCCACTCTTTATGTGAGCTCTTCACTCTGCTGATTGTTTCATTGCCTGTGCAGAAGCTTGTTAGCTCAATATAATCCCATTTGTCTATTTTTGCTTTTATTGCCTGAGCCTTCAAGATCATATACAAAAATCATGCGCAGACCAATGCCATGGAGCTTTTTTTCCCCTATATTTTCTTCTAGCAGTTTTACAATTTTGGATCTCAAATTTAATTCTTTAATCATTTTGAGTCAACTTTTGTGTATGGTGTGAGAAGAAAGTCTAATTTCATTCTTTTTAATGTGTATATGCAGTGTATTTAGTACCATTTATTGAAGAGACTGTTCTTTTCCCATTGTGTGTTCTTGATATCTTGTTGAAAATCAATTGATCCTTCACATTTGGATTTATTTCTGGGTTCTCTATTCTATTCCATTGGTTTGTGTGTCTGTTTGTATGCTAATAGCATGCTATTTTGGTTACTATAGATTTGTGGTAGATTTTGAAATGATGCCTCCAGTTTTGTTCTTTTTGTTGAAGATTGCTTAGGCTATTTGGGGTCTTTTGGGGTTCCACACAAATTTTAGAATTTAAAAAAATATTTCTGTGAGCAACTGCATATATTCTCATTCCCATGACACACAGAGTCATCTTTTGAGAAATTCACTTCAATGGTTTACTTTTCTACCTTAGTTCCTGCCATCTTTACTGAATGCTCTGTTAGGGAGATAGAAACAGCTGTTAGATTAACACAGATGGCTAGACAAGGGACTAGGAAACATAAATGGGGCAAGGAACTAAGAACTATATATAGGATAAATATGAAGGGAATCTGACAATTCCTAGCTAGTTCTGGATTAAAAATGAGTAGAGAGGTGGGTGGTTTAATACAAACTTCTTATACTAAATGGCCTCACTTTTGGAAAGTATAAATCCTGAGAAGAGAAAGATAATATAGGCCTTTTAGTTCAAGTTTGTTGTTGTTTTTTTTTAAAGACCAAACAGTTGTTTACAGTTATTACTACAGTCTACAGAATATTCTGTAGCTGGGAAAAATAGAACCAGGATGACCATGCTTTTGCAAGTAATTTCACCTTCTACGTTATGATATTATGAATATTTGTGACAAGCCCTTGTCATTTTAGGTAACAGATGTGTGCTTCCCTTGGTAACTTTAAAGCCCTTGATTGGCTGGACTTGTACATATTCTTTATCAATATATGTTACATACATTTAATGGAGGACTCAAAATCATTTTTCTATCTTCTTTTTAGAAGATTAAAAATACATAAGCGTGATCCTTTATATCCATAGAACAACTTAAAGTTGACCATCTACATTTATAGTATAATATTGCTGATCAAATTCTTCTTGAAGCCTTATAAGATCCCCAGTCACTAAGAAAAATTAAATTATGTTTTCTATCTATCAAGTGTATTCACAAATTGTTGAATTAAAAGATCTTCTGCCTTAATATTTAGCAAAGAGATAATTTAGTTAAACATAGTTTCTCAATGTTTGGGCTTTCAGTGTAATGCAGAATATTTAGATTAGGTGATGAAATATCCAATTAAAATACAAAATGAAATTTTTGACTGTAACACACAAAGTATATATCTAACCAGTTACTTATTGTCATTGAAATATATTTAAAAGTGGTTGTTAAATATATTATTGTCACCAATTTTAATTCTTGTAAAATAAGGCAGCAAATGCAGCATTCATTCACTATACTGAAAACAGCCTTGAAATATTGGCCAAGAGGGTACATAATCTTTCATCTATGAGTGAATTAGTTATTTCATCACTCTGATATTAGGAACCCAAGCATCAGAGTTCTACAATAATCATTTGGACTGTAAAGGCAGGTATTGTTTCTGTTTTTAGTCTTTTACAAAATGTAGTGCTCCATTTACATGTTTCGTAGCATGTACTTTGTTAAAACTTACTTTGGAGGTGTAGTTGGAAACTGTTATGGTTGTATGGGGATAGCTTCTTATGGCTGTGTCAGGTACCATGTGAGAATGTATAAGGTGAGTTCTTGATGAGTTGTATTTGAAATACATTTGAAGTAAAGCTAGTTTTAGTCAGGAAAATGAAATGGATACATTTGGTGTTTGGACATTGCTTTGCTTTGAGATAGATCTGTCTCATATTAACTCTTTGCTTTGGGATAGGTCTTTCTCATATTAACTCTAAAGGAGAACTTTACAACAGCATTTGAATTAAGGGGAGGCAGAAGAAAGTTGTGATCCAGTAATACTTACCCCATGTGAGATTATCTGGAAAAACTCGGACTTTTTTTATCTATACGAAAATTGACTTTGATTGATTGATCATTGTTGCTTTAAGTAGACAAATTCTCCAATGTGGATGGGTCCCATGAGAATGAAATAGAAGAGTTGGGCTCATGATGAAAATTAAGCAGAATTAGTACTTGGCAAATAGTCTTGTTTGTTTTGAAAATAAGTAACAGCTAGATTCATTGTTCCCTTGGCCTTTTCCTCTCCATCCCTGATAGACTGATGTGTCCATCTGTCAACCTGAAGAAGTAAAGGACTCTGCATCTATAATACGTGTGTGACTGTTTGACAACTCTAAGTAAAGGAGATCTATTTTTTAAGGATCTTTTGGAAAAGGTGCCCAAAATTCCCACTGAACTTCTTTTTTCTTATCATCTCCCCCTCCCCCAAGTAAATGAGTTAGTAGTGTAACTTTTTCCTGTGATCTACCTCTTGGAACACTAAGTTGAGAAAAAAAAATTAACTGTGTTATTTCCCCCCTTTCATTTCATACTTCCTTTTATGGTACACCTATGGTGTGCTACCCAAATTTCTTGCCTGCTCTTCCCCTTTTCCCCAGCATTTGCTACATTTAGCATCATGACACTCATTCACTTAGCTGTTATTTTTAAAATTGTGTTAAGATTTATTGTATATGTTTAAATTATTTTCTACGTATTTTATTGACATCTCACAGCTGAGTGTCTACCAAGGAATTACTTTCAGAAAGGAATTACTTTCTTACCCAAGATTATGTCTCCTTTTCAGGAACATCCGATCCAAAGACAGGCCAATGTGGGGCATAAGGGCTTGGCCCTCTTGCTTTTATTTTGGGCATTCCAACAACAGAGAACCCCAACTACAGAGATACCCCATGGTATCAGCTGAGGTCTCTGTCACAGCTGCATCACAGTTCAAGTTCTCATTTTGTCCAGTACTCTATCTTTTCCATCACCGCTCTTGAATTTTATTTTGCAAGTGTAATAAACTACTTGAAAACCTTAATCTCACAGTCTGTTTCCCAGGAAATCTGACCTAGGACAGTTGGTATCAGCAGATTCTAAATGACAGTTACACTCTTAAATGAGATCTTGGAGATGGTTATGTGCAAGGCAACTGGCAATAAGGACACCATTACTGGTGGTATGTAGAATATAAATAGCCTGTGGCATGATGTAGCTGTCCAATTATTCAAACTTCCATTGGTAGTAAACCAAGATCAGATGCTGGTAGAAGGAAATAAACTAGAAGATTCAATATCTCAGATATTTAAGAGCTTTTGGGGAAATAGTAATCATAAGACCTGTGGAACTGAATGTCTCTTGCTGAGTGCCCTTGATACAGTGGAGAAAGACAACAAAAGGCTTAGGGTGATTGATCACTGACTTATCTGTGAAAGTCAAAGGACTTCAGTAGTAAGATATAAAAAATTCTAATTTCTGAAATCCAGAGAAAGAGGGTGCTGAATATCAGGACCTGAACTGGGCTTCCTGACAGCAGAGAATTTGAGTTCTCAAGCCCAGCAATTCTGCCATGCAAGGTAAGAATCTTGGTTGAGAAGGAATGAATGTTGAATTTGGGCTGGGGACATTTGAGTCAAAGTACCTGCAAAACTTAAAACTTCCAATTTCTGTCTGGGTGCTGTGGCTCACGCCTGTAATCCCAGCACTTTGCGGGGCTGAGGCTGGTGGATCACCTGAGGTCAGGAGTTTGAGACCAGCCTGGCCAACATGGTGAAACCTCATCTCTACTAAAAATACAAAAATTAGCCAGGCATGGTGGCGAGTGCCTATAATCCCAGCTACTCGGGAGGCTGAGGCAGGAGAATTGTTTGAACCTGGGAGGCAGAGGTTGCAGTTAGTTGAGATCACGTCACTGCACTCCAGCCTGGTGCCTGGTGACGGAGTGAGACTCTGTCTCAAAAAAAAACACAAAAACAATAACAACAACAAAAAACGCTTTTGATTTCTATGAACCTTCTGGGCCTATAGAAGTAGCTCATTCCAGCTGGGTGCGGTGGCTCATGCCTATAATCCCAGCAGCACTTTGGGAGGCTGAGGCAGGTGGATCACCTGAGGTCAGGAGTTTTGAGACCAGCCTGGCCAACATGGTAAAACCTTGTCTCTACTAAAAATACAAAAATTAGCTGGATGTGGTGGCAATGCCTGTAATCCCAGCTACTCTGGAGGCTGAGGCAGGAGAATTGCTTGAACCCATGAGGTGGAGGTTGCAGTGAGCAGAGATCATGCCATTGCTCTCCAGCCTGGGTGACAAGAGTGAAACTTTGTCTCAAAAAAAAAAGAAAAAAAAAAGGAAGTAGCTCATTCCATCCCATTAAAAACTAGCACAACACATTACGTGGCAATGATGCCAAAATTAATACACCTGATCAACTTCTTTTTTCTTTGGTTAATGTTGGCAAGGTATATCTTTTTTCATCCCTTTACTTTTTAACCAATTTTTGTTTATATATTTAAAGTGAATTTCTTGTGAGGTGCATATATTTGCATCTTCCTTCTCTCTAATTTATAATCTCTGCTATTTAATGAATACTTTAAATCATTCACATTTGATGTGAGTATTGATATGGTTATGTTTAAATCTTTTCTCTTGCTATTTATCTTCTATATACTCGTGTTCTATGTTTCATTTTCCTCTTTTTCTGCTTTCATTTGGATTAATTGTATTTTTTATGATTCTGTAATTCTTTGCTATTTTAGTGGTTGATTTAGGATTTAAAATACAAATATTTAAGTTATCACAGTTAATACTTAAGTGCTTATATACCATTCTATTTATAGTGAAAATAGTGCAAAAACCTTAATATAATATGCTCCTACTTTTCTGTTCCTTCTTTTTTGCGGTTGTTTCAGGTGGGAGTATAGATTCAGTCTCAGACTTTTTCTTGACTGAAATTAGAAGTTTTTTGTTTTATATATGAATATACACCAGTAAAAGCCTCCGCAGCAGTGGTACTAAACAACTAAATAGACAACCATACTTTGAACAGCTAATGTCAAATTAGCTACTCTGGTGCTGGAAGTAGCCATGTTGGCAAAGACAAAGGCTACTCATGAGCCCACAGGCTGGGCTTCAAGTCACCTGTGTTAATCCAGCTATGATACTATTTATGTGTAACATGCCAGCAATAGACAAATGCTGAGCCCTTAATATAACACCATTCCTCAAGGCTAACTAGCCATTTGATTATATTGGACTCCTCTCATATTGGAATGAGAAGAGATTCATGTAGACTGGGATTCAAATTGATTTTGGGTATGATACAGTTTTTTGTGTTCATGGGGCTCAGGCTAGCTCCACTATCCAAGGGGTTAGAAGTGTTTGGTCCATGAAGAATTTCACATAATGCATCAGCAGACAAAGGAACACACTTTACAGCAAACAAAGTATAACTGTGAGCACATGGCCATGATAACCACCGTTCTATCTTATACCACACCACCCAGAACATACTGGCCTGCCAGAGTGACAGAGTGATAAATGAGCAGCTTAGTAAGGGGGATAGAACATCTTATGTGTTCCTAATCAATAACTATCATAATGTGCTGTATCCCTAATAAATGTTCTAGACTACATAAGTCTGGAACAAAGAAATGGTAGAAGGAGTTGACCAGTTTTCTATCATTTTCAGTGATTCTCTTATAGAATTTGTCTTTCTTATCCCCACAACTTTTGGTTGTATGGTTCTAGAGATTATGACTCCCAGAGGGAGAGCGCTTTCACTAGGAGACACAGCAAGGATCCTATTACATTTTATGACTAAGGGTTTAAACATTTTAGAATCCTTGTGCCAAGAAATCAGAAGGCAAGTAAAGGAGGCACCTAGCAGTGACCACTGACCCTCATCATCAGAAAAGGATAGGACTGTTGTCCTCCAGTGAACACCAGAGGATCCACTAGATGTTTCTTGGTACACCTCTGCCCAATTGTGATCATAAATGGGCAAATGAAGCAACTACAGTCTAAAAAAGCTGTGGTAGGCAGGGCTTCCATCCTGGGGCTTAGACTGGCAGAGGTGCTGAGTGTGGTGGAAATCTAGAAGTGGTAACAGAGGAAAGAGATGATGAATATCAGTTGAGGCGCTGAGAAGAGCTGCAGTGATGGAGGGGCTGTCATTTATCCCACTAACCTTTTACTTGTATGTGTCCTTAGGAAAATAAAATGACCAAATCCTGGAGGAAGTATTCGCAGATGAGGTGGACTTAATTGCTACTTATGGATGGGGGGTGGAACAAAGGGTAGACCCATGAATGTGGTGGTGTGCTGCCCAGATAACTACATCAGTATCAAGACACTCGTTCCCCCAGCTTCTGGAGGTATTAACTGCTGAGAAGGCACAGCTGAGTCCCTCCCCAAAAATGTTCTCAGCAGGAGGCCTTTGCCTCACCCAAGTTTACATTTGTTCTTCAGGAGTAACTCACATCCAGTTACAAAGAAGGAGTTCAAGGGCCTGGTCTCCTTGGCTCAATTCAGGACAACTTGGAAGCAGACTATTACAAGAGTAGATTAGTTTCAGAGGTCTCCAAGGGGTTGGCTACAGCCAACTTTTTCAGAGTTCAGCTTTTTCCACTGCTCACTTATTCTTTCACTTTCTTACAAATGTTGATACTGAAAGCACGTTCTAATGAACTTCATGCCTGTAAATTTCCATTTCAGAGTCTGCTCTCCAGAAAACTTAATCAATAGTGCCTTTCCTTACCCTTATATAATTTTATGCCACAAAAACATTCTCAGGCTTCAGTTAATATAAAATTGTATTTGGAGTATTAATATCAGATCTATAAGAAATTG
Source organism: Ateles fusciceps (assembly GCA_036589455.1). Classification (NCBI taxonomy): domain Eukaryota; kingdom Metazoa; phylum Chordata; class Mammalia; order Primates; family Atelidae; genus Ateles; species Ateles fusciceps. The sequence continues at coordinate 3,504,575 of JAZHEH010000734.1, read as the reverse complement.
TCATAAATGACTTCTTTTTGTGATCTAGAATTTTTTAAGCTTTCTCTGGTAAGAGTGTACTGATTTTCCTCTGGGGATCCACTTTTTGTTCCCTTAGTTTGTGTGCTTTGCATGACATTGACTTATTCCCCAGATCAAAGGTTGACTTGAGATTTAGACCTAACCATTCAAAGTATCACTCTTCTCCTGAACTTTGGAAAAGTTCAGGAATAAGTATGTTACTCAATAAGAGCCAATAAGGCACAACAAAACTTATGTGAGCAGCAAAGGAAAGAGATATATGAACTTTGCCCATACTGAATTTAAACCTGCAAGCCTGTGGTCTGGAACTGCTGGTAACCATTTTGCACTCTGGGAGAGTGGAACCTGTAGGTGAAGGGAGTCAAGGTTTTCATGTCATTATTGAACTCCTGGATCAAGACATACCTGAAGCAGACATATTCTTGGAGTTTCAATTGTATGATTCAGTAACTTCCTTTTAAAAAATAAGCCATTTGTACTGAATTTCCTGAAAGTCTCATTGCTGAAGCAACTAAGTCATAGATATGAAAAATTAAATTACTAAAAGTGCTTTGGATGTAGAATACAACTACACAAGGAAAACTCTGATCTGAAAAGTATAAGGTGCCATTTTGAGCACTTCTAGGAGTTCTAAGGAAAGTTTAGGCTGATATTTTCTCCTTATCTTACAATATGTTCTATTCTTATTACCGTGATAATTACTGTAATTGTATCAGCATGTTCTAAAAAGGTCATGCAGTTTGTAGTAGAGAAAACAGGAACACTTTGTTATATTTTGCCTAATTGTTAAATATGGTATTTGCAAATCTAGAATCTTCTTCAAGATAGAGAACAATGCCCCATTTATGGCAGAATTGCGCTGGCTAGGAACAGTCTATTTTAATATCTCTTAACCTCCTTTTCCTAATCTGTACAATGGGGAAAATTCTTCCTGCCCTATGTGAAAGTTGTAAGGATAAAATGAAATGATATACACATAGGTACTCTGTATATTATACATGACTAAATAATTGTCTGTGGCTATTATTGGTGGGAGTTCAGCAATAAATAAATAAATGATGCCATCCTAAACCTTCTGATTTGTTTATAGTAAGCTAAAATATAACATGATATTGACATAGATACCTAATTTTTAACTTCTTAAGGAAAGCAATAAGTTGAAATATATAGGAGAGTCATTAAGGAGTTCATTGCCTGTTTACTTATGTTTTCAATTGGCTTATTTGCAGTTAGATGAATGAGAGTCTCTGTTCTTAAAGATTAATCCTTAGAGTCTAGGAACAAACATTATCCAGACTTCCTTTCTGGGACTCCTTCTTTTATTTTTATAAACTTTTGAGCATGCCCTTAAGCACTGAGTTTATGTCAGGTTAGTGAAATGATCTGCCTATACATAAATTGCTTCCACTAAACTGAGAACTCCTTGAGGCCAGAGGCTATACGTGTTTTAATATTCTCTCAATGCCAGGCAACTCACACTGATTTACACATTGCTAGTATTAAGTCTGTTCACGATTTAAATTTGTTCAATTTAAATTGAGGACATTCATTTTGTAGGTTTTATAACTCTTCTAACATTTCTATTATTTTTTGCTTTAGCTCTATTTTTTCTACCTAATTAATTTATAGTAGAGGATTAATCAGGTAGAAGAAGTCTTGATTATTAGATCAAACTTCCAGGCCTGTACCTGGACCAAATGGAAAAGGCAGATATTAAATCCATTAGTAATTATTTAAAATACTTCTTTTTTTTTTTGGAAACAAAATCTCTCTTTATTGCCCAGGCTGGAGTACAGTGGTGTGATCATGGCTCGCTGCAGCTTCGGCTTCCCAGGCTATAGCGATCCTCCTGCCTCAGCCTCCCCAGTAGCTGGGACTTCAGGCATGTACCAACCTACCTGGATAAAATTTTATTTTTTTGTAGAGATGGAGTCTCTCTCTGTTATCCAGGTCTCTCTGGTCTTGAACTCCTGGGCTCAAGTAATCTTCCTGCCTCAGCCTCCTAAAATGTTGGGATTATAGACAACAGTCACTGTGTTTGGTGATTTAAAATACTTGCAATCACAACAGTAATGTGTGCTTGATGGGAAATTTAAGTATGTGAAATAGTAGAGTGTAAAAATTATTAACTCTCCTTTTAAGGCCTTCTCTCAATCCCTTCCTTCCAAAGAGAATCACTATTTACACACACACACACACACACACACACACACACACATGTTCTCATTTGGCTTCCCAATGCTATGTATATGTATATGTGTATGCATGTGTGTATGCATGTATGTATATATATGTATGTATATATGTATATGTATGTTCATATATGTGTATATACATGTATATACACACACATGCACACACACATATATACACACACACACACATTTATTCTCATTTGGTACAGCCCAGGAAGTTTGATCTAATAATCTTCTACTTGATTAGTCTTCTACCACAAATTAATCAAGTAGAAAAAATAGAGCTAAAGCAAAAAATAATAGAAATGTTAGGAGAGTTATAAGAACTTGCTCTCTTTCTCTTTATATACATACATACATACATACATATATGATTCCCAATGCTGTGTGTGTCTATATGTATATATATACACTAGCATTAAATCTGTTTGTTCATTAAGCCATGTATAATATACATGATTCCCAATGCTATATATACACACACACACACACACACACACATATATATACATATACATAACATGGGGAATCATATATGATATATAACACACACATGATTCCCAATGCTATATATATATGCTAGGAACAGTCTATTTTAATATCTCTGAACCTCCATTTAATATCTCTGAACCTCCATATATGTATATATATATATAGCATATAGCATATATATATAGCATTGGGAATCATGTGTGTGTTATATATCATTTATAATTCCCAATGTTATGTATATGTAGCATTGGGAATCATGTGTGTGTTATATATCATATATATATACACACACACACGTACAGACGCACCCTATCCACATGAATGATTCTGACATGAATAATATAATACTCTGAAGATTGTTGTGGAACTTGCTTTATTTTTTCTTTTTTCAATTAGTGATATATCTGAGATGACTATCCAAATCAGCATATAAAAATTGTTTCATAATTTAAATGGTTGCATTGCATCTACAGCATAGTATAATCATGATTAATATACATATTTGCCTACTGGTAAAATTTTTGTTTCATTTTAATTACAAAAAGAAACAATAATATTTTAGAATATTTATCTTTGACCGTGTCAGAATTCTGTACTGTAGGTTCCTAGAAGTGGAATTACTGAGTAAAAAGACATGCACATAGAATAGATGCCAAATTACCCTCTAAAAAGGCTGCACCTATTTCTGCTTCCACCAGTGTGACAGTTTTCATCTCCATATCATTGTCAAATGTGGATATTTATTATTTATTTTAACTTTTTACCAACTGATGTGTAAAAAAACCATATCATTATTTTATTTGCATTTCCCTAGTTACCAGTGAAATTTTCTTGAACATTCAATTCTCTTTTCTTTGGAAACTCATATTCTCCAGTCCTTCTACTTAGATTTGAATCATTATTTCAGCAATTCATGCATTATTAAATCGCATTATTTTTCTAGCAAAGGATGATAAGAGCATTGACTCTTAATCGTTTTAAATCTTTGTATTACTTGACTCTGTGACTTATTGAAAAGCCAAAAGATATTCCCAATTACTTTCCCCCATTTCTAAGCCAATTCCTGTCTTCTAGATATCCTACTCACTGGGGCTCTGATTGGTAGGTATGCTGCATTTAAAGCAAGGTACTTCTTTCTTCTCGAAAACTTTGAGAATTAGATATAATAGTAAGAAGAAATCATATCTACTGTTGTTCCATGAGTTTCTTTTAAATTTAAACACTTAACCAGGTTTATTGCATTTAATCCTTTCGTCAGCCTTATGAAGATGTTATTACTTATACTCATTTTACACATAACTGAAGCTCAGAAAATTAAATCATTGTCCAAAGTTTCATAGTTAGTAGGTGTCCGACTCCAGAGCTATGGCAATTCTATGGTTTCTTTATAGCCTCATCCTAGTCTGTCTCTAATTCACACTCCATAGACATTTCTTTTTTTTTTACATATAAAACTTTAATAGGAAATAAAAGAGATTACAAAACGCTACCATTTGCTTTTTATGCAAATACTTCATTTACTCACTTGCTAAATAAAGCACACAACTTGAAATGCTAAATAATTCTGTTAGTCTAAATCTTTTAAACAATAAAATGTTGGTGAAAACCCAAAATCGCCTAGTAAGGTATGTATGACCTTGTTTATTATCTATAATAAACATCGGGATAATCCTTGGGACAGAGAGTAGAGCATTTATAGGCCTTGTCAAGAAAATATGACTAAATCCTAGGTCCTTCAACCCCGTAGCTACCAGCTTTCATTTACTGTGTTCTGTGAGAAAATTAAACCATCATCAGGCTACTCTTTTCTCAGTTTTCCCAAGGATGGTATGCTACTAGTATTCTGTATACACAGGAGATAAGTTAATTCATTAAATATGATGGATGTCTTGGGCCATCAGGGCTTAATGCTCTCCTGGAATCCTTGCTGAGAAGTGCTGATAGACTGTCACCTTTCATGAGTCTCTGTCACTTGAGTGCTGTTAATTGTTTAAACCTTAAAAAAAACAGACACACATGAAAAATGACTCTTAGTGCCCAGGAGATAACATTTTTGTGACTTTTTGATACCTGAATGTCACTCAAGTAACAAGTCCACTTAGTAATAAACTTGTTCTACATATTACCTGACTCTTGATAATTTCAGTGGGCAAATCTGTTAAAAAGGCTTATTTTTACTTTCATCTTCCCACTACTCAAAATATAGGATTTCTAAGAAATGTCACGGGGCCACAACTATGCTATGTTCTTCCAGAATTTTATTTTTTTCAATACTTGGCCTTCATTTTATTTATAATCTACAGGCTTTTTTTTTTTCCGGAATTTTTGTCAAAGATTTTTTAGTTAACAGTCCCAGGGTAAAAGCTCAGAGAAATTAAGGAAATTGTCCAGTGTTCATAGCTGGCTAGTGACAATGTCTAGATTTCTGCTTAAGTCTATTGACTTCAAAGCTCTTATGCACTAAAGTATTGTTTTTCCTAGGTAGCTAAAAAGATTGAAATAAATGCAAATGCCTTGTTTTGTTATCTTATAACTACCTTCATAATTTGAAAAATAGCCACTCAAAAATGACAATAACAGTAATATTGACATCTAAAAACATCTGGGGAAAACACCAGGAGGTAATATGCTGTAGTGAAAAACAAGTAAGTAATTTTTGATGTCATGAAAATGCAGACTAGATATAATTTAGATGAACACTCAGTGAACACAGAGGCTTGCACTTCTTTACCTGTGGTAAGAGGAGACACACTTCTTGAGAGATATAAAGTTTCTTTGAGAGAGCCTCAACTTGAAGTAGGTTAGATAAGGTGATCATAGCCGCTCTTAAAAGGGAGCAAACCTGTCGAATAGATGGAGATAACAATCTGCTCCACAGTGAATAAACTGCATTCTGGGCTCATTAGAACACTTGGCAGCAAGGAGGTAAAAGAGCAGAAGGGGGAAATCCCCAAATTCATGCAAGTGCAGAAACCATGATTAGTGGCTTTGGGCTGATCTATGCTCATTATAATAGTGAAAGACACCCTTGGGTGGAGAATTAAGAGGCTTATGAGACATACGATGTGTGTACTATCATGTAAAGCAGGATCTTTGTAATCCCCTAAACTTGTTAAATAAGATCAGTCTGTTACTAATACCATAAAACTTTCCCCAATTCCCTGTAAATCAGGCTCTTAAGAATTCTGGAGAGACAAAGATAAAACTAGAGATTGTACTGACTCCTACAACCTTGAAAGACATTTTGAATTTGATGATAGCATGAGATCAAGCTGGCAACTTGGTAACTCAAAGAAGAAAGATTTTATGAAGAGTTTATAGATGGCCAGGTGCAGTGGCTCACACCTGTAATCTCAGCACTTTAGGAGGCTGAGGCGGGCAGATCACTTGAGGTCCAAAGTTCAAGACAAACCTGTCCAACATGGTGAAACCTTGTCTCTACTAAAAATACACAAATTAGCTGGGCTGTGGTGGCGCATGCCTGTAACAATTGGTACTTGGGAGGCTGAGGCAGGAGAATTGCTTGAACCCGGGAGTTGAAGGTTGCAGTGAGCTGGGATCCCACCACTGCACTCCATTCCAGCCTGGGCGCAGAGACAGACTCTGTCTCAAAGAACAAAAAACAAAAAAGAGTTTATAAAAGAGCTCCTGCCCATTATGACAATATTTTTCAGTCTCCCAATTTTTCCCGTTCTTACTCCAATCCTGCCAATTAAGTTGTGGTTTCCAAGCATTCTAGACTCCCCAGTGCCTACTATAACAATTTAAATTTTGTGGTTGTTACACCAGTATCAATAAATTTAAAAAATATATAATTTCTTTTGTATATATATATATATTTTATTGCATTTTAGGTTTTGGGGTACATGTGAAGAACATGCAGGATTGTTGCATAGGTACATACATGGTGATGTGGTTTGCTGCCTTCCTCCCCATCACCTATATCTGGTATTTCTCCCCCATGTTATCCCCTCCCCAACTCCCCCACCCCCCGCTGTCCCTCCCCTAGTTCCCCCTCCCACAGACCTCAGTGTGTGATGCTCCCCTCCCTGTGTCCATGTGTTCTCATTGTTCAACACCCGCCTATGTGGGATATAAAAAAACATACTTTCTGCAGTATTAGCCAGTCTTCAGAAAGAAGAAAAAACCTTATTTATCTTAAAAAAAAAAAAAAAAAGAAACAAAGGTAAGGGGTTATTGTGATTGCGGAAAAAGGAATTTTTGTAGCACTTTATGTGGGAAAACAACGATTTCAAAAACTTCACAGTTTATCAGTCTTGGTTATGACTGAAAGAAAAATATACAGTGTGCATATTTAATTTTTCTGCCTTTAGAACTGTTCTTTAAGATTATTTTTGGTTATTAGTTGTCTCTCATATATAGGATGAGGAGACATCTACATGTATAATTTAACCTAAGTATCATCTAACTTACACATTATTTATGTGAAATAATATAAAATTTAGTATCTGTGTATCATCTTGATCTTATTATACCATACATTGGGAATTATGTTTTTAGTTTCTCTTTAAAGCCTCTTGCCTCACTTGTCTCTTTTATTCAGTTCAGTTCCCAGATCTTCAATTCATGAATTGAAATTGGTAGAGGACTCACTGAACTGTCCCATACTGTAAGGAATATCAAGGAATCATAGAAGTTGTTTTAGCTTACTAGATGTAATTTCAATGTATAATATTTGCAAGTGACAAGAATTATACTTACATTCACTGTATGTGTGGGTATCTATTATCTATCATCCATTCATTTTAGTGGCTTTATTGAGATTCTCTAATGTGTCATTGTTATCATAATTTGCTTTAATTTTTATAAACATGGTTTTTTTAGTATTTTCAACATATCTATGATTATTGTCTGGTAGTTTTTGTCTGCTAAGTTAAACATTTGGAAACTTTCAGAAACAGTTTTAGTGGATTTTTTTTTCATTACTAGCAGTCAAAATTTCGTATTTCTTGTCAGATGTCATTTTTTTTCTTGTTGAAAACTGGACATTTTGTCATATTATAGCAACTCTGGATTCTGATCTTTTCCTAGCTGGGGATTTTTGCTGCTGCTATTTTGTTTATTTGTTTAGTAAATTGCCTGCACTAATTCTGTGAAGCCTGTCTTCCTCTTAGTGGGCACTGCTGTCTCTTCTGAGTGAATTTTTATAATTTTCTTTTTTTTTTTTTTTGGTTAAATCTGGCTTTCTAGGGGTCACCCTTGAATGAGCATAACTTGGTATTGGGCTAATGATTGCTCAGAGTCGTGTTTAACCATCTCAAGCCAATAACGGTTCCACTTTTTATTAATAGATATATTTGTGGCTTGGGGGAATGCATTCAGAATTCAGTCCATTTGTAAGTCTTCCCTGGTTTTCACTTTCTGCTTAGCCTGCTTGTTTCACCTCTGCATTAGTGCATGGCCTCATGCACAGCCTTCCAGACTACCAGGGATATGTAGCGCTTATCAAGGCCCACTCATTCCCTACATCCTCCTGTTAAATTTCTGGCTAGTCTGACAGTTAGTTACTAGACCCTTATAGGATCATCACGTCAGGATAGTTGTGACCTTTGGTTTTTCCCTATTCTTTTAACATCACTGTGGCTACTGTTTCTGACAGCACCCAGGAACATGGGTTTTTTTCCTGACTTCTGCTCGAAATTAAGACATCCCCTCCATGGGCAATAAAACTGCTGGTTTCACAGCTTGACCCAACCTTATAGAGCTACTAAACTGATGGGTGCTGGGAAGGACAGATAGGGAGCAGCTTCAGGCTAAAACTTCACAGATTCCCACTGTTACTATCCAGGGTTTAGTTTGTTTTTGTGTTTTAATCTAAATGTCTTATTTTGTTTTATCCCTTTGCACCATTTCTAAAGAAATTGTACCTTTGGTCTATTCCAGAATCCTGAAATCTTAGTGTTAAACAATTTTGTTGAGTTTTATAATTGCTTTTTGAGAAGAGGATTTAGTGAACTCCTCTTCCCACCATCCCCAAAGTCCTGTTCAATCCAGTCACATTATAGCAGCTGTTCTGTTTAAAATTTCTTGAACGTTTCTGTCATTGAACATAATCAATTTCTTGGTTTTCTAGGCATTTGGCATATATTGCTTGCTAGTAGTTGTCTTTTATTTGTGTAGAATTTGCTCATAGTTGCCCGAAACGGCTGTATGATGTGATGACATTTTCTTTAACATTTCCCTTATCCAGTGCTAATTTAGTAATGTTACATTTGTTAGTATGGTGAAAATTTTCATTTAATTCTAGTATTTAGTTCTCCCTCTAAAGTACGTCTATCTGACCCTACTCTGGAGATAGTCATGTGCAGTCTTTGTGAGATGTGGAGGTTATAAAGTGAAAATTCTCGGAGGTTCTCCTCTTTCTCTTCCTGTCCTATTCATCTCTTTGGTTGACGGTTTTTCTGAATCTTTTCAACCAGTTTCTAGATCCTAATCTGTGTATCTGTGTTCAGGGCTTCCTCTTACATGTTTGTTTTCTTATTCATATTCTTTGTCTCTTTATAGTTGAAAGAACTAATACTGCTTTAAAAATTACTTTTAAACCTTTAACAATTTCTTGCTTATGTGGGATGGTAAAATGAAAGTTCTCTGTACTTACGCCTAGAAAATATGAACTCTATCCTGATTCTCCTCATCTGCAACATAAAGAGACTAGCATAGTTCAATTTTAGGGTTACCTTTAGCTCTATTGTTCTGTGATCCTGTGAACTTGAATGCCTATATTAACTGTGAAATATAACTATTTAATACATTTTGTCTTATACATTAAAACCTATATAATCTTTGTGTATAATAAAAGGGATAGATACATATTAATTAAATGCTCACTTACTGAAATTGTCCGGAGAGATGAGTGAAATTTAAGAATTGAAATAAATCTTTTTCCTTTTCCATGCCATGTTCTGAAGCACAAACTGTCTTTTGGAGGTGATTAGGGCCCAGCAGCTTCCTCTTTCTCAACTGGAGGAGCACTGAGAAGTCAGTGCATGGGCAGCCAAGGTTTTAGTGTGAGAGTCAGAAATGGGACTTCAAATGCTAAGTGGCCTTCCACTTCATACTCACCCACAAGGCTTTGGTCTTTCCCGAGCTTAGTGCTGATTTTAGAAACATATTTAGCCCGTTTTGAGTTGTGCTAATTATTCAGAGTATATTAAATATCAGTGTGAATATTGAGAATGAAAACATTCCCAACATATTTATTGCAACTACACCCCCTGAGCACATACTTTGTTTGTAAATGAGCCGCTGTAATACTTCAACAAACACCATATAACAATGTGTTAAGGCCTAGTGCAGTGGCTCATGCCTATAATCCCAGCACTTTAGGAGACTGTGGTAGGAGGATTACTTGAAGCCAGGAGTTTGAGACCAGCCTAGGCAACATAGAAAGAGCCTTTCTCTACAAGAAAATAAATGAATTAACCTGGTATGGTGGTGTGCATCTATGGTCCTTGCTACTTGGTTGGCTGGGATGAGGAAGAGGGTCTGATCTCAGGAGTTTGAGGCTGCAGTGAGCTATGATCTTGCCATTACACAGTAGCCTGGGTGACAGAGAAAGACCCTATCTCAAAAAAAAATGATACTTATATCAAATATAAGTTAATGCTAAATTTTTTTTTCTTTTTTTTTTTTTTTTAAGGCACAGTCTTGCTCTGTCGCCCAGGCTGGAGTGCAGGGATGATCATGGCTCACTGCAACCTCCACCTCTTGGGTTCAAGTGATTCTCATGCCTAAGCCTCTTGAGTAGCTGGGATTACAACCATAAGCCACCACACCCGGCTAATTTTTGTATTTTTAGTAGAGACAGGATTTCACCATGTTAGTCAGGCTGGTCTTGAACTCCTGACCTCAAATGATCCACCTGCCTTGGCCTCCAACAGTGCTGGGATTATAGGCATGAGCCACTGTGCCCGGCCAGTGAATGCTAATTCTTATTTGAAACATTTTAAAGAAACTATGGTCATTTATTTACTTGCTATTAAAGAGGGTAAATTTATATTTTTAAATATCTTTCCAATTTTTTGCTTTTTTTTTGGTTGAGATTTAGCCTTAATCTTGGCTCTTTTGCTCCACCCAAATAATAAGAACTGCCTTTTACTGACCATCTATGTGGTAAGCCCCATGCTAGGTGCTTTACAAGGAGGACATCTGATTCTTGAAATAATCCTCCAAGGTAGGACTTTGCTTTGTGGATGGGAAACAGGCTAAAAAAAGTGACTCAGGCACTCATAGCTTGTAGATGGTAGAAACAGTTTTCAAAGACAGAATTCTGCCTCCAAAGCTTGCATCGTTTCCATTTCCCCACATATATCCTCCCTACCTACCTCCCCTGTTGGCTGTGATAAGGGATATATGTGGATGTTGGCTACTTTTTAATTTACTTTTTGATCTGTTCTGCATCTGTTCATTTTAGGAACTGTCTTTTTCCCCCCCCTATATCATGCAGTTCTTTTTTTTTTTTTCCTTTTGAGACAGGGTTTAGCTCTGTTGCCTAGGCTGGAGTGCCGTGCAGTATTATTGTGGCTCACTGCAACCTCTGCCTCCTGGGTTCAAGTGATTCTTGTGCCTCAGCCTCCCAAGTAGCTGGGATTATAGGCATGTACCACCATGCCCAGCTAATTTCTGTATATATATTTTTAGTAGAGATGGAGTTTCACTATTTTAGCCAAGCTGGTCTTGAATTCCTGGCCTAAAGTGATCCTCTTGTCTCAGCCTCCTAAAGTGCTAGGATTACAGGTGTGAGCCACAGGGTCTGGCCCCCACATCCTGCAATTCTGAAAGGGTTCTTAAATATGTGGTCCTGGCGAGGCGTGGTGGCTCACACCTATAATCCCAGCACTTTGGGAGGGTGAGGTGGACAGTTCCTTTGAATTCAGGAGTTTGAGACCAGCTTGACTAACTTGGTGAAATCTCATCTCTACTAAAATGCAAAAATTAGCCAAGCATGGTGGCACCCACCTATAATCTCAGCTACTTGGGAGACTGAGGCAGGAGAATCACTTGAACTGAGGTCACACCACTGCACTCCAGCATGGGTGACAGAGCAAGATTCCCTTGAAAAAAATTAAAATTAAAAATAAATAAATAAACAAATAAAGATTTTTTTTTAAAAAAAGTATGTGGTCCTGAGTTTCCTACCAAAGCATGGGCATGTGAAGCAAATAGGGATGGCATAGTCAAAGAATTGACATAGACACTCAGGAGAGCTGTTTTTTATTGAATTTGTTTTTTATTTTATTTTTTTGGTTTTTTATTTTGTTTTTTTTTAATTTGTTTTTTTATTTGTTTTTTATTGTTTTTATTGAATTTCTGAGGACCACATACACATTATCTCTGTCTTTATGCGGTGCAGGTTTAACTAGAAAAGTAGATATTAGACAAGGAGTGAGATACATGATGACATTGTTTGAACCTGTCAACTATCTGTGCCTGAGGCCACCTCAGCCCCCTGTCACTTCCAGGATAAGTGAAACAATATATTCCTGCTGTTGTTTAAACCAGCTTCCTTGAGTTCTGACATTTGCAGCTAAAGAATTCTAGCTGAAAATTTCTAATACATTCTTACCCTTAAAGGACTTGAATAGTATGCAAGGCTTGCTCCTGATAGCCTTGGTTGATTTTTTTTTTTTAATTGTACTTTAGGTTCTGGGGTACATGTGCAGATCATGCAGGATTGTTGCATAGCTACACACATGGCAATGTGGTTTTTAAATCAACCAAGGCAAACCACATTGCCTTGGTTGATTTAATACTATTTGGTGGTGGCATGGCTGTTACAGGTGACTGGCCCAAACTCCTCACGCTGGAGCTTCAGCGAGGGAGCCATTCTCTTTCCCCCTCGAGTACGTGAAATGAATGCTGACTAGGTTGAGATGCCGAGTCATCACACAGTTGGGCAGGGAAATCTGGGGGAATAAGACGCAAATGACTTCAAAATGATAAGCCTTCTTAAGGTTACATTTAATTTGATGTGCCAAAGTTTCTGTTCTTGGTGCTGAATATTCGTGTTTAGTGAGGAGTCCCAGAGGCTTCAAAACAGTGTCACTTTCTAGAATTTCAGAGTGAAGAGAAATGTGCTTTCTGCTGATAATGTGCCTGAGGAGGAGTTATAGGTAAGCTGGTGAATCTTTTTTAACCATTTAAGTTCTGATAAGCCGTTTTTTTAAAAAGCCGACAATTCATAAAATATTGAGAGTGCCACGAAGGCTTTTATTCAATTCCTGGTAAACTTGTTTTTAAAGGAGGATGCATGAAGAGCAAAAAGGCATAAATAACCCACCTTTTAATAAACCTGATTAAACTCAGTATGAGGTGCATGCATTATGTTAAAGTTATTAACTTCTAGACTCAGTTTAAAGTGCAATAAATCACATCTGGATGAACAACTTGGCCACCCTCTCTGCTCTGTGGTAACAGGGTTAATGCCCATCAATGATAGACTGGATAAGAAAACGTGGCACATATATACCATAGAATACTATGCAGCCATAAAAAAGGATGAGTTCATGTCCTTTGCTGGGACATGGATGAACCTGGAAACCATCATTCTCAGCAAACTAACACAGGAACAGAAAACCAAACACCACATGTTTTCACACATAAGTGGGTGTTGAACAATGAGAACACATGGACACAGGGAGATAATCTCACACACCGGGGCCTGTCGGGGGTGGGGCTAGTGGAGGGATAGCATTAGGAGAAATACCTAATGTAGATGATGGGTTGATGGGTGCAAAAAAACCACCGTGGCATGTGTATACCTATGAACAAACCTGCATGTTTTGCACATGTATCTCAAAACTTAAAGTATAATCAAATAAAAAAAAGTAAATGGAAGCCAGATGAAGTCTTGATTCATTCAGGTTGATAGGATTTATCACCACTCCCTGTTAGAATGCAACACCTTGATGTCTTTTTATTTGCCAGCATTTTTAGTCCTACTACAGGGAGATTTCTTTTTTTTTTATTTTTATTTTTTTTTTTTTATTGCATTTTAGGTTTGGGGGTACATGTGAAGAACATGGAAGATTGTTGCATAGGTACACACATGGCAGTGTGATTTGCTGCCTTCCTCCCCCATCACCTATATCTGGCATTTCTCCCCCATGCTATCCCTCTCCAACTCCCCACCCCCCACAATCCCTCCCCTTTTTCCCCCAACAGACCCCAGTGTGTGATACTCCCCTCCCTGTGTCCATGTGTTCCCATTGTTCAACACCCGCCTATGAGTGAGAACATGCGGTGTTTGATTTTCTGTTCTTGTGTCAGTTTGCTGAGAATGATGGTTTCCAGGTTCATCCATGTCCCTACAAAGGACACGAACTCATCGTTTTTGATGGCTGCATAATATTCCATGGTGTATATGTGCCACATTTTCCTTGTCCAGTCTATCATCGATGGGCATTTGGGTTGGTTCCAGGTCTTTGCTATTGTAAACTGTGCTGCAATGAACATTCGTGTGCATGTGTCCTTATAGTAGAACGATTTATAGTCTTTTGGATATATACCCAGTAATGGGATTGCTGGATCAAATGGAATTTCTATTTCTAAGTCCTTGAGGAATCGCCACACCGTCTTCCACAATGGTTGAACTAATTTACACTCCCACCAACAGTGTAAAAGCGTTCCTATTTCTCCACATCCTCTCCAGCATCTGTTGTCTCCAGATTTTTTAATGATCGCCATTCTAACGGGCGTGAGATGGTATCTCAATGTAGTTTTGATTTGCATTTCTCTAATGACCAGTGATGATGAGCATTTTTTCATATGTTTGTTGGCTTCATGTATGTCTTCTTTTGTAAAGTGTCTGTTCATATCCTTTGCCCACTTTTGAATGGGCTTGTTTGTTTTTTTCTTGTAAATGTGTTTCAGTTCTTTGTAGATTCTGGTTATCAGCCCTTTGTCAGATGGGTAGACTGCAAAAATTTTTTCCCATTCTGTTGGTTGCCGATTCACTCTAATGACTGTTTCTTTTGCTGTGCAGAAGCTATGGAGTTTGATTAGGTCCCATTTGTCTATTTTGGCTTTTGTTGCCACTGCTTTTGGTGTTTTGGTCATGAAGTCCTTGCCTACACCTATGTCCTGAATGGTTTTGCCTAGATTTTCTTCTAGGGTTTTTATGGTGTTAGGTCTTATGTTTAAGTCTTTAATCCATCTGGAGTTAATTTTAGTGTAAGGTGTCAGGAAGGGGTCCAGCTTCTGCTTTCTGCACATGACTAGCCAGTTTTCCCAACACCATTTATTAAACAGGGGACTCGCTTCCACATTGTTCGTTTTTGTCAGGTTTGTCAAAGATCAAGTGGTTGTAGATGTGTTGTGTTGCGTCGGAGGTCTCTGTCCTGTTCCATTGGTCTATATCTCTGTTTTGGTACCAGTACCATGCTGTTTTGATTACTGTAGCTTTGTAGTATAATTTGAAGTCCGGGAGTGTGATGCCTCCAGCTTTGTTCTTTTTGCTTAGAATTGACTTGGCTATGTGGGCTCTCTTTTGGTTCCATATGAAGTTTAAGGTGGTTTTTTCCAGTTCTTCAAAGAAGGTCATTGGTAGCTTGATAGGGATAGCGTTGAATCTGTAAATTACTTTGGGCAGTATGGCCATTTTGACAATATTGATTCTTCCTAGCCATGAACATGGAATATTTCTCCATCTGTTTGTGTCCTCTCTTATTTCATTGAGCAGTGGTTTGTAGTTCTCCTTGAAGAGGTCCTTTACGTTCCTTGTTAGTTGTATTCCTAGGTATTTTATTCTCTTTGTAGCAATTGTGAATGGCAGTTGGTTCTTGATTTGGCTGTCTTTAAGTCTGTTATTGGTGTATAGGAATGCTTGTGATTTTTGCACATTGATTTTATATCCTGAGACTTTGCTGAAGTTGCTTATCAGTTTCAGGAGATTTTGGGCTGAGACGATGGGGTCTTCTAGATATACAATCATATCGTCTGCAAATAGAGACAATTTGACTTCCTCCTTTCCTATTTGAATACCCTTTATTTCTTTTTCTTGCCTGATTGCTCTGGCTAGAACTTCCAGTACTATATTGAATAAGAGTGGTGAGAGAGGACATCCTTGTCTAGTGCCAGATTTCAAAGGGAATGCTTCTAGTTTTTGCCCATTCAGTATGATATTGGCTGTTGGTTTGTCGTAAATAGCTTTTATCGTTTTGAGATACGTTCCATCAATACCTAGTTTATTGAGAGTTTTTAGCATAAAGGGCTGTTGAATTTTGTCAAAGGCCTTCTCTGCATCAATTGAGATAATCATGTGGTTTTTGTCTTTGGTTCTGTTTATGTGGTGGATTATGTTTATAGATTTGCGTATGTTGAACCAGCCTTGCATCCCCGGGATGAAGCCTACTTGATCATGGTGGATAAGCTTTTTGATGTGCTGTTGCAATCGGTTTGCCAGTATTTTATTGAAGATTTTTGCATCTATGTTCATTATGGATATTGGCCTGAAGTTTTCTTTTCTTGCTGAGTCTCTGCCAGGTTTTGGTATCAGGATGATGTTGGTCTCATAAAATGATTTAGGAAGGATTCCCTCTCTTTGGATTGTTTGGAATAGTTTCAGAAGGAATGGTACCAGCTCCTCTTTGTATGTCTGGTAGAATTCGGCTGTGAACCCATCTGGACCTGGGCTTTTTTTGGGTGGTAGGCTCTTAATTGCTGCCTCAACTTCAGACCTTGTTATTGGTCTATTCAGGGTTTCGACTTCTTCCTGGTTTAGGCTTGGGAGGATGCATGTGTCCAGGAATTTATCCATTTCTTCCAGGTTTACTAGTTTATGTGCATAGAGTTGTTTGTAATAATCTCTGATGATGGTTTGAATTTCTGTGGAATCTGTGGTGATATCCCCTTTATCGTTTTTTATTGCATTTATTTGATTATTTTCTCTTTTCTTTTTTATTAATCTGGCTAGTGGTCTGTCTATTTTGTTGACCTTTTCAAAAAACCAGCTCCTGGATTTGTTGATTTTTTGAAGAGTTTTTTGTGTCTCTATCTCCTTCAGTTCTGCTCTGATCTTAGTTATTTCTTGTCTTCTGCTAGGTTTTGAGTTTTTTTGATCTTGCTCCTCTAGCTCTTTCAATTTTGATGATAGGGTGTCAATTTTAGATCTCTCCTTGCTTCTCATGTGGGCATTTATTGCTATATACTTTCCTCTAGAGACTGCTTTAAATGTGTCCCAGAGATTCTGGTATGTTGTGTCTTCGTTCTCGTTGGTTTCAAAGAACGTCTTTATTTCTGCCTTCATTTCATTGTTTATCCAGTCAACATTCAAGAGCCAGTTGTTCAGTTTCCATGAAGCTGTGTGGTTCTGAGTCAGTTTCTGAATTCTGAGTTCTAACTTGATTGCACTGTGGTCTGAGAGACTGTTTGTTATGATTTCTGTTCTTTTGCATTTGCTGAGGAGTGATTTACTTCCAATTATGTGGTCAATTTTAGAGTAGGTGCGATGTGGTGCTGAGAAGAATGTATATTCTGTGGATTTGGGGTGGAGAGTTCTGTAAATGTCTATTAGGTTTGCTTGATCCAGGTGTGAGTTCAAGTCCTGGATATCCTTGTTAATTTTCTGTCTTGTTGATCTGTCTAACATTGACAACGGGGTGTTCAAGTCTCCCACTATTATTGTGTGGGAATCTAAGTCTCTTTGTAAGTCATTGAGAACTTGCCTTATGTATCTGGGTGCTCCTGTATTGGGTGCGTATATATTTAGGATCGTTAGCTCTTCTTGTTGCATTGATCCTTTTACCATTATGTAATGTCCTTCTTTGTCTCTTTTGATCTTTGTTGGTTTAAAGTCTATTTTATCAGAGATGAGAATTGCAACTCCTGCTTTTTTTTGCTCTCCATTTGCTTGGTAAATCTCCCCCATCCCTTTATTTTGAGCCTTTGTGTATCTCTGCATGTGAGATGGGTTTCCTGGATACAGCACACAGACGGGTTTTGGCTTTTTATCCAGTTTGCCAGTCTATGTCTTTTAATTGGGGCATTTAGCCCATTTACATTTAGGGTTAATATTGTTATGTGTGAATTTGATCCTGCCATTTTGATGCTAGGTGGCTGTTTTGCCCGTTAGTTGATGCAGTTTCTTCATTGTGTTGATGGTCTTTACTGTTTGGTATGTTTTTGGAGTGGCTGGTACTGGTTGTTCCTTTCTATGTTTAGTGCCTCTTTCAGGAGCTCTTGTAAAGCAGGCCTGGTGGTGATGAAATCTCTGAGTACTTGCTTGTTCGCAAAGGATTTTATTTTTCCTTCACTTATGAAGCTCAGTTTGGCTGGATATGAAATTCTGGGTTGGAAGTTCTTTTCTTTAAGGATGTTGAATATTGGCCCCCACTCTCTTCTGGCTTGTAGGGTTTCTGCTGAGAGATCTGCTGTGAGTCTGATGGGCTTCCCTTTGTGGGTAACCCGACCTTTCTCTCTGGCTGCCCTTAGCATTTTCTCCTTCATTTCAACCCTGGTGAATCTGACAATTATGTGCCTTGGGGTTGCTCTTCTTGAGGAATATCTTTGTGGTGTTCTCTGTATTTCCTGGACTTGAATATTGGCCTGCCTTCCTATGTTGGGGAAGTTCTCTGGATAATATCCTGAAGAGTATTTTCCAGCTTGGATTCATTCTCTCCTTCACATTCAGGTACACCTATCAAACGTAGATTAGGTCTTTTCACATAGTCCCATATTTCTTGGAGACTTTGTTCATTCCTTTTTACCCTTTTTTCTCTACTCTTTCCTTCTCGTTTTATTTCATTGAGTTGATCTTCGACCTCTGATATCCTTTCTTCTGCTTGGTCAATTTGGCTGTTGAAACTTGTGTATGCTTCGCAAAGTTCTTGTGTTGTGTTTTTCAGCTCCATCAGTTCACTTACATTCCTCTCTAAGTTGGTTATTCTCATTAGCATTTCGTCAAATCTTTTTTCAAGGTTGTTAGTTTGTTTGCATTGGGTTAGAATATGTTCTTTTAGCTCACAGAAGTTTCTTACTACCCACCTTCTGAAGCTTGATTCAGTCATTTCATCACACTCATTGTCCATCCAGCCTTGTTCCCTTGCTGGTGAGGAGTTGTGATCCCTTGTAGGAGGAGAGGCGTTCTGGTTTCGGGTGTTTACCTCCTTTTTGCGCTGGTTTCTTCCCATCTTTGTGGATTTATCTATGTGTGGTCTTTGTGGTTGGTGATTTTCAGATGGGGTCTCTCAGTGGACGTCCCGTTTGTTGATGATGAAGTTATTTATTTCTGTTTCTTAGTTTTCCTTCTACCAGTCTGACCCCTCTGCTGTAGGGCTGCTGAGGTCCACTCCCGGCCCTGCTTGCCTGGGGGATCACCTGCAGCAGCTGCAGAACAGTAACGGTTGCTGCCAGTCTCTTCTTCTGCTGTCTTTGTCCCAGAAGAATACCCGCCAGATGTCCGTCTGAGCACTCCTTTGTGAGGTGACTCGGATATACGGGGATCAGGGGAGCTGCTTGAGGAGACAGAGTTTCCTTTATAGGAGCTCAAGTGCTGAGCTGTGAGCTCCGTTGTTCATTCAGAGTTGCTGGGCAGGTACGTTTAAGTCTGCTGCAGCAGAACTCATAAACCCCTTTTTTCCCCCAGGTGCTCTGTCCCGGGGGAGTTAGGGCTTTATTTATGAGTTTCCCTGGTGCTGCTGCCTTTTTCTCAGGGCTGCCTTGCCCAGCGATGAGGCAGCCTAGTCACTGTTTGCCTACAGAGGCTTTGCTGAGCTGCTGTGGGCTCCACCCAGCTGCCGTATGAACTTCCCTGCAGTCCTGTTTATACCGGTGTAGTGAGAACTGCCTCGGCAATGGCAAACTCCCTCTGTAGCGGCAGACTGCCTCAGTAATGGCGGACGCCCCTCCCCCCACAGAGCTGGGCCGTCCCGGGCTCAGCTGTGCTTGCTGTGAAACTCTGGATCCAGAGCGTTTCCGATGGCTGTTTTTTTTGTGGGGGGGTGGGACCAGCCGAGCCTGATCACCTGGCTCCCTGCCTCAGAGTCTCCCAGGTGTTCCAGCCGCCTGTTGAAAAGGCGCCGGGATCTGTGTGATTTCCCGTGCGGCGACCCACTGCGCCGGCTGAAACCGCGGGCGCGGAGATTCGTGGCGTTTTTTTTTGCCCGGGAAATCTCCCGGCCTGGCTGCCTGTTTCAGTCCCCTTTTTTAATTAGATGAATGGGCGGCTCTGCCTTCCCAGAGCTCCAATTGCCAGCTAAAACGGCACCCCGGACCCACGTATTTTGTATGGGGAACCGCTGTGCCGGGACGCCGCCCAAAACAGCAGCGCCGGTGAAAACAGTCGCGCCGGCAAAAACTGCTGCGCCGGCCAAACCAGCCGCGCTGGCGACCCGTGGGGCTCCTCCCCCCTGGGAATCTCCTGGACTGTGGGCAATAAAAATCTGTCTGGCAATGCGGCGTCCACTCACCCTCCGCGCTTTCACTGGGAGCTGCAATCCTCAGCTGCTCCTAATTGGCCATCTTGGATCCACCCCCAGGGAGATTTCTTAATAATATTATTCAGTTGGATTTGGCTTGGAAGAAGCAAAGTCAGCCTCAGGAGAAAGTGAAATATGGTTAGATTAGAAAAACAAAAGAAGCCCTCCTACCTGACGCAATTAAGAACAATGGGTGGTGGATTAATTGAGAGGGGTTATTTGGAGAGGGAATCATAAAAAATGAAGCACACACACTCAACAGTGGAGTTAGGTCCTAATAAACTTACAGTAAATCAAAAATACCGTACGTCAAAATCCATTTAATACCCTGAAACCCTATCGGAAAGTTGAAAAATTGTAAGTTGAACCATCCTAAGAATGGGACATTCTCTATTCCTTTGCCAATTTCATTAAAATAATTTGAGGCCTTCCTTTGAGATGAGCCTCAATGATTGACGTTCTGCATATTTTTTGTGGCTAAACTATACCCATGATGCTTTGTCTCTTACATCCTGTTTCCAGATTCTAATTCTTCAAAAAAGGTCAGAATTTTAAAATTTTGTGGAACTGCTGGCTTCCAGTCTCCATCTAGACTTTTGTGGTTGTGATGACGCCACCTCATTCACACCAAATCCAGTAGCAATTTTTGATAGTGGTCACATTTAGAATATGTTTTTGAAACATCCAATTTAGTTTTCATAGCAAAACACCTTTTTATTCTTTTTGAATATTTCAGTGGTTTTATGTAATAATAAAATATTTTGATTTCTTCAACAAGTGTAGCTAGTAGAAAGGCAACAGGGACAAAAAACACCACAAATGACTCTTACAGCCCACCTGGTGGGCCCATAATTGGGTAGGATCCTAGGAGAATGCCATGATATTGTGATATAATAAAAAAAATGTATTTGGTCTCTGCTTCTTGTTCCTAGCACGCAGCCTCTAAAACCCTTGAAGTCTCCAAAGTGATGTCTTTGAACAATAATAAGATGATTGGTGGCTGGGGGCCCCTACATAGCTTTATAATGGGGGCTAGTCACCAGAAAGAAAGGGAGGATTAGAGGGTTGGAACTTTCAGCCCAACAACCCAACCTTCGGGGAGGAGGCAGGAGCTGAAGATTGAGTCAATCACCAATGTCACATGATTTAATCAATCTTATGTATGTAAGGAAGCCTTTATAAAAACCCAAAAGAACTAGGTTTGAATGGCTCAAGAGCTTTCAGGTTGCTGAACACATGGAGGTTCCTGGAGTGTGAGGTGTACAGAGAGCATGGAAGCTTCTTACTCCTCCCTCACGCCTTGCCCTCTGCACCTCTTCCATCTGGCTGTTTATCTGTACCATTTGTTATATCATCTAAAACAAACCAGTCAGTGTAAGTGTTCCCTGAGTTCAGTGAGCCATTCTAGCAACATAATCAAATTCAAGAACTAGGTCATGGGAGCTCTGATTTATAGCTAATTGGTTAAAAGCACAGGTCACAACCTGTGGCTTAAAAGAACATCTGAAGTGGGGGCAGTCTTATTGGGGCTGAGCTCTTAATATGTGAGACCTGATAGTATACTACCTCCAGGTAGGTAGTATTAGAATTAAAGTCAATTATAGGACAACCGGTTGGTATGTACTATAGAACTGATTGTGGTGGGAAGAAATCCCCCAAAACACTTTCATGACCAGAGGTGAACTGTGCTATGTTGAGTGTGTGAGAGGAGGAAACACACTTTGGTTTTCTTACGTCTTAAAGACTCCTATAATTTTATTATGACATGGATATTAGACAGTTTCCTGAGTTATCAGAGGGAATAGAGTGGCTTTGTTAATCTACTGAGTAGTTTAGTTGAAAGTTAGTTAAGACGTTTTTCCAGAGGAAAGTATTCATAGAGAAGGAACTGGATTGCACTTTGTACTTATTTATAGATTTTTAAAAAATGACTGAACTTTTCCTCAGTACACAAGTTATAAAAACACAACTTGTATCATGAAAATAGATTCCCTTACTGTGTCTCTGCTCTCAGAATGAGTAAGTCAATTAGATGTAAACTCTGGTTTCTGAAGTAGCCACGATGGGCAGGTTGGGAAGGTAAAGATGGATCCTTGCTTCTGTTTAAACAAGTGAAAGGAAAAGACTGTAAAAAGCCTGGGATTGTTGGGATACACACTGTTAAAAATTCTGCCTTGAGACCTGACTCAATCCCAAAGACATTCTCCATTGAACTTGTTATCTCACTATGTCATTGCCTATTCCCCATTGGGGGAGCAGTGTCATGATGATAGAACTGGAAAGTGCGTGCTGCCCATGACTGTCCGTTGTAACCATGTATCCAGCATTCTCTCAGTCAAAATTTCACAGCTCTTCTTTGTGATCAGGTCCCAGTCCCATATCCAAGCAAGGGAAGCTGAAAAATGACAGAAATGCAATAGTAAATGTTTAGTGGCTTAAAGTAGCCTGTAGGTCTTCAATCATTTATGCCTTCTTTTTTTCTACTAAGCAATGTTGCCATTAGAATTTATGGAAGCATGTTTTTAATGCATTATTGATGAATGGGGAATAAAACACTCATATTTTTTAATGAAAAATACTGTTTGGGTATATTTGGGCCTACAGAATTGTTGAATATGTCATCTACTGAATATTTAATGGCTGTAACCTTACTGGAGGGTAGAGTGGAAAGCAAGAGGATAAGAAATAATGTTCATATTTTGGTAGATGTGGAGTGGTAACTAGCTTCTACCATTTATGCCATGAACAACTGCTGGGGATTGCTGCAGGGACATGACAAGCTGCTGTCACTATTCATACGACAAATAGAAACTCAAAACCATTTCCATTTATCTTGCTTTCTGAATGTTGCCTCATCATCGGAACACAAATCATAAATAATGAAATCTAAGCCATGGGTTTCTCAGGAGTTGTGGAATTGCATTCCTCCTGATGAAAAAGAGAGGTTTCAGATAAACAAGGCTTGTTCTTACGTATGATCAAGGTGGAGGTTTCTGTATGTTTTATGCACTTCCCAACCACAAAAAGGACATGAAGCGTGAAGAAGCAGATCCTGGCCATGGTGGTGGCTCACACCTGTAACCCCAGCACTTTGGGAGGCTGAGGTAGGAAGATTGCTTGAGGCCACTAGTTCGAGACTAGGCTGGGTAACACACAAAAACCCATCCCCCAATTTTTTTTTTTTAATTAGCCATGCATGGTAGCATGTGCTTGTAGTCCTAGCTACTCAGAAGGCTGAGGTGGGAAGATTGCTACAGCCAGGAGTTTGAGGTTATAGTGAGCTGTAATTATGGAAGTGCGCACTACAGCCTGAGCAACAGAGTGAGATCCTGTCTCAAAAACAAAGTGCTGGAGTGGGGGCTGAATCCTGAACAGATGCTTCTAATATTAGTGAAAGTCTATTTTACGTATGACATTACTTTGCATTTATAGTATTAGATGACATTATGTAGAGAGAATTGTTTGCTATTAATATGGATAAGAAAATTAGGTACTTTTTAATAGCTTGTTTCAAAGACTTGCTGACTCATCTCCCTCCTCACTTTGAGTTCTAGCTCTGACTTAGCCTGAAACTTCTAGTTAGGAATAAAATGAGAAAAACTACGTTTGGTTCCATAAGTAGAAAACCATGGTTAAAACCGTTAATGCATTTATATTATTATATTTTACATGTGGAATTATAAATCAGCTAATGATAGTGAGTCCAATTATATTTCTAGTTGTCTCTGCTGCTGTTCCTTATGACACAGGTGTTTTAAAATGTAAAAGTGTGCTGGGTGCGGTGGCTCACGCCTGTAATCCCAGCACTTTGGGAGGCCTAGGCGGGCAGATCATGAAGTCAAGAGATCAAGACCATCCTGGCCAACATGGTGAAACCCCATCTCTACTAAAAAATACAAAAATTAGCTGGGCATGGTGGCACATGCCTGTAGTCCCAGCTACTCGGGAGGCTGAGGCAGGAGAATTGCTTGAACTCAGGAGGTGGAGATTGCAGTGAGCCGAGATTGCGCCACTGCACTCCAGTCTGGTGCCTGGCAACAGAGCGAGACTCTGTCTCAAAAAAAAAAAAAAAAAAAAAGTAAAAGTGTTTGTTTTTAGTAACTCTGGAGATTAATACAGATAAACTGGTTAATGTTAAAAAAGTCTACTGAACTTTGCATTTGATCTTTAGCATTGAGATTTGGTTGTGGGCACATATGTAAAATGAGATATTCTCACTTAGGTTAATAGAAGTGTTATTGTAACCACTAAACACGGCTATTACAAATCTCATGATGCCTTCATTAAAAAATAAAAATTGGGTCTTAAATAATTGAAGAAATATTAATGATTCATGCAGGCTAGAACACTTGAAAAGCTCAACTTGTCTTTAAGACATCATATCTTGTGATTGTCAGGTCATTGCATTTCTTTCAAATTACCTGTGTTGATTTTCCAAGGACATGCACCTCATGCAGATTTATCTATTTATTAATGACTCAGCAAGCGAGGTACCAAAAAATGACAGTCTTGCCTATTACATAATGACATTCTCCCTTTCAGAGTGAAGTATTTTATATTTTCATTTGGCCATACTGAAGGATAGGCTACCATATGATGGATAAAGTCTAGGTTCAAGTTCTAAAAGCTTTCAGTATTTGGAAGTAAACAATTTAATTTTGTTCTGCCAAAAAGAATTGTTCTGCTTTTAGGGAAACTCTTTGTCTGCTAATTTGGAAAGAGAGGAGTAATATAATATATCAGAAGCAGAAGAATGACTGATTTTCCACAACTAACGAAAATAAAGTAATTGCAGGCTTTGGTTCAGCCATAATTTTGTGGCCAAATATGAAAAGTTTTCATATAAATGTCTATATATATGTTCATAAATATAGATAGTAGTAGTTATGTATATATATCAGATATCCTTAAATAGGACAAAGATGATTTTGTATTTAGGGGTGCTATTGAATATTGGAAATATGGCATGTATTCTCATATGAGAATATGCCATATATACTTTTAGTTTATGGAAAAATACACTTAAATTTTACAGCGCTTGTATTTCATTTTTTACAGCTTCAGTATTTCATTTTTTTTTGTTGGCTCATCAGAATAAGAAATGCAAAACTCAGTTGCTCTCAAGGGCTTAACGGCCAATCCTGTTCAACTTTTCCTATATGATTGATTTATTTTGGACGTTAATCAAGTCTGACCCTGATCTAAGAACTTGATGCTTCAGCATTCCAGGGACTTTGGCCTGAAGTGGGAGAGTAGACAGTTAATCACCTTTGGATGCCATCCAGATGTGCACCATTTAGTAGCATTATCAATTTTTGCAGGCTTTGAAAATATCATTTCAATATCAAATTTATTATAACTTGGAGACTTTTAAGTCAAATTGTTTGGGAAAGCTGATAAAGATATGTCATCATTGACCATATCAGACTACAATTGATTGCCTCATCCTGTAGCTCAGATCAAGTATGATCAGAAGGAAATTATATATCACTGAGTTATACTATTATTAATCATATGGCTAATACTAAAAATAGTAAGAGTAATATACTAAAGTGGAAGAAAGTTTTCAAACTTCGGACCTTCATTTATTATTAGGAAGCATTTGAATGCAAGATGGTTTTGATTGATTACATATCTGAATATTAATTTTTGGTACTTTTCCTTTCCAACTAATTTAGTCAGTTGGAAACCTTTCTGAAACCATGTTTAGTACTTGGATCCAACTAAAATCCTCAATTAAAGGCTATTGGTGTTAAAATCATGATGTATTTTTTCTTTCTTGTTAAATAAAATGTAGATTTTTAGGATTTTTGAAGTCTGGTAGAGTCTAGTACATTTGGTGCTACTATATACATGAACTGCTTGCATCTTTATCTACTTATCCTGACATCCCTTCTTTGACTATGGAAAAACTATCTGTTCTACTGTCTGAGACCAACGCTTCCTCTGGTACATTAGCTCCCATTTTCCTGTGATTTTTCAAGGATATTATCTAGACATTTTTCTCTCTTCTGTAAATAATTTTTTTCTACTTTAATTTTTGATCAGCATAATCATATGATGATGGAGAATTACCCATTAAATAAATCTCTCAGTTGTACTTCCTCCTCTCACTCCTATCGCATTCTTCAGGAACTCTATAACAAGATGTCTAAAAATACCCGTTTCTATCAGCTGTGCCCAAGATTTCTCCTCTCATTCACTCTTGGCCTTTCCACCCTCAATCCATCAACATTATGCTTGTCAAGATCATCAGTGATTTTCCCTTTATTTAGTCTAATGTTCAGTCCCCAGTTCTTATTTCATTTGACCTTTCAGATCATTTGACACTGGTGTTGATGCCCTAATTTTCAACTTAGTTTTGTGGATACCAGTTTTCTTGGTTCTTTCGTACCTCACTGGGCTCTTTCTTTCAGTCTTTGCTGTTTCTCCTTTTCTCCCCCAACTTATTTGTGTTGCCTCAGGGCTAAATTCTTACACGGTGACTTTTCTTTATTCACACTGCCCTACTTTGTGAGTCTTTCAGGTCTCATGACTTTAATATCTCCTAAATATTTACAACTGCAAAATTTGTCCCAATCTTGACCTCTTTCCTCATCTCCAAACTCATATATTCAAATGCCTACTTGTCATTTCACTTTGATGTACTATAGACATATTAAGCTTAGTATTATATATTCTAGAGTTAACTCCAATTTTGCCCTTTCTTTTCCAACATTATTCTTCTAAGAGTCTTTCTTACTTTAATAAATGGAAACTCTTTTCTTCCAGTTGCTCAGACAAGACAAAACAAAATTTAAAAAAAAAGTAAAAAAGCCCCAAAGTAAACAAAACAAAAGAACAAAACCAAAAACCATACGGTTATCCTTTATTTCTCTGTTTTTAAAAAATCCTACTTATAAGCCTTCAAGAAATCCTGTTGGCTCTAATGTTAAAATGCAAACAGAATTGATCTCTTTCTTGTCCCCTTCCATCATGACCATCATAGTTCAGCCTGCCCACGTTACTGCTTTCATCATCCAACTCATCTTCCTGCTTTCACACTTCTTCTATGGTCTATACTCAACACAGCGGCTAGAATATATTTTTTAAACATAAGTGATATCATGCCCTTCTCCTCAGAATTTTTAACTGTCCTCTCTTTCATCCAGAATAAATACTAAAGACTTTTCAATAGCTTCATAGGTTTTCAAGATCAGCCCCTCCACTACTTCTTTAACCTAATTCTCTACTCCTCTCCATGGCACTCAACTTCACAGTCATACTGGTCTCCTTGCTGTCCCTTCAGTACCCCACTTAAGCTCTTGCTCCAGAGACTTCCCTGATTCTTCTTTCTGGAACACCCTTTCTCCAGATATCCCATGACTTACTACTCCCTTTCTGCAGGTCTTGTTCAACTGTTACCTTATTAATGGAACCTTTTCTTGTTACTGGATATAAAATAATATCATTTGTCCTAAGTTGCTACTATTTTGATATATTTTTTCTGTATATTTGTCATTATTTGTTATACTATGCATTATTTATTAATTTGTTTATTGTCTATTTTCTCCCACATAGAAAATATATGTTCTGTGTGGCCAGTGGTAATGAACATATGAACTAAAGATCTGTGTAATACTGACTGGTGCTTCTGAAGCCTGAAGGATCATCACAATCATCTAAGCAGCTTGGTGTGTTAGTTAGTCTGTTTGCATTGGTATAAAGCAGTGGTGTCCAAACTTTTGGCTTTCCTGGGCCACAGTGGAAGAAGAAAAATTGTCTTAGACCACACAAAAAATACGCTAACACTAATGATAACTGATGAGCTAAAAAAATTGCAAAAAAATTCATGTTTTAAGAAAGTTTATGAATTTGTGTTGGGTCATAGTCAAAGTCATCCTGGGCCACATGTGGTCCATGGGTCGTGGGTTGGATAAGCTTGCTATAAAGAAATACCCGAGACAGGATAATTCATAAAGAAAAGAGGCTTTTTTGGCTTATGCTTCTGCAGGCTGTATAGGTAGCAGTGTGGTGCCAGCATCTGCGTCTGGTGAGGGCTTCAGGAAGCTTGCTATCATGTTGTAAGGCAAAGGGGCAGCTGGTGTATGACATAGTGAGAGAGAGAGAAGAGGAGAAGCCAGGCTCCTTTAAACAATCAGCTTTCCAGTGAACCAAGAGAGTGAGAACTCACTTATTACCATGGGAGGGCATCAAGCTATTTGTGAGGGATCTGTATCTATGACCCCAAAACCACTCATCAGGCCCCACCTCTAACACTGGGGATCACATATCAACATGAGATTTGGAAGGCATAAACATCCAA
This sequence comes from Ateles fusciceps, assembly GCA_036589455.1. NCBI lineage: Eukaryota > Metazoa > Chordata > Mammalia > Primates > Atelidae > Ateles > Ateles fusciceps. Next base: position 3,476,127 of record JAZHEH010000734.1, on the reverse strand, counting down.
ACCATACTGCTTGCTAAAAGTGAAAACATCCAGATTTTTTTTTTTTTTTTTTTGCTTCATCACTGCAGCATCCAAATGGCCAGTAGAAAAGTGCTTGCTGCATGGTAGATGCTCAATAAATATTTATTGAATGAATGAAGGACTGAATGTATGAATGAGATGAACTCCCCACTGTCCAGGGTGGAAAATATGTGGTTTTATTTCTATTTTTTACTAATGCAGCTCTTATTCTGTGCAACACTTAGTGCAAGGCACCAAAGCAAGTAGAAAGATATACTTTCTTTCAATTTTTTTTCTAGTTAAAGAGATTACCATCATAGCTACAAAAATTAAGACTTATCTATTTGCTACAATTCCATAGAACAATCTTCTCCAGTATTTAGCCATTGAGTTCCACTGCCACCCCTTTTACATATTATTTATGTCTAAGTTACCATTATATGAAATAAGTAGAATGAAAATATAAAATTAAATTTAGAAGAATTCTTGGTGTCTAATGGAACAAAGGATTCTGACAGGGCTTTTTTACTTAGTTTCCTGTAGGTGGCTTTACCCCAATTACTTCTTAAAAGCTGCTTTGAAATTGAATTCTAGGCAATATTTTTAAATTAAGCATATCACATTTATCCATTTCATATAATTCCCCAACTAAAATAATCTCTACACCTGTCATGGATGTAGTCTATTCTGTAGGTAATATTACTTCAGAAGATAGAAAATATGCCAGAAAAATGGAAACATATCATCACCCCCAAGCTTAGTTTCTGTCCTCTAGAAGCTAACAAATCTGATTATGAGGTTAGAAAATGAGCAGGCTAACTAAGTATTAATGCAGTACAGATCAGTGCTTCTAAAATATAGAGGACCATAACAGTCATCCAAGCAGCTTGTTAAAAATGCAAATTTCTAGATTTTTTTCTTTCAGAGACTGATTTAATAAGTCTGAAGTAGAGCCTAGGAAGCTGAATATTTTAAGTTCCTAAATGGTTCTGATGGACTGGGAGATGTTTGAACTATTGCTCTAGGCAATAAAGGTTAATGAACTAGAGTGGGGCTCTCTTTCCTTGGAATGAGGTTTTCAGGTATCAAAAATGTCATTGGACTTTGATTAATATATAGGTCAGGTTCGGGTAGACAAACATGAGTTGGAGTGGGAAATAACGGATTTATGGAGTAGCATAATTAGACATAAAACAGTTATGGTGCTTTTAACTGTAACATAAGTTAAAACTAAAGAAGCTGAAATCATGAGGATATTTGTTATCCATTTAACAAAAAGTCTAGATATGGGGGACAGATTTTAGGATTAGCTAATTCAGCAGCGCAATGATTCCTGTATGCTTTTTTATATCTTTTGGTGAACTACCGTTCTTGGTGATTTAAGTTTTACTGTTAGGACCACCCTATCATGGTTGCTGCATGATTGCTAGAGCTCCGGGCATCATATCCTCATACAATTACACCCATGAAGTGTATATGAAAGAAAGGATGAGTAGAGTTTCCTTTCATGTCTTTTAATTAGGAATGAAAACCTTTCCTAGAACCTCTTAGCAGAATTTCCCTCATATTCCATTGAGCAGGATTGTGTTATGTACCCAAATCTGAATTTCAGGGGTGTCTGAGAAGGTGAGTGTCTGATGTTTTCAGCCTTTATACTGCAAGGCAGTCTCTGCTAGCAAATAAGAAAACGGATAATGGCTGACGAGTGAGCACCCAAAGCGTTAGAACAAAAATGGTGACTTCCTGGTATAAAAATAGGAGAGTGCACGTTTGTAATTTAAATTTGTGCGCATGGCTCTCTCTCACTTTTCTTGCCAAGGCAAAGCCTTTCTCTAACTTTCAGGTGATGGTAGAACATTTTTGTAAGTAAAAGAATGAAGACTTTAACACTCCACTGTCAATATTGGACAGATGAACAAGACAGAAAATTAACAAGGATATCCAAAACTTGAACTCAGATCTGGACCAAGCAGACCTAATAGACATCTATAAGAACTCTCCACCCCAAATCCACAGAATATACATTCTTCTCAGCACCACATCACACTTACTCTAAAATTGACCACATAATTGGAAGTAAATCACTCCTCAGCAAATGCAAAACAACAGAAATTGTAACAACCAGTCTCTCAGACCACAGTGCAATCAAATTAAAACTCAGGACTAAGAAACTTACACAACTACATGGAAACTGAATAACCTGCTCCTGAATGACTACTGGACAAATAATGAAATGAAGGCAGAAATGAATATGTTCTTTGAAACCAATGTGAGTGAAGACACACAGATCAGAATCTCTGGGACACATTTAAAGCAGTGTCTAGAGGGAAATTTATAGCACTAAATGCCCATATGAGAACCGAGGAAAGTTCTAAAATCAATACCCTATCATCAGAATTAAAAGAACTAGAGGAGCAAGATCAAACAAATTCAAAAACTAGCAGAAGACAAGAAATAAATAAGATCAGAGCAGAACTGAAGGAGATAGAGACACAAAAGAACCCTTCAAAAAAATCAATAAATCCAGGAGCTGGTTTTTTGAAAAGATCAATGAAATAGACCACTAGCCAGACTAATAAAAAAGAAAAGAGAGAATAATCAAATAGGTGCAATAAAAATGATAAAGGGGATATCACCACCGATTCCACAGAAATACAAACTATCATCAGAGATTACTACAAACAACTCTATGCACATAAACCAGTAAATCTAGAAAAAATGGATAAATTCCTGTATACTTACACCCTCCCAAGCCTAAACCAGGAAGAAGTTGAATCCCTGAATAGACTAATAACAAGATCTGAAGTTGAGGCAGCAATTAATAGCCTAACAACCAAAAGAAGTCCAAGACCAAAAGGGTTCACAGCTGAATCATACGAAACATACAAAGAGGAGCTGTACTATTCCTTCTGAAACTATTCCAAATACAAAAAGAGGGAATACTCCCTAACTCATTTTATGAGACCAACATCATCCTGATACCAAAACCTGGCAGAGACACAGCTAAAAAAGAAAATTTCAGGTCAATATCCATGATGAACATTAATGCAAAAATCTTCAAAAACAAAATTACTGGCAAACTGAATGTAACAGCACATCAAAAAGATTATCCATCATGATCAAGTAGGCTTCATCCCAGGGATGCAAAGCTGGTTCAACATATGCAAATCTCTAAACATAATCCATCCCATAAACAAAACCAAAGACAAAACCACATGATTATCTCAATAGATGCAGGGAATGCCTTCGACAAAATTCAACAGCCCTTTTTGCTAAAAACTCTCAATAAACTAGGTATCAATGGAACATATCTCAAAATAATAAAAGCTATTTATGACAAACCCACAGCCAATATCATACTGAATGGGCAAAAACTGGAAGCATTCTCTTCGAAAACTGGCACTAGACAAGGATGCCCTCTCTCACCACTCCTATTCAATATAGTATTGGAAGTTCTAGCCATAGCAATCAGGTAAGAAAAGGAAATAAAAGAGTATTCAATTAGGAAAAGAGGAAGTCAAATTGTCTCTGTTTGCAGATGATGTGATTGTATATTTAGAAGATCCCATCGTCTTAGCCCAAAATATGATAAGCAACTTCAGCAAAGTCTCAGGATACAAAATCAATGTTCAAAAATCACAAGCATTTCTGTACACCAATAACAGACAGCCAAATCATGAGGGTACTCCAATTCTTAATTGTTACAAATAGAATAAAATACCTAGGAATACAACTAACAAAGGATGTGAAGGACCTCTTCAAGGAGAACTACAAACCACTGCTGAAGGAAATAAGAGAGGACACAAACAGAAAAACATTCCATGCTCATGGTTAGGAAGAGTCAATATCATGAAAATGGCCATACTGCCCAAAGTAATTTATAGATTCAACGCCATCCCCCATCAAGCTACCACTGACCTTCTTCACAGAACTGGAAAAAAACACCTTCAACTTCATATGGAACCAAACAAGAGCCCACATAGGCAAGAGGCCCTAAGCAAAAAGAACAAAGCTGGAGTCATCACGCTACCTGACTTCAGACTATACTATAAGGCTACAGTAATCAAGACAACATGGTACTGGTACCAAAACAGAGATATAGACCAATGGAACAGAACAGAACAGAGGCCTTGGAAGTAACACCACACACCTTCAACCATCTGATCTTTGACAAACCTGACAAAAACAAGAAATGGGGAAAGATTCCCTGTTTAATAAATGGTGTTGGGAAAACTGACTAACCATGTACAGAAAGCTGAAACTGGACCTATTCCTTACAGCTTATAAAAAAATTGACTCCAGATGGACTAGATTTAAACGTAAGACCTAAAACCATAAAAACTCTGGAAGAAAACCTAAGCAATACCCGTTTAGGACATAGGCACAAGCAAGGACTTCATGACTAAAACACCAAAAGCAATCGCAACAAAAGCCAAAATAATCAAATGGGATCTAATTAAACTTAACAGCTTCTGCACAGTAAAAGAAACGATCATTAGAGTGAACCGCCAACCAACAGAATGGGAAAAAATTTTTACAAGCTACCCATCTGACAAAGGGCTAATATCCAGCATCTACAAAGAACTAAAATTTACAAGAAAAAAACCAAAGAACCCATCAAAAAGTGGGCAAAGGATATGAACAGGCATATTTCAAAAGAAGACATATATGAGGCCAACAAACGTATGAAAAAATGCTCATCATCACTGGTCATTAGAGAAATGCAAATCAAAACCACATTGAGATACCATCTTATGCCAGTTAGAATGGCAATCATTAAAAAATCAGGAGACAGATGCTGGAGAGGATGTGGAGAAATAGGAACACTTTTACACTGTTGGTGGGAGTGTAAATTAGTTCAATCATTGTGAAAGTGTGGCAATTCCTCAATGATCTAGAAATAGAAATTCCATTTGACCCAGCAATCCCATTACTGGGTATATACCCAAAGGATTATAAATTGTTCTGTTATAAAGACACATGCCCATATATGTTCATTGCAGCAGTGTTTACAATAGCAAATACTTGAAACCAACCCAAATGCTCATCAATGATAGACTGGATAAAGAAAATGTGGCAAGATGGCCGATTAGCAGCAGCTCAGGATTGTAGCTCCCACTGAAAGCACAGAGAGTGAGTGGACGCCACATTTTCAGACAAATTTTCATTGCCCACAGACCAAGAGATTCTTGGTGGAGGAGCCCCACGGGTCGCCAGCGAGACTCTTTTGGAGGGCGCGGCTGTTTGCAGGCGCCCCGGCGCGGCGGTTCTCAGTCCGGAGTATACAGGACTGAGTGCCCTTTGGTTGGCGTTTGGAGCTCCGGGAAAGCAGAGTCTCCCATTCAGCTGATTGAAAAGCAGACTGAAGTGAGGAACCAGACTGGGAGATTCCCGGGCAGAAAAGCGCCACGAATCTTAACGCTGCTGTTTCAGCCGGCGTAGTGGGTTGCCGCAGGGGAAGGCTGGTACCTGCCTCCACACACAAAAAAAATAAAAACAGCAGTTGGAACTGCTGAAGACTGAGAGTTTCACAGCAAGTACAGCTGAACCTGGGAAGGTCCAGCTCTGTGGGGGGAGGGGCGTCCGCTGAAGGAAAATTAAGAAATAGAAAAAACTTTATCACCAACAAGCTGGACGTCCACTCAGAGACCTAATCTGAAAGTCAGCAATTACACAGACGACAGGTGGATAAATCCACAAAGATGGGAAGAAACCAGCGCAAAAAGGCTGAAAACACCCGAAATCAGAATGCCTCTCCTCCTACAGAGGATTGCAGTGCCTCATCACCAGTTGAACAAGGCCTGATAGAAAATGAATGTGAGGAATCAACAGAATCAGGCTTCAGAAGGTGGATAATGAGAAACTTCTGTGAGCTAAAAGAACATGTTCTAGCCCAATGCAAGGAAACTAAGAACCTTGAAAAAAGGTTTCACGAAATGTTCATGAGAATGGACAATTTAAAAAGGAATATAAGTGAATTAATGGAGCTGAAAAACACAATACGAGAACTTCGAGAAGTATGCACAAGTTTTAACAGTCGAATTGATCAAGCAGAAGAAAGGATTTCAGAGGTCGAAGATCAACTTAACGAAATAAAACGAGAAGACAAGATTAGAGAAAAAAGGGTAAAAAGGAATGAGCAAAGTCTCCAAGAAATATGGGACTATGTGAAAAGACCTAATCTACGTTTGATAGGTGTACCTGAATGTGACGAAGAGAATGAATCCAAGCTGGAAAATATTTTTCAGGATATTATCCAGGAAATCTTTCCTAACCTAGTAAGGCAAGACAATACCCAACTCCAGGTAATACAGAGAACACCACAAAGATATTCCTCAAAAAGAGCAACCCCAAGGCACATAATCATTAGATTTATCAGGGTTGAAACGAAGGAGAAAATACTACGGGCAGCCAGAGAGAAAGGTCAGGTAACCCACAAGGGGAAGCCTATCAGACTCACAGCTAATCTCTCAGCAGAAACCCTACAAGCCAGAAGAGAGTGGGGGCCAATATTCAACATCCTTAAAGAAAGAACCTTCAACCCAGAATTTCATATCCAGCCAAACTAAGTTTCATAAGTGAAGGAAAAATAAAATTTTTCGCAAACAAGCAAGTACTCAGAGATTTCATTACCACCAGGCCTGCTTTACAAGAGCTTCTGAAAGAAGCACTATATGTAGAAAGGAACAACCAGTATCAGCCACTTCAAAAAACCCATCAGTAAGCTGCATCCAGATCCATCTTACATGCAAGGATCTACAGAGACTCAAAACAAAGGGATGGAGGAAGATTTGCCAACCAAATGGACAGCAAACAAACAAACAAACAAACAAAAAAAGCAGTAGTTGCAATTCTCATCTCTGATAAAATAGACTTTAAAGTAATAGAAACTGAAAGAGATAAGAAGGACATTGTATAATGGTAGAGGGATCAATGTAACGGGAAGAGCTAATGACCTTAAGTCTATGCGCACCCAATATAGGAGCACCCAGATACATAGGGCAACTTCTTGGTGACTTACAAAGAGACTTGGACTCCCACACAATAATAGTGGGAGACTTTAACATTACATTGTCAATATTGGACAAATTAATGAGACAGAAGGTTAAGAAGTATACCCGGGACTTGAACTTAAACCTCAAACAAGTAAACTTAATAAACATTTATAGAACTCTCTACTCCAAATCCACAAAACATACATTTTTTTTTTTCAGTAACACATCACATTTATTCTAAAAGTGACCACATGGTTGGAGTAAATCACTCCCTAGCAGTTGCATAGCATTTCATAGGTTTAAATGAAATATTGGTTGGCTGTTTGTTTGTTTATTTTCCCCCCTTATTCTTTCCTGTCTCCATTGTATAACACAATTATTAGTATAAAAAAGCTTTCAATATCCATTTGTGGACTGCATTCTAGCCTGGGCAATAGAGCAAGATTCCTGTTCTCTCTCCCTTTTTTTCTTTTTCTCTTTATTTCATTCTTTTTTTTCTTCCTTCTTTCTCTTTTTCTTAAAAAAAAAAAAAAAAAAGAAAATGTGGCACATACACACCATGGAATACTATGCAGCCATAAAAAGATAAGTTCATGTCCTTTGCAGGGACATGGATGAATCTGGGAACCATCATTCTCAGCAAACTGACACAAGAACAGAAAACCAAGCACCACATGTTCTCACTCATAAGTGGATGTTGAACAATGAGAACACGTGGACACAGGGAGGGGAACATCACACGCTGGGATCTGTTGAGGGGTGGGGGCTAGGGGAGCAATAACACTGGGTGGGGAGGTTGGGAAGGGATAACATTAGGAGAAATACCTAATGTAGGTGAAGGGGGGTTGGATGCAGCAAACCACCATGGCATGTGTATACCTGTGTAACAATCCTGCATGAGCTGCACATGTATCCCAGAACTTAAAGTAAGTTAATTAAAAAAAGAAAAAAAGAATGAAGATAAGAATGTGTTCTTGAGGAGTCGTTTGCTTTAGTAAGTATAACTGTCTGTATAAGTTTTACTAGCCTTTTTCTTCCATGCCTAATTGGGTTTTATAGACATAGGGTTTTCTATAATGTAGATAGGATTTTTTTTCCCATGAAGTAGCCACTGAAAATATTTATTTTTAAGTAAACTTTTAACTTTAAATTTGTTTTAGATTTGTGGCAAAATTGTGAAGATGTTAGTGCTATAGAGACTCCCATATGCAATACAGATACTTGGGTTACATTGTTATTAATATCTTAAAGAAATACCATATATTTGTCACTATTTGTGAATAAATATCAATAAATTATTAACTGAAGTGCATAGTTTATTCAGGTTTTGTTTGTACCTAATGTCTTTTTTTTTCTTCCCAGATACCACATTGCTTGTCTCCTTAGGTTTGTTTGGCTATTAAAGATTCCCAGACTTTCTTTATTTTTAATGTCCTTGACAATTTTGAGGAATACTGGTTGGGTAATTTGTAAAATGTTCCTCAGTTGGAATTTGTTGATATTCTTCTCAGGATTAGACTGGAGTGATGTGTTCCTAGAGGAACCACAGAGGTAAAATGTGATTCTCACCACACTGTATCCAGGGAACATACTAACAGCATAAGCTATCACTGTTGATATTCACCTTATCACCTGGCTGAGGTAGTGTTTGTTTGGTTTCTCCTCTGTAGAGTTACTCTTTTTTTTCTCTTTTCATACTCTACTCTTTGGGAAAGAACCACTCTGAGCAGCCCACACTTAAGGACTGAGGAATTATGCTCCATCTCCTTGAGGGGTCATTATCTACATTCACTCTTCAGAAATCTGAACAGATTTGTCTGTTCTCCCCCATTTATTCATTCATTTGTTAATATCAGTATGGATCGATGAATGTTTATTTTATACTTTGAGTGGGAGAATAAATCCCTATGGTTTTAAGCCTCTGAGTTTGAGTTAATTTGTTACAGGGACCCTGGAAAATAATACAGTTTAAATTTATGGCTTCAGCATCTCCTGTGTAGCTAAACAGGTCCTGGCTTTGTCTCTTTGGATGAATCTTTCTGTTCAGATTTTGAGATGGCAGTTCACTCTACAAATTCAGTTCTCTAAAAGAGTCCAAGAAAAGTCATTGATTTGCAGTTTGTCCTTATGTCCAGCTCTTTTGGGTAAGGATAGATATAATGAATTCCAAACTTACAGCATGGTAGAACTGGACATGAAGTTCTAGGTTGTCATTTTTAGATCTATTTATTCCCCCATTTGGGTTTCTTTCCACTGTTTGACAAATGTTCAATGGAAGATGTGAGTTCGTTTACCTGTATCATCAATAGTCTACTACTCCTTCAACTTCTGGCAATATCATACTTATTCAAGTCCTAGATCACAATGTCAGCTACTTGAAACTTTAGGTTTCCCTTCTCTGCCTAAGTACAACAAATCTTTCTCTCCACTCTCTTTGTTCACAAAGCACTTTGAAATTTCCTTGATTATGGTGCTTGACAAATAATATTATAAGTATTTCCTCACTCAAAATAAGTGTTCTTAGCATATTTTACCTACATGACACTCTTATTGCTATAATTTAACAATTTTTAATTTTTTAAATATTTCTCACTTTAGAATATTTTCCTAAGTGAAAGATGTGTACTTATTGTTCAACACTGTATCTCTGTTCATTTGTTGAACAAATATTTTTGAGTGTTTACTAAATGTTAGGCATTAATCTAGGAACTGGGGATATAAGTAACAAGAAAAATGTGTTCCCAGCCTTATTCCCGTTTAGTAGTAAACAAATAACACACACACACACAAACACACACACAAATGACTATGTAGATAGAAGCATAGTGAAAGAAATGCGGCTTAAGAATTAGGACTAACTGTATGTGTTAGGGGTTAGTCTGCATAGAATTCTCTTTGGAGGTGACATTTAAGCTGAGATCCAAAGGATGAGAAAGAATGAGAGAACAGAAGATAGTAGAATTGTGATTCAGCTTTCAGACTGAGAAATCATATGTATGACACTAAGGTAGAAAGGAGTTTGAATTATTTCACACTGTGAACTCCTGAGAGAAGGACTATACCACACAACTTTGTATTCATTATGTATACATAGCAGCACATTTTATTTGTTTGTTTTTTGTTTTTGTTTTTCAAGATAGGGTCCACCTCTGTCTCTTAGGCTAGGCTGAAGTGCTGTGTCGCTATCATAGCTCACTGATTATACTTGTAGACTCAAGTGATCCTCCTGCCTCAGCCTCCTGAGTAGCTGTGACTATAGGTATGCACCTTCACATCCAGCTGATTTAAAAAACTTTCCCTTTGTAGATACAGGGTCACACTATGTTGACCAGGCTGGTTTTGAACTCCTGGTCTCAAGGGATCCTCTCAGCCTGAAGGGTTCCTCCTGCCTCAAGGGAGCCTCCCACCTCACCATCCCAACATGCTGTGATTATAGGTGTGAGCCACTGCACTTGGCCAAAGCAGAGGGGTTTTTGAGTAGGTTGGCATTTAGTAGTTGTCTAGGAGCTGTCAAACCCCATAATGGACTCACATGTTATTTCATTTAATTCCACAATAGTCTTGAAAGGTATTATCACTTTTATGCAGAAGAGGAAACTGAGCCTCTGAAAAGCCAGATTTTTTATTCAAGGCCATGGAATGAATAAGTGGGAAAGGTGAGGAGAAATTAACAGACAGGTATATATGTATATATACACTGATTTTTTTTGCCCTATTCACAATACCATGTTGCATCTAAACAATAAATGACTGTTGTTGAATAAATGAATAAGTTAAGGCTGAAAAGCCTTGTAAATATGGACATGTAAATCACACATTATACTATAATAGATTTAGTCTTTTATCATAAATATCTTTGACTGGGTATTTTAAGTTATCTAATTTTTTGTAACTAAATTGTTCTAGCTATATTTTGCAATTCTCTGCTCATTTCTATGACAACTATTTATAGTGAACCAATGCTTACCACACCTAGGATTGTCAGAAACTCAGGTTTTCAAGCTAGATGTTTATGTCTTAGAAGCAGGAGAGAAAACATCAACCTGTGGACAACCATTAAGCAGCAGATGTTATACTCTAACCGGATATAGAAATGTATCACTTTCAGATGAACAAAACAAAATGCATTTTAATTTAGATAATGTTTGGTGACATTTTATCCTCAACAGGTTCTAAAATGTGAGACCCTTTTCACTTGTAGCCTCTGCAACTGATAGCCTTCTGTTCACCAGCATGGAAAAATATCTCATATTAAGTGATGACAGAAGCATCTGTTTCTGTCATTTTGGCTGTACATCAACTTCTCACATATGCAAATGATATAAGCTCTTGCAAAGAGACCCTTGGTATAATTGACTTTGTACTAAGGGGTGTGAAATGTTTTGTTTTTGTTTTTGAGTCACAGTATTGCTCTGTTCCCCAGGCTGCAGTGCGCGGCACCATCTCCACTCACTGCAACCTTTGCTTCCTGGGTTCAAGTGATCCTTCTGCCTCAGTCTCCCAAGTAGCTGGGATTATAGGTGTGCACCACCAGGGGTATGAAATGTTATTCCAGACTGTGCTTTATCTGGTGGGTAAACTTTGAGTGCAATTCTTGACCAAAGACTGGGAAATCTGATCGCTTCAGGGAATGCCAAAGCTAGAATAAAAATATGGAGAAATATAATGGCACTTTTTTTATGCTAAATGGGGAAAATGGTTAACTTAGTATATAGAACCTGGGCTAGGGTCAGAAAATCAGTTTCCAAGCTTTAGTTTATTCTGACCGGTTATGTGAACTTGAGCAGGCTGTTTTTTTATTCCTTATACAGTCCTAGAATCTGCGACACAAAGGCTTCACCGTCTAGCGCAGGGCATTCCAAAGTTAGAAAGGTCTACTACTGATGATATGTACGATGATTTTAAGCAGAAATATGGCACAGCATTCAATATCTTTGAATCTGATAAGTTAGTTTCTCTCTTGCTTACTCAGATTTTCATAGGAGGAGGAAGCTTGAGTTTGGGCTAGTGTGTCCTTGGACTTCTCCAGTACTTTGTAATCTTCTTTTTTTTTTTTTTTTTTGAGATGGAGTTTCCCATTGTTGCCCAGGCTGAAGTGCAGTGGCACCATCTCAGCTCACTGCAACCTCTGCCTGCCAGATTCAAGCGATTCTCCTGCCTCAGCCTCCTGAGTAGCTTGGACTACAGGCACATGCCACCACGCCCAGCTAAGTTTTGTATTTTTAGTAGAGACGGGGTTTCACCATGTTGGCCAGGATGGTCTCGATCTCCTGACCTCGTGATCTGCCTGCCTCGGCCTCCCAAAGTGTTGGGATTACAGGCGTGAGCCACTGTGCCTGGCCGTAATTGTCTTTTTAATAGAGTGAGGCTCAAGCTCAGAGTCTTCGACCAAAAAAAAAAAAAAAAAAAAAGCTAATTAGACTACAATAATACTATTTTGTTTTCAACATATTAATTTTTAGATTACCTGCTATTTGTGGCTAATGCTACTGTTAATTAGTTACTTCCAAAATTTTTTCACTTTAAATATAACCATTTAAGTAACAAAAGCATTTAATTTAAATAAAATGTTAGTAAGCAACAGTAAAGATGGTACCTAAATGAAGCAATTATTCGTTCAGTCAGCAAATATTATATATCTACTAATGCCAGTCTCTGTTCTAAACATTGGGGAATATAGCAAAAAATAAGCTAGGTATGATTCCCTTTAGAAAGCTTAATTTTTTTTTTTTTTGAGACAGAATCTTGTTCTGTCGCCCAGACTGGAGTGCAGTGGCACGATCTCGGCTCACTGCCACCTCCGCCTCCCAGGTTCAAGTGATTCTCCTATCTCAGCCTCCTGAGTAGCTGGGAATATAGACAGGTGCCACCAAGCCCAGCTAATTTTTGTATTTTTAGTAAAGACGGGTTTTTACCATGTTGGCTAGGCTGATCTGGAACTCCTGACTTCAGGCGATCCGCCCACCTCAGCCTCCTAAAGTGGTGGGATTACAGGAATGAGCCACCACACCTGGCCAGGAAACTTAACATTTTGAGAAAAAAGAAAATAAAACAAATTCAGTAAATATAAAATATTCTGTGTTGTGATAAATTACATGAAAATAGGCAGGATAAGTGATACAGAGAGAAAGTGTGTGTGTGTGTGTGTGTACTATTTTAGTTAGGATAGTAAGGAAACAGTTTTCTTAAGGGGAATGGAATAAATGGAAGCAATAATCTATGCAGAGGTCTTGGGGAATGTGACTGTAGCCAAATGGAGTAGCAATTCTCTGTGCCAGAAGCAAGATAAACTTGGTATACCAAAGAAACAGCAAAAAACCATGTGGCTGGACTTGAGTGAGTAAGCAGATAATGTAGGAAGATGAGGTCAAGGAAGAGGAAAAGTAAGAGCATGCAGGGCTTCACTGGCTGTCATAGGGAGTTTGCATGGTATTCTGAGTATAATGGAAAGTCTCTGGAGATGTTTTAGTTGGTACATGCCACGATCTACTTTATTAAAGAAAACATTTTCATGACGCCGTTAAAGAAGACTTCTATAATGGGGGTTTTGCACTAAGGGAGATAAAGTGAGTTCAGCTCCAAATATAAGGACAAGTGATGATTATAGCCAAGGAGCAGGGTGGGGGTCAATCAATAGGTGGCAAATTACTAAGAAGAAACATTAGGAGTAAGGAGGACTCTGGCTAAATGGACTTGACAGGATTCTTGCTGAATTCACACCAGAGTGATAAGATGTCAAGAGAGATCAGATACCAAAGGTGGGGATGAAGAATTTGATCAGATGTCAGTGGTAGGGGATTTCTGATAAATTGACCCAGCAGGATTCATGGCTAAAATTGGACTAAATGGGCCAAGAATAGAGCCCCCGGTTGAGGCCTAATGGAAAAAAGGGCTAAGAGAAATCTTGACTCTCGTTTGGACAAGGAGAGGGTCTTTGTGTGCTTTCTGATTTAGAAATACTTTTTGGAAGTTTTTTTTTTTTTTTGAGACGGACTCTTGCTCTGTCACCAGGCTGGAGTGCAGTGCCACAATCTTGGCTCACTGCAACCTCTACCTTCTGGGTTCAAGCGATTCTTCCGCCTCAGCTTCCCAAGTAGCTGGGACCACAGGTGCCTGCCATCACAGCCGGCTAATTTTTTTGTATTTTTAGTAGAGACGGGGTTCCACCATGGCCAGGATGGTCTCGATCTCTTGACCTCATGATCCGCCTGCCTCGGCCTCCCATAGTGCTGGGATTACAGGCAGAAGCCACCGTGCCTGGCCTACTTTTTGGAAGTTTTATAGGGACCTTAATGCAGGGAGATGCCAGTTGAAATGACAAGATGAACAGAATTGATTGTAGTGTTCTAGGCAAGTGATGATGGCAGCTCTGATACGTAGGTTGAGAATCATGGTTGAGAATCAAGTAAGGGCTGAAGTATATCTAGAGATCTGTCCTTCAGGTGCCCTGACACAGGTTATATTCCACTGAAGGAAGGAGAGTCTTTTTAATTTTATTGAATTTACTTCTAGGATACACGTGCAGGATGTGCAGGTTTGCTACATAGGTAAACAGTATGCCATGGTAATTTGCTGCACAGATCAACCCATCACCTAGGTATTAAGCCCAGCATGCATTAGCTATTTTTCCTGATGCTCTCCCTCCGAACAACCCCTTCTCTGACAGGCCCCATTGCGTGTTGTTCCCCTCCCTGTGTCAATGTATTCTCATTGTTCAGCTCCCACTTATAAGTGAGAACATGGAGTGCTTGGTTTTCTGTTCCTGCATTAGTTTGCTGAGGAGAATGGCTTCCAGCTCCATCCATGTCCCTGCAAAGGAAATGATCTAATTCCTTTTTATGTCTGCATAGTATTCCATGGTCTATATGTACCACATTTTCTTTATCTGGTCTATCATTGATGGACATTGAAAAAAATCTTTGCAAAGTCATCTGCTGCTAAGCCATGTGCCCACAGAAGGACAATATTTTTCTCAATCTCTTAGATGTCTCACTTTCTCATCCAACTATATGCCTACCCCAAATGGGTACCTTTAAACTCTTGGCACAATGACAATTTTAAACTAATGGCATTCTTGCTTGTACTAGGGCTATGCTGATGGAATTGGTGAGGGAAAAAAATGGATTCAGGATACATTTCAAAAGTTTAACCAATAAGATTTGCTAATGGATTAGATGTGTAGGTTGAAGAAAAGAGAAACATCAAAAATTTTTTCAATACTATTGGCTTGAACTACTAGATGTTAGATAGTGCCATTTACAGACTTGAGAAAGCCCAAGGAAAGAATAAATTTGGGCACTTTAAAGGGGGCAAGTTTTTATTGAAGAGTTTCATATTGAACATATTAAATATGAGATGCCTATTAGATATCTCAGTGGTGATGTTTAATAAAAAGTAGTATATATGAATTTGGAACTCAAATAAAAGATTACAAATGGATATATGTTTAAGAGCAAATGTATAGATGATATTTAAAGTCAAATGGATGACTAGTGAACAAGTGTAGATTGAGGCCAAACATTGAGTCCTGGAACATTTCAACTTTTAGGGATCAGGAAGAGAAGAAACTGTCAAAGACTGAAAAGGAGTGACCAATGAAGTAGGAGAACATATCAGGATAATGTCGTGTCCTAGAAGTTTGGTTAGTAATGTGCCTCAAGATGGACAGAGTGATCAACTGTAATAAATACTGCTATCAGGTTTAGGAAAATGAGAACTGAGAATGGGTCATTGATTTGGCAAGATGGAGATAATTTATTACCTTGACAAATATAGCTTACTGGCATATAAGAAACAAAAAGCCTAATCAGAACTGATTGAAGAGAAACATGGAAGTGAAGAAATGGGATCCAGAAAAAATGGAAAAATAATTTTTTGAGCAGTCTTGCCATAAAGGGGACTAAAAAGAAGAGTGATAGGTAAAAGGTGATGTCGGATTGAGGAGATTCGGTAGTCAATCATACCCATTGGCATATACATAAGTAGCAACAACATTCCCATCAGTGAATCATGAAGATGGGATGTGAATGATTGAGTTTTGAGAAACTTTTTCCTATTCTAATATTCCTCTGTTTGTAGATAGAGATCTTAAAATCCAGGAGGTAAAGTGGGTTGTCCACATTCTGCAACTTGCTAGTAGGCTAAGCATTCTGATTCCTACCCCAGAATTACCCTCGCCACCTATGTTGTTTGCGTGTGTCTAATCTCTGGGCTAGGGTACTTGGGAAAGGACAGAGAATTTATTATTATGTATGTTCACATTGTCTTTAAGAGCTTAAAGATGAGAAAATTTGAGAGAACAATGGATATCCAATATCAAAGTACTGAATAGCTGAATTTGTGAATAGACACTCAGTTCTGTGGGCATGCAGGGAGAAAAGAGTGATGACTGAATCATTGGTGAAAAGAATTTTGGGTAAAAAGAAAAACATAAATGGCAGACATTCGAGAATGATGCTGGTGTCTTTATAAGACAATAAAGTGGGTAAATTATTTGCGCCAAGGGCGAGAAATGGGTAGCATCTGAAAATGAGATTGGTAGATAGGTGATTCTAGGTTGTTATTAAAGGACTCTGGGTTCTTGGCAGAAGTTTCAGCCTATTGTAGTAGGAAATGGAGAGCTACTGGAGATTTCTGAGGTGAGGAGTTGGATGACCAGAAACTGATTTTATTTGTGGAAAGGGATGGAAGAATTTCTAAAAATCTGAAGGCGAAGTCATAGTTGGCTACTGACGTGACAGCAACAGGAATTCGTAAAGGAAGGAAAGGTCGTAGGGGATGTTCTATTTAATTTGAATGATGGGCCAAATATACAAGAAATTTTCAAGAGAATTTTGAAATCAAATGTGGAGCATAAATGAATGGGAGAAATTAAAGGTAGACTTTTATGAGGCCATTGGATGAAGTTGAGTGTTGAATCTACAATGCTTAGTACAGGAGTTCTCTTGGAGGATGAAAGAAAAACAGGAACTCAAGATAGTTATTGAAAATATTCATACCCTAATTCTTTGAATTTCCATTTCTGCTACTCTGAACTGTGGTTAGTATTACCCACCCCACCTACCATTCTCACAGTGGTTGAGAGGCTCTCATGGAGTGAGGGATGAGCCTTCTCTGGAAAAATGTGATGTTATTTCAGATGCAGTGTGAAATTTCAAAGACAAATGATATAAATGTGATCAAACAGGGTGACATTACAAGTTATTTTTTAAAAAATAATGAGATGGAAAAAAGGTAAAATTACGTATCAGTACAAGTGACTTTCATATATTTCAACGAGACTGGGTCTTGGATACTCCTGCACATAGGAGTTCCAACACTTAGTTCCAAACTTGAGTTGGAAAATGTAAAAACAACTGTTAAAGAAGAATTTTATTTTTTCTAATTCAAATTGAGAGAAAGCAAATTATGTAACTGTTGCTTTAAAGAAGCAGCTGGTAGCATATGTCAAGACAATTTGCAGCTATTATCACCTCTTAAAGATACTGAGAAAATTGAATTGCTGATTAATGTGGTTGGGGGTGAAGGTCACCTTTCAGGAACCCAGTGACTGTGGTATCATCTTACTTTAAGATTCTGTCTACAAAGTTGCATTTGAAAAAAAGCTTTCCTCTTACAATTACGTTTTAAGATACATCAAATTTGACTGTGTAAATAAAAATGTATATGCATATATTTACATAGTATGTATTTATATAATAGAAGAAAACACATCCTCCCCATCCCATGCTGTTTCTCTTTTGCTTATAGAAACCAGTTGTGGGGAAGTGGGAGATTGGGAGGAATTTGGATGAAGATAAAAGGAAAAGCAAACTAAGTGAAAGATGATTTCAAAGCTTTTTTTAGAAGTCATTTTTTGTACCTTACGAGGCAGATATCTTCTTTGTTGCTTGTACATGTACCATTATCTGCTGGCATCTTATGCAAAGAAAGCTGTCTTGGTGTGAGTTAAGTGCATACAGGGGAACTGAAACTGCTTTGCATTAAAATGTAAAATGCTGTGTGCCCTGTGGGTAGGGGAAATTTTTGCAGATTACATTTGGGAAAATATTGTCTTTCTTTGTTAGTGTGTTTTCATGTACGTGTGTGTATACATTGTGTTCTGAAAGCTGAAGTATGATGTGGCATATCTTCACCTTATACTGGTGGTGACCCTTCAAAATACATTGTGCTTGGCCTGTCCTAGTGACACAATAAACACTGTATCTTTGGAGAACTGAGCAATGAAGGGGTCAAATATATTTAAATCCATCAAGATCTACTAGATTTGGAGTGTCAAAAGGTTCCTCCGCTGTGCAGTGTTTTGCCAAAGCCTTCTGTGGCCTTGTTCTGTATTGAATAATCAGAGAATGTACTCAAATGCTTAATTGTGTATCACCATGATACACACTAACCCAAAGTGACCGTCGATGACGTTCTACTTCTGCGCTTTGCCCTTCACCTTGAAGTTCATTCTCCTTTCTCTTTATCCTTATTGTAAACTCATCACCTTCATTTCTGTTCCTAGATCAGAATAAATGTTTCTTCATTACTCTCCATGCAGTTGTTAGGTTATCTGACTTTAGTCAGCCTCTCTACACTGTGTAATTTAGCACCCATCTTCAGTGTTTCTTGAATTTTATCTAGGCCAGGTAAGCCCCTGAGGCACCGTCAGAAACAAGTGGGAGGTGCACTAAGCTCCTCGCTCAGATTCAGTTGAGTTTGCTGATTATTGGTCCTGGGGTTGAGTCAGGATTCCAGAGAAGAAAAATGCTAACTCTTTTAGGACTCACAAACATACTGCAGCCTATGAAATATCCATGAACATAATTTTAAAAGTAGTTCAGTACATTCTCCCACACTGGAAAAGTACATTTTCAAAGGGAAATAAAAGTTAAGGCTGTTTCTTACTACAATCAGAGCCCTATTATCGAGGTGAAGCCAATTTTAAAATATAAGGATTTTTAGATATAGTAAACCTAGAAAAATTTTATTTTAAACCTTTCTGTTCCTCACCTTTCTGGCTTTAAAGATAACCTTCAGAATATAAATTGATGCAGCAAGGGTTGAAGCCCAGAACCAAGAGTTCTGATGCAATATCTCAAAGAATGTTGCAGCCTCTCTCTTCTATACAGATTGCTAAGAACACTGTCAGAACTGAAAATGGAATAGCAGTCAGGTTTTGTTAGACATTAACTCAGTACTTGCCTTGAGAGTTTAAACTTGGCTACCATTTAGAGCACTGCATAGCCTGTTTTACCACGAGTACCTGCCTCTTTTATTCTTGCATTTGATGGAAGGTTTCAGAGAGTGTATGTCTTATACACTTCAAATGTATAAAGCAGAATAAAGAGCTGCATAGTTATGCATCCTAGAAGAAATAAATGGCTTGCAGCTATTTTTAACTTCAATTCCATTTACAGGAATTGTTTAGCATGTACTATGTACCAAGATTAAATGCGAAAACATAAAACAAAAATCATCATCTTCAAGGAGCTCACTGTCTGATGAGGATGGGTAGGACAGTTATGTAAAAATCATTACCATATGTATTATAAAAGTAATATATATCAGTTCAGAAGCAGAAATGGCCCTGTCATTATTACTATTATTATTTATTTTAAATAATGATTGTTTCTCAACAATAGCTATAATTAACTGAGTATTTTATGTTGGGTTCTATCCTAAGGGCTTTATTTTGTATCAGTTAATCCACCCAATGACCTGTGAGGTAGGTACACATTCTATGTAGGTTAGACAATAGCCTGAGAGGATTTAAGTGGCTTGTCCTAGATCCTACAGTCCATAAGTGAAAAAGGAAGAATTTAACTTCTATTCCATTTGACTTTAAATCCTTTGCCTTAAATACTTTGTATAATTGCTTCTCTAGAAAGGTGAATGCTGATATCGGAACTGGGAGATGAAAATTCCGGAAAGATAGTTTCTGAAATCTCAAGGAACTAGAGATGATAACTTTTTGGAGACATTGTTTGTTACATACTTTTTTCTTTATGCACTAGAGATTTCACAGCAACAGGCTTATTATGACCACAACTAAAGAACACAAACAGAGTTAAGAAAATGTTTAGAGTATAAACAAGTTGCTAGTTCATTGTAACTATTGATAGCTACTCACCCCATGTAGGAGTCTGAACATATATATGTAAAAACAAATAGAAAACATTTTACAGATTTTGAACTGCAAGATGGTTTAAATGTTACCTTATACATGAATCAAATCAGTTTTGTTTTGCCCTCTATTGGAAGGAGGTATCGTAAATAGCATTTGGCTTTTCTTGGTATTTGGTTAATTTTAAGTAGAACACTGAAAAGGAACACATTTATGTGTGGTTAATTTAATTTACTCAGATCTAATGAAAAGATGTGTTCATTTCCATTTCTTTAATATCAACAGATATAAATGGTAAATGTAGCTAAAACAATTTAAAAACCCTACTTTTAATGGATCTTTAGAAGTTAAAACTGTAATGTGTATGCTGTCTTACCACTTTTAAAATAACTTATTTATTCAAATGTTCTCTACTAGTCTGTTATTCACTCCAATATGAATTTTAAAGATATATACATATGGATATTAGACATTTTTACATTTAGTGGGAAGCAAAAGTTGGTTACCTTTATTATTATCCTTAAAACTTCAAATTCTACTGATTATAACAAATTCTACTGATTATACTGATTATAATCAGTATAAGATAAAGCATTTTTAGTAACCTTGCTTGAAAATGAAACATTCTTATGGTGGATAATGAGATGATCTTTGTATCAAAATTCTTATTTTGATACAAAGATCATCTCATATCCACCATTTTCCTTAAATAATAATTTAGTTTTGGCCTACAAATAGAGTGGAATTCTCATTATTAGAGTCTTACTGTCTTAAATTTCCATCTCATAATTGTCATTATTTTGATAATTGTACTTTTATTTTCCTTTTGGCAAGTATCTCTTCTCACTTTTTAACCCACTTAACTTGGATAAAGTCGATTCCTATCTCCTGACTTGTTCAGAATTGGGTACATTATTGGGTAGGTACATGATACTCAATTCCAGAAGTATGTAGGAATGTATAGTTGGGAGACAGAAGCTTGGAGGTGCTGAGAGCTTTCAATTGGGAAGAACTCATCAAATGATGATGCCAACACAGAGAAAAACTATGCAAGCTGTAGAAGGGTTGATGTCTGACAACATTGTTGGAGCACTTGGATCTAGCTGTGTCTGAAGGAAGAATGATTCATTGAATTCTTCAGTTTTGAAGCCAAAAACCCTTCCTTCCTCCTTACCCTCTAAGGCAGTTTGAGTTGTTTCTGTCACATGCAACTCATAATGTTGACCAAAATATCATGTTATGTGGAAATAACATGGGAAACAGAAGACCTAGAGTCTTCCCCAAAGTGATTTACCATTTAGTAGGATAAAGAAGATAGACAGGCATGCAATAACTAAAAAACAGTATAAAATATATTATTAGATGTCAGACTATGAAATAGTCTAAACATCTCATGACATACTTGCAGTAGACAGTATGAAATTTCTACTTAATATGTCGAACCTCTATTCAATCTTTTTTTAAAACCTCTATTCAATTTTTTTTTTCTTGAGACGAAGTCTTGCTGTGTCGCCAGGCTGGAGTGCAGTGGGGTGATCTCAGCTTACTCCATCCTCTGCCTGCTGGGTTCAGGCGATTCTGCTTCAGCCTCCTGAGTAGCTGGGATTACAGGCATGCACCACCACATCCAGCTAATTTTTGTATTTTCAGTAGAGACAGGGTTTCACCATGTTGGCTAGGATGGTCTTGGTCTCTTGACCTCTTAATCTGCCTGCCTTGGCCTTCCAAAGTGCTGGAATTACAGCTGTGAGCCACTGTGCCTGGCCCAATCTTAAGTTACCTATTTGATATTTGAAAGTGCTGTCCCAGCTTCAGAGTCAACAGATATGAAGACAGAGTACCTAAAATGTGGCACAAAAGGACATGTATCTTGCATTAGATAAACAATTACAAGAAAATATGAAGAAAAATAAAATTGCCACATTTTGCAATAGATAAAATACATATAAGAAATTATAAGAAAACTAAACAAACCAATACTTCCACAAATAGGAAAACCAATGACACAAATAAAAAAATTCAACAAAACAAAAAATAGAGAAATATGTTTCTAAAACTGGCTATGTTAAGATTTTCCTTTGGTTCTTAATTGCCACTTGGAATTCTCTTGTCTAAGTTATTGTCTACCATCTCTAACCTAGAAACTAAATCCATTTCAAACCTCTCTGATTCCAACTTACTTTATTCATTCCTATGTACACAGGTAGGCTGGTGTGGCAGTCATATAGAGCAGAACAGTAACAAGTGTGATTGAGCCCTGGAAATTCTAAAATTGCTCCATGAATAGTTTTTTGGGCATCTGTGGTTCTCCAGAGGCTGTTTGTTGAATTTGGGGTAAATGTGCTTTCTTCCCCTAAGATAATTCAAACTCTTATCAGTCTCTCAAAGGGATCTATGATCCAGAAAATGTTGGAATTTCCTTCCAATTTAGAGGTATTTATAAGAAATGATTTCTCTTAGTTACATATTAATATATAATATCATATTAAATTATTGGCCTGTTTAAATGAACTATGGACAGTGCTAATGTCCTAAATAAATCTTAGAATTTAATACATTTTTTTCCCATGTAAAACATACTATGCAGACCTCAGACTATTCATTCAGGTTCAGTCAAGTAATAATTGTTTCCATATGTTTAGCTTAAAAATGTGTGACAGTATTACCTATTTCAAAATTATATTTGATCAATTTACATTTATCAACTATTCCTGCTTTTCATGGATGTTAGCTTTATTCTCCTTGGCTGCTTTCCTCCATTTTTAAGGAACAAGATTTCATATAGCTCTTGACCCACACATCTCTCAGCTTTTTCACTATTGAAGTTCTACTTTTTGAAATAAACCTGGCACAGAAAGATACAATTTCTAGTTCAAAAAAATCCTAGGGAAAACATTTGGTTGGCCTCACATGCCCTCCCCTGGTTTCTGTGGCCAAGGGAGTAGATATATGGTTAGCAGTTCTAATTAGAATGTGTTCGGAGTGAGAAATGAAGATAAAAAGAGCATCCCCTCCCCCAAAAGTCCATTATTCACAGGAGATACTTGGTGTGATGGGAAAATAATAAATACTGGCTGGAAAACTGCATTTTAAGAAGTAAAATGAAATATGCTACCAATATTTGAAATGGCATAGAAAGGTGATAGTTCAGTTTGAGCAATAGTGTTCATTCTGGGATATAAGAAATATAGGTTAGAGAAATAGGCAAGGACCAGGTTGAGAGAACTATGTATATTCTGGTAAGGGATTTAAAATCATGCAGGCCAGTATGTTGTAAATATGGCAGCAGACTCATAGGATGGAGGGGGATTTGTTAAAATGCAGATTCACGAACTGAACACTAAACACAAAGAATCCAGATCGCGGGGTGCCTGAGAATCTGCATTTTAATTTTAAGTTTAATTTTATTTATTTATTTTAATTTTCCTTTAAGTTCTGGGATACATGTGCAGAATACGCAGATTCGTTACATAGGGTTACATGCACCATGATGGTTTGCTGTATCTATCAACCCATCTTCTAGGTTTTAAGCCCCACATGCATTAGGTATTTGTCCTAACATTTTCCCTCTCCTTGCTCCCCCACCCCCCAACAGGCCCCAGTGTGTGATATTCCTCTTCCTGGGTCCATGTGATCTCACTGTTCAACTCCCACTTATGAGTAAGAACATGCAGCGTTTCGTTTTCTGTTCCTATGTTAGTTTTCTGAGAATGACGTCTTCTTGCTTCATCCATGCCCCTGCAATGGACTTGAACTCATTCTTTTTTATTGCTGCATAGTAGAGAATCTGCATATTTAAAATACACCTTGGGTAATGCTTATACACCCAACTAAAGATTGAGGGTTGCTGTTAAAGAGGATAGAAAACTAGTGGAAATAGAAAACTATACAGCATAAATTAAAATATTTGTTAATATGACTACAGCCTCCAGATTAACTAAAGATTGCTGTATGTCAATGTGTGTGTTTGAGGAGCCTGCGAGGTGCATATCCTGTGTGTATATCTCAGAGTGTTTTTGTTCCAGTTAAATATTTCCAGGAAAGCATCGTACAGTGGGATAGAGTTTTAAACATTCAATGGGAAACTCTAAAAAAACCTTGAATCCCCCAAAACATGAAGAATTATTAAACAAGACAGAAAGATTCTGAATGACACATTACTGAAGAGGGTATCATGTGTGATCTCTAGAGGTATACTGCTAGATCAGCATATTCTCTTTAATCAGGAAAAATTAGGTGTTAAATTGTTATCCAGTTGTGGTTACATTCATCAGTTAATTTTATTTCCTAGCATCTGTGAAATTAAGAAAGGGTTTTTGCTGCATTTGTTTTTGCCTACCAATGCAGAGAAGATGGATGAAGCCCAAGAAGTAGGACAAAGAGTTGCATCGGGGTTTTTAGAAATTAACTTCATTATTCTCTGGTGAACTTGGAGACAATTTCTTACAAAACCATTCTTTCTTCCAAGCTAGTAAAAGTGATTCTCCTAACCATTTCAGGCAGTCTTTCTTGCTAGCAGAAATTCAGCAGTAGAATAATTTTCTCATAAGAGTAGTACACATACACACACACACACACACACACACACACACACTCACACACACACAATGCATTCTCTGATGTTTGCTAGAATAAGCATATATGATTTAATGGTTAAGTAGCAAAAGCTTTGGTCCATGGAAGAAATGCTTAAAAGTTTTGCTTCTTTAAGGTGGAAAAAGGTAGTAAGTTAAATGTTTTAAATTTATTTTTAAAATTAAAGTTATTTTAATTTTAATTTAATTTTATTTTTCAGCACCTAGTTTAAAGATTCATAAAGTTCTACAAATCTATAGGAAGAATATCTGTCCCCCAGGTTCTCCTGCCCATTTCTTGCATTCCAGAAGCAACCATTTTCAACAGAATTTTGTAGAAAGCACCTGCACATTTCTGAGCAACAGCTTATGGTACTATTCATTGATTTTTTTTTTCAGTTTTAACCAACATCTATTAACTTACCACTGAGGGAATGTGTTCTCTTTCCAGGTCCACAAGGGGGCGTAATTCTAAGGGCTAGCACTTCCCAACGCCATGCCCTCCTCCTATCTCACTCCATTCGGGAGATTTAGCGGTTTCTGTTTTAATTTTCACTGCTGCAGTAGTGGGTCAAAAGTAAATCACCCCCGCGGAAGTTCTAAGGAACTCCTTTCATTGGCCCCAGGTCTTAGAGAAGGTGGGTTTCCTCCCAGGTTAAATGTCCCCTTTTCCACATCCCTTCGGACTCCATGTTTGGGTCGCCTTCCACAAACACTCTTGTGAAAGCCATCTTTCTCTCTCCTGGATTATCCGTCTGGAGTCCCCTTCCACACTCTCATGGAAGCCTGTCTTCCCCTCCTAAACTCCATCTCTCTCTCTATTCCCTTCCACTCAGTGTGGAAGCTGCTTTCCTCTCCTGGATTCCATCTGTCTGGATTCGCTCACTTAATGTGAGAGTTAGCTCTTTCTTTTTCTCTTTCACTCTACCTAAATAAATTGCTTTCTACAAACAGTTTTGAGTCCGGCATTTACTTTTACGAGTGCCCTGCACTGTGGTCTCCTCTCCCATTCTTAGGGGAGTGACACACGAAGAACCTGGAGAAACGTCCTCTCGGGAACTGAGGGCTCCCCTGAACCTCAACATTATACCACGATGGAGGAGGACAATTTACCTCTTCTTCATCACCTCTGTCTGTACAGGCATGCATAAAAACAAAACCTCTCATTCAGCCAAAATAGTTACGTCATTATTTTAAGTAGACGAAGTTTCAGACTTTTATTTACTATGATCTGGTAAATTCTAGTCAAAACAGAGCTGTGTAGTATGTTCTAACCACTGCTCAATTGTTGCATAACTTCCTCTTTTTCCTTAATTGCTAATAGTAATAATTTTTCCATATACATGTGTGTATGTGTGTGTGTATATATATGTATTTATTTATTTATTTCTCATTTCTGTTACATTTTTCTATGTCTCCTTTCAACCTGTTCAAACACATCAGGTATCCTGTTACTTTTATCTTCATTTCTTTTTCTTTTCTTTTTTTTTTTCAAAATGATGTCTTGCTCTGTTTCCCAGGCTGGAGTGCAGTGGCGCCATCGCCGGCTTACTGCAACCTCCGCCTCCTGGGTTCAAGTGATTCTCTTGCCTCAGCCTCCCACGTAGCTGGGACTACAGGTGCATGCCACCATGCCCAGATAATTTTTGTGTTTTTTTCCTAGAGGTGGGGTTTCAGCATTTTGGTCATGCTGGTCTTGAACTTCTGACCTCAGTGATCCACCCGCCTTGGCCTCCCAAAATGCTGGGATTTCAGGTGTGAGCCACCATGCCCAGCCCTATCTTCTTGACAATATATCAGAACCTCTTTGAACTTTTCCAGTCTATTCAGCTATACAACTGTGAGCCTGGACTTTCCCTTCATTATCATCTAGGAGGATTCTCTTCATCTCTTACTTGGTTTGGCCTCTATTTCCTGGATCCTATGACTTCTTTATTTTGGTGGAATATCTTTAGTAGTAACCATTTCCATGAAATGGTGAGTAGGATATTTTTGGAGACCTGGCATATCTGAAAATCTCTTCAGTCTATCAACACGCTTAGTAGATAATTTGGGTTGGAATGGAGTTCTAGGTTGGAAATAATTTTATGTCAGAACTTTGAACTTATTATTTCATTGTCTTTTTGTTTCCAGTATTGATTTTGAAAAATCTGAAGTCATTCTTAAACATGAAACTTACTAAGTAATCTTATCTGTTTTTCTACCCCTCTCTGGAAGCTTTTTATATTTTTTTCTTTCTCTCTAATGTTATGAAATTTCAGAGGCATGCTTTGATTATTTTATTTTCATTTATTTTTTTCTGAACAACTTACGTGTTTTTTAAAGTTTGAGACTCAAATCTCTCAGTATGGGAAAATTTTCTTGAATTATTTTGTTTACATATTGCTCTTCTGTTGTATATTGTTCCCTGTTTTCCTCTTCTGCATTTTCATTATTAGATATTGAACCCCATGAGTTGATTTTTGAATGTTTACAAATCTTTTTTCTTCAATTTTGTACCCGTAGGAGATTTTATCAATATTATTGACCAACTCTTCATTGAGTCTTTCATTTCTGTTATTGTATTTTTGGTTTCTTGAACTCTCTTGGTCTATGGAAAAAATATATACAGACACATGTATATGTAATATATATAAAATTATGCTATTTTTGTTTCAGGGATACAAATTCATTTTATCTCTCTGAAGATATTAGTGATAGTTTTTGGAGCATTTATTTTTTCTGCACAGTTTGTTTGCTTTAAATATTTTTTTTTTTTTTTTTTTTTTAGTTTCTGTCTTTGGGTCTATATATTTTATATATTTGAAACTTTCCTCAGATGTTTGGTGATCTTTCCCTTTCTGTACACATTTAAGAGTGAAACATTGAAATGCTGATTGGAGGATCTGCCTGTGTGTGTTTGTGTATGTGAGTGTGTTCAAATGGAAGCTTCATTTCATTGATCGACACCTGATGTTTGTAACTTTAGACCTTGTTTCTTGAACTTGTTGGATGACCCAGTAAAGATTCTTCCTAATTCCTGCTTGAATGATGTAAACAGCATCTAGTATTCTAGAAGCTGAACAGGGGAGGTGGCTATGCATGTTAATGTTTTATTAAAACTTTTATTTAATTCCTTGGATTTCCTTATTCTTACAGCCTTTAATTGTGACCAGCCCAGAAGTTCAGTTTCACTTTTCCATAGAGTAAACTTCCAGTATTTTATTAGGTTGGAGAGGAAATCTAAAGGCTTCCTATACAGAGTTTACACATTCTCCAGTTTTCAGCCATACTTTTACATTCACTTCAAAGAGTAATATGTGCAAACAACATAGGTATTTTTTGAGAGATTTTGCAGTCCCAGTCAGATTGTTTCTCAGCTGCCTCTCTCCTGGCTTAGGAACCAGTTTCTTTGTGTATGTCCTTTACTCTTCTGTCCTTAGGTTTCTAGAATTTGTTACTCTTCCTTTATTTTTTATCTTTTTGTATTTACACTTTTAAAAATTATTCCTTTTTCATTTGGCAGGAGAGAGAGAAGAAGAAATGAGTGCTTTTAATTGATAGTCCTTAAGTAGAAGGTTTCTGATACATTTTATTGCTAGATTGTCACAGCATGAATACCACATTTTAAAAAGGAGATTGGGGTTCAAATTCCAGCTCAAATATTCTATAGCAGTGTGGCTTTAGATGGGTAACTCCTCTCAGTCTCATTGGCAATATGGACATAAGTCTAATTAATATTTGGGAGACTTCGTAGAAACTTCAGGTAACTCAAGCAAACAATATTAATGGAAAGTCTTCTTCCAGTTCAGGAAACCAAAGGGAATATTGGAGAATGGTTTGGAACAAAGCCTTTTCTGAAGGGTAGAAAGTGAACTACAGGACTCACCTGGTAGTATAAACAGTCTGTAGTAGAAACACCATTAGAGTGAATAACATCCAACCACATTTTTCTTCCATTCTTGCATTAAAGATTAAAATTTCCATGAGAGCACATTTGTTTGACTTGGCTTAGGTCATGCTTTCAACTGCCTCAGTGTATTAGGAGAGTGTGAAATAAACCAGTCAATTTGGTTTCATAATGGCAGATATCTTAATTTAAAATCCCTCCTAGACTACCCATAATTGGAGACAAATAATTTCCTAAAAAGAAATAATGGTGTTGTTAGAATGGTGGAAATGCAGCTGGAGAGCCCCAAAATGATAAACATCTGCTCTGCTTATCTCCTAGAGCAGGAGTGTTCAATCTTTTGGATTCCCTAGACCACATTGGAAGAATTATACTGGGCCATACATTAAATATGCCAACACTAACAATAGCTAATGAGCTAAAAAATTGCAAAAATATCTCATAATGTTTTAAGAAAGTTCACGAATTTGTGTTGGGCCATATTCAAAGCTGTCCTGAGCTATATGCGGCCTGTGGGCCATGGGTTGGACAAGCTTGTCCTAGAGTATAAAGATTCAATGAGATGATGCATGTGAATGTAATCTGTACAGTGTAAATTCTTATGTTAATAATTGCTGAGATTATGACTCTGGGACAACTGTGACTACAGTTCCTTCCAGTCATCAAAGAGTTTGAGGCAGCTACAGGAAGTCAAAGAAGGTAGGAATTTAGGACTGTAATATTTGCTAATATCAGATTGTCTATATACATTTCAGCCATTTATATACTCTCTGTCAAATGAAGTTTTTATACTTATTTTATTAAAAAGTACCATCCTTAAAGGGTTTCTGTTTATTTGTTTACATTTTTGTCAGCTCTTTACTTCATTAGAATGTAAATTCCATTAGACCAAGGATATTCTCTGTCTTGGTCACTTCTCTCTTCTTTGCATCATAGACAATGCCTAGAATATTGCAAGTGTCCAGTTAATATTTTTAAATAAATATTGGATACAAAGTCAACATAAGTGCATTTTGGTCCCAGTGGAAAAAAAATAGACTTCCCAGGAAGAGCCAGCAAGGGATTTAACACAGCCTTTGTCTAATCAGCTGAGCTAAGTAATATGTAGTGATTTCCTTCTCCTCACTTTATTCCTGGTTGCGTGATAAGCACTGTCATTTTATTTAGAGATTCTACCAATTTATGTACATATTTAGGTTTAAAGAATCTAGAGATGTGTTTGAACTGTCCATCCTTTTAGAGTCTTGATTCTTGTGCTTATAATGTTTACATACTTTTTTTTTAACTTAAAGATAGAATTTTATTTTTTCCACTAAATTTCATTTTTGTTTATTTTGGACTAGCTTTGCAGCTTTAAAATGTGTACAAAATGTAGTCTATTTTGTTCAAACATCATGAAATTGCATAATAATGAACAGTAAGCTCTCCTCCATTGAGATATTCTCTTAGTCACTTACCCTGAAGGAACCATTGAGTGGGATTGTTGTCATTTTCTTACAAATCCTTTCAAAAATATTTCATTACCATACAATTAAATGTAGAATTAGAAATACAAATGATAGCATACTACACAAACTGGTCTGCTATACACAATTGATATTTTACACTTAATAATTTCAGTATAACGTAAGCTTTAAGAGGACAGAATTTCCTGTTCGTTTTCAGCACTTAGAAAAATTTCTGACACATAGAGGCTCCATAAATTTTGCTGAATACTGAGCAAAATGTATGTATATAATATATAATGTATATTATATATAGTTTAGAAAATTTTAAATTTTGTTTTTTAAAATTTATTTTCTGTAAGTTATTGGGGTACAGGTAGTATTTGGTTACATGAGTAAGTTCTTTAGTGGTGATTTGTGAGGTTTTGGTGCACCCATCACCTGAGCAGTGCACACTGCACCCTATTTGTAGTCTTTTTTCCCTTATCCCCTCCCACTCTTCCCCCACGCCCCCAAAGTCCATCGTATCATTCTTATGCCTTTGCATCCTCATAGCTTACCTCCCACATATCAATGAGAACATATTATATTTGGTTTTCCATTCCTGAGTTACTTCACTTAGAATAATAGTCTCCAATCTCATCCAGGTCACTACAAATGCTGTTACTTCATTCCTTTTTATGGCTGTATAGTATTCCATCACACACACGTGTGTACACACACACAGATACACACACGCACACACACACACATCTCACAGTTTCTTTATCCACTTGTTGACTGATGGGCATTTGGGTTGGTTCCACAATTTTGCTATTGTGAATTGTGCTGTTATAAATATGCCTGTGCAAGTATCTTTTTCAAATAATGACTTCTTTTCCTCTGGGTAGGTACTCAGTAGTGGGATTGCTGGATCAAATGGTAGTTCTACTTTTAATTCTTTAAGGAATATCCATATTGTTTTTCTTGGTGGCTGTACTAGTTTACATTCTGATCAATAGTGCAGAAATGTTCCCTGTTCACCACATCCATGCCAGCATCTATTGTTTTTTGATTTTTTGATTATGACCATTCTTGCAGGAGTAAGGTGGTATCACATTGTGGTTTTGATTTGCATTTCCCTGATCATTAGTGATGTTGAGCATTTTTTTATATGTGTGTTGGCCATTTGTATATATTCTTTTGAGAATTGTCTATTCATGTCCTTAGCCCACTTTTTGATGGGATTATTTGTTTTTTTTCTTACTGATTTATTTGAGTTCACAGAACAGTCCGACAAGATAAAGAACTAAAGGGCATCCAAACTGATAAAGAGTAAATCAAACTGTCACTGTTTGCTGATGATATAATTGTTTACCTTGAAAACCTTAAGGACTCCTCCCGAAAGTTCCTAGAACTGATAAAATAATTCAGCAAAATTTCTGGATACAAGATTTATATATACAAATCAATAGCTCTTCTGTACATCAACAGTGAGTAAGCAGAGAATCAAATCAAGAACTCAATTCCTTTTACAGTAGCTGCAAATATATATACACACATATATATATATATATATGTGTATATATATATATATTTAGGAATATACTTAACTAAGGAGTCAAAAAAACCCTAAAAGGAAAACTGCAAAACACTGCCAAAAGAAATCATAGATGATACAAACAAATGGAAACATATCCCATGCTCATGGCTGGGTAGAATCAATATTGTAAAATGATGATACTGCCAAAAGCAATCCACAAATTCAACTCAATCCTCCTCAAACTACCACCATCATTCTTCACAGAATTAGAAAAAAGAGTTTCAAAATTCATATGAAACCAAAAGGAGCCCACATAGCCAAAGCAAGACTAAGCAAAAAGAACAACTCTTGAGGCATCACACTACCTGATTTCAAACTATACTATAAAGCCATAGTCACCAAAGCAGTGTGGTACTGGTATGAAAATAGGAACATAGACCAATGGAACAGAATAGCAAACCCAGAAATAAACCCAAATACTTATAGCCAACTGATCTTCAACAAAGAAAACAAAATCATGAAGTGAGGAAATGATACCCTTTTCAACAAATTGTGCTGGGATAATTGGCAAGCCACATGGAGGAGAATGGAACTGGATCCTCATTTCTTACCTTATACAAAAATCAACTCAACATGTATAAAGGACTTAAACCTATAAAAATTCTGGAAGATAGCATTTAAAAAATCCTTCTAGACATTGGCTTAGGCAAGGATTTCATGACCAAGAACCCAAAAGCAAATGCAATGAAAACAAAGATAAATAGCTGGGACCTAATTAAACTAAAGAGCTTTTGCATGGCAAAAGGAACAGCCAGCAGATTAAACAGCCCACAGAGTGGGGAAAATCTTCACAATCTATATATCTGACAAAAGACTAATATACTTCTTATACTTTTTCCTGGAAATGTATTATTGCTGTTAATATATATGAAGAGTGTATTTTGCTGTGTATTTGGGTATTATATCTCTGTAAAAGTGTCTCTAGATGGTCTTATTGAAGTTTTAAACTTTTATTTAGGATAATATGTGACATCTCATTGAACAGTGAATTGCATACGGACATAATTGTCTGGAGGGCTTAATTAGTCAACATTACAGAATTTTTAATTGATTCAGTTTATATATGTTTTAACTTTGTTTTGAAAAGTTTTTTATTGGTAGCATTTTAGGAGATATAACTGACAAGGAACAGAATTTTTGATGTACTGCCTTTTAGAAGGCAGTAAGAACAAATTATTATTTGGGGCTCAAGCTCACAATTTCAGATAACAACAGAGGCCATTTGGTGTAAGGAATTGTTGTTAAACTGCTTATTTTGTGACCCTTCATGACACTTGCCCACTAAATGACTCTCTCTGTCTTCTCAGTGAATCAGAACAGAATACCAATACCATAAACTGGGGAGCTTAAATGGCAGATGTTTATTTCTCACAGTTGAAGGTTGGAAGTCTGAGATCAAGGAGGCAGCCAGCATGGTCAGGTTCTTGGTGAAAGTCCTCTTCCTGGTTCTATCTTCATATGGCTTTCTTCTCCACACATCATGAAATAGATCCCCTGTCTATTTATTTTTTAATTATTATTTAATAAAGTCACTAATCTCATTATGGCGACAAACCCTTGAGATCTAACCTATCCTTAGTTACCTCGGCAAAACTGCTTCTCCAAATACCATCACAGGAATTTAAAGGGACACAAATATTCAGTTCATAGCAATGACCATTGCTTTATTTTATTTTTCAGCCATTTGATAGACTATTGCATTCATTAAAAATTAACATAAACCCAATCAAAATAAACTTTGTCCTTGAAGGAACTATCTAACCCACATTTCCACAGACTTCTTTACTAATCTGCCCTTCACAGCAGCATCTGGGCTAAACACCATGTATTCTAAAGATTTTGCCCATGGGTTCCCAGCATTTGATCTGTGCTTTAGGCTGAGTAGACTTAAGAGGATTACATGAAAATCACTACAGCCTTATTCTTCCTTGAAAATAAATGAGTCAAAAATTGGGTTCATTTATCCATACATCAGAAGACTCCGGATCTTGCCTCAGCCCTCTTGTTGAATAGCTGTGTGTTCTTGGGAAACTATCTTCTTTTAAGGCTTTATCTGTAAAATAGAAATAATGCTATCCTACTTACTTTCACAGGATAATGAGAGTCAAAGTGATATGATGGAAGTACTCAAGTGAAATATATAATCTGTTTTATGAAAGAAATGAGTTATTAGTTAAAAGAAAGTACAGTAGGTTATATAAAAATAAGTATAGAATATATCATTGCCTCCAAGATTTTAAAATGTAAGATAATATATGGGCAGGAACATAAGTGCTCCCTGCACATTTTATTGTAACTGGAGAAAATTGTAAAATCTGGATATAAAACAAGTGTCAAGATTCTGGAAATGTGCCCATCTATGGAAGAGCTGTTGCCATCAACTAGAATGATGATTTCACTTAAAATTCTGATAACTGCTATTACAAGTTACTTTTTTTTGGAGGGCATTATTTTCTGCTCTTTTTGCTTGTTCATACTAGGCAAGTAGCAAAATTTGAAAGTAGGCATGTATCTGTGTGAATTCCTAGATGAAATGAAGTCATCAGGAAAAGAACAGTTCTTTCAGAATCTCTCTTTGGGCATTTCTGTTGTGGCCTGGTCTTCACTTAAAGAGCTTCAGAGGAGCCCAACAAGCCACCTTTGGTTTCCTAGCCTGTGCAGTGGAGCCCTCCTCCTCTTGCACATAAGGTGAATATTATGGTCTTTCATGCTTCCATCACATCCATCTCCTTTGGCAGCTTCATTCTTGTTCTTATATCTTATTGGTTGGTTCCTCCTCATACAAAAATATCTAGGTGGGGTCTGTCAGGGGGTGGGGTCTAGGGGAGAGATAGCATTAGGAGAAATACCTAATGTAGATGACATGGTGATGGATGCAGCAAACCACCGTGACACACATATAACTATATAACAAACCTGCATGTTCTGCACGTGTATCCCAGAACTTAAAGTATAATAAAAAAAAAAAGTTTAGGTAGAATTATTGCTACTGTGGTGGAGTGGTTTGCCAGCCTTTATTGAAACCTAGAAAATACTAAAGAAACAAGTGAAAGAGGGTCTCTGGCTTAAAGATTTCTTATCTAAAGGTTACCAATGGCTTCTGGTGCTGACTTCAGTTCACAGTGTTGGAAAGATTGACAGCATGTGATTGTATTTATTTTAGTTTTCTTACAGGGATTTTATACATTTATCTATGCTAATGAAAGGGGCACTCTCTGTCCAGGTGCCCAACATTTGATATTTTTGAAAAGAATTTAAATCTTTGGGTAGAAGTCATGGCCCATCCTGTCATAACTTCCTAGACATTTAGTTGGCACTGCTGTCAGATTGATGAGGGGTGTGTGTGTGTGTGTGTGTGTGTGTGTGTGTGTGTGTGTGTGTAGAGGGGGAAAGGGCCTATGTAATATTGCAGGAACACCCGTTAGCAGAAGAACTAATGTAGGCCACCCATGAACCTCCCTTTCCCAATGTGTGCATCTGGCTTCAGATTCACCCATACAGCTGTGTTTAGCAGCAGTCTTTCAGCACGATGGGGTAATGTTTGATGAAACTCTTGATCATTTTAAGTGTTTACTTTCTCACCAAAGCACAGCCTTGGAATTAGACAAATCTTAAGTTCAAAATTGATTGCCATTTGCAACTGCACAACCTTGCATATGTTACTTAACCTCTCTCTGTCTCAGCTTCTGCACCTGTTAAGTGAAGATAGTAACTTGATATAGGTTTATTGTGAGGTTTAGATGTATTATATGGTATATGAAAGTCCTAAAATAGTACCTGACATGTAGAAGGAACTCAGTAAATATTAGAGATCTTCTATTCTTCTGTCAATCATTTTTATCCACTTGTGTTCATTCATTATAATAGCATTAGACATATCTGTTCAAAATTCCTATTAGTCAATATTTTACTTTACAGGATTTTGCAACCTCAATTTCTCCAGAAACTTTACATCTTTCTACATCTTAGGTATGCATCTTGGAGACTCTTAGAAATAGCTCTGATTAGTAAACTTAATAAAAGAAAAATTCTTTTAATAAATCTCTTTTGATGAGACTTTTCGGGTTATAGTAAGAATTGCCTGAGGGTAAAAATTAATTTGGTTTTAAATCAGTGCATTGCAATGATGTATGTTGATATTATTAAACTCAACTTTCCTCTGACTTGGGGGCAAAACTTCTTAACCACCATTGAGTAGTGAGGCCACGTGCTACAGAAACGTATATGCTGAAGGGCTTTGTAAACATTGCATATTCAGGATAAATTTTAATTTAACTAATTGGAGCAAACCTAGATATTTAATAACCATCAAAACACCATAGTTGAATGATATTAAGTTCATGATGTACTTTGATTTGAATTATTTAAAGACATGTAGCACAATCAAATCTTTTATCTCCTGTGGTTTTCTGAAAATTGACTCTATGATTTGAAAATCGTTTTACTAAAGGAAAGAAATAGGGGAATTTGGTAGCAAGGGACCTGGATTTCGAGGTCCACTTACCCACTATTAAAAATTGCCTAGGCAGCAATGAGGGATTTTTAAATTATTTGAATGCTGGCAGGGGATAACAGA
This sequence comes from Ateles fusciceps, assembly GCA_036589455.1. Taxonomy (NCBI): domain Eukaryota; kingdom Metazoa; phylum Chordata; class Mammalia; order Primates; family Atelidae; genus Ateles; species Ateles fusciceps. Next base: position 3,439,958 of record JAZHEH010000734.1, on the reverse strand, counting down.
GTTTGTGTGGTATCCCTTCCTTCCCTGCTCACCATGTTGAACATAAAACTAATGTAATCCCATGGGTCTTCTGTTTAAAAATTTTATCTTTTCATCACTGAGTTCAGGAGTAAAAACTCACTTCTTTCCAGGGTCTGGCTGGAAACAAAAATGAAATGAGCTGGGCAGGGCCGGTGGGCAACCAGATCATGTATTTCTCTAAATGACTGCTGCCTTTCACCTTCATGATTGCGCCACATTTGAGTTTTCAAGAAAAAACAAAAATATAAGTTTTTAAAAAGTGAAATCTCCCTGTTATGTAACCTATAGGAAATGAAAAATGTGTTCTTTTATGAAACAAATTTGAGCTGCACTGACTCTTTAATCATAAAAGGCCAGATCCAACTGAATTTAATTTTCTTTTTTCCCTCAAGATTAAGATATAAATACTTAATTTCTTAATTGACAGATAATGATTGTGTCTATTTCTAAGGTACAGTGTGATGTTTTGATACATGTATGTATTATGTAATGATTAGCCTCATTAGGGATACTGCATCCCCATCCATGGCTGCTCTCACCATTTACACACATGGAACACCTGAACTCCAAGGTCGAATTGTTTGACTTTTCCAGAACACATGAGTTGCTTTCCTGCCTTTCTGCACTTTACATGCTCTTCCATTGGTCCAGCATGCTCTTTCCTTATCTTCTCTTTTCATGCACCAGCTCAACAGAACCTCTATATTCTCTTAATATAAGTATCAGCACTTTAGAAGTCTTCTGAGTTTTCTGGGAGCATCTGATTGTGGGACCAAGGTGAATTCATTGGTCATTAATCTATACTTCCATAGTCCATTGCATTATAATGACTTATTTGCATGTCTATTTCATTATTACTCCTCCATCTCTGTTCACTCAGCTATTGCAGGGAGAGGAAGCACAGTAGCTGCAGACAGATGTATATAGTTGTGTTTGGCAAGAAGAGAGCCTATTTATTTGTTATCAGGGCACAGAGTCCACCATTCTTGCTCAGGATGAAGCTACCACATGAAGACATAAGCTAGGCTTCCAGGCTGTCCACCTGAGCTGCTTGGCAGAGTAGACATTTGACGCTTCTGAGTCAACCTCATGGATCAGATGACCTATGGTTCTCTATTTTCTTGGGCTGGTTTTATAATCTTAGTTCTGTCTAAGCCTAGATAATCTTGTCTGACTTGATCCAATCTCCCAGCCTTGGCACTTGAAGAGAGAAGCTTTATGAGGGAGGCACAAGAAGGGAAGACTTTTTATCATATAACTTGAGCTGCTGAGCATTTATTTCCCATGATCTCTACAAAAAACTCATTCTAAACCACCAGTGCTACCCATCATGGTCACCCCAGAAACCAGCTTCTGATTCCAAGCAGATTGGGTCTTCTTCATGGGGGTAGGAGGAGTATCTTATTAATCTTTATATCCTCAATGCCTAACAAACAGAAGGATCTCAAATACTTGTTATATGAACAGTCTAGAGGGGAAAACAACTATGAAGATGGTGTAAGATCTTGGTTTTCATTTATTGCTAACATTTTGTGACCTGGGCTGTAGAATGTGCTACAGCTTCCATGACCAATTTTACATTTGCTAAACAAATAAAATGACGGCTGATAGAACACCCCATTTACACTTTCTTCACATTTTAGGCACTTGGAGCAAACAGAACAGAACTGACTGTGGTTTTATTTGCTCAGCCCTCATTGAACTTGGAGTTTACCCAGTGTTGGCTTAGCCCAGTCAGAGATCTCGTCAGGATCAATTGCTGCTCTCACCACAGCTTCCTTGCTTTGTACTTAGAGATTTATAGGCTAAAAAAAGATTTTTATTTTGAGGCCAGAAAGTCATTTTGAGTAATTATGAGACTGGTTGAACATACTGGGATGTTTCTTCTGGCTTTGTCTAAAGATTTTTAAAAAGCCAATATCAGAAAGATAATCAAATTAAGAAATATTTACCAAACATTTAATAAATTTCGTGGTCTGTACAAAGCATGTTACAGAAATATCTTTGGTCTGCAACTTACCTGTTGCAGATGAGAATCCTGAAACACAAGCAGGCTAAATAATCACCCCTGGTGCTTAAGCTACTATCTGGCTTCAAAGTCTACCCTCTTTCTATGATACTACAATCTGTGAATGCAGTTTCACTTCAATTGTCTTCATAACTCAAATTTCTCAGGAAATGATTCTTTTGTTCCAGAGATCTCTAAATTAGGAGCAGCTTGATGATTGCAGAGCCTTCAGAAATAAAAGGATGAATGAGTACCCCAAAACCTAAAACACAATAAAATATATATATTTAAAAAAAAAAAGGATGAATGAAAATTCTGTACTCAGGAAATAAGCTCTCTGAAAGTCCTACATTTTATACTTTGGTGTTAGTCTTGCTTTCTGTTTTGTTTAGTATTTATGTTATGCACAGATAAAAAGCAAACCTTTGGTAGTTACTCCTTACTCTGCCTCTCTTCATGATGAGTTTGCTAAAATCAGCAATTAGTTGGCTTCATTTTAAAACCAGCACCTCACTTGTACTTGGAACTTAGCATAAAAATTAGTATTGGGAAGTTTGGGAGATATTATTGATGCAATATCTAGTTTAATACTGAGTACAGGAAGAGAGGAAGTATTGGGCTTGGTTAAGAAAATGAGATTTGAAACTTCTGTCAGGGATATTTATATGTTGAAATAGTAAAACATTTGACTAACAATAATTATATTAAGTGGGAGCTTATTTTCCTTTTCATAACAAGAAATCTGGAGATAGATGGCTGCTGGAATTGGTTTAATGGTTCAGTAATATCAGGGTTGGCTTATCTGCAACACTCTTGGTCTTTTGTATATGGTAACAAGATGGCTGCCACAGCTCTAGGCATCAAATCTGCATTCAAAGCAGAAGAAAGGAAGAGCAATTATGTCAATTCTGGCAGTTTCTTCAATCAGAAAACCAAAGGCTTTTCTAGACATCTCTTAAATCTACTTCTGTTTATATATTGTTGGCCAGTAGTTGTCGCGGCCATCTCTTGCTGTAAGAAAGGTTGGAAAATTGAGTATTTCACTTTTCTAGCCAGTACAGAGGAAGGCAGTGTGAAAAAAGGATGACGCAACTGACTCTTCGATCTGCCAATTACATTTGCTATTGAATCATCATTGTTGTAGGATTAAATCAAATGTCTGAAAATCACTTAGCAGAGAATAAGACTTATAGGAAGCAGATATATCATAGTTATTATCAATATCAAGGAAATGAGAAGTGATTGCTAGCTTAGCAACCTCACCTGTTTATTAACTTATACTTTCTCTTCATGTGAGAAACTCACTAGAAATAATGATATTCTGTCTTTAAAAAGTAAAAATTTACCACTTTCTCATATTAAATTTCTATATATATAACTTTAACTAGGTTGATGAATTTAAGATATAAACAAATGATTTCTAGTTTCTGGTTTGTAGTATTTCCTACTCCCACAGAAATATGGAGAAAATAATCATTATTTAGAGGCAGGGTACCATATTCTTCAAGCCTTTCTCTGCCCAGCAACATCATTTGATTTGTACTAAAAAGAAAAAACAAGATTCTGAGAGGTTGAGCACAAAGGAAATGATGTCCCCAATGCCCCAGATTTTCTTTATATATAATTATTGATAATTTCCTGTCCCTCTACGAAAGACATCACAGAATAAGGTAAAATAATTTATTTAAGTATTTCACTTTATCTGGTGCGTATGCTCATGTTGATAAGGTACTGTCCTTGAGAAAGATGTAGAAAACTCGGCAAGAAGTGGAGGGTCTCTGTAAAATGACGTTTGACTTGTAACAACAAGAAATAAGTAGATTGATGGATTCTAATTATCATCAGCTGTCTTTTATTGAAAACGCAAAAAGAGAAAAATGTAGTAGCAAGAAATTGCATATACTCAGGGTAAGTAAGATCTTATTTGACATTCTGGAATAGGGTTTTGTTTCTTTGCTCTTTAGTTTGTTTACCCAAAGCTCTTAAGGATATTTTATTTTTCAGGTTAAATCTCTTTTTAGAGATTTCTCTTCAGGTCTAAGGTGACTTTTAGGTAAAAGGTGTACTGTAACTGTGAAACATTGACCTGGAAGCTGAATAAGTAATTTTGGTTAATTAGCATGTCACACCTGAAATGTACATATTTTTGATAGTAATGGTTAAAGCTATAATGAAGCATTTTATTTCAAAGTACTGAGGGAGAAAGGAAGAAATGAAGAAAATTACTGTGTTCACTTACTTAGCATAATCAGTCAAAACAGTAGATTAATCAGGTTTTAGAAAGAGTTTTACAAATATGACTAGGTGTATCAATTATCTATTGTCATAATAATGTTATGTAACATTATTACTCCAAATGGAACTCTGGGCAATAAGCTAGGCTTCCAGGTCTAGCTTCTGGGCCCAAAACAAAGAAGTTTAAAATACATGCATTTATTATTTCTCTTGAGTCTGTGGGTTGGCTGCATAATTCTGCCAATGTAGACTGGGTTGTCTTCAGCTGGGCCAGTTCATACATCTGCTGTCAACTTGCAGTCTAGGAAGAGACTGTCTAGACTCGGATGGCTTTTGCCTGGACAACTCAGCTTTACTCCGTAAGTCTCTCATATCTTTTAATCAGACCAGCCTAGCCATGCTCATTTGGTGTTGGTAAGTTCCAGGAATGAGTCAGCCCAATTATGCAGGAGAGCAAGCAGAAATGTCCATTCTCTGCTTGCAACACATTGACTAATATCCCATTGGGCAAAACAAGTCTACTGTTCAATCCCAGAGTCAGAGTGAGAGAGGAATACAGTTAAGGGCAAAGACCATGGGTGTAGGGAAGATAGTATTTGGGACTATTCACTGTAACCAATCTACTACATCATCCTTGTTTTTATTTTTGTTTAGGAAGTGTAACAGAACAAGCTTTGTTCTCTGAGTACTTTGGGTAACTGTGGATGTAATGTTACCGACTGGCTGCAGTATCATTGAACTAGTTTGTATAGTAAACTAGTTTGCTTATTTTTTTTCAGATGATAATGATATTCTTAGACCTGCTACCATTTTTTGGAGAAGTTTTTTGAATACTTTAATTAATTGATCATCTCTTCACCATACAAGTCTATATGTTTCTTCTCAAAGATCAAGGCTTACTCTTTCTTTCATATAGCAGTTATTTTACTTGATTAAAGGGAAGCCCTGTCCATGAGAAAAAAAAGTCTTTCAAGTGTTTCTGGAATTAGATTATGCTAGACAAAAGGAGAGGAAAGTATCTACTGATTGGGATAAATTCCATATTGGTATAATGCACCATTTTAAATATGACACTTGTTAAAGATGTCTAGATTTAGGATGGTGTATCAATTGCATAGAGCCATTGAAAACTTTGCCCTATAAGCACCTTGGAGTTGTAACTTTATCATCATTGCTTAAATATCTGTTTGCAGTTATGAAAAGTCACTGTCACTATTAGAAAAATCATGTTATTGCCATAAAATTTTTCTAACTTTTGAAAAATTATATAAGAAGGTACTCTGACAAACTCAGAATCTCACATTTTACAGTTGAGGAAAGAAGTGTTTTCCTTAGGCAACTTGAGTTTCCAAGGCATATGTTAGAAATTACATATGCTTCTGGCTCACACTTAATTATTACTAACTTATTCTAATCTTCCCACTGTAAAGTAGAAAAAGTCCAGGCAAAAATTGCAACATGGAAACTTAAATGCATAAGGGAATAAAAAGTGAAAAACCACAGCAATTATTTTCTAAGATGTAAAGAAAATGCAAATGAGTAGTTTTCAAGCTTATGAAAGATATATGAAACCACATAAAGCAGCCATCTGTTAAAATACTTCAAAAGCACAAATTTGGTTAGCTATTGACTGGTCTTAATAAGTTGAATGTTGTTAGTTCAACCACAAAGAATTTCAATCTAAAGTCAACTCTTCATTATTTTTCAATCAGCATTTCATGATCAGTGTCAAATCAACGCAGCTTATGCATAGCAGCAGGTGGACCAGATGCTGAACATTAAATTAGCAAAATAACAAGGCAAAATTCTCCTTGCAAGCTCTGATTCTCTCCTTGCCTTCCTCCCACACATACAAATCCAGAGACAAAAAGAAAAAGGATATTGGGACAAACTGTCGTTATATGGCACAGGGATTCTTATGTATTTAATCTTGCTTTGTTTATGTATTAGTTTCTGTGATAGCATTGTATGTGATAAATAGCTGGTTGTCTGGGATGTCTCTATTATGTCTCTAAAGATTGTTTATACATTCTTAAGAATAGAACACTTGATAAACTCAATTCATAACTTAGATACTCTTGCTTCTACTTAAAATAATGTTCTGGCTACTCTCTTTTCTATTCTACCTTCTCCACAATATACACATCCACCACTTTTCAAAATGGCTGCTAGCCTAGTTGTGGATATGACCAGGAAATAACACTGTCAGTCTTTTACAGATAGAAAATAGCTATGTGTACGAATATTATGAAAAATCATTTCAACTCAGCCCTCCTACCCCTACAAGCTAATCAATCTGATCTTCATGCTATGTGGTTGAAGTTTGACTACTTTACCACTTTCAATCAGTATATTCTGTGTTGAAAATTACATAAAAGGGACAAAACTGTGCATGTTACAATTCTCAGAGCAGCTACAGTTTTTTCCTGAAGAAAACAAGGCTGTTACACATCCTATATCACCTAGCAGCTGAGGGATGCTGAGTTAGCTAAAATTCTACTCTTGATTCTTGACAGATTCTACTCAATTACAAGAATAAAAAAACATTTTTTCCCCCAAGAAGGACAGCTGTGCTTTTTATAGACATTATATTATTTATGATTTATGGCAAATTATAAGAAAATAAAAGTCATATTGCATCCACAATTGCAGTTAAAGTGAATTTTATTGCTACAATTTTGCAACACAAACAAAAACAACTCAGTGTGTAGAATTATGATGACACCATTGAATATATATTTTTCATGTCACATTAAATGTAAAACAGATTATTTATGGTATTGTTACCAAGAATACATATATCATTTTGAGTAAAACAAATTCTACTCATATTCTACTAAGTATCTTAAAATGCAATAAACATTTCTGCTGTAAGTATCTATGAAGATTGAGGAAGATTAAGTTTATAGAACTTAAAAAAGTGCTAGTCTTGTTTCTTGTGCTACTAGTGGTAACATAACAAGTGAAAACTCTAGAAGATGAAGCTTTCTAAAGTATAAAAGATGAAACTATTAAAGATAGCCATATCACATCCAATCATATGAAGAATTTTCCAGCAGCCTAGGTGAGACACAGCTTGAGCTCTGCTTATGTTTGTGATAAGGTATGCCAGGTTTCCCAGCACAGGGTTCTGCCGGGTTATGGGGAAGTCCCCTTAATGCTGGAGCAAGGATAGGCTTAACTGCATGTATGGAAAGAAGATGGTATAATGGATAACTTTCTGCTGTAGAAATAAGCATAGTAGTGTAATTGTCAGAATGGCTATTACAGAAGACTCCTTTTCCCAAAAAAAATCTGGAAGCCACATTGAATGAACTTCCTCAAAGTTAGTGAAATTCACAATGGCAACTTTATAAATTCCAAGTGTTCTCTGATGATGTTTTCATTCTTTAAAACAGGTATCAGCAAACTGTAGCCCACAGGCCAAATGGGGCTGATTGTCTGTTTTCTGTTTTTTTGTTTTTGTTTCTTAGACCTGATTTCGGTTTACAAAATACTGAACAGAAACTATAGGGAGTTCCCATATATTCAGTCCACCCTGACCACAGTTTCCATTGCTACTAACATCTTCCCTTTGGTATATTTGTTAAAATTTGTGAACTGATACTGATGCATTATTATTAGCTGAAGTCCATAATTTACATTTGGGTTCACTCTTTGTGTTGTACATTGTATGGGTCTTTCCTGGTGTGTAATGTCACATATACACTATTACAGTATCATATGGAATACCTTCACTGCCTCCAAATTTCCCTGTGCTCCACCTGTTTATCCTTCTCCTCCCTACCTGTAACCATTGATCTTTTTATTTTCTTTATAGTTTGCCTTTTGCAGAATGTTATATAGTGGGAAGCATACAGTATGTAGCCTTTTTAGACTGGCTTCTTTCACTTAGCAATATGCATTTAAGGTTCCTCTATGTCTAGTCATGATTTGATAGCACATTTATTCCAATTGATGAATAATATCCCATTGTACAACTGTATAACAGGTTGTTTATCTTAATTGCTTTCCATTATTGGAGATTATGAATAAAGCGATTATAAACACCCATGTGCAGGTTTTTGTATGGACATTAGTGTTTAACTTATTTAAGTAAATATCTAGGAGGACCATTGCTGGATCATTTGGTAATGTACTATGCTTAGCTTTGTAAGAAACTGTCAAGATGTCTTCCAAAGCAGTTGTATCATTTTGCATTGATACCAGCAGTGAATGAGAGACTTTGTTGCTTCACATTCTTGCCGGCATTTAGTGTTGACAGTGTTTTGTATTTTAGCCACTCTAGTAGGTGCTCAGTGGTATCTCATAGCTGTTAATTGCCTGTTTTTGTAAATATAATTTTATTGAAACATAGTCATGCTCATTCATTTACATATTGCCTATGGCTGCTTTCATGTCATAATGGCAGAGTTGTCACAGACACCATATGGCCCACAAAGTCTAAACTGTTACTGTCTGGCTCTTCACAGAAAATGTCTGTAGAGATTTGCTTTGGAGTATTTTTTTCTGGCCCATCCCTTGATGACTTTTTAGAATTTATACAAAATATCTATCAGATATTTATGTTGTTTCTCTAGAATAATCAAGAAGTAGTGAAGATATTTTACTAGAGAAGTGGAGTAAATTCATTACCAATACTATAATTTAAAAGATCCATCCTTCAAAGAATTTGACCAGTATGACCTTTTTGTTCTTCTCTTTGTTGAATAAAACACTTTTTGGGAGACATTGGATATATAACACTTGCTCAAAGCCAATGAAATATACCATAAACCTTATAGATACAAATAGAACAATCTTAAAACTATAAATGAAGTTTGTAGCATGTATATATGTGTGTACCTATATATGTAAACATTTGCTAATCAAGAAAAATTTTCATGACTGAAAAAAATCTCACTTGTTATCAGGATTACTCCTTTATTCCCAACCTTCTTATTACACTCAGCAATAAAAATGAACACACTACCGATGCACACTATACCATGAATAATCTTAAGAGATGTCAGACACAAAAGAATACATGGTTTTCATATATATTTAGTATCAACCATTCATATAATTATTTTGAAAGATAGAGATTGGTTGCTTGGGAAAGAATGGCATGAAGTACATTGAAAAATGGAAGCTATTGTGGCATTTAAAGGTAAAAATTAATTTATTCTTATGGGTTGCATGTGAACTATTTATTCGTTACAGTATGTCTTGGAGTAATATTTCCCAAATCTGGTTGCTGCATATTGCCATGTCTGAATCCAGTCCTGATTCATAATCTGAATTATGACGCACCCAAAGTGATTCTGACATAGTTGTTCCATCATTTTTGGTCATCATTTTTCAACTTACTGTACCAAAGTATCTAAGGAAGGAATTCTTTGGAAAGTGAGAACTAATGTTCAGTATCTAAGTGATGCTTGGAGAGGTTAGTCCATTTTAATTGGTAATTAGTCTATTAGTGGTAAGTAAAATTTTTTTTGAGGTTGTGTGAAATGAAATGAAATTTCCTGACTGAGTCCCCTTCTCCCTGAATTCAATCTTGCTCAATGAAGTAGCCAAAATTTTGGTTCACTGCTCATCCCATGAAGTCATCAACTATAAACTTCTGATTACATGGCCACATGTTGGGTGTGGATGTAATGCCCTTATAAATTGTCACAGCCACAAAAATGTCAACAGTGGAATGACATTGAACTGCTGAGTCACTATAATCATCTTTGGTGAAGCACTTAAGTTGTAATATTCTATTTCTCCTTAAATATTTATTTATTTATTCATTCATTCATTATATTTTGAGACAGAGTCCCACTCTGTCACCCAGGCTGGAGTGCAGTGGTGTGATCTCTGCTCACTGCACCTCTGCCCCACGAGGGTCAAGCAATTCTCCTGCCTCAGCCTCCCGAGTAGCTGGGATTACAGGCGCCTGCCACCAAACCCGGCTAATTTTTGTATTTTTAGTAGACGGGGTTTCACCGTCTTGGCCAGGCTGGTCTTGAACTCCTGACCTCGTGATCCACCCGCCTCGGCCTCCCAAAGTGTTGAGATTACAGGTGTGAGCCACTGCGCCTGGCCTAAAATATTTATTTTTTTAATTCTTGACTAGAAACCTCCACGAGAGTGACTAATATGCTGAGAAGAGAACAAAAGATCTGCCCTCTGAAGCAATGAAATTGTTTTCTGTGGCTGATTCTGCCTCTACATACCTATAGTTTAAAAATTCACACATGTTCTATCTTGGTGTCTTTATCAGAACCTGAGTTAGAGTTATTATTCTTCCTGTGCTGCATTGCTGTGTATCACATGTAAGTAAATGCACTATAAAGGGAGAGGCACATCCATTTCTTTTCAACCCACATTTTAGCCTCCTGGGTTCAGTTTGGCACCTCTTCCCTATATTATCATGAAAGATTCCTCACTGGTGTCCCACTCTGAAGACAAGCCTCCCTACATCCCACTGTGGACCGCTGTTTTGTCGATCTTCCTAAACCACGTATAGGAGAGCAATTGCCCTCTACTTTTAAAACTTACTAGTTTCTGGCAGAGCAATGTTTTACAATTTTTATCTAGCATTTAAAGCCCTTTATAACTGGGTCTAACATGAGCCTTCTCCAATCAATCTGATTTCCTAGCTGCTCTTCTGTGAAAGTCACTTTTACTCTGTGCCTCTACTTGTGCTATTTCATCTGCCTGGAATGCGTTTCTCACCCAGCATTGCCATGATAGAATTTCTATCTCTCTTTTTAAAGCCCAGCTGAAATATTAACAGCATCTGGGTTTTGCCATCTATTGGACCCAGTAGTAATCGATATCTTTTTTCTTTGTACTGCTGTGGCACCTAGCAATTTCAGAAAGCATCCTTGCTAATTTGTTTGAGTTCATTGTAGATTATGGATATTAGTCCTTTGTCAGATGTATAGCTAGTGAAGATTTTTTCCCACTCTGTGGGTTTTCTGTTTACTTTGCTGACTGTTCCTTTTGCTGTGTAAAATCTCTTTAGTTTAAGCTATTTATCTTTGTTTTTTATTGTATTTGCTTTTGGGTTCCTGATCATGAATGCTTGCCTAAGCCAGTGTCTAGAACGGTTGCAAAAAATGTGGAACCAACCCAAATGCCCATCAATCAACGAGTGGATAAAGAAACTGTGATATATATATACACACACATATATATACACACACACATTCCTTTTTGAGATATATACATACATACACACACATATATACATATATACATACATATATACACATATAAACATATATACGTATATATATCTCAATATATGTATATATGTGTGTGTGTATATATATATGTATATATCTCAAAAAGGAATGAATTAATGGCATTCACAGCAACCTGGATGAGATTGGAGACTATCATTCTAAGCAAAGTAACTCAGGAATGGAAAACCAAACATCGTATGTTCTCACTTGTAAGTGGGAGCTAAGTTATGAGGATGCAAAGGCATAAGAATGACACAATGGACTTTGGGGATTCAGGGGGAAAGGTGAGCAAGGGGGTGAGGGATAAAATACTACAAATTGAGTGGCATTGTATCTGCTCAGGTGATGGGTGCACCAAAGTATCACAAATCACCACTAAAGAACTTACTCATGTAACCAAACACTACCTGTTCCCCAATAACCAATGGAAATGAAAACATTTTTAAAAAAATCCTTGATCCTTATGCTTCCTCTTGGGTAGATATTTATAAATCTGATTTTGTATATAAATGTATGCATTTCCTATTTTAGCGTTTCTGAAATTGGGGAATGTTTTTAAAAACTCTGGGTATAGTTAGAGTTTCTTTTTTCTGTGAATTTCTTATTTTGGTTTAACTTAAATTCATGGTGCCTTATGTCCAGTGATATATAGTCTATGCCTTGTCATCCTTTGCTGTAATGTGAGTTTCCTGGGAGGCAAGTACCATGTCTTACACAATTTTCTATTTTCCACAGCTCCTTACACATAATAGGTAATCAATGAATTCTTTTAAAAGGAACAAAATACATAAAATGATATGAAACTAAAAGATATGCTATTCTTTGCACTCTGTGTGAAATAAGATCCTGCAAGTTTCTCTGGAAGTTCAAATAAAAAATCCCTCTCCATTCTTCGTATCATTTGTGCCTGTTGTACCCTTGTCATGATTTACTGGAAGAAATATAGTATACTTTGTTTCCCATGATGTTTTGAGCATGATCTGTTAATTTTTTTCTCTGAGGTCCAGCTTCTATATTAGTTTTTATGCCAGAATGTTTAAGTAGGCAATAGTACCTTTTGCCTTGCTTTATTGAAGTAATCTTGCTCAGCCAGCAGGGGAGGTCTATTGGTAGCTTTTTTCAAATCTATTTACAACAAATTCTATTTATTAAGTGAAACTCTTTGCTGAAGTCATGCAAACACTTTTGATGCTACTTCCTGAGCCTAAGTTAGAAGAAACAGCAATTTGAATTGCCTCAGAAAGATCTCCAATTATTTATGTGCTTAGAATGTTGAGAGATTTACCTGGAAAATTTGATTTCCCTCTCTTTTGTACCTTTAAGTTCCTTCCTCCATTTTTTAAAATAAGACTTTATTGTTTCAGAAATTTTCTTCAGTTGATCCATAAACTAAAGCATATCCTTGTTATTTCTTTTTTGCCCCTTGGGTTATTGGATCTAATTTTTGAAGGATAAAAGCAAAATTAAAAAATAAGAAACCTAATCTATAATATCGTGCAACAACTTCATTTTTGATTTGCTTTTCTAATCTCTAACTAGATAACAAAAGTAATTACAGCAGTGAATATTTTATGTTTACCTTTTGCCATGCTCTGAAGGAAGCATTTTACATCTATTATTTAATCTTCCAGTAAACCTGTGGGGGATGAATTATTATTATTTCTGTTAAATGTAAGCCAGATGATATACTTCTCTTCTCAAAGACCTCCAAGGCCTTCTCATTTCCTCTGAGGTTTCTGTGTATTCTGAGGCCTTTATGGTCTGTCCCTCAGCCAACACTCCACCATTTTCCTGACCTCCTCTGCCACTCTGCAGTTCACCTTTCTGTACTGGCCATCTGCACCTCTTTCTTGTCAGGCACAGCCTTGCCTCAGAGCATTTGTGCTTGCTGCCCCTGGAATGGCCTTTCCCTGGATGGTCATCTGCATGACTTGCTCCCTCACTGCCTTCAGGTCATCATCCAAAGTCATCTCCTCGGGGACACCTCACCTGGCCCTATCTAAAATGCCATCCCTCAGTAATTCATAACCCATTTTCTGCTCTCCTTATTTTGCTTTCTAACATTTCTCATATTTTAATATACTATATATTTGTCTTCAGTCTTTTTTATTAACTCCCTCATTTAAAAGTGAAAGTCAGGAATTGGAGGCTCTTTTGTTGACTTCTGTATTGCCAGATCCCAAGACAGTGGCTCAAACACAACAGGCAAACAATAAATATCTGTTGAATGAATGTATGAATCAGAGACGTCAAGTAATTCAGGATCTTTTAATTGGTGGAGCAGATGATTTTATTTTTGCACATTTAACTTTTAAATATATATTAAGAATTTGTTGGCTGGGTGCAGTCTCACACTTGTAATCCCAGCACTTTGGGAGACTGAGGCAGGTGGATCATCTGAGGTCAGGAGTTCGAGACCAGCCTGGCCAACATAGCAAAACCCTGTATCTACCAAAAATGTTAAAATTAGCTGGTGTGATGGTATGTGCCTGTAATCCCAGCTACTCGGGAGGCTGAGGCAGGTGAATTGCTTGAACATGGGAAGTGGAGGTTGCAGTGAGACAAGATGGCACCACTGCACTCCAGCCTGGGTGACAGGGTGAGACTCTGTCTCAAAAAAATAAAATAAAATATAAATAAATAAATTTTTTAAAAAAGGAATTTGTTGTATAAAAAACAGAAGATTCCCTATAGCTTCTCCATAAGTAATACATCTATATTGTATTTATTTGGCAATGTAGAACAAAACTTTGTGCAGAATTGACTTGGACAACTCGTAAATGTTTTTCAGAAACGTTGTTAGATGCATAATGCATTAAGTTGTCTTCTCTCAATTTGTTTTTTAATTGAAATGTGTCCATAATCTTCTCATCTCTGAACCCCCAAATTATACTGCAGTCTGTTGATGAAGATTGATTCTGAGCATGTGGAACACATTTTAAACAAGAATGAATTTTGCTTGTCATTTGTAATGTAATGGCTAACACTGGAAACAGATTGCATGGACATTAAGCTTCTGTCCACACATCCTGTTTAACAACTCTAATAGTAAATATTTACCTTGATGACTGCTTCTGCTGAAGAGATACAAAGACTCATGGGTCCAAGTTCTTTCTAATATTCTTGTCCTTAAATTTTTTTTTTTAATTACTTAAGTTCTGAGATACATGTGCAGAATGTGCAGGTTTGTTACATAAGGTATACATGTGCCATGGTGGTTTGCTGCACCCATCAACCCATCATCTATATTAGGTATTTCTCTTAATGCTATCCCCTCCCCTTGCCCCTGACCCCCTGACAGGCCCCGGTGTGTGACAGTCCCCTCCCTGTGCCAATATGTTTTCATTGTTCAACACCCACTTATGAGTGAGAACATTTGGCGTTTGGTTTTCTGTTCCTGTGTTAGTTTGCTGAGAATGATGATTTCCAGCTTTATCCATGACCCTGCAAAGGACATGAACTCATCCTTTTTTATGGCTGCATAGTATTCCGTGGTGTATATGTGCCACATTTTCTTTATCTAGTCTATCATTCATGGGCATTTGGGTTGGTTCCAAGCCTTTGCTATTGTAAACAGTGCCACAGTAAACATATGTGTGCATATGTCTTTATAATAGAATGATTTATAATCCTTTGGGTATATACCCAGTAAAGGGATTGCTGAGTCAAATGAGATTTCTATTTCTAGATACTTGAGGAATCACCACACTGTCTTCCACAGTGGTTGAACTAATTTACGCTACCATCAACAGTGTAAAAGCATTGTTTCTCCACATCCTCTCCAGCATTTGTCGTGTCCTGATTTTTAATGATCACCATTCTAACTGGCATGAGATGGTATCTCAATGTGGTTTTGATTTGCATTTCTCTAATGACCAGTGATGATGATCTTTTTTTCATATGTTTGTTGGCTGCATAAATGTCTTCTTTTGAGAAGTGTCTGTTCATATTCCTTGCCCACTTTTGGATGGGGTTGTTTTTTTTTCTGGTAAA
This sequence comes from Ateles fusciceps, assembly GCA_036589455.1. Taxonomy (NCBI): domain Eukaryota; kingdom Metazoa; phylum Chordata; class Mammalia; order Primates; family Atelidae; genus Ateles; species Ateles fusciceps. The sequence continues at coordinate 3,424,481 of JAZHEH010000734.1, read as the reverse complement.
TTTGTTTAAGTTCTTTGTAAATTCTGGTTATTAGCCCTTTGTCAGATGGGTAGATTGAAAAAATTTCTCCATTCTGTTGGTTGCCGGTTCACTCTAATGATAGTTTCTTTTGCTGTGCAGAAACTCTTTAGTTTAATTAGATCCCATTTGTGTATTTTGGCTTTTATTGCCATTGCTTTTGGTGTTTTAGTCATGAAGTCCTTGCCTATGCCTATGTCCTGAATGGTATTGCTTAAGTTTTTGTCTACAGTTTTTATGTAGACAAAAAAGGTTTTGTTTTAGATCTTATGTTTAAATCTTTAATCCATCTTGAGTTAATTTTTGTATAAAGTATAAGGAAGGAGTCCAGTTTCAGCTTTCTGCATTTGGCTAGCCAGTTTTCCCAACTCCATTTATTAAATGGGGAATCCTTTTCCCCATTTCTTGATTTTTGTCTGGTTTGTCAAAGATCAGATGGTTGTAGATGTGTGGCGTTCTTTCTGCGGCCTCTGTTCTGTTCTATTGGTCTATATCTCTGTTTTGGTACCAGTACCATGCTGTTTTGATTACAATAGCCTTGTAGTATAGTTTGAAGTCAGGTAGCATGATGCCTCCAGCTTTGTATTTTTGCTTAGGATTGTCTTGGCTATGCAGACTCTCTTTTGGTTCCATAGGAAGTTTAAAGTTGTTTTTTCCAGTTCTGTGAAGAAGGTCAATGGTAGCTTGATGGGGATAGCATTGAATATATAAATTACTTTGGGCAGTATGGCCATTTTCATGATATTGATTCTTCCTAACCATGAACATGGAATGTTTTTCCATCTGTTTGTGTTCTCTCTTATTTCCTTGAGCAGTGGTTTGTAGTTCTCCTTGAAGAGGTCCTTCACATTTCTTATTAGTTGTATTCCTAGGTATAGGAGATTTTGGGCTGAGATGATGGGGTCTTCTAAATATACAATCATGCTGTCTGCAAATAGAGACAATTTGGCTTTCTTTTTTCTTAATTAAATACCTTTTATTGCCTTATTGCCCTGGCCAGAACTTCCAATACTATGTTAAATAGGAGTGGTGAAAGAAAGCATCAATGTATTGTGCTGGTTTTCAAAGGGAGTGCTTCCAGTTTTTGCCCATTCAGTGTGATATTGGCTGTGGGTTTGCCATAAATAGCTCTTATTATTTTGAGATACGTTTCATCAATACCTAGTTTATTGAGAGTTTTTAGCATAAAGGGATGTTGAATTTTGTTGAAGGCCTTCTCTGCATCTATTGAGATAATCATGTGGTTTTGTCTTTGGTTCTGTTTATGTGATGGATTACATTTATTGATTTGCATATGTTGAACCAGCCTTGCATCCCAGGGATGAAGTCAATTTGATCATGATGGATAAGCTTTCTGATGTGCTGTTGGATTCGATTTGCCAGTATTTTATTGAGGATTCTCACATTGATGTTCATCAGGGATATTGGCCTGGAATTTTCTTTTTTAGTTGTGTCTCTGCCAGATTTTGGTATCAGGATGATGTTGGCCTAAAAAATGAGTTAGGGTGGATTCTCTCTTTTTCTATTGTTTGGAATAATTTCAGAAGGAATTGTACCAGCTCCTCTTGGTACCTCTGGTAGAATTCAACTGTGAACCCTTCTGGTCCTGGACTTTTTTTGTTTGGTAGGCTATTAATTGCTACTTCAATTCAGACTTTGTTATTTGTCTATTCAAGGTTTCAACTTCTTCCTGGTTTAGTCTTGAGAGGGTGTAAGTGTCCAGGAATTTATCCACTTCTTCTAGAGTTTCTGGTTTATTTGCATAGAGTTGTTTATAGTATTTTCTGATGGTAGTTTGTGTTTCTATGTGATTAGTGGTGATATACCCTTTATCATTTTTTATTGCATCTAGTTGGTTCTCTTTTTTTCTTTATTAGTCTGGCTAGTGGTCTATTTCGTTGATCTTTTCAAAAAGCTAGATCCTGGATTAATTTATTTTTTGAAGGATTTTTTGTGTCTCTATCTCCTTCAGTTCTGTTCTGATCTTAGTTATTTCTTGTCTTCTGCTAGCTTTTGAATTTGTTTTATCTTGCTCCTCTAGTTCTTTTAACTGTGACATTAGGATGTCAATTTTAGATTTTTCCTAGTTTCTTTTGTGGGCATTTAGTGCTATAAATTTCCCTCTAGACACTGCTTTAAATGTGTCCCAGAGATTTTGGCACATTATGTCTTCATTCTCATTGGTTTCAAAGAACATATTTATTTCTGCCTTCATTTCGTTACTTATCCAGTAGTCATTCAGGAGCAGGTTGTTCAGTTTCCATGCAGTCGTGCGGTTTTGAGTGAGTTTCTTAGTCCTGAGTTCTAATTTGATTGCACTGTGGTCTGAGAGATTGTTCGTTATGATTTCTGTTCTGCATTTGCTGAGGAGCATTTTACTTCCAATTATGTTGTCATTTTTAGAATAAGTGTGATGTGGTGCTGAGAAGAATGTATATTCTGTTGACTTAGGGTGGAGAGTTCTGTAGGTATCTATTAGATCTGCTTGGTCCAGATCTGAATTCAAGTCCTGGATATCCTTATTAATTTTCTGTCTCATTGATCTGTCTAATATTGACAGTGGGGTGTTAAAGTCTCCCACTGTTATTGTGTTGGAGTCCAAGTCTCTGTGTAGGTCTCTGAGAACTTGCTTTATGAATCTGGGTGTTCCTGTATTGGGTGCATGTATATTTATGGTAGCTCTTCTTGTTGCATTGATCCATTTACCATTATGTAATACCCTTCTTTGTCTCTTTTGATCTTTGTTGGTTTAAAGTCTGTTTTATCAGAAACTAGGATTGCAACTCCTGCTTTTTATTGCTTTCATTTGCTTGGTATATATTCCTCTATCCATTTATTTTGAGCCTATGTGTCTTTGCATGTGAGGTGGGTCTCCTGAATACAGCACACCAGTGGGTCTTGACCCTTTTCCAATTTGCCAGTCTGTGCCTTTTAATTGGGGTATTTAGCCCATTTGCATTTCAGGTTAATATTGTTATGTGTGCATTTGTTCCTACTATTATTATGCTAGCTCGTTATTTTGCCCATTAGTTGACGCGGTTTCTTCATAGCATTGATGACCTTTACAGTTTAGTATGTTTTTGCAGTGGCTGGTACTGGTTGTTCCTTTCCATGTTTAGTGCTTCCTTCAGGAGCTTCTTATAAGGCAGGCCTGGTGGTAACAAAATCTCTGAGTGGTTGCTTGTTTGTAAAAGATTTTATTTCTCCTTCACTTATGAAGCTTAGTTTGGCTGGATATGAAATTGTGGGTTCAAAAATTTTTTTTATGACTGTTGAATATTGGCTCCCACACTCTTCTGGCTTATAGGGTTTCTGCCAAGAGATCTGCTGTGAGTCTAATGGGCTTCCCTTTGTGCGTAACCCAACCTTTCTCTCTGGCTTCCCTTAGCATTTTTTTCTTCATTTCAACCTTGGTGAATCTGACTATTATGTGTCTTGGGGTTGTTCTTCTTGAGGATTATCTTTGTGGTGTTCTCTGTATTTCCTGAATTTGAATGTTGGTCTGCCATGCTATGTTGGGGAAGTTCTGGATAATATCCTGAAGAGTGTTTTCCAACTTGCTTTCATTATCCTTGTTACTTTCAGGTACACCGATCTAACATAGATTTGGTCTTTTCATGTAATCCCATATTTCTTGGAGGCTTTGTTCATTTTTTTCACTATTCTTTCTCTGATCTTGTCTTCTCAATTTATTTCATAGAGTTGATCTTCAATCTTTGATATCCTTTCTTCTGCTTGATCTGTTTGGCTGTTGAAACTTGTGTATGCCTGCCCAAGCAATTTATAGATTTAGTGCTATTTCCATCAAGCTACCAATGGCTTTCTTCACAGAACTGGAGAAAGCCACCTTAAACTTCATGTGGAACCAAAAGAGAGCTTGCATAGCCAAGACAATCTTAAGCAAAAAAAAAAAAAAAAAACAAAGTTGGAGGCATCATGCTACCTGACTTCTAACTATACTGCAAGGCTACTGTAATCAAAACAGTATGGTACTGGTACTGAAACAGAGACATAGACCAGTGGAACAGAACAGAGGCCTCAGAAAGAATGCCACACAACTACAACCATCTGATCTTTGACAAACTGGACAAAAACTAGCAACGGGGAAAGGATTCCCCATTTAATAAATGGTGTTGGGAAAACTGGCTAACCATATGCATAAAGCTGAAAATGGACCCCTTCCTTATACCTTATACAAAAATTAACTGTAGATGGATTAAAGATTTAAACATAAGCCCTAACACCATCAAAACTCTAGAAGAAAACCTAGGCAATACCATTCAGGACATAGGCACTGGCAAGGACTTCATGACTAAAACACCAAAAGGAATGGCAACAAAAGCTCCAAAATAGACAAATGGTATCTAATTAACCTTAAGAGCTTCTGCATAGTAAAAGAAACTATCAATAGAGAGAACCAGCAATCAACACAATGGAAAAAAGTTTTTTTAATCTACCCATCTGACAAAGCACTAATAATCAGAATTTACAAAGAACTTAAACAAATTTACAAGGAAAAAAGACAACCCCATCCAAAAGTGGGCAGGGGATATGAACAGACACTTCTCAAAAGAAGACATTTATGCAGCCAACAAACATATGAAAAAAAGCTCATCATCACTGGTCATTAGAAAAATGCAAATCAAAACCACATTGAGATATCAACTCACACCAGTTAGAGTGGTGATCATTAAAAATTCAGGAGACATGGCTATGCGGGCTCTCCTTTGGTTCCATATGAAGTTTAAGGTGGTTTTTTCCAGTTCTTCGAAGAAGGTCATTGGTAGCTTGATAGGGATAGCGTTGAATCTGTAAATTACTTTGGGCAGTATGGCCATTTTGACAATATTGATTCTTCCTAGCCATGAACATGGAATATTTCTCCATCTGTTTGTGTCCTCTCTTATTTCATTGAGCAGTGGTTTGTAGTTCTCCTTGAAGAGGTCCTTTACGTTCCTTGTTAGTTGTATTCCTAGGTATTTTATTCTCTTTGTAGCAATTGTGAATGGCAGTTGGTTCTTGATTTGGCTGTCTTTAAGTCTGTTATTGGTGTATAGGAATGCTTGTGATTTTTGCACATTGATTTTATATCCTGAGACTTTGCTGAAGTTGCTTATCAGTTTCAGGAGATTTTGGGCTGAGACGATGGGGTCTTCTAGATATACAATCATATCGTCTGCAAATAGAGACAATTTGACTTCCTCCTTTCCTATTTGAATACCCTTTATTTCTTTTTCTTGCCTGATTGCTCTGGCTAGAACTTCCAGTACTATATTGAATAGGAGTGGTGAGAGAGGACATCCTTGTCTAGTGCCAGATTTCAAAGGGAATGCTTCTAGTTTTTGCCCATTCAGTATGATATTGGCTGTTGGTTTGTCGTAAATAGCTTTTATCATTTTGAGATACGTTCCATCAATACCTAGTTTATTGAGAGTTACAAAAGAAGACATACATGAAGCCAACAAACACATGAAAAAATGCTCATCATCACTGGTCATTAGAGAAATGCAAATCAAAACTACATTGAGATACCATCTCACGCCAGTTAGAATGGCGATCATTAAAAAATCTGGAGACAACAGATGCTGGAGAGGATGTGGAGAAATAGGAACGCTTTTACACTGTTGGTGGGAATGTAAATTAGTTCAACCATTGTGGAAGACGGTGTGGCGATTCCTCAAGGACCTAGAAATAGAAATTCCATTTGATCCAGCAATTCCATGGCTGGGTATATATCCAAAAGACTATAAATCGTTCTATTATAAGGACACACGCACACGAATGTTCATTGCAGCACAGTTTACAATAGCAAAGACCTGGAACCAACCCAAATGCCCATTGATGATAGACTGGACAGGGAAAATGTGGCACATATACACCATGGAATATTATGCAGCCATCAAAAACGATGAGTTCGTGTCCTTTGTAGGGACATGGATGAACCTGGAAACCATCATTCTCAGCAAACTGACACAAGAACAGAAAATCAAACACCGCATGTTCTCACTCATAGGCGGGTGTTGAACAATGGGAACACATGGACACAGGGAGGGGAGTATCACACACTGGGGTCTGTCGGGGGAAAAAGGGGAGGGATAGTGGGGGGGTGGGGAGTTGGGGAGGGATAGCATGGGGAGAAATGCCAGATATAGGTGATGGGGGAGGAAGGCAGCAAATCACACTGCCATGTGTGTACCTATGCAACAGTCTTTCATGTTCTTCACATGTACCCCCAAACCTAAGATGCAATAAAAAAAAAAAATTCAGGAGACAACAGATGCTGGAGAGGATGTGGAGAAGCAGGAATGCTTTACACTGTTGGTGGGAGTGTAAATTAGTTCAACCATTGTGGAAGACAGTGTGGTGATTCCTCAAGTATCTAGAAATAGAAATATCATTTGACCCAGCAATCCCATTACTGGGTATATACCCAAAGGATTATAAATGATTCTATTATAAAGACACATGCACACGTATGTTTATTGCAGCACAGTTCACAATAGCAAAGGCTTGGAACCAACCCAAATGCTCATCAATGATTGACTGAACAAAGAAAATGTGGCACGTATACACCATGGACTACTATGCAGCCATAAAAAAGGATGAGTTCATGTCCTTTGCAGGGACATGGATGAATCTGGAAACCTTCATTTTTAGCAAACTGACACAAGAACAGAAAACCAAGCACCACATGTTCTCACTCATAAGTGGGTGTTAGGGCACAGGGAGGGGAATATCACACACTGGGGCCTGAGGGATGGGGGACTAGGGGAGGAATAGCAGGGGTTGGTCGAATGGGGAGGGATAGCATTCGGAGAAATACCTAATGTAGATGACGGGGTGATGGATGCAGCAAACTACTACCATGGCACGTGTATACCTATGTAACAAACCTGCATGATCTGCACAGGTATGCCAAAATGTAAAATATAATAATAGTAAAAAAACAAACTTGTGTATGCTTCACAAAATTCTCGTGCTGTGTTTTTCAGCTCCATTGGGTCATTTATGTTCTTATCTAAACTGGTTATTCTAGTTAGCAGTCCTTGTAACGTTTTATCAAGGTTCTTAGCTTCCTTGCATTGGATGAGAACAGGCTACTTTTATGCAGAGTTGTTTGTTATTACCCACCTTCTGAAGCCTGCTTCTGTTAATTCGTGAAACTCATTCTTTGTCCAGTTTTCCTTTTCTTGCTGGTGAGGCATGTGAACCCTTGAAGAGAAGAGGCGTTCTGGTTTTTGAAATTTTCAGCCTTTTTTGAACTGGTTTCTCCTCATCTTCATGGATTTGTCTACCTTTGGTCTTTGATGGTGATGACCTTTGGATGGTCTTTTTGAGTGGTTATCCTTTTTGTTGATGTTGATGCTATTGCTTTCTGTTGTTTAGTTTTCCTTCTAACAGGCCCTTTTCTGCAAGTCTGTTAGAGTTTGCTGGAGTTTCACTCTGGATCCTGTTTGCCTGAGTATCACCAGTGGAGGCTGCAGAACAGCAAAGATTGCTGCCTGTTGTTTCCTCTGGAAGCTTTGTCCCAAAGCAGCACCAGCCAGATGCCAGCTAGTGGTCTCCTATATGAGGTGTCTGTTGATCCCTGCTGGGAAGTGTGTCCCAGTCAGGAGGCACAGAGGTTAGGGACCCACTTGAGGAGGCAGTCTGTCCCTTAGCAGAGCTCAAGCGCTGTGCTGGAAGATCCACTGCTCTCTTCAGAGTCAGCAGACAGGAACATTTAAGTCTGCTGAAGCTGCACCCACAGCTGCTCCTTTTCCCAGGTGTTCTGTTCCAGGGAGATGGAAGTTTTATCTATAAGCTCCTGAGTGGGTGCTACCTTTCTTCCAGAGATACCCTGCCCAGAGAGGAGGAATCTGAGAGATGCAGTCTGGCTACAGCAGGTTTGTGGTGCTGCAGTGGGCTCCACCAAGTCCCAACTACCCCGTGGCTTTGTTTACACTGTGGGGGGGGAAAAACTGCCTACTCAAGCCTCAGTAATGGTGGACACCCTTCCCCGCCATCATGCTGGAGTGTTAAGGGTCAACCTCAGACTGCCGTCCTGGCAGAGAGAATTAGAGCCAGTGGATCTTAGCTTGTTGTGATCTGTGGAGGTGGTATCTGCTGATCAAGACCACTTGGCTCCCTAGTTTCAGCCCCTTTTCCTGAGGAGTGAACGGTTCTGTCTCACTGGCATTCCAGGCGCCACTGGGGTATTAAAAAAGAAACCTCCTGCAGCTAGCTTGGTGTCTGCCTAAACAGCCGCTGAATTTTGTGCTTAAAACACAGGGTCTTAGTGGTGTAGGTACCTGAGGGAATCTCCTGGTCTGCAGGTTGCAAAGACAGTGGGAAAAGTGTAATATCTGGGGCAGATAGCACCATCCCTAACAGCACCATCCCTAACAACGCAATCCCTCATGGCTTCCCTTTGCTAGGGGGAAGGAGTTCCTTGACCCATTGCACTTTCTGGGTGAGGTGATGCCCCACCCTCCTTCTGCTCACCCTCTGTGAGCTGCATCCATTGTCTAACCAGTCCCAATGAAATGAGCCAGGTAACTCAGTTGGAAATGCAGAAATCACCTGCCTTCTGCGGTGGTCTCACTAGGAGCTGCAGACTGGGGCCGTTCCTATTTGGCCATCTTGCCCAGGAATCCTAAAATTTTAAGCTTTTATTTTAATACAAACACTGGAAAAAGTTGCATCCTTTAAATACACTTTTTAGGAGGCTAGTTTAGTGACATGCTTCTGGAACAGGAGCTAGTATACTCCTGTAGTCCTATACCTCCTATAGGACTATATCATAAAATTTTAAGCTTTTATTTTAATATAAACACCGGAAAAAGTTGCATCCTTTAAATACACTCTTTGGGAGACTAGTTTGGTGACATACTTCTGTAACAGGAGTAGATTATAACTCCTACACAGCTAGTAGGAGAGGAAGTCATTTATTGAAGTGATCATATAGGCAGCCACCTTGTTAATGTCAAGGATGATTTGAACTGACTGATTTGATGGTTGCCTCTTCCTACCAGAGGGCCCAATGCCTGAAATGGCTTGTGTATGTAATTTAGGTCTTCGTAATTCCCATCAACTTAATGATGTACATAACCTGAAATAAAATTACCACTTTCCCCCAGATAGAATATACACATTATCTCTCTTTAAATATCCTTCTTTTAGAGACAGAAAAGATAATGTGTTTGATTGGAAAATGATAGCTTAATACCTGTCTGGTGGTTTTGCTTATCTAATGAAGTATTCAGAATTGTTCTGTTAGTGCTCTGGAGACCATTAGCACAATTGTATGTACATTCTGGATAGAAAGGGACAGGACAAACATCTTAGCCTAGTATTCCAGACTATACTTCTTATGTTATACTATAAGCTTACACTTTCGGGTTAGTATTTGAGTGATTTGTGTTTGAATCACAGTTTTATAAAACAACAATGCTTTATAAAATCTCCTGTCATCTCCCAGTTTTTAATGTGAGGTCTCTGATGCTGTGATTCTCTCTCTTACTCCCTGTCTTAGGAAGCCTCAAGCCGTGTATCTACTATTTTTTGAAACATCCCTTTTCCTTGAGTTAGATATCAATCATTATACATGGTCTCCAATTTTAGAATGATAAAATCCTGGGGACTGAGTTTATCAAGAGAATTCCCCTTGAAATAGAGGAGAGAAGAGCAAAGGGAAAGAGGATGAGCAAAAAAGAAAAAAAAAAACCAAATTTTTTATAACTGGGTGCTAAGTATGTCTAGCATCAGTCAAGCATAAAATTTTCATTTTTGCAATCAGAATTAGTTTTATGTAGGATCAGGCTTATTACTATGATTAACTTCATAAAGGCAAACCAGAAATATGGAAACAGACATGTTTTCTGTTCCTTTCTCATGGGAAGGGATAATTTTTACTTCCACATATATGAACCAAAATATTATAACAGCAATTACCTCTTTAATTCCTCTAAAGGTAAAATTTGAAGTTTGCCTTTGATTTGAACTTTATGCTAAAAGCATAATTGGGATAATGGCAGTTTTCTTTTTCTTCCTTTGGAGAATCTCCACCATACTTCTTTTCATTATTTCTGAACTCCTGAAAGACAGTACACATGGTGTGTCTCTGTCAAAATTTTGCTTTCAGACTCAGAATTAGTGCTCAGCACAATGTACATTTAATCACACTTATCTTGATAAAGCATGCTTATTCAAGTCTTTATCTTCAAGATTCTCTTAAAAGCAGAGAAAATGGTAATTAAAGACTGGTTCCCTTCCCAAAAGCCTTAATATCATTATTTGAGAAAAAGTATCTGCCATGTTCTTTGCTGCCAGGGTGGGCATCAAATTTCACAGCCATGTTTATTTGTTTATTTACTTATTTATTTTGTAGGTGGTTATCACTTTCTTGATTGTAGATACATGATTCTTGCCAAGGTTGTTTCTTATTTAGAGCAAAAAATTTCAGTGTATATATAAGTGGGGTGGTAAAGGTAAAATCATAATTTAATTAGAAGATATGCTTTCACAATGGATCAATCTTTCTCTGGCAGTCTTGGTCTGGGTCTCTCCCTACAGAAGCAGATCCTGAGACAAGACAAAGATTTGAGTACAAGTAGTTTATTTGTCAGATGTAAGAAACATGGGTAGGGAGGAGGGGGAAGAGAGTTGTGGAAATGGGGTAGCCAATGTTGGGAGGACTGTAAAGGTAGCCTCTGCTGTCAGTGACTAAACTTTAATACCTCTGGAGAATCCTGGGAAATAGTGTTGTAAGCTTAAAATAAAATCCTAAATCCCCAATGACTGAATGGATCCCCTTTTGTGGCCAAGGGGACCACAGAGAAACCTTAAAACTGAGTTCCCAGACGTGGTGGGATCAGAGGTCAGAAATGCTTTGTTATTCCCCCTCTCTTTTATGGTTTAGACACAACTGATTGGCATTAATGTTAAAATAGAGATCATAAGACTGACAGAATAGGCTCTTTGTGGCAATAAAATACCAAATTATAAACAAGACTTAAGGCCATGCTAGACAAGGGTTGAGTCATGTACCCCTTTACTCAAAGAATAAACAACACTCTACCCACTCATTTGGTTTAGCAGCCTGTACTTCTCCATCCTCCCTGGACATAGATCCTAGTGCAGGAACCCTAACTCCTGCATACCCAGGCAGATCTCCAGGCATCTGGGGCACTTACTCTCCTGGATTAGGAGTTTATGCTGCTCTTTAATCCCATGCAGAGAATTTGGGGTTGAGGAGGTTTGCCAGCTCCTGGCTTAGGCCCACCTCTAGGTTTTTGGTGGCTGCCCACTGAATTCTCCCTGAGGCTGGGGCTTGTGCCTGCCACTGAAGGATCTGTAGGTGGACCTACTCAGTCTGGCTGTGCCCTTCATGGCCCACGTGGCACCCTGGGGCTGATCAGGGAGCTCAGACCTCTGGGCCTTCACAAATCGGTCCATTGCCTGAGACAACAGAGAGTTCTGGCCAGTAAACAAGGATCAAGTATACATCCAGCCACATTGGCTGTAGCCAGCTCTTACCTGTAAGCACCAACTATTGGCATGTAGGTTGAAATGCACAGCCCAATGTAAAATCTGCTGAAAAGAATGTATAGGGCTATAGAAGAGAAACCAAAAAACCCTACCCAGCATTCTCTACAGTCACATCCCTCAGGAAGGTGGAAAAAGGAAATAAAAAATAAAAATAATATAGGGAAAGAAAAAGGAAAATAATTCTGCCTGCATGAAAATAATTACAAAAATTAGAAGTGTCAGCATCTCCAGATGAGAAAAAAAAGAAAAAAACAAAAACAGCTCAAGAATTATAGCCTCATGAAAAATCTGAATTTATTGGTACCACCAAGGGATCACATTAGCTCTCCAGCAGTGATCCCTAACCAAAATAGAAACTCAAAATGACAGATAAAGAATTCAAAATATGGATCGCAAGGAAGCTCAATGAAATCCAAGACAAAGTTAAAAAATCAATATACAGAAACTTCTAAAGAAATCCAAGAAATTAAGGAAGAGATAAACATCTTGAAATCAATCAGAGCTTTTGGAATTGAAAAATTCATTTAAGAAATTCAAAATATAATGAAAAGCTTTGTCAATAGAGTGGACCAAATGGAAGAAAGGATTTTGGAGCTTGAATAGCAGTCTTTTGAATTAATCCAGTCAGAAAAAAATTTAAAAAAGATAAAAAATAAAGTCTTTGAGAAATATCACATTATGTTAGGTGATGAATTATTGACATTCCTGACAGAGGAGAAAAAGTAACATATTTGAGGGAATAATTCAAGAAAAATCCCCTAATCTTGCTAAAGAGGTAGATATCCAGATACAAGAAATCCAGAGAACATCTGTGAAAAACTATGCAAATTGAACATCACCAAAGCATATAATCAACAGAATGTCCAAGGTCAAAGCTAAAGGAAAAATCATAAAGTCAGCTATAGGATAAGAGCAAATCATGTACAAAGGGAACCCCTTCAAGTGAACAGAAGACTTCTCAGCAGAAACCCTTACAAGCCAGGAGAGCTTAGGGACCTATTTTCAGCATTCTTAAAGAAAATAAATTCCAATCAAGAATTGCATATCCTAGCAAACTAAAACTTCATAAGCCAAGGAGAAATGAAAGCTTTTCCAGAGAAGCAAGCTCTAAGTGAATCTGTTACTACCAGGCCAGCCTTACAAGAGCTCCTTAAGGGAGTTCTTAACATGGAAATGAAAAAGCAGCACTTGTTGCCATAAAAACACACTTAGATACATAGCCTGAAGATCCTATAAAGGAACCACATGATAGAATTACAAAGCAGCCAGTTAACAACCTCACAATAAGATCAAAACTTGACATATAAATATTAAGATCAAAACTTGAAATATCAACATTAGCCTTGAATATAAACGGTCTCAATGCCAAATTTAAATGCACAGAGTGGCAAGTAGTATTAGAAAACAGTATCCATCTGTCTGCTTCAATAGACCAATTTCACATGTAATGACACTCATAGGCTCAAAGTTAAGGGTTGGAGAAAGATCTATCATGCAAATGGAAAAGAAAAGAGAGTTCCTATTATATCAGATAAAACAGACTTTAATGCAGCAATAGTAAAAAAGGACTAAGAAAGGCATTATATTATGATAATTGTTCTATTCAACAAGAAAACATAACTGTCCTAAATATGTATGCAACCAAAATTGAAGCACCCAGATTCATAAAGCAACTACTTCCAGACCCATGAAAAGACTTAGTCACACAATAATAGTTTGGGACTTTAACATTCCATTGACAGCACTAGACAGATCATCAAGGTAGATGACTAAAAAAGAAATTCTGGATTTAAACTCAGAAATTCTGGATATAAACTTAACACTTGATCAGTTGGAACCAAGATATCTACAGAATACTCCTCTTGTCAACTATAGAATATACATTCTTCTCAACTGCACATGGAAAGTAATACAGGATGTACCGCATGCTCAGCCATAAAGCAAGTCTCAGTAAATTAAAAAACAAATGAAATCATACTAACCATACTGTCAGATTAGCATGTAATACAAATAGAAAATAATATCAGGATCTCTCAAAACTATCCAATTAGATGGAAACTAAACAATTTGCTCCCCCAGTGACTTTTGGTAAACAATGAAATTAAGGAAAAAATAAAAAAATTATTTAAAGTAAGAGACAACAGAGATACAGCATACCAAAATTTATGAGATACAGCAAAAGCAGTGTTAGGAAAAAGGTTTTGTTTTTTTTTTTAGCTTTTATTGTAAGTTCAGTGGTACATGTGCAACTTTGTTATGTAGGTAAACTTTAATCACAGGGGCTTGCTGTACAGATCGTTTTGTCACCCAGGTATGAAGCCTAATACTCAATAATATTTTTTTCTGATCCTCTCCCCTCCTTCCAACCTCCACCCTCAAGTAGACTCCAGTGTGTGTTGTTTCTCTCTTTGCATTCATCAGTTCTCATCATTTAGCTCCTACTTATAAGTGAGAACATGTGGGTATTTGATTTTCTGTTCTTGCGTTAGTTTGCTAAGGATAATGGCCCCTAGCTCATCCATGTTCTTGCAAAAGACATAATCTCATTTTCTTTTATGGCTGCATAGTATTCCATGGTATATATGTACTATATTTTCTTTATCCAATCTGTCATTGACGGGCACTTAGGTTGATTCCATGTCTTTGCTATTGTGAATAGTGCTGCAATATACACACATGTGCATGTGTCTTTGTGGTAGAATGACTTATATTCCTTTAGGAATATACCCAGTAATGGGATTGCTGGATCAAATGGTTAGTTCTGCTTTTAGCTCTCTGAGGAACCACCATACTGCTTTCCACAATGGTTGCAGTAGTTTACACTCCCACCAACAGTGTATAAGCATTCCCTTTTAGAAGAAAAATTTATAGTGCTAAATGCCTACCTTAAAGTTCTAGAAATATCTTAAATTAATCATCTGACATCACACTGAGAAGAACTAGGAAAACAGGATCAAAATAATCTGAAAGCTAGCAGAAGAAATAACTAAATTAGAACAGACCTGAATAAAATTGAAACCCTCAAATCCATACAAAAAAAAGTCAGTAAAACCAAAAGTTGGTTATTTGAAAGGATAAATAAGATTGATAGCTAGCTAGCTATATTAACAAAGAAAAAAAGAGAATAAATCCAAATAAGGACAATCAGAAATGAGAAAAGTGACATTACAACCAATATGACAGAAATGCAAAAGATCCTCAGGGACTATTATGAACACCTCTATGCACACAATCTACAAAATCTAGAGGAAATTGATAAATTCCTGAAAACATACTGTCTCCTGAGTATGAATCAGGAAAAAATTGAAATACTGAATAAGTTCCAAAATTGAATCAGTAATAAAAATTTACCAACCAAAAAGTCCTGGACCAGATGGATTCACACTCAAATTCTACCAGATATACAACAAATCACTGGTACCAGGCCTACTGAAATTATTCCAAAAAATAGAGAGGGAGGACCTCCTCACTAATTCGTTCTATGAAGCATCACCCTGATGGCAAAACCGGACAAACACACAATGAAAAAAAGAAAACTATTGGCCAATATCCCTGATGAACATAGATGCAAAAATACCAACAAAATACATCAAAGAAGAATAACTCAAAAAAGTAAGAGTCATTTATGACAAAATCACAATCAGTATTATATTGACTGGTTGAAGCTGGAAGCATTCCTCTTGAGAACTGGAACAAGACAAGGGTGACCATTCAACATAGTACTGGAAGTGTTAGCCAGAGCAATCATACAAAAGAAAGAAATACAAGGCATCCACATAGGAAGAGTACAAGTCAAACTCTCTCTTCATAAATTATATGATTTTACACTTAAAAAACCCTAAAGATTCCATCAAAAGGCTCCTGCAACTGATAACTTCTGTAAAGTTTCGGGATACAAATGCAATGCACTTTGTGAGTAGCATTTCTATACACCTAAATAATGTTAAAGCTTAGAGCAAAATCAAGATCACAATTCCATCTACAATAACCTGCCCCCGCCCCCCCCACACCCCCCTAGGAATACATCTAACCAAGGAGGTGAAAGATTTCTGCAAGGAGAACTACAAAACATTGCAATAAGAAATCAGTGATGACATAAACAAATGAAAAAAAAATTCCATGCTCATGGGTTAGAAGAATTAGCATTGTTAAATAACCACATTGCTCAAAGCAATCTACAGATTCAGTGCTACTTCTATTAAATTATTAACATTATTTTCTACAGAATTAGAAAAAACTATTAAAATTCATATAGAACAAAACAACGGACCCAAATAGCAAAACCAATCCTAAGCTAAAGGACCTAAGCTGGAGACATCATGTTACCTGGCTTCAAACTGTACTATAAGGTTACAGTGACCAAAAAAGCATGATACTAGCATAAAAATAGACATATAGTCCAATGAAACAGAATAGAGAACCAAGAAATAAGACTGTACACCTGCAGCCATCTAATCTTTGACAAAGTTGACAAAAATAGGCAATGAAGAAAGGACTCCCCGTTCAATAAATGGTGCTGTAATAGCTGTCTAGCCATATGCAGAAAAATGAAACTGGACCCCAACCTTTCATTATATGCAAAAGTTAACTCCAGATGGATTAAGAACTTAACTGTAAGACCTCAAACTATAAAAATCTTAGAGTAAAATATAAGAAATATTATTCTGGATGTTGGCCTTAGGAAAAAATTTATGACTAAGTCCCTAAAAGCAATTGCAACCAAAACAAAAATTGACAAGTGGGACCTAATTAAACCAAACAGCTTATGCACAGCCAAAACAAAAAACAAACAAACAAAAAAACCCATGAAACACAAAAAAACGAGCAAACAACAGCAACAAAACTATCAACAGAGTAAATTGACAACCTACAGAATGGGAGAGAATATTCTCTAACTATACATCCAACAAAGGTCTAATATCCAGAATCTATAAGAAACTTAAATCTACAAGCAAATGACACATATCTCATTAAAAACTATGCATTTATTTTAATGCTGAAGTGGGTATATATCCAAAGGATTATAAATCATTCTGTTATAAGGACACATGCACACATATGTTCACTGCAACACTGTTTACAATAGCAAAGACTTGCAACCAACCCAAATGCCCATCAATGATAGACTGGACAGGGAAAATGTGGCACATATACACCATGGAATACTATGCAGCCATAAAAAACGATGAGTTCATGTCCTTTGTGGAGACATGGATGAATCTGGAAACTATCATTCTCAGCAAACTGACACAAGAACAGAAAATCAAACACCGCATATTCTCACTCATAGGTGGGTGTTGAACAACGAGAACAACTGGGCTCAGGGAGGGGGAGCATCACACCCTAGGGTCTGTTGTGGGGGACTAGGTGAGGGATAGTGTTGGGGTAGGGAGTTGAGGAGGTATAACATGGGGAGAAATGCTAGATATAGGTGACAGGGATGGAGGCAGCAAACCACATTGCCATGTATGTACCTATGCAACAATCCTCCATGTTCTGGACATGTATCCCAGAACCTAAAGTGCAATTAAAAAAAAACCAAAACTATGCAAAGTACAAGAACAGATACTTCTCAAAAGGAGACAAAAAATCACCCAACAAACATGAAAAAAATGCTCCACATCACTAATGATCAGAGAAATGCAAATCAAAACAACAATTGTATACATTTCAAATCAGGCAGAATGGCTATTTTTTTTTTTTTGTATACAGTCTTCTTTACCTTAATTTATTTTAATTTTCTACTTGTTATTGTATTTTATGTTTCAGTCTACATTAAGGAAATATTTTATCACAACTGGAATATATATTGAATACCTCAATGCTACCATATGTACATAGTTATTTTACTTTGATGTTCAAATTGTTGGGCATAGGCAAATCCAAATTATTACTATTTTATATATATATATTTTATATATATATATATATATATATAAAATTGCACTTTAGGTTCTGGGGTGCATGTGCAGATCATGCAGGATTCTTGCATAAGTACATACGTGGCAATGTTGTTTGCTGCTTCCATCCCCCCCATCAGCTATATCTGGCATTTCTCCCCATGTGTTCCCTCCCCAACTTCCCTACCTCTTGCTGTCCCTCCCCTATTCCCCCACAACAGACCCCAGTGTGTGATGCTCCCCTCCCTGTGTCCATGTGCTCTCATTGTTCAACACCTAGCTATAAGTGAGAACATGCGGTGTTTGATTTTCTGTTCTTGTGTCCGTTTGCTGAGAATGATGGTTTCCAGATTCATCCACATCCCTACAAAGGACACGAACTCATCGTTTTTTATGGCTGCATAGTATTCCATAGTGTATATGTGCCACATTTTCCCAGTCCAGTCTATCATCAATGGGCATTTGGGTTGGTTCCAAGTCTTTGCTATTGTAAACAGTGTCACAATGAACATGCATGTACATGTGTCTTTATAATAGAATGATTTACAATCCTTTGGATATATACCCAGTAATGGGATTGCTTGGTGAAATGGAATTTCTGTTTCTAGGTCCTTAAGAAATAGCCACACTGCCTTCCACAATGGTTGAATTAATTTACACTCCCACCAACAGTGTAAAAGTGTTCCTATTTCTCCACATCCTCTCCAGCATCTTTTGTCTCCAGATTTTTTAATGATCATCATTCTAACTGGCATGAGATGGTATCTCAATGTAGTTTTGATTTGCATTTCTCTAATGACCAGTGATGATGAGCATTTTTTCATATATTTGTTGGCCTCATATATGTCTTTTTTTGAAAGTGTTCATATCCATCACCCACTTTTGAATGGGGTTGTTTTTTTCTTGCAAATCTGTTTTAGTTCTTTGTAGATTCTGGATATTAGCCCTTTGTCAGATGGGTAGATTGCAAAAATGTTTTTCCCATTCTGTTGGTTGCCAGTTTGCTCTAATGATTGTTTCTTTTGCTGTACAGAAGCTCTGGAGTTTAATTAAATCCCATTTGTCTATTTTGGCTTTTGTTGCCAATGCTTTTGGTGTTATAGTCATGAAGTCCTTGCCTATGTCTATGTCCTGAATGGTTTGGCTAGGTTTTCTTCTAGGGTTTTTATGGTGTTAAGTATAGTTTGAAGTCAGGTAGCATGATTCCTCTAGGTTTGTTCTTTTTGCTTAGGATTGTCTTGGCTATGTGGGCTCTCTTTTTGGTTCCATGTAAAGTTTAAGGTGGTTTTTGCCAGTTCTGTGAAGAGGGTCATAGGTAGCTTGATGGGGGATAGCGTTGCATCTATAAATTACTTTGGGCAGTATGGCCATTTTCACAATATTGATTCTAACCATGAGCATGGAATGTTTTTCCGTCTGTTAGTGTCCTCTCTTATTTCCTTCAGCAGTTGTTTGTAGTTCTCCTTGAAGAGATCCTTTACATTCTTTGTTAGTTGTATTCCTAGGTATTTTGTTCTCTTTGTAGCATTTGCGAATGGCGGTTGACTCTTGATTTGGCTCTCCTTAAGTCTGTTATTGGTGTATAGGAATGCTTGTGATTTCTGCGCATTGATTTTGTATCCTGAGACTTTGCTGAAGTTGCTTATCAGTTTCAGGAGATTTTGGGTTGAGATGATGGGGTCTTCTAAATATACAATCATGTCATCTGCAAATAGAGACAATTTGGCTTCCTCCTATCCTAATTGAATACCCTTTGTTTCTTTTTTTTTGCCTGATTGCTCTGGCTAGAACTTCCAATACTATATTGAATAGAAGTGGTGAGAGAGGGCATCCTTGTCTAGTGCCAGATTTCAAAGAGAATGCTTCCAGTTTTTGTCCATTCAGTATGATATTGGCTGTGAGTTTATTGTAAATAGCTTTTATTATTTTGAGATACGTTCTGTCGATACCCAATTTATTGAGAGTTTTTAGCATAAAGCGCTGTTGGATTTTGTCGAAGGTCTTCTCTGTATCTATTGAGATAATCATGTGGTTTTTTTCTTTGGTTCTGTTTATGTGGTGGATTACAATTACAGAGTTTTGTATGTTGAACCAGCCTTGCATCCCCAGGATGAAGCCTACTTGATTGTTATGGATAAGCTTTTTGATGTGCTGTTGCAATTGGTTTGCCAGTATTTTATTGAAGATTTTTGCATCTATGTTCATCATGGATATTGGCCTGAAGTTTTCTTTTTTTGTTGAGTCTGTTGGGTTTTGGTATCAGGATGATGTTGGTCTCATAAACTGATTTGGGAAGGATTCCCCTCTTTTTGTATTGTTTGGAATAGTTTCATAAGGAGTGGTACCAGCTCCTCTTTGTATGTGTGGTAGAATTCGGCTGTGAACCCATCTGGACCTGGGCTTTTTTGGTTGGTAGGCTATTAATTGCTGCTTCAACTTCAGTCCTTGTTATTGGTTTATTCAGGGTTTCAGCTTCTTCCTGGTTTAGGCTTGGGAGGGTGCAAGTGTTTAGGAATTTATCCATTTCTTCCAGGTTTACTTGTTTATGTGCATGGAGTTGTTTGTAATAATCTCTGATGGTAGTTTGTATTTCTGTGGAATCTGTGGTGATATCCCCTTTATCGATTTTTATTGCATCTATTTGATTCTTCTCACTTTTCTTTTTTGTTAATCTGGCTAGCGGTCTGTCTATTTTGTTGATCTTTTCAAAAAACCAGCTCCTGGATTTATTGATTTTTTGAAGGGTTTTTGTGTCTCTATCTCCTTCAGTTCTGCTCTGAGCTGAGTTTTTTCTTGTCCTCTGCTTGCTTTTGATTTTTTTTGATCTTGCTCCTCTAGTTCTTTCAATTTTAGTGACAGGTTGTCAATTTTAGATTTTTTCTTTGCTTTTCATGTGGGCATTTATTGCTATAAATTTCCCTCTAGACACTGCTTTAAATGTGTCCCAGAGATTCTGGTATGTTGTGTACTTGTTCTTATTAGTTTTGAAGAACATCTTTTTTCTGCCTTCATTTCATTGTTTATCTATTCAACATTCAAGAGCCAGTTGTTCAGTTTCCATGAAGTTGGGCGATTCTGAGTTAGTTTCTTAAGCCTGAGTTCTAATTTGATTGCACTGTGGTCTGAGAGACTGTTTGTTATGATTTCCGTTCTTTCGCATTCACTGAGGAGTGATTTACTTCCAATTATGTGGTCAATTTTAGAGTAAGTGTGATGTGGTGCTGAGAAGAATGTATATTCTGTGGATTTGGGGTGGAGAGTCCTGTATATGCCTATTAGGTTTGCTTGGTCAAGATCTGAGTTCAAGTTCTGGATATCCTTGTTAATTTTCTGTCTCATTGATCTGTCTGATATTGACAGTGGAGTGTTAAAGTCTCCCACTATTATTGTGTGGGAGTCTAAGTCTCTTTGTAGGTCATTGAGAACTTGCTTTATGTATCTGGGTGCCCCTATCTTGGACACGTATATATTTAGGGTCATTAGCTCCTCTTGTTGCATTGATCCTTTTACCATTATATAATATCCTTTTTTGTCTCTTTTGATCTTTGTTGGTTTAAAGTCTATTTTATCAGAGACTGGGATTGTAACTCCTGCCTTTTTTTTTCTCTCCATTTGCTTGGTAAAGCCTCCTCCATCCCTTTATTTTGAGCCTATGTGTGTCCTTGCATGTGAGATGGGTCTCCTGAATACAGCATACTGATGGGTCTTGACTTTTTATCCAATTTTCCAGTCTGTGTCTTTTGATTGGGGCATTTAGCACATTTACATTTAGGGTTAATGTTGTTATATGTGAATTTGATCCTGCCATTTTGATGCTAGCTGGATGTTTTGCCCATTTGTTGATGTAATTTCTTTATTGAGTCAATGCTCTGTACCATTTGGTACGTTTTTGGAGTGGCTGGTACTGGTTGTTCCTTTCTATGTTTATTGCTTCTTTTAGGAGCTCTTGTAAAGCATGCCTGGTGGTGATGAAATCTGTGAGCAATTGCTTGTTTGTAAGGGATTTTTTTTCTCCTTCACTTATGAATCTTAGTTTGGCTGGATATGAAATTCTGGGTTGAAAGTTCTTTTCTTTAAGGATGTTGAATATTGGCCCCCACTCTCTTCTGGCTTGTAGGGTTTCTGCTGAGAGATCTGCTGTGAGTCTGATGGGCTTCCCTTTGTGGGTAACCCGACCTTTCTCTCTGGCTGCCCTTAGCATTTTTTCCTTCATTTCAACCCTGGTGAATCTGACGATAATGTGCCTTGGGTTTGCTCTTCTTGAGGAATATCTTTGTGGTGTTCCTGTATTTCCTGGACTTGAATGTTGGCCTGCCTTGCTAGGTTCGGGAAGTTCTCCTGGATAATATCCTGAAGAGTGTTTTCCACCTTGGATTCATTCTTTCTGTCACATTCAGGTACTCCTATCATAGATTAGGTCTTTCACATAATCCCCTGTTTCTTGGAGGCTTTGTTCATTTCTCTTCACTCTTTTTTCTCTAAACTTGTCATCTCATTTTATTTCATTGAGTTGATCTTCGACCTCTGATATCCTTTCCTCTGCTTGGTCAATTCAGCTAGTGAAACTTGTGTATGCTTTGCGAAGTTCTTGTGTTGTGTTTTTCAGCTCCATCAAGTCATTTATATTCTTCTCTGAGCTGTTTACAGAATGGCTAATATTAAAAGTCAAAAAGACAACAGATACTGGCAAGGCTACAGAGAGAAGGAAATGCTTATAAACTGTTGATGGGAATGTAAATTGGTTTAGCTACTGTGGACAGTAGTTTGGAGATTTCTCAAAGAACTTAGAACACCATTCAAGCCAGTAATGCCATTTCTGGGTATATGTCCAAAGAAAACAAATCTTTCTTCCAAGAGGGCAGATACACCTGCATATTTATTGCAGCACTATTCACAATAGCAAAGACATGAAATCAACCTAGGTGCCTATCACTGGTGGATTGGGTAAAGAAAATGTGTTACATATATACTATGGAATATCACACAGCCATAAAAAAGATTGGAATCCCATGTTTTTGAAGCAACATGGATGTAGCTGGAGGTCATTATCCTAAGCTAATTAACACAGGAAGAGAAACCAAAATACCACAGATTCTCACTGGTAAATGAGAACTAAACACTGAGTATTCAGAAACATAAAGATGGCAACAATAGAAATTGGGACTACTATGGGTGGGAGGCATGGATTGAAACTACCTTTTCGGTACTATACTCTATAAGTGGGTGATGGACTCATTCATAACCTAAACCTTAACATTATGCAATGTACCCAGGTAACAAACCTGCATATGTACCCCTTGAATCTAAAATAAAAGTTGAAAAATACACCCAAAAAACACAAACAGAAACTTGTTCCATTTGAGGTCAATCTGGCTTAGTAAATTATCCTCAGTTTCAGGCATTCAGTGGCAGTCTTGGAACATATCCCCTGAACATATAAGGGGACTTTTCTTATCTTGGATTAGAAACTGATGTTAGTAACTTTCTTCAGATAAGAAGGCCCCTGACCAGAAAGTGGTTCTAGCTTGTTTACAGAAATT
This sequence comes from Ateles fusciceps, assembly GCA_036589455.1. NCBI lineage: Eukaryota > Metazoa > Chordata > Mammalia > Primates > Atelidae > Ateles > Ateles fusciceps. Next base: position 3,401,494 of record JAZHEH010000734.1, on the reverse strand, counting down.
GTGCACTTGTGTGCCTTTTTGTCCTGAAAACATGTTTTGATTTATAGTGTCTAATTGTAATACATCTAAATGTTAAGTCTCTACCCCAGAGCAAACATAGGTTGTATGTTACATGCATGTTTGTTCAATATGGGTATGTCAGGACTACCTTTGTATTCATAGCTCCTCCTGTCCCTTGAATATGTGTGTTTAGCCAATTCCTTTAGCATAAAGATCCCACTCCAACTCCTTTGAAGTGCTCGTTTTTTGTTCTTGGCCTGAGGCACGCTTCTCAGCCTTTGGAATGGCCACGTTGCAGACTGTGACTCTTTAAAAGTATAGGTGATGGGGGAGGAAGGCAGCAAATCACACTGCCATGTGTGTACCTATGCAACAATCTTCCATGTTCTTCACATGTACCCCCAAACCTAAAATGCAATAAAAAAATATAAAAAAATAAAAATAAAAATAAAAACATGATTGTTGAAACAAACAAAAAAAAAAGAAGTACAGTCTCCTCTTTCCTTTTATAAATTCGTATCTTGTGTTTTTTTTTAAGTTATTAGTGTAAAACACACACTTTGCCTGTAGAATGGACAAGCTAGTCATCTGCCTGCTCTTTGCAGGCAAAGCGGCCTTCCATGGCTTCCCAGACTTTAGGTAAAGAGATGCAGATATTGCCAGTTGGCATAATATTTGTACAGGAGCAAATTGAAGTCACAAAACCCGAGGGATATGAGCAGGGAACCAACAGCATCTGCTAAAGGCTGATAGTTTGCAATTTTATGTTCATCATTTCCACTTACAAAACATGTAAAACACCTAACGCATATTTCTTGGCCTGTATTTGGTACTCAGAAGTTTCCTTTCCTCTTACAGTTTTAGGTAGTTAAATCAAATTTTCACAGCACACAATAACTTCTGACATGATTAATCTTTATACCTAAAGACTTAGGTTATTATCAATGAAAAGATAACTTCAAAACTAGTCTTGTCAAATAATATATTTTAGGGTGCTGTGTATTTAATCCAAATCATTTAAATAAGTTATCTTATTGTCCTGCTATTTGTGTTGAACTTTCTTCATATGTTTTTATTTTATTTTATTTTAAGACAGAGTCTCGTTGTGTTGCCCAGGCTGGAGTGCAGTGGCATGATCTTGGCTCACTGCCACCTCTGCCTCTTGGGTTCAAGCAGTTCTCTTGCCTCAGTCTCCCAAGTAGCTGGGATTACAGGCACCCACCATCATGCCTGGCTAAATTTTTTGCATTTTTTTTTTTTCAGTAGAAATAGGGTTTTATCACATTGGCCAGGCTGGTTTCAAACTCCTAACCTCAAGTGATCTGCCTGCCCCAGCCTCTCAAAGTGCAAGAGTTACAGGCATGAGCCACCATGCCCAGCCTCTTCGTATGTTTTTAATGCTTAGTGTAGACATATGTTAACCAGCCTGCAGAACTACAGAATACTAAAGCTAAAAATAACTGTACAGATTATAGAGTCAGGCCCTTTACCACCCCACAGCTGTTTATCAGGTGTGGAAACTGAAGTTCTATGAGAACCATTTGCTCAAAGTTATGCAAATAGTTTTTCTTTCCATAACCCTGCATAAAATAGTGAGAACTGTGGATTCAGGTAAATGTCTTGTTTTTTGGGGACAGAAATTGTAAACTTCTAGAACTTATATGAAGGTCTGTTTCACTGTTGTTGGCCATGTCTTGGAAGTTAAGCCATTTGTTCTTGCATTTTTTGTTTGTTTTTTCTTCTTGGTGCAGAAGTTAATAGTAAGGGTTTCTTATCTAATGTCCATTACGTGTTGTTTAAATGGTCTACTTATTTACACATATATTTAAACATGGGCTTCAACTTGACAGTCTGTGTCTTTCCTGAACCCAGTCTGCTGGGCCCATTTCACACTCACCATTCTGCTTTGATGCTTTAGTTCCTGTCAATTTACCTCAAGAAAACTTCCTGGACTGACTGACATTATAAAGACATTATTAAAACTGAGTTGAGTAAAATGCATAAGCAAGTAGAAATATTTAAAATTCTTCCCATGCCTTATTCTTGATTTCTACTAGATACTTAAAATTTATAATAAGGAACCAGAATATCCAGACATTCAAACATTGACTTTCTTTTGATTTTACTAATTATTCTATGTTTCTCAACATCAAGGCTACATGGCCCACAGAAATCTTCTTAGAAATTATTAAGGGTGTATCAGAATTACTAATTTAGAGAAATTTTCTTAGATGGTAGTACATTTTTAATTGTCAAGGCAAAAATCTTTTTTAATAGAGATGACACTAAAATAAAAGGTATTCTCAAACAAATATAGTAATCTAAAAACCAAGGGATGACACAAAGGAATTTCAACTACATGAAAATTAAGAAATTCACTCCCAGTTTATTCTTGAATCAAAGAGAAAATTAACATGAACACTGAAAACTCTAGAATACATGCTGAAACCTATTGTTTATAGTATGAGTAATAATCAGTGTCTTAATGCTCACATTTAGGAAAGAAGACAAAATAAAAAAAAAACCTAGAGATAAGATATCTGAAGAAAACAGAATATTGAGAAAAAGATGTATCTCAATTTTATAAAATTTATAAAAAGGAAGGCAGAAAATTAAAAAAACTCTTTAGAAAACCAGTATGAATCTAGTTCTTTGAAAATGCCAATAAACTCTTTGAAGTATATTAAGAAAAGTGATAGAGAGTAAAAACATTGAAAATTACCAAATAGAGGCCGGGCGCAGTGGCTCACGCCTGTAATCCCAGCACTTTGGGAGGCCGAGGCGGGCGGATCACGAGGTCAAGAGATCGAGACCGTCCTGGTCAACATGGTGAAACCCCGTCTCTACTAAAAACACAAAAAAATTAGCTGGGCGTGGTGGCGCGCGCCTGTAGTCCCAGCTACTCGGGAGGCTGAGGCAGGAGAATGCTTGAACCCGGGCAGCGGAGGTTGCAGTGAGCCAAGGTCGTGCCACTGCACTCCAGCCTGGCGCCTGGTGACTGAGTGAGACTCTGTCTCAAAAAAAAAAAAAAGAAAAGAAAATTACCAAATAGTAGCACACATGTTTGTTGAATGAGGAATTTGTAGAGAGGGAACTATGTGCTAGGCATTGTACTAAGCACTTTATTTAATCTTCACAATAACCCTTTGAGGTGAGCACCAGTTTCATCTCCATTTTACACTTGAAGAAGAATGGCAGAGACTAGTATGTGCGGGATTACACAACTGGGAATTAAACCCAGGCATTTTAACTCCAGCATCTTCGTTTCTAACCATCAGCTAGAGATGTTCATATTCTCTTTGATGTAGTTCTAATAGGAAACCTCAGTGTGGGTTCTATAAATCTCCTTTCTAAGAATTCTAGTGTGAAGTTTAAGGTACTATTTAAAGAAAATTTCCAGGAAAACACCTACTGGATGGCATCATACTTTTCAAAGGTTATTGTTGCAAATACATAGAAGTATCTTATGGATCATCATCTACTGCAAATGAGGGAAATCTAATATCTGATGGTAGAAGGGGACTGGTGAACTTAAACTCTTTCAGCCATATGTTCTGTGATTTGTCTGGTTAACAGGGGTACTCTGCAGAAGGGTATACATTTTCTCTCCTTTAAGGTCTGGCCTGGCTCTCAAGAGACATTAGTAACTGGTGGGAATTTCAGTAACATGAATTCTTTAATATCAAACTTTCTTCCCCATCAACTGAAAAATTTTTTTGAACAGACTAGAATTTACTGGAAAAAAATCTTATAGCTATGGTTGAGAATTTATATTGGAAAGACTGTTTCCCTAAAACTACATTTTTTTAAACTACATTTTTTTGTCACGCTTAGTATACTCATTACCTTGAACATGCACAGTTTCCAAATGTATTCAACTATCTGCTTTTTTTTTAGTAATGGAAACCATGAATATGATATCTGAATCTAATTTCGTAATTTGAATTTCCATTAACACCACAGATAAAACTGATAAACTCTCAGCATAACATATAAGTCCTTGCAGAGGAAGGTATTGTGATTTGAATTTATGCAGGCACAAATTCCTAATATTTAAATAAAAATATTCTCCCTAATCCAAGCATCTCAGAATACTCTTCTGTAAAAGAAAGAGTACTATGAAAATAAAGTCAAGTAATTTTGGCAGTTACATTATTATCTGCTCCTTGGTTGAAGGCTAGTGACCGCCGGGCCTCAATGAACGAAAAGATTCAAAGAAACAGTGCGGAGGCTGGTACAACATTTAAAGCAGAATAGGAAAATCCATTAATTAGTTACTAAAAGGGTAGGAAATAGCATGTGTGTTCCATTAAACATCTAATTAAGTAGTTATTGAGTTAGTAAAAATATATTTTAAAACTCTTTTAGGAAAAGACTCTTACTGTACTATCAACTAGTACTTATGTCAAATCTTTGTCTTTATTTTCCTTAAATGCTTGAAGAGCTTGGCAAGAACTAGAACACAGTAGGTTCTCAAATATTTGCTTGAAGGAAAAGATTATTTACATATACTAGCAAAATGTATTAATGCAGAGCAAACATTTTAGAGCTAAGGCAGAAAGACTTTTCTTTGTTGATACCTGATGAAAACTAAAGCATGTTATAAAATCAGTAGTTTTTCCAGGACTCTGAGCAGCTCTGTGGAAAGGTACAGATGAAATACTGGTTTAGACATTATTTGCAATAATGAAGCCAATGAACTTGGAAGATGAAAAGAGATTCACTTCTAAAGAATTATAGTGGACCTTGTCAATTTATTAAATTATAAAAATCCAATCTATTTTAAGTCTAGTGGCAAAAGCTTCTTTTTATGTGATTGTCTTGGAAAATCCTCATTTAGATCACCTTGACATATTAGGTTATAGAAGCATTTCTTTCAGGCTTAGGGAAATTTTAAACCTGAGCTTCTTTTAGTGGAATATAGACTTTTATTAAGGGCAGGTAAATGTTCCTGTTAATCTTCCAGCAAAATGCAAAGATCAAATGACCTGGCCACTAGTCATTAGAGGTTCACCTCAGTCATAACCCTAAAGTTGTCTCATGAGAAAAGAATGAGAGGCCAGGCGTGGTGGTTTACGACTGTAATCCCAGCACTTTGGGAGGCCGAGGCAGGTGGATCACGAGGTCAGGAGATGGAGACTGTCCTGGCCAACATGGTGAAACCCTGTGTCTACTAAAAATACAAAAATTAGCTGGGTGTGGTGGCGTGGGCCTATAGTCCCAGCTACTCAGGAGGCTGAGGCAAGAGAATTGCTTGAACGTGGGAGGTGTATGTTGCAGTGAGCTGAGATGGTTCTACTGCACTCCACTCTGGGCCACAGAGCTAGACTCCGTCTGAAAAAAAAAATGAGAAGAGGTGCAGAGGACGAAAGTTTTACAATCTTTAATGTCACATTGCAGATGATTATTAATTAAAAATATTTTTAGCTCAGTTCTTCATAATCAGAGCTCATCAAACTATTGACTACATTCAAGAGATAAGTAATTAAAAGGAAGAAGTCAACATCGTGAGTTAAATTTACCTAACCTCAGTGATTATTTGGATCCATGTTAGTAGCTTGTGTGACTTCCTGACATGAAATTTTTGGATTCAGCGGTCAGATAACTATTGACTTGATGGATATTTTAAAATAAATGTATTTTGTAATTTACAATATAGATAGGCTCAATCTTAAGTGATAATCTTGAAAGATTTTGTCCTTGAAAGAAAACTCTTATGTAGAAAAGTGATAATTCAGTAACTTAATTTGATCTCTAAAAATTATATTTCAATAAATGGTTAAGGCTTTAAACAAGAAATCTTTGTTTTTAGATGATTTGAAATTTAAAATTAAAACATAATGAGAAGAAGGATTGAGATAAAGTACCAATGCACAGAATTTCCACAATTAGTAAAATACCATAAAGTCGTTTTAGAGATGTTGACATCTACATAGTTTGCTTACAGTGACTGTAATCTATTCAGAAGGTCCAATGGATGGGTCTTTAACTGGGCAGGTGGTTTCAAGATAATAATACAGATAAATTGTATTATTATCTTCTTCATGCAAAATCCAAGAATCCTTACTCTGACCTGTCTACACATTTAAATAGTTTGCTTAATGAAGAGTTGTGCCAGGACCATCACTAGCTAGATCTTGAGGCCAATTAAGGCTTAGGGGAAAGAAAGAAACTTTTATCAGTTGATGTTCAGTTAGCTTCAGGTCTGTTTGATCTACATGGAGTTAAAGTCTAGGCTCATTTACTACTTTTTCTTTAATTTATAATTTATGTCACTTTTTAAAATTAAGAAGTAATATGTACTCACTATTAATAGTGAAAAATGAAGCAATGATGCAGGAAGAGAGAGGTTTTTTTCCTCCCATTCCACTCCTTTCCCACCCTAATCAGTGTTACTGGCATCAAGCATAGCTATCATTTCACCATTTTCTGCTTTTTTATGCAGCCTTATGCAAAATTACATCAAAAAATGTACATGCTTTGTTGATGTGTGTTTTCATAAAAGTGAATCACATTAAATATATTACTTGGAAATTAAATTTCTTGTTTAACAGTGCAAATAGATCTCTCAAGACAATTGATACATTGTTTCTGTATCAGAAACACCAGGATGACTTGATAAAACACAGATTACTATACCATACCCTCTGAGATTTTGATTCAGAAGGCCTGGTATAGAGACAGAGAATAAGCATTTCTAACAAGTTTATTGGTGATGTTGTAACTGCCTGTCCAAGGGACACGCTTTGAAAATCACTGGTCTAACCTGGTTTTCTTTTTGATAGCTATCCATTATTGCATGTAATAGATATGCTATGATTGTTCCAGTCATTTCCTATTAGTAGTTCTTCATGTTTTCCTTTTGTTTTGCCATTATAAATTACTATTGTAACAAACATCTTTGCTCATAACACAAGGGTTTTTATTTTTATAGAATAGATTCCCTAATGTGAGATTGGTAGGTCAAAGTTGGTAAACATTTACAATTTTAATATTCACTGCTTAATTACCCTTCAAAAATGGTCATTGCAATTCATAAATTATTACACATAAGTGATTATGTCTCTGATCCTTCTTGGTACTGCATATCAGGTGAATAAAAATGGCATCTTATTGTTTTAATTTGCATTCCTATAAGCCATAGAGAGTTAGGAGAATTCTTGTATTTTTATTGGCCATTTGAATTTCCTCTTCGGCCTTTGCCTCTGTCCATTTTTCCCCTTCCCCCTCCTTTCCCATTTTCTCTATCGTATTTATGGAGATCATTTTGTTTGATCTTTTATTTTAAAACTTATTTTAGGTTCAGGGGTACAGACGCAGATTTGTTAGATAGGTAAACTCACGTCACAGGGGTTTGTTGTACAGGTTATTTTGTGACTCAGGTACTAAACCTAGTATCCAGTAGTTAATTTTTCTGTTCCTCTCCCTCCACCCACCTCCCACCCCCTGGTAGGCCCCAGTGTCTGTTGTTTTCTACCATGTGTCCATGTTTTCTCATCATTTAGCTCCCACTTATAAGTGAGAACATGCAGTATTTGGTTTTCTGTTCCTGAGTTAGTTTGCTAGGGATAATGGCCTCCATCCATGTTCTGCAAAGGATTTTATACAGGGATCACAAATCCTTTATTTGACATAAATATTGAAAACATTGAAGATATTTTTCCAGTCTTTCATTTCTTTTAATATTGCTCATGGTATGTTTACCATAAAAGATGCTTTTTTGTAATGAAGTATATTTATACTTTTCATTACAACCTTTAGATTTTCTCTCTTGCTTATGATAATCCAAGATTACATGAATATTCTTCCAAAGTTTCTTACAATATTTTAATTATTTTATATTTTGCATTTAAATCTTCACTTCATCTGGAATTAATTGTAAAGTATCTTGTGAATTGGAATACAAGTAGCAGCCGTCTCCCCATTTTAGGGAATGGGACATTCTTGCCCTCAGTGTAATTTCTTCCAGAACTTTGGGGTTGGTATGAACACGTTCCAAGTGGGCAGGTGCAGCCTTTCTGGGAGGCACCTGCTTGCTGATTTCCCTCAGGGAACCAGGACATCTGAGTCATCATTGGAAACCCCAAATACAGTAAGCTCTCTACCCTGAGGCTGACCCCTAAGCTTGTGACACACATGTAAAAGAATAATTTCTGGCTAATTCTTGCTCCCTAAGGATACCTCAGAAGTAGTGTCCTATGTCCCACCATGCCTCATATCCAAATATGGTATTACTAGGGTGTTTGGAGTGAATCCGCCATTTGTGTTCAAGTTGCCCTCTTTCAGAATGCAAACCTTACAAAACTAATACATGTTTACACACATTGGTTAACAAATTAGTAAATGGAGATTAGCAAAAACCAAAAAAACAAAAGCAGGAAAAGTCACCCATATTTCAACTACCCAGAGACAGATACTCCTAGCCTCTTGGTGTATAGCTTTTCAGATTTTATGAATAAATAAATAACAGGTAAACAAATACATGAAAAAAATACCACTTTTGATGCTGTTTTAAATGTTTGCCTATTTTTTGAACCTTTTGTTTGCTTCCAGTATTTTGTTGTCATATATGCAAAGAGATAAACATCATTCTAGTTACATATTTTTTGCGAAGATTTATTATTATCTCTTTAGTATAAATTCCTGGAGTAGTAGTTTTTCTGACCGAAGTATATATTCATATATAAAAGGTTTCCAAATTGCCCTCTGAAATAATTCTAAAGCTTATACTCCCAAGCCATGTACGAGAATTCCCATCAGTGCATAACTCTGCTGAAGAAAGTTTATGTGATCAAGTGCAAACCCATTTTCTCTTTGAAAATAATTTATTCCTTCTATAATAGACATTTTATTGTTATTGTTTGACTGCTGGGGACTGTTTGTTTTTCTTCCTATGGGCAAATACTATTTTGATTTTCCACGCTAGGAGTATGTTTCACATCGGGGTGAATGACTTTTCCGTTTTCCAGGACTGAGCATGTGGTTCCTGTGAACACATCAGTGTATATGATATTCTCATCCTCTGTGGCTAAGCAGGTCACCAACCTGAGTTTTTGTATTAATTTTGGGATTTTACTAGAATGAGAGAAAAGAAGAATTTCTTTCTCTCTCTCTCTCTCTAAAATTTTTAAAACAACAGAAAATTTTAGAGCAGAAAATGGAAGCAGAAAAGGAGAACTGGGGAGAGGAAGAGAGGGACAAAAGGGGCAAGGTAGTTTAGCTGTTTCTGAAGCCCAAACTACTACTGGACTTCCAAACACTTCCATTGTTGAATATACACCTTCCCTGTACTTTTTATATTACAGGCACAAATTCAGTTGTTTTTAAGTTTTATAATCATTATTCAGTCATCTGGGATGTACTATTAAGCTTTCAAAGTAAAATAAGTATTTGTTAGTCATCACAAATATTTGGAACCAAATGAACACATTTGCCATTTTCTTAACACTTACCACTACAAAATGATTACTATTTTATTACAAAAAGCTTCACACAAGAGTAAGTTGTTTTCTCCTTGAGAAAGAAGGAGAATAGTCATAAGAGAAAACTTTCATATTTTATACCTTGCCCACCTTTGAGCTTTGATTGTATTAGCAGTCTAACGGTGACAAGTGATTTGGGTTCCCCTGATCACCTCATTAATCACATTAATGATGTGAGACACCGAAAGGAAGGAGAGAAATCATTTGCCTTATTGTTTAATGTCTTTTTATTAGGGGCCCCAATCAAGGAGTTTTAAAGACATTGACAGGGAAAACAAATAGGAAGTTGATATTAATTCCACTGAAAGTAATAATGAAGCAACCAGATTTAAATCAAGGTAGCAGAAACCCGGTGGGACCTCAAATAACAAGGTGTTGGAATTCAAGTTACTTTTTGCGTGAGTAAAATTACTTTAATCCAGGAGTAGCAAGAGCAGGTAGAGGCTGGGGGAGGAAACAGATTATGTTTTAATTATCAATGTTTAAATTACTTTTTAGGGAAACAACAGGTTGGAGAAAGATCATTGTTTGAAAAGATGAGCATTAACTCTGAATTGATATTTATTTGCACAACTCATTCCTAGGCTTGATGGGCTCCAAAATTTATTATTGCACTTAATATGAAGAGAGGATCATCTCTCTTTGAGAGTGACTCAAGATTATACTCAGGGACAAGAATAACTGCTACAGGTCAATGTTGAAGAGAAGTTGAAAACCATGCCACAACACAGCCCATTTTTCTTTTCTTTTTAAAGATATTTTCAACTTTTATTTTAAATTCATGGGGTACAAATGCAGGTTCGCCACATGGTTATGATGCTGAAGTTTGGGGTATGTTTGGTCCTGTCACCCAGGTACTGGGTGTAGTACCCAACAGTTAGTTTTCAGCCTCTGCCCAACTCCCTCTCTCTTCCCTCTATTAGTACCTAGTGTCTGTTGTTGCCCTCTTTATGTCCATGAGTACTCAGTGTTTAGCTCTCACTTATCAGTGAGAACATGCAGTATTTGGTTTTCTGTTCTTGTGTTCATATGCTTAGAATAATGGCCTCTAGCTGCATCCATGTTGTTGCAAAGGATGTGATTTCATTCTTTTCTATGGGCACATGGTATTCCATGGTACATACACACCACAGTTTCTTTATCCAATATGCTGTTGATGAGTATCTAGGTTGATTTCATGTCTTTGCTATCTTGAATAGTGCTGTAATGAACATATGACAGAACATCTTTCTGATAGCCAACAAGAAATTTGAACTTCAGATATGTGTGGTATCTGGCTGATGACATATAGAGTTGGTTTAATTTGATTAAAGAAAAGAATGAGTGCAAAAGTGCTAAAACATACATTAGTATAACATTCAATTAAATGCTGGGGAGCCAGTTGTCAACAAGTAAATGATCCCACTGAAAAATGTAAAAATACATGACATGTACTTTTGATTTTACTCATTCTTTGTAGACAGCAATCAAGGACACTGGAGGTATTTTAACCTCTTGCTGATTACAACAATCAGATTTTGGCTTAATTATGTTTTGTATCTTATACCAAGAGAGTGTACATAATACGTGCCAAGTACTGCACTGGGTTCAGAAAACCATGCCAGTACTGAACAAACAAAATTTTCCTTTAGTTTTTCTTCCTTAGAAAGCCACTATATACTTCATTCATTCATTTCTTAACAAATATTCTAGACAGTCTTGTAGAAAATAAGACTCTAATGATAAACATGATAATCAAGTTTCCTATCCTCTTGGAATTTATATACTTGTAGGGACAAAAACACGGTAAGCAGGTAAATGAGATATTTTCTAATGTAGATAAAAACCGTGAGAAACACAGAGTTGACTAAGGTATGCAGTTAAGTATAAGAGAAACATGGAGAGTTGACTAAGATATGAAGTTGTGCAAATTTAAGGAACATCTCTTTGAACAAGTAAGATTTGAATTGAAGCCCAAATAATAAGAAGTTAGCTCTGTAGAGACTTGGTGAAGAAAGATTATTTCATGTAGAGGAAAGTGAGTGCAAAGTTAGAATAAACTTTGAAATTTTGAGGGAACAGTGTCAGGATATGAGGCTTGACAAAGAGGCAAGTGCAATCCATGCAGAGCGTTTTAGAAAATGGAAAGATTATACTTTATTCATAGCATAATTTATCTATTTCATGATAGTCCTCTCTTTTCTTTAAAATGAAAATGATATTACAAAACAAAGAGCTCAATGTTATTTTTATAAGTGTGGTGTTAGGTTACATTTTCAGCTAAGTAAATTAGGAACATCCATATACTTGATACATCACAGAACCTACCTATTGTGAGTTAATCTAGTTACTCCTATACCACATCACAGAGGTAACATGCCATTGTAGTATTGGTTATACAACTTAATCATTAACCAACAGCTGAAAGTTGTTTACAGTGATTGATATTAAATATCTCCTTCTGACTTTAAGCCATTGATCGAAAGTCACTTAGGACAGGCATAAGGTGGCTAATTAGGAAACTTTGGGAGAACTTTCTGCTTCATTACAGTTTGGGAAACACATTTTGGATTCTGATAATTTTTGAAAAGTTTTTCAAAATTATTTTTATTTTCATACTTCACCACAGGGTTCTTTCCTGTTTTTCAGATGCTTCTAGAATAAGAGATTCTGAGATCCCTTTCCAAGAGTCTGCAAAAAAGCAACCCAGACACTCTTTCTTTCTGAATGCCAGGTTCTACATCATCTACTTCCAGTCTAGATCTTGTGCATCTGTAGTATCAGTAAATCACTGGTTTTAACATCTTTGATATCCTTTAGAAGATAGATTGCTTCTGGAATAAACAACAAATCAATGTACTTTGTAATGGTTCCTCAGATGCTTAGTTTGGGGACGTCAAGACCTGACAGCTGGTAACATGTTCTTCTGTTGTTGTTGTTACTATAACGGGTGGGAACCAGGTTTTACTGTATTCTGTATCCCTGTATCTTTGTTTCTTAGTATGGTGTGGCACATAACCTTGCAATAACTGATGCAAATTATGAGGTTTTTTTCTTCCAGTTGTAATTAAGTATAATTGATAAAAATCATATGTATTTAAGGTATACCACATGATGTTTTGGCATATATATACATCGTGAAATGATTGTGATACCACAATCAAGCTAATTAACATGTCCATCACTCACCATTTCTTTTGTGAGGACATTTAGATCTACTCTCCCAGCAAATTTCAAGTATGCAATATAGTATTCTTAGCTATAGTAACAATGCTATACATTAAACTCCAGAATTTATCCATGCTGCATAAGTAAAACTTTGTACCCTTTGATCAACATCTCCCATTTTCCTCATCACTCCTTCTACATCCCCTGGAAACGACCATTCTACTATTTCTATGATTTGATTTTCTTTTTTATATTCTATATAAAAGCAAGATCATGCCCTATTTGCCTTTCCCTGTTTGGCTTATTTCATTTAGCATTGTGTCTTCCAGGTGCAATAGACACCAATAAAATAAAATCAGGGGGACTTAAATACCCCACTTTAAACAACGAATAACATGGGAAACAAGGAAATCAATAAGGATCAGTGGAATTGAACAACACTATACACCAAATGGCCATAACAGACATTTACAGAACATTCTATCCAGCAGCTGCTGAATACACATTCTTTTAAAATGCATATAAAACATTTTCTGGGATAGCTCATGTGTTAGGTGACAAAAAAACTCTTAATAAATTCAAGAAATGGAAACATATCAAATTTTTTTTCTGACCCATAGTATCTAAAATCAGAAATCAATACCAGGAAGAAAAATAGAAAATTCACAAATATGCAGACAACAAACAACATACTCCTAAACAACCAATGGGTCAAATTAAAAAAATCAAAAGGGAAATTAAAAAATATCTTGAGATAAACATAAAGAAACACAATATGTAGAAACTTACTGGATGCAGTGAAAGCAGTTATAAGAAGGAATTTTATAGTGGTAAATGACTACAATAAAAAAGAAACATCCCAAATAAACAACCTAACTTTGCACCTAAAGGAACTAGAAAGAGGAGCAAACTAAGCCTTAAACTAAGTTAGCAGAAGGAAGAAAATCATGATCAGAGCAGAAATAAGTAAAACAGAGACCAGAAAAGTTCAGTGAAACTAAGAGTTGGTTTTTTGAAAAGATAAACAAAGTTAACAAACCTTTAGCTAGATTAAACTTAAAAAAAAAAAAACAGAGAAGACTCAAATAAGAAATGAAAGTGAAGACATTATAATTGATACCACAGAAATACAAATGATTATGAGATTGCTCTGAACAATCATATACCAACAAATTACATAACCCAGAAGAAATGGATAACTTCCTTGAAACATACAGCTACCAAGACTGAATCATAAAAACATACAAAATCTGAACAGGTTAATAATAAGCAAAGGGATTGTATCAGTAATCAAAAACTTCCTCAAAAAGAAAACCCAGGGCTTGACAGCTTCACTGATGAATTCTACCAGACATTTACAGAAGAGTTAGCCAATTAATCTTAAAGTGTTCCAAAATATTAAAGAGGGGGAACTACTTTCAACCTTATTTTACCAAACAAGTACTACCTTGATACTGAAGATAGACAAGGACGCTACAAGAAAAGAAAATTACAGCTAATATTTCTGATGAATATAGCTGCAAAAATCATCAACAAAATATTAGCAAATGGAATTCAACATCACACTGAAGTGATGATTTGCATCATGTAATGTCAGAATATGAGTACCCAGGGGTAATGAGTTTTATTTCTTTTGTTGTCATTGTTTGAAGTAATGCAAAAACTAGTTGGTATTGGCTGCCTAGCTTGAAATGTCCTTCTCATTAGAAGATTTTGAATGCTTAAAGTATTTGAATGATTGCTAGTATATTTATTATAAAACATGTGTAAGTGATTGGCTCTGCCTTTATCCCAGGAAATAGCAGCTACCTCTAAACGAAAAGGTTTTGGCTAATGATGCAAAACTCCATAGAAATCTTCATTAGTCCTTTTGACAGAAACTTCAGTGTCAGTCAATGTAGTCTTGTCTTAAAGCCCAGACTGGGAAGATATCCTGCCCTGGAAACCTAAGACTGCTACCCATTGGTTTCTAAGTCCACCTCAACTGATACTCATATAATAGGAACATAAGTGTATAGCTATGTGCAAAAACATTTTTACCTTTCTTAGAAGCTGGTGCTTAGGGGAATAGATGCTGACAACAGGCACAGTCTATACTTGGAATTTCCATTACTCACCGTGAATATTGACTGAATCGTGCTGGCATGTAGGAGGAGAACCTATGACATGAATGCAGGGAATTGTACCTTGATAATTCCCTTTGAAGGGAAACCTGACATATGGGAACCCTTGCTACAGACTTGTTCGAGAAATAATACCCAGGCTCATAGAAAGGATGATTTTACCAGTAGAAGCAGATCGTCTCTCTGTTGCCTAAGCTAGCAGCTTGGGAAAACCGTGTTACATCCTAAACACACCGAGGGTCTTTAAGTAATCTCTACATAATTGTATTTATGTTTAGAGGCAGAGAGACAGAAAAGGCAAAGACAACAGTCCACTTCTCCTCTAATCTCCAATTTGAACACATAGGTATGTGGCTGGTAATTTAAGAAATAATTCTATCATTGCAATACCTGAGGTCTTGTGCTAGGGGGAACCATGGAGTAGAGTTGGATCTAGATGGGCAATGGCAATATGTGTTTTATTTTTTTTAAATCTTTCCTTCCTTTGCATTTTTCCAGAAATGAGCATGAATTACATTTCAAATAAAAAAGATATATTTAAAATTATATTCAGCATTTTCTGGGAACAAGTTTCAGCTACTATCTTTTACTCTCCTTCCTTTTCCAAAGGATTGAGTCCTGGGAGAATGCAAGGATTTTGAGACCTTATCTACTCGTTTAAAAACATTCTTGAGATCCATCACAAGTAGCAGCTGTTATAAGAACTTCTACTCTTTTGAACACCGAATCCACTGTGATAAACTTCATTTATCCTCCTTTTTGTGAACAGTACAGATCCATCTATCCCTTGTAGTGTGATTTGCTGTCTTATTTCATGACTCTGGATTGTTGCTTTTAGAGTGCTTAGAAAATGAATTTATTCTATAATGTTGTTTGTCGTGTTTCTCCTTTTTTAAGTTACTGTTCTAACGTATTCTTTGGTGTCTAAAATAACTCTTTGTCTGCTCAACGTAACTCTTGACTTCTCCTTTGTACTTGCCAACCATTTTATATTGGTAATTTGTGTAGGTCTATGCTAAGAGCCTCTTTGAAGAGAAAGTAAATTATAACTGCTTTGAACTCCCATCAAATCAAAACTTGTTATTTGAAATTCTGCCTGTGATTTCACTTTTACTAAACCATGGACAGTTTTGGCATAGTTGTCTTAATTTTTTCCAGTCAATGAAAATTTGGGATAAACGGAGTGATCCTTTTTGTTTTCCATTTCTAATGATGCATTTATTTAACTGGTGAAAATTGTCACAGAGTTTTAGAATAACAGATTTGGATGGGACCTCAGAGACCATGTGGTTCAACCCTCTCATTTGTCATGTTGAGGTAAATGATCCTCAGAGCTCAAACACATGGTGACTGAACTAAAACTAGAATCCAGAGCTCTGATCTCCAGGTCCATATATAGCTTTCCTACTATATCTAGTTTATTTTACTCTGAATGGGAGATACAGTTTTATTTCCTAATTTTCAAAACAAAGTGAAATAAGGACTGCAATCTCGATTTATCAGGGAGATGTTGGTTGCAAACAATAGAACCTGACTTTGGCTATTTAAGGCAAAAGAGAATTTGCTGAAAGGTTATCAGAAGCTCACTTAATTCTTTAGCACAGGGCTTCAAAATAAGGAGTAATTAGTGAAACTCAGAAGGAGAAACAGCATGTTTATTGAGCCAGATAGCCGTAATGTTCCCCTAAGCTTGACTAAGCTTTAGACAAGTTTCTTCTGACTATAGGTCTTTGACCTTTTCTTAAGAGTATTTACTTTTAAAAACTTGCAACTATAAATTCTGCCCCTTTAAGATGTAAATCTTTTCCCAGCCTCCTGCCAGTTTTGGAACCCAGTGATGTCTTTCTGAAGGACCCAGGAGCTGTCCCTTTGAAATATAATTTACAAAAAAAAAAAAAAAAAAAAAAGACAGCCTCCTAACTCCCAGTCTCTGTGGGAGAGTAGGAGCTTAACTTCAATAAGAGACAATTAGCAAACACAGATGGACTAATTACATTGGCCAATCTCCCACCTAAAGTCCTCCAGAAGTATCTACTGGCTCACTCAGGACTTAAAAATTCTCACCCATTTGTTATAACAGAGTTAAGTTCAACCTCTTTCGTGTGTGTGTGTGTGTGTGTGTGTGTGTGTGTGTGTGTGTGTGTGTGTGTGTGTGTGTGTGTATACATTCCCAGGATTGGAAGAGGTGCTTGCTTTCCTTAAATACAATGTATTGCTGGCAATCTGATACATTTTTGACCCCAGTGTATGTATGCACACACACACACACAGACACACACACACACACATGACTGCCTCAAAAATTCTACTCTCAAGAACATTTCTATGGAAATACCCAAGTAGACATGCAAAGATTTACACACAAGCATTATCAAAGCATTGCTTATAATTATATAGGCCTGCAAACAAGTAAAAGTTTATGTTTTTTGAAGGACATTTAGTGATTATAAATACGATAAATGGTTCTTTGGGGAAAAAAGGAGGTTTACAAAAATGTATACTTAGGGAGAAAAATAGCAACATATTCAGGATTGGCATTTTCACATGCTGGAATTGCTGTCACTTTTTAATGCTATTTTTCATACTGCTGGGTGTTCTTCCAAAATTAATACAGTACATACGAAACAAATTCTCTGAAAGATATCATTTCAATTTTGCCCAGGGTTGGATTTGAATATAACATTGATTTTAAATGCAGAATCTTATGGTCAGCCACTGAAGTTTTTTTAACTTTCAATGTAGAGTTTACATTGCATGTAATAAGAACTCATTTATAACTCACAGCCTGTAGATGAAGAAACTGAGGCCAGATAGTCTGAGTAACTTGTTCATGTGCTTACAAGTGGAACATTCCTGTCTCACTTGGAATATTACTAAGCCACTAAAATCTGCCTAAATACTGTTGGTTCTCCATTCAGCAGTTAGACTGGACATTTGAAAATCTAAGTCCTAGAATGAAACACAATCAGACTTCTCATCATGCTCAGTAACATCCACAACCCTTACCGTGGACAAGCTATCTGCTTACCTCATCTTGTACAATACTCAGTCTAGTCACAGTGGCTTTCTCATGCTCCTTAGATCTGCCAAGGTTATTCCTCTTGAGGACATAGGTGCTTTTCTAGGAAAAAAGCACCTTAGACTCCCCTTTCTGGGAATACTCTTCTATTAGATTTTAAAATGGCCCACTTCCCTATCTTCATTCAAATTTTTGCTCAAATGCTTTATCCTTGAAGAGGCCTTCCCTGACTACTTTATCACATCCAGTCTCGTCTCTCCATCACGGCTCCGTTATTATCATTATTATTATTATTTTTTTGAGATGGAGTCTTGCTCTGTCACCAGGCTGGAGTGCAGTGGCACAATCTCGGCTCACTGCAACCTCCGCCTCCTGGGTTCAAGCAATTCTTCTGCCTCAGCCTCCCGAGTAGCTGGGACCACAGGTGTGTGCCACCATGCCCGGCTAAATTTTGTATTTTTAGTAGAGATGGTGTTTCACCGTGTTGGCCAGGATGGTCTCGATCTCTTGACCTTGTGATCCACCTGCCTCAGCCTCCCAAAGTGCTGGGATTACAGGTGTGAGCCACCGTGCCCGGCCGCCTCCCTTATTATTATAGATTCATATCATTATTTTAATAACATGGATTGCTCTACTCTGTGCTTAGTTGTTTGTCTGTCTTCACTCCTAGAATGTAAGCCCCATAAGGATAAATATTTTATCTTGCTCTATACAGTATCCCTAGTATCTGAGTGACTGAGATATAGTATAAACTCAATAAAATGTGTTGAATAAATGTATCAATGACAGAATCCATGTTTTTTTGACCCCAAATAATATGTTCTTTTCATTCTACATCAATCAGAATAATTATATGGTCATAGATTATTTTAGATATGTATCAGTTAATAGTGTATTAGAATATGCTTTTCATAATTCTCCATTAAAACTAGAACATCAAGCTGTTATTTATAAAATAGTTGTGCATATAGCACAAGAACACAAGAACAGAAAATCAAACACCGCATGTTCTCACTTATAGGCGGGTGTTGAACAATGGGAACACATGGACACAGGGAGGGGGGGTATCACACACTGGGGTCTGTCGGGGGGGAAAAAAGGGGAGGGATAGTGGGGGGGTGGGGGAGTTGGGGAGGGATAGCATGGGGAGAAATGCCAGATATAGGTGATGGGGAGGAAGGCAGCAAATCACACTGCCATGTGTGTACCTATGCAACAATCTTCCATGTTCTTCACATGTACCCCCAAACCTAAAATGCAATAAAAAAAAAAATTAAAAAAAAAAAAAGAAAGTTAAAATACCTTAAATTATTGATAATTCTATTTTCTGAGTTTACTTCAGAGAAGAGAACATTTATACTCACCAGAAACTCAGTTTAGTTTATCTATAACATTTTATTACAATTTATTTTTGCCTACTGCTGCAGCTCTGCTATGAATAAAAATAAGTAATTAAGTAGTAAACTATTTATAATGTATTTTAGCCATTAGTAAACTGTAAGTATTCAAAGCATCATCAGTATGAAAGTGTATGATGATGGAAAAGTTTAGCATGCCATTTACAGTAAATTATGCAGCACTTTAAAGCAAAGCGAATGTTTCAGTAATGTGTTGATGATTCTTGGATATAATGTCAAGTGACTGAAATGATGGTAGGTGGGCAATGAGAAATGAGTTTGAAGCTGATGAGTTCTTGATATTTCATCATTTGCCCTTTTATTGCTCTTAGTATTCAAAATTCAATTTGAGTTACATCTTTAAATAATTAAGAACTATCTCATTTCTAAGTGATATATATTCTATTTTCATTATTCCATTTCAAGTCTTAGCTTTAATAAAAATTATCTTTGACCAACATCTCCATTTAGACAAGAGGAATAGGATGTGGTGATCTATTATACGTCATGGTAACTATAGTTAATAATAATGTATTATGTATTTCAAAATAGCTTAAAAATAGCTTTTAAGTGTTCTCACCATAGAGTAATGTGTAGTATTTGAGGTGATGGGTATGAACCATACCCGTAGAAGATGGCTAACTTAATAAATGTGTGTGTTCTGGCTGCTCCACCAACAGGCTGGCCCCCATCTCTCTCCCTTGTGTGGGTCTCCCTTTCCCTGAGACACAATGATATTGAAATTAGGTCAATTAATAACCCTACAATGGCCTTTCAGTGTTTAAGTGAAAGAAAGATGTCTCTCACTTTAATTCAAAAGCTTAATGGTTAAGCTTAGTGAAGAAGTCATGTGTGATGCTCAGAGAGGCTGGAAGCTAGATCTCTTGCACCAAACAGTTAACCAAGTTGTGAATGCAAAGGAAAAGTTATTGAAGGAAGTTTAAAGGACTACTCCAGTGAACGGATAAATGCTAAGAAGAGAAAATAGCCTTATTGCTGATACGATGAAAATTTTCATGGTGGACATAAGATCAGACCAGCCATAACATTCCCTTAACCCAAGACCTAATCCAGAGCAAGATTCTAACTCTTCAATCTATGAAGGCTGAGAGAGGTGAGAAAATGCAGAAGAAACATTGGAGGCTAGCAGAGGTCAGTTCTTAAGATAAGAAGCCTTCTGTATTACATAAAAGTGGAAGGTAAAGCAGTAAAGGCTGATATAGAAGCTGCAGCAAGTTATCTAGAAAATCTAGCTGCGATCATTAATGAAGGTGGCTGCACTAAATAATATATTTTCGATATAGATAAACCATCCTCCTATGGAAAGAAGATAACATCTAGAATTTTCGTAATTAGAAAGGAGAAGTCAGTGCCCGGCTTCAAAGTTTCAAAGACCAAACTTACTCTTTTGTTAGGGACGAAGGCAGCTAGTGAATTTAAGTTGAAGTCAGTGCTGATTTACCCCTCTAAAAATCCAATAGCGCTTCATAATCATGGCAACTCTACTCTGCCTGCACTCTATTAATGAAGCAACAAAGCCTCAACGTTACCACATCTGTTGGCAACATGGTTTACTAAATATTTTGAACCCATAATTGAGGCCTACTGCTTAGAAAAAAAAAGATTTTTTTCAAATTATTACTGACCATTGACAGTAACCCTGGTCACCCATGAGCTGTGATGGAGATATACAAGAATATTAATGTTGTTTTCATGCCTGCTAACACACATCTATTCTGCAGCCTATGGTGCAAGAAATAATTTTGGCTTTGGAGTCTTATTATTTAAGAAATACATTTTATAAGGCTGTAGCTGCCATATAGTAATTCCTCTGATGGACAAAGTAAATTGAAAACCTTCTGGAAAGGACTCACGATTCCAGATGTCATTGAGAACATTTGTGATTCATGAGTGGAGGTCAAAATAGCAATATTAATAGGAGTTTAGAAGAAGCATATTCCCACTTTCAAAAATGACTGAGGGGTTCAGGACTTCAGTGGAAGAAGTAACTGCAGATGTGGTGTAAATGGGTAGGAAACTAGAATTAGAAGTGGAGTCTGAAGATGCTACTGAATTGCTGCAATCTCATTATAAAATGTGAACTGATGAGGAGTTTCTTCTTGTGGTTGAGCAAGGAAAGCGGTTTCTAGAGAAGAAATCTATTCCTGGTGAAGATGCTGTGAACATTATTGAAATGACAAAATATTTAGAGTATTACATAAACTTAATTGATAAAGCATCAGCAGCATTTGAGAGACTTGGTGTTGGTTTTGAAACAAGCTCCACTATAGGTAAAATGCTGTTAAACAGCATCACATGGGATGGAAAGAAAGTTTTCATTAAAGGAAGAGTCAATCAAGTGTCAAATTTTTTTGCTGTCTTATTTTTAAAAATTGCTGAGCTCAGGATTGCAGCTTCCAGCGAAAGCGCGGAGAGTGAGTGGATGCCACATTTCCAGATGCATTTTTATTGCCCACAGACCAGGAGATTCCCAGGCGGAGGAGCCCCATGGGTTGCCAGCGCAGCTGTTTTGGCCTGTGAGGCTGTTTGACTGGCGCAGCTATTTTGCCGGTGTCCCCGGCACGGTGGTTCTCTGTACAAAATACACGGGTCCAGGTGCCATTTTAGCTGCTGATTGGAGCTCCTGGGAGACAGAGTCGCCCATTCATCTGATTAAAAAGGGGACTGAAACAGGTAGCCAGGCCAGGAGATTCCCGGGCAAAAAAGCGCCACGAATCTCAGTGCCACTGTTTCAGCTGGCGCAGTGGGTCACCGCATGGGAAATCACACAGAACCTGGTGCTTTTTCAACAGGTGACTAGAACATCTGGGAAAGAGTGGACCGTTCAACTGAGAAAAAAAAAAAGGGCTCTGAGGCAGGGAGCAAGGTGATCAGGCTCACCTGGTCCCACCCCCACAAAAAAAAACAGCAATCGGAAACGCTATGGATTGAGAGTTTCACAGCAAGCACAGCTGAATCTGGGATGGTCCAGATCTGTGGGGGGAGGGGCATCTGCCATTACTGAGGCAGTCCACCACTACGGAGGTAGTTTGCCATTGCCAAGGCAGCCCGCCATTGCCGAGGCAGCGTGCCATTACAGAGAGAGTCCGCCATTATAGAGGTGGGCCGCCATTGCCCAGGCAGTTCTAACTATACCTGTATAAACAGGACGGCAGGGAAGTTCACATGGCAGCTGGGCGGAGCCCACAGCAGCTCAGCAAAGCCTCTGCAGGCAGACAGTGACTAGGCTCCCTCCTTGCTGGGCAGGGCAGCCCTGAAAAAAGGCAGCAGCACAACAGAAACTCATAAATAAAGCCCTAACTCCCTAGGACAGAGCACCTGGGGAAAAAAAAAGGCGTTTATGAGTTCTGCTGCAGCAGACTTAAACATACCTGCCCAGCAGCTCTGAGTGAACAATGGAGCTCACAGCTCAGCACTTGAGCTCCTGTAAAGGACAAACTGTCTCCTCAAGCAGCTCCCTGACCCCTGTATAGCCAAAGAGTCACCTCATAAAGGAGAGCTCAGACTGACATCTGGCGGGTATCCTTCTGGGACAAAGATAGCAGAAGAAGAAACTGGCAGCAACCCTTACTCTTCTGTAGCCACTGTAGGTGATCCCCAGGCAAACAAGGCCTGGAGTGGACCTCAGCAGGCCTACAGCAGAGGGGCCAGACTGTTAGAAGGAAAACTAAGAAACAAAGAAATAACTTCATCATCAACAAACTGGATGTCCACTCAGAGACCCAATCTGAAAGTCAACAACTACAAAGACAACAGGTGAATAAATCCATAAAGATCGGAAGAAACCAGCACAAAAAGGATGAAAACACCCCGAAATCAGAATGCCTCTCCTCCTACAAGGGATCACAACTCCTCACCAGCAAGGGAACAAGGCTGGATAGAGAATGAGTGTGATGAATTGACAGAATCAGGCTTCAGAAGGTGGGTAATAAGAAACTTCCGTGAGCTAAAAGAACATGTTCTAACCCAATGCAAAGAAACTAAGAACCTTGAAAAAAGATTTGATGAAATGCTAATGAGAATAAACAACTTAGAGAGGAATATAAGTGAATTGATGGAGCTGAAAAACACAACACAGGAACTTCGTGAAGCATACACAAGTTTCAACAGCCAACTTGACCAAGCAGAAGAAAGGATATCCGAGGTCGAAGATCAACTCAATGAAAGCAAACAAGAAGGCAAGATTAGAGAAAAAAGGGTAAAAAGGAATGAACAAAGTCTCCAAGAAATATGGGACTATGTGAAAGACCTAATCTACATTTGATAGGTGTACCTGAATGTGACAGAGACAATGAATCCAAGCTGGAAAATACTCTTCAGGATATTATCCAGGAAAACTTCCTCAACCTAGCAATGCAGGCCAATATTCAAGTCCAGGAAATACAGAGAACACCACAAAGATATTCCTCAAGAAGAGCAACCCCAAGGCACATAATTGTCAGATTCACCAGGGTTGAAATGAAGGAAAAAATGCTAAGGGCAGCCAGAGAGAAAGGCTGGGTTACCCACAAAAGGAAGCCCATCAGACTCACAGCAGATCTCTCAGCAGAAACCCTACAAGCCAGAAGAGTGGGGGCCAATATTCAACATCCTTAAAGAAAAGAACTTTCAACCCAGAATTTCATATCCAGCCAAACTAAGATTCATAAGTGAAAGAGAAATAAAAGCCCTTACAAACAAGCAATTGCTCACAGATTTCATCACCACCAGGCCTGCTTTACAAGAGCTCCTGAAAGAAGCACTAAACATAGAAAGGAACAACCAGTACCAGCCGCTCCAAAAATGTATCAAATGGTACAGAGCATTGACACATTGAAGAAACTGCATCAACTAATGGGCAAAACAACCAGCGAGCATCAAAATGGCAGGATCAAATTCACACATAACAATATTAACCCTAAATGTAAATGTGCTAAATGCCCCAATCAAAAGACACAGACTGGCAAATTGGATAAAAAGCCAAAACCCATCAGTGTGCTGTATCAGGGAAATCCATCTCACATGCAAGGATACACAAAGGCTCAAAATAAAGGGATGGAGGAAGATTTACCAAGCAAATGGAGAGCAAAAAAAAAAAAAAAAAAAAAGCAGGAGGTGCGATTCTCGTCTCTGATAAAATAGACTTTAATCCAACAAAGATCAAAAGAGACAAGGAAGGAATTACATAATGGTAAGAGGATCAATGCAACAAGAAGAGCTAACGATCCTAAATATATACGCACCCAATACAGGAGCACGCAGATACATAAGGCAAGTTCTTAATGAGTTCCAAAGAGACTTAGACTCCCACACAATAATAGTGGGAGACTTGAACACCCCATTGTCAATATTAGACAGATCAACGAGACAGAAAATTAACAAGGATATCCAGGACTTGAACTCAGACCTGGACCAAGCAAACCTAATAGACATTTACAGAACTCTCCACATCAAATCCACAGAATATACATTCTTCTCAGCACCACATCACACCTACTCTAAAATTGACCACATAATTGCAAGTAAATCACTCCTCAGCAAATGAAAAAGAATGGAAATCATAACAAACAGTCTCTCAGACCACAGTGCAATTAAGTTAGAACTCAGAATTGAGAATCTAACTCAGAACCACACAGCTTCATGGAAACTGAACAACTGACTCTTGAATGTTGACTGGATAAACAATGAAATGAAGGTGGAAATAAAGATGTTCTTTGAAACCAATGAGAAGGAAGACACAACATACCAGAATCTCTGGGACACATTTAAAGCAGTGTCTCGAGGAAAATGTATAGCAATAAATGCCCACATGAGAAGCAAGGAAAGATCTAAAATCGACACCCTATTGTCAAAATTGAAAGAGCTAGAGGAGCAAGATCAAAAAAGCTCAGAACCTAGCAGAAGACAAAAAATAACTAAGATCAGAGCAGAACTGAAGGAGACAGAGACACAAAAAACCCTTCAAAAAGTCAATAAATTCAGGAGCTGGTTTTTCAAAAAGTTCAACAAAATAGACCACTAGCCAGATTAATGAAAAAGAAGAGAGAAGAATCAAATAGATTCAATAAAAAACGATAAAGGGGGTATCACCACAGATTCCACAGAAATATAAACCATCATCAGAGATTATTACAAACATCTCTATGCACATAAACTAGTAAACCTGGAAGAAATGGATACATTCCTGGATACTTGCATCCTCCCAGGCCTAAACCAAGAAGAATCAAAATCCTGAATAGACCAATAACAAGGTCTCAAGTTGAGGCAGCAGTTAAGCGCCTACCACCCAAAAGAAGCCCAGGACCAGATGGGTTCACAGCTGAATTCTACCAGACACACAGAGAGGAGCTGGTACCATTCCTTCTGAAACTATTCCAAACAAAAAGAGGGAATCCTTCCCAAATCATTTTATGAGACCAACATCATCCTGATACCAAAACCCGGCAGAGACTCAGCAAGAAAAGAAAATTTCAGGCCAATATCGATGATGAACATAGATGCAAAAATCTTCAATAAAATACTGGCGAACCGATTGCAACACCACGTCAAAAAGCTTATCTACCATGATCAGGTAGGCTTCATCCCGGGGGATGCAAGGCTGGTTCAACATACGCAAGTCTATAAATGTAATTCACCACATAAACAGAACCAAAGACAAAAGCCACATGATTATCTCAATTGATGCAGAGAAGGCCTTTGACAAAATTCAACAGCCCTTTATGCTAAAAACCCTCAATAAACTAGATATTGACGGAACGTATCTCAAAATAATAAAAGCTATTTAGGACAAACCCACAACCAATATCATACTGAATGGGCAAAAACTGGAAGCATTCCCTTTGAAATCTGATACTAGGCAAGGATGTCCTCTCTCACCACTCCTATTCAATATAGTATTGGAAGTTCTAGCCAGAGCAATCAGGCAAGAAAAAGAAATAAAGAGTATTCAAATAGGAAAGGAGGATGTCAAATAGTCTCTATTTGCAGACGACATGATTGTATATCTAGAAGACCCTATCGTCTCAGCCCAAAATCTCCTGAAACTGATAAGCAACTTCAGCAAAGTCTCAGGATACAAAGTCAATGTGCAAAAATCACAAGCATTCCTATACACCAATAACAGTCTTAAAAAGAGTGAAATCAACAATCAACTGCTATTCACAATTGCTACAAAGAGAATAAAATACCTAGGAATACAACTAACAAGGAATGTAAAGGACCTCTTCAAGAGAACTACAAACAACTGCTCAACGAAATAAGAGTACACAAACAGATGGAGAAACATTCCGTGTTCATGGTTAGGAAGAATCAGTATTGTGAAAATGGCCATACTGCCCAAAGTAATTTACCGATTCAGCGCTATCCCCATCAAGTTACCAATGACCTTCTTCACAGAACTGGAAAAAAACACCTTAAACTTTATATGGAACCAAAAGAGAGCACACATAGCCAAGTCAATTCTAAGCAAAAAGAACAAAGTGGGAGGCATCATACTACTGGACTTCAAACTATACTACAAGGCTACAGTAATCAAAACAGCATGATACTGGTACCAAAATAGAGATATAGACCAATGGAACCAAACAGAGGCCTCGGAGGCAACAGAACACATCTACAATCATCCGATCTTTGACAAACCTGACAAAAACAAGCAATGGGGAAAGGAGTCCCTGTTTAATAAATGATGTTGGGAAAACTGGCTAGCCATGTGCAGAAAGCATAAACTGGACCCCTTCCTGACACCTTACACTAAAATTAACTCCAGATGGATTAAAGACTTAAACATAAGACCTAACACCATAAAAACCCTTGAAGAAAATCTAGGCAATACCATTCAGGACATAGGCATAGGAAAGGACTTCATGACCAAAACACCAAAAGCGTTGGCAACAAAAGCCAAAATAGACAAATGGGACCTAATCAAACTCCACAACTTCTGCACAGCAAAGGAAACAGTCATTAGAGTGAATCAGGAAGCAACAGTATGGGAAAAAATTTTTGCAGTCTACCCATCTGACAAAGGGCTGATATCCAGAATCTACAAAGAACCACAGATTTACAAGGAAAAAACGACAAGCCCATTCAAAAGTGGGCGAAGGATATGAACAGACACTTTTCAAAAGAAGACATACATGAGGCCAACAAACATATGAAAAAATGCTCATCATCACTGGTCATTAGAGAAATGCAAATCAAAACTACATTGCGATACCATCTCACGGCAGTTAGAATGGCGATCATTAAAAAATCAGGAGACAGCAGATACTGGAGAGAATGTGGAGAAATAGGAACACTTTTACACTGTTGGTGGCAGTGTAAATTAGTTCAACAATTGTGGAAGACAGTGTGGCGATTCCTCAAGGACCTAGATGTAGAAATTCCATTTGACCCAGCAATCCCATTACTGGGTATATAGCCAAAGGATTATAAATTATTCTACTATAAGGACACACGCACATAAATGTTCATTGCAGCACTGTTCACAATAGCAAAGACCTGGAACCAACCCAAATGCCCATCGATGATAGACTGGACAGGGAAAATGTGGCACATATACACCATGGAATATTATGCAGCCATCAAAAACGATGAGTTCGTGTCCTTTGTAGGGACATGGATGAACCTGGAAACCATCATTCTCAGCAAACTGACACAAGAACAGAAAATCAAACACAGCATGTTCTCCTTCATAGGTGGGTGTTGAACAATGAGAGCACATGGACACAGGGAAGGGAGCATCACACACTGGGGTCTGTCAGGGGGAAATAGGGGAGGGACAGCGGGGGGTGGGGAGTTGGGGAGTGATAGAATTGGGAGAAATGCCAGCTATAGGTGATGGGGAGGAAGGCAGTAAATCACACTTCCATGTGTGTACCTATGCAACAATCTGTCATGTTCTTCACATGTACCCCAAAACCTAAAATGCAATTAAGAAAAAAAGAAAAGAAATTCATAATACTGACATTTCAAATACTGTTTAAGCTGACTTGGAGCTATCCTTTTTCTTGTAAAATAACAACAACAACAACAAAAAGTTGCCACAGCTCTTCCGAACCTTAGCAGCTCCTACCTGATCAGTCAGTAGCCATCAGCGCTGAAGTCAGACCATCCACCAACAAAAAGATTATTCACTGAAGGCTCAGATGATAACATTTTTTTAGCAATAAAGTATTTTTAAGTTAACATACATTCTTTTGTAGATATGCTATTATACACTTAATATTCTATAGTATAGTGTAAACTTAACTTTTTTCTTTTCTTTTCTTTTTTTTGAGACAGAGTCTGACTCTGTCGCCCAGGCAGCAGTGCAGTGGTGCAATCTCTGCACTGAAATCCACCTCCTGGTTTCAAGTGGTTCTTCTGCCCCAGCCTCTGAAGTAGCTGAGACTACAGGCGCATGCCACCTTGCCCAGATCTTTTTTTTTTGTTTGCATTTTTAGTAGAGATGGGGTTTCACCATGTTAACCGGGATGCTCTTAATTTCCTCACCTCGTGATCTGCCCGCCTTGGCCTCCCAAAGTGCTGTGATTACAGGCGTGAACCGCCACGCCCAGCCAACATAACTTTTATATGCACTGGGAAAACAAAAAACTTGTGTGATTTGCTGTGTTGTGATGATCTGGAGCTGAACTTGCAATATCTTGCTGGTATGCTTGTATTAATAAAGGCTGTCTGAGAAGACAATTATAAACATGCATCTTTGTTAAGTATTTCCTGTAATTTTGAGTATATGAAAACCTTATGTAAGTAGGTAGTTTTATATATATATATATATATATATATATATATATGCATTATTGCATAATATGTTAGCACTTCTTGGAACAACTGTTTTCCTTAGAAATTTTTTTGGGAAATGCTGATTGAGAAAGATTAGAAGTGTTTGAGACTTCAGCTTCTCATGACATCCAAATTAATTAACTTTCTGGAAATAAAAAGTCTTACAATTTCATTTCACTGCTCTGAAATCAACATGGCATATGCATTAATGCTGACCAAAACACTCATTTTAAACTGGGGAAAGATTAAGAACAAAATCTTAAGATCTAAGTAGAGCTGTGAAATTGGAGGCATCAGTAGGACACTCTATGGTCAGTGTGTTTTAAATGAGAGAAAAAAATCATCTTTTTGCAGCAAAAAGTGCCAGATTGTAGTTTTTGTTTTAGTTTCTTACTCATAGTGGGTTTTGAATTCAGTAGATTGTCAACTAGGCTCATATTTGCAGATTAGGTCATGATGCCCCAAGGTGAAGCACTCACCACTTTGTCACTCATTTATTCAGCAAGTATTTATTAAATGCTTACACTGTACTGGCTGCTGGTTATACATTAGTTAGTAAAACAAAGCCTAGCTCTCACAAAGCTCACAGTCTTGTGGGAAAAACAAGGAATAAGCAAGTAAACAATGTGCACAACATCTAATTAACTGTTGCCATAGATGAAGCATGTGAGAGATAATGCATACATTAATATAAGCTAGATTTAGTCATTCCACAGAGTATATATATTTCAAAAGAACATGTTGTACACAATAAATACGTACAATTTTTATTTGTCAAAGAGAAAGAATGAATTACCAGGTGTTTGGTGGAGAATAGGGGTGTGAGGAGAGGATGTTTCTTTTAGATTGGGTGATTCTGAAAGGACTCTTGGAGAAGACGGCATTTTGGTTGGGTCCCAGAAAGATTAAAAGGAACAACAGGAATAAGCAGAGAAAAGAAAAAGAAAATTCCAGGCAAACAGTTCAGCACATGCAGAAATCCTGAAGTGGGAAAGACCTCAAGTATCTGAGCAGCTTCTGACTCAGCTCTGTGGCTCGGTGACAGTGAGTACACTGGAGAGTGCTGATGTGGAGTAGATGGGCCAAGTAGGCGGAGCCCAATCTTGCAGAGCCTCACCTTTGACCATAAAAAGAAGTTTATATTTTATTTGAAATTCATTTGAATGCTAGTGAAAGCTTTTGTCTTAAATTAATATACTTTACTTTCTAGAACAGTTTTTGGTTCACAGCAAAATAATGAAGAATTTTAATCAGGAAATGATGTGGTGATGATTATATTTTTCTATGATCACTATGGCTACTATTTTTGGGTAGGGCGTGAGTTTAGAAGCAAGGAAGTCAGGCAGGGAGACAATGCAGTTATGCAGAAGAGAATTGGTAGTGGCTTTCACAAAGGTAGGGGCAGCAGAGTTGGAGAAGAATGTATGGGTTCTGTGGATATTTTGCATATGGCAACAATAGATTTGCTGATAAATTTTATGAGCTGTGGGAAGGAGAAACTGGGGCCTGGAAGGCAATTTAATGTCATAGGGAAAGCTAAGGGAGGGACAGATACGGAGGGAGAAGATAACAATCTGGAATTGGATTTTGGAGATTTCTATTGAATAACCTAGTGGAGAAGTGAATATGAAGTGGGTATGAATCTGGAACTCGGAGGAGAGATAGACACTGGAGCTTCCTATTTAGGGGAACTTATACATTGATTATAACATTCTAGAAAATGTAATAAACAGAATCTCATCAAATGGAAGAATGACTCCCTACCAAGTTTTTGTTCCCTGGAGGCAAGTCCTTCATACATCTCATTTTAATTATATGTCAGATTTTAAAAACTCTATTTTCCTCATTTATATTTTCAAAATATAAAATTAAGTAAGTCTGATTCTTGACATTTCATGTATATAATTCCAGAAGCAGAGGGAAGAACCAGTTACATGCTACTCAGAGGTGGGCAGTATGCCACCCAGTGGTAAAATCACCCTGAATAACTCACGCCTGATTATCACCTAATGGATTCATTGTGGATGTAACTATGTGTGCCCCCCCCCCCACCTTTTTTTTTTTTTTTTTACTGGTTTTCTAATTCATTTATAAGCAGATGGTGATGACTCAGTAAAATTAAAATACATATGCATATTTCACTTCTCCTGCATTTTTAGAATGATGACCCTTGGGTTAATCTACATGATAGAGCTGAGATTCATTTTAATAGAGGAACTTGCAAGGAGGGGAAAAATGAAATGTAGCAGGATGAAGAGAGCCCTGGTCTAAGACACACCCTTATCTACATCTCATATCTGCTCTTTATGACTTGGAGGATATGACTTTATCTCACTTACATTTAGTTTTTCCCTGAACCTTATGGAGCTTATTCAAGGACAATATTCAACAAATATTCAAGGACAATTTAAACTGAAGTAAGCTTTGAAGTAAGAATGTCCTGAGGTTTCCATTTATTTGGCTTTGTTGTCAATGCTGTAAATACATTTAGCCTCTCTTTTCTTATTGGCATATGGTTTTAGGATCTCAGAGATTAAATGCTTTTCTGTATATGTATGGTATTGTTAGACATAAAATATAGACTGTTCATTTCATGCATATGTTCTCTTTCTATTAAGGGAAAAAATCAGCCTTTATAAAGAGGTTTTCTGCTCTTCGCTTTATTGACTGATAAGTACACAGTTGTTTTGATTCTGGAATTCTTTCTGTTGACAATTACGTTCCTTCTTTCCATTTAATTTTATTTCCATTATGCCCCAAAAGTAATTAACTCTGCATTTTAGAAAATTTAGAAGCTAAAGGGAGTGATTTGAAAGCCCTGTTGAATATTTTCTTATTTATAATAGTTCAAACTGTGTTAAGCTTTATCACAGACTTTTAAAATGTGAGAACCACTTGTGTGTTTGTGTCTGGATGAAAATTATGTCTGAGAGAAAAACAAAATTATCTCTAAGAGACTGAAAAATAAAACAAGGTAAAAAAATAAAACAAAGCAAAAACAACACCAAAACTGTTGTCTTCCCAATTTGTTTATATAAGAATAACTTATAAATATTTACATAAGCTTTCAAAGTAGAATTTATTTGCAGTTATACATTAGATTTAATTTGTGGACAATCAAGTTCCTCAAAGGTTCCTACTTATACTAAATTCTCTCGCTCAACAATAACAAATATGACCACCATTGCAGTTATCAAGTATAGGTGACTATTCCAGATTTACATCTGCAGACCAGATCTCCTGGGAGCTGCAGACTCTCTATTCAAAATGCTTACTCAGCATCACCACCTGGAGGTCACAAAGATATGTCTAAAGTGAAACACTTCCCTCACCAAATCTGTTCCTTCTCTAATATTTATCAAAAATTATCCAAGAATATAGGCATGTTCTGTAATCCAAGCACTACATGAGTTACTACAGTACAGCAGAGAACAAGACAGTGTCTCCATTTATGGGGGTCCAGTGAGCAGAAGCCAGAAGTGGAAATGGAAGTATCTTCATGGATACTTCCTCTTCCATATCTGATTTATCATCAAGTCATGCCATTATTATATCGGTTCATCTACTTTTTAACTCTATGACTATCTAGCTTAAGCCACAATTTTTAGCCACCATATCACTTATGTCCTCTAAAGTGTACTTCTCACAGCTACTCTGCACTTTTCTAAACCAATTCCTGCAAGGGATAGGCATATGAGTCTTTGAAAACACAGTTTTCTTGCCACATAATATTCTCTTCTCTTAAAATCCTTCAGTGACTTTTCATTGTTCCTATTTTAAAACTACAGTTTTTAACATATCCCTGAGGGTGCCAAATAATCTGGCCTCAGGTGGCCTTTCTGGCCTGACCTCCTGTTCCTCTTTCTCCTTTATCTCTGTACTTCATCCATATTTTCATTTTTAAATTTATTCAGTGTCTCTTGGTACAGTCTTACTTATCTTTTCTTCCTCATCTCAAATCTCATTTTCTCTATAAACCCTTCCTTAACCTCTCAGACAAGATCGAGTTATCATTATATGCATTTATTACCTCCTGAACTTCATAAAATATGCTTCATATGTTTGTATAATATGAGTTAATATCTGTCTTTTCTAATGGTGTACAAATTTCATAATGGAAGAGATTTCTATCTGTTATTTTCAATTGTATACCTTTTACATCTAGAAAAATGTCTAGCATACAGCAGATGCACAATAGATCAAATATTGATGCTTCAGTAGTATGTCCTATTACACTTATCAAGACCTATATATATATATATAGATAATTATTTATTATTACACAAATGTATATTTGAAATAACAATGTTTAAAGAAATGGAAAGAACATGGTTTTGAGGACAAACAAGGAGTTCGTTCTAGGGAAAGAACATTGCAGGTGGGTATTGAAAGATGTGATGCAGCATTATGAGGCAGTAAGTGAGGTCACATGATCTCTGAGTGTAGGCGGAGTTAGTAAAAGTAAAGCACAAATAGGAAGGTGTAACCAGGAGCAGAGGGGTTGGCCAGAACAGATCAAGTATGTGGTTTGCATAATGGAAGGAAAAAGTGGAAAGTCAGGTAGGGGCCTAGAGTAAATGCTGAACTCACAAGGACTGCCTTTATTCCATATGCAAAGGAGCAGGAGCAC
The DNA here is from genome assembly GCA_036589455.1 of Ateles fusciceps. Classification (NCBI taxonomy): domain Eukaryota; kingdom Metazoa; phylum Chordata; class Mammalia; order Primates; family Atelidae; genus Ateles; species Ateles fusciceps. The sequence goes on along the minus strand of JAZHEH010000734.1, from coordinate 3,367,916 downwards.
ATCAAAGATATGTGGCAAGGGAACACTAATAGCAAGAATATTTTGGTTGTAAATAATAGAAACTTGGTTCCAACTAACTTGAGCAAAAAGGGAATTGATCTCAACTAGTTCAAACAAAGTAGAAACGTAGCAGGAGTAGGCATGGCTGGGCTCACGTGCTCAGATGATACTGTGAGGAGTCTTTCTCCACCTCTGGGCTCATTTTTTTTTTCCTCTGGCTGTTTTCATTCTTCAGCAGTAAGATGACCATTAAGAGCTCCAAGGTTGTATCCCTAGTTGTTTTCAGTAGAGAGAGACATTCTATGTCTCTTTGCTCCAGGGGAAAGAAAACCAAAATGAAACAAAATTAAAAAAAAAGGCAAAACCCAAAAAACTCCATGAATGGCCTGGATTAATTCATATGTCCATTCTGAACCAATCACTGCGGCCAGGAAGAAGGTCCAGCAACACAGTTTGTGGGGCTTATTGCATAATGAAAATGTGAAGTTTCTTGTTCAAAAGGTAAGAAAAGAGTGCTGCTGTTAAAGGTGATTAAATATGAAGTTTCTTTCTTCCATGCTCACATTCAACTTGTCACGGTGTTTTTTATTTGCTGTTTAATGTCATTCTAAGTAAAGAAAATTTAAATTTTAAATGATTAGCATAGATTTTATCATTTGTCTTTATAGGCACAATGCCAGTTTTAAATCACATTTAATTCATATACAAATTCATCAAAATTACAAAATGTATGTTGTATAAACTTTCCCGTGCATATGGATTTTGTTCTTACCAGAACTGTAGAGATGCTGCATCATACTAACTTCACTTCTCACTATGTCCTCATTCTATCAATACTCTCTAGGTCCCGCTCATTGATGAGTAAGAAAGGAACAAAAGGAAAAGGAACTCTGAGTTGACCCGTTTTGTTTTTTCCTTCTGGAATGTCATCATTTTCAGCTAAGTGGTTGCCTAATACAGGAATGTTACACTGGAAAAAATGAATATGGTAGGGTTCTCAGGTCACCTGTGTTTCTTAGAATGCATTGCCTTCTTTTCTTATTGGAGGAAATTCTGGCTTAAAAGAAAAATGTGGTTTTCTGGGCTCTCAGTTATTCAGTTTTAGATACAAATGTTACCTTCTTGCTTTGAATCTCACTAAACTTGAATATACTGAAATTCTGTATTCATGGGGCCATGTGAATACTACATGCAAATGTTATAAGTGAGTGGGGTAGTATGGAGTGATGGGCATTGTGCATATTTACTCTGCTCACTTGAAAAACTTACTGTCCCATTGGATTTTACTTAAAAAACACAAGTTCAGAAACAAAATTATTACCTATTTTGAGACAGAGGCTGTAATGCATTAAGCAAGTGTGAGATCCTTCTGACTGCAAGGTCCTGTATATTTATATGACTCACATGTTCCCCTGTTCCCCAATGAAGCTGGCCCAGCAAGGGGGCAAGGAATACTCTGTCTTAGTTTGGATCACTTGCTCACCTCTGGAGCTGTAATTCTCAATCAAAATTGTCTGATTCAAAAAGGAGGAGGGGATGATTCTCCAAGAAAAAGGGAGAATGGATTTTGGGCAAATGCAACAGATATTCATTATAGGAAGTGGTAATCAGGGGGAATTGTCTATTCTCTCTTCCTTATCCACAAAATCCAAAAAAGTGTCCAGCCAAAGAACAACTGGAATTTTTTTTTTCCTGCAAAATATCTCTTTATTTCTTGCTTTGCTTCATGGGAAATTCATCTCTGTTAAGAAAGAATAGTCTAATCTGTCCTTATCTATTTTCAGAATTGGTACTATCTAGTACCTGTGAATAATGTTAAATAGGAAATCTGCTGATTGTTTGTGAATGGAGATTACCATATCTGTAACGTGAGACTCCAAAGAAAATTTTCTTCAGAATGTTGCTGATGGTGCTTGGCCCTGTGGAAGGTTGATTCCATGTGCTTGAGTTGTTTTATCACATGACTATGTGTACATTTCCTTGTTATTTGTCCAAGACCAAGATGCTAGAAAGTGCAATCTTATTTGTATTTGATAATAATGCAAAAATAATACATGAAACATAGTGCATGGTTATTAGATATTTTACTGAATTTTGAATGAGTGTCATATTGCATGATTGTTATTCTTTAGTCTTTACTCAGAGGGGTTCTATTTTCTAGATTTAAGTAGCAGTGACTATAATATCTGGATACAATATTCATTTAGACTTAAAAAATGCATCATTTTGTCATTCTAAATAATTTTCTTGGGTGTCCACTGTCCAGTGCTTGACTTGCAAAAGTACATCTGAAGATTTTCCAGATTTTTGAAAGGAGTTTATTTTGGGAAGGTTGAAATATCCCATGGCTCCCCACTTCCTTCAGTGTAAAAGATAGTCTAGTAAGACAAGATTGGCCACATGGACTGCTTGTACTTTTCACCCCAATGTCTTTGCCTGGATCCTCTTTCTGCCTAGCATACTCTTTCCCCAGATATGCCAAAGGCTTGCTATTCATCTGTTTTAGGTGTTTTCTCAAATGTTATCATCTTGGTGAAGCTTCCACTGAACATACTATTTAAAATTGAACCTCTCTTCCCACCATGGCATTTTTATTCCCCTTTCCTGTTTTTCTCTAAAGCACTTATGTCATTTGCCAGATAACATATATAACTTATTAATTTTTATATGTCTGTCCCTAGATACTAGAATATAAATCCAATAGATCAAGGGCTTGTTCTAGTTTATTTATCACTGTATCTTGAGTATCAGATAGTTTCTGGCTCATACTATGCTTAGTAAATATTTGTTCCAACTCCATTGAATTGGAAAAGGCAGACCATGGCCCACCATGGAAACTGTGGCAGCCCATGTTGGGCCATGGACCACATTTGGAGAAAACTGATAAAGCACCAATTTATTACGATATTAAAATATTTTTTCAAGGTCCCTTGGATTTGCATCATTTGACCCTTTCCTTAAATTTGAGAAATTCTCTATGTCACTAAAGGTCATAGAAGCAGTATACATGTTGGTATTTTTCCAACTCGAAGTCCATTCTTATAAAGGAGATTAGAACTGGATGGTCCAGTACCTGCTGAAAACAAAGGTAAATTAAAAGATTGAGTTGTGACAGAATAGAATATTCCAATCATCAATTGAAACCAAAACCAAACTTATCCTTTATAATTCTATTTTGGTTTCTGCTTAATAAGTTGAATTTACTTTCTGACTTCAGTTTTTTTTCCTTCTATCCTCTCCTTGCATGTCCAGAATGGTGAAAACTGAAGTCAGATTAATCCTTTAGAGCTGGGCTTGTAATAATAAAATTGCTTAAAAAAAAAAAAAAGATACCAGTGGGATAGCAAAAGATAGTTCATGAAATGAAACAGCAGGTTAGTTGGAGGACTGATTTCTGTGAGTAACTAACATGTAATGAGCATTTACCATATACTAAATACCTTGTATATATACTAAATACCTTGTATATACTAAATACCTTGTAGATAGCATTTGCTATATGCTAAATACCATGGATAGGTGTTATCCATGTATATACATGAATTTTATTAGTTAATTCAAATAATTCTATGAGATTACTATTATTATTTTCCTTTTACTAATACAAAGCTGAAGCTCATGGAAATTAAATTGTTTACAATCAAACAGCTGCTAATTACTGAATCTAAAATTCAGCTCCATGTCGGCTCTTAACCCAAAGTTTATGCTCTAACCAGTATATGCTGGACTACATTAGAGAACTTAAATTTTCTAGCAGAATAAAGAAATGGATTTCATTGATTGGTGATCTCTTCAGATAGATGGTTGAAGCCTCTTATATTTACATTCATTCAATGCTTTGCACTTTTCAAAATATTTTTATATTACTTCCCTCTGTCTTTTTCTCTGTCTCTTTCTTTACATCTCTCTCAGACTGTCTTTGTCTATGTCTTTGTATCCCTCTCTCTTTATCTCTCCCAGCCTTATAAATGTATTTATTTTATTTTAATTTTTGCTAGAAGCTACTGTTGGTTTGGTTTTTGATGATTGAAAAGACCAGTATATAATTGTTTTCTGAGATATCCTTGGAATGAATGGAATAAATGGATACGTTTCAGGTCTGTCTTTTTTCTCCTGACTGTAAATTGGTTGAAATGAGACAACTTTACTTTATTAATAAAAATTTAATGGTAATTGGGACAGCAGCTAGGCTATATTTAAATTAAAAATACCTTTTGATATGCAAATGTTTCCTTCCTTAGGACAATTAATCACATACATATGGTTTCAGGGAATATTTAAATCACTTCCAGCAGTAGTTTTCAAGGACCTTAAAAGCCTTCACATACTTAATTCTAAAGGCACAGCACTAAACAGCTGAACCGACCCTCTATGAGCATTTGTTTCTGCTATGTTATTTTGTGTTTTGGAAAATGATGCATAGAAAGTTGTCTTGTGTGAAATCACAGCTAATAAGTGGCTAAGGAAGATTTGAACCCAGATATGCTGGGGTTTTTTTTGTTTTTTTTTGTTTTGCCTAAAAATAATTTCTCCAAATCACATTAACATAAAATGCACAAACAATACTTGCAAACTCAAACATAGTTCTACAAAATAGTATGATAGCTGAGTTAAATTACTGTATCTAATTCTAAATACTAATGTAATATTTCTCTTATGAGGCCATAATCCAGAATTTCCCCTAATTTGGATAGTCCTCTACCCTTGTTTTCTTAGAGAAAGTGGAGATTGAGTTTACTCCTTCTACTAATACTGCTGCCTTTGCTGCTACTGCTAAAGTTTCAAGAAATTCTTTATTGAGCTAGGTGCTGTGATGGATACATTACATGTTTATTAGTGGGGTCAGTCAGGAAACAGATACCACCTTAACTATTTTGAGAGGAAAGAAATTTAATATAGGGGATTAGGTGCTTAGAAAATCACTGAATAGTCTCCCAAGAGTGAAGGTCAGGAAAGGCTATGAAAGGCTATCACTTGTTTTCTGTTTGCTGTAGATATTTAGAGGATCAGAAAATTGCTGCTTTCGCTCATGTTAAGAAAATATATAAACTGTATAGCATCAAGGAAGGTGACTCGAGGAGAGAAGGTCAAATGACTGCTTGTCACTGCCAGAGGAAGAGAAATATGCTTCAGCCATCTTCTGTCTTACAAGTTCACCAAAATTGGTAGAACCTAATCTGTATCCAGAATCCTGTCAGCAAAGGAGCCTGGGAAATACAGCTCTTTAGCTTCTAGTCTTTGCTCAAAAGGGAAAGCACAGAAAAGGGTGAAAAGGCTTCCAAATGTCAACATACAGCTTACAGCAGACTACTTACTGTCTCATTAAATTCTGTAAGCATTGTAGATGAGGAGACCTGAGACTTAGAAATATTAAGGAACTTGTGTCAGTAGCCCTGGCTTGCATAATAGGCAAGCCAAAAATGGTAAAGCAGAGCTGTGATAAAAACAATGAAATAATTTGTATTTAGTATTTCTAAAAGAAGCATTTAGACAGTCATTGTGGAAAACAGTAGGGACTTCACTGAACTTCCTTGCTCTGATTTTACAACCCTGTCTCTCTCTATGTTATCTACCTATCTATTTTGAACTATAAAAATAGTGTGGATGTGACCTATAGTTACACAGCTGAACAGTGGAAGAAGCAGAATTTGAAGTCAGAAAGTCTCACCCTGGCAACTGGAATTAACCACTAAGCCCAGTGTGTTGTCATTGAGGGCACTCTACCTAACATGATTATTTGTTAATTTAGCATTCGCTGTCATAACCTCTCTTTTGTTTATCCTGTGTCTGCAAAATATACTTTAGTTACTGTCACCCGATTCTGAGAGAAAAAGAATAAAGGTCGCATTATATTTTAGACCTATTGCTTCAAACTATAGAGCAAACAGTCAAGTATTTTTCTCCTTGAAGAAACAAAGATCTCGAAGTAAATAGTCTTGACTTTTAGGGTGAAGTGAAAACAAGAAAACACACATGAGAATAAGGGAATGCAGGTTTCATATTATATAAGCGATGGCAACCACCCAGCTATGAAGACAAGAAATGGAGGGGGCTGCATGTTATTGGGAAAAAGGTGTCAAGCATTGCACCAACAGGCAGCACCCTTGGGATCTAATCCCAACTACTTTTGTGCCTTTTAGAAAATTACTTAAACTCTGTGGATGCATTGCACAAATGTGAAAATTGGGGTTAGGTAATTGCAAAGATTTTTTTCTGCTCTGAAATTCAAATTTTGTGGTTTGTGAAACATCAATATAAAGTTTGTGCTTGCTTACCATCAAGAGCTGACATTTTTCTTTTGTCTTTGAGATTTTGAAAGTTTAATAAATTTGAAATGAGGCAATTTTGAGGTAACTTATTTAAGCACAGATTTTTCATATTTCTAAGTACATTTCAGACAGGCAAATTTTTCACTTTTAAACATTTCTGTATCTGTTGCATATATTTTTAGTCCCAGCAGACAACTCCCAGGCTATTTAAAGAAAAAGATTTTTATAGATAATTGCCAAATTTGCAAGTTTATAGGATGCATATCAGTTTTAGACCGAAGAAAACTAATTAGAATATAAGTCGGAAAAATAGCTGTGTCTGCTCAATATCTGATTATTTTGAAGTTCAAAGCTGAACTTTTATTAAAATTAAACTGCTTTTGTGTTTTTCTTCATTTGAGTTTTAAAATTGATAGGCTAGAAAACCTAGCCATTTTAACCAACTCTGATTGAACTGATGAATTCTAGGTATAGCTTCTTCTCATCCAAATTGAATTAATACAGTAGAAGAAATGGATCACTCTTTTTTGTCTGATTACTTTTAATTGGTTCCAGCTTAATAAGCCAACATTACTTTAATGAAGTTTCTGAGTTTATTATGGTGTGGAGCATGTTGGTGTGAGGTGGTGTGCTTTGGTTCCAGGATTAACTTGTCACATTAGGGCATAGCCGCTTTATACTTGTATAACATTTTGTCTTTTAGGGATGGAATATAAGTTTATTCATTATCTAGGGCATAGGATGCATAGGTTAGAAGGCTATTTTAACCTCTGTATCTGCTCAGTTAGAAAATGTGTTGTGATGGACAAGCATTGGAAAGAGAGAGAGAAAGGTAAGGAAGTAAGGAATAGCTAAAAGAAGTAACATGTAGCAGTTTTTTCCATCGCTGTTGTCATACATAGATAAAAGCATGGTCCTAGAGTTAAAGAAAACTTGGCTCTAGTGTCAGATGAGTCACCTGTTATACCTATTTTGTAGGATATAACACCTTATCTCTCTGGGTCTTAGATTCCTCACAATGAGGGGTTGACCCTGGTGATTTTACCTGCTCTGAGATTCCATGATCCGATTGTTTTCAATTACTGTGAAAATTGACCATAGTTAATTCAGTCCTTGGTAGTTCATTTCAGGCTCATCTTTTTTAATGCTTTGGTAAGCCAAATAAGAAAGAGACTTGCTAGAAATTGACACAGAGAGAGAGATTCAGGGAGACAATTTTGTCCTTCAATAATACCAATTCTGTCCACTTCAGGAAGGTCATATTAGTTCGTCCTGCAGCCCTTTGCTTGAGCCTTTTTTTTTCAGAAGTTCTACCTCTCAGAATTTGCTAAAAAGTTGCTCTATTCTTTAAATTTCTTGTATATTGAGGATAAGTGTTTATCTTTCTCATGTATAAGTTTTTAGGGTACTTAATTTCATAATAGTTGGAGGTACATATTCAATGAATGCTATTTTTCTTTTTATAAAAGCTCATAAATGTAAACATTTATTTTCTAAATTATTTGAATTATTTTTAATTCTTGTGATGGATATTTGATTTTAATAAACTTTTAAATATAAAATAGTTTTAGACATATACAAAAGTTGTGCAGTAGATACCCCATACCTGATTTTACCTATTATTAATATCTTACTTTAGTATGATACACTTATTATAATTAATGAGACAATGCTGACGTATTATTGTCAACTAAAGTTCACATTTTCCTAAGATTTTCTTAGATTTTGGCTAAGTTCCTTTTTTTCTGTTCTAGGATCCTATCTATGACATCACATTTCACTAGCCCTGTTTCCTTAGGTTCCTACTGGTCAGGACTGCTTCTCAAACTTTGCTTGATTTTCTTGACCTTGATGGTTTTGAAGAAGTGCTGTTCATGCAATTTGTAGAATGTTTTTCAGTAGTGATTTGTATTGTGATTTCCTTATGATTAGACTGGTGTTATGGGAGTTTGAGAAGGGAGACCCCAGAAGCAAAGTGTCATTATCATCATGTCATAGCAAGGGTACATACTAATCAACATATGCAACCACCTTGATTATCTGGTTGAATTAGTGTTTTCAGGTTTCTCCACTATAGAGTTATGTTTTTCTCCTCTTTCACACTTTATTCTTTGGAAGGAAATCATATACATAGTCTACACTTTAAGAATAGGAGTTATGTTTCACCTCCTTGAGAATGGAGTATCTTTGTAAATTATTTGGAATTCTTTGGCATGAGAAACTTCTTTTTTCTCTCTTATCCGTTTATTTAATTAGTTCTTTATATTGGTATGGGTTCATGGATATTTATTTTATATTTTAGGTGATAATCCAATATGATTTTATTATTACTCTTCCTGCTTTGGTCATTAGGAGCTTTTGTAGTTAGTTCATGTGCCATTATTTTGTCATGTACCTATCAATGTGGGTTTTGTTCTTATTCTTGAATGTAACATGCTCCAGACTCATTTTGTACATGTACTGTCCCAGTCCTAGAATCAGTTATTTCTTTAAAGATATTTGGTTCCTCTATGGGCGAATGGTATTAGAAACCAAGATCTGGGCTTTAGGTGTTGCTACTAGTGTGTTGTCTCTTATAGATCATTATAGCTGACAGAACAAGAAAATATATGTGTGTATGCTAAGTTGTGCATAAACACACACACGCATCTCTAAACATTTCCATCTGCATCTATATGAAGCTAGACAAGAGTTCATACCGATGTTCCCAACTGTAACCATTACCACCTGGATTATTCTAGTCTTGTCTCTGCTTGTCTGTTATCTACCACTCCAATAGTGAGAAATCTTTCTCTCACCATCCATCATCCATTTACTGTATTGTAAAATGACAATATAATGTGTAGTTTTTTCTAATAAATGTTAACTATATCCCCATGGAAACAACTTTATCAAAGAGAGTTTAGTGCTTATGCTAAATTTCCTTTGCATTTAGTCTTACAGTCTTCACTCCTTTACAAAGTTACTTAGATGAGCACATTCTTCAGCAAAATTATTTCATGCATTTTTTCATGCATTTTTAATAGTTATGTTCTTTGGTCAAGGTCTGCTTTCCATATTTGAATGGATTTTTTTTACAGATTTTTTTTTTTTGTGAATGCAAACTTAATGTCTTTGGATATTTTGTTTTAATTCTAGTTACTTCTCATCCCTTTCTTTCTTCCCACCTTCCCATGAATGTATCTGCAAGCATGCCATTTCTTGCATAGCATTATGATTATTTGTTTACATGTCCTTTTTTTTTTTTGAGATGGAGTTTTGCTCTTGTTGTCCAGGCTGGAGTGCAATGGCACGATCTTGGCTCACTGCAACCTCTCCGTCCCAGGTTCAAGCGATTCCTCTGCCTCAGCCTCCCAAGTAGCTGGGATTACAGGCATGTGCCAATATACCTGGCTAATTTTGTATTTTCAGTAGAGACGGGGTTTCTCCATATTGGTCAGACTGATCTCAAACTCCCAACCTCAGGTAATCTGCCTGCCTTGGCCTCCCAAAATGTTGGGATTACAGGCGTGAGCCACTGCACCCAGCCTGTTTACATGTCTGTCTTATTCTCCACTGATGTAGTTGGGATTTTGTCCCCACGCAAATCTCATGTTGAATTATAATCTCCGGTGCTTGAGATGGGTCCTGGTGGGAGATATTTGGATCCTGGGGGACAGATCTCTATGGCTTGATACTGCCTTTGTGATAGTGAGTTCTTACGAGAGCCCGTCATTTAAAAGTGTGTGGCTCCTCCTCACCACTTTCTCTCGCTCCTGCTTTCACCATGTGAAGTTCCTGCTTCTGCCTCACCTTTCATCATGAGTAAAAGATTCTTGAGGCCTCCTCAGAAACAGATGCTAGTGTTGTTTCCTGTACAGGCTGCAGAACTGTGAGCCAATTAAATCTCTTTTCTTATAAATTACCCAGTCTCAGGTATTTCTTTATAGCAACGCAAGAATGGCCTAATACCACCCACTGCACAATATATACTTCCTGAGCTGAAATCAGATTATCTTCTCCCTAGTGCCTAGTATGACATTTGTGATACAGTAAGTGCCAATTAAATGTTTGGATCAATGATTCTTTGAGTCTTAGGTGAACAGAGCAACATTGTCATGTACCAGGCTTACATAGTTGTGTGCCTTCAGATAGAAAGTTAAGCTGCTTTTTAGGTGTTTACATGTAACATTTGACCTTATACACAATGTAATGTGCAGGAGTGGAGTCTCTGTAGTCAAAATGCCTAGTGGTGAATTCTGGCTCCACCACTTAGAAGTTATATGACCTTGGAAAGAGAGCTTAATTTCTTTATCCCCCAGTACTCTCCTCTGTAAAACGTGAGTAATAAGAAAATCAAGCTCACAGCATTATCCTGAGTTGAATGAGAAAATACTTATAAAAGCATTTGACACAAGGCCTAGCACATATAGCTTTAAAAAGGCAAACATTATTATTATTGAATTACTTTCATACGATGTTATTCTTAAGAGGCATATCTAAACTATTCTTTCTCTTTTCCATTTCCTTTGATAGAATATTTTAATCTAAGTTCTCTTCCTTTTTTCTAGAGATTTGATTATTTTCCTCCTAATATTTGTGTGTGTTTATGTCCTTTTCCTGAGCAGTGAGCAGACTGATTATTTTTCAGAACATACTCCCTAGCTTGGTTTCTGGCTTGAGAGGTAATTATTTTGGCATCGTGTTCCACTGCCCTGTATTTGCCATCTGTTGGCAACATCATTGAGATCATCTGAGTCTTCTGTAGTCTGGCAGGATTTTATCTTTTTATTGGCTGTACCTCCAACTTAAGTTTTATCTTCCAAATGGGAAATTTGGCTAATTTCTGAAGTAGACCCGAATATTTCAGGGTTTTATAGGACATCTGTAGTTTGCAGTTTGGAAAGGTACCTGTCTTCCTTCCTAAAACCCTATTCTTTTCTGAGAGAAAAGAATAACTTAAACAGAAAAAAATGGCGAAATTTAGTGTTAATTTTGGTTTGTGCTATCATTTTATTAACTCAGAACTATCCAAAAATGACTCAACTTTGTAATTTCCACACTACAAATGGAAATTATCTATTAACACTGAGACTTTTTTTTTAAGAGAATCCATGTCTTACAATACTTCAACATGACTACTGTCTAGTTCTTGATTCTGTCAATTTCCCCTTAGGTCTTCCAATTGCTTGATGTTTTTTTTAAAATGCCATTTTCAAGGACTATTCAACAGGCTGAGTTTGCCTCCCCAGAATCACTGCTTTTCATGTCACATGAAGGATATTCTCACTCTGTCACGTTCTTCTTTTCCCGTGCACAATTGTTATTTATCTTGCATCTGGATCTACGCCAAAGCTGCCTGTAAATCTTAGCAGAGTGCCTCTTAGCTTCTGAATTCCCTTTATCTGTCATGGAAGCATATTCTTGAAAGAACTACAGGAGGGAAATGATAATGAGTGATCCTCTCATTTTCCCCATTCTTTCTTTCAGACTTGCCAAAGAAGCTACTTATTTCACAGAAGGACGGTACTGGCTGAAAGGTGCTTCCTTGAAACTGAGAGATTGCTGCCTTAGACAGGTACATCCTTGAAGATGTATTTGATTTGCATTTTAATTGTTGGATCTAAAAATCTGTGACATGAACTACTGAAAATACTAGCCTGAAACTTTAGTTATCTGCATTGTTTCTGTTTGCATTCTGCATAGTGTGTCACTTAGGAACATACTGAAGTAAATTAAATATATATGTTTGTTTATACATTAGAGTTTCACATTCATTTGATAAAAGCTGCAGCTATCCTTTAGACAATAAATACATACATAAATAATAAAAAGATTGATAATGTCTTGTGTTGGTAAAAGTATAGGGAAGTAGTTACAATCATTCTTACATCTTGCAGAAAAATATTGATTGCAGCAACACTTTGGGGAGGTTAATATGGCAGCATCTAGCCAAGCTTTGAGAATCTTTTATTCCTTTATCAATTCATTTAATAAAAATCAGTTGAGCACTTACTATGTGCCAGGATCCATTTTAGTTACTGGGGATATGGCAGTGAAAAAAGTAAGTCCTTACCACTGTGGATCATACTCTTGTTTGGAGTAGGACTAGAAACAGAAAATAAATAAATAAGTAAATCCAAAGTATGTCAGATGTATTTAATGCTTTGAACAACTAAAGTGAGGTAGGAGGAGAAGAACTACTTCTTTTGGGGAGGTGTGTTACTGGTTTTATGTAGCATGTTCAGGAAGGGCCCCACTGAGAAGGTGACATTTGAGTGGAGACCCGAAGTATGTGAGAGTGGGGCATGCAGAGACCTGAGCAAAGACAGCTCCAAGTAGAGGGAACAAGCAAATGCAAAAAATTCTAAGGTGAAGCCTTGCATCATTTTGGATTCAGGGAATAGTGCTGAGGCCGGTGTGTCCGGAGTGAAGTGACTGTGGTAGGGAGTGGTAGGAGATGGGGTCAAAATGATACCAAGGGTGAAGATGAGCAATTCACAAAGAGACACACAGGTCATCGAAGGACTTTGTCTTTTGCTCCAAGAGAACTGACAGACCACTAATGGATTGGGGCAGAAGACTGACGCAGTCTAAATTCTGATTTTTATGTACATGATAAAAGAGCAAGGACAGAACAGGCACACTAGTTAGACTATTATAGGAATCTAGAGGCTGTTGCTTTTAATTTCTATGTAAATAAACACATCAGAACATAAGGCTGTATATGCAGGGGTGTTTGTTGCAGCACTGCATTATGTCACCTCATTACAGAAAACACTGAATGCTATATTGATAGGAGACTGGTTGGATAAATACTGCTACCTCCATACAATGGAATAGCATGTGTTTATTAAAAGAGTAAGTTAGGACTGGGTGTGGTGGCTCACACCTGTAATCCCAGCACTTTGGGAAGCCTAGGCAAGAAGACTGTTTGAGGCCAGGAGTTTGAAAGCAGCCTGCGCAACACATTAAGACTCCATCTACAAGAAAGTTTTAAAAATTAAAAACTTAGCTGGGCTTCATGTTGTGGACTTGTAATTCTAGCTACTCAAGAAGCTGAAGTGGAAGGATTGCTTGAGCCCAGGAGTTTGAGGCTGTAGGGCACTATGATCACATCATTGTACTCTAGCCTGGGCAACAGAGTGAGACCTGTCTCAAAAATAAAAAAAGAAAAAGAATGAGTTAGAATTTTGGTCTGATGTCAGAGCTTGTGCTTTAACTCCTACATTACATAACTTCAAGCCAAATGGTTCTTTTCTTAATGGGAATAAGGCCATGAGTCTTTAAAGGCTAGAAACCCATTAACGTTTATTTTCATACTCAGACATTTTATGATTTAGCATAATTGTTAGCATATAAGACTCACTCAATACTTAATTATTGAATAAATTGGGTGGGAATTATAACTAAACATCCTGTCATTTTAATCTTTGCCATAGAAATTACATATAATAACACTGAAAAAAAAATTCTTAATTTACTTTTTTTCCAAATGGAAATCTCCCTTGTGAGTAAGATTGTAGACTAGCACAAACATGCAGAATGTCTTTGTGTGTGAATTAGTAAGCATTATGTGAGGAAGAGCTATAACTTACTATTTGGGATCTCTGTATATACTTTGCAAAGGAAATCACATCTGAATGCTCCTTTATTGTATCATGTGCAGAACTCTGAATTCTGAATGAAATTTAGGTTCAGGCAATTAAGTCCATAAAAAGTTTGTTCTTATGTGGATTTACTTACTTCCAGTTTTATTTTAAATTCAGGGGGTATATGTGCAGGTTTGTTATAAGGGTAAATTGCGTGATGCTAAGGTTTGGGGTTCTTAAAGAATGTAAAGAACATTGGGTAGGACTAGCTTGACCTCTCATTTTGATATAATTTTTAAAAGGACAAATATCTGGCTGGGTATGGTGGCTCATGCCTGTAATCCCAGCATGTTAGGAGGCTGGGGCTGGTGGATTGCCAGAGGTCAGGAGTTTGAGACCAGGCTGGCCAACATGGTGAAACTCCATCTCTACTAAAAATACAAAAATTAGCTGGGCGTGGTGGCAGGCACCTGTAATCTCAGCTACTTGATAGGCTGAGGCAGGAGAATCACTTGAACCTGGGAGGCGGAGGTTGCAATGAGCAGAGGTTGCGTCATTGCACTCCAGCCTGAGTGACAAAAGCAAGACTCCGTCTCAAAAAAAAAAAAAAAAGACACATATCTTTATTTTCCTAATAATTATTTACAATCAGTTTTTCTGGTATCTAAAATTTTGATTCTCACTGCAGTGAACATTTAAGATAATTTTTCAGTGGGATTTCCCTGCCCAATACTTCCTTTACAAATTTCTTTGAAGTAATATTACCCTAATGTTGCTCTTGAGTTGTATTAAACCCTCAAATATAAAAAAATTGAAAATATTATTTTATTCTAAAGATAATGCATATATATAGATAGACATTTCAAGTGATATTAACCACAAGTAGAAAAATGTACAAAGAAGAATGTTATTATCCATGATCTCATCAGCTGGTTATATCCATATAACATTTTGTTGAATAATCTTCCATGCTGTCATTGATTCATTCATTGGCTCATTTATTTAGTCCTTCAGTTTATTTAATAAATGTTATTGCTTTCCTACCCTGTGCCAGAATCTAGGTGTTGGGAACACATTAGTGAAACAAGCCTATGAGGTCTTTGACCTCAAGAAGCAAACAATACAGGAGGAGACTCAGATAATAAAGATATATTTATGTTTATGTAGGTAAAAAATCATATATTGAGAAATTCTATGTGGGGGATGTGGGGGAAAGGAACATGAGGACGGGGTGCTTGATGTGTTTTATTTTAATTTTTATTATTTTTGTAAATCAATAGTTTATTGGGGAACAGGTGGTGTTTGGTTACATTAGTAAGTTCTTTAGTGGTGATTCATGAGATTTTGGTGCACACATGACCCGAGCAATGTGCAACGCACAGTATTTATAGTCTTTTATCCCTCATACCCTTCCTACTCTTTCCTTCTGAATCCCCAAAGTTTATTGTGTCATTCTTATGCCTTTGCATCCTCATCGCTTAACTCCCATGTATGAGTGAGAACATAGATGTTTGGTTTTCTGTTTCAGAGTTACTTCACTTAGAATAATAAGTCTCCAGTCTCATCCAGGTCACTGTGAATGCTATTAACGCATTCCTTTCTATGACTGAGTAGTATTCCATTGTATATATATACCACAGTTTTTTTATCGACTCATTGATTTATGGACATTTGGGTTGGTTCTATGATTTTGCAATTGTGAATTGTGCTGCTATAAACATACATGCCCAAGAATTTTTTTCGTGTGTAATGACTTATTTTCCTCTGGGTAGATACCCAGTAGTGGGATTGCTGAATCAAATGGTAGTTCTATTTTTAATTCTTTATATAATCTCCATAATGTTTTCCGTAGTGGTTGTCCTAGTTTACATTCCCACCAGCAGTGCAGAAGTGTTCCCTGTTTACTGCATCCATGCCAACATCTACTGTTTTAAGGGTTTATGATTATGGCCATTCTTGCAGGAGCAAGATGGTATCACATTGTGGTTTTAATTTGCATTTCCCTGATCATTAGTGATGTTGAGCATTTTTCATATGTTTGTTGGACATTTGTATATCTTCTTTTGAGAATTATCTACTCATGTCCTTAGCCCACTTCTTGATGGAATTTTTGTTTTTTTCTTGTTGATTTGTTTGAATTCAGGCTGATGTATAGATTGTGAAGATTTTTTTCCCACTCTGAAGGATTGTCTTTTTACTCTGCTGACTATTCCTTTTGGCATGCAAAAACTCTTTAGTTTAACTAAGTTCCAGCAATTTATCTTTATTTTCATTGCATTTGTTTTTGGGTTCTTGGTCATGAAATCCTTGCCTAAGCCAATATCTAGAAGGGTTTTTCCAATGTTTCCTTCTAGAATTTTTAGAGTTTCACGTCTTAGATTTAAGTCTTTAATCCATCTTGAGTGATTTTTGTATAAGGTGAGAGGTAAAATCCAGTTTCATTCTCCTACATGTGGCTAGCCAATTATCCCAGCGCTAGTTTTGAAAAGGATGTCCTTTCTCCACTTTATGTTTTTGTTTGCTTTGTTGAAGATCAGTTGGCTTTAAGTATTTGGATTTATTTCTGGGTTCTCTATTTTGCTTTATTGATCTATGTGCCTATTTTTATACTAACACTATGCTGTTTTGGTGACTATGGCCTTTTAGTATAGTTTGAAATCAGGTAATGTGATGCTCCAGATTTGTTCCTTTTGCTTAGTCTTGCTTTGGCTATGTGGGCTATGAATTTTAGAATTGTTTTTTCTAATTCTATGAAGAACGATAGTAGTATTTTGATGGGAATTGCATTGAATTTATAGATTGCTTTTGGCAGTATTATCATTTTCATAATACTGATTCTACCCATCCTTGAGCATGGGATGTGTTTCTATTTGTTTGTGTCATCTATGATTTCTTTCTGCAGTGTTTTTAAATTTTCCTTGTAGAAGTCTTTCACCTCTTCAGTTACGTATATTCCTAAGAATATATATATATATATATAGATATATAGATAGATAGATAGATAGATAGATAGATTGCAAATATATATATATATATATTTTTGCAGCTATTGTGAAAGGGATTGAGTTCTTAATTTGATTCTCAGCTTGGTTGCTGTTGGTGTATAGAAAAGCTGCTGAATTGTGTACATTAATTTTGTATCTGGAAACGTTGCTGAATTCTTTTATCACTTCTAGGAGGCTTCTGCAAGAGTCTTAAGGATTTTCCGGGTAAACAATCATAGCATCAGCAAATAGCGGCAGTTTGACTTCCTCTTTACTCATTTGGATGCCCTTTATTTCTTTTGCTTGTCTGATTGCTCTGGCTAGGATTTTCAGTACTATGTTGAAGAGTAGTGGTGAGAATGGGCATCTTTTTCTTGCTCCAGTTCTCAAAGGGAAATCTCAACTTTTCCCCATTCAGTAATACATTGGCTGTGAGTTTATCATAGATGGCTTTTATTATATTGAGGTATGTCCTTTGTATGCCGATTTTTCTGAGAGTTTTAATCAGAGAGGGATGCTGGATTTTGTTCAGCAATGCTTTCTCTGCATCTATTGAGATGATCATGTGATTTTTGTTTTTAATTGTGTTTATGTGGTGTATCAAATTTATTGACTTGCATATGTTAAACCATCCCTGAACCCCCTGGTATGAAACCCACTTGGTCATTGTGGATTATCTTTTTGGTATGTTGTTGGATTCGATTAGCTAGTATTTTGTTAAGGATTTTAGTGTCTATGTTCATCAGGGATATTGGTCTATAGTTTTTATTTTTGGTTATTTCCTTTCCTGGTTTTGGTGTTAGGGTGATAACGGCTTCATAGAATGATTTAAGGAGGGTCCCTCTTTCTCTATCTTGTGGAATAGTGTTAAGAGGATTGGTACCAATTCTTTGAGTGTCTGGTAGAATTCTGCTGTGAACCCTCTGGTCCTGGACTTTTTTTGTTGGTAATTTTTAAATTACCATTTCAGTCTCACTGCTTGTTATTGGTCTGTTCAGGGTATGTAATTCTTTCCGATTTAATCTAGGAGGGTTGTATCTTGCCAGGAATTTATCCATCTCTCCTGGTTTTCTAGTTTATGCAAATAAAGGTGTTTTTAGCAGCCTTGAATGATCTTTTGTATTTCTGTAGTGGCAGTTGTAAAATCTCCCGTTTTGTTTCTTATTGAGCTTGTATGGATTTTCTCTCTTCTTTTCTTTGTTAATCTTGCTAATGGTCTATGAATTTTATTCATCTTTTCAAAGAACCAGCTTTTTCTCTCATTTATCTTTTGTATATATTTTTTTTGTTTCAGTTTCATTTAGTTCTGTTCTGATCTTGCTTTTTTCCTTTTTTCTGCTAGGTTTGGGTATAATTTTTCTTGTTTCTCTAGTTCCTTGAGGTGTGACCTTAGATTGTCTGTTTGTGCTCTTTCAGACTTTTTGATGGAGGTGTTTAGGGCTATGAACTTTCCTCTTAGCACTGCCTTTGCTGTGTCCCAGAGTTTTTGATAGGTTGTGTCACTATTGTCATTCATTTCAAAAATTTTTTTAATTTCCATTTTAATTTCATTTTTGACCCGATGATCATTCAGGAGCAGCTTGTTTACTTACCATGTATTTGCATGGTTTTGAAGGTTTCTTTTGTAGTTGATTTCCAGTTTTATTCCACTGTAGTCTGAGAGAGTGCTTGATATAATTTTAATTTTCATAAATTTATTGAGGCTCATTTTGTGGTCTATCATATAGTCTGTCTTGGAGAAAGTTCCACATGCTGTTGAATAGAATGTATACTTTGGGCCAGATGTAGTGACTCACACTTGTAATCCCAGCACTTCGGGAGCTGAGGCTGGTGGGGGATCACCTGAGGTCATAAGTTTGAGACCAGCCTGACCAACATGGAGAAACCCTGTCTCTACTAAAAATACAGAAAAAAATTAGCTGGACATGGTGGCACATGCCTGTAATCCCAACTACTTGCGAGGCTGAAGCAGGAGAATTGCTTGAACCTGGGAGGCAGAGGTTGCAGTGAGCCAAGATTGCACCATCGCACTCCAGCCTGGCAAAAGTGAGACTCCATCTCAAAAAACAAACAAAGAAAAAGAATCTATATTCTGTGGTTGTTGGATGGAATGTTCCAAATATATCTGTTAAGTCCATTTGTTCCAGGTTATAGATTAAATCAATTGTTTCTTTGTTGACTTTCTGTCTTGATGACCTGCCTAGTGGTGTCAGTGGAGTATGGAAGTCTCCCACTCTTATTGTGTTGCTATTTATCTAATTTCTTAGGTCTATTAGTAATTGTTTTATAAATTTGAGAGCACCAGTGTTAGGTGCATCTATGTTTAAGATTGTGATACTTTCCTGTTGGACAAGACCTTTTATTATTATATAATGTCCCTCTTTGTCTTTTTTAACTTCCATTTCTTTAAAGTTTGTTTTGTCTAATATATGCATAGCTACTCCTGCTTGTTTTTGGTGTCCATTTGCCTGAAATGTCTTTTTCTACCCCTTTACCTTAGGTTTGTGTCAATCTTTACACATTAGGTGAGTCTCTTGAAAGCAGCAGATAGTTTGTTGGTGAGTTCTTATCCATGCTGCAATTCTGTATGTTTTAAGTGGAGCATTTAGGCCATTTACATTCAATGTTAGTATTACGACATGAGGTAAAATTCCATTCATCATGCTATTTGTTGCCTATATAACTTGGTTCTTCGTTTTCTATGTTTCTTTTTTAAAATTGTATTTTTGTTTTATAGGTCCTATGAGATTTATGCTTTAAAGAGATTTATTTACTTCCACTTTTATTTTAAATTCAGGGGGTATATGTGCAGGTTTGTTATAAAGGTAAATTGCATGATGCTAAGGTTTGCGGTTCTTTACACTTAAAGAATGTCCTCCCATTTTGTAGGTTGCCTGTTCAGTCTGATGCTAGTTGCTTTTGCTGTGCAGAAGCTCTTTAATTAGATCACATTAGTCAATTTTAGCTTTTGTTGCATTTGCTTTTGATGTTTTTGTCATGAAATCTTGCCCATGCCTATGTCCTGAATGGTATTGCCTAGGTTTTCTTCTAGGATTTTTATGGTTTTGGGCTTTACATTTAAGTGTTTAATCCATCTTGAGCTAATTTTTGTAGAAGGTATAAGGAAGGGGTTCATTTTCAATTTTCTGCCTATGGCTAGCCAGTTTACCTGGCACCATTTATTAAATAGGGAATCCTTTCTCCATTGCTTGTTTTTGTCAGGTTTGTTGAAGATCAGATGGTTGTAGATGTGTGGGTGTTATTTCTGAAGTCTTTGTTCTGTTCCCTTGGTCTATGTGTCTGTTTTGGTACCAGTACCATGCTGTTTTGGTTACTGTAGCGTGGTAGTATAGTTTGAAGGAAGTCAGGTAGTGTGATGCCTCCAGCTTTGTTGTTTTTACTAGTTTACTTGGTAAACTGTCACCTTCATCATATGTAATGTCCTACTTTATCCCTGACAGTATTTCTTTCTCAAGTCAGCATTAATATCTAGCTTTCTTATGATTAGTATTTTCATGATGCACACACACACACACACACACACACACACACACACACACACACATTTAATAAATTTGACTTTATCAAAATTTGCTAAAAATGATGTTTGCTCTTTAACAGATAGAATTAAGAAAATGAGAAGTCAGCCACAGTCTTAAATAATCACAAAATATACATCTGACAAAGCACATGTATCCAGAATATATGAAGAATGATTGCAAGTCAATAATAAGAGGAAAATATTTTTTCAGTAGGCAAATATCCCAGCACTTTGGGAGGCCAAGGTGGGCAGATCACGAGATCAGGAGATCAAGACCATCCTGGCCAACGTGGTGAAACCCTGTCTCTACTAAAATACAAAAGGATTAGTCAGGTGTGGTGGTGCACACCTGTAGTCCCAGCTACTCAGGAGGCTGAGGCAGGGAAATTGCTTGAACCTGGTTGGCAGAGGATGCCATGAGCTGAGATTATGCCACTGCACTACAGCCTGGGTGACAGAGCAAGACTCCATCTCAAAAAAAAAAATGGTTTTAATAATTTTTAATTGAATACTGAACAGTATAAATTTTGTGTTTTTTGAGTGTTGGATTGTGTTGGCATTCTTTAAATAAGGTTGCACTTTGATCTGGAAGGTGGTTACTTGAGTGTAAGGTTGATAATTACAAAGCTTGCTTATAAACATTGTGAGGGGGAGATTTGGAGAAGCCTTTACTCAGTACCACAAAACATATCAACCTTCTGGTCTCTTGACTGAATACCCTTGATGTTCAGCAAGGAATTCTTGCTATATAGCTCATCAAAGGTTGAATGATACCCAGTCCTGTGTGAACTCTGGTATTCATTTTATAGCAAGTCAATTTCCTTGACTTTTGGGATTTTATTTTATGCATGCATGTCTTGAATAGATTTAAGAAGAACCTTATGCAAATTCCCGAAGCTCATTTTCTTTATAGTTCCCTCCTTTCCAGTTCTTTCTCCTTAAACCTCAGCTAGCCTCTTCCAAATCCTGTCTCTGTCTTCTCAAATAAGCAAGACTACTGTCCTGTAATTAGGATCTTCCTTTTGCAACATGTTTTGTAAAGTTTCTCCAGGCAAAGATCTGAGGTTAATCATAGGGTTCACCTCTTTAGTTAACAATGTGCCATAGTAATGTATTCTTTCCAATGAGTGTAAACACACATTCTTTTCAATAGCTTCATAATATTTCATTGCATAGATATTCATAATTTATAACCAACATCTTATTGATGAACACTTAGATTAGTTCCATTTGGTGGCATTACTATAATGCTGTAAAAATAATTCTAATGAATATACTTTTGCGTTAATATTATTTGATGATTTCTCTGCAATAAACACTAAATTTAAATTTGAGATCAAAGGTGATTCACCTCATATTTGATAGATACTGCTACACACAACTCAGGAAATATACTAGTTAATCCTTATATATAGTGAATATAGCTAATGGTATACTTATTTTTTATTAACAGTTAATTTTTTAAAAAATTTGCATTTTTATGTAACAAAAGCACTACTAAGAAGAAAGTTTATACCTATAAGTGCCTACATCAAAAGAGATGAAAAACTTCAAATAAAAAAATCTAATGATGCATCTTAAAGAACTAAAAAAGCAAGAGCAAAGCAACTCCCAAATTAGTAAAAGAAAAGAAATAATAAAGATCAGAGCAGAAGTAAATAAATTTGAAATTGAGAAAACAATTCAAAAGATCAGTAAAGCAAACTTTCTTTTAAAAGTTAAACAAAATTGACAAACCTTTAACTAGACTAAGGAAAAAAGGAAAAAGATCTAAATAAATAAAATCAGAAATGAAAAAGGAGACAATACAACTGATACTGCAGAAATTCAAAGGATCATTAGTGGCTACTGTGAGCACTGTATGCCAGTAAAATCTAAAAGAAATGGACAAATTGCTAGAAACATACAACTTACCAAGATTGAACCAAGAAGAAATTCAAAACTTGTGTAGACCAATAACAAGTAACTAAATTTAAGTCATAATAAAAACTCTCCCAGTAAAGGAAAGCCTAGACCTTATGGCTTTATTGCTGAATTCTACCAAACATTTAAAGAAGAACTATTATCAATCCTACTCAAATGATTACAAAAAATAGAGAAGGTAGGAATACTTCTAAACTCATGTTATGAAACCAGAATTATCCTTATACCCAAACCAGAAAAAGGCATATCAAAAGAGAATACTAAATGCCAACATTTTTGATGAATATTGATGCAAAAATCCTCAACAAAATACTAGCAAATCAAATTAAACAATACATTAAAAAGAGCACTTATAATGACAAAGAGGCATTTATCCCTGAGATGCAAGGATGGTTCAACCTACACAGATCAATCAATATGATACATTATACAACAGCATGTTATTTCAAGTAATGCTGAAAAAAACATTTGGTAAAATTCAACATCCCTTCATGATAAAAACCCTAAAAAAGCTTGGGGATATGAGTAACATACTTGAACATAATAAAAGCCACATACAACAGACCCACAACTGGTATCATACTGAATGGGAAAAAAACTGAAAGCCTTTTCCCTGAGCTCTGGAACACAACAAGAATGCTGCTTTCTCCACTGTTGTTCAACATAGTATAGGAAATCCTAGCTAGAGTGATCAGACAAAATAAAGAAATAAAGAGCACCTAAATTTGAATGGAAGTCAAATTATCCTTGTTTGCGGATAACGTGATCTTATATTTGGAAAAACATGAAGGCTGCAGAAAAACAGTTATTAGAACTGATAAATTCAGGTTACTGAATTTAGAACTGGTAAATTTCAGGTTACAGAATCAACATACAAAATCAGTAGCATTTATATATGCCAACAGTGAGCAATCTGAAAAAGAAAAAAGTAATCCAATTTACAGTAGCCACAAGTAAAATTGAATACCTAGGAATTAGCTAAACCAAACAAGTGAAAGATCTCTATCATTAAAACTATAAAGCACTGATGAAAGAAAATTGAAGAGGTCACCAAAAAATTGAAAAACATTCTATGTTCATCAGTTGGAATAATCAATATTGTTAAAATGTCCATACTATCAAAAGCAATCTACAGATTTAATGCAATCCTTATTAAAATATCAAGTCATACTTCACAGAAATAGAAAAAACAATTCTAAAATTTATGTGGAACCACGAAAGACCTAGAATAGCCAAAGTTATCCCAAGAAGAAGAAGAACAGAACTGGAGGAAACACATTCTTGAATTAAAATTATACTGCAGAGCCATAATAATGAAAACAACATGGTACTGGCATAAAAACAGACACATAGACCAATGGAATAGAATAGAGAACCCAGAAACAAACCCACATACTGAAAATGAATTCATTTTTGACAAAGGTGCCAAGAATACATGCTGGAGAAAAGACAGTCTCTTCAAAAAATAGTGCTGGAAAAACTAGGTATTAATAAGTGAAGAATGAAACTAGATCCCTGTCTCAACGTATATAAAAATCAAATCAAAATGGATTAAAGACTTCAATCTAAGATCTCAAACTATAAAACTACTATGTGAAAACATAGAGGAAAATCTCCAGGACACTGGTCTGGGCAAAGATTTCTTGAGTAATACCCCATAAGCTCAAACAACCAAAGCAAAACTGAACAAATGGAATCACATTGAGTTAAAAACCTTCTGCACAGCAAAAGAAACAACCAAAACGGTGAGACAACCCACAGAATTGGGAGAAAATATTTGCAAATTAACCATCAGATAAGGGATTAATAACCAGTATATATAAGAAACTCAACTCTATATGAAAAAAATCAAATAATTTAATAAAATCAGCTAAAGATTTAAATAGACATTTCTCAGAAGAAGAGATATAAATGGCAAACAGGCATATGAAAATGTGCTCAAAATCATTGATCATCAGGGAAATGCAAAGCAAAACTACAGTGAGATATCATTTTACACTAGTTAAAATGGCTTATATCCAATAGACAGGCAGTAACAAATGCTGGTGAGGATGTGGTGAAAGGGAACCCTCGTATACTGTTGATGGGAATGTAAATTAGTACAACCACTATGGAGAAGAGTTTGGAGGTTCCTCAAAAAACTAATAATAGACCTGTAGTATAATCCTGCAATCCCACTGCTGGGCACATATCCAAAAGAAAGAAAATCAATATATCAAAGAGCTATCTGAATTCTCATGTTTACTGCAACATTATTCACCATAGATAAGATTTGGAAACAACCTAAGTGTCCATCAACAGATTGCACACTAGGGTGACAATAGTCAACAATAACTTAATTGTGTATTTTAAAATAACTAAAAGAATGTAATCGGATTGTTTGTAATGCAAAAAATAAATGCTTGACAGGATGGATACCCCATTCTCCATGACATTATTATTTCACATTGCATGCTTGTATCAAAACATCTCATGTATCCCACAAATATATACACCTACTTTTTATTTGCTTTAAAAGAAATGTAATGCACCTTCCTTTATAAACTTTAATAGCAGCATTTTATTATTCAAATTTCTAAAAGTTTTATGTTTTTAAACCAGCCTCTTTTTATGTAGTTTTGAATTTTAGCAGCATGTTTAAAATGATTTTCTGTGTGTTCACAATTATTTTAAAAATAGTTTTTTTTCTATTAAACTCTATTGATAAGTGTGTTCACATACTTTTAAAACCTGGATGTTTAATAAAAAAGAGTGACTATTATGTTAGTGTGTTTCTTAAAATCATCTATGTTTATGTTTATCCTATATTTGAACATCTGTATCACTCCACTTTTTTATGTTTGTTAATATTGAGAAGAGTATTAGCTATAATAAATTTAAAAATCTTTGTAAGAGTAAATTACTATGATGATTTTGTTCTTGTATTAGGAATAGGCATTTCACTATAATTATATAGCCTATAACTTATTTAATTTTTTTGAGAAAATATTAGTTATGAATTGTTATTATGGATCAATCTTGGGTAATATTATTTTCTGTTGTTACCTTAAATACATAATATCAAATATGCCTCTCAAATTACAAAGCAAAAGGTAAAATTTAACTATAATGTACCTATTAATTAATGGCAAAAAAAACTGGAAATGAAGGTTAAACCAGAATTGTTTACTTTCAGTAAGATTCCAGTTATGAAAACTTGCAAGCACAACACTAGATTAAATTTTCATTTTTGTTTCTAGCTTGGTCTTGTTATATATGAGGTGCTGCTTTTGGAAAATAAGTCCTTTGACATGATTTGTTTTGAGCAAGAGATGCTCATTAATGTTAGGATTTAGATATGAACAGTTAAATGTTAGACTATAGATGAGTTAGATATCTTTTGTTGCTACTTATGATATTGCCTTAAAACTTTGAAAAGTTCTGTTGATAATGCCCATTTCTAACTGAAGTCGTTTTTCATAGGACTTCAGCTAAAAGGATATTTATGCACACACATAAAAACATGCCACGCACACACACACACATTATATGCACTGAAGGTGCATTCAATCTTGGAACTGTGCAAACTTATAATCATTAAAATATGTTTAGTACTTGCCCATTTGCACTAAAATGGATTCTGAGATCCTTCTAGATCTCTGATCTAATACTTTCAATGACATTAGAAGATCTTTGAGGGGATGGCATATGGGAAAAGAGCATATCATAGTTTGTAAGTATACAAGGGAGGTGCATATTTTGATTTTAACCTGTATTTCCAAGGTAAAAATATAGTCCTATCATAAAGCTAGCTATCATATTTTTCCACTTCTGGTTATTTATGGTGCTCTTTATTTATCTAAATTTTGCAGAAAAAAATGGTTCAATAGTTTGCATGTAAATTATTCCCTTGTCTGGTTATAAATAAATATACAGTAGAAAATGCTAATTAAAACAAGTCTGGTTATTCATATAATGCATTATTCAAGAAAATTCTCTAATATTTAATTTAATTTTTTGTTAGATTTTAACCATCTCTATGACCTTTTGTTATTAGAAGTTATAAGTGAGTAATCAAAACACATATAAGCATAAGAGTATTAAGATCTAATATCATTGTTCATAGAAACACTTTAATAGTGGATTCTATAAGATACATCAAATATTTATTATTTTACAAAACCTGATGGTAACATTCTCTGTGTTGCCTGAGGGCAGCAATTCCTCAATGAAATGTTTCGTTATGACAATATTTTATGGTTCTTGTTGTGGTGTACATTATAGCTAAAACAAATTGTGTTCTGAAAGCAATTCCTTTAAAAGATAATATAGTAAAATATGTCATACCTAGTGGCCAAGGGCAGCTCTTGTCTCTTTAAAGAGATTTTAATAAAAATATCAATTTCATTTTGATTCACTACAATTTCTGTAAATACTTACATATTCTTTGGGAATGCACAATGGAACTATTCAAGCATTGTTCTTTGTTAGCATGCAAAGCATTAATGTCTGTTTTTAAAAACTATTTTTCAGGCTCATTTGTTGATAAGTCAAGCTTTAATTAAATAAAGTATTGGGATTAATGAAAAGAGATTGAAAAATGAGAAAAATATGTACCAGCCTGGCAGATCTTGCTGCTTTGGTGTAAAGCCGTTGTATTTAAGATGGAAATTTAAAAACAGTCTTTGTAGTGTGACTCAAGAAGGGACTATACTTACTAGATTCCTTCAAATTTGCTAAGCAATGTTTTTCTAATTTACTTAAATAATATCCAATGAAATGCAAGCATAATACTGCTGTTTAATTTTAGAATAACTCAGAGATTGTTATTAGCATTCAGATTAATGATTTTTTTTTCTTGGAGGAGCTAGCATGATGTATAACATTTAAATATTTTGAAGGAGATTCTCACTGTGTTAAAACCATTTACATCACCCCATCAATTGCAAAAGAGATGTTATTTTAATAAAAATAGTTTTGTGTTGCTGAATACACTATCTTAAAGATAAGTTTTTTTCATTTTAACCAGACCATGCAATTATAGCTTAATAAAATTTTGATCATTTCAGAAATGGAAGCAAGACTATTTTTAATGTTAAGATTTTTTTTTTCTTTCACAGGAGTAGAGAAATCTATTTCTAATTACCTTTAGTTTAGAAGGTGTAGGGGAGAAATTTTTTTTCCTTTTACCTCATCAGGTTCTCTACTCGGTCTCTGAAACAAAAGTAGGATTAACAAGAGAAGAGCATAAACATTTATTTCGTATAAAAGTCACATGATATGAAAGTTTTAATAAAGACATTAACACCCAAATATATGACTAAATCTGAGTATTTTTACACTAAGTTTGATAAAGAGTGAAAAGTCATGGGAAAAGCTAGGCTTTTTTCTCCCAGTTCATTGGGGGAAACTTATCCTTCAGTAAAGCCTGTGCCTTCAGATTCTTCTTGAAGTTCCACCATCTTTGGGGAACAGAGGCTCCTTTCCTCCAGGGACAGGGTAGGTGCCTCTCACTTGAAATTCTTATGACCTGCCTCAGAGAAGATGGTCAGAGAATTCTTCTAGCACCTACCATTTCTCAAACAACTCCAGCTAAATTATTATATATGCCATGTTGTCATATTTTTGGGTATCATGCCATGAACCCCATCATTCATTCACCTGAAACCTCCCCAAGAAGCTTCAGAATTCAAAAGCCGAGTTGGTAGATTTCCCCCACATCCCATTGAACTAGTCTCTCAGCCCTTTGAACAGTTCTATCCAGTTAAACAATTGTATCTCATTCGGGAGGCAGTGATATAGATGGGTGTAGTCGACCGCCCAAATTAAGTCTCTATGTGAAGTGAGCAATCAGGCATTTAATTAGAGGTTTATTTATGATAATATCAGAGAAACAAAGATTAGTGGTTGTATCAAGTTAAGGGCAGATGGAAGTCAATTAGGATTTTTAGATGTTGAGATTGAATAATTTTAAGATGGTAAAGATAGCAGTAGCAATTTTATAGATTCTCCTGATTTACAGTTTGAATATCTTTGGTTATGTCACTGGGCGTTCCAGTGAACTTTCTGAGTCACCCACATGGCAACAGGAATGAAGTTTGTCTATATATAATGTGTTGTGAAGATTTTTCTTAAGTTTGTATCAAATACTCCAGGGTCAGCCTACAGGTCCTTAGGAAAAGGGCAGTTTTTGTTCTCAATAATTCCAAGTCATAAGGGAGAAAATACAGGAACATTGATTTGGAGAGTTGTAGCCAGATATTGGAGAAAAGTACTAAGAATTAAAGAGCCAGCCCCATTTCTAGTTACATAACAAAACTTTACAATGAACAGGACTAGATTTTATTATCCATGTATGTGTCCTATAGTTTTTCACTGAAACATTGTTTTCTCTCCACAGTCACCCAGCTTATGTCAAATATAATTACAGTAAGACTAATTTGCTTATAGTCTCATTAAACTTGGCCTGATTATTTACCTAAAAGTGGCAAGATTAGTAATTGACCACATAGGCTCTTCTTTGCTTTGGTAATCTTTTCATAAGGAATTTCAGATTAGATATTTAAAAGCCTCAGAGGCTACGAAGCTAATCAGAGGAGCTTGTCATCAGATGTCATCTATAATACCTATAGATTTCAATGAATTCCTCTCTTCTCAACATTTCCAGTATCTGGAAGTTTCCTGGGCGTATAAGCAAGCAACCTTCCTTACTTACTGTAAGTTCAGAAATCCTGAAGCCCAATATCAGGTTGTTTTTCTTGTTTGTTTTGTTTTTCCCAAGAGGGTATTGAAAGCACTGACTCAATGAAGTCAACCTTAGTTCCTTAAAACTGGACATTCTGGTGAAAGCCTTGCTAATGTAACCAATGTTTCCAATTATGTCCAGTTACAAGCATAACAGATTCTTATTGAACTTATGCAAATAACCATATTACCATAAAATATGAATATTTAATAAGAATTTCTGAATTTTGGAGGGATCAGATAGGAAGAAAAAATTAAATGTTTCATTTTGTTTATAATGGCTTACTTTACCAAATAGCTGTAAGCTATAGATAGCTTAAGAGAAAAGAAAAAAAGTCATTAATTAGATCTGAAAACAAGACATTGAAGAGCTATCAATTTTCCAAAACAAAAACCATAATAATTATATTTCAGTTCATTCAGTTCCATGTAATTAATTATTGTTTGCTTGATCTTGGGTTAGCAGTTTTGTTACAGAAGCAGAAGCCTAGGAGAGCCAGCATAATACCATTTTAAAGTCAACTCCATCTTAAAACAAGCAAGGCACGTTCCTTGTCAGTCACAACCCATGGTCCTGAGATGTTTATAGTTGAGGAAACAGCCTAAAGATACCCATAAGAACACACTCCTGCAACAGTAGAGAGTCCAGATGTCCCAATACCCATAAAAATATATTTGCTTTCAAGAAAATAACACTTATGCTTTGATGTACTCACTAAAATGTCAAGGGCAGTTTCCTTTACATCAATAGAATAATAAATGTTGTCATTCTGTCTGCTCACCTGCACATAGGCACAGTTTAGTTTAGTCTTCGCATAGGCAAGACCCCATACATAAAAAACTTAAAGCAAATATGGTGTGCTCCTCCAGTTGCATTCTGAGGACATCATACTCTGCAATGGAGTAACTTTGAATAAACTTGCTTCTTTCAATGCACTTTGAGACTCCTTGAATTCCTTCTTGCACAAGACCCAAGAACCATCTCTGAGGGTCTGGATCTAAACCTCTTTTTCTGGAAACAGTTTCAATAACACATTAAATTCTTCATTAGAGTTTTGGAAATTCTTACCCAGTCCAACGGCATGACCTTAAAGTTATCATAAATCTGTACTTTGCAAAAGCTTTCAGGAAAGCGTGAAAGTAAAATGGTATCTTTAAATGCCAAAATACTTAAAATGACTAGCAAATATAATGAAGGTTAAGTATCACTTTTATTTTACAATGTTTCCCATGTGACTTAGAATATAGAACATTTTAATATCTCTCTTTTTATAAGGAGAATAAATATATATATTTGTTCCTCCCCCGCCAGGGCCCTCTGGAATATCCTAAAGTTAGTTTGAGATTGAAAAGACTGCATTTAGATTTGATTTTAGTAAGTTTGTCAAAAATATTAAAAGGTTTGAATAATTGAGATCAAAGATTACTAAGAAACTCTGTGTGTGTGTGTGTGTGTGTGTGTGTATATATATATATATATATATATATATATATATATATATATATATACATTGTTCTAAGAAAAATGTGACTCCTTTGATTTTGAGAAGACTTAGTTTTCCTAAGTAATAAAGTCCCAATTAAATTAACATAAATCATAGGAAATTATTTACATAGAAAAAAAATCCTGTATCCTAGGCAACCTCCTTAAAAGATAAAGAAATACCTTGTTACAGTTTACTACTAAGAGCAGGTCAATAATCCAAGAAAACTTTGTCATTCTAGTTTTGCTTCAGTACATTTTTGAAATTAAGGGTCAGTATGTTTTAAAAACTTGTAAGTAAATCCATTCAATCTTAGCAACTTGAGTACACAGAAAATTCCTTTCCCTCTAACCTATTATATGATCTTCTTCTTCTTCTTCTTTTTTTTTTTAAACACATCTATTCTTTTTTCTCATTTTGGAATAAACAGTCATTCTATATTCTATCTTAGAATATAATTACTTTCATTTCCTTGGAACAAAAACATATTCTTCATACCTCACATTCTTGGCATACAAAGTTGTTTTCCTTTATATTTATCGTTTCTAGTAATTTCATTTATGTATATTAATCATAAATTTTAGCCATTAATGGCCACTCTTTTATGGAGAAAACTATAAAGTAGGCAATTGTGAATTGTCTGTCACATACCAACATTCTATAGCAGACTAGAAAATTTTGTGAATATTTCATCTCACAATTTTTAAAAACATATACGTCCATACAGAATATATGAATTCTATGAGGAAGAATTTTTATGTTTTCTAAAGCATAACATTTTCTGCTATACAATTTTTTGTGTTTGTCAACAGACTGAAATATATTTAGCCTTTCTATACCATATAAAAATAAGACGACAAAAGTATATAAATTTAAACTTATTTTTATTTTTGAAATGGAGTTTCCCTCTTGTTGCCCCGGTTGGAGTGCAATGGATTTTGGCTCACATAACCTCCACCTCTGGGGTTCAAGCGATTCTCCTGCCTCAGCCGCCCGAGTAGCTGGGATTACAGACTTGTGCCACCATGCCCAGCTAATTTTGTATTTTTAGTAGAGATGAGGTTTATCCATGTTGGTCCGACTGGTCTCGAACTCCCATCCTCAGGTGATCCACCAGCCTCAGCCTCCTAAAGTGCTGGGATTACAGGTGTGAGCCACCGCACCCAGCCTAAACTTATGTTTTTTAATGAGTGTTTGAGTTTTTTATCTTATGATTTTTACTTAATGATTTTCATATCTTTAATATTTAATACCTTTAATCTATTAATATATTTAATAGTTAAAATTATATGAATTTAAAGTATGTATTACTTAGCATAGCATTGAGATGGCAAGTTACCAAAAAAATTTTGGAAACAATTTTCAGGCAGACGTACTATAATACCAAACAAAGCCAACCATCAGGTCAAATTATTTTCTAACATATGTATATTACGCAAGTATCAAACATCGCAGAGGCAAAGAAACTAAAAACTGTAGCATAAAGGTTTTTTTTCTTTTCCTGCCGTGCTTGATATACAGTAAGCAGCTCTCTGTCTCTCTCTTTTTTTTTTTTTTAGTGGCAAGCATGTGAATAGGACTGTTTTTATTTCTAAATTTATTTTAAAAATTGATTTTTTAACTAGATTAATATTCATTCATGGCATTGGAACAACATTTTCATCATTCTTTTTTTATTGTACTTTAGGTTCTGGGGTATATGTCCAGATCATGCAGGATTGTTGCATAGGTACATACATGGCAATGTGGTTTGCTGCCTCCATCTCCCCATCACCTATATCTGGCATTTCTCCCCCATGTTATCCCTCCCCCAACCTCCCCCACCCACTGCTGTCCTTTCCCTAGCTCCGCCCAGCAGACTCCAGTGTGTGATGCTCCCCTCCCTGAGTCCATGTGTTCTCGTTGTTCAATACCCACCTATAAGTGAGAACATGCGGTGTTTGATTTTCTGTTCTTGTGTCAATTTGCTGAGAATGATGGTTTTCAGATTCATCCATGTCCCTGCAAAGGACATGAACTCATCGCTTTTTATGGCTGCATAGTATTCCGTGGGGTATATGTGCCTCATTTTCCTTGTCCAGTCTAGTTCAACAATTGTGGAAGACGGTGTGGCGATTCCTCATCATTCTTAAAATGGAAATCACTTGGATTTGAAATGGCAGGACAGGGGGCTATGGATAGCTAGTGGTAATGCTACTCTTTTTGTTTTTTTGGTTTTGAAACAGAGTCTTGCTCTATCATCAAGGCTGGAGTGCAGTGGCACCATCTCCACTCACTGCAACCTCCACCTCCCGAGTTTAAGCAATTCTCCTGCCTCAGCCTCCCAAGTAGCTGGGATTACAAGCATGCACCACCATGCCCACCTAATTTTTGTATTTTTGGTGGAGATGGGGTTTCACCACATTGGCCAGGCTGGTCTCAAACTCCTGACCTTAGGTGATCTGTCCGCCTTGGCCTACCCGAAGTTCTGGGATTATAGGCATGAGCCATTGTTCCCTCCTGGTATTGCTACTCTTTTTTTTTTTTTGAGACAGAGACTTGCTCTGTTACCAGGTGCCAGGCTGGAGTGCAGTGGCACTATCTCGGCTCACTGCAACCTCTGCCTCCCAGGTTCAAGCAATTATCCTGCCTCAGCCTCCTGAGTAGCTGGGAGTACAAGCATGCACCACCACGCTCAGCTAATTTTTATATTTTAGTAGAGACAGGGTTTCACTGTGTTGGCCAGGATGGTCTCGATCTCTTGACCTCATGATCTGCCTCCCTCGGCCTCCCAGAGTGCTGGAATTACAGGCACTCTATACACCATCTACCTTTTTCTTCTTTGGCCATGCATACAGCACTCCAGACTGTTTTTCCCAATTCTTCCCTTTCTTCTTTTCCATTTCTTTCTCCTCTTTCCATTATCCTCCACTGCTCAAACATGGTGAAGTTTGAACAAAAGAGGAATAAGAAAATATTCTTTTGAGTCTCTGGTTTCATCTCTCATAATAAACCACAAACAAGATTTCTTCAAATAATTCTGTATTCCTAGAGAACCTTTTAATATGTTGGTCTTGAAGTACCTTCATGTATATATATGTTCATACATTCATTTTTCCAAATACTTATGAGTACCCACTAATTCCTGGAGATATATGAGAGTGAATACTCCTTTCCCTCAGGAACCCATTGTCTGCCATCCTTTCTATAAATTAAAAAACAGCAATTAAAATAAGAAACAAACGAATAGTAACAACAAAGTAGAACTGGGATGATTTCTTATTTTCTTTCCCTTTAGATATTAAACCTCACCATGTCACTGTCTACTTCCTTGGAGTTTGGGAAACACTGAATGGATGAATGGATGGATGGACAAAAGGATGAAATAGATGGGTTAAGGAACAATATCTGCTGACTGAGATTCAAAGTCCTTAGTATGTAGTCTTAGGTTTCCAAAGAGAGAGCCTGAGTCTGCAGAGCAAAAAAATGGAAAATTTGAGAGCTTTTTACAATAAGAAAGTGCATGTCTTGTTATGGACATATAATGAATAGATGTATTCTAACAGCACCATGTAAATTGCCTGTGTTCGAAAAGCTCAGAAAGGGAATGAAGGGAAAAGAAATTTTGAGAGTTTTTTGATGGCCAAGTATGTATACAATATTATGTATATATGTGTGTGTACATGTATATAGGTATATACATATATATAGTATGCATATATACACACTATATATACATACATACTCTTTTATATGCACACATAAATACATAATATGTATATGCACATAAATCACATAATTTCTAATACTTTACAGTTTACTGAAGGACTTAAGTCTGTTTAATTTTTCAAGAGCTTTAGGTGAGTTTGTTCATAAAACAGGGCTAATGTCAGAAGTGGACTAGACGTTGGTCCCTGGACATACGACACAATGTTTTTACTTCTAGATGTCTCACCTTTATTCATTTATACTTATTTTCTCCTTTGTTCATTATCAAACGTATTTGAAATAAGTTAATAATTATTATTCTTTTTTAATCTGGTCTCAGAAAGCCAGTAGTTGATTTTTTCAAAGGCATGCAAATAACGTAGAATTAGAATTTCTTATGATGGAAGAGGTGGAAAAAATCATAGTGGCTAGAACATCTTCACATTTTCACAACTCTAAATAAAGCTAGTCTTTGCTATTCTCTCAAAGGATTCACTATAAAATGTGAGGAGAAAGAAGCATCTGTCATGCTGAGGCATGGGAATTGAAATGGGCATCACATAGGCTTTTTCCAAACAGCAGCAAAGCAAATATGAACCTGGCATCCTGCTGACTTCCATACCCTTCCTGGTTTGAATCTTTGACATGTCTGATAGGTGTGCCAGTTTTATAACTTGCTTTAATTTTAACTTTGATTTTTTTTTGTTTTTAGATAATTATACTTTAATATGGATGACCAAGACAAATATAATCCATGAAAGATTTTCCTTATTTTTATTGAGATATATTTGAAAATTAAAACTTGTACATACTTAAGGTGTGCAAGTTGATAATTTGACATATATATACTTGTAAAATAATCACCACAATTAAGGTAATTAATATATCCATCATCTCAGAGAGTTCCTTCCTTCCTTCCTTCCTTCCTTCTTTTGTGGTAAGAACATATAAGATCTACAATCTTAGGAAATTTCAAATGCACAAAAATATTATGAATTATGGTCACTTTATTGTAAATTAGATATCCAGAATTTCTTCATCTTACAGAATTGAAACTTTATACCACTAGACCACCATCTCTCCATTTTACTGTTCTCTTCCAGCCCCTGGTAACCTTCATTTTATTTTCTGCTTCTATGAGTGGAGCCAGTTCACGGTTCTTCACAAGGGTGCCAAGCATACAAAATGAGAAAAGGATAGTTTCTTCAATAAATGGTATTAGGAAGACTGGATATCCACATGCAGAAAAATATAATTTGACCCTATCTCATATCATATACAAAAATGAATTCAAAATAGTAAAGATGTAAGATTAATTACATTAACATTAAATGTAATATTTTAAACCATGAAACTACTAGAAGAAGCCATGTGGAAAACCTTCTTGAAATAGGTCTGGTCCATGATTTTTTATATATGATACCAAAAGCATAGGCAACAAAAGCAAAAATAGACAAATGATATTAAATGAAACCAAAAGCTTCTACAATCAATAGACTTAAAAAGCAACCTAAGAAATGAGAGAAAATATTTGCACACCATATATCCGAAAAGGGGTTAATATCCAAAATATGTAAGGAACTCATTCAACTCAATAGGAAGCAAAACATACAAAATAAAAAATAAATAACTGCATTAAAAAATGATCAAAGGACCAGAAAAGATATTTCTCAAAAGAACCCATACGAATGGTCAAGAACTGTATGAAAAGGTGCTCAACATCGCTATCCATCAGGGAAATGCAAATCAAAATAATCTCACACATGTTAGAATGTCTATCATAAAAAATATAAAAGATAGGGCTGAGTGTGGTGGCTCATGCCTGTAATCTCAGCACTTTGGGAGGCCGAGGCAGGTGGATCACCAGGTCAGGAGTTTGGGCCAACATGGTGAAACCCCGTCTCTACTAAAAACTAGAAAAGTTAGCTGGGTGTGGTGGCAGACACCTGTAATCCCAGCTACTTGGAAGGCTGAGGCAGGAGAATCACTTGAACCCAGGAGGTGGAGGTTGCAGTGAGCCAAGATTGTGCCATTGCACTCCAGTCTGGGTAACAAGAGCAAAACTTCATCTAAAAAAACGTATATACGAATATGTATATACTTTATATATATATATAATATGTGTGTATATATATATATATATGTGGATCTATACATATATATATATATGATAAGTATTGAGCAAAGATATGGAGATGAGAAACCTTGCATACTATTGTTGAGAATGTAAATTGGTGTGGCCATTATGGAAAACAGTATGCAGATTCCTTAAAAAATTAAAAATTGAACTGTATTATTATCCAGCAATCCTACTACTAGGTAATGAAATCAGTACCTCAAAGAGATATATGCACTCTCATGTTTACTTTAGTATTTTTCACAATAGGCAAGACATGGAA
Source organism: Ateles fusciceps (assembly GCA_036589455.1). Lineage (NCBI taxonomy): Eukaryota > Metazoa > Chordata > Mammalia > Primates > Atelidae > Ateles > Ateles fusciceps. The sequence continues at coordinate 3,331,335 of JAZHEH010000734.1, read as the reverse complement.
ACAACCTGAATGTTTGTGCACAAATGAAGCAATAAAAAAAATGATATGTATATATGTGTGTGTATATATATATACACACATCTGTATATATAATGGAATATTATTCAGTCTTTAAAAAGAAAGAAATTCTGTCACGTGCAATAACATAGATGAAACTGGAGGACATTTTGTTAAATGAAATAAGTGAGAGAAAGATACTGCATGATCTCATTTATATGTGAAAGCTAAAAACAGTTCAACTGATAGAAGCAGAAAGCAGTTTATTTTTTTGCACAATTTGTTCCTAGGTTAAATTTATAGTTTTATAATCTTAGAGTAGAGATAAGCTTGATTGACCAGTAAATCTCAGTAGAAAAACTTACAACTCTGGAGACATGTCTGCTTTTATTTATCAAAAATCTTAAAACTAGCTTTATATATCAAAGAATATCCTACCTCATGTGAATCAAAAAAAAGAAGAAAAAGAAAAAGTTTGGATGTTTCTATATTTCTGAGAGTTTCAGGAATTATTAGGTTACATAAGTACTCATTCATCTCTAAACAATTTTGAATAGAACTCCTTTAATGGATTTTATAAATTAATTTGGTAATATTACCTGGAGGTGTAAAAATATCACCCCTATGTAACATACATATTACTATATAGACATACACATACATACAGATAGACACAAAGACATAGCTTTTATTCTAAAATTGTAGCCAGGAGTCAGTAAAATAGTAATAGAAACTCACTGCCTTATATCCACTTCATATTTTCATCTGAATTGTATTTCAGATAAATGGGACAAGTTGAGGTTCCCTATTCAATAGGAGGGCAAATACTTCTCACCAGTATTTGTGGAGAAGTCTTTCTAGATTTCCTTTGCCCTGATATGTAATCTTAGAGCAGATGTAAGACCTTTTAGGGGAGTGACTGGAGAAACATCCAGCCACTGTCTGGAGGTTTTCAAAGCACATCTGAGTGGATAAAATATTCAGTTTATTATCAATTAGCCTTTTTTCTTTCCAACCTCAGTTATTTGCTTTTGGGGGATCCCGAGTCCCTAACAACAAAGGGACCTAAAGTTCAGTGATTGAGAGGCTGACATGGAAAAGGGTAGGACCTTGGAGGGGGAACCTTGGAATTCAGGAAAACAAAATGAAGGTGGAAGGTAACAAAAGGAGTACGGAAGAGCAGAAGCAATGGGGAGAAAGAGATCATGGGGAGCCAGTGTGTGGAGATCAGAAGTTCCCGAGGAAGCCAGTGAAATTCCAAATTATCCTCAGCAGATCATGCCAAGAGAAGAAGGCGGGTAGCACTGGCAGAGCATAGAGTCAGTATGGTTTTGAGAAAAGAGTGTTAGTCGGCAGGTTCCCACGGAAGGAGCAATATAAATAGAAAGAACGATGGGTCTTAGAAAATAATAACTCCTATCAGGCTGTGAATATTAACTTCTGATTAGGCCAACTTCTGACCTTAGAGCACTTTAAAAAATTGGGGCCAAACAATAAATATTCCTGGTGGGACTTAACTCCCTGTTTTTTTTTTTTTTTTGCCCAAAAGTACATCTATTCCAAGTGACTCAAACCACCAAAACTAGAAAGCCTTTTTTGACTTATCCATGGACAAAGAGGTATCCCAAAAGAAATTTCAAAAGATACAGACCTCCCAAGATCCAAAATTATTTCCAAAGATAGCCAAAGAGAAAACAGATGAAGACACCAATCTCTCCACCTCATCAGAAACAGCAAAAAGTTGGTAAGACATTACCAGCAAATGATGTGCAAACTACATTTCTGTCCAGCCTACTCTTGGAATCCCCAGTGTAATGGTTGACTGCCTGCAGATGTAGGCCCAACAATCTGTCTACCCAAGCAGGTAAAAAGTCAAGCCAAGCCTCCAAGACACTAAACAAGACAAACAGGAAACCAGTACTTGTCGCTGAGAGGATCAATAGCCAATGGATACCCAGAAAACAAGTTCACAAGAGTCACAACTCAAAAAGTTTGTTCTTACAAATACTTTTCTCCTGCAAATCTGGATTTGGAAAGGAAGTGACAAGAAAAACGGCTTTATTAATACCTTCCTGTCTTGATCAGGCGCTCTGGACAGAGACCCCAGAAACTGACATGGTAAGAATTCTTATCCTCTGTCAGATTTGGCCGTTGTCCCAGACTTCAACTGTAGTCCCTGGGGTGAGTAGAGTATTCCAGGCTTTTTCTATCTCTTTGTGGTCAACAGAAACTGTAAGAGAGGGAGAATAATCTTTTCATTCTGCCCTTCTAGGTTCTCAGCTGGAGTTTTATAACAAAAGACAGATTACCAGGAGAAGATCGTGCTAATTCATTTAAAATATGTTTTATGTGACATGGAAGCTTCATAAGGAAATGAAAACCCCTAATAAATGGTTAAGTCCAAGTGTTTTCATACTAAGTTTGATCAAGAATGGAGAGTTATAGAAAAAAATGTAATAGGACAAAAGGATATGAGCAAAGTATACTAAACTGGAGGAATCTTAGTAAGGCTTATTAATTAAGATTCCTTTGAATTTCTCCATCTTCGAGTGTAAGGAGACTCCTTTCCTTTGGGTATAGGGAGGGCACCTCTCACAGGAAGGTCTTATGACCTGCTTCAGGAAGGTAGGTCAGAGAGTCCTTCCAGCATGTGCCATTTCTCAAAATTCCTTCAGCTAAAACTATTCAGTTTGCCATAGTGTCCTAGTTTGGGGTAACATGCCTTGAAGCCCAGCAAAGGTAATAGTATTCTGGAAACTGTCTCTGAGTTAACAAATCATACCAAAAGCATGTTGCAGGTGAATTTTATGTGGTTCACCCACCCCTAGAGCACTATTAGAGTTTTCCTTTTAATTTTTATCAAAGAACAGCTTTAGATTTAAGTTTCTCTAATATTTCTCTGATGCTCTTTTGTTCTTAGGTTTCTCCTCCCTTCTTGTTCTTGTTCTTCTTGTTCTTGTCCTCCTCCTCCTCCTCCTCCTTCTTTTTTGGTAAATTTCTCCCATCAGTGCAATCCATGTATGTTAAGCATCCAAAGAGCTGCAGTCTTCTCAGCCAACACATATTTCTCTTCATAAAAAAAACTTATGAAAAATTTAAAACATATACAACAGTAGATACAGAAATATGATACCCCATGTATCTATCAATAGTTTAAACAATTTTCAACTCATGTCTAAATGTGTTCACATTATTAACTATTTAATAACCTTCCCTTTGTAGATTATTTTGACAAAAACCTTGTATTTCATATAGCTTCATCTGTAAAATTTTCAACATAAATATTAGGAATTCTGCTTTTAAAACAACCAATATTTTTATCACACCTTCCTTCTACTCACCCCCGCCCATAAAAATCACAGTCATTGTTTAGCATCATTAAATATCCAGTGCTCCCATCTCTCTAATTGTCCTGTATTTTTTCTTTGTTTGTGTTTTAATTTATAGTTTAAGTTATATTAGGATTGAAATAACAAAGCCAATACATTATGCCTGGTGAACTGGTGAATCTTTTTTTTTTTTTTTGAGACAGAGTCTTGCTCTGTTGCTCAGGCTGGAGTACAGTGGCCCAATCTCGGCTCACTGCAACCTCTGCCTCCCGGGTTCAAGCAATTCTCCTGCCTCAGCCTCCCGAGTAGCTGGGACTACAGGCACATACCACCATGCCTGGCTAGTTATTTGTATTTTTAGTAGAGACGAGGTTTCACCATGCTTGCCAGATTGGTCTTGAACTCCTGACCTCATGATACGCCTGCCTTGGCCTCCCAAAGTGCTGGGATTACAGGTATGAGCCACCACGCCCAGCCCTGTGCCTGGTGAATTTTTAGATGAGTATTTCTGAAGTATATATACTGTGCAAGGAAGAAAAGCATGTGTGATTAGAATATAAAGCATGGTGAAATATCCTGGCATTCAATGATTTTAAAATATACCTTAGGAGATAAATCACATTGAGGTGAAAATAATATGCAGCTCAGAGGCTATACAGCTTGAAGAATACTGTTTTCAAAGGAAGATGCCTAGAATATAGCAATTTTCCCCTCCCAAGAAAGAATCAACCATAGATTCTGGGGATGTTAGGGTTTAAGGAGATTTTAAACACAGTATGGTTGTTCTCCTCTATTTATTACTATTATTAAGTTGTTTTTAATTATGGATACATAATGGTTATATATATTTATAGTGTTCATGTGAGTTTTTGATACAAGCATACAATGTGTAATGATCAAATCAGGGTAATTGGGATATCCACCATCTCAAGCATGTATCATTTCTTTGTATTAGGAACATTCTAATTTCACTTCTTTAGTTATTCTGAAATATACAATAAATGATTGTTAACTATGGTCACATGTTGTGTTCCTGAACACCAGATATTGTTCCTTTTATCTAAGTGTATTTTTGTACCCATTAACCATACCCTCTTTATCCCCAGCTTTCATTTTTCTTCCTATCCTCTGGCAGACATAATTCTACTTTCTATCTCCATATGTTCGTTTTTTTACATTCCTACCTGTGAGAGAGAACATGTGATATTTGTCTTTGTGTGTTTTATTTCAATTAACATAGTATTATCTAGTCTCACTCATCTTTTTGCAAATAACAAGATTTCATTTTTTATGGCTGAATAGTATTCCATTGTGTATATGTACCACATTTTTCTTTATCCATTCATTTGATGATGGATACTTAAGCTGATTCCATAGCTTGATTATTGTGAGTAGTGCTGCAATAAACATGGGAATGGAGATATTTCTTAGATCATATTAATTTCCTTTCATTGGGATATATACCCAGGAGTGAAATTCCTGGATCGTATGGTAGTTCTAGTCATGTTTTTTTTAGAAGCCTCCATGCCATTCATCAGAATGGCTGTACTACTTGCATTCTCACCAACAGAGTATGAAAGTTCCCCTTTTGTTACATCTTTGCCAGCATCCATCATTACTTGTCTTTTGCATAAAAGCCGTTTTAACTGGGGTCAGATGATGTCTCATTGTAGTTTTCATTTGCATTTCTCTCATGATTAGTAATATTGAGCATTTTTTCATATACCTGTTGGCCATTTGTATGTCTTCTTTTGAGAAATGTGCATGCAGATCTTTGCCCATTTTCTAATCAAATTATTAGTTGAGATATTTGGGCATCTCATATATTCTGGTTATTAATCCCTTGTCAGATGAGTAGTTTGCAAATATTTTCTCCCATTCTGTGGGTTGTCTCTTCACTTTGTTGATGGGTTCCTTTGCTGTACAGAAGTTCGACTTGATGTGATCCCATTTATTTTTGCTTTGGTTGCCTGTGCCTGTGGGATGTATTACTCAAGTCTTTGCCCACTCTAATATCCTGGAGATTTTTCCCAATGTTGTCTTGTAAGTACTTTCATAGTTTGAAGTCATAGATTAAGTCTTTAATCATTTTGATTTGATTTTTTATATGATGAGAGATAGGGGTCTAGTTTCCTTTTTCTGCATATGAACAACCAGTTTTCCCAACACAATTTATTGAAAAGACTGTTCTTTCTTCAATGCATATTCTTGGAGCCTTTCTCAGAAATGAGTTGACTGTTGTATTAGTCCATTTTCACACTGCTATAAAGAACTTTGCAGAATGGGTAATTTATTCTTTTATTTTCATTTATTATTGTTATTAGTTTTTGCTCAAGGTAACAGTTTTTTTTTTTTAATTATTGTACTTTAAGTTCTAGGGTACATGTGCAGAACATGCAGGTTTATACCATAGGTATACACGTGCCATGGTGGTTTACTGCACCAATCAACCTGTGATCTATATTAGGTATTTCTCCTAATGCTATTCCTTCCCTTGCCCACTACCCCTCAACAGGCACCAATGTGTGATGTTCCATGTGTTCTCATTGTTCAGCTCCCACTTATGAGTGAGAACATGCAGTGTTTGGTTTTCTGCTCCTGTGTTAGTTTGCTCAGAATGATGGTTTCCAGCTTCATTCATGTCCCTGGAAGGGACATAAACTTATCCTCTTTTATGGCTGTGTAGTATCCATGGTGTATATGTGCCACATTTTCTTTATCCAGTCTATCTTTGATGGGCATTTGAGTTGATTCCAAGTCTTTGCTATTGTGAATAGTGCTGCAGTAAACATACATGTGCATGTGTCTTTATAGTAGAATGATTTAAAATCCTTTAGTTATATAGCCAGTAATGGGATTGCAGGGTCAAATGGTATTTCTAGTTCTAGATTCTTGAGGTATTGCCACATTGTTTTCCACAATGGTTGAACTAATTTACACTCCACCAACAATATAAAAGCATTCCCATTTCTCCACATCCTCTGAGCATCTATTGTTTCCTGACTTTTTAGTGATCACCATTCTAACTGGCATGAGATGGTATCTCATTGTGGTTTTGATTTGCATTTCTCTAATGACCAGTGATGATGAGCTTTTTCTCATATGCTTGTTGGCTGCATAAATGTCTTCTTTTGAGAAATGTCTGTTCATATCCTTCGTCCACCTTTTGATGGTGTTGTTTTTTTCTTGTAAATTTGTGTAAGTTTTCTGTAGATTCTAGATCTCAGCCCTTTTTCAGATTAGTAGATTGCAAAATTTTTTCCCATTCTGTAGGTTGCCTGTTTACTCTGATGCTAGTTTCTTTTGTTGTGCAGAATCTCTCTAGTTTATTTAAATCCCATTTGTCTATTTTGGCTTTTGTTACCATTGCTTTTGGTGTTTTAGTCATGACACCTTTGCCCATGCCTCTGTCCTAAATGGTGTTGCCTAGGTTTTCTTCCATGGTTTTGATGGTTTTAGGTCCTACATTTAAGTCTTTAATCCACCTTGAGTTAATTTTTTGTATAAGGTGTAAGCAAGGAGTCCAATGTCAGTTTTCTACATATGGCTAGCCAGTTTTCCCAACACCATGTATTAAATAGGGAATCCTTTCCCCATTGCTTGTTTTTGTCACATTTGTCAAAGATCAGATGGTTGTAGATGTGTGGTATTATTTCTGAGACCTCTGTTCTGTTCCATTGGTCTATGTATCTGTTTTTGTACCAGTACTATGCTGTTTTGGTTACTGTAGCCTTATAGTATAGTTTGAAGTCAGGTAGCATGATGCCTCCAGCTTTGTTCTTTTTGCTTAGGATTGTCTTGGCTATATGGGCTCTTTTTTTTTGTTCCCTATAACATTTAAAGTAGTTTTTTCTAATTCTGCGAAGAAAGTCAGTGGTAGCTTGATGGGAATAGCACTGAATCTATAAATTACTTTGGGCAGTATGGCCATTTTCACAATATTGATTCTTCCTATCCATGAGCATGGCATGTTTTTCCATTTATTTATGTCCTCTCCTATTTCTTTGAGCATTGGTTTGTAGTTCTCCCTGAAGAGGTCCTTCAAATCCCTTGCACATTGTATTCCTAGGCATTTTATTCTCTTTGTAGCAATGCATGGAGTTCACTCATGATTTGGCTCTCTGTCTATTATTGGTGTATAGGAATGCTTGTGATTTTTGCACATTGATTTTGTATCCTGAGACTTTGCTGAAGTTGCTTTTTGGCTTGAGATTTGGGACTGAGTTGATGGGGTTTTCTAAATATACAATCATGTCATCTACAAACATAGAAAATTTGACTTCCTCTCTTCCTATTTGAATATACTTTTTGCATTTTCTTGCCTGATTGCCCTGGCCAGATCTTCCAATACTGTATTGAATAGGAGTGATGAGAGAAGGCATCCTTGTCTTGTGCCACCTTTCAAAAGGAATGCTTCCAGCTTTTGCCAATTCAGTATGATATTGGGTGTGGGTTTGTCATAAATAGCTCTTATTATTTTGTGATACATTCCATCAATACCTAGTTTACTGAGAGTTTTTAGCATGAAGGAATGTTGAATTTTAAGGCATTTTCTAAATCTGTTGAGATAATCATGTGGTTTTGTCACTGGATTACATTTATTTATGAATTATGATTATTAATTTGCATATGTTAAACCAGTCTTGCATCCTAGAGAAGCTAACTTGATCATGATGGATAAGCTTTTTGATGTGCTGCTGGATTCAGTTTGCCAGTATTTTATTGAAGATTTTTGCATCGATATTCATCAGGGATTTTGGCCTAAAATTTTCTTTTTTTGTTGTGCCTCTGCCAGGTTTTTGTATCAGGATGATGCTGGCCTCATAAAATGAGTTAGGGAGAAGTCCCTTTTTTTCTATTTTTTGGAATAGTTTCAGAAAGAATGGTGCCAGCTCTTCTTTGTACCTCTGGTAGAATACGACTGTAAATCTGTTTGGTCTGGGGCTTTTTTTTGGCTGGTAGGCTATTGATTACTGCCTCAATTTCGGAACTTGTTATTGGTCTATTCAGGGATTCAGCTTCATTCTAGTTTAGTTTTGGGAGGGTGTATGTGTCCAGGAATTCATCCATTTCTTTTAGATTTTTTAGTTTTAGATTTATTCTAGATTTGCATAGAAGTTTTTATAGTATTCTCTGATTGTCATTTTTAGTTCTGCAGGATCAGTTGTGATACCTACATTATCATTTTTTATTGTGTCTATTTGATTCTTCTCTCTTTTCTTCTTTATTAGTCTCGGTGGTGGTCTATCAATTTTGTTGATCTTTTCAAATAACTGGGTTCATTGATTTTTTTTTTTTGAAGGGCTTTTCGTGTCTCTGTCTCTTTCAGCTCTGCTCTCATCTTAGTTATTTCTTATTTTCTGCTAGCTTTTGAATTTGTTCACTGTTGCTTCTCTAGTTCGTTTAATTGTGATGTTATGGTGTTGATTTTAGATCTTCCCTGCTTTCTCTTGTGGGTATTTAGTACTATAAATTTCCCTCTAAACACTGCTTTAGCTGTGTCCCAGAGTTTCTGGTATGTTGTGTCTTTGTTCTCATTGGTTTCAAAGAACATCTTTATTTCTGCCTTAATTCATTTATTTAGTCATTCCGGAGTAGGTTCTTCAGTTTCCGTGTAGTTGTGTGGTTTTTAGTGAGTTTCTTAATCCTGATTTCCAATTTGATTGCGCTGTGGTCTGAAAGACTGTTTTTTATAATTTCTATTCTTTTGCATTTGCTGAGGAGTGTTTTACTTCCAATTATGCAGTCAATTTTAGAATAAGTGCAGAGTGGTGCTGAGAAGAATGTATATTCTGTTGATCTGGGGTGGAGTCTAAGTCTCTTTGTAGCTCTCTAAGAACTTGCTTTATGGATCTGGGTGTTTCTGTATTGGGTGCATATACATTTAGGATAGTTAGCTCTTCTTGTTGCATTGATCCCTTTACCATTATGTAATGCCTTTCTTTGTGTCTTTTGATCTTTGCTGGTTTGAGTCTGTTTTATCAGAGACTAGGATTGTAACCTCTATTTCTTTTTCTTTTTTTTTTTTTTTTTTTTGCTTTTCATTTGCTTGGCAAATATTCCTCCATCCCTTTATTTTGCTAATGATTGCTTTAGCTATTGAATGTCTTTTGTGGTTTCATACATATTTTAAAATTTTTTAAAATTTTTGTGCAAAGTATCATTGTTGTTTTTATAGAGATTGCATGAATCTTTAGATTGCTTTATGTGGAGATTTTAACAATATTGATTATTCCAACCTATAAACATGAAATATTTTTCATTTTTTGTGTCCTCCTTAACTATTTTGATCAATGTTTTGTATTTTTCATTGTACAGATCTTTCACTTCTTTGGTTAAGTTAAATCACAGGTATTTTATTTTCTTTGCATCTATCATAAATAGGATTACTTTTTTGGTTTTCTTTTTTCCAGATTATTTGCCGTTGACATATACAAAAACTACAGATTTTTGTATGTTGATTTTGTATCCTACAACTTTACTCTGTTTACCAGTTCTAATGGTTTTTTCATGGGATGTTTAGGTTTTTCTAAATGTGATATCAGATTGTCTGATGTTTTTCTTTCCAATTCTGATGCCCTTCATTTATTTATCTTGTCTGATTGCTCTAGCTAGGAGTTTCACTACTATGTTGAAGAACAGTGGTGAAAGTTGTTACCGTTGTCTTACTTCAGATCCTACAAGAGGGATTTTTTCCTCATTCAGTGTAATACTCTCTGTGGGTTGTCATATATGGCTTTTATTGTGTTGAGGCATGTTCCATCTATATCCGGTTTGTTGAAAGTTCTTATCAAGATAGTATGTTGAATTTCATCAAATGCTTTTTTGGCATTTATTGAATGATCATATCATTTGTGTCCTTCATTCTGTTGTTGTAATGTATCACATTTATTGATTTGCCTATGTTGAGCCATCCTTGCATCACTGGGATGAATCCCACTTGATCATGGTGAATGATCTTTTTAGTGTGTCATTGAATTTGGTTTGCTAGTATTTTGTTGAAGATTTTTGCATCTATGTTTATCAGATATATTGGTTTGAAGTTTTCTGTTTCACTGCTGTGTCTTTGGTTTTGGTATCATGGTAACACTGGCTTTGTAGGATGAGTTTCAAAGTATTCCCCTTCTCCTCATGTTTCTGGAATAGTTTGAGTCAAATTGGTGTTAGTTCTTGCTGTGCAACAGTCAGGTCCTGGACTTTTTTGTTTTAATGGGAGCCTTTTATTACTGCTTCTAAGTTGTTACCTGTTTTTGGTCTATTCTGGTTTTAGATTTTTTTATGTTTCAGTGTTGATTGTGTGTATCTAGGAATTTATTCAGTTCTCCTAAGTTTTTTCAGTTTATTGGTAAATAATTGCTCATAATCATCTCTCATAATCCTTTAAAATTTTGTGGTATCAGTTATAATATCTCCTTTTTCATTTCTGAATTTATTTATTTGGGTCTTCTTTTTTTTTTCTTGGTATGGATAAAGGTTTGTCAGTTTTGTTTACCTTTTCAGTAAACCAACTTTTACTGGGGTGGAGGGTTTTGGAAATGTCTATTAGATCCACTTGGTCCAGAGCTGAGTTCAAGTCCTGAATATCTTTGTTAATTTTCTGTGTAATTGATCTATCTAATATTGACAGTTGGTTGTTAAATCCTCCCACTATTATTGTGTGGGAGTCTAAGTCTCTTTGTAGCTCTCTAAGAACTTGCTTTATGAATCTGGTGTTTCTGTATTGGGTGCATATATATTTAGGATAGTAAGCTTTTCTTATTGCATTGATCCCTTTACCATTATGTAATGCCCTTCTTTGTGTCTTTTGATGTTTGCTGGTTTGAAGTCTGTTTATCAGACACTAGGATGGCAACCTCTGATATTTATTTTTTGCTTTTCATTTGCTTGGTAAATATTCCTCCATCCCTTTATTTTAAGCCTCTATCTGCTGGTTATATAAGTGTGTGACATTTTCCCTGCTTTCACTCTCTCTCTCTCACCTGCCACATGCTTTCCCTTCATGCCTCCCAGCCATACAGAACTGTAAGTCAATTAAACCTCTTTTCTTTATAAATTACCCAGTCTCCTGAATACAGCACACTGATGGGTCTTGACTCTTTATCCAATTTTCCAGGCTGTGTCTTTTAATAGGTGTATTTAGCCCATTTACATTTAAGGTTAATATTGTTATGTGTGAATTTGATCCTGTCACTATGATACTAGCTCGTTATTTTGCCCGTTAGTTGATGCAGTTTCTTCACAGTGTGAATGGTCTTTACAATATGGTATGTTTTTGTAGTGGCTGGTATGAATTTTTCCTTTACATATTTAATTCTTCCTTTGGGAGCTCTTGTAAGGCAGGCCTGCTGGTGACAAAATCTCTAGCATTTGCTTGTCTGTAAAAGATTTTATCTCTCCTCCACTTACGAAGCTTAGTTTGGCTGAATATAAAATTCTGGGTTGAAAATTCTTTTCTTTAAAAATGTTTAATATTGGCCCCAACTCCCTTCTGGCTTGTAGGGTTTGTGCCAAGAGATCCGCTGTTAGTCTGATGGACTTCCCTTTGTGAGTAATCCAACCTTTCTCTCTGGCTGCCCTTAACATTTTTCCTTCATTTCAACCTTGGTGAAGCTGATAATTATGTGTCTTGGGGTTGCTCTTCTTGAGGAGTATCTTTGTGGTGTTCTCCATATTTCCTGAATTTGAATGTTGTCCTGTCTTGTTAGGTTGGGGAAGTTCTGCTGGATAATATCCTGAAGAGTGGTTTCCAGCTTGGTTCCATTCTCCCCATAACTTTCAGGTACACTAGTCAAACATAGGTTTGGTCTTTTCACATAGTCCCATATTTCTTGGAGGCTTTGTTCATTCCTTTTCATTCTTTTATCTCTAATCTTGTCTTCAGCTTTATTTCATTAAGTTGGTCTTCAATCTCTGATATCCTTTCTTCCTCTTGATCTATTTGGCTATTAATATTTGTGTATGTTTCATGAAGTTCTCATGCTGTGTTTTTCAGCCCCATCAGGTCATTTATGTTCTTTCTAAACTGGTTATTGTAGATAGCAATTCCACTAACGTTTTTTCAAGGTTCTTAGCTTTTTCACAGTGGGTTAGAACATGATCCATTAGCTCTGAGGAGTTTGTTATTACCCACCTTCTGAAGCCTACTTCTGTCAATTCATCACACTCATTCTCTGTCCAGTTTTGTTCACTTGCTGGTGAGGAGTTGTGATCCTTTGGAGGAGAAGAGGCATTCTGGTTTTTAAAATTTTCACCCTTTTTGAGCTGGTTTTTCCTCATCTTCATGGATTTATCTACCTTAGGTCTCTGATATTGGTAAACTTTTTCATTTCTGAATTTATTTTTTTGGGTTTTCTTTTTTTTTCTTGGTATGGATAAAAGGTTTGTCAGTTTTGTTTACCTTTTCAGTAAACCAACTTTTTGTCCTGTTGATCTTTTGTATTGTTAGTTTAGCCTAAATTTCATTTATTTCTGCTCTGATCTTCATTTTTTTTTTCTTTTTGTAATTTTGAGTTTGGTTTGCACTTGCTTTTCTAATTCTCTAAGATGCACTATGATGTTTATTGGAAGTTTTTCTATTTTTTTAATGTAGGCATTTATTGCTATAAACTTCTCTCTTAGTACTACTTTTGCTCTGTCCCATAGCTTTTGATATGCTGTGTTTCCATTTTCATTTATAATATGATTTTTAAAAATTTTCTTTAATTTTTATTTATACTATGATTTTTACAATTTCTTAATTTTCCTTCTTATAGGCATTTATTGCTATAAATTTTTCTCTTAGTACAGCTTTTGCTCTGTGTCATAGGTTTTGTATGTTGTGTTTCAATTTTCATTAAAGCTTGATTTTAAAATTTCCTTCTTATTTTTTATTGCCTTAATGTTTATTCAAACACATATTGTTTAATTTCTATGTGTTTCATAGTTTCAAAGTTTCTCTTGTTATTAACTTTTAGTTTTATTCCATTGCAATAAGAAAAACTACTTGATATGACTGTAATTAAATTTGTTTTTTTGATAATTCTTTTGTGCTCTAACAAACATATGGTCTTTCCTTGAGAATGTTTTATGTGCTGAGGAGAAGGACATGTATTCTGCAGCTGTTAAATGCATGTTCTGTAAGTATCTATTATGTCCATTTGGTCTATATTACAAGTTAAGTTTGTTGTACCCTTGTTGATTTCCTGTCTTGATAATCTGTGCATTGCTAAAAATTGGTTGTTGGGGCATTACTGTATGAAAATCTGTCTTTCTCTTTAGTTCTAATAATATTAGAACTAAATTATAACATAATAAAATTATATTACATGTCTAAGTGCTCCAGCACTGAATGCATACATATTTGCAATGGTAATATTCTTTTGCTGATTTGAACCCTTTATCATTATGAGTGACCTTTTTGTCTCTTTATAAACTTTATGTCTTGAAATCTATTTTGTCTGATATAAGTATAGCTACTTCTCTTTTTTTGGTTTCCATTTGCATGGAGTTTTGTGTTTTTGTTTTTGTTTTCTTTTTTTACATTTCTTCTATTTCAGTCCATTTGTGTCTGTTTGGATGAAGACTTGTCTTCTTACCCTCTTCAATGCCTCTTTCCTTGTTATGTTAAAACCAGGTACTGTGATTACTCACTTTTGTTTTGTTTGTTTGTTTTTTGTGAGGTCTTTGCTTGCATGGATAGCTGTTTAATTTGGTATTCCTGTGGGAATCCTAAGGATTCTATTTGGCCATCTTGCTCCACCTTCCTTAATCCCCCTTCATTTAGAGATTAAAATGCAGGTCATAAGAAGATAAGAAGTTTGCTTATCTGAAAATATCCAATGATTTTTCTTCAAATGTCACTTTTTTTCCTCTCTTTTAAAAAAATAGTTCTGATAATATCTTTTGCTTTTAAATGTTCACTTTTAGTAGTCAAATCCCGGAAGACAATGTTAGTTTTAGGAGCATGTTTAAATAAAGAAGCTCTTGTTTCCATTTAAGTTTAAGAAGGTAAACAAACTGATGTTAAGTCCCCATCAAGTATCTCAGACTTAAGCAAAGAACCCAACTCATAGTTTGTGACTGTATTAGTCTGTTCCCACACTGCTATAAAGATACTACCCAAGACTGGGTAATTTATAAACAAAGGAGGTTTAATTGAGACACAGTTTCACATGGGTGGGGTTGCTCAGAAAACTTACAATCATGGTGGAAGGGGAAGCAGGCACCTTCTTCACAAGGTGGCAGGAGAGGCAGTGAATGAGAGAGAGAAGAGGGAAGAGCCCCTTATAAAACCATCAGATCTCGTGAGAACTCATTCACTATCACGAGAACAGCTTGGGGGAAACTGCTCCTATGGTCCAGTCACTTCCCCCCAGATCTCTCCTTCAACACGTGGGTATTACAATTCAATATGAGATTTGGGTGGGGACACAAAGCCTAACCATACCAGTGGCTTTATTAAAACTTTCATTCAAAATATGTTTTACACTATCTCTGACTCAGGAAATCCCCATCTTCATATCAGGCTAAAGAAACAAGAAACACAGTAGTAAAATAATTGACTTTTAAATATCCTATATGCAGACCATAACACTCATATTTTTTTGTTTAAATATGAATCTGGTCTAAGGGCTCACATTTTTATATAAGGTTTTTAGTTCTAGTATCAGGTAACAATGGGGCAGCCTTGTGATCTATAAAAGCAAAAGATAATTACTCAGAGGACCATTTCTGGATGACATTGAGATGGTGAATCTTGTCTACAACAGATCTATGTTAGGGGACCTTGGAAGGAGTAGTTGCCTTCATGGCCTCCACGACATGGCCTCTGCCCTGCACACTGCAGCATGGCTCTGCTGCTTTCCCAGGGTCAATAGGGTATGTCCTGCCAGTAGTAGTTTTCTACCCTGATCTGCAGGCAATGGATCATGTTCTGCTGGTGTGCAATGATGGGCAGCAGCTGGCACTGCATCCCAATTCACTGCCTGCCAGGAATGTGAGTGCAGTCAAAGAGGGTGGTCAGAAACATGGTGCCTGCAGCCACATTCCCTCTGAAATCTGTGTCTCCCAGGCTGACACTGGCTGGCACTGTATCAAAAGTGCACCTGCCTCCTTCTTTCGTTATTTAAACTATGAAGTGGCAAAGACAGTTTGCTCACTAAAAATGAAGGTTCTTTTAGATTTTAGGGACTGAACTCAAATCTCCAGCAGATTCACAGTATAAATACAGAAGGATGAGAAAAGGGACAACACGCTAGTTTCAGTCTTGCCTCTAGGTCTTTATGCTGTAAATGGAAATGCCACTCATATTACCAGCAGCGATGAGGAATGGATAAATTCAATGCAGACCAGAGTAATGCCATTGGATTAATGCATATCTGCTGCATAGGGTAGAGAGCAATACTCATTGGTACTAATCCTTAATGAAAGTTGAAAATAGATACAGTTATATGGAGTTTTCTACAGAGGTTGCCTGACTGGCTACCCTTAGGTAGCATTATTGTATTTTATTGGAATTGAGGGCAACAGGCAGAGCATATTTTAGTTAAAATATAGAGTATTTCAGTATTTCAGGGTTGAATGATACAAGATAACCTCATTGTATAGAGCACCAATGGCATAAGTAACTCCATCTTAGAAAAAGACTCCATCTTATATTTCAAAAGGCACCTTGCCAACAGGGACTAGATGTTTTACCTGATCAATAGAGGCTGTACCCAATCAGTTAAGAACATAACCAAGTACACTCTTGTACTATCAGTCCTCACCAGAGAATTCTGTGGACATAAAAAGAGCTGGACTTCAGCAGCTCACAATGGCTGTCTTAACAGACACTGTCTTTCTAGCATTTGTGATAAGCAACTGGCATCTGCCACCAAAGGCTCTATCCACATCAAAGACTCTATCGTGAAAGACCAGCGACCATCTGGGCCAGACCAAGATATTCTTTTGGCCTATATCACTCTCCATGAACTGGTTTGCTAATCTTTTCTTGCTATCCCTTTTCTCTTGATGTTAAATGTCATTTAGTTTGTTGTGGAATGTTTAATCTGTAACATTTATATATTGTTTAAGTATACTATTATGTTTGATTGGCAATATTGACTGACTTGTGAAGTGGCTTGACTTACTATAGTAACATTATAAATAGCAGGATATCAAATGGTTAAATTGCGTTGTATAATTGAAGCACAATATTCTTTAAAAACATAGCTTTTTGACTCATAATAACTGGTGGTCTTAAAATATAGTCAAAAATCTTTGACACTCCTCTCTTCCAAAGATGGAGCCTGTATTAGTCCATTCTCATGCTGCTATGAAGAAATACCCAAGACTGGGTAATTTATAAAGAAAAGAGGTTTAGTTGACTCACAATTCTGCATGGCTTGGGAGGCCTCAGGAAACTTATGGCAGAAGGTACCTCTTCACAGGGCAGCAAGAATGAGAATGAGTGCCAGCAGGGGGAGATGTCAGATGCTTTCAAAACCATCAGATCTCATGAGAACTCACTCACTATCATGAGAAGAGCATGGGAGAAACTGCCCCCATGATTCAATTACCTCCCACCAGTTCCTTCCCATGATATATGGGATTATGGGATTAACATTCAAGATGAGATTTGGGTGGGTGCACAAAACCAAACCATTTAATTCCTCCCCAACCCCTCTCAAATTTCATGTCTTCATATTTCAAACCACAATCATACCCTTCCAACAGTCCCCCAAAGTCTTAACTCATTCCAGCATTAACTCAAAAGTCCAAGTCCAAAGTCTCATCTGAAACAAGGCAAGTCTCTTCTGTCTATGAGGCTGTAAAATTGAAAGCAAGTTAGTTACTTACTAAATACAATGGGGTATAGGCACTGGGTAAATATACCCATTCCAAATGGAAGATATTGGCCAAAACAAAGGGACCACAGTCCCCATGCAAGTCCAAATCTAGTAGAGCAGTCATTAAACCTTAAAGTTCCAAAGTGATCTCCTTTAACTTCATGTCTCACATCCAGATCATGTTGATGCAAGAGGTGGGCTCCCATGGCATTGGGTAGCTCTGCCTCTGTGGCTTTGCAGGGTACATCCTCCTTTCCAGCTGCTTCCAGAGGCTGGCATTGAATGTCAGTGACTTTTTCAGGCATGCAATGCAAACTATAGGTAGATCTACCATTCTGGGGCCTAGAGGATGATGGCTCTCTTCTCACAGCTCCACCAGGTGGTGACCCTGTAAGAACTCTGTGTGGGGGGCTCCAACCCTCCATTTCCCTTCTGCTCTTCCCTAGCAGAGATTCTACATGAGGGCTCTGCAGCTGCAATAAACTTCTTTTTTTTTTTTTTTTTTTTTTTCTTGAGATGGAGTCTTGCTCTGTCACCTAGGCTAGAGTGCAGTGGCACTATCTTGTCTCACTGCAACTTCTGCCTCCCAGGTTCATATGATTCTCCCACCTCAGCCTCTCAAGTAGCTGGTGTTAGAGGCATGCACCACCATGCCCTGATAACTTTTTTTTTTTTTTTTTGTAATTTTAATAGATACAGTGTTTCACCGTGTTGGCCAGGCTGGTCTTGAACTCCTGACCTCAAGTGATCCGCCTGCCTCAGCCTCCCAAAGTACTGAGATTACAGGCATGAGTCACTACGCCTGGCCAGCAGTAAACTTCTGCCTAGACATCCAGGTGTTTCTATACATCCTGTGAAATCTAGGCAGAGGTTCCCAAATACCAATTTTGACTTCTGTGCACCTGCAGTCCCAACACCAAGTGTAATACACCAAGGCTTGGGGCTTATATCCTCTGAAGTAGTGGTCTGAGCTGTACATTGACCCTGTTTAGCCATGGCCAAGATGCAAGCACCAAGTTCTAAGACTGCACAAAGCAGCATGGCCAAACCCAGGCCTGTGCAACCATTCTTTCCTCTTAAGCCTCCTACTCTGTGATGGAAGGGGCTGCCATGAAGACCTCTGATAGGCCCTAAAGACATTTTACCCACTGTCTTATTTACATTTGGCTCCTCATTACTTATGCAAATTTCTGCAACCAGCTTGAGTTTCTCCACAGAAACTCTGTTTTTCTTTTTCCTGCATCATAATACTGCAAATTTTCCAAAGTTTATGCTCTGCTTTCTCTTGAATGCTTTACTGCTGAGAAATTTCTTCCACCAGGTACCCTAAATTATCTCTCTTAAGTTCAAAGTTTCACAGATCTCTGGGGCAAGAGCAAAGTGATGCCAGTCTCTTTGCTAAAGTATAGCAAGGGTTACTTTATTTATTTATTTATTTATTTATTTATTTATTTATTTATGAATGAATGAATGAATGAATGAATGAATGAATGACGGAGTCTTGCTCTGTTGCCAGACTGGAGTGCAGTGGTGCAGTCTTGGCTTACTGCAACCTCCACCTCCCGAGTTCAAGCGATTCCCCTTCCTCAGCCTCCCGAGTAGCTGAGACTACAGATGTGTGCCACCACACCCAGCTAATTTTTTATATTTTAGTAGAGACAAGATTTCACCATGTTGGCCAGGATGGTCTCGATCTCCTGACCTCATGATCTGCCTGCCTTGGCCTCCCAAAGTACTGGGATTACAGGTGTAAGCCACCATGCCTGGCCAGCAAGAATTACCTTTATTCCAGTTCCCAAGAAGTTCCTCATCTCCATCTGACACCACCTTAGCCTGGACTTTGTTGTCCATATCACTATCAGCCTTTTGGTTAAAGCCATTCAGCAAATCTCTAGGAAATTCTAAACTTTCCCACATTTTCCTGTCTTCCTCTGAGCCCTCTAAACTGTTCCAATCTCTGCCTGTTACCCAGTTCCAAAGTCACTTCCACATTTTTGGGTATCCTTATAGCAGCATCCTACTCCCTTGGTACCAATTTACTGTATTAGTCCATTCTCATGTTGCTATGAAGAAATACCTGAGACTGGGTAATTTATAAAGAAAAGGTTTAACTGACTCACAGTTCTGCATGGCTAGGAGGCCTCAGGAAACCTATAATTATCATCTCTTCACAGGGAGGCAGGAGAGAGAATGCATACCAGGAGGGGAAATGCCAGATGCTTACAAAACCATCAGATCTCCTGAGAACTCATTCACTATCACAAGAAAAGCCTGGGGGAAACCCTGCCTCCCATGATTTAGTTACCTCCCACTGGGTCCCTTCCATGACAAGTACAGATTATGGGATTACAATTCAAGATGAGACTTGGGTGGGGACACCAAACCAAACCATATCGGAGCTTAACTTCCCCTCCTCTTGAGTATGGGCTGGACTTTGTGATTTGCCTCTAATGAATAGATGTAATAGAAGTAATGTTGTGTCATTTTCAAGAGTGTTCATAGAAGACATTGGAGCATCCACTTGAATTTCTTTTGATTATTCACTTCTTCTGGTGGAAGTTGGCCCCCTTGTCATGAGGACTTTCAAGCAGTGCTATGGAGAGGCCTATGCATCAAGAAACTGAGGCCTTCTGCCAAGAGATAGCATCAACTTGCCACCTATGTGAATCAACCATCTTAAGCAGATTCTCCAGTGCCATTCAAACTTTTATAAAAGTATATCTTCAGTTGATGTCATGACAACAGCCTCATGTGAAACCCTGAGCCAGAATCACTAGGCTAAGTAGCTCCACATCCCATCTACAGAAAATGTGAAGTAATGTCTTAGTCCATTTATCTGTTGCTTACAATAAAACACCTGAAAGATGGTAATTTATACAGAAAAGAAATTTATTTCTTGCAGTTATAGATGCTGACAAGTCCATGGTCAAAAGATCATATTGGGTGAGGGCCTTCTTGCTAGTTGGAAGTCTGCAGAGTCTTGAAGCAGCACAGGGCCTCACATGGTGAGGTGGCTGAGGGTGCTAGCTCAGAACTCTCTATTTCTTATAAATCCAGCAGTCCTTTCCATGATAACCCATTAATTCATTAACCTATTAATCCATGAATAGATCAAGCCATTCATGAGGGCAGGACCCTCAAGATGCAATCACCTCTTAAAGGCGCTACTGCTCAATACTGCCATATTGGGGATTAAATTTCTATGAGCTCTGGAGGGGACAAATATTCAAGCCATAGCATAATACATATTTATTGTTTTAAGGCACTAAATTTTGAGGCAATTTGTAATGCTTAATGATGGGCATGGATGGAGAAGATTTTGGTTTAACTTGAGTGTCTATAAAGCTGTTTGTCTTCCCATGGTTGTAAATTATGACTTGGAATTTTATTTTTAAAAGTGACTTTAAAAGCCTTTTGATTTGCGTTATGACAGTTAATTAAGAGAACAAAATAGGGTATTTTAAGATTTGAAAAAATACCCACATAGTATTTACTCTTAAAACAATATTCTAAAGTCTTAAATATTAATGTAGATGTAAGCTAGACATTAACAAAGGTTTTACTGATGTATATAATTTCAATTAAATTGCTGGAAACTTCATTTTAATGCCCTAATAACTATATAACCACCTGTACAAGGTGTTCATGGTTCTCAAGGGGCATCTTAAAATCACTGATGCCTAATGAATTCATTCATTCATTCTGATCAAATATTTATTGAGCAGCTACTTTGCACCAGCCACTGTTTTAGGTTCTTGATATTATTAAGCCAGACTTTCTGATGAATTAGGTCAGTTTTGGGACCATCTGTCCATTCTGTCTCTGTTGCTATTCTACACCACATGGACCCAGATGAAGAAATTGGCTTTTCCCATTACTTTCATCAAACCACTTATTTTATAACATTTTGTGTCAAGGTTTTCCTGAATTTTTGACAATATGGAGAATTCTGCAGTGAAGTAACACATACAGTTTTAAATTCACTGTAAGAAATTCCTGTTTTTGGAAGTCCTGTAGCTATTTCTGTAAATTGAGCTCCAGACTCCCTGGTTGTATTTCTTGGCCCCCTTGCCCTTCATCCTCTCTTCTTTGTTCCCTCACTTTCCCCACCATCAGACTTCTATTTATTTTTAGTGCAGAAAATTTTAGCTATTTCTTCTGTCGTCTTGACTTTTGCCAACTTATAACCACGTGCATTTTCTCCTAACTCACATTAAGGTGTTTTCCTAAAAAGTAAAATCTATAAAAGTAAATCTGATACTATCTGTTAAAGAAATAATTTTTATACTATGCCAATTATTTTCTTCCAGAATTGATAGGTGCTATGATACATTGATGAATAACGTTCAGAAAACTGATTGAACTAGACTTAAAGATAGTGCAAAGATTATTTGCTGTGTGACCAGATACGCTTTCTGCAAATGTTTAATTACCACTGAATTAGGAATATCTAAGGGCAATCATATAGTTGAAAAGGAAAAACAAACTCAGTTTTCCCCCACTATACTCTCACAAAACACTTCTGACATCAGATGTGGGTGGATCTCTCCCCAGCAACAAGCAATTAATTCTGCAGTGGACATTAGCTCAGTGTCCTTTAATTCAACTCAATTCTGACACTATCTACCTGGAGGTTGCATAGATTGCACAGGTTGAGAGCTCAGTCCCTACAAGACTACCCCAACTTCAAATGCCAGTAGCAAGCCTCAGGTTGTTTTTCCTGTGCTTCTGACTGACTAGCTGTAAGTCGAGATTCCCATGATGACTACCATTTTGAGTGTGATTAATTTGCTAGAGGAACTCACAGAGCTCAGGAAAACACATTTACCAGTTTCTAATAAAGAATATTACGAAGAATATAGACAAAGAGATGCACAGAATAAGGCATGTGGGAAGGGATGTGGAGCTCCCATGCCGCCGTGGGTGTGACACTCTCCAGGCATTTCCATGCATTTGGCTATCTGAAAGCTCACTGAGAGCCAGTCTTTTTTTTTTTTTTTCCCACCAGCAAAGTCTCACTCTGTTGCCCAGGCTGGACAATCTTTACCTCCCGGGTTCAAGTGATTCTTCTGCCTCAGCCTCCTGAGTAGCTGGGATTACAGGTGCCTGCCACCACACCCGGCTAATTTTTGTGTTTTTAGCAGAGACAGGGTCTCACCATGCTGGTCAGTCTGGTCTCAAACTCTTGACCTTGTGATCTGCCCTCCTTGGCCTCCCAAAGTGCTGAGATTACAGGCATGAGCCACCATGCCCAGCTGTCCTTTTGGTTTTTATGGAAGTTTTGTTACTTAGATATGATTGATTAAATCACCAGCCACTTTGGTTAACTTAAGCCCCCTCCACTGTCCCTAGTCCCTCCCCAGAGGTTGGAGGTGGAGTTGAAAGTCCCAACCTTCTAATACTGCTTTGTTCATTCTGGTGCCCAGCCCCATTCTGAGGTTATCTAGGGGCTTCCAGCCATCAGCCAACTCATTAGTATATAAAAAGACATTATGTTGGTGATTCTACAGATTTTAGAAGTTGTATGCCAGGAAATGGGGGATGAAGAACAAATATATATTTTATAATATCACAAGAGTCCAAAGAGGCTATTATTTCTAGATAAATGAATTTTTTTAAATGTTCAATTTTTAATTTAAACACAAAATTTGGCTTTTTTTTGACCTTTTTTTCTGTTGCCTGACACAGTAGTTCCATTCACACCATAGATAATGTTGACGTTAGAATAATTATGCCATAAAAAGGCTAGGCTATAAATAATAACTTTTTATGTAAGAAAACAGCAGGGAGAATAGTGAGATTGAGAAATCTCTGTTTTGGGAAAAGTCATTAGAAAACATTTGCTATTGGCTAGGCGCAGTGGCTCATGTCTGTAATCCCAGCACTTGGGGAGGATGAGGGGGGCGGATCACGAGGTCAAGAGATTGACACCATCCTGGACAACATGGTGAAACCCCACCTCTACTAAAAATACAAAAATTAGCCGGGTGTGGTGGTACATGCCTATAGTCCCAGCTACTCGGGAGGCTGAGAATCACTTGAACCTGTGAGGTGGAGGTTGCAGTGAACCGAGATCGTGCCACTGCACTCCAGCCTGGTGACAGAATGAAACTCCGTCTCAAAAAAAAAAAAAAAAACGCAAAGAAAACATTTGCTCTTTTTATTTCTTTTTCACTTACTTCATTTGGATTTACACAGATTTTAACTTTCAGAGGGCAGAAATATGTGAATCTCTTTGAAAGTTTTGAAAACGCAATGTTTTAACTTTGAAATTGGAAGTATAGGACAGGTTTATTATTTAACTGTTGTTACCTCTAAACAAACACACAAAACAGTTTTAGATATGTAGATTCTAATGAATTTGTTTTTTTCCTATCAAGTGAAGCATTGATATTGTTTGGCTCTGTGTCCCCACCCATATCTCAACTTGAATTGTAATAATCCCCACATGTCTTGGGAGTGACCCAGTGGGAGGTAACTGAATCATTTTCGTTTCTCCTGTGCTATTATCATGGTAGTGAATGAGTCTTACCAGATCTGACAGTTTTATAAAGGGCAGTTCCCCTGTACATGCTCGCTCTCTTGCCTACTGCCATGTAAGATGCCTTTCTCCTCCTTCACCTTCTGCCGTGATTGTGAGACCTCCCGAGCCATGTGGAATTGTGAGTCAACCTCTTTCCTCTATAAAGAACCCAATCTTAAATATGTCTTAATTAGCAGCGTGAGAACAGACTAATACAAGCATGTCTTTTGGCATTGCATTACTTACCAATTTTGTTGGCAATACTCTACTGTTGAAGTTGGCAGACAGAAAATTAGAGAATAATATAAAAATGTTTCTTTTAAATGTAAAAACCTAGAAAAAGACTTGTCTTTGACAAAACACAATGTCCAAGTAATTATCTTTTTTCTTTCCTTTCCCTTTCCTTTCCTTTTCTTTCCTCTTTTTTGTTGTTTCTTCTTTTTCACTCTCATCTCCTCTATTACGGTTTGGAGAACTTAAAAACCATGCAAAATGAAATTGCTATGTAGGATCATGGCGTGCATTCAGACAGATGTATTTCTTTGCCCAGGCGAGGATCCATCACTTTTCTTCTACTAGAAATAGTTAGAGGGTGTAGGACTAATTTAAAAATGACTCTAGTAGATCCTTGTGAATATAGTCAACTGATCTTTGATAAAGGAACAAAGATAATATAATTGAGCAAAGGGAGTCTTTCAACAAGTGGTATTGGAGCAACTGGACATCACCATGCAAAACTAAAGTTTGATATTAAGCATGCCATTTATGCTCTTCTGGAACAATTTTATTAAGCTATCAAAATAAATAGGTTGTATCTACTGATTCCTAAGCTGTCTTGTAGTTCTTAAGATGTAAGGGTCCATTTTTACTAAGTAACTCTTGTATTAAAGAGTATCATTGGCTGGGTATGGTGACTTATGCCTGTAATCCCAGCTCTTTGAGGGGTCTGAGGCAGGTGAATCACCTGAAGTTGGGAGTTTGAGACCAGCCTGACCAACATGGAGAAGCCCCATCTCTACTAAAAGTAGAAAATTAGCCAGGCATGGTGGTGCATGCCTGTAGTTCCAGCTACTCGGGAGGCTGAAGCAGGAGAATATCGTGAACCTGGGAGGCAGAGGTTGCAGTGAGCCGAGATAGCGCCATTGCACTCCAGCCTGGGCAACAAGAGAGAAACTCCATCTCAAAAAAAAGTGTCATTATTTAATATAATATCCATGGCTGTTTCAATAGCACTTAATAATACAATACTTACTGTATTACCCTTCAACCCTTCAAATAAACAAAATTTCAAAATTGAACTTACATCATTAATTAGCAATTGTTCATTTTTATGGGATATGAGGAAAAGAGTAAACATCACTCAAGGACTTAACCTCCTCTTCTAGGGAAGGGATTAATACATTTTTGGTTATACACAGAATAGTTATATCACGTTAGGTGGAACTACAACCTTGTTATTTCATTTATGTGGAGACTAAGTATGATTTAAAGACATGAGTATGGTTGTCAAGTTGACAGGGAATGGACTTGTGGCTCATTTGGGGTGTCAACTTGATTGGATTTAGGGATGTTTAGATAGCAGATAAAGCATTATTTATTCTCAGTGCTTCGGTTGCTCTGGGCCCATCCTTTTCTGCTGAAAGGGAAGCCCAAGTGGTTTTGCTTTGGATTTCAGTGACGAGGCTACCCCAGCTGTGTTTGTGAGGGTGTTTCCAAAGGAGATTGGCCTGTGGATCAGTGGACTGAGTATGGAAGATCCACCCTTCCAAACTCAATGTATGTGGCACTGTTTAATCAGCTGGGGTCCCCAATGGAACAAAAAGGCAAAGGAAAGGTTAATTATTTCCTCTCTCTTTTGGAGCTGAGGTGTCCTTCTTCCCCTGACCTTGGACATCAGAACACTAGGTTCTCTGACCTTTGGACCCCTGGGGGATCCCACTGGGCTCTTGAGCCTCGGACTGAGAGTTATACCATCAATTTCCTTGGTTCTGAGGCTTTTAGATATGGACTGAGCCACGTTACCAGATTTCTTGGTTTTCCAGTTTGTGGGTGGCCTATCATGGGAATTCTCAGCCTCCATAATAAAACCAGCCAATTCTCCTGATTAATCCCTTTTAGTATTTCTCTCTACCTATCCTATCAGTTCTGTCTCTCTAAAGAACCCTCATTAAAACATCAGTGTAAATGCACATTCGTTGATATCTTCTTTGCCAACCCTCTCCTCAGTTTCTTTTCCAAATGGTCACCAATTTCCACTTGGGCATCTAGTGCTGGAATGGGGCTGGAATACCTAGGCCAAGCCAATCAGAGCATTTCATTTCATTGGTCACACACTTTGGTTAAGGACTTGCTATCCCAATCCCACGTCACCTAAACTCATTCAGAGTGAAATTCAGTTTGCTGGGAATTCTGGAGCAAAATGTCCCCTTTTCCTACTAAATATGAATGAAGAAACAGGGAACCCTTGGTATTAACAGTCATTTGAGATGCTAAAATAAATCATTTTTAGGGAGATGTAAATATCTTGGGAGGCAGAGTGAAATGCAAGAAGCATACACACACACAGATACACACACCTACACAAATTTTGTGACACAATTAAGCCTGAGCTTTATGTGAGTGAATAAAGTCTCCTTATATTTTAAGCCAGTTTGAGTTAGGTTTCCTTTTATTGGTGACCAAAACCAATCTTCACGTCTGAGTGTGCCAGCTGAGGGAAATTCATGGGGCTAATAACAATTTTAGGCTGATCAAAGCAAATATATAACAGGAAAAACTAGAAGAGATCCTTCAAATGATGTGAAGAATTCTCAGCTTGTTAAAGGGAATGGTCATGTAGTAGAAAAACCATGGACTCTGAGGTTTGGTAGACATCCCTTTAAATTCTGACTTATTTGCTTAGCATAACCATTTGCAAATATTTATTGAATTTACCATGTGCCAAGTGATTTAAGATCATTGTCTCATGCAATCCTCTTAATGAGTCTATTATTTTACAAATGAGGAGACTGAGAATAGAGAAACAAATCCAAAATGTACAAGTTAGTATGGGGCACACGTAGTTTTCAAACCTATGTGTACACCATAGCATGTTTTCACTTTTATTCTCTACATCTTTGAAAAGTGATGATCCATGTGTATTTTATTTGGCCCATGCATTGTGTTTTTAAAATGTTTGAGCCAGTATATAAACATTGGAATATTGGATAATTTCATGTAAAAAATCTGAACTTGCATCTTCACTGAAAAAATGAGGTCTGACCCCGCCCCCCCAGGTCTGCATACCCATGGGAACTGTCAGCCGGAGAGATACAATGGCTGCATGCATTTAACCATGACATATCTACTACAGTTTTCCATAATTTCCATCCTTCGGTATTGTTGCCCTGACTCCAAAGCTGTGTCAGTAAGTAGTGGTCACTTATTTCACATTGTCGCTTTTTCTTTTTCTAGTAGAGATATAATTATTTGTACTAGGGGAAATAAAGGATTAATCTAGAGGGTGAAACTTTTCAAGTAATGAGAGAGTGCACTCTTACTTGAAGAAGCAAAAAACATTTCTTTTAGTTTAATCTACAAGTGTTGCACCCAATTAATTCATTTATTTTATCTGCTTGGCCTCTGTGAGCATCTAATTTTGCAAATATTTCATTAAATTTTACTTTTTTGTGTGCAATTTTGAGAAAACCGTTTTTACTTCTCCAAGGTTTATTTTCCTTATTTTAAAATGGAGATTATGTTGCAGGGTTAAATAAGATAAACTACTTAAACAACCCAACCAAACACTTGAAATCTAGTAATTGTTTAGAAAGAGAAGCCTTAGCTCTCTTCCTCATTGTGTGTGTGTGTGTGTGTGTGTGTGTGTGTGTGTATGTGATGAATCTGGCCTATATTACCATAACTAAATAGTGAACACATCATTTTTACATTAATAGATTTGCTGTCTGTATCATACACAAAATATGATCTATTTAATCTTAGGCATCATTGGCTTGTGGATGGTGCCTTTCTATTTTGAGGACTGCAAAGAGAAAAGTAATTAGTACCATGTGGAAGACACCCCAGTGGGCTGAAACTGCCCATGGTATGAAAAAATCAAACAAGTGTCTGTTTTCTTAAAATGCCATCCAGGAGAGGAGATTTATGACAGAAAGAGGCCAAACTGCACATCTAGAATGAAATGGATACTGATTGTCAGGAGAAAGAGGAACTTTAATTGGTGATGATACTGTCAAAGTTTGCCAGTAGCTGTCACCATGGGAGTGACCCTTCCCGGGGAATGTTAGGTCAAATGAGAGAAGAAAGTATGTCCTTCTCAGACTATTGTCTTTTTGGAGCCATGCAGTTTATCAGGTAAAATAAGAATTTTGTGATACGAAAGTCAGTATCAATCTCTATCTTTAACTTTGGAGAAAAAATAGATTTTCTTTCTTAGTGTCTCCTTAAACAGGTGATTTATGTTTGAATCTAAATCCACTCTAGAAACACAAAATTATAGCATTAGATAAGAGATCTAGAAAACCCCACACGGATTATTATAAGAAGTCAAGACAAAAATATTTATATTCATTAAAATATTCTGAAATGTAACTCATCATTGAAAGGATTGAATAATAGCATTTTAAGGCAGCCAAAAATAATAGTATTTAATGTAATGGTTCTATTGTCCTTAGTGACTTCTCTGAATTTTTCCTGCTGGTTAACTAGACACTGGAAACAAGATCTTTCAGCTTTCAGAGCAATGACCTTTTCATTATCCTATACCTTCCTACTGTGATTATTTTTTGAGCTAATGCTCCAAGATCGGACACTAGTTAAGGTTTTCTTTTTAAAACATAATTGGAATAGACTATTTATGATCTTAGCGGGCCCCCTTGTAACTTATTGGAGACTACTTCCTTTTTTATGCAGGTAATTACTGTCATATGCATCAGAGGGAATTTTTATGTTTGTTAAATATAATTCTAGCTCTCTGGCCACCGTTGATTTGTTGAAAAATACATGTATACACCAATGCAGTCAAATAAATTATTTTCCTGAGAATTTGGAGTAGGGAGTAAAAAAAAAAAAGATTAGCATATTTCTGATTGGCTGAATATGTAACCTATAGCCTTTGTAGCTGTTGGCTGTCACATAAACTGAATGCTATTTGTAATGAGGGAGAAGAAGTAAATCCATTGAATTCACTGCAGAGAAAAGCATAAATGAGAAAGGGAGAGGAAGGATTTCTGAGCTCCCTGTTTTCAGTTCTGGGTTTTACAAGATACCAGATACCACTATAATTTCCTAATGGATTTTCTCTTCAGTTTGAAATAGTTTCAGAAGGCTCTTCCTTCCTTCCTTCCTTCCTTCCTTCCTTCCTTCCTTCCTTCCTTCCTTCCTTCCTTCCTCTTTCCTTCCTTCTCTATCTCTCTCTCCCTTCCCTCATTCTTTCTTCCTTTCTTCTTTTCTTTCCTTTTTGATTTTCTTTTCTTCTTTCTTTTATTTTTTATAATCAAGTAAAAGTCTAAAACTTGCATTTGATATTTCATGTGTTTATGTTTTGGGCTGTTCTTGCTTCTTCTCATCAGGAGACTATATATAATAATCACTATTATTTACAAGGAAACTTCTGTGTGTCAGACACTATGGTGGGCATAGTAGATTCACTATCTCTAAGCCTTACATCTTAAAAATACAATTCAGAATGATTAAGTAACTTTCATAAAATTCTTAATTTCATAAATGACAGAGCAAATTTGATATACATTTCTTTATTTATTCCTTGGTTAAACTTTCACTAAATGCCTACTCTTTTCCAAGTATTATTCCAAAGACACTGAAGATGCAGAAATGAAAAAGACAAGGTTTCAGTTCTCATGGTTCTACATTCTAGTGGAGAATACAGTCAGTAAACAAGTGAATATAAACATAAAGTAGTGGTGACGGATATAAAAAAATAAAATGTGATGAGAGATAAAAAAAAAAAAGCACTGCACGACTAGGAAATACTTTAGGTTAAAATTATCATAAAAAGTCCTCTTTGAGCAAATACCCCAAATGGGGGAGAAGTGAGTCAAGCAAAGACCTTCCAAGTAGAGGGAAGAGTAGGCACACACAAAAAATCCAATCAATGGATTGTGAGGAATCCTAGAAATTTAACTGTAAACTCTAGAAATCATAGACATTTAACATATAGCCAAATATTTCATACGTATACAATATATGAAAAAAACATATAAAGGTGCTAGGTGCTGTACAGATAATTGAAGAAAAGGTGAGCTTAGCAATAAAGGGTTCTTAGATACATGCTTGTTAACGTGGAAAGATGTAAAATTGAATCCTGCTTCACTGCCACACTTACACATACATAAATATCAGTTCTCAGTGATATTAAACATGAAAAATGTTTTGTTTGAAGAGAAAAGTATTTCTATTCTCAAACAAGGCACAAAATCTGAAATCATAAAGGAGAAAATAACTTTATATTAATAGTAAGAATTTACATTTTTCGAAAGATACCATAAGTTATGAAAATACAAACCAAAACCCAAGAGATATTTACAATACTTATTACTGACATAGGAATAGTATCCAGACTATATAAAAGAATCATACAGATCAGTAAAAGGACAAATAAATAATCAAATTATTATAAGCATTTCACAGAAAAGGAAATATGAATGTCCAATAAATATATTTTTTAAAGCCCAATGTCAATAGAAAGCAGAAGAATGTAAATTATAACCAAAATATGACATCATTTTACAGTTACCACAGTGGTACAGTTGTTGGCAAGGATGTGGAACAATGGGAACTCATACTCACATGGTGAAAGTATATAACCACTTGGGAAAGCAAGGTGATAATGTCTAGTCAAAAAGGTAGATGAATGTACCTTAAGAATCTAAAATTCTAGACCCAAATATATATCCTGGAGAAAGTCTTCCACATGTCTCAGTGATAAAATATGCATATTTATAGTAGCATTTCTCTCAATAGAGAAAGAAATGCTTCTTCTTCTTAGCCCCAAAGAAGAAACAACCCAAATGTCAATCACTAGGAAAATGGAAAAAATAAATTTTGGTTTATGCATGCAATCCCTGTTTAGTGACAAAACATAGATATCAAAAACTTAATACCAAAGAAAAAAACAACCTGGAGAGGTGCCCATTTATCTAAACCTTAAAAACATGCCCGAGCAGGCTTTTGGCTAGGGACACATCCACTTGTAGACAAGACTAAGGAAAACCACACGATGATTAAAGGAATTTAGTATAGCAGTTACGCCTCAGGAGTATAGAGGTGTTATGTTCACGTAGAAGAATGAAGAGGCCTTCACAAAGTGTCTGGAAGGATCTACTCCTTAAACTGGTTTCCAGATGCTAGGTTCTTGTTTTGTTATTCTTTAAGCTACACATTTAACAAATTTAAATGTTAAATATGCTATTTTCTATGTGAAAATAGTTCATCATTTAAAAGTAAAACAGGGACCGGGTGCAGTGGCTAACGCCTGTAATCCCAGCACTTTGGGAGGCTGAGGCAGGAGATCGAGACCATCCTGGCCAACACAGTGAAACCCCATCTCTACAAAAATACCAAAAATTAGCCAGGCTTGGTGGCGGGTGCCTGTAATCCAGGCTACTTGGGAGGCTGAGGCACAAGAATCGCTTCAATCTGGGAGGCAGAGGTTGCAGTGAGCTGCACCATTGACTCAGCCTAGGTGACAGAGTGAGACTCTTTCTCAATAAATAAATAAATAAAAATAAAAATAAAACAAGATGCTCTTGATTATTTCATGATGCTACATTTCCAAAATGCTAAAGAAAGCAAACATTATTTTCTCACCTGTGCATAATTCAAATTGATTCTATTTCTTTATTTCTTTCATGGAGCATACCTAAGTTCCTTTTACAGGAAAGCAGTTTATTGCTCATTTATTTATATTTTGCCCAGTGACATTTCTCATTTTATATCCTACTTTAAGTCTTTAAGATATGCTGAAAGAAATAATACCAATTTCATGTTTGGATATGGGTAATCAGATGTGCAGCTAAGTAAGTAAACTGTAAGTCATTACTGTCAAATACCATTAGAGGCCTCTTTATTTACCAAAGAAACCATTTTTGTTATTAGATGCTTTAAAAACCCTTCAGGACATTGATAAATGACAAAAGTCATTTCATCAAAAAAGACTATTTTGAGGTTTCAATTAATTTCTTTCTGTAGAGATAAACTGGAAATAATTTTTATTGTAAGCACATGAAATTGAAGGTTGGGAGAAAGAATGTGTAGAAAAGGAAAACAATAGAAATTTATAGTGATAACGTTCTATATATTTTCTTTATGTATTAGCCTCTGCTCTTCATGGTTAGCTCCTTCTTATTCTTAGGTAATACTGCCCAAACATTTTGATCCACTAAGCAAGAAATAATTTCTGACTCCACTTTCTCAAAAGATGTAACCTTCAACCCACGCCACTTTTAATTTCCCAATAATTATTATCTTGGGCTGATAGAGGCAGAAGAGCAAAGATAAGAACCATTTAGGGAAAAGGCTTATGTTTCTGTCTTTGCATAGTGCCAAAAATGATACAAAGAGTGGTAAAGATTGAAGATACCTGACTTAGAGGGAAGTTATTTCTACTGAGAATCTTTTCTTCTCTTATTTCTCAGTGTGATTCTGAGGTCAGTATATCTAATTATTTTCAGCATGAAAATTCCCTTATGCAAAAATGAGAAATTCTAGTTCAGAAACAGCAGTGGATTTGCTCAAAGTTTAATTTTCCTTATATGCATAAGACATCTTCTAAAATCAATTCATTAAAAATATCTGTGTGGCAAGACATGGACTTGCAGAACAGAAGCTCAGAGCTTTAAGAGTTTAGAGATATGTACACTTTTACTGTACAGAAAACCTATGGTTTTCTTTTAAGAATCAAGGAGGATTATCTTTCAATCATTTGCTTTAGAAGCACTAAGAGAGGTAAAAGGACTTTGGGGACTTTTGCTATTATTACATTTTGCCTTTACTCTTCATATCAGTGTGGTTCTTTAGTTGCAAGCAAAAGAAAACAAAACCAAACCAAAAAATGGCTCTGAGAAGGCTAAGCAAAGTAGGGATTTGTTGGAAGGATATGGAATAGTTCAGAGAATTGAACAGAAGTATAAAGATATAATGTTTAGAAATGACCACAATCACTCTGAAAATTCAGGTAAAAAAAATAGACTTTAAAAAAATGTTTGCTTTAACTTCTGGGGTACATGTACAGAATGTGCAGACTTGTTACACAGGTATACATGAGCCATGGTGGTTTGCTGCACCCATCATCTAGGTTTTAAGCCCTGCATGTATTAGGGATCTGTCCTAATGTTCTCTCTCCCCTTGCACCCCACCCCATGACAGGCCCTGGTGTGTGATGTTCCTCTTCCTGTGTCCATGTGTTCTCATTGTTCAACTCCCACTTATGAGTGAAAACACGTGGTGTTTGGTTTTCTGTTCCTGTGTTAGTTTGCTGAGAATGATGGCTTCCAGCTTCATCTGTGTCCCTGCAGAGGACATGAACTCTTTCTTTTTTATGGTTGCATAGTATTCCATGGTGTATATGTACCACATTTTCTTTATCCAGTCTATCATTGATGGGCATTTGGGTTGGTTCCAAGTCTTTGCTATTGTAAATAATGCTGCAATAAACATACATATGCATGTACCTTTGTAATAGAATGATTATAAAAATGGATGACTTTTAATAGGGCACTACTGGTGGATGAGTGAGTCCAAGTTTCTTTTTATCTGTGAGTCCTTCTGCTTAAGATTCAAGTTCCAGGAAGAGAACTTCTGGCCTCCTGCCTACTCTTGACCAGAAGTTGTAGGAGACCTTGATTGATTGTCCCACTAAATTTATATACAACGAAGATTCAAGGACTTTTAACTTAAAAAAAAAAAAAAAAGGAATGAATGCTAGGATAGCAGTAAAAAACAAACTACAAACTAGAAATAAGCAAACAAAAATTTCAAATATTTTCTTGCCAAAGCACCGTCATTGCAAGGACACACTGCCAGTAGAACTCCCAGGAAGTGTATGCTTTCCCTCAGCTCTCTTGCTTTTAAAATGACATCATTTCTGTGGTTATCCAATTTACCATATTAAAAATGGGTGATGTTAGCAACTTTCCAATTAAAATAAGTTAAAAAAAGGCAAAAGTGGAAGTATGAACAGTCTGAAAATCATTACTGAATGTAGCAATCTGGACTACATGGATTCTTAGAACTAAATGAATGAATCTACATTTTGTTCTTCATTAAATGGATGTTTATGTCAAGAGATGGCTGTTTAACCATATTTTATTACGTTCCACTATTCCCTCAAATTAATAAGAATTTCTTTTGCTTCTGTTGAGCGAAAAACCCCACATGACTAATTTAGTGGACTCAGGTAAAAAAATGTGCTTTAAGATCCAATCAAGTGAAATTAATATCTGGTTGGGGAACTAAGGTACTCGTGTTTTTACACAAAAGAACAGCTTCTTCAGGTTTCTCATCTGGTAGCAAAGACCTAAATGGCAGAGCTTCCAATAACAAGACAGTGTTACCACTCTGTCTGGAACGTGGGTTAATAAACCTTTCCCCTTGAAGAAATTGGCAATGCATATTGTCTATTTGCAGTTTAGTGGTTCTATCTTATGGTACCATTATTTTCTAAAATATGGGCACTTTTATTCATTAAATTACTCCCGAATATTTATTGTCCAATCAAAGCTGGATGAGATTAAAACCAAACTGGTTTTCATTTTAATTTGTGGGAGGCCTTATCAACATTTTTCCTGGAAAGTTTCTTTAAAAACAATGAATTGTTCTATAGTTTGAGTTTTGACATTGCACAGTCTCAAGAACCCATGGACAAGACAGGTGAATCTCATCAGGTAGACATTAAGCTTTTGCAGATTTAGCTGGAGCAAGAGTGAGAACGGGGAGGAAAGAAAAAAGAGGAAGAGAAAGGAAAATTCCAATGTTGGAAGGAAAATGGATTTTATTGGACTTATTGAGAGAAGATATCACTATGTCCAATTTAGCTAGAGGCATGAAAGTTTTGCTTCATGCACTGACTGTAAAAATCAAAATATTTTATAAGCAGAAATCAAATTCTTGGCCAGTGCACTGGCTCATATCTGTAATCCCAGCACTTTGGGAGGACAAAGCAATTCAATCTCTTGAGTTCAGAAATTCAGGGCTAGCCTCGGCAACATGGTGAGATCCCATTTCTGTGAAAAATACAAAAATTAGCCAGGCGTGGTGAGGTGTGCCTGTAGTTCTAGCTACTTGGGAGGCTGAGGCGGGTGGAATGACTGAGTGGGGAGGTCAGGGCTTCAGTGAGCCGTGATCATGCCACTGCACTTCAGCTTGGGTGACAGAGGGAGACCTTATTGCCAAAAAAGAAGAAAAACAAAACAAACAAAAACACACACACAAAACAAAAAGACAAATTCTGTGTGAAAGAATTGGAAGATATCTTAGTAGTGTTTTCAAGATACAATCCTCTGATACCTTTCTCAAAATCACCTGCTGGTGCTTGGTAAAAATGCAGATTCATTAGCTCACTGCAGAGTACTGGATGAAAGTTCTTGATGATGAGGCTCTAGAATCCACATATTACTAGCTTTCCCTGGGGACTGTGGTAGATTAAATTGAAAAAAAAAAACATTGTCTAATCAGTAACACAGAATGCCTCCTTTATTTTTAGAAGGAATGTGTCTGAGGAGCAGAATGGTAAAGTGATCTGCACAGTGTGTTAATCAATATCCATATGTTTACTGATTCAATAACTTGTGCTTTCGCCTGCACACTATTTTTTAACCTTCGCGCATCACCTCTAAATAATGATAGTCAGATGTTTGTTATATATTAGTTGCAGTAATGAATAATGAAAGAATTGAGCTTAAATATGTTTTTTTAGTGGGTACTAG
The DNA here is from genome assembly GCA_036589455.1 of Ateles fusciceps. Taxonomy (NCBI): domain Eukaryota; kingdom Metazoa; phylum Chordata; class Mammalia; order Primates; family Atelidae; genus Ateles; species Ateles fusciceps. The sequence continues at coordinate 3,295,736 of JAZHEH010000734.1, read as the reverse complement.
AGAAGTCTATAAGAATAGATAAAAAGGGAATAATGGAAGAATAGTCAGCATATGGTCAACATGTGATGATATAATCTGTATTCCAGTATTGTGACATCCCTATTGTAGACTTAACCTACATCACATGTATTCCACAGATTCCCTGACTTTGTCTTCATGTTTATCAAAACACTGTGAAAATTCAAACATTACAGAAACACATAATATGGGAAATGTCTTCCATAATTCCACCACTAATATCACCACTGTGGTAAAAAAGTTTTCTGCCTAATATCCATTATCCATTTCTTCCTTAGTAAGAGTTGCTTGAATTGTAGAAAGGGGGCAGGGAAATAGCAAGATCTGCACAAAACAAAACTGCAAGTCCCAGCCTCTTCTGCAAATAAAAATCACTAATGCAATGTAAGCAGAAAACATTTGGTAAGGATTCCAGGAAAATTTTATAAAGGAATCAACTTGGCAAAGAGATGTTTCCTGTTTATCCTCCCCCCTCTTCTCTTCTTCCTTCCTATAATGGGGGACGTGACAGCTGGAGTGCATCTGCTTTTTTTGGTTGAGTTCAGAAATTCAGACTTGAAAATGAAAGTCATGTGTTAACGATGGTGGGACAGGAAGATGGAAGGGGTCTGGGGTGAGAATATTGTGGATTTTCTATACCAGCTTTGGTCTGCCTAGCTCTTCTGGATTTCCTTAGTAAAAGAAAATAAAACTTTATCTTGCTCAATCAATTGCTATTGCAGGTCTCTGCTTTAACAGCTGAATGCAATTCCAAACTCACATGACACCCTTAACAATTCGTTTGTTATTAGTCTGCTTTCCAGGAAACCATCTTTATTCCATGGGAAGATGGCAGGAAGACTAAGCTACCTAGGGAAAAGAATGAGAGTCAGTCTGGTGTAGAAAGGTATGAGACAAAGAAAGAGCAAGGACAAAAATGATGAGAGTCATTAAAAATTTTAAGAGTCCTCTGATATGGATTTGTCTTCCTGTGTGCAAAAAAAAAAAAAGAAAAAATTTTAAGAGTCCTTTACTTTTATTTATACAATAAATACATGAGCATATATAAAGTGTCCTGTAGAAGGCTTGGTTTTTGTCAGGCTAGTACCTTTTATTTCATTTGTTGGTAGCTATAGCTTGATTTCAAAGGGCCACCACCCATCCTGTATTCTTAGTTCCTAAGGTTTAAATGAGATTCACCAGATCTTTTGGCATCATTGTTAGGCAAATGACCCAGAACTGGTCAAACAACCTATTTCATGTTTTCAAAATGACTGGTTTAGGAATCAGCAATTTGACACAAGCCAATAGGATATAATCTTAGTAAAGCCTGGAATGGAAGAACTCATGTTTTGCTAGCTGTGAGGAGCCTGGAGACTTGGAGCTGCCTATAAATATCTCAAAAGAGAACCTGCCTGAAGATGGTGCCAACATAATAAACCAGAATTGAGAGATAGAGAGGAATGTATTTCTCATGAAATTACTATAAACAAGTTCTCTGATTTTGTACAAATTGTCCAGGGCACCACTTTAGAAAACATTGTTTCATATTTTAACCTTACCAAAGAGGCTAGAGGAGTACCCTAAATGAATCAGAAACCTATTTTTATTAATGTTCCTCACAATATTTGCTTATTTCTTGTGTACATTAAACTCATATTGCCATGGTTTGTTGCCTATCGTGTTTGGATTCTCCACTTTCTTGATCACATCAGTCTAGGTATTGACAACCTCCTTTGTCTTCTCATTTTACTTGTAGGGAAAGAGTCAAATCTGGTGAGACTGAGACCTGGTACTAGTAATTGGATATGAAAGCTTCATACTTTCTTATAATCTGTACCCTGAAAGTAGGTTTTTGTTCCTAGAAAAGGCAAAAAAAGCTTTTGCCATATTCATAGAACCCTCAAATTCCAAAATACCATTCAATAATCCTCCAAAGTACTATAATCGATGTTAAACTAACAGAATAACAATCTCTTTTTCCCTAGCTGATGATTCTGCTGCAATATTTTCTCAAAAACTGTACCTTGGTGGGCCATTCTGTTCTGCCTCTTTAGCTGTTGAGCCTACAATATGATTTTGTTAGCACCAAAATATATCTTCATATCATAATCATTGCTGCAATAAATGGGATAACAAGAATATCTATCAAGTAAGGCTTTGCTGGACCCAGGAGAGTTGTATATTACATAAGAAACAAACATGAATTCAAGCCTGAAAAGCATAAAATATCCTTCCATGGCAGAAATAGGACAACCTGTAAGCTACAAATTTAGATGTTTCTACAATTAGAAGTCTAATGGCAGCTCTTATCAGTATTCCAGCTTCTTAAATAGAAGTATTTCTTCTGTTTAGGTTGATTCAGAAGACAACCTTTTGTCACTCAAGGGAATATCACAATTCCATGCTTTCTGTGGAATAGTATAAAACTTGTAATTTATTTTTGCTCCTGTTTCAGGGGACATATTTAAAGATATTTTGTTTTAAGAGTACATATTGTGCTAATTTAGTAGCATTCTGGATGAATTGGTTGGTAAAATATTGGGGACCAAAAATGAAGAAATGTAAATTCAGAAAAGTTTAAGAAAATTATTTGTTTTTACTTTACCTGCCTGTGAAAATAGTATTTGCAGTTAACTACTGTTAAATACTTCAGAATAAATTTAATGTTTCTATATAACATTATTTGAAGTTATTAGAATATATTCTATTAGAAAAAGCAACATGATAAGTCACACGAATGAGTAAATTCATATGCAGACATTCTTTTTTCCACTTTGTTTCTTTTTTAGTTCAAGAAAAATGTGGAGTACAAGATAATTTCTAAACAACTGCCTAAGTCTCCACTTACATTCTGTTGATTTGCTCAATCAATCATGCAATTATACAGAAAATACTGGAGGATCTTCTCTAGAATGCATTGGAATCACCCAAAATGCGTGCTATAAATGCAGATTATCAAGCCTCATTCTCTGAGTAAAAGATAGAGTATAGAAATCCCAGTTTTTCCAGGTTTTTCAGACACTCCTGATTCAGGTGGACCTTAAACTACACTTAGGAAAATACTGCCTTCCTGTATCATATTCACCCAAACATCAAATGTGACTGAAAGTATCAAAATGCTTAAAATTCCTGCAGGGCTGGGTGCAGCAAGCAAGCAACCAACGTGCAAAATATAAGAAGGCATCAACTCTCAGACTCAATTCGGCTTTTTTTTTTTCTTTTTCTTGAGAGAGCCTCACTTTGCCACCGAGGCTGCAGCGCAGTGGTGCAATCTGGGCTCACTGCAACCTCCACCTCCTAGTTCAAGAGATTTTCCTGCCTTAGCCTCCCAAATAGCTAGGATTACAGGCCTGTGCCCCCATACCCAGGTAATACTTTGTATTTTTAGTAGAGACAGGGTTTCCCTATATTGGCCAGACTGGTGTCAAATTCCTAGCCTCAAGTGATTTGTCCACTTTGACCTCCCAAAGTTCTGGGATTACAGGCGTGAGCCAATGAGCCCAGTCTTGACTCTGCTCTTGTGAAAGCTGAGAGTACTGTGTTATTTTAATATCTGACCTACCTATGGATTCAGCCCACCTAACATTGTTGTTGAATTCTTAAGCCACCACCCCCAACTCATCAGGTGAGCCCTGCATTCATCTTTGACTTTCTAGATTATCAGATGCAGCGAATACCAGTTCAGATGCTTGTCACATAGATGAACATTATGTAACTTTCTCTCCCCAGCACAAGATTTACTTCCAGATCATCAGTGAGTTAATTGAACAAATGGCAAAAATCTTGCCAAAATCTGAGAAGACGTCCTCTGACCTTGCAATTAGTTTTAAGTATAATTTCATTTAAATAGCTCAAAGCTTTTAGCCAAATAAAATTTGGCAGTTCAATAATATTTGGGGAGGGTAAGAACAGATACTGTGTCAATGAACCAAGTGAATAAATTTTTTATAGGAAGTCAGTCATATTAGTTGTGTTTTTCAAAGACGATACTTATCACGTTGGTATTTACATACCTGTTAAAATATTTGGGTTTAATCTAATCCGCGTTTTCCTTTATCATATGTTAATACTGGATGCATGTAAAACTTCAAAGTGAGGTTATCTGCAAGCAGAGGGGCCCTGAATGTGTCTAAATGGAATAGTGGCATGTTCCTTCTACCTACAGATGACATTGCAGTTATTAATTGCTGATTGTACTAGAACATGTGTGAACCCTCACACTTCAAGGGTGCTTGTTTTTCATCCTCGAAGTTCTTTATTTCAAAAAAGGTTAAAGATCTGTACCTTAACAAAAGAGAGACAGCCTCAGTTTGCTCTATAGTATGTACTAAACTTAAATATTCTTGTTATAATATGCTAGTTGGAAAGAGATTTATACTCTTAAATAATGCCAAGACTTTCCTTAACCCCATTTCTGTGGATATTGTTTGCTTTTCAGCATTTCAATTCTTGCTGATCTTATTTCAGCATCCCACATAATTAGAATTGTACAAATTCTAACTATTCAATCATCTCATCCCTCCCTATGAAATGTGCTAACAGGATGTGAAATGGAGGTGGGCTCCCTGTGTTCTTGCTTTGAGTCTGAAGGAAGTTAAATATAAAAACTCAGGAAGTGTCTGAACACACCTCCATTTCAATGTGATCCTCGGTTAGTACATTTCCCTTGAGGTAGGCAGAAAAATGTGAATACATTTTTTTAACCTATCCAATTTCAACTTAAAGCTTCATCTTAAAATTTTCCTTTTGCCCCATCAACTGGGTGCCCTAGATTACAGAGAAATGGAGAAAGAAAAAATAACTTGGCTTAACCATTTGCTATCTTGTGATATTTTATATCATATGCTGCTAGTCTCACCAGAAATGAATATATGTTAACTCACATATCCAAATCTATGAAAAGGAACATGAAATGGAACCAACTAAATTATATTGAAGACATATACAAATACATTAAGCTTTGGAAAACATCTGAACTTTGGAATACTGGTCCATACATGTCTTTCAGAGAGTCTTTCATAGCTATGAAGAAGAAAAGATTTCTTGTGATTTTTATTATTTTCAAATTCAGCAAAGGAGATGAATTCATTTCCCTAGTGCTATGGTTTGAATGTGTGTTTAAGTATATACGTGGGACCTAATCCCCAAAGTGATAGTATTAAAAGGTGGGGTGCACAGGAGATGATTAGGCCATGTGGGTTCCACTTTCATGGATGGGATTAGTGCCCTTATAAAAGGACTTGAGGGAGCAAGTTTGTCCCCTTTGCCCTTATGCCATGTGAAGACACATAGAAGGCACCATCCAGCAGGAACAGCCCTCTCCAGACAGTGAATTTGCTGGTGCCACAGTCTTAGACTTCTCAGCCTCTAGAACTGTGAAAAACAAATTTCTACTATTTAGCAATTGCCCAGTCTATGGTACTTTATTGTAACAGCAGGAACCAACTAAGACACCTAATTCAACTTAATATGGTTTGGCTGTGTCCCCACCCAGATCTCATCTTGTAATTATAGTTCCCATAATCCCCACATGTTGTGGGAGGGACCAGGTGGAAACAACTTCATTATGGGGGCAGTTTCCCCATTCTCGTGATAGTGAGTTAGTTCTCATGAGTTCTGATGGTTTTATAAGGGGCTTTCCCCACTTTTGCTATGCACTTTTTGTTGCCGCTATATGAAGGAGGATGTGTTTGCTCCTCCTCCTGCCATGATTGCTAAGTTTCTTGAGGCTTCCTGAGCCATGATGAACTGTGAGTCAATTAAACCATTTTCCTTTATAAATTACCTAGTCCTGGGTATGTGTTGATTAGCAGCCTGAGAATGGACTAATAACGACGCTGCAGTGGGCTTTGCCTTACGAGTTTCAATCTGCAATACATATGGCCTAGATTACATACAAAATCTAACTTTACTTCAATGCTGGGTTAACCGTATGGCTGCAGTGGCTGGCACAAAATTAACCAACTCTAAATATTAGCATGGCTTAGTCCAACTTTTGTTTATTACTAAAGATTTAGTAATAAAGTGTTTTGAGCTGCATTTGTGCGTGCTTGTTACCTGCTTTTTTTGATCCGGGTGATCTGTTAGAAGGAGGAGGAGGAAAAATGAAACCTGAAATATCTTCGGTTGTATGGTAGGGGTGGAAGGTAATTTTGTCGGGGTCTGATGAAACCCTGATGGGTTATTAGATTCTGAAACCTGAAAATTCAGCTCTAAAATGTAGCCCAATTGGAGACATTTGTGAACTTGACCCTTTCTAGAGCTTTTGGGAAATTCAGGTAAATAAAGACACTTGAGTTTCTGGACTCAAGATTATAGATGGTATCTTCTCTATTTTTCTCACGTGTTACAATGAGGCATTGATAATTAACACATTTATCAGTTCCTCATACTTTTAGCATAGATCTTGTTTAATAGGATATAGTCAAAAGTCTCAACATTTGAGAACTGCCAGAAAAGGAGAGGAAACCACTTGCTTTTCGAGAGCATACTGGATAACTTCAGCACAAGGCAGAATAAAGGCATTTAGCTCGGAGGGAGGAGAAAGAGAGCGCCTTGGATACTGCTTATTTTAGTTTTCCTTAAGGCTGCCCACACAAAGTTTTCAGTCAGTGACTCATCAAATTTCATTCTGCTAGATATGATGCTAAATTTTGTCTATCTTAAAATGTTCAATGAGAATTTTCTGCTAGTAAATGTATTTCCGGTGAGCAGAGGTTATTAAGAGTATTTGTACCGTGGATCCCTTTGGCACCTGGTGAAACCTGTAGATCCCCCTTTTATGCCCTCAATAACTTTATTTAGAAAACACCTAAGATTAAAGAAAACCTATATTTAAATACATTTCACAAAATATAGTAAAAACAAACTTGTGACATGGTAATATATGCACTTCTTCAACACATTTAGTAATTGAATCTATGATTAATTATTCCTATAATTTTGACATAGTGGTGAACATAAATAATATTTTGAACTATTTGCATGACTTGAATGTATTAATAATGGAAAAATTGTGATTTCTTTTGAGGAGAACCACAGATCTAACAGTACTATAGTCTGTTGCCTACATTCATAGTTTAAAGAAAGGCTAAATCAGTTACAGCTTAGTGGGAAAAGGGGATCTAATTGTATTCAGTCAAGTTCCTGGACTTCGTGAATTCCATACGTGGTCTCCTGGGTGGCTTGAGCTCCCCAGGTTAAAAATTCTTGCTATATAGATTAAGGTGAATAAGATGCAACCAGATTTCTTTTTTACATGTCAAATAATAGTTTTGATACATTTCTCATAACATAAACTGTAAAAACTGAAAAAAACTATCTTTGAGATGATATCTGTGTATGGAAGTTAGATCCAGATTTTATTTTTTTTCTTTTAATTTTTTTTTCTTTATGAAACTAAGTGATCTGTTGTCATGTTTACCACCATTTAATACATTTTAATAAAATTCCTGTGGTGTTGTGTGCTTTGACATTGCTGGAAAAAGGTGTCTGTTTATGAAAATAATTTTAGACTATAAAATCAAATAAAGGGAGATATCAGAAATAACACATTGCCATGGTAATTTTTTTTAAAAACAGTACATTGATCAATAGCATTTTGCTGTAAGATGTTATTAATCTGTCTCAGTCAGGACCCAAACAGCAAGCCATTTCAAGTTGATCACAGAAAAAAATTGACATTAAGTTCCCTTGGCTTCATTGTGAGTGTGCTCTACAGCTCATTTCATGAACAATGAAAGTACTGATGCTTATGACAACTATGAGAATACTGTGCAAAATATCTCAGAGAAAGAAAGCAAAGGTGCGGGGGGAGGTCATAATTGTTTCTAGCACTGTGTTTAAAATTCTTGGAACTTGCATTTTCATAGTGAAATAAAACAATTTTTAATAGCAAGCTAGGTGTGTCATCTACAATGTCCAAGTTCTGTTTTGTTTTTATTTTCCAAAAAGTTGCATTTCTGACAAATGCAGTGAGAGGAAACCAATTGAAATTATAATTCCAGACCAAAAATTCTGACTCAAATGTTGACAAAGATCAGGTAGGAAACATAGAGTCTTAGAGTAGGCGAGGTATAAAATAGAACAGAGTTTGTGAGATGACCAGGGTCACAAGGATTGGAGTATAAGTGAAAAAAAATAGCTGTATAGCCAGTAAGAATTTCAGTCTCCTACTAGGCTGTTATGCCTGGACTTGTGACCTTCCTGGTCTTACGTGGATACAAACAAATGTCCTTGTTTCTTTGGTTTCTCAGCTCATAGATTTTTAGAAAGAGGTTTCTGGAGCCAAACACACTGTCCATAATTTGACAGAGTGAATAGAGATAGGAAAATGTACATTTTTAAAAGAGCTAGATGGCTTTTCCATCCTCATTCTTCTGGTCTATCCACCGTATTGCAGCAATACTGACCAACTTGATCTTTCCTTTGTCACATTCTTACCACCATATTTCTACCTTGATTTATTATTTAGCAGTGGGCTTTCATGCAATTATTTAATTTTTGGTTTCCTACCATAGATTGTATATGACTTATCCAGTGTTCACAGTAATACTACAAAATAAACAAAATAACTATTTAGCCTTGAGTCTATAGGGTTTTGCTGATTGGAACTGGGCTTAATTGACATGGCTGTGCTTAGGTGTTCTCAGCTAGGCTTGCATATGCCTCTGCAGCCAGTAAGAATTAGCTTGAAGGGGCTGTTCATCTTGGCTGGCTCACTCACATGTTTGGCTGAGGGTCAGCTACCTGTTGCCTAATCTAAGATGTCCTCGTCTGGGCTGACTTGAGTAGTTTGGCTCTGTTTCTCATAGCTCTTTCTTCAGCAGCAAGCCTGAGCACGTTCTTCCCATTGTATAGATGCTCCTTGACTTACGATGGGGTTACATTCCAATAAACCTATTGTAAGTGAAAAATATTTAAGTCAAAAATGCATTTGATGCCTTGCTAAAGCCATCATAAAGTTTAAAAATTGTTAAGTCAAACCATAGTAACTCAGGGACCATCTATTACTAGCAGAGGGCAAGAGACAAGCCCAAGCACATTTTCAGTCTTATTCATGAGTCACTTTGCTAGTATTTCATTGACTAAAATTAGTCACCAAACCAACCAGGTTCATGAGTAAGAGAATACATGCAAATAAAAAATCACAAAGAGATATCACTTTATACCCATTAGGCTGGAAAAACAAAACACAATGAAATGAAACCTGAAAATAACAAGTATTGGCAAGGATATAGAGAAATTGCAACACTTGTACATTGTTGGGTAGGGATATAAAATGATGGAGCTGTTATAGAAAATGGTATGGTGATTCTTCAAAAATTTAAACATAGGATTACAACGTGATCCAGCAATTCCACCTGTAGGTATATACTCAAAGAATTTAAAGAACTTAATTTATTTTTCTAATAATTGAAAACTTGGATTCTAACAGATGTTTGCAAACCCTTGTTCAATAGCAGCATTATTCACAAAAGCCGGAAGTGAAAGCAACCCGGGTGTTCATTAAGGAATGAATGGATAAACAAAATGTGGTACCTATATGCAATGAACTATCATCCAGTCTTTAAAAATGGGAATTTTGATGCATGCTAGAGTGTGGTTGAAACTTGAAAACATTACGCTGTGAATTATGCCAGAAATGAAAGGACAAATATTGCATGATTCCACTTCTACTAGAGTAGTCAAATTCATAGCAAGTAGAGTGGTCGTTGCCAAGAACTAGAGTTGTTCCAGGGACTGGAATTGAGAATTAATATTTAACAGACACAGGGTTTCAGTTGGGAAAGATAAAAAAGTTCTGAAGGTGGTGGTGGTAATAGTTGCATAATGTGAATATACTTCATGCCACAGAATTGTATACTCAAATAGCTAAAATGATAAATTTTATGTTATGTATGTTTTTCTATAGGAAAAAAATACACAAAAAGAGCAAGGGTATAGAATCAACCTCATCAGTAATTTTTAGTGGCAGTCATCTAGCAAAATAGATTCACAGAAAGGCAAAGAATTAGAGACATTCATGCAATATCTACCACAGTGGGAGTCTTTAAAGGTGGTAGCACTTTTATCAAAGCACTAGACTATTACAAAGCACTACAATATTACATTTTCTTCCAAGTGGCCTGATATTATAACAGATTTTAAAAATTATAGAGAGGTATTATACCAGTCTTAGCATTGCACTCTAAATGCAAATAAATTTTGGTCCAGAGTTCAAGAATACCAGTGATGGCACACCCAACCATCTTAGCACGCAAAATACTAGTTACAGTGACAAATTTGAGTTATAGAGAACAATTCAAAACTTGTTTAGGTTTTCTTATGATGCACATCATATGATGCATATAATAGCTAAATAATTAAAATCATTTTTATCAAATGGATACTATTAAGATAATTGCTGCTGTGCACAGTGGCTCACTTCTATAATTCCAGCACTTTGGGAGGCTGAGGCAGGAGGATCACTTGAGGCCAGGAGTTCAACACCAGTCTGGGCAACATAGTGAGACCTCATCTCTACAAAAATTTTCTTGAAAAATTTTCCAGGTGTCATGGTACACATCTCAGCCAGTTGGGAGGCTGAGGCAGGAGGGTTTTTCAAGCCCAGGAGTTTGAGGCTGTAGTGAGTTATGATTGTACCACTGCACTCCAAATACAGTGACAGAGCATGAGACCCTGTTTCTTTTTTTTTAAATGAAAAAAAAAAAAAGATATCTGGGAAAACAAGGTACTGAACACCTTATTTAACAAGTTCAATTACTTTTCAGCAGTTCTATAAAGTTACATAAATCTGGAGTTGCTGCATTATTTGTTATATGTCATTGTGATTTCAGCTTAGTGTATTTAAATGTTAATTAAAATTATGGACTGTTTTTCATAATTTCCTTCTTAATCTAGGCTATTATCAATTTCCTCAGTAGTGGAAATGCTTGTGGTTCTCATAGCTAAGGCATCTGCCCAATATTTACACAAGAGCATCATTAGATATTTCTAATTTATTAAAATGCCCATGTGTGTGTTTTTGAATAATTGGGTAATAACTCCATTCATAAGGGAAATTTGTGTAGCTTCTGATTTAATTTATGGAAAACTTAACAACATTTAGTACATTTTTAAAGCGATCACAGTACAAACAGTACTGATATTTGTTTTAGTATTAGTAATGCTTTTTGGTGTTTATTTTTATTATTAATTTTCAAGGCATAAAAACCATGAAAGTAAAGTAAGATGGAAATCATTCTGAATGTGAGCTATTGAGTTGAATAGTCAAATATATTGTTTTAAAATTTATTTTATTATTGTAGTTTTTTGAGGCAGATAAAGTTAATATTATGCCTATGTCATAGATGACAAAATGAAAAAGTGACTTTTTTAAGGTCACCACGTTGGTTAGTGTTGAAAGAAGAATAAGATACCAAAACCACCACCTGCTAGAGCTGTGGCGTGTGATACAGCAGCCACTAGTTGTGAAGGTACTGAGGATTTAAAATGTGAATACTCTGAGATGAGATATACTGTGAGAGTAAGAAAAACACTGATTTCCAAACATAATACTAGAAAACAAATGGAAAATATCTCATAATAATTATATATTGATTGAATGTTGAAATAAGATTTTAGATTTATGGGGTTAAATAAAAAATTAATTTCACTTTTTAATTTTTTTTATGTGACCACTAGAAAAGTTAAAATTTTGCAGATGGCTCTCATTATATTTCTCGTGGACAGTACTATCCTAGAATATTTTTTCTGCTGCTTTGGGCTAAACATCTAAGCCTGGGGTCTGAATTATGTGTATAAGTTCCTATGCGGTGATTCAGTTTATAAATGACTAGATGTTTAGTAGTACTTATAATTTTTAAACAAACTTACTAATAAGAATAAACAATTGTTTGTTGACTTTTTCTCACATGCCTTGCCCAAAGCAATAGAGAAAAATAAAGTTTACTTAAGACTTCCACATGAAATGTGAGGCCCACACATAAAATTTAAAATTTCCTAGGAAGCACATTAGAAGAAGAAAAATAGTGAAATTAATTTAGTCATGTGGTTTGTTCAATTCAATGTATCTAAAGCAACCAGGGTAGTAATATTTTTAACAAATGTGTTTATGTATCTCTCTCTACTTCTTATAACCTACCCTTGCCTTTCTATTGTTATTAAGGTAATTAAAATTCTTACCATGGTAAAATTCTTTTTTTTTTTTTATTGCATTTTAGGTTTGGGGGTACATGTGAAGAACATGGAAGATTGTTGCATAGGTACACACATGGCAGTGTGATTTGCTGCCTTCCTCCCCATCACCTATATCTGGCATTTCTCCCCATGCTATCCCTCCCCAACTCCCCCCCCCCCCCCACTATCCCTCCCCTTTTCCCCCCCAACAGACCCCAGTGTGTGATACTCCCCCTCCCTGTGTCCAATTCTTATCATGTTCTATCTAGCCTTACCTGCTCACTTTTTCTCAATCTTTCTCTCTACTCACTTCCTACTACCAGGGCTATTATACTGTCTTCTTTCATAGTTTTCCACCCTCCAGCATCCTCTCACTCATCCCAGGGCTCTGTGCACCGCTTCCTCCTTGTGGAACACCGTTTTCTTTTTACCTAGTTAACTCCTGTTAATTCTCCAGATTTCAGTACAAGATTATCATTTCCTTATGGACTATTTCCTTGATGGTCAAATGTAGGTCAGTTATTTTTTATAAAATGTGCTCACAGTAGCCCTAGAAGTAAATTTATCTAATATACTTTGGATAAATTACTCACACTTAAATGAAAAGTTCACTAACATGATTATTTGACTGATGTCTATATGCCCTAGTAGACTCTAAGAGTCATGAAAGTGGTCTTCCTGTCTTTTTTTTTAGTACTATATTCCCAGTACACAGTACCTGACACATAGTAGGCACTCAATAAATATTAGTTTAATGATATATAAGTGAATGAACTCATAGATGGACATTCTTTGAGGTATGTATAATGCTCTATCTAAAATAAGATTCAAGATGTTTAATTTAAATAAGGTCCACTCACATTTTTATAGCCATTTTATCTTTCCTATTTGTTTTGCAAAGTAATTCAGTTTTCTTTTCTTTTTTTTTTTTTTTTTTTTTTTTGAGACGGAGTCTTGCTCTATCGCCAGGCTGGAGTGCAGTGGTGCAATCTCGGCTCACTGCAACTTCCACCTCCTGGGTTCAAGCGATTCTTCTGCCTCAGCCTCCTGAGTAGCTGGGACCACAGGCATGTGCCACCATGCCCGGCTATTTTTTGTATTTTTTAGTAGAGATGGGGTTTCACCATGTTGGTCAGGATGGTCTCGATCTCTTGACCTCGTGATCCACCCGCCTCGGCCTCCCAAAGTGCTGGGATTACAGGCGTGAGCCACCGCGCCCAGCCAGTAATTCAGTTTTCAAATAAAAATCAGATTCACTATTACAGTGTATCTTTGAATACTTGAGCATTGTCAGTCATATTGCTCAACATATACGAGTATTATGTACTGGTTAACACAACAACCCTAAGAGAGAAAAATGGATATTTCTACTTTTAGGGCAAAAAGTTAAGTTATGGAAAGTGAGGTGGCTTTGCTTCAACCTAAAGAGACAATAATAATTATGAAACATTTGGAAATGGTGTGTTGTGTATACACGTGGGCATGTACACATGTGAGAGCCAGAGCAGGGGGGGCACACAACGTCCAAGGCTAGATTTTCAAATACTGCTGAAAAATGAGAACTGATATCTAAATGATGGCTTAATGGCATGGAGAGATCCCTTATTTAAGAAATACTAAATTATGTCTGGTAAGTAATTCTGAAGAATGTAGACTATTACATTCATTCATTCATTCATTCAAGACCAAGTCTCACTCTGTCTTCCAGGCTGGAGTGCAGCGGCACAGTCTGAACTCACTGCAGCCTCTGCCTCCCGGGTTCAAGTGATTTTCCTGCCTTAGCCTCCCCAGTAGCTGGGACTATAGGCATGTACCACTATGCTTGGCTAATTTTTGTATTTTTAGTAGAGATAGGGTTTCACCATGTTGACTAGGGTGGTATAGAACTCCTGACCTCAAGTGATCCACCCACGTTGGCCTCCCAAAGTGCTGGGATACAGTTGTGAGCCACTGTGCCTGGTCCCTTACCTTTTTAAATTTATATATATTTTTAATATTCTTAAGACAGGGTCTCACTCAGTTTCCCAGGCTGGAGTGCAGTGGCACCATCTCTGCTCATTGCAGCATCAGCCTCTGGGGCTCAGGTGATCCTCCCACCTCAGCTCCTGAGTAGCTGGGACTACAGGCATGCACTACCATGCTCAGCTAATTTTTGCATTTTTGGTAGAGACAAGGTTTCACTATGTTGCCCAGGCTGGTCTTGAACTCCTGGACTCTGGTAATACAGCCTGCCTTGCTTCCCAAAGTGTTGGGAATAAAGGTGTGAGCCTCTGTGCCGAGCCTGCCCCTTACCTTTTAAAATGATTTTCATCAGCAAGTTAATATATTTTATATTATTTAGTGCAAATTTTCTAGTTCCTAATAAAATATGCTTAAGTATCCAAAGGTTTTCAGAGTATGGGGCCTGAACCGGGAGCATATGCATCATCCAGAAACTTGTTAAAAATGCACATTCCTGACCCCTAACCCAAGCCTACAGAATCAGAAATTCTTGGAGTGCATGCAGCTCAGGAGGTGGTGGTGGTGGTGGTTGTTTTTTGGAGATGGAGTCTCGCTCTGTCACCCAGGCTGGAGTGCAGTGGCACGATCTTGGCTCACTGCAACCTCCACCTCCCGGTTCAACCGATTCTCTTGCCTCAGCCTCCTGAGTAGCTGGGATTACAGGCGCATGCCACCACCCCCTGCTAATTTTTTGTATTTTTAGTAAAGACAGTGTTTCACCATGTTGGTCAGGCTGTTCTTGAACTCCTGACCTCATGATCCGCCCTCCTTGGCCTCCCAAACTTCTAGGATTACAGGTATAAGCCACTGCTCCCGGCGGTTTTTAAAATTTTTTTATTGTACTTTAAGCTCTGGGGTACATGTACACATCCCGCAGGGTTGTTGCGTAGGTACACACATGCCATGGTGGTTTGCAGTCTCCGTCCCCTGTCACCTACATCAGGCATTTCTCCCAGTGTTTTCCCTCCCCAGTCTCCCTGCCCCCACTGTTTCTCCCCAGCCCCCAACCCCCAACCTACCCCAGTGTGTGATGTTCCCTCCCTATTCCCAAAAACAAATTCGTTTTTTTTATGGCTGCATAGTATTCCATCATGTATATGTGCCACATATTCTTTGTCCAGTCTATCATCGATGGGCATTTGGATTGGATCCAAGTTTTTGCTATTGTAAACAGCACCACAATGAACATATGTGTGCGTGTGTCTTTATTGTAGAATGATTTATAATCCTTTGGGTATATACCCAGTAATGGGATTGCTAGGTCAAATGGAATTTCTGTTTCTAAATCCTTGAGGAATTAACACACTGTCTTCCACAATGGTTGAACTAATTTACACTCCCTCCAACAGTGTCAAAGTGTTCATTTTCCTCCATATCCTCTCCAGCATCTGTTGTCTCCTAATTTTTTAATGATTGCCATTCTAACTGGTGTGAGATGGTATCTCAATGTGGTTATGATTTGCATTTCTCTAATGACCAGTGATGATGAGCATTTTTTTCATACGGAGTTTGTGTTTTAACAAGCATCAGCATTTTAGTATTTGAGAACAAGTGAAGTAGACTATTAAGACTTAAGGAGCATTCTTATTAATAGCCTCAAAAATATTTAGTGAATGGCAAAACATTACGGGAGCCTTCCTATGACAAAGGGAAAATGATAAATCTTAGAAGACTTCTGTTCTTTACAAAATAAAACACAACTGATTTTTACATTTCAAATGTCCTCTATAAAATTTCTATTTCAGGCACCAAATTCTCAAATATTTTCACAAGAATCAAGGTTTCTGAATCAAGAAAACATCTGGAACATTTATAATTAGTTATGTATTGGAAAATTGGCTCTTGAATAAAAAACTGCCCAGATTTGTTGCATTTACTGATTTCTATGCTGTATGTTCTTCCCAAATGGCCAATTTCAAGCTACCAGTAGAGTCATTATGATTTGACTGAGTGTAGGACTGAAGAAATGCTCAGAATAGGTGTTCTATTTTTTCTTTCTTTTTTTTCCAGGAAGGAGGGAGACTCTTTAGAAAGGTCTATTTTGCCCAATTCACTCACATAGAAAATTTCTTTTTACTGTGTATTCTTTTTTCACTTGTTAAAAATAACTCATACAGAGTCTTCGCACAAAGTATTCTTATATATGAATAATATTTTGGTCTTTAAATGGTCTTTAAATGTGTGCTGAATTCTCAACAATTTATGCATGCAGAAGGGTCCTTTGCAATGGGAAGTATTTGGAACATGTATAATTCAAGTTGGATTTTGGATAGATATCCCAGCTATATATTTTACTTAGGGATTCCTTTGGTAAGTAGAGTCAATCGTCAATAATTTCATACTATAATAAAAACCAAGAGTTTTGGGTAACTAAGAATCAACGTTTCAGTTATTCAAAATATTATTGAAATGTAATTATGATTGAAAATGGTGCCAATGAGTAAAAACAAACATTGGAAGTGAGGGCATTTTTTTTCTCAGCTGGTAAAAAAGCAAATCTGGTGTGTTATAATTGGTGATAAGGACTTTTTAAACAAATATGGCTAGTTATTATTTCTAGTCTGGTTACTGTCCTGGTTTTCAAAATATTTCAGTGCTTCCTTAGGTCTTCTTGCATTTTTTTTTCTTTGAAAATGACATACTATTGCCATTTTATTTTTATTTTTATTTGTTTATTTTTTTATTGTACTTTAGGTTCTAGGATACAGTGCTGATCACACAGGATTATTGGATAGGTACACATTTGGCCAGGTGGTTTGCTTCCTCCATCCCCCGTCACCTGCAACTGGCATCTCTCCCCATGTTATCCCTCCCAGCCTCCCCTCCCTCTGCTGTCCCTCCATTAGCCCCTACCTTCCGACTCAAGTGTGTAATGCTCCTCTCCCTGTGTTCATGTGTTCTCATTGTTCAACACCCACTTATGAGTGAGAACATGCGGTGTTTGGTTTTCTGTTCTTGTGTCAGTTTGCTGAGAATGATGGTTTCCAGATTCATCCATGTCCCGATAAGGGACACAAATGCATCGTTTTTTGTGGCTGCGTAGTATTCCATGGTGTGTATGTGCTATGTTTTCTTTGTCCAGTCTATCATCGATGGGCATTTGGGTTGGATCCAAGTTTTTGCTATTGTAAACAATGCCACAGTGAACATACGTGTGCATGTGTCTTTATTGCACAATGATTTATAATCCTTTGGGTATATACCCAGTAATGGGATTGCTGGGTCAAATGAAATTTCTATTTTTAGATCCTTGAGGTATCACCACACTGTCTTCCACAATGGTTGAACTAATTTAGACTCCTACCGACAGTGTATAAGTGTTCCTTTTTCTCCACATCCTCTCCAGTATCTGTTGTCTCCTAATGTTTTAATGATCGCCATTCTAACTGGAGTGAGGTTTTGATTTGTATTTCTCTGCTAACCAGTGATGATGAACATTTTTTCATATGTTTATTGGTCTCATAAATGTCTTCTTTTGAAAAGTGTCTGTTTATATCCTTTGCCCACTTTTGAATGGGTTTGTTTTTTCTTCTAAATCTGCTATAGTTCTTTGTAGATTCTGGATATTAGCCCTTTGTCAGATAAGTAGATTGCAAAATTTTTTTTCCCATTCTGTTGATTGCCAATTCACTCTAATGATTGTTTCTTTTGTTGTGCAGAAACTCTTAAGTTTACTTAGATCCCATTTGTCTATTTTGGCTTTTGTTGCTAATGCTTTTGGTGTTTTAGTCATGAAGTCCTTGCCTATGCCTATGTTCTGAATGGCTTTGCCTAGGTTTTCATCTAGAGTTTTTATGGTGTTAGGTCTTCTGTTTAAATCTTTAATTCATCTGGAATTAATTTGTGTATAAGGTGTAAGGAAGGTGTCTAGTTTCAGCTTTCTGCTTATGGCTAGCCAGTTTTCCCAACACCATTTATTAAACAGGGGAATCCTTTCCCCATTGCTTGTTTTTGTCAGATTTATCAAAGATCAGATGGTTGTAGATGTGTGGCGTTCTTTCTGAGGCCTCTGTTCTGTTCCATTGGTCTATATCTCTGTTTTGGTACCAGTACCATGCTGTTGTGATTACAGTAGCCTCGTAGCATAGTTTGAAGTCAGGTAGTGTGATGTCTCCAGCTTTGTTCTTTTTGCTTAGGATTGTCCTGGCTATGCGGGCTCTCTTTGGTTCCATATGAAGTTTAAAGTGTTTTTTTCCAGTTCTGTGAAGAAGGTCATTGGTAGCTTGATGGGGATGGCATTGAATCTATAAATACTTTGGGCAGTATGGCCATTTTCATGATATTGATTCTTCCTAACCATGAGCATGGAATGTTTTTCCATCTGTTTGTGTCCTCTCTTATTTCCTTGAGTTGTGGTTTGTAGTTCTCTTTGAAGAGGTCCTTCACATCCTTTGTTAGCTGTATTCTTAAGATATTTTATTCTCTTTGTAGCAATTGTAAATGGCAGTTTGCTCATGATTTGGCTCTCTGTCTGTTATTGGTGTACAGGAATGCTTGTGATTTCTACACATTGATTTTGTATCATGAGACAAGTTGCTTACAGAGATTTTGGGCTGAGATGATGGGGGTCTTCTAAATATACAATCATGTTGTCTGCAGATAGAGACAATTTGACTTCCTGTTTTGCTACTTGTGTACCCTTTATTTCTTTTTCTTGTTAATTGCTCTGGCTAGAACTTCTAATACTATATTGAATAGGAATGGTCAGAGAGGGCATCCTTGTCTAGTGCCAGATTTCAAAGGGAATGCTTCCAGTTTTTGCCCATTCAGTATGATATTGGCTGTGGGTTTGTCGTAAATAGCTTTTATTATTTTGAGATATGTTCCATCAATACTTAGTTTATTGAGAGTTTTTAGAATAAAGGGCTGTTGAATTTTGTCAAAGGCCTCCTCTGTATCTATTGAGATAATCATGTGGTTTTTGTCTTTGGTTCTGTTTATGTGATGGATTATGTTTATAGATTTGCATATGTTGAACCAGCCTTGCATCTGCAGGAGGAAGCCTACTTGATCATGATGAATAAGCTTTTTGATGAGCTGTTGCCAGTATTTTGTTGAAGATTTTTGCATCGATGTTCATCATAGATATTGGCCTGAAATTTTCTTTTTTAGTTGAATCTCTGCCGGGTTTTGGTATCAGGATGATGTTGGTCTCATAAAATGAGTTAGGGAATATTCCCTCTTTTTGTTTTGTTTGGAATAGTTTCAGAAGGAATGGTACCAGCTCCTCTTTGTATGTCTGGTAGAATTCGACTGTAAACCCATCTGGGCCTGGACTTTTTTGTCTGGTAGGCTATTAATTGCTGCCTCAACTTCAGATCTTGTTTTTGGTCTATTTTGGGATTCAACTTCTTCCTGGTTTAGTCTTGGGAGGGTGTAAGTGTCCAGGAATTTATCCATTTCTTCTGGATTTGCTGGGTTATGTGCATAGAGTTGTTTGTAGTAATCTCTGATAGTGGTTTGTATTTCTCTGGCTTTGGTTGTGATGTCCACGTCCCCTTTATCATTTTTTATTGCATCTATTTGATTCTTTTCTCTTTTCTTTTTTTATTAGTCTGGCTAGTGGTCTGTCTATTTTGTTGATTTTTTTCAAAGAACCAGCTCCTGGTTTTATTGATTTTTTTGAAGGGTTTTGTGTGTGTGTGTGTGTGTGTGTGTGTGTGTGTGTGTGTGTTTCTATCTCCTTCAGTTCTGCTCTAAGCTTAGTTATTTCTTGTCTTCTGCTAGCTTTTGAATGTTTTTGATCTTGCTTCTCCAGCTCCTTGAATTTTGATGATAGGGTGTCGATTTTAGATCTTTCCTCGCTTCTCATGTGGGCGTTTATTGCCATAAATTTCCCTCTAAACACTGCTTTAAGTGTGTCCCAGAGATTTTGGTACGTTGTATTTTCATTCTCATTGGTTTTGAAGAACATCTTTATTTCTGTCTTCATTTCAATGTTTATCCAGTCGACACTCAGATGCAAGTTGTGCAGTTTCCATGTAGTTGTGCAGTTTTGAGTGAGTTTCTTAATCCTGAGTTGTAATTTGATTGTTCTGTGGTCTGATAGACTGTTCGTTATAATTTCCGTTCTTTTGCATTTGCTGAGGAATGATTTACTTCCAATTTTGTGGTCAATTTTAGAGTAAGTGTGATGTGGTGCTGAGAAGAATGTATATTCTGTGGATTTGGGGTGGAGTGTTTTGTAGATGTCTATTAGGTCTGCTTGGTCCAGATCTGTGTTCAAGTCCTGGATGCCCTTGTTAATTTTCTGTCTCATTGAGCTGTCTAGTACTGACAGTGGAGGGTTGAAGTCTTCCACTATTATTGTGTGGAAGTCTAAATCTCCTTTTAGGATGTTAAGAACTTGATTTACGTATCTGGGTGCTCCTGTGTTGGGTGCATAAATATTTAGGATAGTTAGCTCTTCTTGTTGGATTGATCCTTTTACCATTATGTAATGCCCTTCTTTGTCTCTTTTGAGCTTTGTTGGTTTGAAGTCCGTTTTATCAGAGACTAGGATTGTAACCTCTGCTTTTGTTCTCCATTTGCTTGGTAAATCTTCCATCCCTTTATTTTAAGTCTGTGTGTGTCTTTGCACATGAGATGGGTTTCCTGAAAACAGCATACTGATGGGTCTTGACTTTTTATCCAGTTTGCCATTCTGTTTCTTTTGATTGGGACATTTAGGCTGTTTACATTCAATGTGAATATTTTTATATGTGAATTTGATTCTGCCCTTTTGTTACTGGCTGGCTTTTTGTCCGTTAGTTGATTTGGTTTTCTCATTGCAATGGTCTTGCCATTTGGTACGTTTTGCATTGGCTGGTACTGGTTGTTCCTTTCCGTGTTTAGTGTTTCCTTCAGGAGCCATTGTAAGGCAGGTCTGGTGGTGATGAAAGCTCTCAGTAATTGCTTGTCAGTAAAGGATTTTGTTTCTCCTTCATTTATTAAGCTTAGTTTCGCTGGATGTGAGATTCTGGGTTGAAAGTTCAATTCTTTAAGGATGTTGAATATTGGCCCCCACTCTCTTCTGGCTTGTACGGTTTCTGCCAAGAGATCTGCTGTGAGTCTATTGGGCTTCCCTTTGTGGGTGACCCAACCTTTCTCTCTGGCTGCCTTTAGCATTTTTTCCTTCACTTCAACCCTGGTGGTGAATCTGATGATTGTGTGCCTTGGGGTTGCTCTTTCTGAGGAATATATTTGTGGAGTTCTCTGTATTTCCTGGATTTGAATGTTGGCCTGCCTCAGTAGGCTGGGGAAGTTCTCCTGGATAATATTCTGGAGAGTGTTTTCCAGCTTGGATTCATTCTCCCCATCACATTCAGGTACACTGATCAAGCATAGATTCGGTCTCTTCACATAATCCCATATTTCTTGGAGGCTTTGTTCATTTCTTTTCACTTTTTTTTTTTCTCTAGTCTTGCCTTCTGGTTTTATTTCATTGAGTTGATCTTCAATCTCTGATAACTTTTCTTCTGCTTGATCGATTTGGCTACTGAAGCTTGTGTTTGCTTTGCGTAGTTCTCATGCTGTATTTTTCAGCTCCATGAAGTTGTTTATGTTCTTCTCTAAGCTGGTTATTCTACTTAGCATTTTGTCTAACCTTTTTTCAAGGTTTTTAGTTTCTTTGCATTAGGTTAGTACATGTTCCTTTAGCTCAGAGAAGTTTGTTATTACCCACCTTCTGAAGCTTGTTTCTGTCAATCGGTCAAACTCGTTCTCTGTTGTGTTTTGTTCCTTTGTTGGTGAGGAGTTGTGATCCCTTGAAGGAGAGTAGGTGTTCTGTCTTTGATGGTTTCATCCTTTTTGTGCTGGTTTCTTCCCATCTTCGTGGATTTATCTAGCTTTGATCTCAGGGAGTTGCTTGATGAGATCGCTTGTCTGCCTGTGGAGGCACTGCTGGGTTGCCAGGGACTCTGCCCAATTGCTAGGTAGGCTTCCTGTGTCTTTTTGTTTACACAGGTACATTAGGCCCACCTCTTTAATGGCGGGTGCCCTTTCATCCATGGAGCTGGATCATTCAGGGTTCAGCTGGGACTGAAGTACTGGCTGCGAAACGCTGAATTGTTAGGGCTTCAGCCCACTGGGGTCTGTGGGGGAGGGACCCTCCCAGCTGCACCATCTGCCTCCCCGCTTTCAGCTCCCTCTCTCTTGGGGTGGGGAGGGTGACAGTAGCTCAGTCTGCAGCTCTCTTGGCCGGCTTATGCATTTGCTTAGATCTGTGCTGAGAATCCACAGCACCGACCCAGATCATTATTCAACTGTGCACTTGCAATTCCTGGCGCTTGACCAGTGAAGGTACCCTGTTCTGTGGATTGCTGAGGCTTTGGGGGAAGCGCTGTTTCTGGACCAGGGTGCCAGGAGGGAGCCCCCAATTCTCCAGTCAGATGCACTTTCTGGGTGAAGCAGCACCCCCTCCCCCACCTCGGTCTGCCCTGCCTGGGCTGTGCTCACCATCTGACCAGTCCCGTTGAAATGAACCTGGTACCTTGGTTGGTGCTAGGACATCTCTTGTTTTCTGCGTCTCTCTACTGGATGTTGTGCACTGGAGCTGTCTCTATTCAGCCATCTTGTCCCCTCCCCCTTCACTCTTGCCATTGTAAAGAAAAAAAGCACTAATATTAATGTTAGTAAAAATCTGTTTTGAATATGCATCTCCTATGCTCAAAGAGGTTCGATATCTCCCACTTCTCATAATCCAAAACCCAGCAGTTTATCTTGGTACTCAATCCCTTTGAGTATTTGGCCCTTCCTACCTTTCCATTTTAATTTTCTAACACTGTTCTACAAATACTCATGCTCTTTGCCATCTATGTGGATACCTGCAATATGCTTTTTCTACCCATGACATTCCTCCTGTGTCTCATAACTGGAAGTACTATGCATACTTTTTATCCTAGTGCACAGCTCATGTTCTCACCAAAATTTTGTCATCCTTCCTTCCTACTACTGTAGGTGAGCAGTGCAATACAGCGAGTAGAGTCACTGCCAGGGTTTGAACATTTAGCAGCTATGCTCTCTTTTCTACTTTATGAAGCTACTCTCAGTGTGTCTTTATTTGTAAAGTGGGCTTAATAATAACTGTTTTATGACTTGCATTGTGAAGATTATGTGAGAAAAGACCTGTAAAGTATTTGCTAACATGCTTGGCAAGAATTATTAACCATGGCTTTATTTTTTTTCTGATTTGAACTCAAAAGCTATATTCAAACACTTGTTTGGACCTCAGATGTTTTCTTGTATTATACTTTCATATACTTATGGTGTTGTGAATATAACTGTAGAATCTTGGCCATAAGGACATACTTTCAGCCTTCTCAATAATATCTAACATATGCCTTTTCTTGCAAATACTATATGCCAAGTTAACAATGAATGAATAAATAAAATGGAAGAGTATAAGAAACACTGATTTGATCATTGGGAAAAGAAGGCTGTCTCAGCTCTGCTGACATCTCGTTGTGTCATATCAGCTATTAATAACTGACTTATTTGAAAGTCAGTGTCTTTATTCAAAACAGAGATGGAACTAGTATGTAATATCTATGTCCTTTTTCAATGGCAGGGTATAACTATCTAGGATATGGCTTAATTCCCCTAATGTAAATATAGGCTGTTTGTTATAGTTACTTAATTTCTCTATTGAAAACTTTTTATTTTATTGTATTTCATTTTTAAGCCCTCAGGTGATCAGAACTGAGATGATAATACTCCTTAATTCATGATACACAATTACCCCTGATCTGTGGGAGACTGTTTTTTCTTTTTAAAAATTATGTTACATAGTGTAGTTTGAAGTCAGGTAGCATGATGGCTCCATCTTTGTATTTTTTTTTTTTTGCTTAGGATTGTCTTGGCTATATGGGCTCCTTTTTGGTTCCATATGAAGAAGGTCAATGGTGGCTTGATGGGGGATAGCACTGAATCTATAAATTACTTTGGGCAGTATGACCATTTTCACGATATTGATTCTTCCTAACCATGCACATGGAATGTTTTTCCATCTGTTTGTGTCCTCTTTTATTTCCTTGAGCAGTGGTTTGTAGTTCTTGAAGAGATCTTTCATGTCCCTTGTTAGTTGTATTCCTAGGTATTTTATTCTCTTTGTAGCAAATGTGAATGGGAATTTGCTCATGATTTGGCTCTCTGTTGTTATTGGTGTATAGGAATGCTTGTGATTTTTGCACATTGATTTTGTATCCTGAGACTTTGCTGAAGTTGCTTGTCATCTTAATGAGATTCTGAGCTGAGAGGATGGGGTCTTCTGAATATATAATCATGTCGTCTGCAAATAGAGACAATTTGACTCCCTCTTTTCCTAGTTGAATACCGTTTATTTCTTTTTCTTGCCTGATTGCTGTGACCAGAACTGCCAAATACTACGTTGAATAGGAGCGGTGAGAAAGGGCACCCTTGTCTTCTGCCAGTTTTCAAAGGAAATGCTTCCAGTTTTTGCCCATTCAGTATGATATTGGCTGTGGATTTGTGATAAATAGCTTTTATTATTTTGAGATATGTTCCATCGATACCTAGTTTATTAAGAGTTTTTAGCATAAAGGGCTACTGATTTTTGCTAAAGGCCTTCTTTGCATCTATTGAGATAATTATGTGGTTTTTGTCTTTGGTTCTGTTTATCTGATTATTACGTTTATAGATTTGCATATGTTGAACCAGCCTTGCATCCCAGGGATGAAGCCTACAGTAATCAAAATAACATGGTACTGGTACCAAAACAGAGATATAGACCAATGGAACAGAACAGAGGCCTCAGAAAGAACGCCACACATCTACAACCATCTGATCTTTGACAAACTTGACAAAAACAAGCAATGGGGAAAGGATTCCCTGTTTAATAAATGGTGTTGGAAAAACTGGCTAGCCATATGCAGAAAGCTGAAACTGGATGCCTTCCTTATACCTTATACAAAAATTAAATCCAGATAGATTAAAGATTTAAACATAAGACCTAACACCATAAAAACCTTAGAAGAAAACCTAGACAATACCATTCAGGACGCAGGCATGGGCAAGGACTTCATGACTAAAATGCCAAAAGCAATGGCAACAAAAGCCAAAATAGACAAATAGGATCTAATTATACTTAAGAGCTTATGCACAGCAAAATAAACTATCATTAGAGTGAACCAGCAACCAACAGAACGGGAAAAAATTTTGCAATCTACCCGTCTGAAAAAGGGCTACTATCCAGAATCAACAAGGAACTTAATAAATTTACAAGAAAAAAACAAACCAACCCATCAAAAAGTGGGTGAAGTATATGAACAGACACTTTTCAAAAGAAGACATTTATACAGCCAACAAACATATGAAGAAATGCTCATCATCACTGGTCATTAGAGAAATACATATCAAAACCACACTGAGATACCACCTCATGCCAGTTAGGATGGTGATCATTAAAAAATCAGGAGATAACTGATGCGGAAGAGGATGTGGAGCATAGGAATGCTTTTACACTGTAGGTAGCAGTGTAAATTAGTTCAACCATTGTGGAAGACAGTGTGGCGATTCCTCAAGGATCTAGAAATAGAAATACCATTTGATCCTGCAACCCCATTACTGGATATGTACCCAAAGGATTATAAATTGTTCTATTATAAAGACACATGCACACATATGTTCATTGCAGCACTGTTTACAATAGCAAAGACTTGGAACCAACCCCAGTGCCAATCGAAGATAGACTGGATAAAGAAAACATGGCACATATACTCCATGGAACATTATGCAGCCACAAAAAGGGTGAGTTCATGTCCTTTGTAGGGACATGGATGAATCTGGAAACCATCATTCTCAGCAAATGGACACAAGAACAGAAAGCCAAACACCGCATGTTCTCACTCATAAGTGGGTGTTGAACAGTGAGAACACATGGCCACAGGGAGGGGAACATCACACACCGGGGCCTGTCCGGGGCTGGTGGAGCTAGGAGAGGGATAGCAGTGGGTGGGGAGATTTGGGAGGGATAACACTAGGAGAAATACCTAATGTAGACGATGGAGGGATGGATGCAGCAAACCACCATGGGCAGGTGTATGCCTGTGTAACAATCCTGCATGATCTGCACATGCACCCCAGAACTTAAAGTATAATAAAAACAAATTGTGTTATATATATTTCCCCTTGAAGTTATATACTTTGTGGCTTAGAGATTTAAATATGACAGTAAAATTATAAAAGCAATAGAAGAAAACGCACAAAACAAAATAACAACCAGAGCAAAAATAATTTTTCCTGGTCACTTCCTTTATTGTACATTCCTCAACACCCAATAATTAAGAGGATCTGTCATTTCTGCATCAAAGATACCTCTTTGCCTTTTCATCTAGCCATGTTCTCCGCTAATACATCAGTTGAGGACACAATCATCTCTCTTTCAGATTATTATAGTAACCGCCTCTGAAATGACTTTTCTCTCATTCATTCTTCAGATTTGAGTTAGGCTCACACTTTATAAGATTATTTGTGTATTTACTGTAAGCTAATTTGAAATGTGTTTTTCTTCTTGCAATCAGAATAATCTTATGATAAAAAACTTTTAAAAAGTAACATCTACATTAAATTATTATTAATTTTTGTGGGAACATAGTAGGTGTATATATTTATGGGTTACATAAATTATTTTGATATAGGCATGCAGTGTGTTTAATTACATCAGGTAAATGGGGTATCCATCACTTCCTGAACTTATCCTTTGTTACAAACAACCCAGTAATACTCTTTCAGTTATTTTCAAATGTACAGTTAAATTATTTTTCACCATAGTTTTTTAAGAGCAGAAATAAATTTTATAGTGAGTCTGTCTCATACAATCCACTCACTTTGTAGAAAATTTCTCTTTTCCTCAGATTTATTTGAATTGCTAAAAAATAGCAACTCTATGTGCTTTTCTTTTTTCTTTTTAGCTTGCAAGCAGTGGTCATTCAGAGCGAAATGAGTGAAGTTTCGTTGTCTTTCTCAGCAAGAACCAGTATTATTCAATTTGAAAATTTCTATAGAATCAACCTAGTTGATATAATTCTTTATAGTTTTAGTGGATTATGGGTCAAAAATAGGAATGTATTTATGTATTTACCATATGTTTGATGGTAGATTAATGGTTTCAATTCCTCATTATATCTATAAATCAGATCATTAAGTAAACAAATCAATTGAATTATCAAATACAACATAATTTCTTCTGATCCAAGCAATTTGGGGATGATCCTACTATTAAATATTATCAGGAAGAATATTAAGAGTGTAGACAAATAGTGGTTGAACTGCTCTCAAAATGTGAATTATCTGCACATTTGGAAATGTTTCAGAAATTTAATTTCCATCTTCCACTTCAATGTGTATGGCAGCAAATATTAATTCACCCTATACTACTCCTAGCATTATAAAGAACAAAACAACAGCATATGCAGTATTTCTATAGAATTGTCATCTACTTGGAAATGTAGAGAATAGTATTTTAGATGTCTACAGCTTTTGGAAGGTGACATTTTTGCCTTATCTGGTATACATTGCCTTTAGTTAATTTCTTTGGTCAAATAAAAAGATTCTTTGATTTTCCTTTATGAAAGTTGCCAAAAAATTTTTCAAGTCCAAAATCGAAATTTTCTTAAATTATTTAGAATTCTCTAATTATTAGTTTTGGTTTTTTTTTTTTTCAGTGAAAGCCACCTCAGGGTCCAATATTCTTCCCCATTCAGTGTATATCAGTTGTTATTTAGCATAGGTGAATGATTTAGTTCAGATCATTTATTTTGCCTCTCTAACATGGTATTTAAATTCTAATTTAACTTTTCCATGAATGTTTACATTTCATTCTCAGTTAGTAGTATACTCTTTAGGTTAAGCGTTGTGTTAGACAACTTGTGTAGGAAAACATGCTGGTCCTATTGTCAGAAATCCCAGGTTCAAGTCCCAATTCTGACACTATCTTTCTGCACTTGGGCAAATAGCAATCTCTCTGGAATCTGTTTTCCAGTGAGCTACCTTATTTTTTATTATGTGTGTTAAGTGAAATATAGTGAGATCCCTTTGCAAGCTCTAGAGAACTCTAGAGATATAAGGTGCTTTTTTTCTCTTTTTGTGGACCCGTCAACACAGTGTAGAAAAGAGCTCAGATAATGATAAATAAAGAATTTTTCAAGGCTTAATGAAAATAAAAAAGAATTCACTATATTCCAGAGGATTCACTGAGTTTCTACAGTACTCATAGATATTATTTAAAGTAATTAATTTCTCCTATCAAGTGGTCATAGAGCATGAACAAGAACAGAATATGATAAGGTTTCAGAGTATTAAATTTTCTTCACAGTATTTCAATGTTTCCAAATGTCTAGGTTGTTGTGAAAAATTCATTTAAACATCAGATAACTTATACTCTTTTCCTTTCATATAGAAATGGGATCTTAATGTGACATATATTTGCGTTTGAAACTGAGCCATAATCCAAATAAACGATGTCCTCAGTTTTATCCAAATAAAAATTATTTTGCCTCTTCTGGGGAAGATAATCAATTAGAAGAAAATAATTTTTCTCAAGACATTTACTTAAACGCACATGTCATACCCACTTAAATACTTATTTATCTTCATGATTTTAGAAATTCAGCCTAAGTAATTTTTCATCCAGAGCTCAAAGGACATTTGCTAACTGAATGTAGAGCTCTATAATAAGGAAATAGCTTAGTTATAACTAAACAAAAAAGGATGAATTGCTTTTCTATATTAATGAATAATAGTCATGTTAACCACTGAAAATAAATGAAAATGATTTCAACTTCAGAAACTGGCTGATCTTTGAAGCTAGGTAGGGTGTATAGAAATAATACAGTCAGCAATTTTGGCCTCATGTGCCTTTCCCATGATGCATTTACAATCTGTACATCTCATTTATCAGCTGTTGTTGCAACTGTAGTTTCAGATTTTATATAAACCAAAACATATAATCTAAGAAACAAACATGAAAAGAATTCATTACTTTAATGTAGAATCAAATGTATTTTAAAAAAATCACAGTAGAAATATAGCACATGCTTTCTTAATGCAAAGATGAGATATTTTACTTTAAGCAGATTTTCAAATCACATAAAATAAAATTTCTTATTAATGGCATATTATGGAAAATCTAAATAGTGCATGCAAAATATAACCTTTTCTAAATTATGACTCAGTATTGCTTGACAGATTAGTCAGTCACAAAATGATTTGATTCTGTGGTTGTTTGTGTTCAATGTGATTTCAGAACCTGAAACTAAGTAATTAAAATCTACCTTATCTCAGGAAGTCAGTGGGAGAGGCTCATTATGAATCCAGAAACAGACTTATGGGCCTGTGGTAATGCATCAGAAAGAAGAGCTGAGATTGTGTTTATGCCTTCAGAAAGTTTAGTCATCCATCTTTGGAGTTTCAGCACCATGAGCAGTAGTCTCCTGACTGGTGGCAGAAAAGGGACTGAAAAATTCAGTTAGGGCTGTAGTTATTTTTCAAAAATACCATTTCTATATTATCCAGCCAATTTACTAAAGGATGAGGTAAAATGTAGAAAAATCTATCAGATTATTAATTAGATGATATTCTAGCTTGCTTTAGGATCTTACACTAATAGAGACTTGGTTTGTAGGCAACATTTTTACTTAGCAGCCAAAGGACTTGCCCTGTATCTCATCCAACTCTTTTTCACTCTCCGGCAACTTCTGCTCATTTTCTTTGTAAAATGTTTGTATAATGTTGAGTAAAGGAAAAGTAAAAATAAAAATCCACTTTATTGACAGCACTTGAGGGGGAAAGACTTTTCATGTGAATGTATAAGATATTGACGTAAATAACTTTTCAGCCACATATTTATTTTTACTCTCTCTATTTCTCATAGATACAGAATTAACCTTTTTAATGAAACTATGTTTCTAAGGCCAGTAACAGTTAGTGTCAATTCTTATTCATTTGATCATTCATTCGTTCATTTTACAAATATGTATTTGGCATCTCTGTACTGAGTACACTTCTGTGTATGGGAATTAAAAGAGATAAATACAACTGATAAAATTCCTACACTCATGTGTTAGTTTAGTGGGAAACAAGGCATTAAAAAACCTGTCTAGGACAAAAACTATACAGTTGTGATACCTGTGAAAAAGGAAATATACAAGGTATCATTAGAGTACATAAGCGCTGGGGACAAACACTTGATGAGATTTTAAATTGGTCAGGAAACACTTATAAGAAGAGATGCCTTGATTTGGTCAGGAAACACTTATAAGAAGAGATGCCTGCCTGTCAATGATAACCTCAGAAATGGAATTTACATACTAACTCAGTTTTCTTTTTCTCCAGACTATATCCTGTACAGTGGCCAGCATGATCTTTGCCATGCTGGCCTCTGTACAGGATAAATATGATCATGTTTGCCTCCTGATTGATTCCCTTCAGCAGCTTCACAGCTCTTTAAGACTGAAATCCTTGTTAGGAATAATTAGAAACCGTAATGCCTGCATCTCTCACTCTCTTAGGCACCCCATTTACTTTATGTTGCCTTCATTCTCAGACATACTCTTGTGATGTGAGGGCAAAGGCAGGCTCCCTAAAGATTTGTATTTATGCATTCCTAACAGTCCTTCATCTTAGTTCCCCAAATTGCCTGGAGTACAGGAAAGAAGGCTGCCAAAAGAAAGATATGAACAACAAATAACACATACTCTAGCTGTATAATTAAAATAAAATTATTTTGTATATAGTGTGTTTCCAACTGTCACTAATGCTTTCTATATTTAAAAAACTATATTTAAACAAGTATGTAAAGTAATTTGCTACAGTGAATTCCCACATAGTGAGATAATTTTAAACCTTCATGGAGATATTAGGACTGAGGTTGGAAGTTTGTGAGAAAAATTATTTTATACTCTATAGTCTAGTTCTAGGAAATGAAGGAATTTAAATGATACTGTGAACTTCTTTAATAATATTAAATACAGTTAACATTATTCATTACCTACTATATTCCACAAACTTTATTAGCTTGAAATTCTTTTCATAAGTTTCTTTCTCCCCTTTTTCTTCCTTTTTAGGTTTTGATGAGAACCGTGGAGAATTTCAAGATTTCTAAGATATAACATGAAGCATTTCTTCTTAAAGCATGTGAGTTTTGTTTATTGATAATGTGATATTGTAGCATAAAAGTTATATTAGGCAAACCCCATCAGAAGGCTGCTTTTCCTTGTCTTACATAGCTTCTATGTGGTTCTTTCACTAATGTCCAAGAGGAAAAACAAAGCCAAAATCTTATCTCTAATACCAAGATCATGGCATGTGTAGCAGGTCAAGCATGGGAAAATGTAAATCATTTGAAGGCTATAAAGATTAGAATAATAAGTTATGTATGTCTGTAAGCCATTTGTCTATAACTGAACAGAGTGTATTGTTGGCTTCAAGCTAGAAAGGTTATGAGTCAAATGCAATTAATGCTGTAGCATGGTTACATACTTTGAGATTACTGGGTAGCTATGTATGTTTCCTGTTAGATTAGGTAGGTATATTCCCTAAAAATATTTCATTAAGAAGTTTAGGACTCACTCAGTTATTCACCTTTGAATTATATATGGCGTATCTATATTTGCATATATATTTGTTTCATTTTATTGTGTTTTGTTTTAGATGCATAAATTTGTGATTTCCAGGAAAATTATGTTGCTTTTCATGTCTTCATTATTTTTATGATTATATTTCTTTCTGTAAGTGAGATTTCAAAATGCTGAAATAATTGGCCATCTAACAGTTAAAATCCTATAGTAGTAAAACGATGGAAATCCTGGATAACTGTGACTATTCTTTATGTCAGTTTTTTCTTAAAATCTGTATTAACAAAATGCCTTAATTTAGAATTGGCATGAAGTAATGCATAAGCTTATTCCCCATCTTTCAGTATCTTAATAGTTTAAATTGATGTCATATTTAAAGACAAAATTTCCACAAGAAGAGACACTTTGAATACAGAAAATTCTCAAAAATGCCTCTCTCAATCAAGTTCCCTCTTGTGATACTTTTGTAAGTTATTTTGAGGCAAAGTCACTATTATTTACATTTATTGTTAAGCTGTTAAGCTCCTAAATGTTTTGATATGCACAATTGATTTTATTTTCACAATATGTCCCTTAGATAAATGCAATAATTATTCTAATAATTAATTATAGGTGAGGTATATGAATCTTTATTCCACAGTAGAACAGTTAATTTGAAAGGGACTGGAATCCAAAACCTTTTCTTTCTGACCAGACTCTACACTTTTCATGATAAATTACAGATCAGAGAGCAGCCCAGTTTATGTGGCCCAGAGCTTCGCCTAGAAATCACATTACAATACTGGATTTTTATTGGAATATTGTTTGGTTGTTTATTCTATTTGGCTAAAGTGCCAGGTATACAAAATTCCCCATAATGTGCTGTAGAGTAATATTGCTTGTCACTTTAAACACAGATAAAATTCTCAGAGCCTCCCTTGCATTCCCCCAGAATATCCATGTGTATTTGGAATTGTATAGGAAAATGCAACTGAAGAGTTTCTCTGCAGTGGCCTTGATGAATATGTTCCTGAGGATGAAGAAATTAGCCAGCTGTC
Organism: Ateles fusciceps; assembly: GCA_036589455.1. NCBI lineage: Eukaryota > Metazoa > Chordata > Mammalia > Primates > Atelidae > Ateles > Ateles fusciceps. The sequence goes on along the minus strand of JAZHEH010000734.1, from coordinate 3,262,948 downwards.
TGAGAAATAAAAAGATTGCAAAGTTTTTACCAGTCCTTGAATTCACTGGCTTTCTCAACAGTTTGTAATAAGATTGAAGATGGCTTTCAGTGAAATTAAGGTGATCCTTTTTGATCTATCTCAGGGGTTCTCAACCTCAGTGCCATTAACATTTCAAACAGATAATGATGTGATATGAGGAGGGCTGACCTGTGCAATGTAGGATGATTCACAGCATCCATGGCCTCTACCCATTAGATGCCAATCTCAGCCCCCTGTTATGACAAACAATATCTCCAGGTGTTGCCAATGTCTCATGAAAGTCAGCCAAAATAGTTCCCAGTTGAAAACTACTGATTTAGATGTAAACACTTCCCATAAAGACAAATTTTCTCCTTATTTTATGGAATATAAACAAATGTCTAGCCTTTTTCTGAATAATGAGTATCTTCATTTTGTTGGGGTTGAAGGGAAATTCCTAAGTGACGACTATTCTGTGCTTTCTTTTAGAATCATTAACTACACTGCTCTCTCAAGCCAATTATTATCATATAAAATGTTTTCAAGGCCAGTGTGAGTGTTCAAAGGTCACATCCATAGTGAAATGGCAAATCTTTTTATCTGAGAACTCAGTAAATAAAAAGCTACTGTTCAAGGTTAAGAAGCAGCCACAAACTATTTTTTTCCCCAATAAATCTGCCCCTTCCCTACAATCTCAGACACTGTGTTGAGGCAGGGATGCCAGCTTAAAAGACTCATTATTCAAAAGGCTCATTATATTATTCTTTGTCTTACCATTGGGCCTTGGTTGAAGCTATTCTGGACCACTCCTCCAGGTTTTCTAATTGCCAGTCTCAAAGATCAGGATATCAGGCATAATTTCTTTTTCTCTCACAGACTCTCACCTTCTTAGGCATATAAGTTCACTTTTTCTGAGAAATCAACTTGGAATATCAAGAAGTGAAATAGATTGGCTAAGGTACTCAAAACATAACAACAGGTACCCATTTCTCTACATTGTCATAACTAAATAAGGCATCTGAATAACCTTTTTAGAGGCAAAAGTATCTTCAAGGTGACTCTCCATCCATTTCTGTATTATATAGTAGGTGCCAACTTTTGTTTCCAAAAGACAACTTATTTCCTAAGCTAAATGGTGAGGAATTTTTGCTATCAGTTATTCTACCAGACAGTGATGTAATCTCCTTGCAAATGCAATCTGTTTTTCTGATGAATTGCCAACGTTCAGTGGCCACAGACGGAGGTGAGGACAGGGAATAAAACCCCATAGGCATAGGTGTCCTTGTTTGAGGATGTCATTAAGAAGTCCATTCTGGTTCATGGCCAGATGCTTCCTTGTTGCCTTTGTACAAGGCCAGTCCACTCACTTGTGTTTGGTGGTACAAAGAGCTATTTTTGTTGTTGAGTGCAATTGCCTCCATTTAGAAGTACTTAAAATGACCACTTGCACTTTCTGGAAAGCTATTTCACTTTCATTTTATTAAATGATTTATTGGATGGCTCCCAAAATGATTACCTAGAAATGTCAGGAAAAGGTTAATTCAATACCATGGGGCAGAGTGGTGTTAGACTTGGGTGGTATGAGGCTGATTACAGCATTTGCCTTAGGAAAGGAAAGGGAATAATTTAGTGTAACACCATGGGTACCTGACATTATTTTTCAATTTACCTGTTGATCAAGAAATATATTTCTGAGTGTCTTTTCCATCTCGGAAAAAGTGCAAATATTTTTGAAAGAATGGTCTCACTTCACTGTTTGAAAATATGTTTGAAATAATTTAGGAATATTTTTCATTTCTACTGAAACACTGTCTTCATGTAAGATTATACTATGGAAAAAGAAGAGGCATGATATGGGAGACAAGGGGAAGTGCATTTTGGCAGATATATTATTATATAAAATTTGTCAGGTTTGGTAACTCTGAATTAGAAAGTGTGAGTTTGATTACTGGCCCCATGGTCTGTGTACTAAATAGACGACATTAGGACAATTCATCTTCTTAAGCTTTAGTTTCCTCATCTGGAATATAGAAAATGCAGAGCACAGTTTACTTCACACAAACATGCTCAGTCCACACATTTTCTTACTCAAGAAACATTCATTGAGCACCAGCTGTGTCCCGAGAATGGTTTTAAGCTCTGGAAACAAAAGAGTGAGCTGAAACAAGCCCATTCTGTTGCCTTCATGGAGCCTGGGGTTTGGGGGGGGTTTGTGAGCTTGGTTAGAAAGACAGCTGTGAATTAAGTAATCATATAAACATGTGTGAAATGTTAACTGATAATTGCTGTCAAATACAACAATGCAGTGTTATAACTTTGAGATATATTCTGAGTCTGAGAGAGCAGGAAACTTCCTTGAGAAAGTGACAGTACAGCTAGATCCCAAAGATGAATAGAAGTTAACTAAGTATAATGGTCTGCATATTTGTATCCCCTGAAAACTCATATGTTGAAATCTACTCACCATTGTGACAGTATTGGTAGGTGGGGAATTTGAGAAGTGATTAGATTATAAGGTGCTCTCATGGTTGGGATTAGTGCCCCTAGAAAAGAGGCCTTAGGGAGCTGCCTTGCCCCTTCTACTCTGTGAGCACACAGCATGAAGACATCCTCTATGAATGAGAAAGTGGGCCTTCACCAGATATTGAATTTGTTAGGGTCTTGATCCTGAATTTCCTTGCTTCCAGAACTGTGAGCAAGCTACCCAGTGTCTGCTATTTGTTATAGCAGTCCAAACGACCTAAGACACTAAGGGATGGTGGGGAAAGAAAGGGGAGGGTAATGTAAAAAGACCCTGTATCAACAGAGAGTGTCAGAGAAAAGTAGTGAAGTCCAGGGTGGTTGATGCCTCAGGAATGAGAGAGAAACGTAATGGGTAGTGCGACTTCTAGGGGGTATGCTAGTGGAGTTTAAACATGTAGGGCTTTTTAGAACATATTATGGATTCTGTTTTTTTAATTAATATTTTTGAGAAGCCACTAAATAATTTTAAGAAGAATGAAGTGCTGGTGGTGGAGATGTAAGTATGTTGTATTTTGAACTCTGATTACAGTGAAGAATATGGGGGGATGGGATGGATCCTGCAGTAGGCTAAGTGAGGGCTGAGGGCAACTTGGGTTAGGGAGACAGTAGAGGGGGAGGGGGAAAAGGTTAATAGCATTGAGAAGGTAAAATCAATATATATATTAGCTATTATTATTGTTGTGGCTATGGTTCTTATGCCATGTGATCAAACTACTGATGTTCTTCCTTTTGAGTTGGAACCAGTTGTTTTTTCAGGCTTAATGATATGGTTTGACTGTGTCCCCTCCCAAATCTCATCTCAAATTGTAATCCCCATGTGTCCAGGGAGGGACGTGGTGGGAGGTGATTGGATCATGGGGGAAGTTTTCCCATGCCGTTCTTGTGATAGTGAGTTCTCATGAGATTTTATGGTTTAAAAGTGCAGCACTTTTTCTTCACTCTCTCTCTCACCTGCCACTATGTGAGATGTGCTTGCTTCCCTTTGCCTTCCGCCATGATTGTACGTTTCTTGAGGACTCCTAGCCATGTTTCCTGTTAAGCCTATGGAACTGTAAGTCAATTAAACCTCCTTTCCTTATAAATTACCCAGTCTCAGGTTGTTCTTTACAGCAATGTGAGAACAAACTAATACACTTAGAAAAATTTGATGCCAATGTATAACCCCCTTCTTCACATATTTATTACTTGATAATCATCATCTTTAAGGAGATTTTAAGGAAAAATCTCCACCCAGTAAGTTGAGACCCTGTAGTGGACTCTGAGATATCCAATAGGAGATCTTAAGTTGCACTGAACACTTCAGTCTCCTTGTGGATTCTAGGTTTTCCAACAGGAACGGTGCACCTCTGCTGAGAAGACCCATGGGCAGCTTAACCATCAGCTGTCCTAAATTGCCATGTTTCAGATCCAGGTTCCCCATTTTTTTGGTGATGAGGTATAGATTTAAATTTTTTCATTTTCTCCTATGTTACCTGAAGGGCAAAAAAAATCACATTGCATGGAATTGGCAATCTGGTGCATAGCAATGACTAAGTCTCTATTCTTGGATACTTGACTCCCTTTAATCCTTATTTGGACTTCTGACAGTGTATAAACTTGAACTCACTTCTTTTTCCTGACTGTATTCAAGTTGTTGTACTAGGAAGACGGGGACAGAAGTATCTACATACTCAAGAATATTTTGAAGTTAAAACGTTATATTCATTTCTATGAATATTTTCATGTCAAATGTTTATTTATTCCACAGATTTTAAGCATATATTAAGTGCCTGAAACTGTTGAGTAAAGAAAACAGATACAAACACAAATTATATCTGTTCTTTTGGTATTTGTACTCTGATTAGGATGGGATGGAGTGGGGTTGAGACTGCAATATCTTCCTAAAATTCAGTCCAGCCAGCCCATGCCCTGGCCCTGATATGTAAGAGGAATGCACTCTGGTCTCATCTGGCACATCTCTCACTACTGGCCAAGGAGTGGCCACTTGCTCCTCTCTGGAGATCATGATCTAAGCAAATGGCAGTTGAATTCCCTGTCCAAATAACTTCAAGCCCATACTTTTAGGGAGTGCACAGGCCTATTTCCTGGGTCCATTTGCACAAGACAAAGTATACCACTGTTGTACTCCCTTCTATGTCTGAGGAGTGGCCAGGGGAATTATAGTTTACCTGGGGTATGAGATGGACACTGTAGATGGAACATGGTGTGTCTCACATACAAACATGAGACCCATTCCTAAATGAGACAATGTCAAGGGTAGGAGGAAAAGAGGTTGGGGTATGGGTGAGGGTTGATTTCCTTTTCTAATGCTGTTATATTCTGGTATAGAACACCAAGCAGTCAAAAGTTCTACATTTGAACTTGGCCTTTCATTACCAACCCATTTTTGTCAAGGTAGGAAGGTAAGATGTATTTTACTTAGCAGTTTTATCACTTGATTTCTAAAGTTCTAAATATTTAAGCATGCAATAGTAGGCCTTAAAAATCTCAGGAGAAGGTTTATTAGATAGGTGTTTAATCAATAGGTAAGCAAATACCTGAAGACAATCATTGTAGGCAGTGATAAATATATGAATGTAATAAGTCAGGGAGATGTGACCGTGACCTCTGGAAATAGCAGCTCTATTAGATTGGTTGCTGAAGAAACTTCTCTTTGAACAAGCAGCAGATAAATGGGTGAATAAGAAGGCATTTATTAGAAAGATCTTAGTGCAGGTCATTTCTGTGAAAGGAAAAAGATGCAAAGGGTCTAAGGAAGAGAGACAGTTGGTGCATCCAATAGAAATAGAGCCAATAAAAAGAAGGACAGTGCAATTGGAGTACAGTAAACCCAAGTACCTAGTATATCTTGGAGTTAGAGAAGTCTGCAGGAGCCAGATCCTATAGGACTTTGAAAATCACAGTTTAGAATATGGATTGATTCCAAATACAGTTTAAAGCACTGGAACGTTTTACACAGCAGAGCAATGTGTTATGATTTGTTTTACAAGGATCATTCTGGCCATCCAGTAGCAAATAAATAGTGGAGACATAGTAACAGAAATAAGAAAATCATGTAACCAAGGTAATGTTGATAGTGGCTTGTTTATGTTTCTGGTACTCTGCCAGGAATTTGGTGTGAAAATGTTTTGATTAAATATGTGTTCAGAACTTTTCCATGACTCCAGCCTGAGTGACAGAGTGAGACCATGTTTCTAAAAAGAAAACACATAAAATATAGAAAATAACTATTATATTGAGTTTTATGGAAAGTTCTAGCAACTAATTACATGTTGAATTCCTTTAGGGACAACACTGTTGAGCCCATGCCTCAGCAAACTGACTATTCATTCAGTAGTCTTCTTCTTCAGACAGCAGCATTGTGCCCCCTCCACTCGTGATGCTAACAACATCAGAAAGTCAAACCAAATTATTTAAAGATGAAATACAGCAAACTGCAGTGGAGGCTCAGACTGAGTTCTGTGGTGGGTCACCTCTTAAGAGCTGAAAGTGGAAAATGGTTAGAAGGGGAACAGGAAAAAGTATGGGGGAAATAGCACAAATTTATTCCAGTGTCATGTCAGATGAAATTAAAGTTGAGATCCTTGGCTTATTCATAAAACTGCAGTGTATCATGTGAGGCCTTTGCATAATGAATGACTAAGCAATGTTTTCAGTTTATGCTGTTGAATTATTAACAGGTACGGTGGAGTTTACAAACACCAGAAAGTTCAGTTTACCCAACAGGTATTTCCTGAAGGGCCACTGTGCATGGACTAAACCAGGGAATAGGAAAAAATTCTAGATCTTGACTTAGAAGTCCTAGAGGACTAGAGGAGGCCACAATTTAGTAATGGCTTTGATTTTTAAATCTTTCCAGCCTACTTTTTGATTGTTACACAGTTTGCAGGTTTTCTTTTGTTTGTTTTTATTTGCCCACTTTATTTTCCTTGATACTGTCTTCTTTACATTGCAAACTTTCAGAAAAAGGAGTCTTTGTGAATTACAGTATTTTCTTTCACACAGCCCCATTCCCACGGATGTCTTTATTATTTAGTGAAACTGTTATTATCCCCTAAATTTTTGTCCAGAGGGTAAATTGCTCCTTAGGTTCTTTTAATGTTCTAATCACCATGAAATGTAATGAACCTGCCTCTGGTCTTATCTTTTGTTCAAAGTAGCTAAGTACCATTAAACTAGATCTTGATTTTGTGATTAAATAGCAAAAGCACTTTCTTAGGTAAAAGGAATATATTGTCTGCCATGTAGGCGTCATTTAAAAATAACAAAATACATTTTTTTTTGCTGTAACTTCCATCGTGCTTTATGGTATCCTTGTTAGAAACGATAATTCCTTTTGCTTTGAAATTATTTTTTCCTTGACTTTTTTAGACTTGCACAAAATTTATGTTTCTATATGGCTTTTATAAAAATGCCTTTCTGATGCTCACATTGTCACTAATAATGTGAATGATAATCAAGACACACAACATATGTAACTATGTACATGAAGGGTTTATCTACATGATCTTATGTCATCTTCACAACAGCCTATAAAGTATTCATAACATAGATTTTGTAAAATATGCATTTTTATAAAACTGACATTGTTTGTTCACTCTCTCTAAAAAAATCCCCACTCTAATGTAAGCGCTATGAAGTCAAGGATTTTGTCTGTTTCCCTGTTATTCTTCAGTGCTTGCCTGATGCCAGATCCAAAGGTGATATTTAACCTGACTTTCTAAATACATGACAGTCAGAGATTAAGTGGTTTGCCTACAGTAACAACTACTGTAGAGCAGTCCTACTCCAAAGACTGTTCTTAGAGAGCTTTTTACGTAGTTTCAAGAGGGACATTCATAGCCCTGCTGGGATTAGAATTAGGGATTCTTTATGCCATTTGAATTTATCTAATAATGGTGGAGCTAAAGATCTAATATATTTTATATTATCTAATTTGGGAGAATGTTTTATTCTGGATAAATAGCATCAGATTCTTATGAAACACAAATGACTTGCTGTAGGGCCTTTCTTCTTCATGTTCCAATTTAGTCCTAACGGAAGTAACTGAGCGATGAATGTCAACTTCCCCTTTCTCAGATAACCCATATAAAGTTATGTTTTTCATAGGCTATCTAATTAAAGTCTTCCTATCCTACCATAAATGACTTTAGACATAGTAAATTCTCCTTTCTGGGGAAATTATTGATCTTTCCATCATTGTTCTAATGACAAACATTGGGTGATTTCACATTTCCTGCTGCAGTGAGTTTCAGCTCCTCCTCTGAGCATTCAAGATGCTTGCTTTTCTGACACTCTCTTCTAAACATTGAAACCCAGTTATATCTTCAGTCCTCACTTCCAGAAAATTCTACTGATATTGAGGAAAAGAGAGACAGGAATTAGGCAGAAAGCTAGCACAAGTCCTTGGTAGAATTCCTTTTTAACTAACAAAGGAACAGCCTAAAAGAGCAGGCCGGAAGCATAGATAAGGAGGCAAGGTCCACCATACAGATGCTTTCTGTGTAAGTTAACTAGGACGGGTCACATATACATGTGGTAGGCTTCAGTGAATGTATTCCTTTCCTTTTCTGGACATACGCAGATAAGGGTGTTGCACAGGGGAGGGGGAAGGGAGGTTTGCTTGAAACATGCCTAAGAGGAGTAACACAGAACCCAGCATGTCCGCAATGGAGAATCCCACTCTTACACATATGCAGTAAGGGAAATGAAACAACATGGAGTAACTTAGGCTGAGCCCACATATACACTAAAAGGATAGGGAGGAGCTGCCAGGAATTCACGCCTTATGCAAATGAAATACCTAGTCCTAACCAGTTCTTCAGATCTTATATAAATGAAATATCACACCCTACCAGACTGTTTATAAAATCCCTAGTATTCGACTTTAGAATGGCAACCCTATTCAGGCCCCCTCTCCATTGCTGAGAGCTTTCTCCTTTTGCTTATTAAACTTTTGCTCCAGCCTCACCCTTGTGGCCATATTCCTTAATTTTCTTGGTGATGAGACAAAGAACTCCAGGTCTTACTTTGAACAACAAAACCAAAACATTGTGGTGCATTGGCAAGGCTGGTGCAATATCGTGTAACCTAGGGAGGCTGGAGGGCTCTCTCTTTAGCCTAGGCTGAGATCATCCACTTGTGTACCTTTGTGCTGTTGTTATTGTTATCCCTGAGCGAGTTTAAACAGAAGCGCCACGCTCTGAGTTTGTTGAGAGTCCATCTTAACTTGGCCGGCGTCCGAGAGTCAGCTGAGCTCAAACCTCTCAGCTCAGAACAAAGGGTGGTCAACATTTTTATACCAGTTTAGGGTCAGGGGGCGGTGAGCAGATTATTACAGAAGCAGAAGGAGCAGGTTAGGGGAGAAGGGGGAGCCTAACAAAAAGTTCTGCTTATAATTGTTTTTTTTTACTCAGGATGTGGGATAGCAGTATGGGGTAACAGTTACACAGTTGCAGATACAGGATGTACAGGGCTGGTGGGCCCTGTTTCTCAGAAAATTGGTTATAATGCCAGGTGTCTCAGACTGCAAGCTTTTGGAACAGAGTGCCCTACATAGCTCAGGGTGGGCAAAATGGAGTCAGCAGGATTGTTTAAAATGTCTTCCTTGTAGCCAAGCTCAAGCTAGGGTATTTCATTATCACCTCAAATAACATCAGCTTACATGAAGCTTACATGAAGTAAGTCTGCTTACATGAAGCTTGCTGTCTCCCAGGGCAGAACAGAGGTAACATCTTTTACAACTTGTGTTTCTCTTATGGCTCTCTCCCATGGACTAGGCCAATGGTGTATGCCACATCCCCCTCAGGGTGGCACCTTTTGTGACAAGGCCTGAGTTTGAATCTCTGTGAGTGCCTTAAGCAATGCCTACTTTACAGCAAACAGAATGTTCTGCGCTTAGCAGAAGGGTTTATGTCATTTCTTCCTTTGCTCTTTCTGTGAGACAGCCCTCTATTCTGAACAATCAGGATCTTGAATATCAGTTGAGAAGGATTTAGATTCTTTAGGTTGGAGCATCTATATAGACAACAGAATTTCTCTTTGAATATTAATACCCCTTTATTCTTCCCCCAGTAAGGACATTCCTCCAAGAAAGGGTAAGGAGGAAGGAAAAATACAAGTCCCTCAAATATAAATTCTGTGATTATTTTTATAATATGGGGGGTGGTGTTGATACAATGCACTAACTCCCCCCACATATGGTACACACCAATTCTTTATTTTTTCCATTCAGAATCTGTCTTGGACAGTCACCAGAGAATTCCCTTCTTTCTTTGATTGTTCTCCCTTTTCTTCAGTTTGTAGTTCTTTTGTCCTCTTCTACCTCTTTGAAGATCCCATTATTTCATACTGGACAGGTACTTCCTGCACTCAGAAGCCTCACATGTTTTGGGAAAGCAGTTTAGGTTCTTGATGTGCTTTATGGTGAAACACTGTTGGCAAACAAACTTATTTGGGTAATAAATGTTTTTTCACAAAGTAACTTTAATGAAGGATCTAGAATGTGAGAACTGTGAAAAATACATGTGCCATGTGAGCAGGACCTTGTTAGCTCATTATAGAATTCCCTGCTCTTAGTAAGTACTCAAGAAATATTTGTTAAATGTATGTCTGCCCCTCTGCTCTGTTTTTTAAACTAAATACTTAGTGAGGGGTGAGAATGTAGGGAGTTACGAAACAAAACATCTGGGAGATGGAAAGAAAATCTCTTGCTGCAAATAAAAATGAGATGAACTGATTTTTTAATGTTTCTTCAGTGTTGCCACCTCTGTTAAGGACCTCTCAATTCTTCAAATATAGAATAAGGAATTTAACCTGTCACAGTGTCATTTTGAAAGGGTTTGCATTTTGAGTACAAGGAATTCAAGTCTCGTCTCTGGTTTTGTTTAGGAAAAATTTAATAGCACAATGTAAATAGCACCACAGAAAGACTTACCTTGAGGGCAATTTGGACTTTAAATCACCAACCACCCTTGGTTACTGTTTCATTCAAAGAACTTTCAGCCTTTTTCCCCTCTTGCAATGAGGTTCAGGCATCTTTTATCCGTTGGCATCTTGAAATCATAGTTGAAACACTTTGCTAATGTAAGACATTCCCATTGTTTTTGGCAGTATATGATTTGGGATTTTTGATACAATTTTAGTTTCCTTGGCTGGCTTTGCTTTAAAGCTATTGCTCAGACTACTCTAAAGACAAAGGGTATTTTGTGTATGGTTTCCCATGGCAGAAAGGAGAAATTTTAAACTATTCTTAGCAAATGCGGAGAGAAGCAGGAGTTTGCCTTCACCAGTAGTGGCTAAAATCAACCAAACCATCTACTTTGCCGTCTGTGTCTACTAAGATCTTCTGCTAATTATCCTCATTTACCTATTTTATACTCTTGTGGAAGCTATTCCATATTTGAGTTGACTCTATTATTTTTTTTCAAGAAGCAATGTCTGATCGCATTCCATTGTTGCCTCCTCTGAAGGATGTCTGTCTCATCCTCTGACTTTTACTGTATTTCGGGGCTAAACTTGAGATATTTTCTGTCTGTATCTTATCTTGCCTACTATGTTCCAAGCCACTTAAATACAGGAAATATTTCTTTTACATTTTTTACATTTCTCAAAGACATAGATAGGTATTGAGGCCCCATTAAATATATATATTTTTCAGGGCCCAAGTTGGGTAACTCTGCACAAGGGAGGCAGGACTGGGTGTTAGAAAATGCAGCATGAGAAGTCTTCATCTTAAATGAAGCTATACACTTAGCATTGTTGGTGATCTAACCCTATTTGTCCAAGGGATATGGCTCAAAGAATGATCATTGTGCAAACTCAGGGCCTCTCTCTGTCCCAAAGCTAGTGTGGGCTGTAAATATTGCTTGACTTCTCTTTCTTTAAAGGGTACAAAGTCTGTGTTGTATATTGTGTGTGTGCATGATGTGTTGTTTTGGAGAACGAGCAACAGCAGGTCCAGGCCAGGAGTGGGGCTTGCAGCTGGCAATAATCCTTAGCTGACTTTTCCAAACAGACAGTGAGTAGTTCTAAAACTCTACTCTAATCATACATTTGGAATTAAAGGCATGTTCTTATTATAGTCCAGAAGGACTTTCATCATTTGGCCCTTATTTTCCACTGCACCAGTGTCTTGAAGCAGTTTTCTTCCTATACACAACATCTGAGAAATATTGGCTTTCTTTTTGTCTCTGTGGCACATTCTGGGTCTTCCCATGGGCCAGAGCTCTCTTATCCAGGACTGCTGCTAAATCCCTAATCCACATTCCATTTGTGATCTATCTGGCTAACTCCTCTGTGTCTTTTAGATCTTAGTGCAAATGTTATTCCTTCGGGAAGATGTCCTTGCCACCCCAGTCGAAATGATAGAAGTTTGATTCCACAGGTTATTCTCATTTACAGTTTCTTCTTTCCTTTATGGTCTCACGATTTGTAAAACTGCCATGATTTCTTTTTAAATGCCTCATTAAATGCAAAACAATGAGGTTTACTGCTATATTGACAATACTCTGCTTGAGGTCTGGCACATAGTAATTCTCAATAATTTTTTTTTTGTATGAATGAACTACCAAGGAAAACTAAGGAAACAGCAGATCTAAACTATGTAGCCAAAGGAAGGGATTGTTATTTCTTGGTATAAAATATAAATGATGCATCTGAAAGAAATTCATGCAGCATTTCCTCTTCTCTATAAACATCAATATGTGTTTTTATAGAGAATGGGTGGTTCAAGAGTATTTTTAAAATGATAAGTGTGTCTCCAGGTTTTTCAGTGATGCTTATTCACTTTGTCTGGTAGGTACACCGTTTCTACAAGTGGCAACTCCGTTTTTACTCCCTCTTCACATACGCTATCTTTTAATTTGGTAATTTCCATTTGTCTTCCAGCTTGCAGTCCAAACCTATACCCTCAGCAAGACTTTCTGTGGTTTTATAAATTAAGCTAAACCTTTTACTACATACTGTTAAAGCACTCTGTCCATTGCTTTTCTAAAACTTCTCACATTTCATTCACTCAGTATTCAACAAATGTCCATGTGCAGTAAAATCTTGATTCATCAGGTTTGGGAGATTCCAACACTGCACATTCCAAAGTCCCTTGACTGGCTTCTGAGAGATCACATTGAAATGTCCCTTGAAATACACTGCCCGATAAAAGTATCTCTTTGTATACCTGGGGCCTTGGGCTCTGGCAGGTACTTTATGCTAACACTGTGACTTATGGTGGGGCCTTGGGCAATGCTGTAACAGTTTGACTTTGAAAGGGACTAAAGATCAAGTAATTAAGGTCAGTTACATGGGGGTCCATGCCTATGTGATCGACTCCAAACAAAAACTCTGGCTAAGAAGGCCCAGGTGTGCTTCTCTGGTAAGCAATACATGATATGTGTTGTCACACATCATTGCTGGGAGAATTAAGTGGTGTCTGTAGGACTCCCCATGGAGAGGAAAACTGGAAACTTGTGCCAGTTCTCTCTTGAACTCTCCTATATGTGCTTTTTTTTCTTTGTTGACATTAATCTGAATCATTTTGCTGCAGTAAGCCATAACCATGGGTATAACAGCTTTACTGAATTCTGTGAGTACTTCTAGTGAATCACTGAACCTGAGGGTGGTATGGACACCTTGACAGTACAGGTCTGACATGTGGGATATCTACTAGGGGAAAAATATACAGTGATGAAAGAAGTAGACACAAAGTAGCCTTTTTTCTAAAAGATAGATTTGCTCCATGGAATATTATGCAGCCATCAAAAACGATGAGTTCGTGTCCTTTGTAGGGACATGGATGAACCTGGAAACCATCATTCTCAGCAAACTGACACAGGAACAGAAAATCAAACACCGCATGTTCTCACTCATAGGCGGGGTGTTGAACAATGGGAACACATGGACACAGGGAGGGGGAGTATCACACACTGGGGTCTGTCGGTGGGGAAAAAGGGGAGGGATAGTGGGGGGGTGGGGAGTTGGGGAGGGATAGCATGGGGAGAGATGCCAGATATAGGTGATGGGGAGGAAGGCAGCAAATCACACTGCCATGTGTGTACCTATGCAACAATCTTCCATGTTCTTCACATGTACCTCCAAACCTAAAATGCAATAAAAAAAAAAAAAAAAAAAAAGATAGATTTGCTAATGGAGGAGTCAAACTGTAAAAAGACAAATACATATTTACAAGTAAAAGTAAGCCCTATAAGCAAAACAAACAGGATAAAACCACAGAGTGTAATAGAAGAATCTGTGTTTCTTGCAAGACTGTCAACTCTGTGAGAGTAACTGTGTGCTTTTGATTTACAATTTATCTTTAAAATGTAACAGATTTCTGGCAGAGAATAGATACTCAATGAATGCTTGTTGACTTAAATAAAATCAAGTACCTATTTCCTTTCCCACAGCTGTCTTTTTCCTCCCTGAAATTTTCATGAGCAGAGTGAATTGAATTTGGGATGATAAAATGTACAGGGCACAGCTAGGTTACACATTAAACTCTGTGTGTGTGTGTGTGCGTGTGTGTGTTTCCCCCTCATAGACAAAAGGCTCAGCTGACTTTAGAAAATAAAAGGCTTCTCTGGTTTGGTGATTTGGGTTTTGAAAATTTTGATGTTATTTCTGACTCATCATAAGTAACTTCATATTAAAAAACATTTAGCTGATATAAAAATAAACAATACAAAGAAAGATGCAAATGCTTAATAACATGAGTATTTGGTAATGTTAAACAGGTAAAGGATTTACGCCACTTGGAAGGTGACGTAGAGTACCATCAGATTTGCTTTTAAATTCTAATTGCTAAAGTGCACATATATTAATTTCTACATTTTAAAATCATTATTAAAAGTTAATTTTGTTGGCTGAGTGTGGTGGCTCATGCCTGTGAGGTTGAGCACTTTGGTAGGTCAAGGTGGGCGAATCACTAGAGGTCAGGAGTTCAAGACCAGCCTGGCCAACATGGTGAAACCCTGTCTCTAAAAATATAAAAATTTGCTCAGCATGGGAGCGCACACTTTTAGTCCTAGCTACTTGGGAAACTGAGGCAGGAGAATTGCTTGAATCTGGAAGGTGGAGGTTGCAGTGAGCCGAGATCACTCCAGCCTGGGTGACAGAGCGATACTCCATATCAAAAAAAAAAAAATAATTTTGTGAAATCATCATGTTTGTAACAGGTTGAAGTATACCACTTACCACTTTTTTGTTCCTCTAAGGTGTTTGTACAGCAGTGTGCTCTTCATACTCCACCTGTGTTTATTGTGCACACTGCAGAGCCCAGGCAAGTGTAAATACTGATCATTTATTAATTTTTTTTTGAGGAACTAGACTATACTGTGCTCCTTCAAATATCTTTCTATATTGGGCCAAGTTAGAAGGTGCCAAATATATGATGTCATGTAGAAATTTAAATGTTGTAACAGTAGTAACATATTCTGTTGTTTTACAGTTAAAATATTATGACTGCACATCCTCTTTGATTATATCACTTGACCACAACTAGATCTTCTCTTCTTTTTAGAGGTGCTGCCACTGCTTGCAGAGATGTGTGATAGAGGTCTGGTGCTAGCAATGTGTTTTGATGTGTGTGTGTGTGTGTGTGTGTGTGTGTGTGTGTGTGTGTGTGTGTCTGTTAGGCCTTACATAATAAATGCTTTTTCCATTCCTGTGTGTCAAAGGAAAATAATGAAGGGTTTATGAGAGATCGCTCAGATCATTTTTATGAAATGTTTGCCTGTGATCAAGAGTGGTTGTAATAGGAGTCATGAAAATTATTTTAGGAAAAATTTTTCTTTGTTATTTATATTCTTTAAAAAAGTGTGTGTGTATATATATATATATACTTTAAATATATATATAAAATATTATAAAAATATATTTAAAAAAAATATATATTTTTTACCATTGCTTGTTAGTCACATTTGAAGTGGGAGAAATGACTGCAATATGCCATAATAGGAATAGTGTGATCTTTGGCTTTAGACAGGTAAAGGCTTGAAATTTCAGTTTTAGCATTCAGTAATTGTATAAACTCAGAAAAATAACTTTATTTCTTTAGCCCCAGTTTTTTCATCTATAAAACTGCACAGAGTACTCTAAGAGCAGGAAAAGGGAGACCTAGCTTAATTTAGAGGTTGGATTTATATTTGTAAATCACTTAATATCTTTCAGATACTTTCACAGGCACAGGCTGGTTTTCTCCCCCACAAACTGTTTTAATCATCTTCAGGTTGTCTTCGTTCATTCTGTGTTGCTACAACAAAATACCACAGACTGTATAATTTATTTTTAAAAGGCATTTATTTAACTCACAGTTTTGGAGGCTGAGGAGCCCAAGAGCATGCTGCAGGCATCTGGTGAGGGCCTTCTTGCTGCATTACAACTTGGGGGAGGGCATCAAATGGTAAGAGGGGGGTGTGCATGTCAACTCAGGTCTCCCTTTCTCTTCTTACAAAGTTACCAGTCCCATCATGGGTGCCCTGCCCCTACTGACCCAGGTCACCTTATTTAATCCTAATTATCTGCCAAAGGTCCCAACTCTAATCTATATTTGAATTTGGGGATTAGCTTTCCAACACACAAACTTTTGGAGGACACATTCAAGCCATTGCACACATCATTTGTGATGAAGGAATTCTGCCCTAGGATTATGAAGATGGCTGAACACCTGGCATCCAACATTAAACAGATGAACTTGGCAGCAGTGGTTTATTAGTTACATATATTCACAGCCAGAGGAAGGTGAGACATTGTGCCATGCAGGGATACACAAGAGCTGCACTCAGGAAGACAGGGAACAACCAGGTGCTGTGGGAAGCAGGCTTTGCAGTACCAAGAATCTAAAGTTACCTCCAGTTCCTGTGTGAGGATGGGATTGGCTTATTTTAAAAATTCCAGGGGCTGGGAAGAAACTGTAACCTGCTACTCAGGGATGACAGGAACTGTTCCTGGTCTCCTTGATAGGGAAGGCTGTGTGGCTGGGGAACTTTATAAGCAGAAGCAGGGTGGAGAAGGACACTTGCAATTAGGCCAGATGAGGTCCCCTGGTTTCTCCCAGGTGTCAGGGCATCACTTAATGTTGGGCTTTAATTTTAGGCCTTAAATCATAGATGCTTTCTTTCATTTGTTTATAAAACTAAGACTGTGAAGTAGGTAATATTGCTGTAAAAATTTTGAAAATTTTAAAAGAATACAATACTGTCATAATAAAAAGTGAATTAGAAGGTGAAAGGTGTTGGGAGACTGAGGCGGGTGGATCACCTGAGGTCAGGAGTTTGAGACCAGCCTGACCAACATGGTGAAACCCCATCTCTACTACAAATATAAAAAATTAGCTGAGTGTGGTGATTCATGTCTGTAATCCCAGCTACTTGGGAGGCTAAGGCAGGAGAATCGCCTGAACCCAGGAACTGGAGGTTATAGTGAGCCAAGATCACTCTGCTGCACTCCAGCCTGGGCAACAAGAGTAAAACTCTGTCTTTTAAAAAAAAAAGGTGAAAGGTAAGATTATTTATGCATAAAATTTATGCATAAAATATCGTGTATGAATACATGTAAATCTAGATATCTATGTGCATATGAGTGCTTTGATATTTAAGAGTTACTCAGTGCACCTAGTAAAATAGGAAAAATATTTATTCTTGCAATTACATGGAATTAAGATTCTTGATAAGTAAAGTCCTGGTAAAATGAAGGTAAAGTCTGACCAACAAAATGTCTAATCAACTTCTACCAAAATCCGAAGTCTCCCACCAAAAACACATTCTTGCTTAAAAGTCTTCCATCACTTTTCTCTGTTCTCAGGATAAAGATCAACACTTTTTTACTTATGGTGTCTACAGGACGTCATGTGTTGAGGGCTTTTCCTCACTTGCTTTAATTCATTTACACTGACCTTCCTTCAGCCATGTCTACTTTCCATGTCCACTCCAAACACAAAACTTTGTCCATGTTTTTGAAATCCTTTCTCTTCTTCTATCTTTCCTTGGTTCTCCTAGTTAACTTAATTTCATCCTCTGGGCCTGCTCAAATAATATTTTTTTCTGGGAGTATTTTCCTGATGTCTCCTTTTTAAAACCCTAATATACTGTCTATCTACTCTTCATAAAACTTACCACATTATATTTATTTATGTGGCATTTTATTTATTTTAAGTAATTATAGATTTGTTTATAAGTTAACCTTTGAAGGAAAGGAAATATCTTTTTACTTTTTTTAATACTACTTAATTCCTTAAAAAGTCTATTAATAGTAGGGTAGATAGTTAATGCATATTTTAAATTAAATTAATAAATTCCATATATTCACAGCATGGTTGAAGGATTAGTGCAGCCTGGTATAGAGTAAGATCTCCTGGGATGAGAGGTTACTACATTCTATATTACCCTTTCATTCAGGTGAATGACTCCTCTACAGTTTGAACCTATAAAAGTATAAGAAAGGAGGCTCTATTGAACTTTGAAAAAAAATCATGTCATAAAGACCATATAAATTGACCATGCTTCAAACAATAATATTTTCTCATAAGTTTCAAATAGAATGATATTCCTAGTAGAAGTGTAGGTTTACTGAGAATAGTTATATAAAATCTTAAGCTAACACTTAAAAGTATGAGCAAGTAAATTTTAAAAAGCCTTAAAGTATCTAGCAAAAATTCAAGATGCATATTTATAATAATTTTACAGCCAGAAAAATGATGAATATGTGAGTTTTTATGGCAACGATATTAGAGAAAGAAAAATACTCTGGAAACTAAAGAGAAAGTGTTGTCTCCACTGATGGGTCAAGTTGTACTGCCCTAGAGGTGCTGTTTTTGTTTTCACTTGTCAGGATCTGTATTAGTTCATTTCACACTACTATAAAGAACCACCTGAGACTGGATAATTTCTTGACAAAAGAGGTTTAATTGACTCACATTTCTGCGTGGCTGGGAAGTCCTCAGGAAACTTACAATCAATGCAGAAGGAGAAGGGGAAGCAAGACACATCTAACATGGAAGCAGGAGTGAAGGGACTGCCACACACTTTAACCATCACAAGAATAGCATGAGGGAAACTATACCTATGATCCAATCACTTCTCACCAGGTCCATCCTTGACATGTGAGAATTACAATTTAAGATGAGATTTGGGTGGGGATATAGAGCCAAATCATATAATTCTGCCCAGGGTCCCTCCAAAATCTCCTGTCCTTCTCACATTTCAAAACACAATCATGGCTTCCCAACAGTTACTCAAAGTTTTAACTCATTCCAGTATTAATCCAAAAATCCAAGTCCATGGTCTCATATGAGACAAAGTACCTTCTACCTATGATCCTGCAAAGTAAAAAGCAAGTTAGTTACTTCTAAGATATGATGGCAGTACAGGAATTGGGTAAATGCTTCCGTTCCAAATGGCAGAAATTGGGCATAACAAAGGGGCTACAGGCCCTAAGCAAGTTCGAAATCTAGCAGGGGTAGTCACTGAATCTCATAGCTTCAAAATAATCTCCTTTGACTGTGTGTTTCACATCCAGGGCATGCTGATGCAAGGGGTGGGCTGCCAAAGCCTTCTGGAGCTCCACCTCTGTGGCTCTGCCAGGTCCAGCCACCACGGCTGCTTTCATGGGTTAGCATTGAGTGCCTGTGGCTTTTCCAGGTACACGATACAAGCTGTTGGTGGATCTCCATTCTGGGGTCCGTGGATGCTTGCCTTCTTCTCACAGCTCCAGTAGGCAGTGCAAGGTGGGAACTCTGTTTGGGGCTACAACTCCATATAACCCTCTGCATTGCCCTAGCAGAGGTTCTCTATGAGAACCCTTCCCCTGCATCAGACTTCTACCTAGACATCCAATCATTCTCATACATCCTCTGGAATCTAGGTGGAGGCTCCCAAAACTCAGCTCTTGCTTTCTGCACACCCACAGGCAGCCCAACACAACATAGAAGTCAGCGAGGCTTGGGGCTTGCACAGTCTGAAGCAAAAACCTGAGTTGCACTTTGACCCCCTTTTCATCACAGCTGAAATTGGAGTAGCTGGGACACAAGTTGCCATGTCCTGAGGCTGCACAGAACAGTAAGGCCTTGGGTCTGCCCCGCAAAGCCATTTTTTCCTCCTAGGCCTCTATTCTTGCCATGGGGAGGGACTGCCATGAAGGTCTCTGGAATACCCTAAAGACATTTTCCACATTGTCTTGGCTATTAACATTTAACATTTGATGTTTCATTACTTTTGCAAATTTCTGAAGTCAGCTTGAATTTGTTCCCAGAAAATGTTTTTCTTTTCTTTTCTTTCTACTGAATGGTCAAACTGCAAAATTTCCAACCTTTTATGCTCTGCTTCACTTTTAAACATAAGTTTCAGTTTCAGACTATCTCTTTGTGAACACACGTGACTGTCTGCTGTTAAGAGCATCCAGGCCACATCTTGAATGCCTTGCTGCCTAGAAATTTCTTCAACTGGTTACCCTAAATCATTGCTCTCAAGTTCAAAGTTACACAGATCTTAAAATCAGGGCAAAATGCCACCAATCTTTTTGCTAAAGCATAGTAAGAGTGACCATTACCCTAGTTCCCAATAAGTTCTTCATTTTCATCTGAGACCTCTTCAGCCTGGACTTCATTGTCTAAATCACTATCAGCATTTTTGTCAAAACCATTTAATAAGTCTTTAGGAAGTTCTAAACTTTCCCGCATCTCCCTGTCTTATGAGCCCTCCAAACTGATGGTCAAAATCATTTAACAAGTCTCTAGAAAGTTCCAGGCCTTCCCAATCTTCCTGTTTTCTGGAACAGCCCTCCAAACTGTTCCAACTTCTACTGCTACCCAGTTCCAAAGTCACTTCCACATTTTCAGGTATCTTCATAGCAGTGCCCTATTCTCAGTACCAGTTTTCTGTATTCATCAATTTTCACACTGCTATAAACAACTATCTAAGACTAGGTAGTTTATAAAAACAAAAAAAGAGGTTTAACTGACTCACAGTTCCACATGGCTGGGGAGGCCTCAGGAAGATTACAATCATGGCAGAAGGTGAAGGGGGAGGGCAGGCACATCTTATGTAGTGGTAGGAGAGGGAAGGGGGAAATGCACCAGATCTTGTGAGGATTCACTTACCATCACAGGAACAACATGGGGGGAAACCACCCTAATGATCCAATCACCTCCCACCATATCCCTCCCTTAACATGTTGGGATTACAATTCATGATGAGATTTGGGTGGGTACACAGAGCAAAACAATATCAGGATTTTACAGAAAGATTAGTCTCTTACATATTTCTCATGTAACAAGGAGTCTGTATATAATAACTTCTCAAAGATGAAATTTTTTGGCCTCCAAAGTTAATATGACAGTAAATATTTTAATTACAATAAAAGTAATTAAAGTAAAATTAAGGCAGTAGAGGCTAAATTGAGCCATTAGGTTACAGATCCCTTTCAGAGAATCTTATTAGGCAGCGAATTCAGGAAAAGAAAAAAAATCCATCAGCAATTTGTAAAAATGGTCAAATGGCTTGCTGACTGATCACTTCCTGGTGATACTTGGATGGCTATACCAAATAGTGAGGCACTTCTCATGGGATCTGATGGTTTTTAAAGTGGCAGTGTTTTCCTGTGCTCTCTCCCTCTCCTGTCACCTTATGAAGAAGGTATCTGCCTCTCCTTCACATTCTGCCATGATCGTAAGTTTCTTGAGGCCTCATGAGCCATGTGGAACTGTGAGTCAATTAAACTTCTTCTGTTTATAAATTGCCCAGTCTCAGCTAGTATCTTTATAACAGTGTGAAAATGAACTAATATAGAGAATTGATACTGGGAGTGGGGCAATGCTATAAAGATGACCTGAAAATGTGGAATTGACATTGAAACTGGGTGACGGTAGAGGTTGGAACAGTTTGGAGGGCTGTTCCAGAAGACAGGAAGATTGGGAAAGTCTGAACTTTCTAGAGGCTTGTTAAATGGTTTTGACCAAAATGCTGATAGTGATATGGACAATGAAGTTCAAACTGAGGAGGTCTCAGAGGGAGATGATAACAAAGGTCACTTGTACTATGCTTTAGCAAAGAGATTGATGGCATTTGTCCCTGTCCTAGAGTTCTGAGGAACTTTGAACTTGAGAGATAGTTTAGGGTTTCTAGTGGAAGAAATTTCTAAGCAGTAATTTCAAGAGGTTACCAGGCTGATTCTGAAAGCATTTAGTCATATGGGTTAACAAAGAGATGGTCTGAAATTGGAACTTATGTTTACAAGGGAAGCAGAGCACAAAAGTTTGAAAAATTTGCAGCCTGATCATGTAGTAGAAAAGAAAAGAAAAAAAAATTTTTTGGGGACAAATTCAAGGTGGCTGCAGAAATTTGCATAAGTAATGAAAGGCCAGTTGTTAATAGCCAAAGCAATGGGGAAAAAATCTCAAGGGCATTTTAGAGATCTTCATGGCAGCTCCTCCCTTCACAGTCCAGGAGGCCTAGGGCTGAAAACTGGTTTTGTGGGCCAGGCCCAGGGCCCTGTTTCTCTGTGCAATCTCAGGACATGGCACCCTGTGTCCCAGCCATTCCAACTTTGGCCATGGCTAATAGGAGCCAATGTACAGCTCAGGGTGTTGCTTCAGAGGGTACAAGCTCCAGGTCTTGGTGGTTTTCATGTGGTGTTGGGCCTGTGGATGTGCAGAAGACAAGAGTTGAGTTTTGGGAGCCTCTGGGTAGACTTCAGAGGATGTATGAAAATGCTTAGATATCCAGGCAGAAGTCTGCTGCTGGGGCAGAGTTCTCATGGAGAACTTCTGCTAGGGCAATGAGAGGGGGATGTGGATTTGGAGCTCTGAACAGAGTTCCCACTGGGGCACTGCCTAGTGGAACTGTGAGAAGAAAGCCAGTGTCCTCTAGACTCCAGATTGGTAGATCTATCAACAGCTTGCACCATGTGCCTGTTGATTGGTAGATCTATCGACAGCTTGCACCATGAATGCCTGGCATTCACAGGCATTGAATGCCAGCCCATGAAAGCAGTCATGGGCTAGACCCAGCAGAGCCACAAAGGTGGAGCTGTACAAGACTTTGGGAGCCCACCCCTTGTATCAGCATGCCATAAATGTGAGACATGGAGTCAAATGAGATTATTCTGGAACGATGAGATTCAGTGAATGCCCTGTTGGGGTTTGGACTTGCATGGGGCCCCTTTGTTTTAGCGTATTTCTGCCATTTACAATGGAAGCATGTACCTAATGTCTGTACCCCCATCGTATCTTGGAAGTATAATAACTAACTTGCTTTTTATTTTACAGGCTCATATGTGGAAGGGACTTGCTTTGTCTTGGATGAGACTTTGAACCTGGACTTTTGGGTTAATGCTGGAATGAGCTAAGATCTTGGGGGGATTGTTGGGAAGGCAGGATTGTGTTTCAAAACATGAGACATGAGATTTGGGAGGGGCCAGGGATGCAATGATACGGTTTGACTCTGTGTCCACACTCAAATATTATTTCTAATTTTAATGCCCATAATCCCCACGTTTTGATGGAGGGACCTGGCAGTAGGTGATTAAATCATAGGGGCAGTTTCCTCCATGCTGTTCTTATGTTAATGAGGGAGTTCTCACAGGATCTGATGTTTTAAATGTGGCAGTTTCTTCTATATGTTCTCTCTTCCTGCCATCTTATGAAGAAGGTACCCACTTCCCCTTCATCTTCCACCATGATTGTAAGTTTCCTGAGCCCTCCCCAGCAATGCAGAACTGTGAGTCAATCCAACCTTTTTAGTTTATAAATTACCCTGTCTCAGGTAGTATCTTTATAGCAGTGTAAAAACAAACTAACGCAAGAGGTAAGGGCAAGTGGCTGCCAACAGTGACTTTACTAAGGCAAAGATGATTTGATGTGATGCAGAAGACATGTTCAGTTGTGGTCCTACAGTGATTTTATAGAATAAAACAAATACTTTTTCTTCTTCTGTGTCTTGATGTCAGTTTACTGTGAGGCAGACTTTCTGCTAACTGTTGATACCAAATACAGAAATGTAGGTTTTGTATTACAGACCTAAATATTTTTTGCTACTAATAGTTAGCTAAACTTTTGAATATTATGGAACAAAAAAAAATTACCCGTTGCTTAGAAGGTGCAAATTAAACGGTTGAAATTTTCTCATGTATTTTGATCAATAGAGAGTATGCCATAAAATACAGAATTTATAGTAGGCATTGGGGAAAAGTTTAAACCAGACCAGGTAGGGTGGCTCAGTCCTGCAGTCCCAGCACTTTGGGAGGTGGGTGGATCATGAGGTCAGGGGTTTGAGACCAGCCTGACCAACATGGTGAAACCCTATCTCCACTGAAAATCCAAAACTTAGCTGGGTGTGGTGGTGCGCACCTGTAATCCCAACTACTCAGGAGGCTGAGGCAGGGAATTGCTTGAACCCGGGAGGCAGAAGTTGCAGTGAGCTGAGATCATACCATTACACCTCTATGGGTATTCACCTATATAGGAATAAAGCTATATATTGAACTAATCAAGGCTGTAAGGACTATATTCTGAAGACTTCCTAGAATGCCTGGGCAACAGAGAGAGAATGTGTCTCAAAAACAAAACAAAACAAAACAAAACGAAAACAAACCAAAACACAAATAAATAGAACAATTGTCAGTCTTTAATTACCAGAATTCTTTTGACTACAGGATCCAGAAGCCCAGTAAAACTTAATTAAGAAAGGGAAAGATATTGTGTTATGTATCTGGGACATCCAGGATGTAAGATTGATGTAATGCCATTTTAATCCAAAGGCTGAACAAATGTCATCAGTGTATTTATTTTCCTTCCTCCGTTCTCTCAATTTTGATGTCTTCTGTATGTCAGTCATACTTTCTGCTTTTCAAAATGGGATCTTTTTAAAAATTTTAATTTTATTTAATTTTAGATTCATAGGTGGGTAAATATGCATGTTCACTATATGTGTATATTGCATTATGGTGGGGGACTGGACTTCTAGTGCACCCATTACCCAAAGAGTTAACATTGTACCCATTAGGTAATTTTTAAACCATTGCCCCCCCCCCTTATCTTCCCTTCTTTTGGAGTGGTCAGTGTCTATTATTTTTATATCATTTTGTACCCATTGTTTAGCTCCCACTTAATAAGTGAGAACATGCAGTATTTGGTTTTCTGTTTTTGAATTAATTCACTTAAGACAATGGTCTCCAGCTCCATCCATTTTGCCACAAAGGACATGATTTCATTTTGGTGTGGTTGCATAGTATTTCATTGTGTATATATACCACACTTGCTTTTTCCAGTCAGCCCTTGATGGATATTTAGGTTGGTTCAATGACTTTGCTACTGTGACTAGTGTTGCTATGAACATACGAGTATGGGTATCTTTTTTTTTTTTAATTTTTTTTGTACCTTAGAGTCTATTCTTTTTTTTTTATAAGAAAGAAAAGAAAAAAAAAAAAGAAAGAAAGAGAGAAAGAAGGAAAAAAAGAGAATGAAAGAAAGGGAAAAATAAGAAAAAGACGGAGAGAGAATGGGAATCTTGCTCTATTGCCCAGGCTAGAATGCAGTCTAAAAATGGGTATTGAAAAGCTCTTTTATACTAATAATTGTGTTATACAATGGAGACAGGAAGGAATAAAGGAGGAAAATAACAAACAGTCAACCAATGTTTCATTTAAACCTATGAAATGCTTTGCAATTGCTGGGGAGTGATTTACTCCCAATCATGTGGTCACTTTTAGAATAGATGTGATGTGTTACTGAAGAAAATGTATGTTTTGTGGATTTGGAGTAGAGAGTTCTGTAAATGTTTATTAAGTTTACTTGTTCGAGGTCTAAGTTCAAGTCCCGGGTATCCTTGTTAATCTTCTGTCTCATTGATTTGTCCAATATTGACAATGTAGTGTTAAAGTCTCCCACTATTATTGTGTGGGAGTCCAAGTGTCTTTATAAGTCACCAAGAAGTTGCCCTGTGTATCTGGGTGCTCCTATATTGGGTGCGCATAGACTTACGATCGTTAGCTCTTCCCATTACATTGATCCCTCTACCATTATACAATGTCCTTCTTATTTCTTTTGGTTTCTATTACTTTAAAGTCTATTTTATCAGACACGAGAATTGCAATTCCTGCTTTTTTTTTTTTTTTCTCTCCATTTGGTTGGCAAATCTTCCTCCATCCCTTTGTTTTGAGTCTCTGTATATCCTTGCATGTGAGATGGGTCTGGATGCAGCTTACTGATGGGTTTTTCAGAATGGCTGATACTGGTTGTTCCTTTCTGTATATAGTGCTTCTTTCAGAAGCTCTTGTAAAGCAGGCCTGGTGGCAATGAAATCTCTGAGTACTTGCTTGTTCGTAAAAAATTTTATTTTCCCTTCAGTTATGAAACTTAGTTTGGCTGGATATGAAATTCTGGGTTGAAAGTTCTTTTCTTTAAGGATATTGAATATTGGCCCCCACTCTCTTCTGGCTTGTAGGGTTTCTGCTGAGAGATTAGCTGTGAGTCTGATAGGCTTCCCCTTTTGGGTAACCTGACCTTTCTCTCTGGCTGCCCGTAGTATTTTCTCCTTCATTTCAACCCTGGTGAATCTAATGATTATGTGCCTTGGGGTTGCTCTTTTTGAGGAATATCTTTGTGGTGTTCTCTGTATTACCTGGAGTTGAGTATTGTCCTGCCTTGCTAGGTTAGGAAAGTTTTCCTGGATAATATCCTGAAGAATATTTTCCAGCTTGGATTCATTCTCTTCGTCACATTCAGGTACACCTATCAAACGTAGATTAGGTCTTTTCACATAGTCCCATATTTCTTGGAGACTTTGCTCATTCCTTTTTACCCTTTTTTCTCTAATCTTGTCTTCTTGTTTTATTTCATTAAGTTGGTCTTCGACCTCTGAAATCCTTTCTTCTGTTTGATCAATTCGACTGTTAAAACTTGTCCATGCTTCACGAAGTTCTTGTATTGTGTTTTTTTAACTCCATTAATTCACTTATATTCCTCTCTAAATTGTCCATTCTGGTTAACATTTCGTCAAACCTTTTTTCAAGGTTCTTAGTTTCCTTGCATTCGGCTAGAACATGTTCTTTTAGCTCACAGAAGTTTCTCATTATCCACCTTCTGAAGCTTGATTCTGTTGATTCCTCACATTCGTTCTCAATCAGGCCTTGTTCAATTGGTGATGAGGAACTGCAATCCTCTGTAGGAGGACAGGCATTCTGATTTCAGGTGTTTTCAGCCTTTTTGCGCTGGTTTCTTCCCATCTTTGTGGATTTATCCATCTGTCATCTGTGTAATTGCTGACTTTCAGATTAGGTCTCTTAGTGGACGTCCAGCTTGGTGGTGGTAAAGTTTTTTCTGTTTCTTAGTTTCCTTCGGCGGATGCCCCTCCCACACAGAGCTGGACCTTCCCAGGTTCAGCTGTACTTGCTGTGAAACTCTCAATCCTCAGCAGTTCCAATTGCTGTTTTTTTTTTTGTGGGCGGGGACCAGCCTTCCCCTAGGCTACACCGGCTGAAACAGCGGCTTTAAGATTCCTGGCGCTTTTCTGCCCGGGAATCTCCCGGTCTGGTTCCCCCACTTCAGTCCGCTTTTCAATCAGCTGAATGGGAGACTCTGCCTTCCCGGAGCTCCAAATGCCAACCAAAGGGCACTCAGTCCCGTATACTCCGGACTGAGAACTGCCACGCCGGCCAAAAGAGTCACGCTGGCGACCCGTGGGGCTCCTCCGCTGGGAATCTCTTGGTCCGTGGGCAGTGAAAATTCGTCTGAAAATGTGGCGTCCACTCACTCTCTGCGCTTTCAGTGGGAGCTACAATCCTGAGCTGCTGCTAATCGGCCATCTTGGATCTCTGCGAGTACAGGTATCTTTTTAAATGTAATTTCTTTTCCTTAGGGTAGATACTCAGCAGTGGGATTGCTGGATCAAATGGTAGTTCTACTTTTAGTTTTTTGAGAAATCTCCTTATTGCTTTTCATAGAAGTAAAACTAATTTATATTCCTACCAACAATGTATAAGCATTTGTTTTTCTTCATCCATGTGAACATCTGTTGTTTTTAACATTTCAATAATAGCATTGCTCTGATGAATAGTGACTTTGAACATTTTTTCATGTTTTTTTTTTTATGCAGCCAGCAAAATTGTAGCCAGCAGCACTGTCTTCTTTGTCCTTGATGCTTTCACATCAAATGGTCACCCTACATTCACAATTTCATGAAAATCACATGGACTAAAGGAGAGATGTTGAGGAAAAACAAAACAAAATATATGTTCACTAGAAGGGCTGCACTGCAAGAAATTTAGGGTAGACTAGAAGAGAAAATCAATGTCCAGTGAATAGGCTTTTCTTTGATCAGTAAAAATTAAACTAAATTCACCTATGTGGGAATAAAGCTATATGTTGAACTAATCAAGGTTGTAGGGACTATATTCTGAAGACTTCCTAGAATGTCACTGAGTATCATAAAATACTAAATGTTAAAGTACGAGAGAATCAACTCTAATGCCTTCATTATATAGAGAAGAAAAACTGAGATTCAGAGAAAAGAATGGCTTTCCCAAGGACACTTACACAAAGTCTTTGGGATACATATGAGGAGGGGGTGGAGAATCATGGCGATAAGAGTCAGGAAACAAATTTATGGACGTGCAGATTAACTTTGCATTTCATGAGGCTCATAAAATGGGGGAAAGATTTTTAAAAACTATATTCTTAATGCTTAAAAGTTACAAAACCTCAGGGTTGAGTGTTTTTTTTTTAAATTTGGTAGAAATTTTCTCACTCTGCAAACAGTGAAGACTTGCTACAGAAAATTATAAAATTGTGAATATTCAGGCAAGAAAAAATAAAAGAAATCTACCACCATAGCTTCTAGACTGTGATTGGCATCATTGTATATATTACTAGGCCTAGTTTTAATTATTATGAATTGTGTATATCTATACATATAGGAAAAGATATATGAGGTATATGAACAGATATATTAGGCATATATATTTTTCCACTGAATACTCCTTCAGTTATTTTGTTATAATCAAGGATTTAAGAACACTTTTTTAAGTAACTCTTTATGCAAGTTCTTAATTATCCCTTAAAAAATTTATGAAAGTAAAATTTCCACAACAAAGTGAGTAAATTATTTAAGAGTTCTGTTTTTATTTTTAAGTAAAATTGAATGTAGATTAAATATCTTAATAACTGTCTTTAAGAAAAGAAAAGGAAAAGAAAAGTCAGTCCATTCCATTCCATTTCTTTTTATTCCAAAAGCAACCAGTCATCTCTTTACCAGCAGTGGTCTTGAAACATTTATGTGTTGCTCAAGGGTAATTAACAGAAATGTTAGTTTTGAAATTAATTAATATCCCATGGAGAATATATTTTATAGCAGTTCTGGAGGATATTAAGGCAGCTAATGACCTTTTTCATTTGTCAAAATGTATTTATGATTTTGAAATGTGAAAACATTTAGTAGTACCTTCAACCAATAAAACAGTAAAACTGATATTTAATAGACATCAAATAAGACACTAAATCTTACAAATATGGGTTCCTCAGATTGTTATTCACTTACTCAAATACGTCTTATAGTTGTTTTAGTTGACATTTTGATAAGTTTATTTAAAACAATTACTGAGCATTGAACATTTTTGAAAATTCACTGCCTAGCACATTGCTTTATACACAATAGACTTCAGTGATTATTAGAATAAATGAATGAGTGTTATATGTAAATTTTTGGTGCCGCAAAAGAAGTAGCACCCAGATAGAAATTTTCTCTCAGCAAGGCAACTTTACTTTCTGCAGAAAGAAAGTGTACCAAACTGATGGTACACTCACCATTAGTTTGCCATGGGAATACTGGCAGGACAAAGGAAAGGCAGACATACTTATCCCTTACGGACTGGACCCTACTGCTGTGCCCTGCTTCCATTGGCTGGAGCTGGACCTCATAATCTAAACTGTAGTGATTGGCTAATAACTCAAAACTTTTCCTAAAAGGGTAAAGGCAAGACAGAACAAAGAAAAAGAGAAAATTATTTACAAAAGACTTAAAGAAGCAATAACATTTCCAAATAATGAGGGGGAATTGACTATGGGCTGAGGCCTGCCTGGGCTTGTCCAGACGTGTCAGGGTAAATACCTGGGCCATAGTATAAGAACTAGGAACACAGAATATACCTATTTCTTTATTATAACTAACAGCTACTTAGGATTATTAACAAAAGGCTTTAGAGTAAATCAACCTTTGATGAAGCCATTATTCATTCTTACTAAGCTAAGAAGAAAGCTTTGAAGAGGAACTTCTGTTTACTTTTATTTTCTGAAATGAGTGAATAAATTTGGTGCTTTCCCAATTTTACATTAATGAATTACAAGACCAGGTTAAAATATTATAGATTTAAAACTCTATAAATACTTATTATTCTGGTGGCATATAATAAAAGAGGCATTTGACCTGTTGTATATCTGAATTTGCTGCAATTTAGCAGTAAATGGGTCTATGTGTGTACATATATATGTGTGTATCTTTGACACTAATTGTATGTATGTTACTAAATGTGATAGTAATTATATGCTTGGTCATGTATACTCTTAAGTAGTCTGAATTAACAAAGAGAATTTATTAATACTCATTTCAAACAACCATATTTAACAATATCCTTAAGAATTCAAAACCCCAATCCTGCATTAATTGTTTAAGGCAGCTTATGTGAATTTGATTTTAAAAACTCAATGTGATGATTAAATCTATCTACTTGTATATGAATTCATCTACCACTTTTGGACAAAAATAACCAAAAAAGAAGCATAGGATCATGCCTATTTAAAAATAAAAGCCATTGCCAATAGTTTTATATTTTCTTTTGAGTGCATTTCAGATAGTCAACTAGTCAGCAAAATCCTTCCCTTGGGAATACATTACATTTTAAAATCATGTTTCTAAGGACCATGATACTGTAAAACACATAGTCTCTTGTATACAAGCCAATACATAGAAAGTGGCCTAACCTATGAGAACATTCTAACAATTCTACTGCTTAGAAAGTAGGCACAATTCCTTTAAGGAAACTAAAAGCCCCTTTGAGGGCATGCGAATTTATCTGTTGCATTTGAATCCATTTCCAGGTCTAACACATTACATTCAAAAATTGTTTTCATTGTTAGGCCAAGTAGCATTATTCAATTAACATATGACTTTTGGGAATCTGAGACCAGAAATAGCTAAAAATGCTGGTAAGCTTTGCCCAGAAAGTGCTCTTGTTTCAGAGACCTGGACAACACAGCCCTAAACAGCCAGCTTATACCTGTTTTCTCTAGATGGCAAAAGCAGGCACATAAAGTTGTGTAATGTAAATGCTCTAAGTGAAGAGAAATGTTTTATCATTTGTGTTTTGCCCAGAATCCCATGCTGGATTTACACAGTATGGCCATACTCTTGTGGGGAAAGCACAGTATTTGCAGTGCTGGACATGCTTTGTAATGTATCAAGGTAGAATATGAATATATAAATGTAATAATACACAGTCAGAAGCCCAAGCTTTAGAGTCAGAATTGGGTTCATATTAGCTTCTGCTACTTGGTAATTACATGACTTTGGAAATGATACTTACCCTCTCTGAATCCTAACTTCCTTACCTGTAAATGAAGATAGTGATGATTACTTTGTAGTGTTGTAATAATTTGGACAGCCTACCTATGTCTCTTCAACATACAATTTTTGAACTAACTTTATTAATTTAAATGAATAATGCTACATAGATATTTTTTATCTTCAGAAGTCTTTTTCTGGGACTTTGAAATTGTGTTCTTAGAGATAATATTTCTTTCATGTTTACAGTAATTGAATGAGTAAAACATTTACTTTTTAAAAATAAAAAATAAAAAGATATAATCTATTCTTTTCCACGTAGGCTAAGGTAACCTGATGTTAACAGTTTGATTACTGTTAACATTTTTTTCATACATTTTCTATTTTTAAAAAGAAGGCTGAACCAGGCATGGTGGCTCAGGCCTGTAATCCTAGAAATTTGGGAGGCCAAGGTGGGTGGATTACCTCAGGTCAGGAATTTGAGACCAGTTTGGCCAATATGGCGAAACCTGGGTCTCTACTAAAAATACAAAAATTAGCCAGGCATGGTGGTGAGATCTTATAATTCCAGCTACTCAGGAGGCTGAGGCAGGAGAATCACTTGAACCCAGGGGGGCCGTGGGAGGAGGTCAGAGGTTGCAGTGAGCTGAGATCACACCACTGCACTCCAGCCTGTATGAAAGAGCAAAACTCCATGTCAAAAAAAAAAAGGCTTTATATGTATATTATAGAGTGATTTTTGTTCATTTCTTAAAATAGGATTATTCTCTAATGTCATTTTTCACTCACCAAGGTACTTTAATATTTTTCATATTTATGCACATAAAATATTTTTAATATCTACATTATATCCTACAGTATGAAACTTACTCAAATATTCCTCAATTGGCAAATAGTTTTCCTCTGTTATTTCAGCACTATGGCTATAAATAATAATCAGATCATATTAAATACTTTTTCATTTTGTCAGAACAAAATCTAATTTACTAAAGCCTGGGAGAAAACTCTGTTTAATGTACTCATGCTGATGGCCATGATATTAACAACACCATCATTTCAGAATGACCATATCCGTTAATGATGTCGCCTAATTGCAATTAGTTTTTGGTAGATGAATCCATATACAAGTAGATAGCTTAATGAGCACGTAGAGTTTAATATTCAAACTACATACACTGCTTTAATTAATTAATGACAGGATTAGGGCTTTTAATTCTTAAGAATATGTTGAATATGCTTGTAATGAGTATTAATGAATGTTCTTTGTTAATTCGGCCTGCTTAAAGGTACACATGCACAAGTACATTGTAATTATTACATTCAGCTGAGATACCTACAATCAATGCAAAAGTAGACAAGCCAGTTGTTTCATATTTGTACGTATTATGCATGCTGTAATGTTTATTTCACATATAACATTTATGTATTATGTATACCTTAATATTTTTATATATCATATTTTGCTCTGTAGTTTAATGTATTTCAGAAAAAAATTTTAGCATTCAACAAAAAAATATAATCATCTGTGATATACCTCTGTCTGACACTTGATGAATATGTAGCTGAGAACGTGAGGAGAGGTGGCTGATTCATGCGGACAACCTCACTGGAGGGCACAAAATTATCTCTTTTAGTTGCTTCAAGCTATTCATCTTTTGTAACTTTACAGACCAAGAAATTAGGAATTTTTAAACAACTTTACTGAGGTGTAATTAATACACCATAAACTGCATGTATTTAGATAGACAATTTGAGAAATTTTTCATGTGTATATCTGGAAACATCACTGTTAAAGATAACAAACACATACCATAAGCATTGTCCCCTAAAGTTTCTTTGTATACCTTTATAATTCTTTCTCCTTCCAGACCCTCTCTTCTCAGGCAAGCACTGATCTGTTTCCTTTAGCGGTAGCTTTGCACTTTCTATACTTTTTTATAAATGGAATAATACAGTATGTAATTGTTTCTGGGTTCTTTTACTCTGCATAGTTATTTTGAATTTCATGAAGTTTTGTAAGTACTAGAAGTTATTTGCTTTATTTTGTTAAGTAGTATTCCATTGTATGCTTGTATCACAGTTTATTTTATCTGGTAATAGAAAATGGGTTGTATCTACATTTTGGCTATTACAAACAAAGCTGCTGTGATCATTTGTGTACTTATCTTTGTATGAATATGCTTTCAGTGCTGTTAGGTTGGATTGGAATGTCTAGGTTATATGTTGGGTGTATATTTCATTTTTCCAGAAACCATCAAACTAGTTCTACTCAGTTGACACGTTTTACATTCCTACCAGTAGTGTGTGTGAGTTCCAGCTGCTCCAACCCTTACCAACACTTGATACAGTCAGTCTTTTTAATTTCAGTGAATCCAATATGTCTGTAGTGGTATCTCTTTATGGTTTTAATTGTAAATAGTTGTATTGTTTAGGAAATAATGACAAGAAAAAAGTCTGTGTGTGTTCAGTACAGACACATTATTTAATTTTTTTTCTGAATATTTTTGATCTGTGGTTGGTTGAATCCACAGATATGGAAACCACTGCTACTAAGAACCAACTGTGTGTATATACATGAGGTCAATATTGAGCTGATCACTGGATGTCACATATTCATCTTGTTTGAGCTCTCCCTAGGGATATCTCCCAGATACCCCTGAATCCCATGACAGAGAAAACTTCACACCACTTCTCTTAGTCCCCGCTACCATACTCTGCCAAAGCCTGAGGCTTTATGTATACCCATCAGCCCCATCAACTCTTTGGCTCAGGAAGTATGAAGAGCCCAGGGTTGAAATAGACACAAAGGAGCTTTTATCAGGTTACTATGCTTGCTGAAAGGTCCAAATTTTATTGTAGACTTAGTCACTGTTTATATGCAGTGAGTTTACTCTGGGAGTTAGGACGAAAGTAAAGATTTTATCAGTTAAATGCAGTAATTTAAAAAGTAATAAAAAAGAGAAAAATCTTACATATATATACATATTTATAAAACTGTATATATATACATTTATATGTAACTGTATATATGTGCATATATATGCACAGTTTGTTCATATATAATATACAATATGGTATATATATTCTGAATGTATATTTCCATTGGTTCTGTTTATTTTGAGAATTCTTATACAATCCATAAGTGTTTAATTATTTGTATGTGAACAAAATAATATTTTAATGTCATTTGAATTGTTCATTTCTACTATAAAAACACGATGGATTTTTCTATATTAATCTTGGTATCTGTATTAACTTTATTAAGTCTGGTAAAAATTTTAATAGGTTAAATAGTTTTTTTATTT
Organism: Ateles fusciceps; assembly: GCA_036589455.1. NCBI lineage: Eukaryota > Metazoa > Chordata > Mammalia > Primates > Atelidae > Ateles > Ateles fusciceps. Next base: position 3,228,585 of record JAZHEH010000734.1, on the reverse strand, counting down.
TTTTGAAACGAAGTCTCACTCTGTCACCCAGGCTGGAGTGCAATGGCACACAATCTTGGCTCACTGCAATCTCCGCCTCCCGGGTTCAAGTGATTCTCCTGTCTCAGCCTCCTGAGTAGCTGGGATTACAGATGTGTATCATCATGCCCAGCCAATTTTTGTATTTTTAGTAGAGATGGGGTTTCATCAGGTTGGCCAGGCTGGTCTTGAACTCCTAACTTCAGGTGATCCACCCGCCTTGGCCTCCTGAAGTGCTGGGATTACAGGTATGAACCACTGCTCCCAGCCAGGTTAAATAGAATATATGTACCTAATCATGTTGTCTACAGATGAAAAGTTACTGTTTTTCTAATCTGGATGCCTTTTATTTCTTTTTCTTGCTTTATTTTAGTGACTAGAGCCTCCAGCATAATGCTGGAAAGAAATAGCCAGAACAGACATCTTTATCTTATTGCTGTTATTGGGGAAAGCTTCTTGAGAATATAAACTTTGTCCTGTTTTGTTCTCAAGTGCCTGGCACTTAGTAGGTGCTAATATTATTTGACACATTTTTGAATGAGCATACCATAAACGCTATGTAGTGTTTTACATGGATTAATTCATTCAATCTTCACAACAATACCATGATATGTAAACTAGCATTATTGCCATTTAAAACATCAGAGAAATAAGGAACAGGTACCTTAAGACTAGTTGAACCATGATACAACACTTTGACATTAGGCAGAGTTGGAAACATATGCAAAGGTGTTATCTCCTCCATTACTTTTTAATAGAGAATGTTACTATTTTTCATTTTACTATCATTTTTAAATTGTTACATTCGATTACTATTATTTTTTAAATTATTACATTCAACTGATTAAATCTCTATCTTCATGCTAACTCCCAGAGTAAACTCACTGCATGTAAACTGTGATTATGTCTGCAATAAAGTTGGACCACTCAGCAAGTATGGCAACCTGATAATAGCTCCCTTGTCTATTTCAGCTCTGGGCTTCTGATACTTTCTGAGCCAGAGTTGATGGGGTTGATGGGTATACATAAAGCTTCGGGCTTTGGCAGAGTATGGTGGAGGGACTAAGAAAAGTGGTGTGAAGTTTGTGAAGTTTTCTGTCATGAGATTGAGGGGTATGTGGAGAATCTAGAGTTGAGGACCAGAAGTTAGATAACTTAGGGAGAGCTTCAACAAGATGAATATCTGACATCCAGTGATCAGATCAATCATGACATCATGTAACTAGCAAGATCCCCATAATCCCAAAGCATCCAAGAAGTTGAATGGATGAGTGCGGCTTGATGAGTTCTGGGGATCAGAACACACAAAAACTTTCTGTCTATCTCAACAGGAAACTAACAGTCTGCCAACTTTGACATTTAGGGATATTGATCACTTTGCTTTTGCTACCTACAAGACTTTATGTATTCCCACAACAAACGGACCATTGTTCCAGTGAGCCAACCAAGTCACATCAAGGAGTGCCCAAGAATCAGGGAGAGAATTACAAAGACTTTGAACACTATGACAGTTCTCTGTCAACAAAACTGAAATCAGAAGAAAGCAGAATATTTTTCAGGAAAATAAATATAAGTCATCAAAATTTACACAAGAAGTGGGAAACATAAATCACCACAAATAGGAAGGGTGATATTTACCATTGATTAATAATTAGGACTTGATAGATTCAACACCGAGTTTTAGCTTTGGTTTCATTTTGATTTGAAGAATAGTAATTCTAATGGCATTTGGACTAATCCAATAACATATAAAGTGATGGATTGTTTTCCAATCCATTTTCTTGTGAAGGCAGTATTGCTGTAATAACTATAAAGATAGTTATGAAACTTCAGACTATTTTTACCTTCAAATGTGGAGCAAAATTCTTGACAAAATGTTAGCAAATGGCTTAGGAATGTATCAAAAAATAAGACACTATTGTAAAGCAGTATTTTTTCTAAGGAATGGAAGTTTAATATGCAGAAATATGTAACTTAATACATTGTGTTAACACACCAAATAATTCATCTCGATTAATTGTAAAATGTATTTGACAAAATTCAACAGCTCTATCTACAATTTCCAGTATAAAGAAAATATCCAAAAGAGCACTAATAAGATATAGAGGATAGAAGCTTTAAAAATTAATTTCATATATAGGCAAATATGTTATGGTAGTCACAGAATACATTTCATAGTGGATCTGAGGTGTTTTAATAAAATTAATCACTTTTTATATTTCTTAAATATTTGAAATTCTGAAAAGGTAAATTTTATAAGGAATATGACATGAAGTCAACAGTCTTGTTAAAAAATGAAACTATTTGAATTGTTAGCTGAACTGGTGTATATGTTATAAATATCATTTATGCCTTAAAAGTTCTTAAACATTCAGTAAGTCTAGAGTAAACACTGGAAACACTAAAATGAAACACTGTCTTTGATGATGAATTATATTTCTATAAAATGGCTGAAGCAGAAAAAAAGTATGTATACATTTTGTAAAGACTTATACAATTCATCAGTAGATTAGATAATATATGGAGATAAGAAATAATGGAGACAAGAAATGTAAATTAATACCTGTTTTTCTACTCTAGCAATACTTAAAATATAGCTAAACTTATTGTGGAAATAATTATAGCAAATATATACTGAAAATTACTTAGTAATGAGTTCAGGAAAAAGAGACACAATTTATGTGAGAACTTTTTTTGAAACATGATCTTATTAAATGGAAAACATAATCTTATTAAATGGAAAAAATATATTCTTAGATGGAAAGACTTCTTATAAAAAGGTCAATTGTCCCCAAATTAACATAAATTTAATGCAATTCTGTTTAGAATACCACATAAATATTTAGTTATATAAGATGGTCTTAATGCTTGCAAATAACCTGAAGAACAAGAGAATATACTATAAAGTGCCTGCAACCAATTTAATATGGTTGTACTATGTTGAGTAAGCAAATAAATCAGTGGACACAAATATGTCCCAGAAATTTTGAGAAAGGAAATACATGATATAAATATGATAAACAACCAACCATACGATGGATGTGTGAAAGGAAAATATCCCCAAATCACTAAGGAAAACTCGAGCTGGAAACTGTGTAGGGCAAACCTGCCTCCCATTCTATTAAAAGTCACCCCTCTGCTCATTGAGATAGATGCAGATCTGATTTGCCTTCTTTGGAAAGGCTAATCAGAAACTTAAAATAATGTAACTGTGTATCATCTGTCTGTGACCTGGAGGCTCCTTCCCAGCTTGGCTTCAAGTATTCCTATCTTTTCTTCACGTTGTCCCACCTTTCCAGTCCAAACCAACGTACTTCTTACATGTATTGATTGATGTCTCGTGTCTCCCTAAAATGTATAAAACCAAGCGGTGCCCTAACCACTTTGGGCACATGTCATCAGGACTTCCTGAGTCTGTGTCATGGGTACGTCCTCAACCTTGGCAAAATAAACTTTCTAAAATAACAGACCTTTCTCAAATTTTCGGGTTTCACAGGTGATAGTTTAATTTAGTATGGGAATAGGATGGTGGTAACACCCTTGAAATAGCTCTAAAAGAAAATGAGAGTGGATCCTCCTCCTCCTACTGTGTTTAAAATTAAATGCTATAAGCATTAAAACTTTATATTTAAAAGACAGAACAATAAAAGTCTTGCAAAAATATGTAGGAGAATGTATCTACAATCTCAAGGCAGTGGGGGCCTTCTTAATTAAGAGCAAATACATAAAACTAAAGAACAACAAGAGAAAAGGTAAAAATTATTTAAAATAAAAAAGTTATAGTAAAAGCATTCCAATAATTATTATAAACAAATGATAAAACTGAATAAATGCTAAAAATTAAAAAAAATCCTGCTTCATTAAGTTTTAAAAATGGAATGGTTGTGGAAAAACTACTCTCATATTTTGCTGCAAAAAAATCAAAAAGGTTATTAGTGGGGACAATGGCTGAAATTTTTTGAGCTGTTTAATGCAATATTATGCATCATTAAAAAATGAACTAAAGCTTTACCACCTGAATAGTAGGGACCTCTCAGATTATTGTTTAATAAGAAAAAATTTAGAAATGTTTCATATATGACCTTATTTTAGTACAATGACCAACGCTGCTCCTCCTTCCATTTTGCAGGCATACATTTGTAATCATATTTGGGAAATCTCAGGTATTCTTTTTTAGAAACATATATTCAGAGTCTACTATATACCACACACTGCTCTAGGGGTTAGGCCAAAGATTGACTGGACAGAAAAATCTCTGCCCTCTTGGAGCTAATAATTCAAGTGGGGGAGAAACTAACAACAAAAATAATAAACAGAGATTCAAAGAATAAGGCAGAGATTAGTTGATAATGATCTTGGTTGAAAAACAGTTTGGATTTTATTCTTAATACAGTGTAAAGTCACTGTAGGGTTTTGTTCAGGGGAGTGACATGGATTGATATCTTGTTGTAAAAGGTTATCCTGGCTGCTCTTTTTGTTGGAAAATGAACTGTGGAAGAGAGAAGAATATAGGCAGTGATCTATTTTGGATACTATTGCAGTTTCCTGGGAAGAGATGACGGTGGTTTGGACTAGGTGGTAGCTGTGGGGATAGACAAAAATGGACACACTGAGATTCTGTTTTATAGGTAGAATAAAACAGGGCTTGGTAGAGATTGCATGGAGAGAATGAGGCTAAGCAAGGAGTCTGGGATGACGTATAGTAGTTTTATTCATGCTACAGAGTAGATGGTGGCTTTTTTTTTTTTTTTGCCTCAATGTTGAAAATTGGTAGAAGAGTAGATTTTATAAATTATAACATAGAGTTGACTTTTGGGAGTACTAAGTTTAATATATTTACTACATCTCTGTCCAACTGGAAAGATTAAATAAGCAATTGAATGAATCAATATGGAGTATAGTAGAGGACACTGAGCTGGACAAATAAACTTTGAAGATATCAGCAGTACATAACTGGTATTTATAGATGTAGTACTAGATGAGAGAACCCAGGAGGAGAATGTAATAAAGACAAAGACCCACGCCTGAGTTCCTGCTGCTGAAATCACCTCCAAGTTTGTTAAAAACTTTAAACTTTTTAGTGTTGAATATGGTTGATTCACTATACAAAAGAAGAGTTCAGTTAAAGTGCATTAAGGTAGGCATATTAATTATTGATAAATTCCATGTGGATGATTACTTGCTTCTAAATAATTAAGGACACACTTTAGGGTATGTGGTTCCCTTTAATGCTAAAACTGATCCTGTAGTCCTATAGTATCATTTTTGGTGTTTAATAACAAAAAATTAAAATAAAAAAAATCCTGCTTCCTTAAGTCTTAAAAATGGACTTTTCCCATAATCAATGTGTTAATTATCTCATGATGATAAAAGACTTGCATAAATGTAATAATTGATACTGCCCAGAATTGTGAAGTTTCAGAGATTGCAATATTCCAGATCATGTGAAAATTTTCAGCGATGTTTGGCTTTGAAATTAGAATTTAGAGACCATAAAATTTTAGAGAAAAAGATTCTCAAAGGTAGAAGAGGCATGGTATTCAATGGGGAATAGCTCAGAATGAGAAATGAAACGTGCTTCTTGTTGTTGCTGTTGTTTGTCAGACTAGCTGGACTAATTTTCTTTAGCAGGCATAAAAAATAAATAGACTCCTTTTTCTCTGGGTCAACAGCACTCTTAGTCTAACAGTTCTGCTAGAGTTAAAGTTGTAGTTGTGTGACCCACGCGGAAATTCTTCTCATGGAATCCAGAGAGAGTTTTTATATAGAGACTTGGAGATTTCCAAGCATAGCACTGTAATTGGAAAAGCCTTGGCTTCTGGGTCTTGAGGGGAAAGCAAGAAGAAGAGATAGATATTTAATATCAAGCAGAACTTTAAGTGGGATTTAAAATTTTCATCTGAGCAAGCTTCATGAGAAAACATTTTTCAGTTCCTGAATTTTCAAAGTATGGCTATCTTTTTCCTAAAAGTTGTTGCTTTTCTTTTAAATGTACTTATTAAGAAGTACGAATTTGAATGGCAGATAATATAATCTGGCTGTGTCCCTACCCAAATCTCATAATCTTATTTTGAATTGTAGCTCCCACAATTCCCTCATGTTGTCGGAAGGAACCCGTGGGAGATAATTGAATCATGGGGGTTGTTTTCATGGTAGTGAATAAGTCTCATGAGATCTGATGGTTTTATAATGGGAAACCCCTTTTGGTTGGCTCACATTCTCTTCTGTTGTCTGCTGCCACATGAGACGTGCTTTTCACCTTCTGCCATGGTTGCAAGGCCTCCCCCAGTCATGTGGAACTGTGAGTCCATTAAACCTCTTTCTTTTGTAAATTGCCAGTCTCAGGTATGTCTTTATCAGCAGTGTGAGAATGGGCTAATATAGTAGATAATCACATGTTAATTTATCCTTTACTAATTCAAAAATTTATACTGGTGGCAATTTCAATTTATATCAGTGTAAAAAGCTCTTTCTTCACGAAGGTTAGTTAAGATTATGCGCCATTTTAAAAAACATCTTTTGACTTTTGTTGCCATTGCTTTTGGTGTTTATGTCATGAAGTCCTTGCCTATGCGTATGTCCTGAATGGTTTTGCCTAGGTTTTCTTCTAGTGTTTTTATGGTGTTAGGTCTTATGTGTAAATCCATAATCCATCTGGAGTTAATTTTAGTGTAAGGTGTCAGGAAGGGGTCCAGTCCAGTTAGAATGGCAGTCATTAAAAAATCTGGAGACAACAGATGCTGGAGAGGATGTGGAGAAATTGGAATGCTTTTACACTGTTGGTGGGAGTGTAAATTAGTTCAACCATTGTGGAAGACAGTGTGGCGATTCCTCAAGGATCTAGAAATAGAAATTCCATTTGATCCAGCAATCTCATTACTGGGTATATACCCAAAGGACTATAAATTTTTCTGTTATTAAGACATATGCACACATATGTTCATCGCAGTGCTGTTTACAAATGCAAAGACCTGGAACCAACCCAAATGCCCATCAGTGATACAGTGGACAAAGAAAATGTGGCACATACACACCATGGAATACTACAGAGCCATAAAAAACGATAAGTTTGTGTCCTTTGTAGGGACATGGATGAATCTGGAAATCATCATTCTCAGCAAACTGACACAAGAACCGAAAATCAAACACCACATGTTCTCACTCATAGGTGGGTATTGAACAATGAGAACACATGGACTCAGGGAGGGGGAGCATCACACACTGGGGTCTGCTGGGCAGGGCTGGGGGAGGGACAGTATGGTGGGGGGAGGGATAACATGGGGAGAAATGCCAGGTATAGGTGATGGGGGAATGGAGGCAGCAAACCACCTTGCCATGTATGTATCTATGCAACAATTCTGCATGATCTGCATATGTACCCCAGAACCTAAAGTACAATAAAAAACTAAAATAAAATTCAGAAAAACGTTTTTTTCAGGTATCTTAACCCCCAAAGTGGCACACATTTATATACTGATAATTAATAGAGTAGGTTGCAAATTAATCTTATTTCTTAACCAAGGAAGAAATAAGATTTCTATTAGACAGTTCTTCCTATTTTACATGTGAACATTTAAAAATCAGAACCTTTAAAAACTCTATTTAAAAAAAATAAAATCTCACAAAATTACAAGTATTTCTCTTGGCAAATATTTTTTAAATGTTGCCAGAACAAATCTAGTAAGAAGTTTATATATTAATATAAGATTTTGACAGATTGTGCATTTCACAGTACTCCTGTGCTTAGTTGTGAAGAATGAAAAAACCTGAATGCTTCATTTGTTAGAAAATACTGATGGGTCTTGACTCTTTATCCACTTTCCCAGTGTGTATCTTTTGATTGGGGCATTTAGCCCATTTAAATTTAAGGTTAATATTGCTATGTGTGAATTTGATCCTGCCATTTTTATACTAGCTGGTTGATTTTCCTGTTAGTTGATGCAGTTTCTTCATTGTGTCATTGGTCTTTACCATTTGGTATGTTTTTGCAGTGGCTGGTACTGGTTGTTCCTTTCCATGTTTAGTTCTTCTTTCAGGAGCTCTTGTAAGGCAGGCCTGGAATAGTAAAGACCCATCAGTGTGCTGTATTCAGGAGACCCATCTCATGTGCAAAGACATAGGCTCAAAATAAAGGGATGGAGGAAGATATACCAAGCAAATGGAGAGCAAAAAAAAATGAGGGGTTGCAATCCTAGTCTCTGATAAAACAGATTTAAACCAACAAAGATCAAAAGAGACAAAGAAGGGCATTACATAATAGTAAAAGGATCAATGCAACAAGAAGAGCCAACTATCCTTAATATGTACCCACCCAATACAGGAGCACCCAGATACATAAAGCAAGTTCTTAGAGACCTATAAAGAGACTTAGACTCCCACACAATAATAGTGGGAGACTTTAACACCCCACTGACAATATTGGACGGATCAATGAGACAAGAAATTAACAATGATATCCAGGACTTGAACTCAGATCTGGACCAAGCAGACCTAATAGACATCTACAGAACTCTCCACCCCAAATCCACAGAATATACATTCTTCTCAGCACCACATTGCACTTACTCTAAAATTGACCACACAGTTGGAAGTAAGTCACTCCTCAGCAAATGCAAAATAATGGAAATCATAACGACCAGTCTCTTAGACCACAGTGCAATTAAATTAGAACTCAGGATTAAGAAACTCACTCAAAACTGCACAACTACATAGAAACTGAACAACCTGCTCCTGAATGACTACTGGATAAATAATGACATGAAAGCAGAAATAAAGATGTTCTTTGAAACCAATGAGAACGAAGACACAATGTACCAGGATGTCTGGGACACATTTAAAGCAATGTCTAGAGGGAAATTTATAGCACTAAATGCCCACATGAGAAGCAAGGAAAGATTTAAAACTGACACCTTAACACCACAATTAGAAGAGATAGAGGAGCAAGATCAAAGAAGTTCAAAAGCTAACAGAAGACAAGAAATAACTAAGATAAGAGCAGAACTGAAGGAGATAGAGACACAAAATCCCTTCAAATAATCAACGAATCCAGGAGATGGTTTTTGGAAAAGATCAACAAAAAAGATAGACCACTAGCAAGACTAATAGAAAAGAGAGAAGAATCGAATAGATTGGAACCAACCCAAATGCCTATCAAGGACAGCCTGGGTAAAGAAAATGTGGCACGTATACACCATGGAATACTATGCAGCCGTAAAAAAGGATGAGTTCATGTTCTTTGCAGGGACGTGGATGATGCTGGAAACCATCATTCTCAGCAAACTGACACAAGCACAGAAAACCAAACACTGCATGTTCTCACTCATAAGTGGGTGTTGAACAATGAGAACACATGGACACAGGGAGGGGAACATCACACACTGGGGCCTGTTGGGGGTGGAAGAGCTAGGGGAGGGATAGCAGGGGGTGAGGGGATTGGGGAAGGATAACATTAGGAGAAATACTTAATGTAGATGATGGGGGGATGGATGCAGAAAACCGGCATGGCGTGTGTATACCTGTGTAAAAATCCTGCATGATCTGCACATGTACCCCAGAACTTAAAGTGTAATAAAAAAAAATACCTTAGAATGCAATTGATATAAGCACAGTTAACTTTGTTTAATTTCACTTCAACATAGTTTGTATGTTTTGCCTATGATTTTCCAGAATTTTGAAATGCAACTTACCTTAAGGCATTTTTTGATAGGATCTCCTATAATTTGAGGGTAAAAAGTATCTACCCTATGACCTCCTCTCCAAAAAATAAAAATAAATAAGAGGACGTCTGATATTTTTGGCGAAAACCTCTCAAGTCTCTTAAGAACAGGAGGGAGAAAGTCATGAATCGTGGATGTTTAATCTAGGGTTTAGTAATTTTGAAATCTTAGAATTCAGAACGAATACTTCTAATTTCTGTGATAAAAACTACAAATTGTTCTCCCTCGTCCATACAGACATTGCTAATCAATCATGCCTCCATGCAACACCTTTGGAAGTGCTCGCAATCCTTTTGAACAGTCTTCTGGGAAGCTTCTCTGATATTAGACCTGACAGAAGATGAAATCTATTTTTCATCCTCTTCTTAAGGCATAGGCATGGGAAGAATAAAATAACCAAAATGCATGAAGTGTATAAAAAGAGAATTTTAAATACAAAATTATATCAGTGAAAAGGAATATGAAAGAAGATTTAATGGGGAATTATAGGCCGGATACAGTAAGATTAATAACTTTGGTCGTTGTCATTGAGAAGCTGTGAAATACTTTACATCTATTCTAGATTTTTAGAGGTAGAAGACATTTTGGACATTATCTAGTCTAAAGTCATCAATTCAAATGAGGAAATAATTAGCATAGAGATGTTAAATGATTTGTACAGTGTCATAAAACTAGTTAACAGTAAATTTGATTTCAGCACTAAATAGAGTTTGTGCCTCGCTTAGTGACAGGGATGTGTTCTGAGAAAGGCGTTGTTAAGTTTTCCTTGTTGTGGAATCATCACAGAGTGAATGCACACAAACTTGGATAGTATGGCCTACTACACACCTAGGCTGTATGCTGTAGCCCATTGGTCCTAGGTTACAAATCCATACAGCATGTTACTGGCAACTGTAACACCATTATAAGTATTTGTCTATCTAAACAAAACTAAACATAGAAAAGGTCCAGTAAAAATATGGTACTACCATCTTATGAGAGCACTGTTGATGTGCAATTCACTATTGACCGAAATGTTATGTGGCACATGACTGTAGACAGTTTCTTGCAGTGTGTTTCGCTCTGTGACTTCCTGCAGACTGGTCTATGTGGCCCTCTTCACTCTTTCCCCTCCCTTTCCCTCGCACATATTACCTAGAAGAACTCAACAAAATCGACATCAAAGCAGACCCACAGTAGAGGTGTTCTCCAAATGTTACAAATTCACACATAACTGCATGATTTTTGTGGTATCTGTACTCTATACTTTCTGACTGCAAGATAAATTACATTTAGGCCTGTGACCTAAATGTAATTTTACACATGCATTTTGTTTGTGTTATGTTTTAGAAACGTTTTCAGAAATGTAAAAAAAATTAAAAGATTGGGTAGCTCTGGACCTACATTTTCAAAGGCAGCAATCAGGTGGGATTGGCTGAAACCTTCGGTGAAATATGGGGTCTGCACTTCACCAAAGTCCTCACCATTTCCCCTTGTCTCTGATCCCAATATTGAACAACATTTGCCATTCCTCATCAAACTTATATAGCATATAAGTTTATCCTCATTGGAGCTCTGTCAAAAGATGGATGACAAAAAAGTAGAGCAAGATGGCAGTGTGATTTTTCTCCAACTGGACTCACTTTACTTTGAATCTCACTGTCTAGACCCTGTAAACATTGGAGTTAACCTTTGACCAGACTGTATTATACCCTTTTGGCAGAAGAACTACATTAGAAATTAAATTTAAAAGCACAAGACCACATAACCTTTTAAAAATTACCAATATTAAAGAAAATAAGTTGTAACAAAATGGGTTAGCCATTTCCTTTATTCCTATTGTTGTTCCAGTTACATACTTTTCTGCACATCATTTGCCCTTAAGAAATGACTAAAAATATATCTCCTTCTGAAGTTTAGTATTTATTATAAATCTGGCCACCTTCATCACACCTCTAAATGTCAGATGATTTAGAAACACATGGCAAAGTAGTTTTTTAGCATCAGGTGAATTCTACAGCACAAAAATTAGAACCACTATTAAACCTGTAACTATTGTAAGGCAGATTTTTCAGCAATAGAGAAGACCCATGGCTAAATTATTTTACTCTTCAACAGAGTGGCTTGTCAGGCTGCACCGTTTCCATTTACAATGAACATTTACGTATGCATTCTAGGCAACCTTGGCAAGTGATGGATTGATATACCAGCTATGTCTTAATAAAATCATAAAGAATAACTCTGGTCTTCTCATTACTTGACTTTTACATAACTTTGACATTGATTTAAATGGCATCTTATATTCAAGGAAATATTCTTATTCATCTTTTAATATTTTAAGATCCACAGATTATACATGTACTTCTAAATACAAAGAAACCTACGTATGAAGAGAGACTCTCCTGGCTCCTTTGTAATAAATGATAGTGTAGCTTATTTCTCTACTCAGTCCTCTAGTCTTCACAGTGGCACATTTGACCTTTGGCATACATTTTCTCTGTCAAAGACTTCTGATTTGAATCTTATTAAAAACATAACACTCAGTGCTATATAATTCCATCAGGAAAGAGAATCCCAGAAGAACTGTTTTTAAAGTTAAGCAGTGAAATATGAATATATCTGCCCGAATCCCTCATTTGGAGCAAAGATGAAAAAATAGCACATACTCTCCCATTTTCTTCTTGCTGCTGCTTTTTTTAACTCAGTAATTAGGGAAAAAAGAAATAATCACACATTTTGTAGTATCTCTCTGGGTTCTGTTGTCAGATGTTCTTGGAAAGTTACAGACCATTTTTTAACAGAAGGTGCAGTCCAAAAGTCCTTCTTCAGTCTCTGTCTCTCTGTACAGAATAAAATGCAATCATAGAATTCTGTAACGGCAGACTATTGGATATGAGGTTTTATATCTGTTATTACCACTGCCACCTTTTCTTTATGCCATCTTTTCTTTATGCTGTTTTCATCTTTTCCCTTATTTTCTTTATGTTCTTTGCTCCTCAGTCCTTTATTATTTTCAACTTACGTAGCTTGCTTGGTCCTTCTAGCCTTATCACATAATCGAAAATGTGAATCTCAGCTATGTGACCTATTGCAAACTTTATTTTGGGTGAGTCTCTGCTTTCTTGTTTGAAAATGAAAATAATGATAGTTCTTTATTCATGCTATTTTTGAATAATAATTGATGCAAAGTATTTTGCACAGTGCCTGGAAGGTAATAATTACTCAATTCAAATATATTAGGTAATTATAGAATAATTAGTATTTTATGGATTTCCTGGATTTAAGAGTTGAGGAGTGCTGAGTGCTGAGGAAATTCTCTCACTTTTATGAAAGAATTATACCTGAAAGAAAAGTGTACTTTCTTTTGTTTCATTTCTGAAAAGGATTTTGTTCAGTTGACGTAGAGCTGTCTAACCTTCTTCTCAGTCAAATCTACCTTTAATCAGAAATCTGGTCAGCTGGTACTTTCCCATAAAATGAGGTGACATAGGTCATGAAATAAATGCTCAAAGGGCATGTAATACTTCTCTGTCTTCCTTAATTTTGAATCTCTGGTACATTAGAAGCCTTTCTTTTTTTTTTTTTTTTCAGAAAATGACGTGTGTGTTGTGTAGGAGACATCAAAAGAGATTAAAAATGAGAATAGATGTGAAATTGGACACCAATGACTAAACTGTCAGGTCAATGACAAGGGATAACCTCTACTTAATATTTTATTAATTTTGTTTCTTAGTGTGGCCTTGATATTTTTGAGTCAACATTTAAAAATCAGTATGTTGTACATAAATAGATTTTTGGCTAGTCTTAAAAATCGTATTTGATTTAGCTTCTGAGATTGACGTATTAATCTTTGAATACAAAGATAGACACTGTCATAGTCACTCAATTTATATTTGTTAAACACATTAGAGAATGACTATGCTATACAGAAAATACAGAGCGCTTGTGATTAAGTAAATAATGCCTTTTGTATGTCAGGAGAGAACGCAAGAAAGTGAGTGAAATTTTTTTTCTTTGTCTTAAAATAGCTTTGCAAAATGATTTACATATACCAGTCATTAAGAAATGCCTATTATAAGGTTGAAAACGAACTGTTGAATACTATGCTCACTACCTGGTTAATAAGATCAATTGTACCCCAAATCTCAGCATTATGTCATATGCCCATGTAACAAACTAGCACATCATGCACCCCCAAATCTAAAATAAAAGTTGAAATTATAGATATAAAATAAATGGTTATTAGAAATCCTGGATGATTTTTTCCCCCAAATACTTTATTTGGGAATATTATAAGCTCCTACAATCTATAATTTTGACCTTCCCTCAATCTTCTGAAATTGCATTCTTAAAATTTCAAGTGGCATTTTGTTGCTCAATTCCAGTGACAATTTCTCAACTCTTACATTGTTTCTCTTTTTCTAACATTTAATATATTTTGCTCTTCTATTCTTTGGATTTTCCCCCCACTGGAATTTTGCTAATATTCCAATGGGAATATTTGCTGATATTCTAATATTGAAAATCTGGTTTGTATCAAGCACTGTTTTACTCTCTTCATGATAATCTCATGAAGAAAGTACTTAACATCTCCATTATTAGAGATGGGGAGCTGTGTACAAGCTCATTCCGCTGGCACCTGGAAGCAATACAATGACCAGGGTCTTCTCTGACTGCTTTACTGTATGGTTTAGTCAGTGTGACTGACTGACTGAACTTTTATTATCTGCCCTGTCCTAAAAATGATAACAACCACAGAACAGTCATTCCCTTTGTTTCATTTCTTCCTTTAAAATTAGTATTCTTTGATCACATCCCCTCAATTTTGAAATGAAAAGTATTTTCAGCAATTGAGCTTTTTAATTGCCTTTCTTTTACCTTAAAGCTTAGAAGAATGCTTTTGACTATTCAATGAGGTGAATGTATAATAATTTTAACTTTTGATTTCTATTTTTTTAAATCAGATTGTAGTCACTTAATATGATTTATAGTCTTTCTAATATAAATAATGTAATGTATTAATTTTTTCCTTGTGGCCAAATATACTATCAAAATTTTATTGTTTCTTGGGTACTTGAGGAGAAAATATACTTTTTTTCCACAACATACTAAGTTCAATGTGAATTCTTATTCATTTCTTTTCTTTTTCTTTTTTTTCTTTTTTCTTTTTTATTGTTCTTTGGGCTCTGGGGTACATGTGCATATCCTGCATCCTGCAGGATTGTTGCATAGGTACATACATGCCATGGTGGTTTGTTGTTTCCATCCCCTGCCCCCCGTCACCTGTATCAGGCATTTCTCCCGTGTTATCCCCTCTCCATCCTCCGCTTCCCCCGCATCCCTCTCCTTCCCTCCCCTCCATCCCCCCCAACCTAACCCAGTGAGTGTTGTTCCCTTCCCCTGTGCCCAAGTGTTCTCATTGTTCATCACCCACCTATGAGTGAAAACCTGTGGTGTTTGGTTTTCTGTTCTTATGTCATTTTGCTGAGAATGATGATTTCTACATACATCCATGTCTCTACAAAGGACACGAACTCATCCGTTTTTATGGCTGCATAGTATTCCATGGTGTATATGTGCCACATTTTCCTTGTCCAGCCTATCATTAATGGGCATTTGCACTGGTTCCAGGTCTTTGCTATTGTAAACAGTGCCACAGTGAACATAAGTGTACATGTGTCTTTATAATAGAACAATTTATGACCCTTTATATATATACCCAGTAATGAGATTGCTGGGTCAAATGGAATTTCTATTTCTAGGTCCTTGAGGAATTGCCACACTGTCTTCCACAATGGTTGAATTAATTTACACTCCCACCAACAGTGTAAAAGTGTTCCTATCTTTCCACATCCTCTCCAGCATCTGTTGTCTCCTGATTTTTTAATGATTGCCATTCTAACTGGCATGAGATGGTATCTCAATGTGGTTTTGATTTACATTCCTCTAATGACCAGTGATGATGAGCATTTTTTCATATGTTTGTTGGCTGTATAAATGTCTTCTTTTGAAAAATGTCTGTTCATATCCTTTGTCCACTTTTGGATGGGTTTTTTTTTTTTTTCTTGTAAATCTGCTTTACTTCTTTGTAGATTCTGGATACTAGCCCTTTGTCAGATGGGTAGATTACAAAAATTTTTTCCCATTCTGTTGGTTGCCGACTCGCTCTAATGATTGTTTCTTTTGCTGTGAAGAAATTGTTAAGTTTAAATAGATCCCATTTGTCTATTTTGGCTTTTGTTGCCATTGCTTTTGGTGTTTTAGTCATGAATTTCTTACCTGTGCCTGTGTCCTGAGTGGTGTTGCCTAGGTTTTCTTCTAGAGTTTTTATGGTGTTAGGTCTTATGTTTAAATCTTTAATCCATTTGGAGTTAATTTTAGTGTAAGGTGTCAGGAAGGGTTCCAGTTTCAGCTTCCTGCACATGGCTAGTCAGTTTTCCCAACACCATTTATTAAACAGGGTATCCTTTCCCCATTGCTTGTTTTTGTCTGGTTTTTCAAAGATCAGATGGATGTAGATGTGGATATTGCTCCAAGGCCTCTGTTCTGTTCCATTGGTCTGTATCTCTGTTTTGGTGTTTTTATTACTGTAGCCTCGTAGTGTAGCTTGAAATCAGGTAGCATGATGCCTGCAGCTTTGTGCTTTTTGCTTAGGATTGTCTTGGCTATGTGGGCTCTCTTTTGGTTCCATATGAAATTTAAAGTGGTTTTTTCCAATTCTGTGAAGAAGGTCAATGGTAGCTTGATGGGGATAGCATTGAAATTATAAATTACTTTGGGCAGTATGGCCATTTTCACAATATTGATTCTTCCTAACCATGAGCATGGAATGTTTTTCTATCTGTTTGTGTCCTGTTTTATTTTGTTGAGCAGTGGTTTGTAGTTCTCCTTGAAGAGATCTTTTACATCTTTTGTTAGTTGTATTCCTAGGTATTTTATTCTCTTTGTAGCAATTGTAAATGGGAGTTCACTCATGATTTGGCTCTCTGTTTGTTGTTGGTGTATAGGAATGCTTGTGATTTCTTCACATTGATTTTGTATCCTGACACTTTGCTGAAGTTGCTTATCAGCTTAAGGAGGTTTTGGGCTAAGTTGATGGAGTCTTCTAAATATAGGATCATGTCATCTGCAAATAGGGACAATTTTACTTCTTTTCCTAATTGAATGACCTTTATTTCTTTTTCTTGCCTAATTTCTCTGGCTAGAACTTCCAATACTATATCGAATAGGAGTGGAGAGAGAGGGCATCCTTGTCTAGTGCCAGTTTTTAAAGGAAATGCTTCTAGTTTTTGCCCATTCAGTATGATATTGGCTGTGGGTTTGTCATAAATAGCTTTTATTATTTTGAGATACATTCCATCAACACCTAGTTTATTGAGAGTTTTTAGTGTAAAGGGCTGTTGAATTTTGTCAAAGGCCTTCTCTGCATCTATTGAGATATTCATGTGGTTTTTGTCTTTGGTTCCGTTTATGTGGTGGATTACATTTATAGATTTGTGTATGTTGAACCAGCCTTGCATCTCCGGGATGAAGCCTACTTGATCATGGTGGATAAGCTTTTTGATGTGCTGTTGCAATTGGTTTGTCAGTATTTTATTGAAGATTTTTACATTAATGTCCATCATGGATATTGGCCTGTAGTTTTCTTTTTTAGTTGTGTCTCTTCCAGGTTTTGGTATCAGGATGATGTTGGTCTCATAAACTGATTTTGGGAAGGATTCCCTCTTTTGTATTGTTTGGAATAGTTTCAGCAAGAATGGTACCAGCTCCTCCTTGTATGTCTGGTAGAATTCGGCTATGAACCCATCTGTACCGGACTTTTTTTGGTTGTTAGGCTATTAATTGCTGCCTCAACTTCAGACCTTGTTATCGGTCTATTCAGCGTTTCAACTTCTTCCTGGGTTAGTCTTGGGAGTGTGCAAGTGTCCAGGAATTTATCCATGTCTTCCAGATTTACTGGTTTATATGCATAGAGCTCTTTTTAGTAATCTCTGATGGTAGTTTTTATTTCTGAGGAATCAGTGGTGATCTCCCTTTATCGTTTTTTATTGCTTCTATTAGATTCTTCTCTCTTTTCTTTTTTATTAGTCTAGCTAGCAGTCTATTTTGTTGATCTTTTCGAAAAACCAGCTCCTGGATTTATGTATTTTTTGAAGGGTTTTTTGTGTCTCTATCTCCTTCAGTTTTGCTCTGATCTTAGTTATTTCTTGTCTTCTGATATGTTTTGAGTTCTTTTGATCTTGCTCCTGTAGCTCTTTCAATTTTGACGATAGGGTATTGATTTGAGATCTTTCCTTGTTTCTCATGTGGGCATTTATTGCTATAAATTTCCCTCTAGACACTGCTTTAAATGTGTCCCAGAGATTCTGGTAGGTTGTGTCTTCGTTCTCGTTGGTTTCAAAGAACATTTTTATTTCTGCCTTCATTTCATTATCCATTCGTCATTCAGGAGCAGGTTGTTCAGTTTCCATGTGATTGTGTGGTTTTTGAGTGTTTTTCTTAATCCTGAGTTCTAATTTGATTGCACTGTGGTCTGAGAGACTGTTTGTTATGATTTCTGTTCTTTTGCATTTGCTGAGGAGTGATTTACTTCCAATTATGTGGTCAGTTTTAGAGTAAGTGTGATGTGGTGCTGAGAAGAATGTGTATTCTTTGGATTTGTGGTGAAGTGTTCTGTAAATGTCTATTAGGTCTGCTTGGTCCAGGTCTGCATTCAAGTCCTGGATATCTTTGTTGACTTTCTATCTCGTTGATGTGTCCATTATTGTCAGTGGAACTTTAAAGTCTCCCACTATTATTGTGCAGGAGTCTAATTCTCCTTGTAGGTCATTAAGAACTTGCTTTATGTATCTGGGTGCTCCTGCATTGGGTGCATATATATTTAGGATAGTTAGCTCTTCTTGTTGCATTGATCCTTTTACTATTATGTAATGCCCTTCTCTGTCTCTTTTGATCTTTGTTGGTTTGAAGTCCGTTTTATCAGAGACTAGGATTGCTTCCCCCTGCTTTTTTTTTTTACTCTCCATTTGCTTGGTAAATCTTCCATCTTTTTATTTTGAGTCTATGTGAGTCTTTGCATGTAAGATGGGTCTCCTGAATATAGAACACCAATGGGTCTTGACTTTTTATCCAGTTTGCCAGCCTGTGTCTTTTGATTGGGGCATTTAGCTCATTTACATTCAATGTTAATATTGTTATGTTTGAATTTGATCCTGCCATTTTGTTACTGCCTGGTTGTTTTGCCTGTTAGTTAATGCAGTTTCTTCATTGTGTTTTTGTTCTTTGCCATTTGATATGTTTTTGCAATGGCTGGTACTGGTTGTTCCTTTCTGTGTTTAGTACTTCATTCAGGAGCTCTTGTAAGGTAGATCTTATAGCCATGAAATCTCTCAACAAATGCTTGTCCATAAAGGATTTTATTTCTCCTTTGCTTATGAAGCTTAGTTTGGCAGGATATGAAATTCTGGGTTGAAAGTTCTTTTCTTTAAGGATGTTGAATATTGGCCCCCACTCCCTTCTAGCTTACAGGGTTTCTGCTGAAAGATCCATTGTGAGTCTGATGGGCTTCCCTTTGTAGGTGACAGGACTTTTCTCTCTGGCTGCCCTTAGCACTTTTTCCTTCGTTTCAACATAATCTGACGATTATGTACCTTGGGCTTGCTCTTCTTGAGGAGTATCTTTGTGGTGTTCCCTTTATTTCCTGGATTTGAATGTTGACCTGCCTTTTTAGGTTGGGGAAGTTCTCTTGGATAATATCCTGAAGAGTGTTTTCCAGTTTGGATTCATTCTCCCTGTCACATTCAGGTATGCCAATCAAGCATAGATTAGGTCTTTTCACATAATCCCATAGTCCTTGGAGGCTTTGTTCATTTCTTTTCACTCTTTTTTCTCTAATCCTGCTTTCTACTTTTATTTCATTGACTTGATCTTCAATCTCTGATATCTTTTCTTCTGGTTGATCAGTTCAGCTGTTGAAACTTGTATATGCCTTGCAAAGTTCTCATGCTGTGTTTTTCAGCTCCATCAAGTCATTTGTGTTCTTCTCTAAGCTGGTTATTCCAGTTAGCATTTTGTCTAACCTTTTTTCAAGGTTCTTAATTTCTTTGCATTGGGTTAGAACATGTTCTTTTAGCTCAGAGAAGTTTGTTATTACCCACCTTCTGAAGCCTCCTTCTGTCAGTTAGTCAAACTCATTCTCTCTCGTTTTGTTCCTTTGATTGTGACGAGTTGTGATTCCTGGGAGGAGAAGAGATGTTCTGGTCTTTGATGGTTTCATCCTTTTTGTGCTGCTTTCTTCACATCTTGGTGGATTTATCTCCCTTTGATCTTTGAAATTGGTGATTTTGGGAGGAATCTCAGTGGATGTCCTTTCTGTTGGAATTGGAGCTATATCTTTTTTGGCCTGTAGAGGCACTGCTGGGCTGCCTCGGATTCAGTCAGGTTGCTGAGTGGGTGGTCTTCTCCTGGAGTTTGTTTAGGCAGGTGAGATTAGCCCCGCCTTCCCAATGGCGTCTCTCCTTCCCGGAGCTCAATCTTCCTGATCAGGGTCAAACTGGTGTATTCACTGCGAAGCTCTCTAGCGCCTGGCTTCAGTTTGAGTTTTGTGGAGGTGTGGCCTTCCAGTTCTTATGGCCTATTTCCCTGCTTTCAACTCTGCCTCTTTCTGTGGGATGGGTAGTTCCGTCCTGTTGGCATTAGTCCAAATGTCTGCCCAGGTCCCTGCTGACAACTTGTGGCACCAGGCAGGAGCTGTCACTCAGATTTGCATCAACAACCCACAGCACCCCTCAGTTCAGCAGGGGGCTCTCGTGGACCATGGGTTGCAGGAGGGATGAGGGAAACACAGGATCCGAATCAGACCACGGAGGGGGTGAAGTCCCTGACCCTCCGAGCTGGCTGCACATTCCAGGTGGGGACGCGCCCCACCCTGTCTTGGTTTGCCCTCCCTGGGCTGCTCTCACCCTGCTTCTGCTTTGGCTCACCTTCCCTGGGTTATATCCCTACATATAGGGTGACCTACCAGTACCACCAAAATGAATATGGCACCTCACTTGGAATCGTGAAGTCCTCTAGCCCTCTGCGTCTCATTTGCTGGGAGCTGCATTCTGGTGTTGCCTCCTCTCGGCCATCTTGGCAGGCCTGCCCATTTTGCTTTCTTATGTCACTTTTGAATTTTTATTTGGGTAAAAAAAGAGCTATATTAAAATATCTTGTTATACATATTTATTTGTCCTTGTATATTCAGATGGTTTGACCCTCTATATTTTGTTACTATGATACTTAGTCCAAAAATTAACTGCAGTTATGTGTTCCTTATGTCAATAAAGGACCTTGGTAGTAATACAGTAACCACTGCATATTTAACTATATCCATTATGTAATCTCAGCAGGAAGCCGCACATTCCAGACACATAGTTGGCACTCCAATATTTGTTGTGTAAATAAATTATTGCAACGTAATTTACTGGGTCATGCACATAGTTCCTCCAGTCTGTTTTATCCAAGGATGGACACAGGGGCAAAACTATACATTATGTCGCTCTGAAGTTAAGTTACTGGACACATCTGTAAGATAATTCATACTTCATCACTAGAAAATTAACTGAATTTCGATAATCAGTATTTTTGGTCCATATTTGTTCTATATTCCTAGATAAATTTTGTTTGAAGTCTAATTAGTTTTATTGTTTTAAATTTAGCTTAAGGTGTTATAATAGTAGCAGTCTTGGTTTAAAAACCTGTGTTCAAAATGTCCTGCATGAACACTAGAGTCCCAGTTAGAAGCAAGGTCAGTATTTGTACTGAATTTTACACCCTTACATTCACAATATCATTTACTTAAAATTTGTTTTTCAATTAATGTTGCTCAGTTCTCATGTATAATGCTATTTGTCTAAGAATTTATTTAGTAACATTTAGACAATCAAATATGCCTCATTCTATAAACCTGGGAATATTTCTTATTTCTCTACTTGATAAAGGTGCAATTGGTATCTTTGAATATTTCTGTCAAGCGGCGAGATACATTTTGAAGACTCCTTTTATTAATACTTCATCTTCAAAAGAAAATGAAAAAGGTTTCAGTATATCCTCTTTTCCAGGTTTTTTCATTATGTGATGTTTTAGTTTTATATGCATTTTATTTAAAATTAAATATTTACATTATTGGATATAAGTAGATTTTATCTAAAATATAATTTAAAATATTATAATAATTTTTGATGAATTTGAACACATGTAAAACAAAAGTCCCATAACAACTAATTTGTAATATAACAGTTGACCACGACACCTGTAATACCTATTACATCTATACTTATTTCTAGTTTTACACTATCTATACTTTAAGCTCATTCTATTTAATCCAGGGATCAATATATCCACTTTATTAACCAAGAAGATCAGAATTACCATATCAGACTGATTGAGGTTATAGATACAAATCAATAGTGAAAGATTTTGTGGACGTGAGAACTGACTGGGCCTTCAAGCTTCTTCCACTTCAGCTCAAACACCTGTCTCAGATAGTCTTCACTTCCTATTTCAGGGACTTTTTAAATTGTCCAAGGCACAAACAATTTGATAAGTTCTGATTCATTTCTAGTGATTTCTCCTGTAATTGAAATCTGTTCAAGTTATTTTGAAGTGTCATTACACAACCTTACTTACAGGATGCAGGCATAACTCAGCCCTGGTTTAGTTTGCTTCACCCGGAAGACTCAGATCAGTCTGGCTTCTTCTAGCCCTATTTTTGAATTTTGTTTATTATACATTCATTAAGAATCACAATGTTGAGTGTTACACAGAAGTCTTCATACTCTCCTCTTCTTGGCCCTTCGTAATGACAAAGAATCTAACTTTTATTTTTACACTCGTGAAAGCATAAAACATATCATATCTTTAAAATTACTCTAGATATAATTAGCACTTTTTTATTAATAAAGTGTTCTCAGGAAAGACTTAGGTTATGATCTGGTGCAGAAAATTCACATTTTTTAAAACAAGAAACAACTGCATTTAAGAAAAGAGTATAATCATATCTAAGCCAAATATAATAGTTCAAATGCAATTTTAATGAAAAGGAACTGTAGCCCAATTTCTTTTCAACTGACTAAGGGAATTGAACTATAGGGATGAATTTGCAGATAAACAGAATTTTTTCTATCTTTCAGTCTACCTGTCTTTACATATATATATATGCATTTATGTATGTCTCTGTATATCTCCTTATATTAATAAATGTGCATATATGTATATGTATGTATATTTATATATGCACTTATAGATGCAAATAAGATAGATATAGATATAGAGACATTTAAAATCAAACATAGATATATGTAAAAGTAAAAATTCCAATAACCTTCATGGGATGACAGTTTAGTTAAGCAGCCCAGGCAGTGAAGTCTGAGTGTAGACTATTGTAGAGTTGAGCAGTGCATTTTGCTTCTGGTGACTTTTAATATTTGATTCGTCTCTCTCTTGCATTTACTCTTTTTCCATACCTGCAAAAAGAGCATCTTAGTATCTGCCTTGCTTTATTCTCATTTTGGCATATGAAAGACAGAGTCATGCTTACAGTAAATTCTCAATAAATGTGGCTGTTATTATTATTCACATTGTCTTTGATATTCTGGAATGTACGTAGAACATGAAACATAAATTTAAACATCTCTTCTTTCTCTCACATTTCTACTTCTTTGAGCCAGTTTCATCTCCAGATACATCTGTCTGTCTTAATAACTGAGTGAGAGTTGAACGTAAGGACATTTGCCTTTTTGTAAAAGAGAGATAAATTGCTCCTTGTTCTCTTTTCCAGTTTTAATTTCACCCCAAATTTATAGCATCGAGAGTGGAGCCACCTTTACAGAAAGAGGCTCTCAGTTTGTACTCAGCAAAGTGAATATCCAAACATTCATGCTTGTTCCACTCAGTCCTTGTTTTGGACTTGGAGTGTTCATGTTTATCTTCAGTCATCAGATTTGGCATTGCTTTATCTCTTACCATGACTCATTGCAAATAACCTGCTAGTGTTCTGTCCTATACATAGTCAAAAAAGGAAAGTTGCCCTGGAGGCCTTCTATTTCTATCATTTGTCCAAAAGCTTTTAGTCCACACTTGTATGGGGAAAGGATTTCAGGTCTGCCTTTAGTGCCTTCGGTGGTACTCACTGTTTCAGCTTTCCTCCTACATTGTAGAATGTTTGACAAAAAAGTTGTTGAATCAGATAAAAATGCCACAAAAAGTATTTGAGCCAGTATTTTAGAAATAGGATGGGATTTTTGACAATCCCTTTCAATTTATAATATATGATACCAAAGTGAGTTCCAATTTCTAATAGTTTAGTATGGCTAAAGTCTAAATGCTGGTTGATATATTTAAACCCACAGCCATGGATGCCTACTGAATGAACCTTTCTAACACTACAAAAGGAAATCTACTGTACCATCCTCACTAAATCTGAGCCATTAAAGACCATGAAAGATTGACAGGAAGGATACAGCTATCCATGTTTGTTTGTTGTACTATAAACTAGAACTGTCCGGTCAAAGATAAACTCAGCTGGTATAAGCCAAAAGCCATCATTGTATTTGTATTATACAAAACCTGGTAAGACCTAAGGTATAATTCTGAAACTTAAGCATAAAAAAAACCTAGCGTTAAGCTCTGCCAAAGAATTCAGCTTTACAATATCCATATCTAGTAGAGTCCTTGGCATTCAGATATTACACTGAGATTCTAGAAACAACATGACATCTCACTTTTTAAATATTTCCATTTTAAATAGGCCACCAGACTGTTGCAAATGCTGGACATAAAAAGGCCCTTTAACAGATTTATTTTGGGAAAGATATTCAAACCCAGTCTGTCCTTTTTTCTCTCTATTATAAAGTGCTATTTTAAATTCAACTAACAAGACCTAAATAGCACTAAAATGACTGACAAGGGAATTATTAGCCACATTTCAATAGGTAAAGGCAACATAGGTTTCAGTTGGAAACATTTTTTTTTCAGCACTAGCACTCAGGAATGTACAGTTGGAAACATTTTTAAAGTTGCTATCCAATGCTTGATGGTCGCTGCATCTCACGTCATCTTTTTTCGAATTAAGGTAACAATTCTATTCTGAGTAGGAGGAAATTTGCTGTGGTTCACTTATAATGAATCAAGCAACATCTGCAATATGGTACAGCTAGATTAGTAAACCTGTAATTGAAGACTGAAAATAACGAATGAATTTTTCTTCTCTCTTACTTTCTGAATAGTTTCTTACTCATTATGTTTAATTTAGGCAAGGTTACAGCCACTGAAGGGTGGAGTAAACTGCTATCTTCAGTGACAGTGTTTCAGGATGAACTCATTTCCCCTCCACTGCAATTATTCACATTTAAACAATATTTCTTTGCAAATCCATGCAAAGATAATTAGAAGTTACGTGTGTTTTGTTTCCTCCTTAAAATTTATCACTCAGAGATTTAGACTAAAGCATTTTTAATTGTTTTGGGCCAGGACGCAGTGTTTAAATGTAGTCAAACCATCTAGAGATAATATTTTAAAGATGTGGTTTGAACTAGCAAAATAAAAGCATAAGACACTGCTACATATGATTAGGAGCGAGTCTAATTAAAAGGAGAACAGACAGGGACTGGGGAAGTGAAATGCTAAAGAGAGAAGAATTACATGGTTGAATAGAATCATATATGCAAAAATAAAACATGATTTGGCTAGTAATCAGAAAACTTAAAATTGTAGCCTTTGTCTAGTCCATTTTTTCCTCATTGTCTCTGTTTCTTTGTGTGTAAAAGGCCGAGATTAGGTAATTGCGTTGGGTATTATCAGCTTTATTTTTGTGGTAGCATAAGGTAACTAGCCATGGAAGAGGTGGGTGATATAGAGGGTCATTTTTGTTTCTACAGAAAAGCATGTTGTTGAGCAAAAAAACTTTTTTAGAGAAAAAGTGCAAATCACTAACTGTTCCATTTTTGTATGTAATCTTAAAGCAGCACACAGTATAAATGTTTTTCTGTGTCCTAAATTCTAAGACAGTGGTTCTCAAACTAGGCTCCATGAACCCCTAGGGATCCCTGAAACCGGAGGTCACAAGGTCAGAGCTAATCTCATAATAACACTAAGACATTATTTGCTATTTTTGGTTTTTGAAATTTGCCCTAATGGTACAAAAACAGTAGTGGGTAAAACTGCTGGAGGCTTAGTACAAATCACTGCACTAGCACTAAACTGGGCTAGGAGTCATTTTATATATATATATTTTTTACCACTGTGCACTCACAGCTAAATATAAGACTGAGTTCACATTCTTAATTAACAGTTAAAACATCTTTTTTTGCAATAAATCTCAATATTTCAGTACACACATCTTTTTTAATATTGTGTGACAAAATAGGAAGTATATTTAAAACCCTCTACATACTGAAGTATGGTAGCTATTGGAATTACAAGCTGAACTAACCCCATTTTTTTTCACAAAGTACTCTTTTTCAGTTTTCTTCTCTGTGTGATGCTGAATTTTCTTCATATATTTGAACCAAAATGACAAATCACAATAAAATTTTTTCAGAAGAAAACAAGAGAATACTGCTGTCTTGTATCAAGCAAGACATTAAAGAAGTTTGCAAAAGTGTGGAATGATAATGTAGTTCTCAGTAAATTATTTTTGTTTCAGAGTATATGGTTATTTTCATCAAAATATACTATGTGAACAGGTAATAATAGGTTTATCACTGTTATTTTAGAAGGAATTAATAAACATTTTAAAATTTCTCAATTTCCATTTCAAATTTGTTAAATGTAGATTGATAAATCTCACAGACATAAAGGCTCTTAGGAGTCTTTAATAATTTTTGAGGTTATAAAGGGATTGCAAGACCAAAGGAAACTTGAGCACAGTTCCTCTATGTGGCTCCTGGAAATTAATAACAGTACATCTGATTTGCATTTTTGTGTCCTGGGGGATGTCCCCTCTGCAGTGAAAGCTTACCAACATATTTTCTCTCAGGAAAAAATAGAAAAAAGAGCAATCTTTGAGAGGAGATAAATCTTGCCTCTTTCAGAGTCCTGGAGCTGCATGCTGGACAATGTTTTAGGCTGAAAGTGAAAGGACAATGCTTAGGACTGATCTTGGAACAGATCCTTGAAGCACCTAAAATCTGTCATTCTTCCTTTGTTTGCATTTTTATTTTTAAAATCTGCTTTAAAAATTCTAAAATTGCCCTGAAGGTTTTTAATAGGCTTATATATAGTGAAAATGTTTACTGTAAGATGATATACTAGGAGATGGGGATTATTTCTTTTGGTCCTGTATAGCAATTCAAAGGAAGTTCGAGGAAGCCTACACAAAAAGTTTATGAGCCATTGTATGAATTTGCAAAGGCATCAATTTATCTTAGTTCCTGAAATAACGTCGAATCAATCATAAAAGGTAAAATCAACCACTGGAAATGAGTGTAACAGATTGTGTAAATGAAGCATAGCATATGCATTATAATAGCTAACTGCATGGTAATACACTTTAGGTTAGACCTTATTGCTAATTTACCAAATTGCACTGCAGAGTGGAGTGAAAGGCAGTAGATTAACAGACTCTGCTCAGAGCCAGACAGGACACAGCTAGTGAATGGTGATTTGTTGGTGTGCATGCCATGTGTTACCTACTGGGAGTAAATCCTGGTTGGGAACACATCATAAATCATAAGCTTGTCCTGTCCTCAGCCAGATCCTCATTTGTTAGTTTCTCTCCTTCTCTTCTGTTTTACAGAGTACCTTATGAGCTACTAAATTAAACTGTACTGGCTGTTCTTTGAGGGAGCTAGAAGAATCTCTCACAAATGTTATTCAGCATAAGCACAAATATTCTTCAGCATAATTGTGGGGAGCAGAAAAGGCCAATGTACAGTACGTGTGGAGCACTTATGAATGTCAAGTTCTGCACCTGGCTTGGTGAGGGAGAATGCAAGAAGCCAGGAAAAAAACCTATTATTATTATGCAATCTCAGGGGCCCATAGTGAATCAATGACATAGCAGAGCATTAGAAACTACGGAATTTATGAATTCTAAAGTAGAGTGCAAGATATCAGAAGGGAATCCAGGGAGTAGTAGTGTGTTTAAAACAAAAACTGGAATGATACGGCTTTGAAAGTTTTTGAAACCATTATAAGATTTTTTTGCTGACTTTAAACATTGTTACATAATAGATGTACATATTTTTGGGGTGCTTGTGATATTTTGATATATTCAAATAATGTGAAAAGATCAAATCAAGGTAATTGGTATATCCATCACATTAAATTTGTATCTTTTCGTTATGCTAGGAACATTCAAATTATTCTCTTCTAGCAATTTTGAAATGTACAGGAGATTATTGTTTACTGTAGTCCCCCTACGTATCTATCGAACACTAGGTCTTATTTCTTCTATCTAATCCACTGAATATTAGCACCCACTAATCAATCTGTCTTTGTCCCTCATTTCTCCTTCCCTCCCTGCCCTCTGGTAACCATCATTCTGCTCTCTGTCTTCATGAGATTTATGTTTTCAGTTCCCACATATGATTGAGAACATGAGATATTTGTCTTCTTACCTGTCTTATTTCACTTAACATAATGACCTCCGGTTCCATCCACGTTGCTGCAAATAATAGTATTTAATTGTTTTTTATGGATGAATAATATTCCATTTGTGTATATAACACATTTTCTTTATCCATTCATCTTTTGATGGACACCTAGGTTGATCTCATATCTTGGCGATTGTGACTAGAGCTGCAATAAACATGGAAGTGCAGATACTTCTTTCATATACTGATTTTCTTTTTTTATTTTTTGGATAATTACTCTGTAACAGAATTGCTGGATCATATGATAGTTCTATTTATAGCTTCTTGATGAACTTCAACACTGTTTTCCCTAGTGTGTGTGCTAATTTATATTCCCACCAACAGTGTATGAGGGTTCCTTTCTCATCACAGTCACCAACATTCATAATTCCATTTTTGATGAAAACCATTTTAACTGGAGTGAGACAATATCTCATGGTAATTTTGATTAAAATTTCTGTGATAAGTGATGTTGAGTGTTCATTTTTTATACCTGTTGGTCCTTTGTATATCCTCTTTCGAGAAATGTCTGTTTAGACCTTTTGCCCATTTTTCAATGGATCAGTTTTTTTTTTTTGCTATTAGCGCCTTATATATTATTATCAATACCTTGTCATATGAATAATTGATAAATATTTTCTCCCACTCTGTGGGTTGTCCATTCACTTTGTTGATTGTTTTATTTACTGTGCTGTTGCCTGTGCTTTTGAGGTCTTACACAAGAGGTTTTGCCTAAACTAATATCCTGAAGTGTTCCCCAGTGATGTTAAAATGTCAGTGCTATCCAAAGCAATTATATGTTTGGTGCAATCCCTATCAAAATATCAATATCATTCTTCATGGAAATATAAAAAAAAATCCTAAAATTTCTATGGAAACACAAAAGACCGTTCTTTTGTGGTTCCATATAAATAGCCAAACTAATCTGGAGGAAAACCAACAACAACAAAAACAGCAAAACAAAGCTGGCAGCATCACACTACCAGACTTCTTCAAAATGTAATACAAAACCGTAGTAACCATATCAGCTTACTAGACCCTATCTCTCACCATGTAAAGAAATCTCAGAGTGGATTAAAGACTAAAATCTAAGACCTGAAACTATGAAACTGCTAAAATACTATAAAAATATTTTAAATATACAAAAAAATTTAGACAAAAATGTGATAGTATTATCACCATGCATATTTAACAATTTTAATCTTTTTTTTTTAAATGATGCCTTTGTGAGCATGTGGTATTGGTCTTTCTTACAGTCTGCCCACTGCCCTTTTTATTATTCTTATTCTGCCATAATTTTTGTTTTCACATGTTTTGAGTGCATGCATCCTCAGGAATACAAAAACCTGCCTTTATTTGAAGTATACTTTGTACACAGCTGTAAACTCCTCTTTCTGATATGGCAGATACTACTTCACTCTTGTCCTTGGGTTCTGGATATAGAGTAAGAAGTGGGTGACTTTAGCCAAAATGTTATGATGACCTCAGTGAGCAGATCTCACAGTGGTGTTTTTGGTTAAAGTCCTAATTAGCCTTCTGTAGTTAATGAGCGTGTGGGTTATAAATCTATTCATTATTGTGAATGATATGGCCAGTGAATAAAATTTGCCAGTTTTTCACAAAGACATAATTATTTATGAAAAGCCTTGCCCCAGATATGGAAATCATAATAATTAGATTTAATCTTTCTGTGACTTATGTGTTTTTTCCCAGGGAAACAGATGTCTAGAGAGTGCTAATTACTAGCAGTTGAAAGTTTTCTGTGTAGACAAATCAGAAAGTTAGGAGGCTAAACCCTGGAACTTTTAGCATCAGTTAGCCATGTGCCTTTAGAAAAGAGGCACTCCCTGGAGGCTTCCTGTCTGTATTGGTACATTGGTCTTATATAATGTTACTAGCTGTTTATCCCTGGAAAATTAATTAATTTTAAGGCAGTTTCCATAAATGCTTAAATAGATAAAACAAGCTTGTTTGCAAAAATTTGTTAACTGAGTCAAAACTGGCCCATGAACAAAATGTTATACCAAGAAAAGAAATAGAAATTACCCCTTTTGGTCAGGACACTGAGTTTCAAAGTCAAAAATGAGCTGGGGCTTTATGATGGCTGACAAGAGACATCTGATACTTGTCTCATCCACAAAGAAGAGCCAAAATAGCAAGGAGATAATCACATTTCTAATAGTTCACCTAGAGAGAATGCTGGAATTCAACAAATAATAGAAAAAAAAAAAACCCAATGCAAGGAAAGGGAAATGAGGTGGCTTGCTCAGCTGGGATCCGTTGGGAGCTGGAGAGGCTCCCCAGTGCAGGGAAAGGGCAAGTGACCCTAAGCGGTCCACATTCCTACCATGAACTATTGCAATTATAGCCATGGGGAAGCTTCTTGATTCTCATAGGCCCTGAGACTAACAGGCAGCTATCTGGAGAGTAGCTCAAAAACAGACAGAAGGGATTACATCAAGCTAAAAGCTTCTGTACAGGAAAGAAAACCAACAAAATGAAGAGAGAAGCCACAGAATGGGAGAAAATATTTGTCAATTATTCATAGGACAAGGTATTAATAAGAATATATAAAGAACTCTAACAACTCAGTGGAAAATAATAATCCAATTAAAAAATAAGCAAAAGATCTGAATAAACATTTCTTAAGAGAAGATATACAAAAGGCATATTAAAAAATACTCACCATCACTAATCATCACAGAAATGCAAATCCAAACTACAAGAAATATGTCACTCCAAAACTGTTTTTTATCAAAAAGTCAGGAAATTATGGATGCTGGTGAATATGTGGAGAAAAAGCTGACCCCCCACGGTCAACATTTCTACATGAACTCCTGCAATTAAAGCCAAGAGAGAGACCCAGGATCCTCATGGGCCCTGAGATTAATATAGGGAGCTACTTGGAGAGTAGGCAATGAAATTGTGTCAGAGAGAGAGCTCACACACACCCCAAGTCCTAAGCAGTTACACAGTAAGTCACCATTTTGGTAGCTTAGCCGCCACTAGACTGCATCTTGTACTGGGACCCAAGAGCTCTGGCATCTCACATCCTTGGAGCCTCATTGATATCCCCGACATGTACCTGGATACTGCTGCTGGCTGCTGCCTCAAGGGCAAAAGTGTGAGCCATTAGCAGCAACCCCACCAGCCCCCGTATCAGGGCCACTGCACATTTGAAAACACATTAAGGAAAGGCTACACTACTTATAGTTACTGCCAGCGGGCTATAAGTGTTTGCTCTCCAGCTACCTGTGTATGGCTGCTGCCTCTGAAACCAACCCTGCCCTCCCAGGAGCTGGGCTACACTACAACCACTCCCACCCCCAACCTGAGCATTCTTCCAGGGGTCTGGGAATCACCCTGTCTCTGTCTATCACAGCCATCCTATACACATGACAAGGGGACCTGAGGACAATGTTGCCCAATCTAACTTTATCCCTATTGCCTAACACACCATCCAGTTGCCTAGGGATTGCCCTGCCCTATCAACAACCATTTATACCTCAGCACTCCTCCCCCCTGAGCAGAGGCCCAGCCAACCTGCTGCTACCACCACAGCTAGCCTCCACATGCACACACACCACATGCAGGCCTGGGATCTGGCCTATCCGGACCATTGCAGTCATCACCAAAACCACTACAGACTATTTGGGAGCCAGATGATTGTTCCACCACTGCTATTGTCATTGCCCATGCCGCATCTGCTGCCCAGGGCCTCAAGGAGTCACTCATCCACCTGGCCCACTGCTGCCATTCCTAGCACCTGAGCAAGCCACTTGGAAACCCAAGAATTGGCATGCCTGGATTTGCTAAAAGTGCTACCAGTATACTAGGCTGCCCTGGGCACCAAGGCATGCTCAGCCCACCAGTGCCACCACTGGGGCCTGAGGATTGGCCAAGATGATGTGCCCATCCCCCAGCAAAATTTCACCACAGCCTCCACTAACAACCACACCCTAACCCACTGAGAAAATCATAGACATTACCGATAATGTTTTCAAAGAAATCATACTAAGACTGTGTGCACCACTGCACACTCCCAGAATCAAAGTCAAAGCACCCTATCCAACCAACACCATGGATACATCTTTAGGAAAAAGTCCTCCACTATGATAACAATTTCAAAAAATTGAAAGAAGTGATTTTTATACCAGATGCATAGATATCAATATAAAGGACAAATGAAAAATGGAAAAGCAAGAAAATGCCACACCTCCAGAAAAATCCACAGTAATTCTCCAGCAACAGAAATTTATAAAGTCCCAGATAAAGAATTCAAAATGATGATATTAAAGAATCTCAATGAGATGTAATAGAATATAAAAAATGCTAAGAAAGTAGGACATGAATGAGAAATTTAAAAGACATAGGTATCAAAAAATCAAACAGAAATTCTGAAATTTAAACATTCATTGAATGAAATGGAAAATACATTCAAAAACTTAAACAATGGATTGGATCGAACAGTAAAAGGAATTCCAGATCCTGAAGAAATGATTTTTAAAATAGCCTAGTCAGAAAAAAATAAAGAGAAAAGAATAGAAGAGAATGAACAAACCCCACATGACATATGGTATACCGTCATCCTACCAAATAGTTTAATCTTTGTAACTATTTGTTACATAGTTAGTTGTACGTAACATATTAGTTAAATAGCCAGACTGACTAAAATACAAAAAGAGAAAAATCACAAGTGAGGAAAGAGATATTACAATTCATAATCACATATACGTAAGATTATCAGAGACTGTTATAAAATACTATACGTTAACAAAATATAAAGCCTAGTGGAAATGGACAAATTTCTGGACACATACAACCTACCAAGATTGACTCATAAAGAAAGAGAAAACCTGAACATACCAATAATGTGTGAGGAGATTGAGTTAGTAATAAAAATCTTCCAACAAAGGAAGCTCTGGGAGCAAATCATCACTACTTAATTCTACCAAAGTTACATAGAAAAACTAGCACACATTGATTCCCCTTGGATTATCTAAAAAAAAAAAAAAAAAAAACTAGGAGGGAATTATCCCCAACTCATTCTATGAGGCCAGCATTATGCTGATATCAAAAATGGACAAAGATACAATAAAAACATAAAACCACAGACCAATATCCTTGATGAATATAGATGCAAAAATTCTTAACAAATTACTAGCAAACTAATCCATTAGTACATCAAAAAAGATGATACACCATTGATCAACCAGGATTTATCCCAGGGAGGCAAGGATGGTTTGATATACATAAATCATTAAATAGAATATATTATAAAAACAGAATAAAGGACAAAAACCGTATGATTATCTCAATAGATGCAGAAAACACCTTTTATAAAATTTAACATTCATTCATGATAAACTAGGTATAGAAGAAACATACCTCGACATAATTAAGGCCATATATTATAAACTCACAGCAAACATCATACCAAATAGAGAAAGGTTGAAAGTATTTTCTCTTATAACTGAAATAAGACAGTAATGTCCACTTTCACCATTCCTATTCAACATAGAACTGGAAATCCTAGCCAGAGCAATCAGTCAAGAGGAAAAACTAAAAAGCATCCAAATTGGGAATGACTAAGTCAAATTGTCCTTTGCAGATGACATGGTCTTATATCTGAAAAACCTAAAGAATTCACCAAGAAAACTCTTAGATCTGATAAATGAGTTCAGTAAAGTTGCAGGATACAGTATCAACATACAAAAAAAAAAAAATCACTGTTATTTCTATACCACAGTGAACAGGCTGAGATAAATAAAGCAATCTCATTTACAGCAGCTACAAAAAATAAAATAAAGTACCTAGGAATCAATTTAATTAAGGAGGTAAAAGACCTCTATGAGGAAAACAACTCTGATAAAATAAATTGAAGAGGACACAAAGAACTGGAAAACACCTCCCATGCTTTTAGATTGGAAGACTTAACATCATTAAAATGACCATGCTATTCAAAGAAATCTACTGATTTAAGGCAACCCCTATGAAAATACCAATGTCATTTTTCATGGAGATAGAACAAATTTTTAAAAGTTGTATGGAACTGAAAAAGAGCATGGTTAGCTAACACAGTCCTGAGCAAAAAGAACAAAGCTTTCTTTTTGGCATCATACTACCTGAGTTCCAAATATATTACAAGGCTCTAGTAACCAAAAGAGCATGGCATTAGTATAAACACAGACATGTAAACCTGTAGAACAGAATGGAGAATCCAGAAATCCATATATTACAGCCAACCGATGTTCAACAAAGGCACCAAGGACATCCTCTTCAATAAATGGTGCTGGGAAAACTGGATAACCATATGCACAGAAATGAAATTAGACCCCCTATCTTTCATCATATGCAAAAATTAACTCAAGATGGATTAAATACTTAAGTGTAAGACCCCAAACTAAAAAATTACTAGAATAAAACATATGGAAAACTCTTCAGGAAATTGGTCGAATCAAAGATTTTATGGCTAAGACTTCAAAAGCACAAGCAACAAAACTGAAAAAATTAAAAGCTTCTGAATGGCAAAGGAAACAACAGAATGAAGAATGGGAGAAAATATTTTCAAACTATTCCTCTGGCAAGAGAATATACAAGAATGTCAAAATCCAAACTATGCAAAATCCAGAATATACGAGAACCAAAATATACAAAATCCATAATATCCGAGAATCTCAAAAACTCAAAAAAAAAACAAAAACAAAAACAAACCCACAAAATTGCATTAAAATTAGCAAAGGATATGAATAGATATTTCTCAAAACAAATGGCCAACAGATATATGAGAAAATGCTCAATATCACTAATCATTAGGAAAATGCAAATAAAAACCACAATGAGATATCTCACCCCAGTTATAATGATTATTAAAAAGAGAAAAAAATGACAGATGCTAGCAAAGTTGAAGGGAAAAGGAAACTCTCATACACTGTTGGCAAGAATATAAATTAGTATAGCCACTATGTAAAACAGTATGATGATTTCTCAGAAAACTGAAAACAGAACTGCCACATGATTCAGCAGTCCCACTACTGGGTATTTATTCAAAGGAATAGAAATTAATACATCAAAAAGATACCTGCACCCTTACGTTTACTGCAGCACTATTAATAATAGCAAAAATATAAAATTAATCTAAGTGTCAATGGATAAATGAATGAAGAAAATGTGGTACATACACAAATGTAATATAATTCAGTCATAAACAATTATGAAATCATGTCATTCACGGTGACATGAATGGAACTGGAAGTCATTATGTTAGAGGAAATAAACCAGGCACAGAAAGAGAAGTGGTCAATGTTCTCACGCATATGTGGGAGCTAACAAAGTTGATCACATGGAGGTAGAGTAGAATGAAAGGTACCAGTGGCTGGGAAGGGAGTGTAGGTGGTGGTAGGATGATAAAGAGAGGTTGGTTAATGGGTATAAACATAATAGTTAAATAGAAGGAAAAATTTCTATTGTTCCATAGCAGAACAGAGTGACTATAGTTAGCAACAATGTATCGTATATTTCAAAACAGCTGAAAGAGTGGACTTGAAATTTTCATAACACATAGAAATGATAAATACTTGAGGTGATAGACACTCCAAATACCCTAACTTGATCATTACACAGTCTATGCATGTTACAAAATACCACATATACTCCAAACTATGTACACGTATTACGTATCAACTTTAAAAAGGTAAATTTAAGTGTGCTTCATTTTTTAAAAATTGACTTGTTCAAGCATCTGACAATCAGTCAAAAACTGACAGACAGATAATGGGTACTGAACTCCCCAGTCTAGATTAAAATAATATCTATTTAATTTTTCTTAAATTAAGTAAAATAATATGCATTCATTAAACGTAATAAAAAACTTAATTTGAAAAAATCCCATTAAAAATAAAAGATATTGCTGGTGGCACTTGTGGTTAAGGATGGATGTTTCTGTATTTTTATATAATGCTGTCATACAATTAAATTAGAACTGGGACAATCTTTAGAGACTATCCATCTAATTTAATTGAGTCTGAATTTTAGACCCAAGTCCTTATTGTAGATGAAAATAGCATGGTAGGGATAGGTTATGTGCTGTGAAACGTTATATAGCCTCTTCTCCTAGCTTCTAGTTCAATGTGCTTTCAAAGCCATCAGCTTGTCTTTAACAAGTCAAAATATTCATTCTGCCTACTAACTTCCCACAAATCTTTACCTCTTTCATCTCTCCCTCCAACATGAATTTCTACTTGTCCAGCTAAGCTGAGGAGGGGTGTACTTGCAATTTAATAAAATCATTTTCAAGCAGTAACACTGATTCTAAGAAAAGAGGTGTGCAATGCATAGGTATACCTGCCTCTTAATTACATTTCAGTCTTGCATCCTTGGCGTTGTAGCTTTAATGGATATAAGTGTGGATTCCAAAACCTGACTGCTTAGATTTAAACTCTACTGCCCTAGTTTATAATTGCCTGTGTAATACTAAGCAAGCAACAATCTGCGTTTCACTGTCTGAGAAAACAAGGTTATTAATAGTAAGTGCCTCCTAGATTTTTGTGAATATTAAATGAACTGGTACTCATAAAGCTTGTAGAAAAGTGACTGATACACAGTATGCACTTAGTAAATGGGAGCTATTATTTTTTATATGATTAGGCAGAAACAAATTAGCATATAAAATAATATGAATCATAAATGTATTAAGTTTCCAAATGCCACACAGGCATAAGTCCTTATATTAATTACAGTCATTGCTGCAGGACAATTCTCTGGGTGGCCTCGAATCAACTCAGTTCTTCCAATTTTCATGCTAGTAGTGCTCAAAAATAACAGTGTGCTGGGAATACAACATCCTGAGGTAGGGGGGGATCTGGCCACAACAGTGCATGCTGATTACCAGCCCCCTGTAGAAACAAGATATCCTTCAAAGCTTTAGCCCAGTGGGTTATGTTGCCCCTAGGGTGTAAAACCCAGAGTGGGCTGCTTTGTGGGGTCTCTCAGCTGTGGTGCAAGTGGTGAGTGTGTGGTCTAAACCCGAAGCAGCTTTCCTGAGCCGTAGGGGACCAGTTCACAGCAAATTCTAGCCTTCTGTCCCTTGATGCCTGTTTGTAAGTAATAAATCTGCCTCTTGTTAACTTGTTGGATTTAACTGTGTTCTTCCCTATCAGCTTCAGAAAAGTTGGTAACCAGTGCACAGTAAACCTGCTTCACAATCACAAAAACCCCAAACTGATAATTAGCCTAATTTTATAGATAACAGTACTGAGACCCAGAATAATTAGATTACTTGTTCGAGGCAATATAGCTAGTCACTGACAGTTGGTTTCCAAAACTCAGATTGTTGGTACATTTAAATCCTATGTTTATGAAACTTTTTTGATCCAGATTTCAGGGCCCATTTATTGCTTTCTAAATTTTCTAGTAGAATACATGCGATAGGCTTTTTTATCTGTTAAAAATAGAAAATTACAATTAATTGACAAGCAGTGGTAGCTGAGTAGTTTTTCTAGCGATCTTCATAAAGAATAAGTTTGTGCTGCAAAACATAGAAGGTTTTGTAATGCTGTGGGTGAATTCCAAAATTCAGAGGGGGAGCACTTTGTTTAGCACTGGAAAATGGTCTGAGGGATGACTGGAGAAGGTATGAATTGGAAGGTCAGCCACCTCTACTTCCTGACTCAAGCTGCTCTTTAAGGACTGCACTGACAGGGTTAATTACCCTAGACTGGCATCATTGGCAAGTGGGCAAGTGTGAAAGTAAAGGAGACCAGAGCAACAGCTGTGGGACCTCAGTTGCAGCAGTCTGCCTGTGCTGCCAGTGACTTAAAAATGAATGGACAGGGAGGGTCTGTGCTCTCAGCTAAGTGAAACACCGTCATTTTCTAGCTCTTTCTTTTTAGGTGTTTCGGTTTTATGCAAAGATAGTCACTCCTTCAAAGTGTTCTCTCATCCTCATGTGTATGTTTGTTTGTGGATGTTATATCCACATCTTTAACTTTGGATGTTCTGAAATGGAACTCATTCTTTCTTTAACACTACTCTCTTCACTTCTCCAGGCCAGGTGTTTATACAGTGTCTTCATTTCAGCAAATAATGCTCTAATATATCAAGGTGGGAAAATCAGAAATGTATATGTTGTCCTTGCCACATTTCTCTTCTCCTACTTAAGCTCCTCAGACTAAGTTGGGTCACTGTTTTGTCTCTCATGATACTATGAGATTTTTCATTTGTAGAACTTATGATCTTTTTCTGTAGAACTTTTATGATCACAGATTGATACTTAGGACTATTTTATGAATATATATTTGTCACTTCATTGGCCTGCAAGCCGCACAAAAGCAAGGATCATATGTATGTTTGCTCATCAGTGCTTTTGTATCTATATAACTACAATGCTTATCACAAAGAACCAAATTTTATTCCTAAGTCAAGATATAGACTACAGATGTGTTTTTCTTCTGTCCTAAGTGGTGTTAATAATTATTTGTCTATATTTTGAATTTGGGATTATGATAGGCAGAATAAAGACACCCCAAAGATGTCCACGACCTAAGCCAAGAACTCATGAATGTGTTACATTGTGTAGCAAATGGGACTTTACTCGCATTAAGGTTAGGGACGAGAGCTTAAAATTTGGAGATTATCCTAGATTTCCCACTTGAAGTGGGCCCAATCTATTAACATTAACATTTAAGAACAAATATTTTACTTACTTTGAAGGCATACAGATATGGCATCAGGGAAAGTCTGACTATCCAAAGCATTAAAGAGAGATTGAATTTACCATTGTTCTAGGGAGGCCATATGCAAAGCATGGGAAGGATTGAAGGTAACTTTGAGTAGCAAAGACTGTTCCCAGAGAGGAAACGGGGACTTACTCCTACAACCAACAGGAATTGAATTTTGTAAAACTTGAATGAGATTAGAAGAAAATTCATCCTAGGAGCCTCGAAAAAGGAATATAGCTTGCCAACATCTTGATTTCAGACTTGGAAGACTCTCAGCAAAGGACTCAGTCCTGCTGTACCGGGATTTCTGACCTACAGAACTGTAAGAAAATAAAGGAGTATTATTGTAAACCCCTATATTTGTGATGATTTATGACAGCAAGATAACACTAATGTTGGGATATCTCTCATAGAAATTCATGTTTCTGCGCAGACTTTCCGGTTTGGCTGCATGAGACTGGAATTAAGTAGTAGCTGTCTTATTTGGTTGGAGCCCATGATTCTTTTTTACTCATTAACACCTGACCACTTTACTCATTTACATAACATACTTTTCCAATTGCCATTTGTATTTTCAACAATAGTTCTCAAATTTAGAAAGAGACATCAGCAAGATGTTGAAATAGGAAGCCCTGGGCCCTCCTTCCCTCCACAAATACACTGATTGGACAACAATTCATGGACAGATTCCCTTTGTAAGAAACCAAGAAACTGGTTAAGAGGCTCTTATACCCCAGGTGAGTACAAAATCAGCCACATCAAAGATGGTTGGGAAATTCAAGACACCTTCTTGCCGTAATTTCTAAACTGGCACAGTACTATATGATTGAGATGAATCTCCCTATATCCAAGCTTCCTGCTGGGGAGGAAAGGAGGTATACCATATGTCCAGTATTTCAACTCTTTTAGCAGCTACCCAGGTAGGAGTGGATCCAGCTCTGTCCAGGTTGTCTTAGAGCACTGATGAGGCTTGGCATTCTCTGGTGGCCCAAGACCAATAAGAGCAGTGACAGTGCTGTGGGTAGGTGGTTACCGTAGCCCCTGCTTTTGGCTTTTCACAGAGAAAGTAGATGAAAGCTCCCAGATTCTAGGTTCTCCCTGCAGTGGTAGTAAGTTGGACAAAATATCCAATGACTCAACTTTTCTGGAGGATTCCTGAGGAATTGGCTTCAGTATTGCTTTTGTGAGAATGCTGGTGGACCTGGCACTCTAGACATTTGGGGGTCATTAAGAACAAAGAAAGCAGACTGGACTAGCATGAAGGTTTGAGGGGCTCCCAGATTCTCTGGTCAGGCTAATAGGGGAGGGTCTGCTGTGAAGCCAGCCTGTGAACACTAGGAGAAGTGGCTGGTTTTTCTAATGCCAAGCTACCAACACAGACAGTCAAACAAAATGAAAAACAAAAGAAATATGTTACAAGCAAAATACAAAAATAAATTTCTAGAAACTGGCTTCACTCAAACGGAGATATATGATGTAGCAGATAGAGAATTAAAAATAACCATCATAAAGATGGTCACTGAGGTCAGGAGGACAATATGTGAATAAAATTAATTTCAACAAACAGAAAACTTAAAAAATACTAAGCAGAAATCATGAAAAACAACACAATTAACTAACCAAAGAAATCAGTAGGGTAATTCAAAAGCAGACTACATGAAGCAGAAGAAAAGATTAGCAAACTTAAAGATGTCATTAGAAATTATTCAGTCGGAAGAGAAATAAAAGAATAAAAGAGTAAAGAAATTCAAGGAGCTTATGAACAGCATTAAGCTTACCAAATATATAATATGAGATTGCAGAAGGAAAAGAGAAAGAAATGACCAGACAGCATATTCAAGGAGATAATGGCCCTAAACTTCCCAATTCTGAGGAAGGAAATGAATACCCAGAACCAGAAAGCCTAAAGAATCCCAAATAGGAAGAACCTGAATAAGTGCACACTGGAATAGATTATAATGAAATTGTCAAATGTTGAAGACAAAAAGAATTTTGAAAGCAGCAAGAAAAAATCCTTTTTTCACGTATAAGGGAATCCCCATGTAAACTATTGGCTGGTTGTTCAGCAGAAACCTTGCAGACCAAAAGGCAGTGACATGATACATTCTGAGTGCTGAAAGAAAAGAAATCAAACCAAAACAAGAGAACTGCAAACAAGAATACTGTCCTCAGCAATGCTCTCCTTTAAAAATGAAGTAGGAGAGATTTCTCAAGCAAATCAAAGCTAATAAAGTTCATCACTACTAGAACTGCCCTATAAGAAATGCTAAAGGTTATAGGAAGACAGTGTGGTGGGAAAAAAATGTTAAAGAAACTTCTTAAAGCCAAAACAAAAAGATACTAAAAAGCAATAAAATAATATAAAAAATAAGAAACTTGGCAAGTTAACTATATACACAAATACAGAATACTATAATTACTGTGTGTAAATCATTTTAAATTCTAGTATAAAAGTTAAAAGACAAAAATACTATCAAAAGTGTTGATGGATACACAATACAAATAAATATACATCGTGACATCAATAACATAAGGTGTCATGAGGGAGAGTAACAGTGTAGGGTTTTTGTATGTGATTGAATTTAAATTGCTATGACCTTAAAATAGACAGTTATAACTGTGAAATATTTTCTATAAGCCCTATGGTAATCACGAAGAACCTATCTATAGAAGATACACAAATAGGGCCGGGTGCTGTGGCTTATGCCCGTAATCCCAGCACTTCAGGAGGCTGAGGTGGGTGGATCACAAGTCAGGAGTTCAAGACGAGCCTCACCAACATGGTGAAACCCCATATCTACTGAAATTACAAAAAATTAGCCAGGCTTGGTGGTGGGCGCCTGTAATCCCAGCTGCTAGAGAGGCTGAGGCAGAGAACTGGTTGAACCTGGGAGGTGGACATTGCAGTGAGTAGATGGCACCACTGCACTCCAGCCTGGGAGACAGAGTGAAACTCTGTCCTCCCCAAAAAAGAAGATACATAATAGAGAAAGGAATCAAAATACATCACTACAAAAAAATCAGCCAAGCATAAAGGAGGCAAGCAAGAGAGTGAGTGACAAAAGAACTACAAGATATACAAAACAACTAAAGTACAAATAGTAAGTTTTTATTAATAATTATTTTAAATGTTTATGAAGTCTCCTCAATCAAAAGAAATAAAGTGGATAAATTCAAAAAACAAGATTCAACTATATGTTGTCTACAAGTAATTAATTTTAGGTTTTAAGACACACACTCTGAGTGTTAAAGGATGGAGAAGATATCCCATGAAATGAGAACAACAACAACATAAAGGAGCGGAGTAGCTGTACTTATTTCACACAAAACAATTTCAATCAAAACTGTCAGAAAACACAGAGAGGAATATTATATAATAATAAAATAATAAATTTGTCAAGAAGACATAAAATAGATATCACCCATCATCAGAGCACCTAAATATATAAAGAAAACATTGACAGAACTGCAGTAGAAATAGCAATAAAATAATAAGAGATGTTAATGCCTCACTTTCAATAATGGATAGAACAGCAGAGAGAAAGTTAACAAACAGCAAACATTAACAATTCTACAAACAAAATGTACT
Source organism: Ateles fusciceps (assembly GCA_036589455.1). Lineage (NCBI taxonomy): Eukaryota > Metazoa > Chordata > Mammalia > Primates > Atelidae > Ateles > Ateles fusciceps. The sequence continues at coordinate 3,185,951 of JAZHEH010000734.1, read as the reverse complement.
TAACAGACATACACAGAACATTCCACTCAATAGCAGCAGAAAAGACATTTTTTTAAAGCATATATGGAACAGTTTGGAGCAGAGATCATATTTTGGTTCACAGAAAATTCTTATGAAATTTTAAAAGAATAAAATCATACCAAGTATCTTTGGATTGACCGAAACTGGACATCAGTGGCAAAAGGAAAACTAAAAAATTCACAAATATGTAAAAACTAAACATCACACTTTTGAACAACCATGGGATCAAAGAAGAAATCAAAGGGAAATTAGAAATTATCTTGAGACAAATAAAAATAAAAATACCACTTACCAATAACTATGAGTTGTAGCAAGAATAGTAATGAGGGATACAAGCACAGTATCCATATACATGATACATGCGTATACTTAAAAAAATGATTTCAAATAAAAAATCTAATTTTATACCTCAAAGAACTAAAAAATGAAGCAAAAACAAAGGCCAAAATTGACACATAAAACAATAAAGACTAGAGAAGAAATAGACAAAATAGAGACTAGAAAAACAATAGAAAAATCAATGATACTAAGAGTTGGTTTCTGTTAAAGATAAACAAAATTTAAAAGCCATTAATTAGCCTAGGAAAATAAGAGGGAAGATTCAAGTAAATAAAATTAGAAATGAAAATGGAGACATTACCACAGATGCCTCAGAAATAAAAAGGATCATTAGAGGTTACTATAAACAGTTTTATGTCTGCAAACTGGGTAACCTAGAAGAATTAAATATATTTTTAGAACAGGCAGCCTACTTAGGCTGAATCATAAAGAAATAAAAAGTCTGAATCTATATTGAATCAAAGGGGATTAAATCAGTAATAAAAAAATCTCCCAACAAAATAGCCCATGACCAAATAGCTTCATCGGTCAATTTATCAACATTTAAGGAAGAAATAATTCCAATCCTTCTCCAACTCAAAAAATAGAAACAGAAGGAATACTACCAGACCTGCATTACCCTGATACTATAGTGAGAAAAAGATAGCTCAAGAAAACAAAACTTCAGGCCAGTATCTCTAATGAATATAGATACAGAAATCCTCAACAGAATACTAGCAAACTGAATTCAATAACACGTTAAAAGAACCATACACCATGATCAAATGGGAATTTTCCCTGGGATACAAGTATGGTTTAACTCATGCAAATCAATTTATGTATACCACATTAACAGATTGAAAGAAAAAAGTCACATGATCATTTCAACTGATGCAGACAACTATTTTACAACAATGAATGCCCTTTCATTATTAAAAAGATACTCTGCAAACTATTTATAGATGGAATATACCTCCACATAATGTACGCCATATATGACAAGCCCACATCTAACATCATAATAACTGGTGAAAAACTGTAAGCTTTTCCTCTAAGATCAGAAATAAGGCAAGGATAGTACCAGAAATTCGAACACAGAGAAATTAGTCAAGAAAAAAAAATAAGAGACATCCAAATAAAACAAGAAGAATTAAAATAATTGCTATTCACAGATGACATGATATAGAGAATTCTAAAACCTCCACAAAAAAGTTGTTAGAACTAATAATTCCAGAGTATTTGAAAGATACAAAAATAAGCACATAAAATCAGTTTCTTTTCTATGAACTAACAAACTATCTTCTTCAAAAATTAAGAATACAATTCCGTTTACCATACCATCAAAATGAATAAAATACTTAGCAAAAATCTAAATGGAGGCAAAGCACTTGTACACAGAAAACTACAAAACATTTATGAATGAAATTGAAGACTACACATGCAAGTGGAAAGATAACAGTGTTCATAGATTGGAAGGCTTAATATTGTTAAAGTGTTCACATTACCCATAGCAATCTAGAGATAAAATATAATTATCAAAATCCCAATGACATTTAAAAAAATAGATAATCCTAAAATTATATGAAACCAAAAAAGACCCTAAATATCCAAAACTACCTTGATAAAGAGAAACAAAACTGGAGGCATCAGATGTCCTGATTTCAAAATGTAGTACAAATTGCTGGTGTGTGGTCCATGCCTGTAATCCTAGCTCTTAAGGAGGCAGAGGATAGCCTGAGCCCAGGAGTTTGATACCTGCCTGGGCAATATAGCAAGACTCCATTCTCCAAAAAAAGGAACCAAAAACAAGACAAAATGCAGTACAAAGCAATAGTAATTAAAACAGTATGATAATATCATAAATATAGATGTGGAAAAATGAAACAGAACAGAGTCCAGAAATTGAATGCATGTATAGTCAATTGATCTTCAACTAAGATGCCAAGAATATTCAATCAAGAAAGGGTAGTCTCTTCAACAATGGTGCTGGATATCCACATGGAAGATAATGAAATTGGACCCACATCATTGATCATTTAAAAATCTCAAAATTGATTAAAAATGTAAGACTCAAACTTTAAAACTCCTAGAAATAAAGAAAAAGCTTTATGACATTGGTCTTGGCAGTTATTTCATGGATATGACACTGAAAGCACAGGCAACAAAAGCAAAATAGACAAGTTGAATTTGTATAAAACTAAAAAGATGTAAACTAAAAGATTCTGTATATCCAAAGAAACAATGAACAGAGTGACAAGGCAACCTACGGAATGGAAGAAAACATCTGTAAGCTAAATATTAGATAAGGTATTAATTTCCAAAATATATAAGGAAAAACTCAAAAGCAACAAAAATAACAATTCAATTTTTAAAATGGCTAAAGACTTAAGTAAATATTTATCTAAAGAAGCCATATAGTAGACTGACATGCATATAAAAATGCTAAATGTCACTTACTGGATAAATGCAAATCAAAATCACAATAAGCTGTTGTTTCACACCTGGTAGGATGGCTATTTTTTTAACAAAAAAAATTATAAGTGTTGGGAAAATGTGAAGAAATTGGAACTCCTGTATACTGTTTGTCATAAAGCAAAAAGATGTAGTTGCTATAAAAATTAATTCAAAGATTCCTAAAAATTTAGAAATAAAATTATTACATGGTCCAGCAATCCCACTTCGGATATTTATCAAAATAATTAAAATCAATATGTTTAAGTGATATTACCATTCCAGTGGTCATTGTAGCATTATTCACAATATCCAAGATGTGGAAACAATTTAAATGTCTGTTCATGGATGAATGGATAAGGAAAATATGGTACATACATACAATGAAATATTATTCAGCCTTAAAAAAAAATAAGGGGATCCTACAATATGCAACAGCATGGATGAACCTTGAAGTCATCATGCTCAGCATAACAAGCCAGCTATTGTTGGACAAATACTGTATTATATCACTTATATGAGGTAATTTACATAGTGAACCAGATAAAATCAGAGTAGACTGAAGGATGGGGAAATATGGAGTTACTGATCAATGGTCATAAAATTTCAATTGTACAGGATGAATAAGTTTTAGAGATCTGTTGTACAACATTGTGTCTGCAGTTAATAATGTTATACACTTAAACTTTGTTGAGAAAGAACTAAAAGTAGATCAACTATTTGATCCAGCGATCCTGCTGAGTATATACCCAAAATAAGTAGTCGTTATATCAGAAAGACACCTGTACATGTATGTTTATCACAGCATAATTTACAGTCACAAAGCTATGGAACCAATCTAAGTGCCCATCAACCAAGGAGTGGATAAAGAAAATGTTGTACATGTATACCATGGAATACTACTCAGCCATAACAAGAATGAAATAATGTGTTGTGCAGTAAGTTCAATGGAGCTAGGGGCCATTATTCTAAGTGAAGTCACCTGGGAATGAGAAACCAAATACCATATATTCTCACTTATAAGTGGGAGCTAAACTGTGGGTACACAAAGGCATACAGAGTGGTATAATGGAAGTTGGAGACATGGGAGGAGAGAAGGGAGGATGTGATTTTTAAAACCCTGTATGTTGTGTACAATGTACAGTACTCAGGTGATGGGTGCAGTAAAATCTCATTCACTTTATAATTCATCCATGTAACCAAAAACTGCATGTATTCCAAAAGCTATTGAAAGAAAATTATATTTATTTTTAAAAAACTATAAATAAATGCCTACCCCACCCCCCAAAATTGTTGAGAGGATAGATCTTATGTTTTTGCCACAATAACATGAGGTTTAAAATTAATTAATTAAAATTTCCGGGACTGGAACCCATGATCAATTGGGGATTTTTAAAATTCCTCCTCCAATGTCCTTGACATCAGAATTCCTTATTTTGCCACATTAGACCAGACTCTGTCCTTCACTTCTATTTCTCTCCTTTTCTTTATTTTTAACAGAGCTCAGTGGACTCAACAAAGTTTGTTGCTGTGGAAACCTAAACCTTTCCTTTTACAAGTATTTTTCAAGAGTAAATGTCATCATGCAATTCTTTGCTCAAGTTTTTTTCAGTGCTGCAGTTCCTAAGGCGTTTCCTTCCTCCATTTATTGAATGATGTTGGACAAATGTTTTTACTGCAAATTCCAAGTAAAGACACTGCTCCAGTATTTTAACTTTAATTGTAGTTGTGTCCTATGAGGTCAGGGCCTGAGACTAGCAGGAATAAATAAATACACCTTGTTCTTGGTGTGGAATTATTTAGTTCTAGAAAGAAAAAAGTCTAAATAGTGAAACAAACATCTGCCTGGGCTACAGGTTCAATAATCTTTCAGTTCCAAATATGTGCATGTTTTTTGTTCTAGTGATTGGATAATTTCCCCCCCCAAAATTATTTATATTAAAATAAATTTTAATTATTATTAAATAATTTTTAATATTTATTAAAATTAATAAACTGCCAAGATATTTATACAAATTTGTGCAAATAAATTTATAGGCAGGCAATGATGAGAGGAGAGGAGAGAAAGAGAATGAAATTTTGAGGGAAGAAAGCTGTAATTTGTCAAAATGGCAGAATAGCTGCATTCCTGTCACCAGTATTAGAATCTTGCCTGTCCATTAGCCTTTCCTCTCTCATATTGCCTGCTTACACTATTCATGAGATTTCTAGGGACCTTAGTTTATTTTTGTTAAGTGTATCTAAAAATGCAACAAACTTCACTGATATTCAGAAAATGAGTAATTTTCATATTGAAAGCATATTACAGAACTCAGGCCTCTGTTTATCTGAATTTAAAGTTAAAGTCAATTTTTTGATAAAGCAGCAATTCTAATTAGAGAAATAAAAAGATAGATAGTATCTTCAAGCTTCACACAGAAATCCCAATGATGGATAACATGCCAATTTGGATGCAAAGAAAATGGTTTTTACTGGTTAACAAAATCCCTAGAGCTGTGTTATTGAGGAAAATACTACAGATTCACAATGGTTCATTGGCTTCAGGGCATCTTGCCATTAGGATTGCTGGTTTGCAGCCAAATAGATATGGCCTCACTTTTCTCTTAGTCTTCTCTTACTAAGAAGCCATCTGCAACACTTTCATTGACAGTACTTCCTGGTGTCAAAAATGTTACTACAGACTTTCTGCTATCAAATAGATTACTGTAGAATGTAGGGAATATATTAAATACAGAAGACCAGTTTGCGCCAGGTGTGGTGGCTCATGCCTTTAGCACTTTAAGAGGCCAAGGCGAGCAGATCACCTGAGGTCAGGAGTTTGAGACTAGCCTGGGCAACATGGTAAAACACCATCTCTACTAAAAATACAAAAATTAGCTGGGCATGGTGGTGGATGCCTGTAGCCCCAGCTACTCTAGAGGCTGAGGCAGGAGAGTTGAGGTTGCAGTTAGCCGAGGAGTTGAGGTTGCAGTTAGCCGAGATCACATCACTGCACTCCAGCCTGGGTGACAGAGCAAGACTCCATCTCAAAAAGAGAGAGAGAGAAAAAAAAAAAAAAAAAGACCAGTTTGGGCTAACTAGAGCCCTTAAACTTTCTCATTTGAGAATTGCTTTTTCGTTTCTCATTTCCCTGAGTTCTTTATCCTCTCTAGTTCTTCCTGGCTTTTAATCCTGATTCAGGCTGTGTTCTCCCAAATACTTCATTTTCTAACTGGAGAAAAATTATAGGTGTATTATTTCATTCATTCAACAAATATGCTCTGAATGCCTACTACTACATACTGGGTACTCTTATAGGTGTTTGGGGATAAAGGCCTCCATTCTCAGGAAGCTTACATTCTAATAAGGGGAGACAGATAATAAATAACAAATATGAAAAGGAAGTAAATTGTCTAACATGTTGGAAGGCAATAAAAGTAATGAGAGTAAAAAGGAAAAGGTCAAACAGAGAATAGGGATTAAGAATGTATAAGGGCTGGGCAGGTTGCAACTTGTGGTGGTTAGGATGATCCTTGAGAAGGTGACATGAATAGAGTCATAAAGAGAGTGGGGGATTAGTTTTGTGAAGATAATTCAGGCAGAAGAAGTAGCTGATATGAAGGTTTTCGGGTGGGAGTGTGTCTGAACATTCAAATAGCAGGGAGACCCTGTATCTGGTGGGGAGTGAGGGAGGAGGAGAGGTAAGGAGTAGGGGTCAGAGGGAAGTGAGGCTGCTGTAGGTGTGGAGAGGCTATAGGGGCACAGGTCACATAAGGCCTTCCAGTTCCCTTTGAGAAGTTTGTCTTTGACTCTGCATGAGGAGGAGCCATGCCTAGCAGGGTTTTGAACTAAGAAGTGCCAGGATCTGACTCATCTTTCCAAAAGACAACTCTGGCAGCTGTGTTGGGAATCACTGTTACCTCGTATTATATTGTATTTTGCCGCATTCTATAACCTGAGTATTTTGTTTGTTGGTTTTTGTAGATATCTACGATCAAGTTCACCTCTAAGCCTTTCACAATAAATGTTAAACATGTGTTGAATTCTATCTTTAAATAGTAATCAGAACAATGATAAACAATGTTTTTCTCTTTTCCAAATCCAGATATAAAGTGGCTAATCTAAGAAAACTTTCTCTGACTACTTATTATCACTCTTATAAATTTGAGATGCCTCAGGCAATTTTTGCAGGCTAAACCCTGTTTTTCTTTTGCTTCTTCTTTTTTTTTTTTTATAGCTCATAAGCAGATCTTACTACAAGAGTTAATAAATTTTTAACAGTTTTCTACAACTTACTCCGAGTATTAGTTTTAATTAGTAATTAAAAAATTTCTTTTGTAGAGTTCATGTAAAAAATTGTGCTCCCAGCTGCTCTAAATTCAATTGAAAGTGTTACGTTATATAAACCTAATCACTTGGTTTGAAACCCTGAAGCAAAAGAAAATATTGATTAATCAAAGTAAACGGGTCTGTTGACTTGTTCCTTGCCTTGACCAGAAGGTTAATTTGTTTCACTCTTTGTTCCTTCACTTGTTTTAATTTGCAGCAGGATTGATACAAAAATGCTTATTTGCCAATATAAGATGATCTAAAATTACATTGTGATTAACTTATAAGTGTTGATACTTTATCAAAGCACTATTAAATAAAACTTTCACTTTTTATTGTTGGAAACTGTTCTGTGAATTAAATGAAATCACTTAATATTCAAATTAAAGCAAGTTTAATTTTATTGCAGTCTACTTAGGGAACTGATTCTTAACCTAAAAAGTCAATTACATAACTATGTTAAAAGTGCTGTGTGACGTTGTCATATGATCCTATATCAATGCTACATATATTTGTGTTTAAAATATCCAGTCATTTTCTCAGAGCTTTCACAGTGAAACTGATCAGCAACTCTGAACTGCAGTAAATTTATTTAAAAACAAAAATGAAAACTATCAAGAAATGCTGAGGATACTAATGTCAGATTTTTCAAAACTTTAGGTGTAAAATATGGTCTAATATCTACACAAAATAGATTTTAAACTTCTGAGTCATGTGAAATAACGATGTAAGTTCAAGTCACTAAAGTGATAAGAAAATACGTGAACAACAGTTTCTCAGTTACCATGTTTCAATTTTCCTCTGTTTTGTGGAATAAACCTGACAAAGAAACTAGACAAAATGATCATAAAGCCATTTAATTTTGCTAATGGTTTTCATGAGAAAATTCAACTGATGGGAAAGTTCCCCAACACCCAACGAATTTGTTTAACAAATATTTACCATGTGCCTATCATATACTAGACACTGTATTAATTACTCGGACAACAATAGTGAATAAGACATTTATTCTTCATCTTCAGGGGTTTGATACTCTGGAAGGAAAGAAAGATTAAATAGATGAATAATTTAAATAATTATATATTCTAGTATGAGCCATACTAGATGGCTAATAAAGGACAAATGGCTAATAAAATAAAGGACTAGATGGCTAATAAAACTAATAAAGGACTTAGGTAATAATTAAGAAAAAGTAGTGATTTTTGCAAAGCTTCTCTGTCAAGCTAGCATCAAATAAAACCCTAAAGGATGGAAAGGAACTGATCACATGAAGGAGAGCAGACCGGTCCACAGAGGAAATGGGAAAAGCTTGCCAGGCAGAGCAAGTGGAGACAGCTTGTAAAAATCTTCTGAGGGGGAAATGAGCTTTTGTAGGAAACCGATCAACAAGCAGAGCCAGCTGTGGGCGAAGAGGGAGTGAGGCCACTTCTAAATCATAAGGGGTTTTGAAGTGTGTGGTAGACAATATGCAGTGGGGATCCACTGGAAGGCTTCAGTTAGGATAATGACAATCCTATTTAGATTTTTATAAGTTTATTCCAACTATCAAAGAGAGAATATATTGTTGTTAGAGTTAAAAAAAAAAAAGGTGGGAGCTGTCTATTGGAATAATTGGAGAAGACATGACCGTGACTTTGACTAGAAAGTAGCAGTGATGATGAAGGCATGTTCATTCATTCAAGACATTTTTATAGATGTACTATTACAGCCTGCTCATGGATTGAATTTTGGGGGTGAGTAGGGAAAAAAGGAGAAAACAGGAATTTCTAGTTTGAGCACCCAGGTGAATTGCAACACTCAGAAAACAGGTTTGAGAGGACAAATCAAGTCAGTCTGATTTTGGACATAGGGAGGCCAAAAATAGCTGTGAGATATCTAAGTGAAAGCAGACATATGAAGCTTCACTTCAGAAGAAAAGTTTGGGTTAGATTTGAAAGTGTTATATAACTATGATATATTGTAGTATATACTAATATATAACATATTTGTAACTTTTGATCTGTGTATGTATATATATATATACATATATACATGTTTATATGTATGTGTGCCTGTGTATATGTATATATATAATGTGGTATGGAATAAGTTGTTCCTTCTGCTGGAAGACAAATAACCTCTATGCATTACTCTGTGTATATGTATACGTGTGTGTGTATATATATACATAGTATGTAACAAAATTTTAGCTTAGTCCTCCACCAAGGCTGCCTGTATATATATATACGTGTATGTGTGTGTGTGTGTGTGTGTGTGTGTGTGTATATATATATGTATATGTATATGTGTGTGTGTATATGTATATATATGTGTGTATATATATACATGTACATATATAGATACACATATACACACACATACACACACACACACATATATATATATATACAGGCAGCCTTGGTGGAGGACTAAGCTAAAATTTACTTACATAATTTTGCTTCCTAGGAGTGCTTTCTAGCTTCTTCCTAATCAGACTTGACCCTTCTTGCAGTTCCAGCCTCTCTCTAGTGGATCATAGGACACCTTCTCCATTTCCCTCTGGAGCTGTGACCAATTCCTTTTTTACAGTAATATTTAGTTATCTTCTTTCTTTAACTTTCAGAGGTAGTGGTTGTGTTGAAATGTCATGCCATTCTCCAACAATATAATAAAACTGTGAAAAGATCTTTAAGAAATATTTATTGTAATGATTCTCCCTCCGCCACCACCACCTGTATTCTTTTATAGATAAGATAAAAAGAAAGAGAAAAAGTTTCCTCAAGTTCTGACAACTGGGAAAGGTCAAGTAGGGTCTTAAATTCAAGTCAACTAATACCAGATTCTCCATTTTTTAAACCATCAGAATTCTCTTTATTTAGTTCTTATGTTTGAAATAGCCTTGCACAAATTAACTTAAAGTAGGGGTTATGTTATATTGAAACTGAGATAATCTAAAACATTTGATTTTATAAGCTCTGCTATAAATTACATCCCTCTTCTGTATAAGTAAAGGATGTTTTTAGAACTTAAATGAAATTTTAATAATTTGAAGCTAGAAATATTCTAGAGATCAATTCTAATTGCAATGCAAAGAATTTATGTATCTTCCCCAAGGTCAGGCAACTTGCTGGAAGAAAAGTCCAGGCTGGAGACTAATTTCTCTAAGGTTTTCTCTAGAGCTTTCCTCACTATAAAGGATGGTGAGGAAACAAACATACGAAACAGAAATCATCATCAGTGGTCATTATATGTGATGACTTTTGAAAAGTGTCTGTTCATATCTTTTGCCCGCTTTTGGATGGGTTTTTTTTTTTTCTTGTAAATTTGTTTAAGTTTTCCATAGATTATGGATATTAGCCCATTGTCAGATGGGTAGATTGCAAAAATTTTTTCCCATTGTGTTGGTTGCCGGTTCACTCTATTGATAGTTTCTTTTGCTGTGCAGAAGCTCTTAAATTTAATTAGATCTTGTTTGTCTATTTTGGCTTTTGTTGCCATTGCTTTTGGTGTTTTAGTCATGAAGTCCTTGCCCATGCCTATGTCCTAAATGGTATTGCCTAGGTTTTCTTCTAGAGTTTTTATGGTGTTAGGCCTCATGTTTAAATCTTTAATCCATCTAGAGTTAATTTTTTATAAGGTATAAGGAAGGGATCCAGTTTCAGCTTTCTGCATATGGCTAGCCAGTTTTCCTAACACCATTTATTAAATAGGGAATCCATTCCCCATTGCTTGTTTTTGTCAGGTTTTTCAAAGATCAGATTGTTGTAGTTGTGTGGTGTACTTTCTGAGGCCTCTGTTCTGTTCCATTGATCTATATTTCTGTTTTGTTACCAGTACCATGCTGATTTGTGTATAGTAGCTGTGTAGTATTTGAAGTCAGGTAGTGTGATGCCTCCAGCTTTGTTGTTTTTTTTTTTTTTTTTTGCTTAGGATTGTCTTGGCTATGTGGGCTCTTTTTTGGTTCCATATGAAGTTTAAGGTGGTTAAAAAATATTTAAATGATTGGTCCACTATGTTGAGTATCCATCTATCACATTTCAGTGATTCCAGGTAGTTTAAATATTATCAGACCACATGTCTAGCTAATAAGTATAGCTCAGTTTACTCATCAAAAATTACTTTAAATAAAGATAGCTAATTTAAATATTACCAAATCTAAAATGAAAACTGGAAAGTTTTTAATATCATGTGTAATTAGTCAGCTCTCTCACAAATCTTTAAATCTTTAAATCTTTGTGTCATCCAAGCTTTGTCTGATTTTGAAACTAGGTTCCTGTTGGGATGTCTGACACTTGTCGGAAATTGGCCTTTATAAGTATTTTCCGTCTTTTCAACTGTAAAAGACAGTGAGGAATAATGGGGAGTGTGCCTGTTGAAAACAAGTGGGTTTTAATCCAGGCTAAATCACTAACTTACTGTGTCATGTGGGCAAATCTCAGCATTTTATATAACATGTTATAAAATGAGGGATTCTATTGAGTATTTCTTTAAACATTTGCATATCTGAAGGTCCATATATGTGATACTATCTCTCTTTCCATCTGCATAACTCTACTGCTTTAATTGCTTAATTAAAAATAAAAACAAAAATGTATTTGTGAGCTCTTATCCCTTCTCTCTTTTAGGAATTTGATTAGCAGCTATAGGAATTCGTTCCCTAGCAACAGTTCAGCACATCCTTGAGTTTCAGAAAACTTTAGATAATGAGGCTTATACATTTCCACAAAATGTGACATCCAAAACCAACATTTAAAAATAATTTATCAAAGTTTTGAAAATAGAGTTATGGTGATTTCTGAGAGAAGTGGATGTAAAACCAGTGGACCAGAAGCGTTCTATGTAGTCGAGAGATTATGACACATATAGAGATCAGTAAGAAGTCTAACCGGAAAGAAGAAAGTGCTTTTGCTGGGCACATTATATATATAAAAGTATCTTGAAACTGTTCTAAATCCTGATGGAGGTGGTGACTACATGAATCTACATATGAGATAAAATTTCATAGACCTACACACACACAGAGACACAAGCACACCCAAAAATGAATAAAATGCAAATGAAGTCTGTAGTTAATAGTATTTTATCAGTGCTAGTCTCCTGGTTTTAATAATGTAGTATGGTTAGGTCAGATGTTAATACAGCAGAAGCTGAGTGAAGGTTATATGGAACTCTCAGTGCTGTATTCACAACTTCTTATGAATCTAAAATTATTCGAATGTGAAAAGTTTTTAAAGGAACTTGAGTGCCAGAACAATTTTACTTTCAAAGTGCCTTCAGTAGACTATACTAGAATGAATTTCATTCTAATACCTTCTATATCCTCTTATTTTATACTCACTACTTGTTTTTTAAATATCGAATATATATATATTTTTAATTGTACTTTAGGTTCTGGGGTACATGTGCAGATCATTAAGGAGCGATTAGAACTGAGATCCTAGGATCTGAATCTGAGATTGGCTCACCTTCTCTGTCCCCCCAAGTGCTTGTTGGATATTTACCATGTGGTTTTATGCAATCAAACAGAAATGGTTTTGCAGTCAGATGGTTTAGAATTAACTCTTGATTTGACTGTGTCTCAGATTCCTTATTTGGAAAAATAGATATAATAACAATATCCATCTCACAGGGCTATTGTGTGAATTAAATAAGGTACTACATGTAAAATCCTCTTGGAAAAGTGATCGGCATATAATAAGCTCATATTACAATGAGGGATGCATTTAAAGGAACAAAGCATGAAGCTTTCACTCTCAGGCCTTTATCTGAGCTTGGGAACCAGGCTAAACCTCATCATGCAATTAAATGCTAAACCCTATGTTGCTACTGATGATGAGCATAATAAGAAACAAAGAAAGATGAAACCGGCTGGGTGTGGTGGCTCACCTGTAATCCCAGCACTTTTGGGAGGCTGAGGTGGGTGAATCACCTAAGGTGAGAAGTTTAAGGCCAGCCTGGCCAACATGGTGAAACCCTGTACTAAAAATATAAAATTTAGCTGGGTGTAGTGGTGGGTGCCTGTAATCCCAGCTACTTGGGAGGCTGAGGCAGGAGAATCGTTTGAACCAGGGAGGCAGAGGTTGCAGTGAGCCAAGATACATTCTTGGTAATAAAACAGATTTTAGTTATTTAAATCATGCTGTTATACTAGAGATTATGTTACTTATTAAGTATTTTAAGTATACTTATATTTAAAGTCACTCTATATAAATAGCACTAATATTGTATCTACAAACTATTGTTCAATACTAAAAGTTTGCTGGAGGTACCAAGGTTAGCTGCAAGAAATCAAGCAGATAATAAAACGTATAATAAACGCTGAAGACAGAGACTTCTATTTTGTGCAGTGATAGTATTTTTCAAACACCAGATTATTTATTTATGAAGTTATTTTTTTGTAAGGGAAAGTTGATGTGCCTCACTTTGCTTATATGATTTTTTTGAACTTGTACTTAATTAAAAAATACTTTCAATTGTCCCTTTTGCCTTTGATAAGTTTAGGAAGCAATAATTATACAAAAAGGAAATTCATTTTTCACTTTCAATAAATTTTATCCTCATTATGTGGCTGTTAATGAGATCTACATTTTATTTAAGTCAACAATTATTTTTTCAAGGAAAGATTCAGTTTTTGTAAACAAACATGTAATATTAAAACTGCTTAGCGTGGCTCCAAGTATCCTAGTTTCTTTGCTTTTCCTAATTGTCCAAAGCAAAAAATGAACTATGCTTTGCCATGGAAAGGGGGGATAAAGTAATTCATCCTCTGCAGCTGTTGAGTTTAGCAACAACTCACATTCCCAAATGAGACGATCAGCTTCATCTGCTCACTCTTACAATAATATTCTCCAGCTCTATAAGAAACGCAATTTGAACAAGATTTTATTTTCAAAAGGCATTAATGAATATTTTACAATGGCAATAAAGTAATTTTTAATTGTGTAAATTTGCTTTTATTATGCCATGGTGCTTCCACTGATATTCTTTTCATTCTCAGATTACCAAACTGAAAATTTCTGTAGATAATAGCTATGTTTTTCATGAACTCCTTTTTTTTAAAAAAAAAACAAAATGTCAGATACTGTGATAAGTACATCATATCTTGTTCAAGATCAAACAAATAATAAGTAATGGAACTAGTAAATTTGCATTAATATTTAAATTATTAATTCATGCTGATTATTCAAATTTTTCAAAGAAAAGTTAAATCTATTTTCTACAAGACCAAAACTAAATCTTTTCAGAGACACAATTTATAGTTATTTGTGTTTTTTTTAACACAGTGTAAAGATATATTAAAAGATAATTTCAATCACATTTTGTCAATGGATATTAAAAGAGTGTGAATATTACAATGTATGTAATTCTACACTATCATGTTAAGAATTTTTAAATTTTATTTAAAAGTAACATGTACTTAATAATGTATTCATTGTAGAAAAGGTGAAGAAATAGAAAAAACATAAAGAGCACAGTAGAGTCATCTTAAAATTCGGCATATTTCTGCATTTTTTTTCTCTCATTTCCTCGGTTCTTTCCTTCCTTCTTGTCCTTTAACAATGAACTAAGATCCTATTGAGTGCCAGTGACTCTGCTAAGAGTTGGAAGTTCCAGAAATAAACAAGTCAGAAGTAACCCTTTACCTCATGAATAGCAGAGATGTTACAATAACTTGTTTGCCATGTATTTTTCTACTATTTTTATGTTATTATATTAAGTACTCTTCCCTTTCTATTTTTTTTGATTTTTATGTATGAAAGTACTGTGCCACTCTAATAGCTGATAGATTATTTACTAATGGTTTCTACTTTTCATATTAGGGCTTAATATGTTTTTCTTTTTAATTCCACATTCATTTATTTTATTGCATTTAACTCTTTAAAAACCTTAGAATTCATGTGCGTGTGTTTGTATAAGAGAGAAAAGCTTTCAATTTAATTGTCTTCCAAATAATTGGTTATCTCAGCATTATTTTGTTTTGGATATTTTATGAGAATGTATTACCTAGTATTTGTAACATTTTCAGTCATACCAAAAAGGAAAAAAATAAAATAAGAACGTTAAAAAAGAAAAAATTCACTAGCTAGAAGTGACCTTCACAACAATAACAAATATTGTTCTAGTCATTTCTCCTTGGTTACGTACAGACTTGCAGAAATAAGACAGAAGGAAGAAAGTAAAGGAGAAAAGAAAGAAGGGAAGAAAACTATAAGAAGAAAAAGAAGCAAACTTTTTTTGTTGTTTGTTTTTTGTTTTGAAGACAAGAGTGTTGTTCTGTTGCCCACACTCACTGCAACTTCTTACTCCTGAGTTCAAGGGATTTTCCCACCTTAGCCTCGCAAGTAGCTGGAATTACAAGTATGTACCACCACGCCCAACAAATTCTTTTTTGTGTTTTTAGTAGAGACAGCGTTTTATCACGTTAACCAGGCTGGTCTTGAATTCCTGGTCTCAAGTGATCCCCTCCACCTAGGTCTCCAAAAGGAACATTTTTTTAATGGATGGCATTGCATTATAATGCCATATTTTTAAAAGAAAATTTAATTGTGATTTAATTCTTTAAGAAGGAATGCCATGGGCTGGGTGTGGTAGCTCACACCTGTAATCTCAGCACTTTGGGATGCCGAGGCGGGCAGATCATGAGGTCAAGAGATGGAGACCATCCTGGCCAACATGGTGAAACCCCATCTCTACTAAAAATACAAAAATTAGTTGGGCATGGTGGCGTGTGCCTATAGTTCCAGCTTCTTGGGAGGCTGAGGCAGGAGAATGGCTTGAACCTGGGAGTTGGAGGTTGCAGTGAACCAAGAAAGCACCACTGTACTCCAGCCTGGAGACAGAGTATGACTCTGTCTCAAAAAAAAAAAAAAAATGTGATGAACTGAAATAAATATTAATTAATGATGATAATTTGTTTCTACATCATTCAGGGTTGTCCAGAAAAACAGAACCAATAGAATGGAAAAGAAAGAAAAGAGAGAATTGAAAGGAAAGAGAAGGGAGGGAGGGAGGGAGGAAGGAAGGGTGAGCTAGGCAGACTAATTTCAAAAAATTGTCTATTGCAATTGTAAGTGCTTACAAGACTGAAATGAGCAGGCCAGCAGCCTAGAAACTCAGGCAGGAATTGCTGCAGGCTTGAGACAAAAGTAACCAGTCTTTGTTCTTAAGACTTTTAACTGATTGGGTGAGACCTACCCACATCACTAAGAGTAATCTCATTTACTTAAAGTCAAACTAATAATAGATGATAACCACATCTACAAAATACTTTCAAAGAACAATACCTAAAGATTAGCATTTAAGTAATAAGGTACAGTAGCTTAGCCAAGTAGACACATAAAATTAGCCATAGCAGTTCCCAAAATACCACACAAAATTTAAGAAGAAATAACTCATAAAAAATTGTAGTTGAAATTCTTATGTATTTACATTATATATTTTACTTAGATATTTTAAAATTCCTTTTATAAAAGATAGTACATAGTGCTATGTTTTCTCCTATTTCCCCCATTCTACTTTCTCTATTTATATATACATTTTTATGTTAGATATGTATGTGAGTATGTATATATATATAACAAATATAAATGTAACCATATTTCCCACAGTTTAAAAGCACGATTCTGTATTCAAATTGATTCATTATTTCTTGTTAGTCTTTTTTTCATAGTTTCTTTATCCCTGAGTTTATTTTGACATTTTGTCTCTTTATTGGTGGGATTTCATACTACAGTGTTTTTTAAAATTTGTTTCATTTTTTTAAGATAGACTCTAGTTCCTTAATTCTCATAAGCTTAAACATTTTGGTTTGGGTATGATGTTCCTGGGTCATAGATAGTTTTCCTCAAAATATCTTGCACATGATATTAGTTCCCTGTGGCTGCCATGATGGATTACCAGACATTTGCAGACTTTCTTTTCTTGCTTTTTTATATGGAAATTTATTGATTTTGTTTTAATTTTTTTTCCCTGTTACCTTTTACTTTCAGTTTAGGAGGTACATGTGCAGCTTTGTTATATCGATAAATTGTGTGTCACTGGTGTTTGGTGTACAAATGATTTCATTCACCAAGGTAGAGAGGCAGTGAACTCTGATAAGTAAGTTTTCAATCCTCACCTTCCTGTCCCCTCCACCCTGGAGTAAGTCCTGGTGTCTCATGTTCCTCTCTTTGTGTGCATGTGTACTCAATGTTAGGCACCCACTTGTAAGAGAGGACATGTGGTATTTGGTTTTCTATTCCTGTGTTAAATTGCCTGGGATAATGGCCTCCAGCTGCATCCATGTTGCTGCAAAGGACATGATTTCATTCTTTTTAATGGCTGTGTAGTATGCCATGGTGTATATTTACCACATTTTTTATATGCAGCCCACCCCAGTGGGTATCTGAATTGATTCTGTGTCATTGTTACTGTGAAAACTGCCGTGATGAACATACATGTACATTTGTCTTTATGATAAAACAATTTATAATCTTTTGAGTATATACCCAGTAATGAAATACCTGGGTCAAATGGTGGTTCTGTTTTAAGTGTTTTGAGAAATGTCCAAACTACTTGCCACAGTGACTGAACTAATTTACATTCCAACCAACATTGTATAAGTGTTCCCTTTTCTCTGCAACTGTGCTAACATCTGTTATTTTTTTTTGAATTTTTAACAATAGCCATTCTGGCTGGTGTGAGATGGTATCTCATTATAGTTTTGATTTGCATTTCTCTATTAGTGATGGGCATTTTTTTCATATTCTTGATGGTTGTGTGTATGTCTTCTTTTGAGAACTATCTGCTAATGCCTTTGCCTACTTTTTAATGGAGTTGTTTGTGTTTTGCTTATTGCTTTAAGTTGCTTATAGATTCTGTATATTACACATTTTTTGATATGTAGTTTGCAAATATTTTCTCCCATGCTCCAAGTTTTCTGTTACTCCATTTACAGTGTCTTTTGTGGTGTAGAAACAGTTTAGTTTAGTTAGGTTTCACTTGTCAATTTTTGTTTTATTGCGACTACTTTTTGATATTTTGTTATGAAATCTTGGGCATAGCCTATGCCTGAAATGTTATTTCCTATATTTTTTCTAGGGTTTTCATAGTTTTAGGATATACATTTAAGTCCTTATCTTGAATTGATTTTTGTACATGGTGTAAGAGAGTCCAGTTTCAATTTTCTGCATATGGCTAGCCAGTTATCCTAGCACCATTTATTGAATAAGGAGTCCTTTCCCCATTGCTTATTATTGTGGACTTTGTCAAAGATCTGATAGTTGAAGGTGTGTGCCTTTATTCTTGGGTTCTGTACTCTGTTCCATTGTTCTATGTGTCTGATTTTGTACCAGTACCATGCTGTGTTGGTTACTATATTAGTCTGTTCTCAGACTACTGGTAAAGACATCCCCGAAACTGGGTAATTTGTAAAGAAAAAGAGGTTTAATGGACTTAGTTTTCCATAGCTGGGGAGGCCTTACAATCATGGTGGAAGGCAAAAGGCCTTACAATCATGGTGGCAGACAAGAGGAGGAGAACCAAGTGAAAGTGGTTTCCCCTTATAAAACCATCAGATCTTGTAAGACTTATTCACTACCAGGAGAACAATATGGAGGAAACTGCCCCATGATTCAATTATTAGCCACTGGGTCCCTCCTACAACGTGGGAATTATGGGAGCTACAATTCAAGATGAGATTTGGGTGGGGATACAGCCAAACCATATCAGTTACCATAGCATAAGAGTATTAATTTGAAGTATTAACTTTTAACAGTATTGATTTTTCCTTTCCATGAGCATGGGATGTTTTTCCATTTGTTTGTGTCATCTCTGATTTCTTTGAGCAGGTTTTTATAACTATTGCTATAGAGATCTTTTATTTCCCTGGTTATCTGTATTACTAAGTATTTTATTCTTGTGGTTATTGCAAAGGGATTGTGTTCTTGATTGGGCTCTCAGTTTGGATGTTGCTGGTATATAAAAATGCTACTAATTTTTGTACATATGTTTTGTATCCTGAAACTTTATTAAAGCTGTTTATCAGATATATAAGCTTTTGGGCAAAATTTATGGTGTTTTCTAGGTATAGAATTATATAATCTACAAAGAGAATTATTTTGACTTCCTTTCTTCCTATTCGGATGCCTTTTATTTCTTTCTCTCTTGCTTGATTGCTCTGCTTGAGACTTCTAGTACTATGCTGAACAGAAGTGGTAAGAGTGACCATCCTTCTCTTGGTCTGGTTTTCTAAAGGAATGCTTCCAGATATTTTCTGCTCAGCATTATGTTAGCTGTGGCTTTGTCATAGATGACTCTTATTATGTTGAGAAATGTTCCTATGATGCCTAGTTTTTGGGGGGTTTTTAACATGAAGGGATATGGAATTTTATCAAAAGATTTATTTGGCTCTGTTGAGATGATCATGTGGTTTTTGTTTTTCTGTTTTTGTGATGAATCACATTTATTGATTTCTGTATGTTGAACCAACCTTGAATCTCAGGAATAAAGTCTATTTGATCATGTTTGATTGCTTTTTTATGTGCTGCTAGATTTGTTTTGCTAGTATTTTGTTGAAAATATTTGCATCTATGTCATCAGGGATATTAACCTAACATTTTGTTTTTTAAATGTGCCTCTGCCAGGTTTTGGCATCAGAATAATACTGTCCTCATAGAATGAGTTTCGGAAGATATTTGGAAGAGTTTCAGTAGTATTGGTACTAGCTCTTCTTTATACATCTAGTAAAACTTGGTTATGAATCTGTCTGGTCTAGGGCCTTTTCTGTTTTTTTTTTTTAATTACTTATTCTGTTTCAGAATAAGACCATGTTATTGGTCTGGTCAGGGATTGAATTTCTTCCTGGTTCAATCTTGGAAGGTTGTATGTTTCTAGAAAGTTATCCATTTCTTCTAGGTTTTCTAGTTTGTATGAATAGAGGGGTTTATAATAGTCTCTGAGGGTTTTTTTGTTGTTGTTGTTGCTTGTTAGTTTGTTTTGTATTTCTGTGGGGATAGTGGTAATGCCACCTTTGTAATTTCTGATTGCATTTATTTGGATCTTCTCTTTTATTACTCTAGCTAGCAGTCTATCAATCTTATTTATTCTTTCAAAAAAACAAACTGGTTTTGTTGATCTTTTGTGGGGGATTTTCACGTCTCTATTTCATTCAGTTCTACTCTGATTTTGTTTTTGTTTTTTTCTCCTGCTAGCTTTGGGGCTGTTTTTTTTCTCTTGTATTTCTAGTTACTCTAGGTATAATGTTAGTTTGTTAATTTGAGATCTTTTTAAGCCTTCGATGTAGGTGTTGAGTGTTATAAACTTTTCTCTTACCACTGCTTGAGTTGTGTCCCAGAGATTCTGGTATGTTGTATCTTTGTATCAAATAATTCATTGATTTCTGCCTTAATTTTATTGTTGACTCAAAAGTCATTTAGGAGTAGATTATTTAATTTCCATATAATTGTATGATTTTGAAAAATCTTCTTGGTATTGATTTCTATTTTTATTGTGCTGTGGTCCAAGAGTGTGGTTGGTGTGATTTCAGGTTTTTAAAATTTGTTGAGAATTGTGTTATGGCTAAGGATATATTTGATCTTAGAGTGTGTGCCATGTGCAGATTGTGAGAAACACACTTACCCATCCAAACCCAAAGAATGGACTTAGAAGCACGAAGAACAGTGAAAGTAAGACTTTTTAATAATGGTCTTGCAAGATTGGATGTCTGGTGAGCAAGGCACATGTGGGACAGTTACAATAAGTACTTTATCTTCTAGCACTGAAGTCCCTCCCTCAGTTCCTCATTGTCAAGTACAATCTTCTCAAATGTCCCCTAAGTTTTATTATCCCCTTTATAAGGTTATACCCAATCCTTTTTTTCCACTTAAGTTTCAATTTCCAAATAATGAAACTTTCTTCCCTTTTATGGGCTGACCCTTTCTCTACATTCTGTTTGGTTATTGTGACTTTCTAGGTGCATGAGCTGTGCAGTTTGTTACATTTGCAGTTTGTTACATTTGCTGCCAGTACTTAGATTTATTCAAATGGACCATTTAAAATATTTTCTCACACAGATGAGAAGAACGTATATTCTGCTCTTGTTTTGTGGACTATTCTGTAGATGTCTGCTAGGTTCATTTGGTCACATATCAACTTTAGGTCCCAAATATCTTTGTTAGAGTTTTCTGCCTTGTTGAGCTATCTAACACTGTCAGCAGGGCATGGAAGTCTTTCACTATTATTGTGTGGTTTTCTAAGTCTCTTTGTTGGTCTCTAAGAACTTGTTTAATCACTCTGGGTTTTCCAGTCTTGAGTGTATATATATTAAGGATAGTTAAATGTTCTTGTTGAATTGAAATCTTTGTCATTATGCAATGCTCTTCTTTGTATTTTTTGATCATTGTTCGTTTAAAGTTTGTTTTGACTGACATAAGAATAACAACCTGTGCTCTCTTTTGTTTTCTATTTACTGGAAAGATCTTTCTAATTCCTTTACTTTAAGCCTATTGAGTTCATTGTATATAAGATGGCTCTCTGAAGAAAGCATACAGTTGGGTCTTGGTTCTTTATACAATTTTCCAGCTGTGCCTTTTAAGTTGGGTATTTATCCCTTTAAAATTCAAGATTAAAATTTATATATGAGAATTTGATACTGTCATGTTGTTATCAAGTTTTTATGTAAATTTGATTATATAGTTGCTTTATAGTGTCAGTGGGCTATATACCTAAGTGTGTTTTTGTAGTGGCAAGTAATGGTCTTTTGTTTTCATATTTATCAGCCCCTTAAGGACTTCTTCTTATGCAGGTCTGCTACTAATTAATTCCCTTAGCATTTGCTTGTCTGAAAATGATTTTATTTCTCCTTTGCTTATGAAGCTTAGTTTTGTTTGACATGGAATTCTTGGTTGAAATTTCTTTAAGGATGTCAAATCTAGGTTCCCAATCTCTTCTGGCTTTTAAAGTTTCTGTGGAAAGGTCTGTTGTTAGGCTGATGAGTTTTTCTTTCTCCATAAGTTGTCTCTTCATTCTAGCTGCCTTTAATATATATACTTTTTCCTTTTGTGTTGACCTCGGAGAATCTGATGGCTGTGTGTCTGAGGGATGTTCATCCAGTATAATATCTCACTGAGGTACTGAATTTCCTGAATTTTCATGTTGACCTTTCTACAGAGGTTAGGGAAACTTTGTGGACATTGTCTTCAAATATGTTTTTCTAGGTGCTTGCTTTCTCTCCCTGTCTTTCTGGCATACCAGTGAATCATAGGTTTGGTCTCTTTATATAATCCTCATTTTCTCTGAGGACTTTCTCATTTTTAAATTTTTTTTCTTATTTTTGTCTGAGTTGGTTCAAAGAGCCAGTCTTCAAGCTCTGAGATGTTTTCTGCAACTTGGCCTATTTTGCTGTTAATACTTTTGACTATATTATAAAATTCTTGTTTGGTCCTTTCTTAAAAAGCCTATTTTGTCTTTCATCTCTTTTATCATTTTATTTAATTCATTAGATTTTATTTATTTATTCAATTCCTTAGATTGAGTTTCAACTCCTGAATCTTGATGATCTTTGTTGCCATCTAGATTCTGAATTCTACATCTGTCTTTTCAGCTATTTCAATCTGCTTAAGAACCATTGCTGGGGAGGTAGTGCAATTGTTTGGTGGTAAGAAGACACTTTAGCTTTTAGGGCTGTCAGAGTTATTACACTGGTTTCTTCTTATCTGTGTGGGCCTATGATCATTTAATGTTTGTAGTTGCTGTCTTTTGAATGGGGCTCTTTGCTTTTCTATGATTTGATGCTCTTAAGGATTTGACAGTGGTATAAGATGGGTTCACTCAGTTTACTTTGTTTCAGGGGGCCAAGGCTCAGCTCAGGCAGAACTCCTGGGCTTCATGCTCTGACCCTGGGAGGCTAGGATGAGGCCCACAGCTTTTTTCTCTGGCCCCTTAAGGTTAAACACCAGCTATGCTGTAGTGGCCAAGGTGTTTTCAGTCAACCGGCAATGACACTCTGATGATGGGTATTGGCAAAAACACTTTGGCAGCGGGGCACTGGGTGGTTGGGGTCCCCCATGTGTGCATGCTGGTAGCAGTGGGCACTGCTAGGTCCCATGTGCCCATGTGGCTGAAGCAGTGAGGGGAGACTGTGGGCAAGCATATATCAATGGGTTAGGGTTATGAGCATGTGCTCGCTGATTGGGGCTCATTTGCAGAAGTGCTCCAATTGTTAGATAGGGTCTGCTGGCAAGAAAACGATGGTGGTGCCTGCTGGCAAGTGCCTCACCTTGGTCACTGAAGCCACACTGCCAGTGGATGTGGCAGGGCAGGGACCCTGGGATAGACTGGCAGATCAGGGGTGCTCAGCTCAGACTGGCCCTCTGTCATGGACAAGATAACCCTGCTCTATCCAGGTTCAGCAGACAACAAAGGCCAAGCCACCTAGAGTAGCATGGTGAGCACTGGTGGATGAGCAATCACAGCTATGCCCCACTGCAGCTATTCCCACGCCAAACTGTCTGGGTTTTATGCAGCCTGGAGTTTTGTTTCTGTCAACTCCCCAGGAAGATTTCCCTGGCAACTCAAATCTCCTTTGGCGTGGTGGGGTCTCCTGCAGCTAGGATTCTGGAGGTCCATGGTGAGAGTGAGCTGTTCCATACCTATTTCACCTCTTCCCCAGGAGCTGCTCATGGCCTAGAATGTGTCTTGGTGCTTAGCAACCTCATGCAGGATTCCCACCTTCCTCTCTTTAAGCTTGGGGTCTGCGTTCTTCCTCTGTCCACTCTCAATGTCTTCTTTTCAAATATCTGTTCAAAGTGTGCTGGTCTACTTGATGGTTTGTTCTCTCTCAATGGAAGAAGTTCTTCCTAGCTGCATCTAGTTGGCTATCTTGGCTTCCTCTCTAGTTGCAGGCTTAAAATAAAAGAAATTAATTTTCTTGAAGATCTGAAAACTAGAACCCTGAAGTCCATTGAGGCTGCACTCTCTCCAGTGGGCGTAGAGGAGAATCTGTTCCTTGCCTCTTCCAGATTCTGATGGCTGCTTCAACATTCCCTGGGCTTGTGGTTATATCACTGTAATCTTTGCATACATCTTCGTATAGCCTTCTTCTCTTCATGTCTGTTTGAAATTTTCTGTTTTGGGACTGGGGTGCGGTGGCTCACACCTGTAATCCCAGCACTTTGAAGACTGAGGCAGGTGGATCACTTGAGGTCAGGAGTTTGAGACCAGCCTGTCCGAAATTTAGTAGAGACAGTGAAACCCTGACTCTACTAAAAATTCAGAAATTAGCTGGGCATCATAGTGGGTGCCTTTAATCCCATCTACTCGGGAGGCCGAGGCAGGAGAATTGCTTGAGCCTGGAAGGCGGAGGCTGCAGTGAGCTGAGATCGCACCTTGCACTCCAGCCTGGGTGACAGAGTGAGACTCCATCTTAAAAAAAAACCAGAAATCTTCTGTTTCTATTTTACAAGGACACTTACGATGGCATCCAAAATCCCTCTGGAAAGTCCAAGTTAATTTTTTCATCTCAAAATTATTAATTTGGTCAAATCTGCAAACACCTTTTTCCAGACAAAGTAACTTTCACAAGTTCTAGGAATTAGGAATTGATGACTTTGGGTGACCATTATTCAACCTACCACATATATTAATTCACTTTATTCTGGCATTGAGTGTTGCCATAGAAGAGTTTGAAGTAAATCAGTTTTTTTCTTAGCACATTACTCAGTTTTCTTGCATAGGCAAGAAAATATTATATATATATTTGATTCATTCCTTAATTTTGCAGTTTAGCAATGTTATTTCAATATGTCACTAGAAGGTCATATTAATGTACAGGTGGCTCTCTTAATCTAAATTTCAAATTATTATTATTTTTTATTTCAAGGAGGATTTTATTACATCCTGAATATTTTTCTCTTTTCTTCCTTTCCTTTTTCTTTTCTTTTCTTTTCTTTCTTTCTTTCTTTCTTACTTTCTTTTTTTTTTTTTTTTTGACAGAGTCTCACTCTGTCACCCAGGCTGGAGTGCAGTGGCACAATCTCAGCTCACTCCTGGGTTCAAGCAATTCTCCTACCTCAGCTTCCTGAGTAAGTGGGATTACAGGTGTGCACTACCACGCTGGCTAATTTTTGTATTTTTAGTAGAGATAGACTTTCACAATGTTGGCCAGGCTGCTCTGGAACTCCTGACCTCAGGTGATTCGCTCACCTTGGCCTCCCAAAGTGCTAGGATTACAGGCATGAGCCACCGCACCTGGCCAGTATATCCTGAGTATTTCTTATTTGCATTTTTGACTCTTGTTCAGGTGTACTTTGCATGTTCTCCATAATTGTTACTTTCTCTGTGCATTTTCATGCTTTCATCTTGTGGTGGTTTGTTATTGATTATTATTTACTCTTTAATAAGACTACTTGCTAAAGATTAAAATGAAGAGGAAGGAAGGCAAACTAAAGTATTCTATAACTCTGTTGCCTTGTAAAATTTCTCACAAAATCTGCTAATGTCATTATATTTACTCTAAGATTTTGTTGTTCATTTAAAATATTTGAAAGATCCCTAGCCTACCTATATTTAGTCCCAGGCAACACTTTCTATTTCTTCTTGATCTCCTTTACTTCTTCTAGGAAACTTGGTTATAGAGCAGGGTTTTCTAAAATTGTACTATTCCTTTGTTTACCATTGGGATTTTTTGCCATATAAATATTGTCTTTTTGATTATTTACATAATAGTTTTCTTTAGAGCAACTCACTTCTGTTACTTGAATTGTTTAATCTAAGGAGGAGACCTTGTGTTAAAATGGTTGGCTAAACACTCAACTTACCTACCATAAGTAATAACAGTAAAATAGAACAGTGAACACTCACCTTGCTTCTAAAGGCCAACTTACTATTTGGGAGAAGATGAGTTGACACATTGTAATGAGATGGCATAGAAATACTATTATAAAACAAAGACCAACTTGGAACCTTCTCAGAAGATTAAAAATAATTGAGGAAGGAAAACTCAGGGTGACTCAATTAGATCAGCTGCAATGTTTACCTGTTTTAAGTATTGGATTTTCAGGCAATATTTGTTTAAAGATGAGTTTTTACTACTATAAAGATTTAGATTCACTGTTCCAGGTTGTATCGACAGCTCTGAAACATGAAAAAGGGAAAAAAAGTATGCACAATTTCTCGATTTTCACAGGAGATAGTCACTAGATGCTGTATCGTTCTTGTGACAGTTTTAAAGAAAAATACACAGACATAATTTTAAAACATAAAGGTAACTATCAAATATTACTGTAACCTATACATGTATACATACATATTTGACTTACTTATTAAAAGTCAAATATTTTTAGTTTGAGTAAATACTTCTATTTTCAATATATGTTACGCTATATATCAGGTTTGTCTGCATGAGCCCAGAATGGATTTGAATGCCGCCTAACACAAATTCATAAACTTTCTTAAAACATTCTGATATTTTTTTGTGTTGTTTTCATTTTTTTCTTGTAGTTCATCAGGTATCATTAGTGTTCATATATTTTATGTGTAGTCCAAGACAGTTCCTCCAGTGTGGCCCAGGGAAGCCGAAAGATTGGATACCACTGCTATATGTATGCAAGATTACACAAAATGTAAAACTCAAAGAAATGGTCAAAAGAATACTGGGCAAACGTAAATGAAAGAAAGCAAAGGCCATGCAATGTAGCAATCATGTTTCTAGGTATTTGTTCAATTATTTTGAAAACTGTGTCCACACAAAACCGATGATGCAAATGTATATAGCAGTTTTATTCATTATTACCCCAAACTGGAAGCAGCCAAGTAACAGCAATACACTTTGTATGGAAATAAACATTGATGGATAGACATCAATACAATGGCATATTATTCAGCAATTAAAAGAAATGAGCTATCAAGCCACAGACTGTCATGGATGAATCCTAAATGCATATTGCTAAGTAAATGAAGCTAGTCTGAAAAAGCTAAATAGTGTCTGATTCCAGTTATAAGACCCTTCTGGAAAAGGCAAAATGACAGAGATTATTAAAAAAATTAGTAGCTGCCAAGAGTTTGTGAGGAGTTGGGTGGGGATGAAAAGTTAATATATAGGGACTTCTTAGGTTGGTAAAACTGTGTATAGTACTGTAATGGTGAATACATGACACGATACATTTGCCAAAACTCATAAAACTTTATACGTAGCACAAAGAGTAAACTTTAATGTATGCACATTTTAAAAATATCATTTGGTAGATCAAGGGATTCAAGTGTGGAATGCAGAATATGAAAAAACAAACTAACTGTATTACAAATGTATTAAACAATCTCAGTGAAGACAGGCAGGTGTGAGGAAGATGCTGACTTCAGTAAATTCAGAAATGAATAGAGTGCATAAAACAAAAGGCCAAATATAATTAAATAAAAACACACACAAAACCAAAAACACCCCAAAAAACCTATCAGTACACAAATACTGTAGCGTGGATGATTAAGTTATTTCCCGTGGGATTGTAGGCGATTTACTCATTATTCTATGATATGTATATCTTGGAATTGAACAATTAAGTGAGTAAATGACAGATGGTGGGAGCTGTGTTTATCCCTGTTGGAGTGGGGATTTATAAATAAGCAAGAAGGCCATAATGAACCCTGGGGTAATGGTTTAGAGTTGGAGATATTAGTGCAAACTCTTGTTTAGCTTGATATAGATAATATTGATACAGATGGCTATACATGTGTGCTGTTTATGTGTGTGTGTTTGTATGTAGATTAATAGAAATATGCAAACACATGGGTTAGTATGCAAATGCCTGTTTTTCTTATTCTGTCAGTTATGAAATCTTAGAACTGGGGGACACCCCGGTAGCAACAAGTACAGATAGGGTCCAGATCTTCCTTTTATTACCAACTTCCAAAATAAAACAAAACAAAAATGAAAACAAATCAGAGCTCCTCAGAGAAATGCTTACTCTGGGGCTGTGATGTAAAATATACAAATGAATCTGGAGCATCATGTAGTGCCAGAAAAAAAGAAGATTCCTAATAATAATAATAATAGTAAGATACATCAAAAGGACACAGGAGCCAACTCAAAGAGCTCACAGTGATCATCTTCGGAAAATACAACCTTCAATAGAAAGATAGGTATTGGAAATAAAATGAGTTAGTTAATGCATTCAGAAGTATGTGTATACAAACATTAAAATTCAATTATGGTATTTTTGGATTTGAGAATATGTGAAGGAGTCTGTGAAAGTCTCTAAAAAAGAGGTGCCATTTCAAGTGCAGTTATCTTGGGTAGGTACACTAGTTGAGAGAACCCAGCCCTCTCTGTTCTAGGGATGGACTTGAGGAAAAATATACTGAGTTGCAAGAAAACTGATACAAGATTGCAGAACTATACAAACCTTTTATCCTTTCACCTGTATAAGTAAAAAGATGATGCTGAATGTATATTCAGCAGAGTTAAAGTTGACAGAAAATATGTTCTCTTGTTTTCCTGGCAATGAAGCCTCCACTATATTATATTAATATAATATTGTAATTTTAAAGTCCACCTATAACTGAATGCCTAGAAATTAGAGGCAGAGAAAGATGTGATTCAGTTAGCTTTACCTTTGGAATATGTCCAAGGAGGTGTTTGGGAGGAATCTGACTCACGGATAAAGGATGAGAAAAATAATTTGAGTTTAATTTGGACATATGTTCACTAGTATGTCTGAGAAATTATAGATGTATTGTTTGTCACACAGTTTCTTCTTAAACATGCCAAAAATTAAATAGTTTCACACTGATGTTATCTTCTATGCATTAACTATCTATGTTCCTGCCTATAGAGGAGAAGCACTGAGAAATATTAGTGTTTCTTCCTCTCAACGTAATAGATGGTAATTGTAGCAATTTTAATGTATGTAGCAAACTATGACTTATTTAACTTTGCCTACCCTTAAGATTATCTTGAGTGAAAATCAGAGAGAGAATTGTTAACAAGTCAGGGATGTCTTCTGTTGTAATAGAGGTGTAAATGAAGCTAAATTTATATAATTTGGGAAAATAGTATATGTTACCAACTTGAAATCCTAGAGGTAGAAAGAGTTCTAGTATGAGTTGTTTTTGTGACTTATTGCTGTCATCATCCCTCCAATTCTATTTACCTCTGCTTTGCTGAACTACTGTAGTATCAGTTTTTGCACAAGTTGGCTTTCCTGATGATTGTAAGATGACTGCCAGTTAATTAAGACAAAGTACTTTTTAATTTACAAGCAGCACAAGAAAGAAAGAGAAACATCTCATTCAAGCATGCAATAAGATCATCCCTTCTGGTGAAACAGGCAATCCATTTTGAATATAAGAAGAAATATTCTCCTAGGCATTGGTAAAGATTGAAAACAAAACCAAGGATTTAAAAATTTTGAAGTATGAAATCAATAGGCTATATGTAATATAGAAATATAAAATGTGTGTTGCAGAAGATATATAGATTTTAAAATGAATGTTGATTATTTATATTCTAGGTTATTAAAACCAATATCTTAAATTTCTCAAAGTAGATACTGTACTGTTTGCCTTACCATTAATAACACCATACACTAAAAATAAATTATAAAATGTTTAACTAGAAAGCCCTTACACATTTGAAAATTAAAGGAAATGCTAAAATCTCAAGATAAAATAGAAATCACATGGAAACTATATACACTTTGGTAGATAATGATAAAGGAGCCATTGAAGATTAAAAATTGTATGCCATTCTGCAAAAGGTGTATCACATGGTTCTATTGTCTTGTTATTTTTCACTGTTAAGCAATAAAAAGAAAACAGGAATTGAATTTTAGAAATTAGCCAAAGGACTGTGAAATAGAAGATATTAGTAAAAGGATAAATTCTTAAAACAGAAAACAGAAGGCAATAAAAATAATACACTAATCTCAAATAAAGGATACAAGTAGAAAGTCCATGTATGTAATTCAACAGTAAAAATATAACTAGTGGTCCAGAAAACAACAAAAGTTTATAAGGATATTATGTACAAGTTATAAGTAATAAGTGTTTCAAAAATTCTTGAAATAAATGATTTTCTAGAAAAATATGTATATTATAAAAAATAATTGAAGATGGTGCAGAAAACTAGAACAGATCCATAATTATGTACAACATTGTGAAAAAAATGTTCACCAACATATGTTCTCCACAACATCATGAATGAACCTTATATTGCTTAATTCATTCATGAGAGCTTATAGAACAGTATTGTCCAGCAGAAATATATGCAAACTATGTATATAAACAAAACATTCATAATACTTATGTTAAAAAAGTAAAATTAATTTGAATGATTTATTTAATAATTCAAATTGAATACACACACACACACACACACACACACACACACACACACTCCTACAAATGTGAAGACCAAACAATTTTGCTTTTCTTTTTGGAATTGGATGTTTTTGTATAATTTGATCATGATTTTAGGAAAATTTTTAACAATCAAGGTGATGTGTGTTTCTAAGTTTCTTATTATGAGAGAGAGAGAGAAAGAGAGAGCAGAGAAAGAGAGTCTGTTTTCCAATGTTCGTTTTGGCTTTAAGAGTTATGCAACTTTAGGGAAGCATATTTTTTAAGGTTTAGTTCAGAAAATAAAAAAAGCATACCATGTACAATTTGGGCAAGACCAGATGTCTAAGATTCTGTTGTTCTTGTGACAGTTGGATAACATATAGAAGTTAATGGTAAAATCAATTTTGTTGAAAAACAAATAATGCCATTGAATTCTACCTAACGGCCAAAAGTTCCACTCTTTCTTTGTTAAAAGAGAAAGTGAAAAAACTTCAAAAATATTGGGAAGACATGCTAACATTAAACTGAAAATTTCTTCTTGAATAATCAGAAAAATATGAAAAAGAAGATGCAAACTTCATGTTTATTTTTAATGTCTATCCGTATGTACCACCTATCATTATTCATAGGACTCCTAAAATAATTTTTCCTGTAAATTAATATTCTTTTTAAATTTATTTTTATTTTTTTTAAATTATTTATTTTACTTTAGGTGCATACCATATCTGGCATTTCTACCCATGTTATCCCCTCCCCCACCCTCCCCACCCCCCCCACTGTCTCTCCCCTACCCCCACAAATGCCCCAGTGTGTGATGTTCCTCTCCCTGAGTCCGTGTGTTCTCATTGTCAACACCCACCTATGAGTGAGAACATATGGTGTTTGGCTTTCTGTTCTTGTGTCAGTTTGCTGAGAATGATGGTTTCCAGATTCATCCAAGTCCCACAAAGGAAATGAACTCATCATTTTTTA
This sequence comes from Ateles fusciceps, assembly GCA_036589455.1. Lineage (NCBI taxonomy): Eukaryota > Metazoa > Chordata > Mammalia > Primates > Atelidae > Ateles > Ateles fusciceps. The sequence continues at coordinate 3,154,592 of JAZHEH010000734.1, read as the reverse complement.
TGGCTGTGTGGTATTCCATGGTGTATATGTACCACATTTTCTTGGTCCAGTCTATCATTGATGGGCATTTGAGTTGGTTCCAGGTCTCTGCTATTGTACACAGGGCTGCAATGAACATACGTGTGCATGTGTCTTTATAGTAGAATGATTTATAGTTCTTTGGGTATATACCCAATAATGGGATTGCTGGGTCAAATGGAATTTCTATTTCTAGAGCCTTGAGAAATCGCCACACTGTCTTCCACAATGGTTGAACTAATTTACACTCCCACCAACTGTGTAAGAGTGTTCCTATTTCTCCACATCCTCTCCAGCATCTGTTGTCTCCAGATTTTTTAATGATCACCATTCTAACTGGTGTGAGATGATATCTCAGTGTGGTTTTGATTTGCATTTCTCTAATGACTAGTGATAATGAGCATTTTTTCATATGTTTGTTGGCCTCATATATGTCTTCTTTTGAAAAGTGTCTGTTCATATCTTTTGCCCACTTTTGAATGGGGTTATTTGTTTTTTTCTTGTATATCTGTTTTAGTTCCTTGTAGATTCTGGATATTAGCCTTTGTCAGATGGGTAGACTGCAAAAATTTTTTCCCATTCTGTTGATTGCTGATTCACTCTAATGATGGTTTCTTTTGCTGTACAGAAGCTCTGGAGTTTAATTAGATCCTATTTGTCTGTCTTGGCTTTCATTGCCATTGCTTTTGGTGTTTTAGTTATGAAGTCCTTGCCTATGCCTACGTCCTGGATGGTATTGCCTACATTTTCTTCTAGTGTTTTTATGGTGTTAGGTTTTATGTTTAAATCTTTGATCCATCTGGAGTTAATTTTAGTGTAAGGTGACAGGTAGGGGTACAGTTTCTGCTTTCTGCACTTGGCTAGCCAGTTTTCCCAACACCATTTATTAAACATGGAGTCTTTTCTCCATTGCTTGTTTTTGCTGGGTTTGTCAAAGATCAGATGGTTGTAGATGTGTGGTGTTTCTTCTGGGGTCTCTGTTCTGTTTCATTGGTCTATGTCTCTGTTTTGGTACCAGTACCATGCTGTTTTGATTACTATAGCCTTGTAGTATAGTTTCAAGTATGCCAGTGTGATGCCTCCAGCTTTGTTCTTTTTGCTTAGGATTGTCTTGGCTATGCGGGGTCTTTTGTGATTCCATATGAAGTTTAAAGTGGTTTTTTCCAGTTCTGTGAAGAAGGTCATTGATAGGTTGATGGCGATGGTGTTGAATCTATAGATTACTTTGGGCAGTATGGCCATTTTCATGATATCGATTCTTCCTAATCATGAGCATAGAATGTTTCTCCATCTGTTTGTGTCCTCTCTTATTTTGTTGAGCAGTGGTTTGTATTTCTCCTTGAAGAGGTCCTTTACATCCTTTGTTAGTTGTATTCCTAGGTATTTTATTCTCTTTGTAGCAATTGTGAATGGAGTTCACTCTTGATTTGAGTCTCTGTTTGTCTGTTATTGGTATATAGGAATGCTTATGATTTTTGCACATTGATTTTGTATCCTGAGACTTTGCTGAAGTGGCTTATCAGTTTGAGAAGATTTTGGGCTGAGATGATGGGGTCTTCTAGATATACAATCATGTCATCTACAAATAGAGACAGTTTGACTTGCTCCTTTCCTAATTGAATACCTTTATTTCTTTTTCTTGCCTGATTGCTCTGGCTAGAACTTCCAATACTATGTTAAATAGGAGTGGTGAGAGAGGGCATCCTTGTCTAATGCCTGATTTCAAAGAGAATTCTTCCAGCTTTTGCCCATTCAGTATGATATTGGCTGTAGGTTTGTCGTATACAGCTTTTATCATTTTATGATACATTCCGTCAATATCTAGTTTATTGAGAGTTTTTAGCATAAAGTGCTCTTGAATTTTGTCAAAGGCCTTCTCCGCATCTATTGAGATAATCATGTGTTTTTTGTCTTTGGTTCCATTAATGTGATGGATTACATTTATGGATTTGCGTATATTGAACCAGCGTTGCATCCCTGGAATGAAGCCTACTTGGTTGTGATGGATAAGCTTCTTGATGTGCTGTTGCAATCTGTTTGCCAGTATTTTATTGAAGAATTTTGCATCGATGTTCATCATGGAGGTAGGCCTGAAGTTTTCTTTTTTAGTTGAGTCTCTGCCTGGTTTTAGTATCAGGATGATGTTGGACTCATAAAATGAGTTAGGGAGGATTCCCTCCTTTTGTATTGTTTAATACAGTTTCAGAAGGAATGGAACCAGCTCCTCTTTATATGTCTGGTAGAATTCGACTGTGAACCCATCTAGACCTGGACTTTTTTTGGTTGGTAGGCTATTGATTGCTGCCTCTACTTCAGCCCTTGTTATTGGTCTATTCAGGGTTTCAACTTCCTCCTGGTTTAGTCTTGGTAGAGTACAAGTGTCTAGGAATTTATCCATTTCTTCCTGGTTTACTGGTTTGTGTGCATAGAGTTGTTTGTAGTAATCTCTGATGGTAGTTTGTATTTCTGTGGGATCAGTGGTGATATCCCTTTTATCGCTTTTTATTGCATCTATTTGATTCTTCTCCCTTTTCTTTTTTATTAATCTGGCTAGCGGTGTATCTTGTTGACTTTTCAAAAAACCAGCTCCTGGATTTATTGATTGTTTGAAGGGATTTTTGTGCCTCTGTCTCCTTCAGTTCTGCTCTGATCTTAGTTATTTCTTGTCTTCTGCTAGCTTTTGAGTTTTTTTGATCTTGCTTCTGTAGCTCTTTCAATTTTGATGATAGGGTGTCTATTTTAAATCTTTCCTCTCTTCTCTGGTGGGCATTTATTGCTATAAATTTCCCTCTTGTCACTGCTTTAAAAGTGTCCCAGAGATTCTGGTAAGTTGTGTCTTCATTCTGGTTGGTTTCGAAGAACATCTTTATTTGTGCCTTCATTTCATTGTTTATCCAGTTGACACTCAGAAGCAAGTTGTTTAGTTTCCAAGTGGTTGTGTGGGTTTGAGTATGTTTCTTGATCCTGAGTTCTAGTCTGATTGCGCTGTGGTCTGATAGACTGTTTGTTATGATTTCTGTTCTTCTGCATTTGCTGAGGAGTGATTTGCTTCCAATGATGTGGTCAATTTTAGAGTAAGTGCAATGTGGTGCTGAGAAAAATGTATATTCTGTGGATTTGGGGTGGAGCATTCTATATATGTCTATTGGGTCCACTTGGTCCAGCTCTGCATTCAAGTCCTGGATATCCTTGTTAATTTTCTGTCTTGTTGATCTGTTTAATACTGACAGTGGAGTGTTGAAGTCTCCCACTATTATTGTGTGGGAGTCTAAATCTTGTTTTAGGTTGTTAAGAACTTCATTTATGTATCTGGGTGCTCCTGTGTTGGGGGCATATATATTTAGGATGGTTAGCTATTCCTGTTGGATTGATCCTTTTACCATTATGTAGTGTCCTTCTTTGTCTCTTTTGATCTTTGTTGGTTTGAAGTCCATTTTATCAGAGACTAGGACTGCAACCCCTGCTTTTTTTTGTTCTCCATTTGCTTGGTAAATCTTCCATCCTTTATTTTGAGTCTACGTGTGTCTTTGTATGTGAGATGGGTTTCCTGAATACAGCACACCGATGGGTTCTGACTTTTTATCCAGTTTGCCAGTCTGTGTCTTTTGATTGGGACATTTAGGCCATTTACATTCAATGTTAATATTGTTATGTGTGAATTTGATCCTGCCATTTTGTTACTGGCTGGTGTTCTTTCCTATTAGTTGACTGATTTTCTTCATTGCATTTTTGGTCTTTGCCAACTGGGTTGCTTTTACAGCGTCTGGTACTTGTTCCTTTCCGTGCTTAGTGTTTCTTTCGGGAGCTCTTGTAGGGCAGGTCTGGTGGTGACAAAATCTCTCAGTAATTGCTTGTCCATAAAGGATTTTATTTCTCCTTCCCTTATGAAGCTTAGTTTGGCTGGATATGAGATTCTGGGTTGAAAGTTCTTTTCTTTAAGAACGTTGAATATTGGCCCCCACTCTCTTCTGGCTTGTAGGGTTTCTGCTGAGAGATCTGCTGTGAGTCTGATTGGCTTCCCTCTGTGGGTGACCTGACCTTTCTCTCCGGCTGCCCTTAGTATTTTTTCCTTCATTTCAACCCTGGTGAATGTGATGATTATGTACTTGGGGTTGCTCTTTTTGAAGAATATCTTTGTGGAGTTCTCTGTATTTCTTGAATTTGAAATTTGGACTGCCTTGCTAGGCTTGGAAAGTTCTGGATAATATCCTGGAGCATGTTTTCCAGCTTGGATTCATTCTCCCCAGCATATTTGAGTACACTGATCAAGCGTAGATTAGATCTTTTCACATAGTCTCATATTTCTTGGAGGCTTTGTTCATTTCTTTTCACTATTTTTTCTCTTGTCTTGCTTTCTTTTTCTATTTCATTGAGTTGATCTTCAATCTCTGATATCTTTTCTTCTGCTTGATCGATTTGGCTATTAAAACTTGGGTTTGCTTCACATAGTTCTCATGCTGTGTTTTTCAACTCCATCGAGTTGTTTACGTTCTTCTCTAAGCTGGTTATTCTAGTTAGCATTTCGTCTAACCATTTTTCAAGATTTTTGGTTTCTTTGCATTGAGTTAGAACGTGTTCCTTTAGCTCAGAAAAGTTTGTTATTATCCACCTTCAAAAGCTTGGTTCTGTCGATTCGTCGTACTCCTTGGTCAAGTTGTGATCCTGTGTTGTTGAGGAGTTGTGATCCCTTGAAGGAGAAGAGGTGATCTGTTCTTTGATGGTTTCATCTTTTTTGCACTGTTTTTTTTCCTATCTTTTTGGATTTACCTGGCTGTGTTGTCAGGAAGCTGCTTGATGAGGTTGCTTGTATGCCTATGGAGGCACTACTGGGTTTCTAGGGACTCCTTCAGGTTACTAGGGAAGCTTTCTGAGTCTTTTTTGTTTATACTGGGAGATTAGGCCCTCCTCTTCCACCGACCTGTAGTCACTTCTGATTTGTCAAGAATGCCGTCCTTTGCTATATAGACTTCCTGTTTTTTTTTGTTAAAACATGTAGCCCAGTCCCACCCCTCCAGTGGTGGGTTGTGCCCTTCCTCCACTGGGCTGGATTATTCAGGGTTCATCTCAGACTCTGGCACTGGCTGCACAACCCACTAGAGTCAGAGCTTCAGCCCTCTGGGGTTTGTGGGGGATGGGTAGGGACCCGCCCAGCTGCACCCAGCCGTCTCCCCCTTTCAGCTTCCTCTCTCTCCGGTCATGGGCTAGGGGCCCACCCAGCTGCTCCTGCTTACAGCTGCCTCTCTCTTTGGGCAGAGGGAGGAGGACATAGCTCAGTCCGCAGGCTCTTTTTCAACTCCTCGCTTGTAATTGCCAGTGCTTGACTGGCAAAGATCCCCTGTTCTGTATATTGCTGAGGCTTTGGGGGAAGCACTGTATCTGGACCGGAGCGCCAGAGGGGAGCCTCTGACTCACTGGTCAGATGCACTTTCTGGGTGAAGCAGCACCCCTCCCCACCTCTCTCTGCCCTGAGTGGGCTTTGCTCACCCTCAGACCAGACCCATTGAAATGCACCTTTACCTCAATTGGAGCTAGGAGATCTCTGGATTTCTGCGTCTCTCTTACTGGGTGTTGTGCACTGGAGTTGTGTCTAATTGGCCATCTTGGATCTCAAATTAATATCCTTATAATAATAGTTGATTTGTTTGTGAACTTGTCTGCTTTTTCTTGCTTTGTATTTTTATTTTTTTAAATATAGGTCTTCCAGCTTATATTTAAATCTAAATTTTGATCTTTCAACTTTGACCATCAATTTTACTTTTGATTGGTTTCCCTTTCTGTAAAGTCATTACTTTTGCGCTCCTCTGTCTTTTCTTTTTGACATTTTCTTTTCGTCTTTTTACCCTTCTTTCTTTCTATGCTTCCCTCTTTTCCCATCCCTCCCTTTTTCTTTCTCTTCTTCTTCTTCTGTAATTTATTACAGGAAGAACAGATTATCAAAAATGCTAGAGTAAAATCTAACAACTGGAATGCATACAACTTGGTATGCAACAAATAGGTAACAAATGTGCCTATGTTATGCCAGGGATGGTCAGTGGTCAGAGTGTAGTGTAGCTGAAATTACTCTTAGCCATTTGCCTCAGTGTGCTGAATAAAATTATTATTTTTAAATCATGTCATAATATAAAATGTTTCATAAACATTTCCAAGAACTATCCCAGTTAAATTAAAATTAATTATTTCAAAAAATCAGAATAAACCAGCTTTGCTTTGTGTGTTTTCTGAAGGTTAGACTATAATTTTTCAGTAAATAGATGTGGAAGACAAATGGTAATACTAGTCAGAGACAATCGCAAACATGAATAATTTCCCATTTTCAAAGTCTATGGACTGCTCTCTACAATTTCGCAATTTAGATGATTTCCTGAATCTTTTAAGATCGAAAACTTACCTTAAAGATTTGACAAACTTTCAGTTGTCAAAGTGCAACTGAAAATGGAAATGCAAGTAAAACCACCACTCACATGTTAATGATGTCACTGGGGTACTGAAGCTTACCCCATGGGAAGTGTCATTACACAAGATTAAATGCATTTGTATTTCCACATAGAGAATGAGTACAGTTTGGGGGAAATGTTAAATTTTGTTTTTGACTGAGGCTCTTAGAAATGCCATTTCTTCTTTCAACTGCATTCTCACTTTGCATTTACATTTACTGATTAGTTCGCCCATTAGTGGCAGTATTAAACATTCCTGCTTTAGTGGCATTTCAGATTTAGGTTATATATTTTCAGGGCTTAAAAGGACATTTACATTTTCTCGGCAAGTATTTTCATTCCCTGGAATATTACATTTGTATGGGATAAATAGTTGTTTGAAGGAGATAGCTATTCCAGAAGAACACACAAAATTTGAATTTATATATATACATACACAATATATCTTATTACATATTATATATATATTCAGTATATTATATATATTATATATTATATTATATATATTCAGTATATATGATATATATTGAATATACTGAATATTATATATTATATATAATATTCAGTATATATGATATATATTGAATATACTGAATATTATATATAATATATATTATATTCAGTATATTCAATATATATTCAATATAATTATTATATAATTATATAATATAATATACAATATATTCAATATATATTATATATACTGAATATATATGATATATATGTTATATATACTCAATATAATATATATTATATATAGTATACAAAAATATACTGAATATATATTATATATTATATAATAAAAAGACACAAAATTTGAATATATATATATTCAAATTTTATGTCTTCTCTTCTGGAATAGCTATCTCCTTAAAACAACTATTTATCCCATATATATATGTATATATATATATATATGTCTTTATATAGGTAATGCTGCTTAAGACATATGATGACTTCAGACAACAATTCTCAAAATTTATACAGTGGCCCTTTCAAAAGGCCAATGGTTCCAATGAATCACCTGCTAACTTCTTAAATTTACTGGTCAGAATAAAAACAATATCCTCTGAAATCTCAAATACTAAGAATAATACTGGTCTTGGTGAAGCATCAATGTGAAGCATCAATGTAAAGCATCAATGAGTGACTGACACCTGTATGTTAAATATTAAAAGTAAATTATTCAGGTCAAAATCCTAAGTGAAGATTTCATTATCCAGAGATCCAGATTAGCTAGATAAATCTTGTGGATGGTCAGTCATGTATAAGGACAGTTCGGTAGAATTGTTTTTGGTTTGTTTGCTCTTTCAGATTATCATTGCACTGATCTGGCACACAAAATACTGGTCTAGGTTTGAAGACTGGTAATGATATCAGCTCTAACTTGGATCAAGCTGGTTTTAATTTAATTTACATTCCAGTCAGGCACCAAGCATGGCCACAGTTACACGGCAGTTAAGAATATAAATATAAGTGAGCATTATAGCTTCCCAGCATCTCCCTTGTTTGTTGGGGAGGTGAACCTAAACTTCAGAGGCCAACGCAGTCTATGAAGAGAAAACAACTCTCCAGGTCAAAAGAACGCTGAGCCACAGGCCCACACTGCAAGAGGAGATGCCAGCACTCAAGAGTCCGCTGAGGACTGTGGAAGATATACAGCAGAGACTCTCCATCGCTAGTATCAGAATTAACTAGCAAGGCTTGTTAAGGCACAGAGTACCATACACTCATACCCAGTTTCTGATTCATTAGACCTCAGGCAGGGTCCCAGAATATAATTTTTCATAAGTTCCCAAGTAGTGTTGCTGATACTGCTGGTGCAGGGACTACCTGTTGAAAACCACAGAGGAAGATATATTCATGTTTTGCTTTTTAACTTAGATATTAAGTCCATAACCTGAATATGGCTTACCAGAAACTGTCTAGTATTAAAGTATAATATGTACATTATGAAAAATGACATTAGGTTGAAATTGTTCCCACCAGAATTAAGCACTTATCTAGGTAATTCAGGTACAAGCCTTCTCCTCTCTCAATTATAGAAGCAGAGTCAAGTGGTTTAATAAGCAGGATTTAGAAATGTTATTGGCCATGACAGTTTTTTTGGACTATAAATAGCAGACTCTTACAGTTTTTATTTATGAATATTGATTTGCATCAGAAACTTGAGAAGGTCAACCAACTTGTCATTGAATCCATTTTTACAATGAATATAGATGAATGTACTTAAAGAGGCAGCAGTAATTGCAACATTGAAAAGTTTGCAGTTTAATGTTCTTTTTGTTAACCAAAACAGAGCCAGATTTCATCATCTACATTTATTATGGTGTTGATGAAGCCCTAATCCAATAAGGGAAGTGAGATAATTTAAACCTATTTTTGAAAATTTTAAAAGATATCTTGAAAGTATATTTCAGTGAACAAGAATTTAAAAGGCTCCAACACATTTCTACAAGATCTAAATGAGGCAGATTCAGATAGCATTTAAGAGTTCTCAAAAGTGTTTCTTAAATTCATTTTTAATTAAAATGTTAAGTAATTGTGCATAATATGCCCTTGAGTTTTTCTTGGTATAAATTAGGAATTCAGCAATTTCCAATTAAAATATCAACAACGGTCCAAATTATAGAGGTATTCCAAAGAATTTGCTAAGAAACAGCCAAACCCTTAGTTATCAAAATTAATTATTTCAAAAGGCAAACATTTAAGAAAATATGAGAAATTGGTGGTTTAAACAGATTCCTAATTTGATCTGTTTCTTGAAAAATTTCAAAAATCTTCAAATAATTTTGAACTGTTTGATTTTTCTTTCTTTCTTTTTTTTTAGATATAGAGTCTGGCTCTGTCACTCAAGCTGGGTGCAATGGTGTGATGTTGGCTCACTGCATCCTCTGCCTTCTGGGCTGGCTTAAGCCATCCTCCCACCTCAGCCTTCCAAGTAGCAGGGACTACAGGCATGCATCACCACACCCAGGTAATGTTTGTATTTTTTGTAGAGATGGGGTTTCACCATGTTGCCCTGGCTGGTCTTGAACTCCTTAAGTGAAGCAATCCACCTGCCTCTGCCTCCCAAAGTGCTGGGATTTACAGGTGTAAGCCATTGCTGTGCCCAGCCACTTTTGAACTCATGTAAGTTTCAAAGCCTGTTCCTCAAATTTTCCTACCCAAATCCAATGAAATTCCATAGAATGAACATATGTGTTTTCCTGAAATGTAAAAGAAAAAATACAGAAATAATCCCACTTACCTTGCCTGTGACAACCAGAAAATACATGAGAAATGAATTCTGTTTTGACTAAGACAATTTCTGTAATGGGAACTATAAGTAAAACAATCAGTGGTTTCCTATTTTTTCCCAGTTTGGTGAAGTGAGAGCTATTTGGTGTATGGAACAATGATGATTTATTTAATGTTTTATTTGTTTATGAAATAAATATTTAATGGATGTGTACTATATATCTAGCACTGTCTAAAGCTGGGGATAAAGTAGTTAGAGAGATAGTCATGATCCCTGCCTTCATGGAGCATATATTGTAGGGAGCACTGCAGCAAAAAACAAATACAAAACAAATAAATTGATAATGACAAATTATAATAAATGCTATGATGGAAATAATGCAGTGGTTGACATAGATAAAAATGAAGGTAGGCAGTAATTTAGAGAAATCGTTTAAAAAAATGTTGCCTTGGAAAGGTTACATTTAATGCAAAGAACATGAGACGCGGACAGGCAGAGGATGAATTAAAAATAGGTCATTAATCTGTACTGAACCTAGTTAATGTGGGGTCATTAACCTAAGGTTTCTCTCTGAAGCTCTAAATTAACTCCAGGTTAGCCCCTGGATTCCTCTGCTTTACTGGTATTTCATGTACAGCTAGCAGGATTAGGGGTTCAAGCTTTTACTAATACATACATTTTTCACCTAAGTCACCTTAGGTTTGAACAGTTTTTTAAAAATATATGCTGATAGAACAGGAGTCCTATTGTCTGCTGACTACTGCCCCAACATATCACAAGACAATGAAATCATAGGCATGCAGCTGATACTAGACCCTTCTGAGGTTCTGCTTCTATTTCTTTAACACAAACATAGCTCGCATTAATTATGTTGTTTCCTATCCTTTCCTACTAGAAGGCACTCTTTCTTTTCTCAGGGGAATAGAGGCTGTATTTATTTTTATAAATTATTTTTTAAAAGTTTGGCTGGGCACTGGGGCTCACATCTGTAACTGCAGCATTTAGGCAGGCTAAGGTAGTTAGATTACTTGAGGCTAGGAGTTTGAGACCAGCCTGGGCAATGTTGTGAGACCCCATCTCTGCTAAAAGTAAAAAATAAATAAAAAAATTAGCTGGGTGTGATGTGTACCTGTGGTCCTAGCTACTCCAGAGGCTGAGATAGAAAAATCATTTAAAATCAGGAGGTTGAGGCTGCATGAGCCATAATTGTGCCACTGCACTCCAGCCTGGGTGACAGAGCAAAACCTTGTCTTAAAAAAAAAAAAAAAAAAAAAGTAACATTGTTACATATACATTGCAAAAACAAAAGAACAAAAAAAACCCCAAAAAGGGTATAATTGTTAAAATCCCCCTTTCCACTCACTAGAGATAATTATTAATAATAAATTTGTATTCTTCTTTAAGATATATTTAAAATGATCCAATAGTCCATAGGTTTTTTTTGGATAAACATAGAAATTGAGTCTTCTCAAGTTATACAAAAAAGATACTTGCACATGCATGTTTATAGCAGCACAATTCACAATTGCAGAATTGTGGAACCAACCCAAATGTCTATCAATCAATGAGTGATAAAGAAACTCTAATATACATAAACGATGAATACTACTTAGCCATAAAAAGAAATGAATTAATGGCATTTACTGCACCCTGGATGAGATTGGAGATTATTATTTTAAGTGAAATTGCTCAGGAATGGAAAACCAAACATCGTATGTTCTCACTGATACGTGGGCGCTAAGCTATAAGGCTGCAAAGGCATAAGGATACAAATTGACTTTGCGGGAAAGGGTGTGAGGGGGCAAGGAATAAAAGACTACAAATGGGGTGCAGTGTATACTGCTCAGGTGATGGACGTACCAAAATCTCACAAATCACCACTGAAGAGCTTACTTATGTAACTAAATACCACTTGTAGCCCAATAACTTATGGAAACATTAAAATTAAATAATTAAAAAAAATTGAATCTTCTTAGCCTAAAGCTTGAAACTTACATTTGTTTTGTCTGAGTTCTTTACTCACTTAAGGACTCCCAGGCCTCTCAAAAAATATCAAAGAATGGAAACTCACCAGATCACTGCATCCAGACAATGAGAGCCAGACTCTTCATTTTGCTTCCTTAGCCCTACCTACTTCCTCTTTTTCCACACAATATTACATTTCTTCCCTGCTACATAAACCCTTAATTTTAGTTAATTAGGGAGATGGACTTGAGACAAATCTCTCATCTCCTTGACTGAAGGACCTGATTAAAGCCTTCTTCCCTGGCAGTACTCGTCTCAGTGATAGCTTCACTGTATGGCAAGCAGCAGGACCTAGACTAAACCCCTGGTGTTTTGGTAACAGATTATGTTTCCCTGACTGAGAATGCATTGCTGGTGGATCTGCTACCATGGGCCAGGAGTCTCAGAAGTCCTCATAAGCAGCTTCTGGCCCAATTTTTTCTGGAGGTGTGTTTCCTTCTCTCTGGCCCTGCCACCCACTGCCAGCCCCAACCATGTTCCTGATTGCCTTGGAAGAACAGTCTTTGAATTTGACATCTGCATCCAGATAGGTAAGTCCGTTGTGGGCCAAGAAAGCAGATTCTGATCCTTTCAATTTGGAAAATTTGTAAAGGAATTTCCATTTGCAGGTTGAAAAAGTCCAATTGACTGATAGCAGGAAGCATGTACTGTTTCAGTTTGGACACGTTTGGGGCTCATTTGCTGCTGCAGCAGTTGAATTGTGTTTTGGTTATTGTGTGTGTGTGTCATCGGAAATTAGTTTGGAATCTGGAGTTTGCTGTTGCATAGGAAAGTATGATGAAATTTCATGTATCCAGGTTTTTGTGCTGCTGCTCTAAGCAGAGTTGGGCCTGGTTAGTATGTGATGTTCTTCTGTGGTGCTGTTTGACCCCAGTGTTTTTTGGAGGTTGGGGGAGGTTTGGCTTTTAAAAATCAAACTGCCATGAAAACAGCTTTGTCCAACATTTTGGATCATAGCCTTCATTGGATTACCTACTGGGACAAACAGAGTGTAGTCATGTAAACTGGTGAGTTTCCATTGCTTTCTCATGGCTAGAGTTCTAAGGTAAAAGCTATTGGATCTGTGTTTATGTGTATGTATACATGTGTTGATGTATATACATTTATTATATTATATGTTTTGTCTGCCAAACTGGCTTATAAATAAAAGACCATTCATAAATTTAGAAAGTCTAAAGTATTTTTCAAGTTCACAAAACTTAAATATGAACATTTAATGAACAATCTGGCTTTAAAATTATTAATCAAATAAAAGTAGAAATGTCTTTGGAATTGCCAGTGTACATTTTTATCTGGGTTTTATATTTGTCTCTGCTAGATACGTTGAGGTGTCAGGGTTTGCCATGGAAGGTTTAAAGACTACAAACCCAACTAAAATAAAATGATACTGGTTTGTGTGCCTTCTTTAACAAACAAGACTAATTTAATGTGAGCTGATTTGTCTGTGTTATTGGCAAAAATACCTATGTATTTAACTTTAAGGTTCTTACTTGGGTGAGCACTTGCTGTTCACTGGGTATAAATTTTTCTAAAGTAATCTAGATAAGCTTAGAAATGAAAGAATTGAGTCCATGTAAATGGGATAAATGTTGTAGGTGAAAATTTTGTGTAATTTAAAATCTTAAAATTATTTTTGATGCTCATTGGATATCTGGGCCATTTCCAATTATGAAAAAGTTATATGGAGAAACATATTTCTAAAAATTGTGGAATAAGTCTCATCTATAAAATGCCAGCATCTGATAGGCAGCTCAGGAGTTCATGCTTCCTAGGTTTTCACTAAAATTTAAGGAAAAGGATTATAGTTAATATATAATTCTGAATATAAAATATGCCAAAGAAGATACATTCTTAGTGAGAAAAAGAAAAATTTTGTATGATTCAGAATTTATCTTAAGATAAATTCAAAATATGGACTTGAAAATGTTATTTATGAAACAAAGTAGAAAGAAGCCAGTAAATAGGAGAGAGAGAGATGAAAAAAGTTATGGACATAAAGATGTATTTTTTGGTAAGAAAAGTTATAAAGAAACAAGAATACTTTTGTGTGAAACAGGATCTTGTATGGTAAATATTTGCCCTAAAGTAAAATAACTACTTATTTAAAAAAAAAAAAATGGAGAATGAAAGTTTAGGACAGAACAGAAAGTCCAAACAATTCATAGATGGTCTGTGTAAGTCATTGTTGGTTTTTTGTTTTTCTCTGTGCCAATCTTCATTCACATACAGAGAAAATAGAAACTTGAAAAAGTTTAAATAGTAAAATAGTCTTTAAAACCTAATAAAAAATCAGAGAATTTGGCTAATTAACTTTGCTCATAGTTAAGGCTCTTAATCTTGATGAAGGTAAAATAAGAAATATAGTTAAAAAATGCATTGGCAGTTTAGCAGTTCTTTTTTAATATAGCTAAGCATGAAGCCAGGTTTAGCATGGAGCTAAATTTCATATAAATGCTTGCACTGCTTCACATTGTATTTGGTGTTCTGTGTAAATAATACTAGCACTAAAGAACTTATTAGTAATGTGCCTAAAGAGAATTTTTTGATTGCACAAAACATACAGTGGTATTGGTGGACTTAAAGAAATTAATTTGTACACCAGGAAGAAAATGTCCATCATGTGCTTTTTTTAAAGGCTCTGGATAACAGTGTACACCTGTAATTTAGAGAGCTATAAGAGCTTGAAGGTTCCTGGCAAAAAAACAAAAAAAATTAATTAATTAAAAATAAAAAAAATAAATGACTTATTTTTCTAAGTTCTGAGGCAAAATAATATATTACTTACCTTGTTACTTGGAAAAGTAGATGTGAGTAGAAATGCTTAAGTGGTGTTTATATCCAAAGTAATTTAATTAAATTACTAATTTGAGTTGGTCTCAGATCTTTTCTTATAATGAGAAAAAACTGTGATATGTGTACAAAATTTTAGTGTTCAGGAAGACTGGCTTTTTCCTTAAGGAAATTATATTGACTGGGATTTCTCTATACTACTTTAGTTGTGTTTACTGTTATTAGCATTAAGTGACGTTCACCTGGTTTAAGCATTAATAATAAACACTTTTAAAAATGAAAAAAGTAGAACTTTTTAATGGTTTTTTTTAACTCAAATCATTTATCACTGATGGGCCTTCATGTGAGTACTTGAAAACAAAATATGTACAAGTGTTGCACTGGATTGAAGATTTTAGTGGTGAAAGTTACCTAATAAGTTATCAGTGCTGTATTTGGACACCAGTCTCAGAAATATTTGATGATGCTCTTTTAAATAGCTGAAAAGAAATTATTGTGAAGTTGTTCTTACTTTGTCCTTGTTTTGTAGTATAGAATTTAAGTGAAAGAAGACTATTTATTTTCATACTGAGTTTCCAGAACTGAAATTTGCATTTGCCATTTTTTTTACTGATGGAGAGAAAAGTTAGTTGTCTTACTTTGATAAGTTTGGCACAGGACTTAGCACATTTGTGATGCTTTTGGTCACAGTTCTATCACTAGAAGGCTAGCAATTAGACATATGCAATGAGTAACCTAAGTACTTTAATACAGTGGATTGTAGTGTTGCAGGCAGTAACTACTAGATACCAAATCAGTGTTTTAATATGTGACATGTTAGAGAGAATGATAGGAATTTCTTTAGTATAAATATCCTATTAACTAATCCTTGTACTGTTAAGTTACAGAGCTTTGACTCCTAGTTCTGAAAAAGGCACTGACCCCCTGCTAAATCTTGCACTTTGACCCCTATGCAAAGCCTTGTCTTCAGACCTGGGAGAAGGTGACAAACAAAATGAACTGCTATTGTGAGACACAGGGTTGAAAATTAAAACTCTTCAACCTCCTCCTCAGAGACTATTGTGGAAGAGGAGGGTGTGTGAGATTTTAAGAACTGATTTTGAGAGATAAGATTAGTTGAGTTTTCCTATAAATTATATATGGATATCAAAAGCACTGATGAAAGGCCAGCATCTGAGTCCATGTGTTAGAATTACAGGGTTTTCTTGTAGCATTGATCTGCTCTTTAATGGAAAATTGCAAAAGGTTATAAAAGGTTTATGGAAATCTTAACTTATGGTCCAACTGATTAAAATTAGATTTGTTTATAAGGTTTTATTAAAACTAGCTTTAATATTAATAATATATTATACAAAGATAGAATGCAATTTGGTTTTCTGTTTGAACAAAATTTTCATGCAAGAGAGAATAAGAGATTTTGTTTACTTTTTGTGGAAAACTACAGAAGAAAACAAAGAGGGTGTGCGAGAGACAGATTTCATTGACCTCATGCTGTCTTTATTAATTCTTATTGTTTGGGAAACTGTGTCTCCTCTCTATTAATAAGTAAATGTTTTTTTGTTTCATCATTTTGGCTAAATCAATGCTATTTTATAGTAATTTGTGATTCTATTGTGTGATACCAAGTGTCTTAAACCTTTCATATTTGACAGACTTTCCAATAGCAAAATTTCAAGTTCTAAGTTCAGT
Source organism: Ateles fusciceps (assembly GCA_036589455.1). Classification (NCBI taxonomy): domain Eukaryota; kingdom Metazoa; phylum Chordata; class Mammalia; order Primates; family Atelidae; genus Ateles; species Ateles fusciceps. Next base: position 3,138,395 of record JAZHEH010000734.1, on the reverse strand, counting down.
CTTTTGACTTCAAGCTAACATGTTTTTGGATATTGGGTCTCCTAAAGTCCAAGAGAAACATATTAGGCTTATTTGATATGTTAGAATTATATAGGAAGCACTATCAAATGTGAGGTCGTATTTAACTTTCTTTGGGTTATGTTTATATAAATATGTTGTTAATATGCATTCCAGGATTGTATGATATTCCTGACATTCTGTTATGTCTGAATATATGTTGTCAGTAATGATTATTATTATTATTTAAATTGTTGTATGCCAACAGAAATAACCAAATTTCCTTGTCAGCTGAATCTTTAATTATGGCTGTCCTAATACTTTTGTCATCCACAATTGTTGTTTTGCATTGATTCTTCTCAAAAAGTGACTTACAATCAGCTACAGTCCAGGGCTTGCTTCTTTGGAGGAGTTTATGAAAAGCACTCTTGAATGCAGGTTTCTGGTAAATTTGGAGATTGTGCCACTGGATTATGGAGAAAACTACCAGTCTTTTAATTAAAAAGCTGATGTGTTTGTAGAGATTGCTAACCCAATATAAAGCAGAGCCAGAGTTGATTGCATTTACCAGACTAATAAAGGAATGAAATATTTTTTTTATCACTTTTTTTGGTTTGAAATGTTGCTGGATCTTTTTGTTTCTTAGAGTCTGGAGAATATTTTTCTTTAGACCTATTTATAACCTTTAAGTGCACTTGAAGTATATTGAGTAGACTATACTTTTGCAAACAGAATTTGAAGTTTATTTCTCTCTCTCTGCTTAATTTCTCCACAATTTTAAAACTACTTGTAATATTCTTAATTCATGGGAATGTGTTTGTTTGCATATGGCTAATAAGAATCTGTTTCTTTTATAATGGGACCTCTTTGGAAGCATTAGTTATTTCTTCAAAGCTTTGACTGAAATGGCCTTATAAGAGGTTCCAGCAGAGCCTAGGTGGTGTATGGGTCAATCAGGCCAACTATATGGGACTGATGCTTATTTTGCAGATAGGTTGGTTCTACTGTGATTTGTCCTTGATGGAAGTGGGAAACAGAAGGATTGTGTTTTCATAGAAAACTATGATATTAGATTAGCCTTTGATTCCTGAGTGACCATGTGGCCACTTTTGGTACGGAGCTGCCCACAAAGCCCCTCCTCAGCATGAAGCAGCCAGAAAGATTTAAAACCAGATTCTCCATGATTGAGGAATTGAAAAGAGGAAGGGAAAGCTGAAACAGACCTAGTAGTCCCATAGATGCTTCTTTTGGATGAACATAAAAATTGATCCTTCTGATCTTAAAACTTGAAATTTACGTTTGTTTCATCTGAGTTTCTTCCTCAGGAAAGGACACTCAGGCCTCTCAAAAAGTATCAAAGAACTGAAACTCGCCAGATCCCTGCATCCAGACAGTGAGATACTAGAACCCTCATTTTGTTTTCTTACCCTTCCCTGATTCATGTTTTCCAACACATGATTACATTTTTTTCTGCTATATAACCCCCTCCCTAATATTAGTCAGTAAAATGAGTTTGAGACTCACATCTCCTTGGCTGCAGCACTCCATTAAAGCCTTCTTCCCTGGAAATACTTGTCTCAGTGATTGACTTTCTGTGTGGTGAGTAGCAGGACCTAGACTGAACCCCTGGTGTTTCAGTTACAATATTATGTTAGTGTGTTCACATATACACTGAGGATATATACTCAACTATACATGTATATTTTATCCAGTGTTGCCATAGTTATTAACAACTCCCTCAATCTCGATGACTTAAAATAAAAGTTCCACCTTCTTGTACACTACATCTCATAGACTGGTTGTCAGGAGAGATATATTCTTAATAGAGATTGGTTGTCAGGAGAGATACATTCTTAATAGTCACTCAGAATCCATGCTAGTGGAGAAGCTGTATCTGGAAACTTGGCAGTCACATGCCAGAACTCTTAATGTCCCAAAGGGGCAAGTAAATGTTTTGGCCTAGAAGCAACCTACGTAACTCACTCACAACTTATTGTACAGAACTTGTCACCTGTTTCCATCCAACTACAGGAGGCCAAAGAACTATAATCCTGCTATGAGTTCAGAAGATAGGAATAAATATTTATAGAGAATATGGTGTACCTGAGCGAGTTTAAACAGAAGCGCCACGCTCTGAGTTTGTTGAGAGTCCACTTTTAATGGCCGGCGTCCGAGAGTCAGCTAGAGCTCAAACCTCTTGGCCAAGAACAAAGGGTGGTCAACATTTTTATATCAGTTTAGGGTCAAGGGGTGGTAAGCAGATTATTACAGAAGCAGAAGGAGCAGGTTAGGGGAAGTGTGTGTGGGAATTGCCTAACAACAAAATTCTATTTAAAGTGGTTTTTACCTCAGGATGTGGGGTAGGCAGTTACACAGTTGCAGGTATAGGATGTACAGGGCCAGTAGGCCCTGTTTCTCAGAAAATTGGTTACAAAGATGCCAGGTGTCTCAGACCACAGCTCTCAGAACAGAATGCCCTACATAGCTCCGGGTGGGCAAAATGGAGGTAGCAGGATTGTTCAAAATGTATTCATTACAGCCAAGCCTAGGGTATTTCAAATAGTCCTAGTGGTGACCACAAGTTTCCTTCATTTACTTTTATCATTCAAGTATATGCAGGAACATTCATTCCTCACTTCTTAGATATGTTTATTTTTATTATTTTATTTTTTTGAGAACCTATTAAATCACAATTAGAAAAATACAACCTTACAGGTAATAACTTTTATTGTTCTCGTTACACTTATCAAGGAAGACATTTCTAAAAAATTTGTGTAATTCTGAATGTTTAGAGACTGACTCAAGCAAAACAAAAATCCATTTTGTTGTTAAACGGAAGGGAGCCACTCCAAAATCAAGGACAGAGAGTTCATGTGAATTAACATTGACACAGGATATAGATTTAAGAATATATTGACATCGTTTGTGGTTCTAGGATCTGGGGATACAGAGGCAAATAAATAATACGTCTTCTCATCTTTCCTCGTTTTCACAAAGATATTTGACCTCCGAAATACTTAGTTGTATTAGATTTCTCTGCAGCCAAAAATTTCCAATAACCCAGTAGCTTATAATGATACATTTAATTTCTTACAAATGTTATAAAGCTGTAGGAAGACTTCAATTCTGTTGGGATCTTCTAGGCTCTGTGTGTCTTTTAATTTCAGAACCCAAGCTGTAGAAATAGCCAGCAATTTTCTAGAACATGCAGTTCTTAGGATGGATATGTCAGAGCAAGAGGATCAGCACCAAGTCACACAACTACCTTCCAAGCTTCTGCCCAAATGCAGCAAAAATCACAGCTCACATTCCATTGGCTATAGAGCAAGTTACATGATCAAGCCCCAAATCACTGGAATGTGGCAAGGAACTGTATTCTACCTATAAGGAAGCATGGAAAGAATGAAGAAGCAGCAACTAATTATAAACAGACATAATATAAATATAATAATTATAAACAGGTAATAAATTCAGCAACACTAGTAAATGTTGGCCTCACAGCCTCTGCTTTTTGCTGTATTTGATATCATCACTTCAGCATTCTCATACACGCATATAACCATATAAGAATTCATTTTCACAGTGCTTATCATTGCTTTTTGTAATGGAGATTAGCACCATGTCAAGAATTCAGGACATAGAGAGACCAATTTTAGTTGAAGTTACAGACCATATATTCATTCACATATTTATTTAATCACTTACTTATTCACTGATTCAACAAATTTGTTGAATACATACTGTGTGCCAGACACTGATCTAGGTACTACAAATTCAGAAGTGAATAAATCAGACATGCTTATGCAGAGTATATACTTGTTGGGAAGGAGACAAAATTTAAAACATGAATAATTAAAAATATGCCAGACAAGAATATATGTCATATAGATGAATATAAATGAATAAAGATTTTGAGAGATTTTGGTTACGTCTGTTTTAGATTAGGAGACCAAGGACACTTGAATGGAGTGACAATTGAATGAAAAGTGAGAGCAAGACTTGTGACTATCTGGGAGGAGACCGAGATAGGCAGAGGGAAGACCAAGTGCAAAAGGCTGGAGGCATGATCATGCTTTTATTATGTGTACAAAAAACTGCCAAATATGTCTAGAATAGTGTAAGAAGAGAGAAGGTAGAATCTAGGTCAGGAAGTAGTAGAATTGTAAGGTCAATGGAGCTTTCAAGCAACAGTGAGAAGGTGGAGTTTTATTTTGAATAGTAAGGAACCTCATTAGAAGATTAGAGCAGAGCATGTTACTCTACTAATTCAGGTATTATCAGAAACTTTTCTCTTACTTTAAAACATTTTTATCTATGTATCCATTTATTATTTTTAATTGACACGTAGTTTGGAACATTGGCACATTTAATTTGATACATATATACATTGTGTGATGATCAATTCAGGGTATTTAGCATTTTCATCACCAAATGTCTTTCTTCTAGCTATTTTGAATATATAAGAAAGTCAAGCAACTCCAGAGGAATACAAAACACAACAAATAATCTGATTTAAAAAATGAATAAAACACTTGAATAAACATCTCTCAAAAAAAGATATACAAATGGCCAACAAGTATATGAAAAAATGTTCAATATCGCTAATCGTCAGGGAACTACAAATCAAAATCACGATATATCACCTCATGCCAGATAGAATGGCTATTAGCAAAAAGACAAAAGTTAACAAATGCTGGTGAGTATGTGAAGAAAGGAGAACTTATGCACTGTTGGGAGGAATGCGTTAGTTCGAACATTTTTTAGCTTGAAATGATATGTTCCATTTCCAAGAACTTGTTTTATGCTTTTCTTAAATGTCTTGATATACTTTTGTGTGCTTATTCTAAGTGTGGTGGTGGTGTTATCATTCTTCTCCAGAGCGCTAATACCCTTAAGGATATTGGGGCTTGTTTTGCTTGTCCATTTCTTTTTTTGTGTTGGTAGGATCCCATGGAGCTTGTGGTAATTTTACTTTGTGTACCAGTTTTCTGCACTTTAAGTGATGACAACCTACTAGTGGTGTATGTCACTGTACTCTGTACCTGGGGGCTGATGCTATAACCATTGTCAAGTTATCAGTCACCTCTAGATGCCCAGAAGGAAGCTTCCCTGCTCCTTGTGCTCCTCTTAGACGTTCAGTTGAATGGACAGGTTTCAAGTCACTTCTTCAGCAATTACTGAGTGCTTGGCCAACTCTAAGAACAGACTTGCTCTTGACATCTGTTTTCTGTCTTAGTCCTCTCTGATGTTGTTCTCTAAACTCACTTCTGATCCAGAGGAACTGTCTTCATCAGGAGGAATGCATAGTTGGGACACACTTATAATCTGCTTATCTGCTCTTCCCACTAGCTGCTTACTCAGCAAAGGTGGACAGATGAGAACTTAGAGGCTAACCAAGTTGAGATTCTTACCAAGTTGAGATTCACTGAAGCCACCATTTTCTAAAAATCTCTTGACTCCAGAAAAAAATATTGCATATCTGTGGGACTTTCCTAAATACTAGATAAAACTAATATTCTCAATCATTGAAGTACAACAAAAATGCATTTCCAAATGCCATTTTCATTTTATATGTTTATTTTGTAACCGTGTAGAAGAAACATAATAATTAGGATATAAAATATCTGTTATAAAAGGGCCATTTGCTTCTAGTTTGAGTACTGAAAATATGCTGTTTAATTCCTTGGTAATAATCAGTTTCATGCTGAGTTTGCAAATATCCATGTAATGTGCTCCTTCCTAGTAAGTCATTGATATACCTACAGAGGGGATTTTTTTTCTTGTAATACTGGAGAGTTATGCCATGTGACTTACTCAAAGTAGGCTTAAAGGCATGTAAAACATTTGTAATGCTCAGACATAAGGTGTTAATGTGTGGACTTGCCATAGCTGAAAGTTGATGAGTCCACTCAGTGAACTCAATTACAAAATAGAAACAATTGTGAAAACAATGGGAAGCAGAATTCTTCTTGAGCTGTAGAAATACTTAAGTGAAGATACGACAGAGGAAAACTTTGAAGAGAGAAAAATGAGTAGCACAGTCTGTGACAGATGAAAAAGCATGGACTTTTGGTAAATTGAATTTCACTATAAAAAATTAGAAAAAAAATTAGAAAATTATGAAGAAGGTAACAAACATATCCACTGTAAACTGGGAAAGTATTACTATCAGCAGTTCAGATGGTTTCTTTCCAGGCTTTTTTTCTACACACAAAACACACACACACACACATTCAAATACTTATTTGTTCTCTCTCTATATGTTTACTCACTTAGTACTTTGTGTACTTTTTTAAAGAATGAGCTTGCCATTTCAAGTTGTATCCTTATTACTCTTTCATTAATATCAATACTTAATCTATAGTAAATGATTAAAACAGATGGAGGCATAATCCTCACTGTTGAGAAATATGGAGCATGTTGGTCCTATACTCAGAATTGTCCCTTACGTGACCAAACTGGGAAACCTCATCGGCAAAGTCACATGGTTAGAGTCAACTAATAGAGTGTCTTTGTTTCTTGTTGATATGGTCATTATACAAATGACTTTTTCTGAGTATCTAAATGGTGAGTCTGTCTATGTAAATCACTGACTATATAAGGTTAATATTTATGAGTATTTCAGAAAAACAAATTTTCTGAATCATGGAAACATTTGTTTTTGCGCTAAAATGGAGTTCATAAAGTAAGTAATTTCTGTGGACTGGTGAATTAAGATTGATAAATTGATAACTTTTTTAAAAAAGGACCATGGTTCAAATTTTCTTAATATATACTTGCTTTTTCTAATACCATTTTTACATAAATTTTAATTCACATTTAAAATTAAGGGATTGAATAATTTATTCTATTTCATTACATGAAAAAGTAAGGTATTAATTAATTATATGTTTTGAATATTTACCCTAAAATGTGAAATTAGTCTATGTAGTTGTTATGCTAAAATTTCAAACTCTATTTTCTTCCATTTCAGTGTGTTTCTGTCTTAATCTCTAAGGAAACTTGTTAGACAAAGTGCAGATTTTATTATAAAAATTGCTCCACACTAACTAAGGATATACTTGTCAACATTTTAGCTAATACTTACTCGGTATAACATTTATTTCACAATAAACATGTTTTATTACACAAATATGTACAGTTCTAATTAAATTTTACTTAATCCTATTTTTTTGTTGTTGACAAAAATGAATATATTCCAGTGGTGAACTGATATAAATGTAAGACTGTGACTTTAAATTTATTTTGTTAATGTTGTGACATTGATATAATGAGGGTTTTTTTTTGGAAGATCTGGAAGACATGCTTTTAGAGAGAGAGTTTTTAAAAGTAATTATTCAGTTTACTTAACTGCTTTGTGCTAAAGCTTAATTTTAGAAAAAAATAACTCATGACTCTTAAAAATATAAAATGACTACAGCATAGATTTTATTTAACTCACGAGTTAATGAGAAAACAAGATGTTAAACTAGTTCAAAGAACAATTTGAATAACTGCAGTGTGCGTATGTTTGTGTGTGTATGTGTGTGTGTGTGTGCAAGATTATATAAATGAATTTGTAAACAGATTCAAAGCTGGTTAATATCATATAGGATGTTAAATGTTGTGTTTGTTATCTATTCTACAAGGCATGAATCAATTGGATTTCCACCAGACAAAATTCATTTGCATTGTTATGGGTAAGAATAATTTACATTTTTGCCAGATTTTATCAGGTTAGTTTCTGCCACTAGAGATATATAAAATTGAGTAATCAATAGAAGGTCAAATCAAGATGTTCAGCTTATGGAATTGAACAATCCCTAGGGGGTCCACTAAACAATGTGGATCATGATCCTGAAGGATACCCATTAATTTGTCTTGCCCTTTTCCAAGTTTGGGATAATTTTACCCATTTGTGATTTAACTCTGCTTGAAGGAATGAATTTTAATAAACTGCTTTTCCAGATTTTCTTCTTAAGGTAGAATAACACCAATAAAAAAGAAAAGAAGAGGACTTTTTTTTTAAAATGACAAGTCTGAATATAAACCTCAGGCCAACAGATCTTATTTATGGTAGGAATTATTGATTATTTTATTTATTTTTAAAAGTTTATATTTTGAGACAGGGTCTTTGTCACCCAGGCTGGAGTGCACTGGTGCAATCTCGGCTTACTGCAAACTCTGCTTCCTGGGCTCTCTGGGCTCCAACAATCTTCCCACCTTAGCCCCCTGAGTAGCTGGGACCACAGGCTTGCACTAGCTTGCCCGGTTTGTGTGTGTGTATTTTGTAGAGACAGGGTTTTACCATGTTGCCCAGGCTAGTCTTGAACTCCTCTGCTTAAGTGATCTGCCCACCATGGCCTCCCAAAGTGCTGGGATTATAGGCATGAGCCACTTATACCCTGCCAAATGTTTCCATTATTTTAAGTATGATATGACTCCATACAAAAGCAACACAATACCTAATAGTCTTTTGGCATTCTCATCCAGCTCATATTTCTGAGATTTGAAAGGTTTTGTATTCTGGATTTCTAACCTGGTTGCCTTGGGTTTGTTGAGCAAACACATAGAAACTATAGTTAGTTAAATGTATAGGCATACATTGTGTATGAGGGAGGAGATTAGCTATGTTCAGGGCAGAAAATGACGCACAGGTGTTGATTAGTATCCCTCAACTGTGTTACTGTGAATAATTTTGAACTTTTAATAGATTTCATAACTAAAATACCAAAACTAATTTATCTTCATATCTCTAATCACTAGATTAACAAATTTTGCTACAATTTGCAAACCTTTGTATTAGTTTGTTCTTGCATTGCTATAAAGAAATATGTGAGGCCAGGTGTGGTGGCTCACACCTGTAATTCCAGCACTTTAGGATGCTGAGGCGGGCAGATCATCTGAGGTCAGGAGTTTGAGACCTGCGTGGCCAACATGGTGAAACCCCATGTCTACTAAAAATACAAAAATTAGCTGGGCATGGTGGTAGGCACCTGTAATCCCAGCTACTTGGGGGGCTGAGACAGGAAAATTGCTTAAACCCAGGAGGCAGAGGTTGCAGTGAACCGAGACTATGCCATTGCACTCCAGGCTGCGCAACAAGAGTCAAACTCTTATCTCAACAATAAATAAATAAATAAGAAATACATGAGACTGGGTAATGTATGAAGAAGAGAGGTTTAATTGGCTCACAGTTCTGCACACTGTAGAAGCATAGTGACCTCTGTTCAGCTTCTGGTGGGGCTTCAGGAAACTTACAATCATGGCAGTAGGCGAAGGGGAAGCAGGCACCTCTTGTATGGCATGAGCTGGAGGAATGGTGGGGAAGGGATACACACTTTTAAACAACCAGATCTCAGGATAATTCATTCATTCACTATCACTAGAATAGCACCCAGGGGGTAGTGCTAAAACATTCATGAGATAGCACCCCCATGATCCAATCACCCAGGCCCCATCTCCAACATTGGGGATTATAATTGAACAGGAGATTTGGATAGGGATACCGATCCAGCCATATCAACACTTCCCAAGTGATGAGAAATTGACATTTCAAAGAAAATAGAATTTATTATGCTACAACATTTACTTCTTTGCTCCTTATTACTAAACATGCCTAAGTTCCGTAGGTCATTTTATCTTCCTGTTTCATCTGAGATAAGCATTTTTTTTTTTACCTTTTCTAAGATTAAGGCTCTATTACAAATTATTTAGAACTTTGTGCATTAGTTTTTGTCTTTCTCTCCAGTCACTTTGTATAAAAGCACTTTGTTTAAAAACACACTTAGGTATTCCTATTTACCCCTCCTTCTATGAAAAAAATAATAAACAATAAAGCTGCACTCACACTTAACACCTTTAGCTAAACTAAATTTAGCTACTCTCTTCCATCCTTCTGGAAATTTTATACTTAGTAGTATTGTTTCCACATCATCACTTCAACTCTTCAGTCCATGGACACTTGGTTTGTATTCCTGTTACGCAGACAATCTTCTTTCAAAGTCTAATGGCTTATTTTTCAATTGCTAAATCCAGTGGCCTGTTTCAGTTTTTCCTTTGACCTTTTTTCTGTGTTTTACAGTTTTGTCACAATCCCTCTGCTTTTCTTCCTTAGAGGAATCTTTTGAGGCTTTCAGAAAATCATTCTACCTCACTACCTGTCCACTCCTCACCTCCATGCCCCTAGCTTTCCTCTGAAGTTTTGACTTCTCCCTCATTCTCCTTTATTCCTTATTTTTCCTTGATTCTTTATTTTTCCTTCTTGCTCTCCATGAGTGATACTATTTACTCCCTAAATTTCAAGTGCCATCTTGAGTTGTTTATTCCAACAGCGTCTCCTGCACCTGACTCCTCTTCTTTGTTACTAAAACCAAGTGAATTTGTAATTCAAACTTAAAATGTAAAAAATTGAATTCACTGCCTTTAGGTTTTTTCTTTTTCTTTTCTATCTTGTTGAGTGGCATTATCACTGAAAATATATGCAAGAAAGGTTAGCATCATCCTTAACTTCTGCCTTGCCCCTCGTTTCTCTATTTCTATTTTTTCTATTTTTCTATAATACAATCTATTATAAACCTTATTGATTAGCTTCCTTAATGTTACCACTGCTCTAACTAAATCTTGTGTTCAAATTGCTATCTGCTGTTTTAACTACTGAAAATGTAAAAAACGATAGCAGCAAACCCTGCTTCACCTATACTAGCCACATTATTCTTTGCATTCTGTGCTCTGTAGCACTGAACATTTCATGATTCTCAAACTGCCCATGAGTTTCAAAACTCCAGTTCTTTACCCAATCTGTATGCTTTTTAGAGATTGTCATCTCATATCTTCTCAGTATAGCAAGCTCCTACTTATTCATCAAGGCTTAGTAAAAACATCATCTTCTCTATGGACATTTTCTTGGCTCCCCCCTGGTAGAATCAAGTGCTGTTCTCTGTGAATGGGGTTTTGTTACACAATAGTGTGATCTATTTGTCTGCCTGCTTTCCCCATGATTTGAGAGTAAGGAATGTGGCTTATGTATCCTTGTATTTCAGTTCTTATTCAGCCTTTTGACTGAATGGGAACATTATGGTGGAAAGAAAGATTTGTCATTGTTTAAGGATCATGTCATGAAATTCTTCATGTAAATTTCATCTCTTACCATTAGCATTGCTTTGTGAAATCTTTTCAAATGAATATGTGTGTGTGTGTGTATAAGAAATGATAGTCAAAACTGACTTCTCCCTGAGGGTTCATTCTCCTTCATAAATTACAAAATTTTCTGTAAGATCTTAGATTTTTGTAAACACGAGGCATTTCAATGCTTTTGGCCACACCGCCTTTGTGGTCATGTATAAAATTCCTCTTTCACCTGATCCTTGTGCTTTGCTTCAGGTTCGCTACATATTCAGAATTTTGAAAGCAACAACACTCATGGCGCAGTAGTTCTGTGTTCTTATTTTGACTCAGCAAATGTTTTCATTAATATTTCTATTGGCAAAATATGATATTCCTAAAAAATGATTTTAATTTATCATAACTTCTGACAAAAATACTTGGCTAAAAAATATTCATTGCATCTTTATGAATATCACCCATATAATGTACCGACTATAATTTAAATGTTTTCTCTATGTCCAATACTCCTACATGGTCAATAGACTATGGTGGGCCATTTGGCAAAACTGACTTTTCAAGAGGAAACAAGCATACTTTGATAAAAATAATCCTGTAACTCGAGGTCAGTGAGTAATTAATTAATGAACTATGTGCAAGTTTATTATATCTCTTTTATCTTATAGCTACCTGTCAGTATCAAATTTTTTGTGAATTACAATCCTTCATGCACAAAAATGTTCCATGTGACAACTTCAAAGACAACCTGAGAAACCAAGAGAATATTAAATAATGCTTATGAACAGTGAGGCATGAATGATCAAATGAAGGTCTTTCCAGTTAGCTATTGATTATTCTATCATGGCAGGTAACTTCAAACACCACACACAATCTTTTGAATGTTACTTTCATCTCCTAATATTTCTCTCTATCACTAGAAGAAATTACTTTTCTTGACTTTCCATAACAGGCAAATCTGTTTTGTATTATTTATTGATCTTATAATATTCTTGGAGGGATAAATGAGACTCATCAAGTTAAAATACGTTATAATTGTAGGAGCCTTAAAGATAACCCTTACATTCTTATATACTTAATGCAGAAGAAAACTGTTAGTTCTCATAAAAAGGACTTCTAGAACACCATCCAGTACTTAAACATTTAAGTTGAAAGTAAACTTTTATTTTAGAGTTTTTAACAATATATGTCAAAGTGCCATGTGGCAACTATCCCTTAACATCCAGAAAACTAGTAAAGTGCAGGTTGGTTACGTCTTAGCTTACTAGTCCTTATGGTTATCTCCTTTTCTAAAATGACAAAAGAACTCGAAGAATTAGCTTTGGAACAAAAAGAAAATATGCTCTGCTCAATAAACACCATTCAGATATGATAACAGTCTTCAAGGTAGGCAGCAGTCATGAAAGCAATAAACAATTTAGTTGGTCTTGTGTAAGCTACTCTCTTACTAATCATGTTTGAAAGTCACTCAATTGATTGTAGCTATGCATATATTTTGAATAAAGCCAATTTGAAATTATTTAATTTGAGAATGAATATTTCTAAATAAGCCAAAAATAATATAATTGTGCTATATTAACTGCTATTAAAAATAAACCATAGTATGTAATTCACATACAAAATTGAAAGCTCTTTGGTGTTCACTTTCCACCTGGGGAATCTGATTATATCTTGTGGATGTTTTCATTCTTCCAAACGATGGTCAATTAATATTTCATGCAATCTTTCAGAATTGTTAATACCTTGTCCCCACTACGGTTACGTTGTTGGGTTCACAGATGTACACTTGTTTGTTCTCACATTCAAAGATGTCAGAAGCTTTTGAAAGAAGAGCTGGGCTTCAAAGAAAAAGAGCTGTGTGCTTAGGTTGACAGTAAAGAGGAAAGACTTTATGATGCTGACCTTAGACAAGAGAGCCTATACACATGTATAAGTGAATTGTTATTGTATTGCTTCAGAGAGGTTATGATTTATGATATATTTACTTATATAAAACAACAAATCAGAATATAGAACCAGTCTTCCTGTATTTTTTTATTCATTGCAACAATGCATTGATTTTTTTCACTGCATTTACATAACATATTGAGGGTTAGAACTATAATAATCAACTTTTTTTTTATAGAATCTTCTGTGTCATGAGATTTACCAACATTGTAAAAATATTAATAAAAATTGCCCATTCTCACATTTATGCAGCATTCTTCTGAAAGCTTCATGATTCACCATTTCACTCATTTCCATGGCAACCATGTAAGTCAGGTTTTTCAAAACTAAGTATTACAAAGGAAAATAGAAAATCCAGATGAAGCTTTGGATTCTTGCTCACCTAGGTAAATCAGTGTGTCTGACATGTGCTCCAAAGGTCAATACCTTAATGAGATTCTTTTGGAAGCTGATATTTGATATTATGTTCTCAACTTCTTAAAGGATATTAATGTATCTACCTTTCAAACAACAGTTTCCTTACCCTTTCCCAGTCCCTCCCCATCACCAATTCTTCTTCCATTCATGGGAAATCTTTGTAAAGGTATGTGAATTCCACGTATTCTTAAAACGTCTTAAACAGATAAATGAAATTGGAAACCAATGAACGATTAATGTATTTTCATTGATTCTACAGAGATTTGTTGAATTCCTACTATGTTTTATAAATTAGTTGGGGCACTGAAGATGCCGCAGTAAACAAAACAGGCCTTCTGATTTCATAGCTGTTATATTCCAGTGGGGAGAAAAAAAACAATATTAAAAAGTAACAGTCATAAGACTTGTGAAGAACCTGATACCAGGTGATTTGGTTTGAAGAGAAAACACGAATATTTAATATTAAGAAAAAAAGTGGCATTTCAGAGAGATTGAGTATAAACTGCAAGTAAAATTTTTCCTGTTTTGTGAATCCCTGACACCTCTAAGAAACACGTGTAAGACACAATAAACCAGGAAGTCACCAGCAATAAAGAATACTGCATGAAGCAATATGATCCTGTAGAAGCAGACTGTTTCCATTTGTAATCATGAAGCCCTGCTCTCCACTGGCCGATCAATGAGACAATGTGGTCCCCATCTACTTCTCTAAACCTAAGTTTTTTCTCTCTCCTTTTAATTTTTTTTTTTTTTTTGATTTTAGCCATATTGCATGCTTACAGTTCAGGGTCCCTGCTCCTGCCCTATAGTTTATCTTGCCTCTGGAACTTGTGCATGCTCTGGTGTATTACTGGAATGCTTTGCCTATTATGCCATACTCCTTCAGAAATCAGTTTAGGTAATTCCTGGCATTCCTCTCTAACCTGTCGTCTTTGCAAGGTATCTCTTCTTACAGGATTCATTGACACCCTATATAGAGGTTTCATCTTATATATTCTCATTATTTTTATTAAAACTTAATTGTCTGTACTCTTGTGATAGAATATCTAAAGGACTGTTTATTGTATATCCATCACTAATAATGTATTTGTTATTTGATGAAATACATAGACATGAGAAAGGAAAAGTGAGACAAATCTTTTGTGTAACAACTTTATTAAAATACAATTCACATACCATACAATTAAGTAATTTAAAGTATAAAATTCAGTGATTATTAGAATAGTCACAGTTGTTCAACCATCACCATAATAAGTTTTAAAACATCTTTACCCTTTCCCTCCTTCCCCAATTCTTCCATCCCTCTTGCCATCTAAGCAACTACTAGTATATGTTTTGTGTCCATAAATTTGCCTATTCTAGACATTTAATATAAAGTGAAGCATATATTATGTGGTATTGTGTAATAGGCTTCTCACACTTGGCATGTATGTATCAGGTTTTGGTTTTTTTTTTTTTTTGAGACAGAGTTTCGCTCTTGTTGCCCAGGCTGGAGTGCAATGGTACAATCTCGGCTCACTGCAACCTCCGTCTTCTTGGTTCAAGTGATTCTCCTTAGCCAACTGAGTTTGTAATTAGTTTTTATTGCTGAAAAAAACATTCCAATGTATGATAATGTATCCGTATTTTGTTTATTCATTTATCAGTTGATGGACATTGAGTTGTTTCTACCTTTTGACTATTATGAATAAAGCTTCTGTGAATATTTGTGGGCAAGTTTTTGTGGATATGTTTTCATTTCTAATGAATATATATCTAGTAATGCAATTGCTAGATCATATATTAGCTCTGTGTTTAATCATTTGAGGAATAGCCACACCATTTTCTGAAGTGGCTCCACTATTTTACATTTCTACCAGCAGCATATGAATTCTGATTCTCTATATCCTCTCAAACAGTGATTATCTTTTTGGTATAACCACCACAGTGAGTGTGAGGTGGTGTCTCAATTGTAATGTTGATTTGTATTTCCCTAATCACTAATGGTACCGAACATGTTTCCCATGTACTTATTGGTTATTTGTATATCTTCTTTGAAAAGATAGCTATTCAAATTTTTTGTCCATTTTAAAAGTGGGTTACATGATTTATTACTGACTTTAAGAGTTTTTTAGATAGTCCAGATACAAGTCCCATATCAGACGTATAATTTGCAAATATTCTCTCCCATTTTCTGGGTTATTTTTTCATTTTCTTGATAATGTTTTTTGAAGCACAAATGTCTTTAATATTGAGGAGGTCAAATTTATCAATATATTTATCGTTGCTTGTGTTTTTGGTGTCTTGTCTAAGAAAACACTGCCAAACCTAAGGATGTTAAGATTTGTGCCTATGTCCTTTTGCCAAGAGTGTTATAGTGTTACTTCTCACTTATAGGTTATTAATCCACTTTCAGTTAATTCTGGTATATGGTGTGATATAGGGGTACAACTTTTTCCTTCTGTGAATCGATATCCAGTTCTCCCAGCATCATTTGTTGAGAAGATTTCTTTTCCCCCCCAATTAAATTGTCTCAGAACCTTTATTGAGAATCAATTGATAATGAATGTGAGAGTTTATTTCTGGATACTCACTTCTATTCCTTTGATCTGTTCTATCTTTATACAAATAGTATGCTGTTTTGATTACTGTAGGTTTGCCTTAAGTTTTACAATTGACGAGTGTCACACCTCAAAATTTGTTCTTCCTTTTCAAGAATGTTTTTACTATTGCCAGGTTACTTGAGTTTCCATATGAATTTTAAAAGCAAATTGTCAATTTTTACAGAGAAACCAGCTGGGATTCTATGGGAATTGCATTGAATCTATTGGTCAATCGTGGGGATTATTTCTGTTAGGAATTTATTTTCTTGCAATTCTGAAGCCTAGAAGTCCATGATCAGGGGTATCAGCATGGTCGGTGTCTTCTGGAGCTCTCTCCTTGGCTCATACACGGCCAACATCTACCTGTGTCTTTACATCATTTTTCCCATATATGTATCTGTGTGCAAATTTCCTGTTCTTATAAGGACATCAGTCATTTTAGATAAGGTCCATCCTAATGATTTTATTTTAACTTAATTACCTCTTTAAAGACCCTGTATCAAAATATAGTCACATTCTCAGGTCCTGAGGATTAATTAGGATGTCAACATATAAATGTTGGAAGCAGGGTACAACTTATTCCATAATAATAGCCAAGTAAACAATATTAGATCTTCCAATCTATCACCATAGAATGGTTTTCTGTTTATTTGGAACTTCTTAATTTCTCTCAAAAATATTTTGCCATTTCCAGAGTATAAATTTTGCTTTCCTTTTGTAAAATTTATTTCTAAGCCCTTTATTATTTTTGATGCTATTTTAAAATAAAATAATTTTCTTAATTTTATTTTTGGAATTTTATTGCAAGCATATAGAAACACACTGAATTTTATATATTTATTTTGCAAACTTTCTGAACTTTTTTATTAGTTGTAATAGTTTTTTAGACAAATTCTTTTAATTTTCTGTATAAAAGATTATGCTATCTAGGAAGAGAGATAGTGTTACTTCCTTGTGGCCACCTTAAATACCTTTATTTTTCTGACTCAATTGCCCTCTCTAGAAGTCTTAAAAGAATATTAAGTGGAAATGGCAAGAAAATACATTCTTGTTTTGTTAAAAGACTTAGAGGAAAGTAATTTAATTTTTCACCATTAAGTATAATGGTAGTTATGGGTTTTTATAGATACCCTTTATCAGTTTGAAGAAGTTCCTTTCTATTCTGTTTGTTGAATATTTCTATCATGAATGTTTTAGATATGGTCAAATACTCTTTCTGACTCTATTGAGTTGATCATGTGGGTTTTATATTTATTCTGTTGACATGGTGTGTTGTATTAACTTATTTTTGAATGTTCAACCAACTTTGCATTCCTGGAATAAACACCACTTTGTCATGGTATATGATCCTTTATTTTTGAAAAACAGTTATGCTGGATATAGAATTCTTGGATGACAGGTTTTTGTCCTCCCACCTTCCAAGCATTGGTTGAGTATTATTTGTCAACTGTCTTCTGCCCTCCATTGTTTCTGAAGAGATGTCTGCTGCTAATTTTATTGGGGTTTTCTTGTAGGTGATGAATTATTTATTGATTAATTTATTTTTTGCCACTTTTTAGAAGATATTTTTCCTGGACTTTGACTTTCAGAGTTTTCATTATGGTGTGTCTATGTGTGTATTTCTTTGTTTTTAATTGTATTTAGTTTGTTAAGCTTTTTGGAAGTATAGGTTGTTGTTTCTTAATAAATTTGGAATTTTATACTTCAAGCATTATTTTTCCCAATATTTTTCTCTCTTATGTGTATGTTAGTGTGATTAAAGGTGTTCCACATTTCTCTGAGATTCTGTTTTCTTCATTCTGTTTGCTCTGTTTTTCAGACTGCATAAACTTTATTAATTTATCTTCAAGTTCACTAATTCTTTATTTTGTTAGTACATACCTATTGTTGAGGTGGTATTGTCTACTTACTTGATAAGCCATTGTCACCATTATTATGGTTTCATTTAGTTCTTTGACCATACAGCAAATTTCAAATCTTTGTTAAATCTAATATCTTGTCACTTTCAGTTTCAGTTCACTGCTTTCTCTCTGGTGTATGAGTCACACATTGCTGTTTCTTTAGTTTCATAATTTTTGTTGGAAAATGTGCATTTTATATAATATGTAATGTATTGTAGTCACTAATATTAGTATACTTATAGAATAGAATATATGTTAATATATTATAAAATATATTTACATATTGATATATATTAATAGTCAACATAATGACTAATAATATATGTTATATTACAAACATATTACATAGTATATGTTAATAACATATAATTAATATTTTACATATTATATATTACTATAATATTATATAATATACATTGTTAATAATATATTAATACAGAATATTATTCTGTAGGCCCCATTATTCCATGGCCCCATTATTCTCAGTATCCTGTCCCTCACAAGTGAAGGTTAGGTATAAGGAGAGCTCTTGCTTTCTTGACTGCACTCCCTGAAATTTAATTTCTATAACATATAGCTGGGGGTGAGGGATGGATGAGAAATGCTGACATCTAGCTCTTCTTGTGAATTAATAATATATTAATATAGAACATATTAGTGTACAATGTTATATAATATATTAATATTAATATAGGGACATCATATATTGACATAGTGACTCTGGCTACTGGTCTTCATTTGGACTTCTTATTGTCATTTGCTTACTTATTTAATAACTGATTGGACTATTTTAGTAAGGTCTATTTCTCTTGCATTATGAATCCTCTGCTGTTATTCCTCAGAGGGTTCAGCCTTTGAGATGTACGTAGTTATTCTGAAATGATAATGGTTTTAGCAGGCCCGTCTTTGATTGTCCTTCGCACTACCACCACATCCAGCTGTTAGGCTTCACTAAGTTCCAGTTAATTGTTTTATTATTTTCAACAATGCCTTGGTGCATAGATTTTTCCACATACTTGATCCACTTTAATCAGGATTCTTTCAGGGGTAATTTTTGAGGTTAGTATTAGAAGTTTTTTCTAGTTCCAGGAAGGGCCTTAGCTCCTTTTCCTGGTTCTCTGTGGTAAGCTAGCTTGTCAATGGTGTAGTTTATATCTCTAATAAAGTTACCAATTTCCCATTAATTACTCTCCAACAAAAGAGCTTGGTTAGGCATTTCTTTGGAGAGATCTTTGAAGCTCTCTTTCTCCCTGGGAAAGTCTCTGACCCAGGACTTCTGAACTGGTGATAAGGACAGTGGCATGCTTCTCTCTGTGAGATACACATGAAGTTGTCTTTTGTCTTCTTAGCAGGGGCTCTTCGGCCCAGATTCTTTGCCCTACAGATGAACCAAGTGAGGGCAATTAGGGCCCCATTATTCTCAGTATCTTCTGCTGCACAAGTGAGGGTTAGGTGTAAGGAGAGCTCTTGTCCTCTCATCTGCACTCCCTGAAACTTAATTTCTATAACATATAGCTGGGGGTGAGGGATGGGATGAGAAATGCCAGCTCTTCCTGGGAATATAGCAACAATACCATAACTCTTTATTGGTTTCTGAGAAAAAGGGAGCTCTGTGTTCATGGCTACACTAAATTGTAATGGAGTTTCCATCATGCTAGGCTGGGTGGGAGGAAGGAGGGAGCAGTTCATGCTTCAAATTCCCCAGATTTTCAATGTTCTTACTGAATTTCGGTGGATTTTCTTTATTAAATATTTCTTCATTTTCCTCTATGTCCTTAAGAATATGGTCAGAGACTTTAAATACTTTTAAAAAGAATTTTCACTCCTTTCCTTGGGGAGCTGGTCTGCAGAGCTCCTCCCTTTTTATATTTTAGAAGTGCATATTGAGACTACTTTTAAAAATGACCATCTGTCCTTGCCTGGTATATGTATGCATCGATGTGCTGAGGTGCTTATTTACTTTATTTTCCAGAGTTTAGTTTTAAGGTTCTGTTAGTCAGAATGAGCTCAAATTCAAAATAATGCTTTATTAGTAGGGAGATGGCTCTTTGGCTGGTAATATGAATATCTGTTTTTCAATCCTTTTTAGTCATTTTGATGCTCTACTTTGTATAATACCCAACCAGACTTTCAACCTATTTGGGCTTTCTAACAATTATAAGACCCTAAAATATCTATGGACAGCAAATCTTTATTGATATGTACCTAAATTATAGGTATCACTGATTCTGATATTAGAGCCTAATAATAAAGATATATGTTTAGGTAGAGACATTCATCAGTAGCAATCAAAAATAGCATTTTTGAGACTGGGCATTACTCAAAGATGCAAAACAAAAACTCTTCTATTTGAGGTTTCTGCTATTTCCTGTCCCTAATCTATGTTACCTGGATTTTTAAACATACAAAAATATTGAAGAAAAATGGATATATATATCTATATATATAGATATATATATGTATACATAAAATCTATATTCAACAATTGGTATTTGTTATTGTGATTGTTAAGCAAGTATTCTGACAGGTTTGCTTTATTTATCTATCTTGTTGAATACTTAGAATTTAAATCACATAATTCTTTATTTCTGAATTCTTTAATATGCATCTTCTAAGATATTAGTAGGTCTCACTAATTTGTGCTGCTATTTTTAGTATTTTTACCAAAAAGAAAACATCCATATCTATATGGATATTATTTTCTGGGAAAGTGGAATCTTTACAGATTTATTAGTAAGTACATTACTTTGGCTTTTCATAAATAACTTGAGAATTCTAATTTATTTGTATACAAAATTCATACATTTGTTCACTTGTTGAAAATTTACAATAATGGTGAAATAGTGATTAAAGTATACGTGCAGGAATCGATCATTTCCAAAGGGAAGTACACATTAACACATTGACAAGCATGACTTTAGAGGTTTTTTTTTTGGTATTTGATTAATGACTCATGAAAATGATGAAATAAACTATTGAGTTTTTAACAGTAAACACATTTTAAATGTTAAATAATCATGAATTTAAACAATGAAGTTAATAAAGTTCATTTAGTACAAGAAACAGTGAGATTTTATTAGCTTAGTTTGCAAATTACGTTTTTCCCCCATGAGTGAATTTAAATGAGCTTCATTGGCTGTTAAGCCATTAATCAAGCTTTTATTTGTATTTGGAAAGTGCTTGGCATCATTCAGGTAACCTTTCTGTAAATTAGCTGGTTTCTGCATCTGTGCTTTCTGTTTCAGCTAATGAACTCCACATTCACGGATAGTGAATTGGAGGATGATCTACAATTTTCTCTGATGAGTCGATATTTGATTTCCCAACACTAACTTTTCTTTAAACTTCGGATAATCATGTATGGTGTAAACTTCAAATAATCATGTATGGTGATTAAAAACATCTTTTTTTTTTCTGTTGTGGCTCATAATGAATAATTTCCATTACTGTAAGAATTTGGAGAAGCTCTTTACTTTTATCTATGGGGTAGGATTTGTGAAGTTGTAGATAAGAAGAGGCAAGGATCACGTGGATGAAGATGCAAGCACAGAAAGGCGTGAGAAATCTTTATGAATTGTCCCTTTTGATTTGATAGTTTGTGGGGTTTGTTTTTTGTTTTTGCCTGTTAGTGGACTGTTTTGATTTTACTGTTTCAGCAAGGAAAAGGTTGTTAACAGCATTTGTAGGCAGAAAAGGTGAATAAGGCAATATAATCTCAGTATGCATATTGGGATTTAACCCAAGAAATTTGTTATTCTGTTTTTACTAATTCTTATTCTACTGAGAATTACCTGATTGTTACTTTCTCACACAACTAGTGGCTATTGTGGAAATTATTCTTGACCTACTGTTAGTCACCACTTCCATGCTAGTCATCCTCTTACTTTCTCCCTGAAATGACTCAGAATTAGTGATATCTGCAGTTCAAAAACAAAACCAAGTTATCACAAACAGGATTAAATCAAACATGCATCAGTATTCCAAATTAGTTGCCTGTCATTCAGTAGATGGCAGTCTTTCCATGTTGACTATGCCCAGGACCTGAAATGCATACAGCCTCAGATAGAGGATGCAAGGTTCAGGTTAGGCACAGAGGAGGTGCGCACAATGCATGATTTGGGACATCAAAAGGACTTCCTTGACTGAAAATAGTTTTCTGAAAAGGTACCCAAATTGACTGAGGTTAGCAGTTCTTCCTAAAAGTAATTTTTAAGATTGTTCAAATTATTATAGCTAATGGAATGGTGTTGTATCAGAAAAGAATATGTTGAGTGTGTTTGTGTGTGGGCAGTGTCATGCCGTGATTATGAAAGAGGAGAATGAAATATTTGGAATCCAGTGCCCTGTCCTGCTTCTATGTAAGGACACCAAGTGATAGCAAGAGTAGGTTATAGAGAGAGAAAGGAGCCACGTTTTCAGTTTTCCTTATATTTATGTTGTCATTTATACCTGACCTAAGAAGACATGCTCATGTTTAGGGAAGAATGAAAATGTCATTCAAATATCTACTTGATGTATACTTTCTAAAGCAGGACTCCTCATATCTTCTAATGTTTAGTATATGTCTATAAAGCAGCATTTTCCCTATGAATCTAACATTTATTCATGGTATTAAACTGCAATTTCTTTTTAATAACATTTTTGGACATACGTGTTTAAAAAGTAACAACTTAGGCTTTTATGGTCATTGCAAAACAATTTTTAAAATCTTTGTGTGTATATTATTTTCTTATGTTTAACTTTTTGTCACACACACACACACACACACACACACAGAGAGAGAACAATAAGAACAGCATAGGTGAAGCCTTAGTATGTACTATGTTGAAATGATAGCAATGTTTTTGAGTATAGAAATGATTCTAGAGATTTTCTACTGATATTAAGACAAATAAAAAGAATTGAATATAAAATATTTTAGACGTCTGTGTTAGAGCTTATGGATTCAGGTTTTTACTTTTTTTTTTTTTTTTTTTACAAAACAAAGAAACTTTTGAAAAGTGTTAAAGATGAAACCCTCTATCATGCAATTAGAGAACTTCTCTAACCTGTTATTAGTTTGGTAAACTCACGATTTTCGAGGTTTGGTAATTTAACCAGCTGAAAATACATATAGGCCACCTGGATACCGTAAGAATTATAACCAAATGCCTATCTCATATCCAGATACATTATTTATCCATCCTTCTTTCCATCTATTTATCCATTCATCCAATTATTCATCAAACATTTATTAAAAGCCTAGTAGGAGCACAAAATTATGAACATGGTAGACAGGGTTCTTGTTCTTTTACAACTTATATCTTACTCAGAACAAACAAACTAACTACAAGTAAATAAGTAAAGTAGATAGATTTTCATGATTCCAAGATGAGATCAGCCTGAATATATGTGGATATTTGTCTCAATATATGCCTGGTGTCCATGTTGTAAAGGCAGTTGGGGAAGTCTATCTGTGGAGAAAATATCCAGGCTCAGATCCAAATGTTGAAAACAAGCTCTCTTTAAAAAAAAAAATTAGGAAATATTCTAGGCAAAGGAAACAACATGTGTAAAGGTGTTGAGGCAAAAATAATAGAAGTAACTAGAAGGCTCATTCACTCGACAAATAGCCATTATATGCTTAGTATGTGCCAGGCACCCAATAGGGTAATGTTGGGGTACTTTCACTTTACCAATAACATTTTAATTGTGTCTTTTTCTAACAAAAGTAGATCTAAGTGTAGGCTTTAAAATCATTCTGCTTGAATTAAAATTCTAATTCTGCCAATTGCCATATGAATGATTTAGCAGAAATCATTAAACCTATCTATGTCTCCATTTTCCATCTATAAAATGGCATTTTTTCTATTACATAGAATATTTGCAGGGTTAGATGGATTAATTTTTATATAGACACTAGAATAGTAGCTGGCATGTAGTAAGTACTCAATAAATGAGACATATTGTCATTATTTAATGATCTAGTTTATTTTTTAAATGCTTGTGAATTTTCTGTGTATTGCTTTAATTTTTTTTTCAGGAATTTTGTTTGGAAATTTGTCTTTTTTTTTCTTTTGGAAACAATCAGAACATTGGAATACATTCAGTTCATTCACCATTCTCTGTATTTCCCAAACAGCACCAGTGACCTGCCCTACAACCACATTTGGAAAACAGTTCACCTGTACTTGCAAAATCAAACTACTTCATCTTTCTGGATTTTCAGTTGATTTATATATTAACTGTTCTCTCTCTAATTCTATGAGAAAATTGACAGAGAGCTGAATATTACTACTTCAATTTAGTTTTCATTCCTCAATGAATCATACCATACCCCAAAAGTAGTAAAAAGTTAATGAGATAATAACATTCAATTCTCCAACACTTTGAAAACATGTTAGCTATTGCTATTTTATGTCAATGCTGGTTCCTTTTCCCTCTTACGCATATTTTGACTTCAAGCATTTCTATTTCATTTGCAAAAATAATTTGTTTTAGATTTTGTGACATGTTGAGTATTTTCTTCAGTGATTTATTTAAGCCTGTTTTTATTATGTTGCTTTGCTATTGTTGTCTTTGTGCTCATATTTTTAACCACATTCTGGGGGAGAAGTAGAGAATACATCTATTTTGAGTGAATGAATAAATGAATATGTGAATGACTGGAAAATTCTATATCTTATTGTTAAAACTGAATTTATTAGCTGCATTTTCCTCTGTGTAATTATTTTGACAAACAAAATTGACTATCACATTATGGCTTACATTGCCTTTACATACAGATGCTTTTAAAAAAAATACCAGAGCAATATTATATCTTCGATGATTTAAAAAAGCAATAAAAGCAATCCAGTGGGAGAATTAGCCTTTTCATGCATAATAAACTACCCAATTAATAAGAGTAAATTTGTTAAGTTTTAGTCAACAAATATTTGTTTACTGGGACTCTTAAAGCCAAATAATCCACTTGTAAATTCTGGCTTTAACTTTCACTAGCTGCGTAACTTTGAGTAAGAGTGTTCTATGACTACCCATATTTATGTTATTACTATCTACCAAACACTGTCCTAGGTGCTGAATTTAGGAGGTACTTGGCAGTTATGCAGGTAAAATTTTCTGCAAGAAGCAGAAAGTAAGTTGTGCTTTGATGATCAAATGTCCTCTTAAAGCTGAGAAAGCAGAAGCACAATTCTTTTGTGGCTCTGCTTTCTTCTCCTAGGTGGGAAAAATCAAACAAGACAATCTTCCTGAGCCTTGTGAGCTATTTTCAATTCCTGCAGTCATATGTTGGCTTTTGTAGATGATGAAAAGAATTGAATGTTACTATTTATCTGAAATTCAGATCCTTTTTCATTGGGATGTTAAAATATTTTGAAACCATTTCAAATTTACAGGAAAGGACAAATCACTTTTTATTCCTGTAACGTTTCAGAGGGCTAACCTGATGCCCCTTCACCACCTAATACTTTAGTGCGTACTTACTGCATTTTTGGTTTAAAAAATTGCTTTAAAATTTTTCTTATGTTACCTGTGGTTTTGAAATTTATCTTTTGTTCTTTTGAAACAACAGAACGTTGGTCTACCTGCAGAATATTCCTCATTATTTTACATCACTGCAAAAATATCAAAATCAATAAATTAACACAGACATATTACCATCATAAATACACTAATCCTATTCTAGTTACACCAGTTATCCCAGTATTTTTTTTTATAGCCAGAAGAGTAGTTCAGAGTCTTTCACTGCATTTGGTTGTCATGGACCTTTACTCTCTTTAATTTTGGAACAACTTCTCTTCAGATTTTTCTTGACTTTCATGGCCTTGACACTTTTGAAGATGAGACCAGTTATTTTTTCAAACGTCCTTCAATTTGTGTCTGTCTTTTGCTTACTCGTGACTATATTAAATTCTGAATTTTTATCAGGAGTGCTGCAGAAGTGATGGTGTACCCTCCCTGCACCCTATCAGGTGACACATAATTTTGATCTGCTGAGCTACTAATGATGTTCACTTTAATGACTGATTAAGTTGGTGTCTGCCAGCCACTATTTTCTCTTTTGTAATTAATAAATATTTTGTGGGGCCTTACTTTTAATTTACCCCATTCTTCATCAAATTATAAACTCATTGCTTTCTATTTTTGCCAGTGCTTTTTAACTCATTACTTTGGTTATTTTGATTGTCTAATTGCCTCAGATTTGGCCAAGAAGAGCCCCTTTAAGCTTTCTGTATGTCCCTTTGACGTGGCCTAATAATTCCTTTAATACTGGCTTGCTTTCTAGCACAAAAATATGTCCCAGTCTTCTATTTTACTTTTGCTGCCTCTGTTTTGGAAGCAGTCATTTTTATAATGAGTCTAAGTGCCTTTTGATGGAGATGAGTATTAAAAAGAAAACCAGGAGCTGAGCATTAGGTATGCTTGTTGTTAAGGGCATTTCTGGTTCTAGGCCATGTCAGCGAATGCCATAAGTATATCCACACATACATGCATGTGCACTTACTTCCACATTTATTTCTATATCTATTATATATTAAAAACCATAAATTCACATACATTTCCAATTTCACTTTGTCACCTCAGGGATCATAACAGAGGACATTTTTGCCTAGTTATAGCACTGTTCTCTGACATGACTGGCTCCTATTATTCTTATATGTGTACTTACTTGGCCAATTGCCTGTACATAACCAATCTTCTATTGCTATTGCCATCCTTTCTCTGTGCTGATGCCCTCTTCACTTTGGTCATCTCTGAATTCCCACTCCTGGATACCTGCTCATGCTGTAGCATGTTCTCATGCTGCTGGGCTCACGTCATGCTGGACCACACTCTTATGGGGATGCTCGACTTATCCTGCTCAGGCTGTGCCAGAGCACCTGGGTATACTGATCCTCCCTCTCCCCACCATGGATGCCCTTCTCATCCTGGTGGGCTCTGGCACTTCATACTACCCTTCTTCAGGTTTGTACCCCATGCCTCATTCAGGCTCTAATATTCTGCTTGGAGCTTCACATTTGTGGAGATACTTTAGGCTACTCCTCTCCAGGCCACCACTTTCCCCTATGCCAATGCATAAAAACTTACTTAGCTTTACTCTACTTAATGGCTTTGGGATTGAATTATTAAGAACCCTGCGGAATGACTCTGTGTATATGCTGAAACCCACTGAATTGTACACTTTGAAAAGAGTGAATTTTATGTGAATTACATCTCAGTGAAACTGCTATTTAAGTCCTCCATAGTGAGAGAGTTGTGGTTTAACATGGCAGGGGGTGGCCACTAAAACAAATTATCAGAAGACAAAAGGTAACAGATTCTGCTCAGGATGTGGAGAAAGGGAACTCATACACTGTGGCTGGGATTGTCAATTAGCACAGCCATTACAGACAATAAAATGGAGGTTTCTGAAAAACTGAAAATAAAACTACTATGTGATTCAACAATCCCACTACTGGGTATATATCCAAAGGAAATTAAACCAGTATGTCAAAGTTTAATTTGTCAAAAAAATCTGCACTCCCACATTTACTGCAATGCTATTCACAATAGCCAAGATAATGAGTCAACCTAAATGTTCACAGATTGATCCATGGATTTTTGAAAATGTGGTATACCTTCATAATGAAATACTATTCAGCCAAAAAAGAGAACAACATCCTGTCCTTTGTGACTACATGATGAGCTCAGAGAACATTATGTTAAGTGAAATAAGCTAAGCACAGAAGGACAAATGACAGATGCTCACTCATACATGGAATCTTTAAAAAGACTACACATTGTGTGCAGTGTCCACTGCATGGGTGATGGGTGTACCTAAAAAGTCCCAGTTGGGAATAATAAATTCTGGCATTCTGTAGATCAGGGTGACTATAGTCAACAACAATATGTTGTATACTTCCAAATAGCTGGAAGGGAGGGTTTTGAATATTCTCACAACAACAAAAAAGACAGGCGTTTGAGTTGATGGATATGCTAGTTACCCTGATTGGATCATTACACAATGTATACATGCATGAAAACATCACACTATATCCCATAAATATGTACAATTCTTATGTGTCAACCAAAAACCAACAAAAACTAAAACAACAACAAAACAATGGAAGGAAGCCACATTCCTGCCTGACCTGATGAAGCTGAGCAGCCCCCAGCAGTCTGGACCATTCACCTCTGGTCTCTGGTTTCAGAAATATATTAACGGTATCCTTAAAAAAGTTACATAAGCAGCTTTGTTGTTCTTGTGTGTCTTAAGCCACAGGCAAATGTTAAAATGTTTTAAATGAAAACTTACAAAGTAAAAATGATTTAGATAAAATTTGTATCACAAATTCAAAGTTACCTTATCAAGTGAAGCAATGGGCGGGGGGGAGTTTGGGTTTTTCAAAATGTGTGAAATTATCTGTTAAATAAGGGGACTCAAAAGATAAGGTTTCACTTTTGACCCTGATAATTGGAAATATTGGATCAAATATCTTGTTAGTAGAAAAACAAAAGTAGCCATAATTAGAATGGAAAAGGGTAATAAGACTGCTGAGGTTCTGGAAAAAAATAGAACTAATGATAATGTAGTTCAATGGCCAAAAAAGACCAGTAAAAGCAAGAAACATTAGCATTTCTTGTAATAGTGAATATTTGAAGCAGTCTACATGTTTGATTTTAGAGAAATTTATTAGATAGGTGTGGTTCATCAAATACTGAAAGACTAAGCAGCCATTAGGGACTGAAAAAATGTTTTCTTGACATGGGAAAGAACTTATGACATAAACATATTTTGATAAGAAATAGTTTATATATTATAAACTAGATGAAAATAGCATGTGTGCTATAATCCCAATTTAATTGTTAAAATAAGGTCGACACTTGGAATAAAATAGAATGTTGATAGAATTTTTCTGGAGTGGTGAAATTACATGTAATTTTTAAAATTTGTGGTTGTAAATGGTTTCCAAGTAATGTCGTATCAAATTGCTTCTATGCTCAGAAAAATGAAAGTAAGTTTTATCTGGAAAAAGTGGCTTTCCCATGGTCAGATGTAGATAATACTAAAATGAAATGCAAACTGGAGTGCTTCATTTATCAATAAGAATTTAATTTTGCTATTTCCTTTTATGTATAACAGGCTGTGTCAACTTGACTGGGCAAGATTATGTATCCATTAACTGATATTTTGTATTCTTAGCCCTTTTCTTCTGAATACTAGTGGTATAGTCTGCTTATATAAAGAAATACTTACCATTGTGTTATAATTGCCTACAGTTTTCAGTACAGTAACATACTGTAAAGATTTGTAGCCTAGAAACAAGAGGCTGTATCATACAGCCTAGGTGTGTGGTAGGCTACACCGTCAAGGTTTATGTAAATAACTCTATGATGTTCACACAGAAATGACATCTTCTAATGACACATTTCTCAGAAAATATCCCTGTTGTTAAGTGATGCATGACTGTATATGTTTTTACTCTGCTATGATTTTAAAAACAGCCCTTTGTTCCCTAATTGATTTTTGAAGAAAAAGTAAAGTCTGTAATTCTAACTCTTGAAACATGTAAATTTGAGAAGTGGAGATTAGTTAGGACATAATGTTTGACTTAGATTTAACTAGGTAATTTGGTACTATTGATTTGAATTTTGGTCCTTTAATGTTATTTATGGGAAGGAAGCAAATGCTGGAAAGGTTGAAATTCAATGATTAAGTTCATTTTAATATCACTGGCCTTGAAAGGATTTCTCTTTATCTTAACATAAAAATTTCTCCATACTACTTAAAGCAAAATATCTGCTCAAATTAATTTGTTCCTATTACATTGTTTTTCTAGATAAGAGAACAAATGTTAATATTTGAACTTTTCATTTCTCATCTGAAGTTTTTATTTTTTATTTTTAATTGGACTTTCTTTGATTGCAACCTTGCTTTCAGCTGTGACAACCCATGAGTACATCTAAATGCCATACAAAACCTCAACTCTCCTTACAGGAAGGGGAGGAATCTCAGTGTGACTGTTTAAATATAAAAATAAATAAAATGAAATAATCTCTCCCAGTCTGAGGCTTGTCTTTTCACTGCTTCAGCAGTGTCTTTAACAGAATAGTTTTTAATTTTAATGAAGTCCAATTTATCATTTTTTTAGGGATTATGCTTTGGGTGATATATCTAAAAACTTATCACCAAACCCAAGATCACACAGATTTTTTCCCCTTAATAACTGATTTTAGGAGTGCAAATAATATTTAGTGCACAAAGCTCCTATGATTTGTACAATAAATGATCTTTTAAATTGTCACATATACATTTTTATTTTTTTTTATTTACAAGAAAGTTGACAGTTTCGTACAAGAGGCTGTCATAAAATACTGCTTATACATGTACAGAAATTAAGTCAATGTCATTTAAAGTCTTTTGTAAAATACTTCTAACTGCAATGCTAGACAATTAAGGATTAACTTTCTTTCATTATTATTAGAACTGCATAGATAATAGGTCAATTCCACCCTCATTGTGTGTAGATAATTCCCATTATCATTATTTGGAGTTATATATGTAAGAAGAAAGGAAAACATTTAAACTTTATGGGGAAAAACCATTACTAGCTATCTACAAGGCCAAATTCTCTCAACCAGTAGATGTCATTCTCTCTCTATTTTAATGTGAATTTCTAATTTCTGCCTTTAGTTATCTGTTCTTAAGACAAGTTATGAAAACCCGGTTCATTTCAGCCTGCATTTCTCCTGGTCATTTTTCCATGTTGGTATGTTTTCCCTTCCATAGTAGGAAGAGTTCCAGAGAGTGAAATTGTAGCCCTTTGACAGCAGTGACAGTCGATAAGCTCCTGTCTTTCATTCACTTAGACCTTGGTGTGGGGATATTTGTCTACTTGTTTGTTCAATTTACAGTAAAACGCTGATTAACTTGAAATGGAGAGGCTTTCTGCTCTCACCTGTCTTTCAGAGTGGGGCAGGAAAAATCTATTTAAAGTTTTGGTAAGTTACCAAGAAACTCAAGCCCTCTGGAAGCTCTGATGAAGTTTCCCCTTAAATATATTCAGCCCTTTAGATGTAGATGGTATAGCTATCACCTCCCAGTTGAAATGACCATGACTCACCAAGAACCAGTTCTCTGGCTCCACTTTGTGCTCTGTTTACGTTCTGTGCCTGCTACA
Source organism: Ateles fusciceps (assembly GCA_036589455.1). Lineage (NCBI taxonomy): Eukaryota > Metazoa > Chordata > Mammalia > Primates > Atelidae > Ateles > Ateles fusciceps. Next base: position 3,107,309 of record JAZHEH010000734.1, on the reverse strand, counting down.
GTGCTATGCTTAAAATTCTGCAGTACTTATGCCTGCAGTACCGACTCATTAAAGAGTAAAAGTTTGGGAAGTAGGGACAGCACCCACATTAACTGGCATTAATTCAACCAATAAGTATTGATGGAGATCTGATTGTTTTAGTATTTAGGCAGTGTGAACACCATGGTGAATGATACAGCAATTGCATGCAGGACACTGAAGGAGGGCAGGTTGTACTGGGAAATCAGACGAATACAGCCAGTGACCATCCAGGATGAATATTATAGAGTATCATGAAAGCATGTGGAAAGGATATTTTCTAGTCTTGGGAGATCAATAAAGGGTTTTCAGGGAATATAATTCCTGAGCAGAATTTTAAAATCTTAGTAAGAAATATCTGGAGGAAGATGCTGGGAATGTCTAGGAAAAGACAAAACAGAATTACAGGAAAAGGGCCTATGCTTTCTTCATCATTTTATCTCCAGAATGTAGAACAATAAAGTATAGATACATTTTTATTGAATGAGTGGATGGGTAAATTATTTAAAAAATTCAAGGCCAAATTGGAGAGACTAAACTCGCCTAAATATAAAACAATTAGTGTGCCTACTATTTTTAATAACCACTTACTCATATTGCTAAGAGAAATATTATAAAATAAAATATGATTTTCTTGATGGTATGGTTTGGCTCTGTGTCCCTACGCAAATCTCATCTTGAATTGCACTCCCATAATTCCCACGTGTTGTGGGAGGGAACTGGTGGGAGATAATTGGAATCATGGGGGTGATTTCCCCCACATACTGTTCTCATGGTAGTCAATAATTCTCACAAGATTTGATGGTTTTATCAGGGGTTTCTGCTTTTGCATACTTCTCATTTTCTCTTGCCGCCACCTTGTAAGAAGTGTCTTTTGCCTTCTGCCATGATTCTGAGGCCTCCCCAGCCATGTGGAACTGTAAGTCCAATTAAGCCTCTTTTTTCTTCTTGGTCTCGGGTATGTTTTTAGCAGCATGAAAATGGACTAATACAGTAAATTGGTTCTAGCAGAGTAGGATGGTGCTGCAAAGATACCTGAAAATATGGAATCAACTTTGGAGCTGGGTAACAGGCAGAGTTTGGAAGAGTTTGGAGGGCTCAGAAGAAGATAAGAAAATGTGAGAAAGTTTGAAACTTCCTAAAGACTTGTTGAATGGCATTGGCCAAAATGCTGATGGTGATATGGACAATAAGGTCCAGGCTGAGGTGGTCTCAGATGGAGATGAGGAACTTGTTGGGAATTGGAGCAAAGGCGACTCTTGTTATGTTTTAGCAAAGAGACTGGTGGCATTTTGCCCCTGCCCCAGAGATTTGTGGAACTTTGAACTTGAGATGATTTAGGGAATCTGGTAGAAGAAGTTTCTAAGCAGCAAAGCATTCAAGATGTGACTTGGGTGCTGTGAGAGGCATTTAGTTTTATAAGGGAAGCACAGCATCAAAGTTTGGAGAATTTGCAGCCTGACAATGTGATAGAAAAGAAAAACTCATTTTCATTTTCTGGGAAGAAATTCAAGCCAGCTGCAGAAATATGCATAAGTAATGAAGAGCCAAATGTTAATCTCCAACACAATGAGGAATATGTGTCCAGGGCATGTCAGAGGTCTTCACAGCAGCCCCTCCTATCACAGGCCTGGAGGGCTAGGAAAAAGGGCGAACCAGGCCCAAGGTCCTCATGCTGTATGCAGTCTGGGGACTTAGTGCTCTGCGTCCCAGCCATTCCAGCAGTGACTAAAAGGGGCCAAGGTACAGCTTGGGCTGTTGCTTTAGAGGTGGAAGCCCCAGGTCTCAGCAGCTTCCATGTGGTATTGAGCCTGTGGGTGCACAGAAGTCAGGAATTAGTATTTGGGAACCTCCACCTAGATTTCTGAATGTGTATGGAAACTCCTGGAAACCCTGACAAAGGTATGCTGCAGGGGCAGGGCCCTCTTGGAGAACCTCTGTTAGAACAGTGAGGAAAAGAAGTGTGGGGTTGGAGTCCCCCATGCAGAGTCCCTACTGGGGCACCACTGTGGTGAAGCTGTGAGAAGAGGGCCACTGTCCTCCAGACCCTGCAATGGTAGATCCACTGACAGCTTGCACTGTGCACCTGGAAAAGTCACATACACTCAATACTAGGCTGTTAAAGTAGCCGGGAGTGGGGGCTATACCCTGCAAAGCCACAGAGATGGAGCTGCCCAAGACCATGGGAACCCACCCCTTGCATCAGCATGACCTGGATGTGAGACCTGGAGTCAAAGGAGATCATTTTGGAGCTTTAATATTTTACTGCCCTTTGGATTTCAGACTTGCTTGAGCCCTGTAACCCATTTGTTTTGGCCAATTTCTCCCCTTTTGAATGGCTGTATTTACCCATTTTGTACCTCCATTGTGTCCAGGAAGTAACTAGCTTGCTTTTGATTTTATAGGCTCATAGACAGAAGGGACTTGGCTTGATTCAGATGAGACTTTGGACTGTGGACTTTTTGGGTTAATGCTGAAATGAGTTAAGACTTTGGGGGACTGTTGGGAAGGCATGATTGGATTTGAAATGTGAGGACATGGGATTTGGAGGGGCCAGGGGTGGAATTATATGGTCTGGCTCTATGTCCCCACCCAAATCTCATCTTGAATTTTACTCCCATAATTCCCATGTGTGTAGGAGAAACCTGATGGGAGGTAATTTGAAACACAGGGGCGCTTTCCTCCATACTGTTCTCCTGGTAGTGAATAAATCTCATGAGATCTGATGGTTTTATCAGGGGTTTCTGCTTTTCATCCTTCTCATTTTCTCTTGCTGTCACCATGTAAGAAGTGCCTTTTGCCTTCCTCCATGATTCAGAGGCCTCCTCAGCCATGTGGAACTTTAAGTCCAATTAAACCTCTTTTTCTTCCCAGTCTCGGGTATGTCTTTATCAGCTGCATGAAAATGAACTAATATACTTCAATTAGTAGATTCTCCAGAAGACCTCATCACTTTGGAGAACACATTTTCAAAATGTTCTCAATGACTGGCCATAATGCCAGAATATTAAATATGTAGTTCCAGGGTGCTGCAGGTGCTTTTTAAAATTCGAGAAAATATAGAGTCTAAATAGATGAACTTTGAAATAGGATTATGCATTTTAAATTTAAATCGTGCCATTTGTTAAGCTTTTGAGCTCCTAATCACTATTCACCTGATTTTCTCTTTATGTCTTTTAAAAACAGGAAAAAAATGATTATTTAGCCTAAGTAGGCCTTTTCACAATTCCATTGATCATAAATGTCATGACTTTCTATCAATTTGGATAGGATTCAGCACAGTTTCCCTCATTTTTGTGTTGTCTCTCCCAATCAGCTAACTAAAATGACTACTAAATATCGTTAATGTTGTTCATGTGGTTTAATAAATATAGGTTACAGTTATCAGAGTTCTCAAGTGTAAAGGACTTGTGCACCTGTTGAAAAGTTAGATAGAATAAGGAAAATAGAACTTCTCTAAGAACTAGAATAAAGTGTTTGAGTATTAATATGTTTTGAGGTGTTTCTGTAGTGGAAACTTTTAAAGTATAAAACTTATTGTTTTTTTAAAGAGGGAGATCAGACACTACCATATTGGAATACTTGTAATAACCAGCAACTTTAAAATATCTTATAGCTCTTCCACAAGTGGTCCAATTAAAGAGAAAAATTTAACCACTACCAACCCTCATGCATTTTACCCCTTGATTTGGGTGTCCAACAATCTTCTCTAAGAGGAGTTAGAATTCCTTGAGAGGTGAGTGCTGGAAGGAAAAGGAGCTAACTTAAGGAGTTTGTATTGATTAAGAAATCTGAGGACAAGATCAGTAAAAATAATGCCAGTGACAACAATAATCAAAGCTATTAAAATAATTTTAGTTTGTTAAGGGTCATGTGTTCTTGAAACTTAGAAAATATAGAGTGTAATAAAGGTTAATATTTGATAGGCATTCATTGTTGTAGATGTACCAGTGGAGGTTTACTGCCATATTTATTCTTTGTGAGGTGGCATCTGTTTTGATGAATTGACATTTGAACTCTCCTAGTTGTTGAGTAATTTAAATAGTACTCCTTGTTTTGAATTTGTTTTTCCTAACTAGCAGTATAGATAGATAATATGCATATGTATATATGTGTATGTGTGTACATGCATGTTTTAAAAAATGTTTATAGGCCAGGCCTGGCATGGTGGCTCATGGCTGTAATCACAGGACTTTGGGAGGCCAAGACAGGCGAATCATCTGAGGTCAGGTGTTTGAAACCAGCCTGGCTAACATGGTGAAACCTTGTCTCTACTAAAAATTAAAAAAATTAGCTGGGCATAGTGGCACATGTCTGTAATCCCAGCTACTTGGGAGGCTGAGGCAGGAGAATCACTTGAACCCAGGAGGTAGAGGTTGCAGTGAGCTGAGATCAGGCCACTGCACTCCAGCCAGGGTGGCAGAGTGAGAGTCCATCTCAAAAAAAAAAAAGTGTTTATAGTATTTATTAGGAATCTGCCTATAATGTATGTTTACATCCAGATAAACAGTAAAGAATAAACACAGAGAGTTGTAAGTTACAAATAGTAGTGTTGAAATCTTAGAACTCCATTTATCAAAACGAACAATAAGTCTGTATATAATTATGAAGTAGCAAAAGTTATATAGTATGTCCCTGGATAACAAATTAGGCACATTTCTCAAAAAAAGAATTTAACTACCTAAACTCAATCCCTTATTTTTTAGGAGATAAAACCTCTAGATAGCCCTGCTAATTGTAATACTATGTTAAAAAGGAATGCATCAACTTTTAAAGAATTCTAAGAGAACAGGTCAATATGTCAAACTGACAGAACAATGAGTTATGTAACGCAAACTAAACAGGGCTTTAAAAATCTATCACTTTGGCAGGAGATCCCAACTTGAGAGAACTGAAATCTATTCCAGAGGCATGGACCTTAAAGAAAAAGTCTTATTGATGTAACAAGTGCAATTTATCTGTAAAAAGGGCAAGGTCGGCCTCAGTACCAGCGACTTTAATTTGAATCACCTTGGAAGAAGTCAGTTAAGTTCTGAGCCCTGATCAAGAATCAATTGATCAGTGACCCAGATTCTATCACCTTAGCTAGTCTAAGAAGGAATTCTTTTTCTTAGAATTACTGCATTTACCAAAAGGTTTCATAGTAATTTTTCTGATACCCTAAAGAGATCTCAAACTAAGCCTATCATTATTTTAAGATGGTATAAAACTAGTTTAAAATAAAGACAACTTCTCTTCTTTTTTTTCTTTTTTTTTTTTTTTTGAGACAGAGTCTTGCTCTGTCGCCAGGCGCCAGGCTGGAGTGCAGTAGCGCGATCTTGGCTCACTGCAATCTCTGCCTTCTGGGTTCAAGCAATTCTCCTGCCTCAGCCTCCCAAGCAGCTGGGACCACAGGCACGTGCCACCACCCCCTGCTAATTTTTGTGTTTTTTAGTAGAGACGGGGTTTCACCATGGTCTCGATCTCTTGACCTCGTGATCCGCCCACCTTGGCCTCCCAAAGTGCTGGGATTACAGGCGTGAGCCACCACGCCCGGCCAAAGACAGACTCCTTAAAACATTGGTGTTATTTTCAGAATAAATTTGTGTTTAAGTATAGAACATTTTGTCATGCTTGTATTTGCGTGACTTTGTCTACTTTTAAAGGTGTTTGAAGCATCCAAATGAATTGGGTACATCATGGTAGGCAGAAAAATTCTTGCACTCCCCTTCCAAAGGTCGACTTCCAAATCCTCATAGCCTGTGACTATGTTACGTTATATGGCAAAGGGGGACTCTGCAGATGTGATTAAGGAAAGGACTCTAGATCAAAGAATATGCTTGGTTATCCAGGCGGGCTGAAACTAATCATGAGTCTTTAGATTGGAGAACATTTTTCTGCAGCACTCAGAGGAATATATGACTTTGTAAGAAGGTTCAGAGATTCAATGTTGCTGCTTCTGAAGATGGCCATGGGCCAAGAAATGTGAGTATCCTCTCATAAGCTGGAAAATTGCAAGGAAACAGATTCTCCCTGATAGCCTCCAGAAAGATAAGGTAGCACTACTAACACCTTGATTTCAGTTCAGTGAAACCTATGTCAGACTCACAGTCAAAACTGTAAGAGAATACATTTGTGTTGTTTCGTTATTTGGTTGTGGAAATGTGTTATAGCAATAATACATACATCAAATGTATAATATAGTTTAAATTGTTTAATGGACTTTACTTAATTATGAATATATGCAATGATAAAATATTTAAATAAAATTTACTTCTAAAGTTATATATGTTGGGTAGGATATACATTTTTGATACTTAGAACAGTTGCAAGTATATTGTAGACATTTAATAAGTACTTTTAATGTTAATAAGTTAATATGAAATTTTTATTTGATAATCACCAAATGCAGTATAAATAGTTCCATGTCTTCCTGTACATGAGCAGAAATCTATCATTAAATGGTCCATCAACAGGTATAAAATAACATCTTCAGACAAGATTGCTAAGATATAAAATATCTGTGAATTTTAGAATTTTAACAAGATTGTAGAAATAAGGATGACTTGAATATTTGATTAGATTTAAAGTTATTTGTTTCATTTGATATTACTTTATTTACTTATTTATTTATTTATTTAGGAGATGGGGTCTTGCTCGGTTGCCCAGGCTGGAGTACAGTGGTGCTATCTTGGCTCATGGCAACCCCCACTCCTGGATTCAAGTGATCCTCCTGCCTCAGCCTCTTGAGTAGCTGGGAGCTGGGCACCACCATCCTGGCTAATTTTTGTATTTTTAGTAGAGATGGGGCTTGCCATGTTGGCCAGGCTGGTCTCAAACTCCTGGCTTCATGTTATCTGCCTGCCTCAGACTCCCAAAGTGCTGGAATTACAGGCATGAGCCAATGTACCCAGCCTGATATTACTTTAATATTTGATATGAAAGCCACATATTGGACAATCTTCAAATTGTTTATCCAGGAACTGCCCTATCCTGTGAATTGTGATCTCTAGCTTACTGATTCATGTGATTTCTACAGGAACAGCCCCTGTCAAACCTCATCCCTAGCCCCTGTTAATTATTTATTGCTTTAAGGGGTGTCAGAGGTTTAATCTCAAGAGCTAGTCATACTGGTTAGCTCTTTAAGAAACAGTTCAGGCATTGTGTTAGGCACTTTCTTAATTTCAGCTAATGAATGATTCCTTCCCTAGGATTTTTTTACATGGATCTGAAAGAGAACAGGAACTTTTACTCTAGGGACAGAGCTTCAGTATTCAAAAATCCGGCATGTATGGAAACCACTCTTTATACCTTGAGGAGAAGGTCAGCTTCTAGCAATGGAAAAAATGAAGCTGATACCTAAAGAGACAGAAAGACAGAAAATTCAGGAACTTTGAGTGCCAAGTTCTAGGTGTCCCTGAAACCCAGCTGTGCTTTGCCTTGTCCTATTTGCTAAGATTTCAGTTGAAAATGGCAGTAGCTTAACATAATGAAAAGCCCAGGAGTCATCTGGCTTTAGGTACAACGTAATCAAGGACTCAAATAAAATAATACAACCTGAACTATTTTGTTATTTTTCAAGTTCAGATATACCTTCCACTTAATTGGATCATCTTGGACAAACTAATGATCTCTATCCACAGAACTTCCAGAAGCCCAAATGCTAAGTTCAAATAATGAGAGAGAGAGAAGAGAGAGAGAGAAAGAAAGAGTAAGAACTAGTATGTGATTCTTGACATTGCGTTTCCCCTGGCTATGTAATCACCTAAGGCATCTGTCAGGTAACAGCCTTCATCAGTCTGGCCCCTGATAGCCAACAATATGCAGACCCTCTTTGCTGACCCATCATGAGCATGCAGAATGTGTGAGAAATAAGCATCTGTGCTTTGATTTACAAATATTTAGGGGTTGATTATTATAGTGGTAGAATGGAGCCTGTCATGACCACTATAAAAATAGGCACTGAAATGAGATCTTATAAAACAGAAAACCTAATCTATGTGGCATTGACTTCAGGGCCTGCTGGAAAGTGGTGAGAAAAATGTTCGAGGTGGAAAAATCATGATTCATCTATGAGGCGGTGAAAGATTTAGCAAAATTGCCTACAATAACTTTGCAGACATATAATGTGCCTAATGATTTTGAATTTTAGGTGAAAATACTAGAAAACAGAATGTTATTAGTGTGTTTGCTTATTTTTGTTGGCCTCTAATAAGAAACCTGTGAGCAATAGTTACACTCAGGAAATTATTTGCCATTGTGCAAGCATGAATAAAAAGGGACAGGAGAGTGTCTAGAAATACAGGAAATTTCAAGGTTGGAAGAGGCCTGTTGATTGTTATTTCTAATGGGTAAAAGATAACACTGAGAAGGGATCTGCACTAAAAATTCAATTAGAACTCAGACCTGAAGCAAGGATTCAATTGAAAGTAAAGCCAACTTTTCCTTTCTCATTAAAGTGGTATCCAGTAAATCCTTTTGGTTGGATAAAAATGGTCCAGGATAAAGAGAGCAATGGGATGAAAGACTAAGCTGATCCACGGGGACACAGAGACTCACCATCTTCACATTTAAATAGAAAGAGAGGCATCTCTCCAAAAGACTTGTGGGTGTGGCTATTGCACAAGTAAAGACCACCAGACTCAGATACCTGCGAAACTCACTAAATTTTGAAAGCAGTGAATTGCCACAAGAAGAAACAGACTGTGACTGTTTGAGACTGAAAATGACCTTGTGTTTCCAAAGTTCTGTTGAGCAGAACCAGTTAGTCTCCAAGGAAGGCAGACATATTCAGCTAGCTCTCTTCAGATCTAATGATATCAGATGCTGGAAAAGGAAGTTTTCCCCAAAAGTTATAATCAAGAGCCAAGGGAGACAAAGACTGAAGAATGGTCAGAATTAGAGCCTAACCAAAGAAACTTCCAAAACCCCCAGAATCAAATGCCTCACAATGTGTGTTATTCTCAGGTACTCGAGGTCAGTGTTTTCCATGTGACACCTTTTTTCACCTCTCTGTATAAAAGTATTTGTTATGGAAATCCTATCTCCTTTCGCTAATGTATATTGAATGTGTGTTTGTTAGTTTGAGTCTCTGTATCAAGCAGACCAGATAAAGATGAAAACAGAAATTTCAAACTTTAGGCTTAAAGTCATATTTGGATGGGATTTTGGAGTTGTCCCTTGGGTGGGAAGGTGGTGAGTACATTTTTCAAATAAGAAAAAGCAAACAGCATATTATGAATATAGGAACAGTCCATGAGAATAATTTGGGCTACTCACAAGTGTTCAATAACCTTCTGGCCCATGGTAGAAGTACCCTTCTCTGATAATTTGAACTCAAGCATGGCCTCATGATTTCTTTTGGCCAATGAATTTAGAGGGAAAGGGGTGTTTACTGTTTGCCAGATTCTCTCTTCCCTTGCTCAGAAATCATGGAAGTCTGTGTCAAGATGGAGCCTCTGTTAGCCTGAGCCCTTGAGTGCCTGCAATAAGCAGAGACCCTTTGCCAGCCTACAGCATAGTCTACCCTATCCTGACAAATAGAGTCCACTTTACTGACTGTTTAGAAAGAACTCTTAGAAGTGAGTTTTGAAGGTTATAATTGTTATAGCTTGGACCACAATTCCACAGTTCTATCCTTGAACAAATCACTGGTAGCAAACAATAAAGTATGCTGAGTACTTTCAGAACAGGCCACATGACCTTCTTAGAGATTACAGTAGTATTGATATCATCGAACAAGTTTGGGATAAAGAAAAAAAAGTTGATTTTCACAAATCTGGCATTTAATGGATGTTCTGTTTATAGAAGTGGTTGAATGAATGTGGGACAATAAAATCAATACCTACCTGATCCACCAATAATTCTACATTGTCTGTATCATATGCATGTAACTGGTAGTTCTACTCTTCTGTCGATTTTCTGAGACATAATGGCATTACTTTAACATGTTTTTCCTTGAGAAAGATTGAGCTGGCTTTTAGTCATTGTCAATGTGACAAGCTAACCAAAATCAAAACTCTAAATTTTTAAAATAAAAGTTATCAAATTAGATGAATATGCTATCATGATAAATGTTGGTGTTTCCCACCATTTCCTAAGCTCTAAGACATAGAAGAATCTCAGAGGATGACTGTATCACATGAGCATGGATTACCCTCAAAGACAGAATTTCCACTGGGCTTCTTAAAGAACTTCTAAACATTCCAAATATGGTATTTCGAAAAGTCAATTTTTCCCCACCTCTCAGTTTACACTAACTCTGAAAACTGATTAGTTTGTAGATTGTAACTGTGAAGAATACTATCCTTGGGATTGCTTTTCTTATTCATGATAATGTTGACATGCCTTGTATACTCAGACTTCACAGTTCACACACACACACACACACGCACACACCCCAGGTTAAAATAACTGGATAAATGCACTTCCATATCTACTTTAGCACAACTCTGAAATGAGTTGGCTCTGGAATTGACCTTTGAGCTATTACAATAAGAACTTCAATATGACTTTAAAACAAACAAAGGCCATCCACAAAGTTGATTTTGTTGTATTGATTTGAGCAATGAACTGTATAATTTATTTTTCTGCCAACAATATTTTATTTGGCTAGGCTTGCCAAGGGAAGGACCAAGTAAAATCCTTTCTTGAGTAGATGAATCTTTAAAAGATTTGAGGCTTCTTTAACATCTAACCTTAGATGTGGCTTTCATCTTTAACCTGTATAACCTATATGGCCAAGCTCCACAATTATCTTGTCCTTATAATCCAGAGAGGCCAAGAGATTGTAACAGCTTTGTTTCAATCCCCTGGCTAATAGGGAAGGAGTCTAAGTGATCCTGAATTATAGCTTGCTCCCCAAACTGGATGGACTACTGTGTCTATATAATCACATGGTTTAAAAATACATGAAGTAGGCTCAATGCGGTGGCTCACACTTGTAATCCCAGCACTTTGGGAGGCTGAGGCGGACAGATCACCTGAGGTCAATAGTTTGAGATTAGTCTAATCTACATGAGAAACCCCACCTCTACTAAAAATACAAAATTAGCTAGGTGTGGTGGTGGGCGCCTGTAATCCCAGCTACTCGGGAGGCTGAGGCAGGAGAATCGCTTGAATCCAGGAAGGAGGAGGTTGCTGTGAGGCGAGATTGTGCCATTGCACTCCAGCCTGGGCAACAAGACCAAAATTCCGTCTCAAAAAAAAAAAAAAATGCCTGAAGTAGGCTTAAAGTTTTGTAGAGAATGAAACTAAGTAGAGGAGAATTAAATACCTATTTCTAGTATCTAGGTGTTTAATTCCCCTCTGCTTAGCTCTATTCTCCACAGTACAGCTAAAACCAGAATGATATTGTCACATTTGCCTATGGGCTAAAGTTACAGATCTTTTAGTCTTCCCTGACCCATTCTGTACTTTCCAGCTACTTCATACTGAAATAACACCATATTATTTTAAATTCTTTGCATACTCTGTGTAGTTCACTCCTTTAAATATTTGCTCAAGTTACTCCTTCTACCTGGAATGCCCCCCCTTACTATATTTTTCATCAGTCTCATTCTAACTCTTCCTTCTTTCGGGTCAGGTGGCATAACCTCCACATAGCTTCCTCTGAGTCGTCATATTACAAAATGCCCTTTCTTTGTGTTCTTATAGCAACAGACAAATAATAATTCCATTTCATTGAGATTATTTTTTGTATCTCTCCCCTAACTTCTTTGAAGAACATGACTATTGTGAATACATCGTTCATGTCCAAGTAACTTCTTCCCACCTTCCCCCACTGCCCCTGCACACACATCTACTCATTTCCTATCACAAAAAATGTATTCTGTAAATATTTGTCGAACTGAGTAAAATAGATTTACCCTAAAACAACCTAGAAGAGTACACAAAGCACTGGAATTAAAGCACTGATGGTATTTAGTTCAAAAAGAAATGCCAGAGTGGTGCTAATGAAGTTAGAGTCATAAATTTGCTGCTTATCAAAATCCATCTTCTGACTATGTCTGACTTTCTGACTATATCTGACTGACCGAATTTGAAAATATTGTGTTATTGGTTTGGATTATTGTTTCTACTTTTCTATAATGGATACGTTTCTGTTCTTCTTTTATTCTCAGTTTAAGTATTATCCCTTATGTTCTTTAGATATCTTTTCATACTTTTACTCTTCAAGCTCATTGTGAATAAATAACTCTAGTATGATACGTATCACATTATGTTATAATTACTTATTCATGTGTCTCTCTGCATGTTCTTAAATTCAGTACTCCTTAAGGGGAGGATTTTTTTCTTCATTTTCCCTCTGTCACCTTCTAACCATTGTTTAGTACAATGCTCAAAGTTGGATATTGGATATACCACTAAGTTTCTTCACTCTGCTGGTCTCTACCGTTGTCTCAGAAACGTGTTCCATGGATGATAAGGAGGATTAAGATTTAGAGAACAATTGGCAATTATCACCAGCTAGAAGAACAAAAGCTTAAAGTACATGATGGCTTCAAGGGCAGCAAACACTGGATTCCCACACCAATTCCTATGCTGGCACATCTGCTATGGATCCTAGAGACCTGGCTTTAAACCTTGGCTTGTCATGTATTTTGGTGACTTTAAGTACTATATTTGACACATTGGTGTTTAACTTTTTTCCTCTGTAAAATGGAATTAATTCATAGAATGTTGGTTGTAAGTAACATAAATACATATCCAACTACATTGACCAAAAAGGGAATCTGATTGACTGGATTTCAAGGAGAATTTTGGCGTTAGGCATAGTGGCTCAGAGGTTCAAAAGATGTTTCTAGGTCAGTTTTACTCTTTTCATCTGTTAACCTTCTTTTCCTCTGCTCAGTTTCACTCTCAAACTCTTCCTGTATTAGAAAAGAAGTCCTCTGTCACTCCAAGACTTATATCCCCACAATGAATAAGCCCAGAACAATTTTCCATTCCAGCGACCTAGCAATTACCTGATTGGCCTTGCTGGGGTTATTACTGTGGCCAGAGATTGATGGTGCTCTCAATTGCCAGTCTAGGGTTTACCCTCCCTCCCTTTGGTTGGAGAAGGTAGTTTTCTTAATTGAAAACATCCAGGAGACCACTGCAACAGGAGCCATGCTCCAACAGAAGCCAAAGAAAGGAGAGGGACATTTCAGACAGACAGAAAACTGTATCTCCCAGGGTTTATTACATTGATTTGTGCTAACAAATATATATTGAGATCATCTCTCAAACAAGTGTTGCAGAGATTAAAGATAATTGATGTAAAGTGCTTAGTTCACAACTTAGCATATGGCCAACACTCCAAAAAAGGTAATGGTTAGTATTATTAATTAATCTAAACCGAAGAGAATACATTACGTATCTAACCCATACCTGCTATTCATTTATATTTAAAAGTAGTTTCTGAAGGGAATAGTGATTCAAAGATTAAGTTCTAAAATGGTGACATATAGGCACTATAACTGTTTTACAGTACCTTTTATCATTCAGATTAACTTCTTTGAGAGCATTAAAACAACAATAACATGAAAATTTCAAAGCCTATTGGAAAAGCCTCATTACAAATAAATGAGGGCTCTAAGTATTTGGTGTAAAAATGACTCTCATTATGAAAGCCTACTGTCTTTGAAGCCACCTCTCCCTGCAGTATCTTCAAATGAATTTAATTTTCTATGGCTCTGTAAAAGGGTCATATGGCTGAAAGTCAAGATGTCACTCAACTGTGTCCCAGCATTATGAGGAGACATTCCTCTGAAGGAGCTTTTTTATTTATCTCATTGCCGACTTTAATTTGATTGTGAATCAATGCTTTAGAGATAAGCAAGAATCTAAAAGACTTGCTGGGCTCAGTGAAATGTAAATTCTTGGAGGAAGGTAGAGATCTAGGACCTGGTACAGAAAGCTAGGGCCATCTGCCCAGAAGAGAAACAACTACCAATCAGGAGAGCATGTTTTTAAAACAGGCTCTGGCTTCCATCTGTGGTTTTGAGCTAAATACTTAACATCTCTGGATGTTAGTGTCCATATTTCTAAAATGGAACAACTTACTTGCTGTGGTTGAAAAAATATGCTTTAAAATATATACACTCTGATCTTTCTTTAGAGACTTTCAGATAACTCAGGGTACAACCTCTCAAGTAAAATTATTATTTAAGCAAATAAAAAATATAATAATGCTTAATTCTTTTTACTTAATAGGGTTAGATCTCATAATGCAGAAATTCTCATACAGTGATAATATTGCTTAATTACAAGGAACTTCCTGCCACGGCATTATAACTTTTATCTATTTTAATCCACTGTTAACTCTGTGAGTTGTCTTAGTAAGTCACAGAGCAGGCATTTGAACCCTAATCTTCTTTCAACTTTATTTTTCCCATGTGCTATACTGCCTGCTCTATCTTCAATAAGAAAACAAATCATAAAAAAGACACAGTAAGAGAGGATGAGAATAATAGTTAGAAATTAGGCTATTTTATAAATGGATCAAAAGGATATAAGCCCTTGGGAGCCAATGAAACTATCTAATGCTTTCCCACTGTGCATAGAATGGATCCACCTCATCTGGATATTGCAAATGGGACCCCCAAAGGCCAGAGGGCTTTGAGATATCTTGGGTATGCATAGTTTTTTTTTTTTTTTTTTTTTTTTACTGTAATTGAAATTCCATTGCTACTCGCTTTTTATGTTTCCCTTAATGATTTCTAGGCAACTGTTGTTTGCATTACTGGAAGGGCGGGGAACTACTGCTAGAACCTGAGCTTCCTCTCTGGATTTGAGTACTTTGATTTGAAGCCATGGGTGCTGGTCTTGCTGGGCCTGGCCAGCAGAATATGAGCATTCTAAGGCCCTATGCCAAATAAAGGTGCCTAATTGGAAGGATGATACTTCCATCTTATTTTAGCATTATAAAGGATTACAGCTGGAGAGAGGAAAATCAACCCAGGCAATCTTGTCTTTTGCCTCCTCTCAGACATAATTCTTACATTTGCTTTCTTTCTTTCTTTTTTTTTTTTTTCCAGTTCTGGTTTCTGCCATTCAGTTTGTTATTCTGATAAGCACAGACTCAAGAGGGAACAGAATTTCAGGGCTGCCTTCCTTGATGCATATTAAAGCCTTCTCTGCGTTAAGGATAGAGGCACGGAGTTAACAAAAAATAGAAAATTATATTGCACAACTTACTAAGTCTACCAAAATTATAATGTGTCTCCATGGTAAGTTATCGATTGCTTGATTTGAGATGAAGCTATGCTGAATCTGTGGTTCAGTTTGTGACATTGACTAAAAACAAAATTCTGAAAAGGACTGAACACTGTTTGTTTCAATTGCCATTTTTCCCTGTATTTTTAAATGCAGAAACACGACCAGACCTAGTTTGCATTTGTGCCTTGGAACCACTGTTCATAATTTGAGTGACTCAACACAAATCATTGAAGCTGAATGTGTCATGTCATGCGGCAAAATTAAAATATACCTTATTGCTTTGTGGGGGACATGCAGTTCCCCCAAAATTTGTGTTATAAAAGACCAGTTTGTGTTTTAAACAATGAAATGCTTAGTAAGTAACTGCTGCATGTGAATAAAACACATTAGTTCAAGGACTACTGAAAAGATAAGCAGATGGTACTATCAGGTCTGCAGCACACTTTGATGATCTCAATGCATATGTAGTTAAAGAGGACTTTATTAATATTGCCTTTTATTATAAGTGGTCGCATAATCTCATTGAAAATATATATAAAGCTCACTTTACAACATAAACCTCTAGGGGACCTGATATCTTTGGTTATTCTTTTAGAGACAAATCTTCATCTATTTCTATAGCCTTCAGGTTAGAGATGTCAGGGATTCAGTTTAATAAGTAAATTCAAATTTCACTTTTCTCCTTCTCTTTTTCTGAAGATATTTTCCTTAGGACCTTTAGGGTTTTTTGTATCTAGGAGCATTTGGTCATGTGCTAACATGGAATCCTGTATCTAAGATGTTCTTTGTTAAGATTTCTGACTAAGTAAGAGTTGGTCTTTAGCTTGACGCGTTTGTTTGTTTAGCTCTTTTATAATCTTTCGTGGTAAAATCTGTTATCTGTGACACATGACTGTTTACTTCTCCCTAGAGCTGTAAATGATCTCTCTAGGTATCTTTAATAATACTATGTAACTGATAATACTAAAAGTGATACCTCATTAGTTGCCTATTATGTGGAGGGCACTCTGGTAGGCACTGGGAATATAATAATGAATAATTGAGTGATCAACGTGAGATATTTGATTTCAAAGATCTTAAAATATAGCATGCCTCCCATTTTAAGGATAAAGCAAATAAGGCTCAAAGTTAGTAACATACCCAAATTAACACAGGGAATAATTTCTAGAATCAAGAGTCAAAAGCAGATTTGTCTGACTCTAAAGCCCATACTATTTGCTCTCTGTTACACCTATTAATTTTTTTTACACTTAATAATGGAGATCAAATGGCTCAGATTAAATGCTGCAAAAGGAAAGACTCCGAAAAGATAATCTGTTTCTTCCAGATATGAGTTAGATGCCATTCTGCAGTATATATTCAAATGTTGTCCAACGGAAAAATAGATCAACATGCTAAAGAAACATAGAAAATATGTAGACAAATTGATAATGGTTTGTCATATGAAAAGTGCCTAGTCTGGATAAGCAACCAGAAAGTGGTGTCACAGCACAGGTCAGATCTGCTCAAGAAGTTTTATGGTTCAAGAATGAAGGAAATGTTATAGGGACTTGGAAACAAAATTTATAGTATTCAAATATGGCAGCATTTTGCCTTGGTTTTTAGGTAGGTTGAGGTAACCTATAAAATTAAAAATGATGTGAGAAAGACTAATAATGATACTCATTATTTTTCATTTAACATTTATTTTGCACCATGAACCCTGCTGTCCTTTTTACATAGTAATCAATTACTAAGAACTCATATGAACAGATGCTGTTAATTCCATTTTAGAGAAGCGGAAACTGAATCAGAGAGTTTATTTGACTCTCCCAAGCTAACACAGCTAGAAATACACACAGCCTTAATTTAAATCGGTCTGTCTGACTTTCTTGCTATATTCTGCCTCCTCTGTAGAGTGAAACAGCATAAAATAGCACAACTGTTGACCACAGATCCAAAAATTGAATTTGTATTTCTTCTTTATGATGCTCTGCCAATATTTTGATTCTTTCTACTTTAGAATTGTATGTGCTGTTTTCCTTATTTGTTTACATTGATTTTGAATGATTGGTCCTTGGAACCTACACTATAAACATTGTGCCTTTGGAATTTTGTTGTCAGTGAAGCTGAATTTTTACTCTTGTTGATCTGTGATGGAGATGACTAAGTGGCAGTCAAAATGCTTTTTTCTTTTCTGTAACAATAGAGGCATGGTTGTATGATGGTTTCCCAGACCGAGATTACTGTTCTGGCCCCTTTCACATCTATACTTGGCCATGCACCTCGTTTTTATTAATGAAATGTGGGTGGAATGTCTATGTATTTCTTCTGGGTTATGGCCTCTAAAGAGTGGGCGTGCTGTTTATTCTCTTCATCTGACAGGGATCTAGGTAAGGCAGAAGAGAAGTACGAGCTCCCTATCACTGTGAAGAAAAGAGCCACTTGCCAACACCACCTGCTTTACACCAAGAAAGAAGTGAGAAACTATTGTGTTTGAGCCATTAGAATTTTGTGTATTTTTAGAGTACTTTAGCCTAATGTAACTAACATCTCTGCTATCACAACATAGGTCATGTTTTCTAATAGTAACAGTGGAAAATCATTCTGTTTTATCTTCTAAAACAATGCTCTTGCAAGCTACCTGGTAACTATCTTAATTTCTTTATGGCATGAATTTAGAATTGGATTGTAGACCGTGGCCTGAATACTTAAGTCAGACTTTTTTCCTGCTGCAAAGTGCGGAATAAACAAAAATCATGCTTTTAACAATCATATCATGTTCTAAGACGTAACGAATAAATGTTTATTGAAGTCTTATATGTGTCTAATCACAGAGCCTTCGATGTGCTTTGCACTGAATCCATCTTCAGGAAGAGAGATTTCTTTCTACAAATGTCCTTGAATATTATGCAACATGTTTCATTTTTTCTTCACAACCAGATGATTTTGTTCTTTCTAAATTGTTATTGTTCTTTAAAAAATTAATTTTTCATCTGAGTAAAAGTTATCTTACCCTTGTAGATGTCTTAGAGAGAGATGCTTATGGTTAGGCAAATCCTGAGAGGCACTCTAAATGAAGACTTACGTTAGGAGCTCTGCCACCTACAAAGTCTTGAAGTAATATCTAATCCCTTCTACTTTCCGAGCATTGGAACAGTGGCCTCTCATGTAGGCATTTTGAATACGTGTTAAAAGTAATTATTTCCAAGCAAGTTCTCTAATGGTCAGGAAGAACAAAGGACAACCTTCTGTCAATTCAGCTTTTACTTGAATTTAAACATTCATTCTTATTTTTTAGCCAATAATACTCCCCAATACTGACTTGGTGGCCAAGGTCTTCAGTTATTGCCTGTCTTTAGTAACCCTGCTGTGTAGTGCTTGGAGAATGATCGGTGGTTTAAAAAATTAACCTACCTAAAGGCTGGAGCAGGACACTTTTGCTAGAGAACAGCTTCTCTCTTTGAAACCCAGTTAAGAAATTCTCAGAGCAGAGAAGAAGAGAAAAGCAAAGCAGGCAAAAAAAAAAAAAAAAAAGAAAGGAAAGAAAGAAAAAGAAATGCTTTTGTGTAAGTAAATTTTCCTACCTTCTCTTGAGCCTCCCAGGATTTTCTCATAGATTTCTTTGTCATGGCCTTGCTAAGGCAGTCTCATTATCAGATGGAACCTAGGAAGATCTGACCTATGTTTATATTAGTATGTTTGTGATGTTTTCTTTTTATCTGAAAAGGTTTTTTTTTTTTAATAATTACCTGAGTTACACTAAATTGGGTTCAAATTCCAGCCCTCAGCCTTTCTAGCTCTGTTGTTCTAGCCTCAGTTAGCTGCCTGCAAATTACAGGTGATAATATTTATCACAAATACAATTGCCGCGAGAAGAAAATAAGTTACTGCCTTAAATGGCTCTGCTCAGTTTCTTCCTTATAGTAAATGCAAAATGAACGTCAGCTTTTTTTCTGTTGTTGTTGATACTGGTTGTTTATAGCAAAAGTATGTCGTAAATTCTCTTTTCCCTTCAGATCGATGTCTTCTTCTTCTTTAGTAGTTGTAATGCATTTAATCCTGTTTTGTAGCATTGAGAGCATTTTGTATTTTTAACATGACTCTCCTCTCTTCCTTGATACATTCCATTTCACAGTTGGTTAGTGATTCTATTTCCTCCATGTCCAAGCACTTTAGAAGAAAGCTTTATTACAACACACATTTAATTGAACATTTTAGGTGGTTCCTAAATGGTAGCAATTTAATGCCTTTTTTTCTTCTAATTTTTATGGTGTTTACCACTGTAAAAGTGGTAAGAAAAGTTCAGTTAAGTGAAAATTCTGGTGCATATATTGTGAGCTAATTAAAAGTCTTATATTATTGAAAGATATCGTAGTGTAATTATTTGAATATGGACCTGGAGCCAGACTAGTGGAATTTGAATCTTGTCTTTGACTCTTAATGGTTGTGTCTGTTTAAGATCACTTCAACTCTCTGAGCCTCAGCTCTTCATCTGTAAAGTGGACACAAAGATAGTGTCTGCTTCTTAGAGCTGCTGTGACTATAAAATTAGCTAATGTATGTAAAACACTTAGAGATTAGTACCTGGTTCATAATAAAGCTTCTGTGTTTTGGCTTTGTTGTTGTTATTATTATTATTATAGGTCTCACTGGCTTATAGCTTGATGATGAGTTTGCTGTTGTGCTTTGTATACGATTTGCTTATTATATAAACTTTAAGTATTGTGTATTTCACAAGGCACTAAGGAACCACTTAAAGTTTTTAAAGGCACAGGGCGTTACGAGATCAGTGATCTCCATTGTAAATATATATCACTCAGCCTTGCTATGACTTACCTGTTGGAGTGGGCCAGAATGGATTCCGCAGACCCACTGCCAGACTATTGTCATAATTCCTAACTAGCTATGAGGAGAAGGTAGTATTCTAAGCTAGAACTGATGAAAATATATATATAAAAAAGAATAGAACTGAGAGGTATTTAAGATTCATATAAATCACTAACTTTACATATTTTTGTGATTAACTGGATATGAAGGTAAGATGTAAGTTTTAAGAATGACGCGTTTCCCACTTGTACAACAAGATAGATCAAAGATTCAATTACTGTAATAAAGACATGGACCATGTATGTACCTGTGCAACAATCCTGCATGTTCTGCACATGTACCCCAGGACCTAAAGTTCAATAAAATATATTAAAAAAAAAAGAAATAGACAAAAAGTAGTTTGGAAGATGAAATGACCTTAAGTTCTGTTTTGGACATGTGGAATTTGAGGTGCTTTAGCATCTTTGAAAGGAAATGTCAACTCATCAGTTGGACACATGTCGTTAGTTGATCCTCCAAGAAGAGATCTAAGAGACAGGGATAAATTTTGTGAGTCATCATCCTATATGCACCTATAAAGCTAGAGGATGAGTGAGATCACTGAGGCAGAGAACCTTGAGTAGAAGAATTAGGAATCAGCTTTGAGAAAGTCCACAATTTTACATCCAAGAAGTCGAGTATAAGAGAGAGAGAGGTGGGGAGAGGGGGAGAGAGGAAGAGAGAGAGAGAAAGAGAGAGAAGAGAGTCAGAAAAGAGGATACAGAGAGAGGGAGAGAGGGAAAGAGAAAAGGAGGGTGAGAAGGGAGAGGGAGAGGGAAGAGAAAGAGAAAATAAGAGAGAGGAGGAGAAACATAGAGGGAAAAAGGAGGAGGCAAGAAACTTTTAAAAAGAAAGGAAAATCAGGAACTTGTACACAGGAGCCAAGGAAAGAGAGAAAGAGAAGGATCAGCCAATAAAGATGGGAATAAGAAGGAAAAGGAGAGTGAGGAAATGGACATCAGAATAGATGGCTTTTCCAGCAAATTTAGCTAGGAAGCAGGGAAAAGTGACAGGATGGGGGTCGATACAAACATTAGGGTCAGGAGAATATTTAAATTAATTAATCACCATCCTTAAAAGGCAGTTTCTTGTATATTTAAAGCCAATGGAAGAAACAATTGAAGAGCATTTAAAGATTGTAGAGAGAAAAGTTACTATAGACAGGGCGAGATTCTTGCAAAGGTGGCAGGGATGGGTACAAGCAACAGGTGCAGAAAGGAGTCACTAGAACAGTGGTTCTCAACTGGGAGTGATTTTTGTCTCTTCTCATCCCTCAGTACTTTTGGGTAATTCTGGAGATACTTTTTAACAAATTTATTTATTTATTTATTTTATTTTTTGACATGGAGTCTTCATCTGTCACCCAGTCTGAAGTGCAGTGGTGCGATCTCACTGTAATCTCTGCCTCCCAGGTTCAAGTGATTCTCCTGCCTCAGCCTCCTGAGTAGCTGGGACTACAGGTGCCCACCACCATGCCCAGCTAATTTTTGTGATTTTAGTAGAGGCGTGTTTTCACCATGTTGCCAGGCTGGTCTTGAACTCCTGACCTCAAATGATCCACCCACCTCAGCCTCCCAAAGTGCTGGGATTACAGGCATGAGCCACTGTGCTCAGCCTGGAGATAGTTTTGGTTGTCACACTGTGGACAGTGGTGCTACTGGCATTTAGTGGGTTGATGCCAGAGACAGTGCTAAACATCCTGCAATGCATAGGACTGCCCCTACAACAAAGAATCCAAAATGTCAATAAGGTCAATGATGAGAAACTGTATAGAAGGACAGAAAACAACTTCAATGTAGGAGAAAGGAAGAAGAATAGGATGCGGGGGAGAAGTAAGTATATTTTTAAATTCAATATTGAGCACATCATGAGTGCTCAATAAATATTAGCCATGATTTTTATTATGTGGTTAGATTATTTCTCATTACGTTGTTACTCCTAGTAAGACCTGAGTAATAAGACATTTTTTTTAAAAAGGCTATCAGCTGAATTTGTTATTATAATTTATTTTTAAGCATGAATTTGCATATTTTAGGCGCTCTTGACCTCCCCATAATGAATTTTACTCTCTTTTATTTAAAAAGTTATTGGCATCTTCTGTACCTAAGTCACCTGAATTAAATTTGGAATACCTAAGAATAAACTAGATTTATTTCTCTTAAATAATATACAAAATGTCTGGTGGATTTGTGGAATTAAGGCATAGTGGAAAAACCTTGGGACCAGTAAGCCTTTCTTTAACCTCCAGTTTTAAGCATTTGCTAGCTAAATAATTTCAGGTATGTTACTTAACCACTGCAGACTTTCAGTGTTTATCTATAACATGGAGATAGGGCCATTCTTCTTACAAGTGACTGTATGCGTTAGAGACTGATGTCTGCAAAGCATCCAGCTGCAGGTCTGAAATATCCTGAAACTTGAGGAAATGCTAGCAGTTGGTGCTCCGGCTGTTGGTGGTAATGATAAAAATTTCTTTTAGTCCTACTAAGCACATTATCAAATATTCATTGGTCAGAATGCTCCCTGTGGCATATTGGGCATGTAAAACTGTTTTTATTTGTTCATGGTAGATACAGAAATAATCCTTGAATCCTTATTTTCACCTCAAGTTCAAAAGTTTGTGAATCTAAAAATCAGAAGGTATTTGCCCTGAGTTTATAAAATGAATTTTTCTTGTTTGATACTACAAGAAAATGAACTCTGTTATAATGAACTCATAGACTGATAGGTAGTGATGCTTAAAAACTATTAGCAGTAAATTATTAGGTTTTTTACAAAACTAAAATAAAAACAAACAAAATCCCACTAATTTTTAGCCTGGTCTTTGGTAGTTTTATGTGCCTGTGATACAAAAGTATAAAAGAGTTCCCAGGTACAGGCCTGGTCCCAAAGAGGGAGCGTTGAAAATATGCTTTTGGTCAGAAACCAAGGCTAGAGTAAGAAAGAGACAAATCAAGAGGCCTGGTCAAGATCCTGTATTGATGTTCTTGGCCTCTGTTGGAATCTGTCTTCTCAATCTTGTATTGATCAATGACAAAAAATATAAAGGACGATGTAGTACATACTTGATTTCTTCTCCCTCCCATTTGATAGCAACATCTCCTTTTCCTTTTGGGAAGTCACCTTTCCTCTGTGCAGTTTTGCTGAAATTACCAAAGTATTCTGGCTTCTCTTAGCGCAGTGTCCCAAATTAAGCCACACATGTTCCTATGGGAATCTGAACATTGAGTAGAGGTTACCTAATTCTTGTTCTTTCCTGAATGTGGCTCATGAGTATTAACTTTGAATTTGTGTTATATGACAACCTTCTAGAAAATTCCTTATCTTTTGTGCTTATTCAGTGTTGGTTTGTATTGATTACAACCAACAAAATCCTAATGGACACATGAAGTACTCATACTAGAGACTAGATAAATAGTAGTCCTGGGACCAGGGAATGACTAGAGATGTATTGTTTAGTAGCTAAGGACCAATGGGAAATATCTGCCTGCTACTCTCATACTCAACAAGACTCTCTAACTTTGTCTTTAAAAAATCCCAGTAAGAGAGTGGTTTCATCTCCATTAAGATATGAATATCTCACTGACTTCCTTGCAAATCTTTTCCATTTTTCTAAGACTCTTTTGCTTGGCTCAGAGCATTATTCAATCAAACAAGACGCATTTTTTGTTGAATGAACACATTTATTCTTATGCTTTGAGTTTGCAGTTGCCAAAAAGGAAATCAAACCAATTCATTCATAAAAATAGATTGAGCTGCATGTGCTCATCTTTCATCATTGTGTTCAAGGTAGAGCTGTGCTTCTATTTTAAGAATGAAAAACAAATTTCTAGAAGAGATAAACTGGCATTGAATAATCCCTATATAATCAGAAGACTTAGAGTCAAATAATAATTGTAATTTGGACCCAGAGATTGAAGCCACTTCAATAATGATACTCATTAGAATTTTTGTTTCTCTCCTCTGGCCTGTATAGGAGCAACAAATGCTCAGTGTCCTCATGGACATAACCAATGTAAACATGATGATGATTCGTGGTATGATGTCATCCTTGCAGATCACTGGACTGAAGGCTCCAGTTGCTTGCCATGTCTCATCTAAGCAAAAATGAATCTTTCTGAAGATGCAATAACATATGTTTAGGCTGTGGGAAAAAAAGTGGGATGTTAGTCTATCTGTAAATGACTTACTAGCAAGAAAATATTTATTTTTCTTTGGTTTGTTCTAACAGAGTTTCTTTTATTAATAGCAGACTGCGAAGATCCATGCCAGACCAATCCTACATGGGATTATAAGACTGTTTATTGTTCTCCACCACAAAAACTCTTTGCAAATGTAGCAGAACTGGATATGCATAGAGTAGGGAAGGCTCAATTTTCATTATTGACTAAGCCTCTCCAACAGAATGCATTCCAGTTTTGGATCTTTTTAATTTACAAAGTGGTATAGCATTTTTACCAAGACTCAGAGGGGTACCTGCTAAATATGTTTATATGATTGTTTCTCTGTTTTACTTCACACAGTAGTCTTTTATTAATAGAAAAAGCAAAAAGAATAGGGAATTTGTATTAGACATCAATGAACAATAAAACACAATCTTTATATACATGAAAATATTTTAAAGGTCAGAACTATAGGCTCTAGGTTTCAGTAATAGAGTTAAGCACATAACTTAAAAGTGTCATGCAACCAAAACACAGAACACATGGAATCTAGATCTGGCTTTGCCATAATTTATTATGACCTTGAAAAAAGTCACTTATTTAACCCAACATCCACTTGGTCTACTTATCTATAAAACAAAATGGCTGAACATTAGGTCAGGAGTTTTATCTTCTTGACTCCGAGTCAGATATAGGTCACAGAAGTGTTTTATTTGATCATCATGTAACTTTTAGAAACTGAGGTCGATGCATTTTGTCAGGGGATTGTCTATCATTTTCTACAAGCCCTCTCACTCTCTGATGACAATTGATTCTATAACTCTCTTCAGGAGATAGTGAGTATGGACAATTACAGTCTCAAATCTTATTCTAAGTATCCAGATTTAGAGTGAGCCGGCTAATCCTGTTTGAGCTTACTCAGTGCACTTGAATAGCAGAAAGAATAAGGAGCCAAATTATGTAATTAATTTGATCATGTAGTCAATTATGACTTTAGAGTAAATTTCTAATTTTCCTAGGTATGTCTACAAAATCTAGGAAAGTTTTGGTATCTATCTGATTATGTGTAACCTCAGATAAATGTGTGCATGCTATAAAAACTAAGAAGTTTTTAAATTGCACAGCTCATGGAAAGTTCTTTATTTAAATCTATGCTAACAGTCTGAAATAGGATAGTGAGCTCTATTACTCAATGATTTTTATATTGGAGAAATGTATTTCTACAGGATGACAAAGTCTTTCCTTTGTCTAATACTATTAATTTAAAAATTACTGTTGGGTCAAATGGTATTTCTAGTTCTAGATCGTTGAGGAATCACCACACTGTCTTTCACAATGGCTGAACTAATTTACACTCCCATTACTGGGTATATACCCAAAGATTGTAAATCATTCTATTATGAAGACACATGCACACATATGTTTATTGCAACACTGTTCACAATAGCAAAGCTTTGGGACCAACCCAAATCCAATAAATGATAGACTGGATAAGAAAATGTGGCACATATACACCATGGAATACTGTGCAGCCCTAAAGAGGGATGAGTTCATGTCCTTTGCAGGGACATGGATAAAGCTGGAAACCATCAGTCTTAGCAAATTGACACAAGAACAGAAAACCAAACACTGCATGTTCTCACTCATAAGTGGGTGTTGACCAACGAGAACACATGGACACAGGAAGGGGAACATCACACAAACACTAGGGGCTGTCGAGGGGTTGGGGGATAGGGGAGGGTTAGCAGGGGGTTTGGGGATAGGGGAGGGAGAGCTTAGGAGAAATATAGATGATGGAGTGATGGATGCAGCAAACCACAGTGGCATGTGTATACCTGTGTAACAAACTCGCATGTTCTGCACATGTACCCCAGAACTTGTGTGTGTGTATGTGTATATATATATATATATACACACACACACACAACTAGGTCCTTGGTTTAGCAACTCAGTGTTAAGTGGGCTTGTGCATGTGTGTTTTTGTGTGGAGAGGTAGCATGTAAATAAATAATGCAATAGTGTTATACAAAAATAATAAAAATTACTGTTATCTCCCAATTTTAAAATTGTCTGCTTGTGAGAGACTTTGGAGCGTACCTAGGATATCTTCTTTAGAGCACTCTGTCAGTTGATTATCTAGCCTATACCTGAACCTCCCTAATGACAGAAAGTTCCCTGCTTTGCTGCATTGTCTTTTCACTTGTGGAGAGCTGTAACTGCTAAGTGTATTTTAATTCAAATTTCTTGTGCTAATTTACTGTTCTAATGACAATACTTCTAAAACTTTACCTGTCCTGGCTAATCATCTTGATTGTTCCAAAGTTTGTTCCTGTGACACAGTTTCCAAACACTTCACATATCCCTTCGTATAGGCTCTCAAAGTTCTGAGCAATGTCTACTTAATGTGACCCGTACAGAATATTGTGCCCTGTTGTGTCCCTTAAGCTAGACAATAGTTTTATTTTTGTAGTCTCAGATTTTATTAGCTTTTTAGCACCTGTTCATTAAAATGTCCATGAGAGATTATAGTATTATTTTTTGAGTATAGTTTTAAGTATATTCTCTCATATCCATAATTAGACAATTGATTTATTTGGTTTTGTTGTTTTTGTTTTATTGATTTGACGTATTGCAAGATCTTCATAGACAGTTGGCTTATTTTGAACAATTGACTTTTTGACTATAAATGCATAACTTTACCTAATATCTCATTTTATTCTTGTAATAAGTTTTAAAGAGATGGAGGAAAGATATTATTTCCTTTTTTGTTGATAAAATAGTGATTTACAAAGAAAGCTAAATTTGTATAGCAAATTAGTGGCAACATTAAATATCAAAACTGATATATTTTTGATTTGATGGCAAAATGTCTAACATTGACTAATAATTTAGAAATGCTTTTGTGTGGTAACCTCTGTTGGTAACAAATATTTGGGGTAAGAAATAAAAATTCTGATTATTTAATCCATTCCCCTCTTTTTACTTCATTACCATCAAAAATTTTTTTTTGTATTTCTATGTAACTCCTTAATGTTGGAAGAATTTTTCTTTATCCAGTTACACAAATCAGTCATGTAACAGAAAATATCTACATTTGCTTTTGCTTTATCCTATGGAGCTGTAGGCATTATGTTTTAGAGCTACATGGTTCTTTTCAGATCTACAGCTATAACAGGCATTTGTCTTACCAAACTGAATATTTGCTCAGTTTGAGTCTCAGGTTCAGCTGTTTATATCCAGTGTTTAAATGAGAATTCTCTGGTGACCAAGCTGGAAATTACTGTACAATTTAGCTTTTACCTAAGAAGCACAATTAAAAGATGAGAAATTAAGAGTTTCAATGAATTGGGGATTAGCATCTCTTTTATTTTCCAGAAGATTCCTTAAATATTCTGCTTAGTTGTCCTTCCGAAGATAGTTCTGCTCTCAATAGTACCTTCCTCTGAGGTGGAATAGAACACATATTTATCAGTCTCAAAGCAACAGTGTAGGCTGCCTTTACATACACGAAATAGCTGGGAAATGCTTACCGGAAAACAAGTTTTTTCTTTACACAATCATGTGTAACCCTTATGTGATGGCTTATCCCATCCCCATATATAGATTGGTGTGGGCGGGTGCTACCGACAGACTTTTCAGTTCCAGCCCAGAGCTGTAAAATTCCTTGTCCAAGGGCACAGAATCGACTCACTCAGTATTAATGTTCAAAACATGCCAAAGACAGTTCTGTTCTCTCAAGCATTCCATTTGGTCTAATTGGGCTTCACTAACCTTTTCTCTTTGACAGAACAACTTTGAATGCATGTCAGGAGGGAGCTTTATAAATATTTATTGAATAAAATAGCTTGTTTGGATATGAAGTGAGTTTAGAGATGGGAATTAAAGCCAGTGAAACTCTAACTTTCTGGTGTAGAAAGTGTGTGCTGAGAGAATGCCCAACATCAAATTTTAAAAAACTGATTCTGTTTTCAGCATTAAACTTAATGTAGTGCTATATTAGAACTAGAAAACTCACATTTGTCAGTGGCTTATAAAAACTAATGGACGGAATAGAAATTGTCAGTTGATATTATCATTCATTTGTCTAATTATCCATTTCTCAATCTTTTTTATGAATGACTTAGGGTCATTTATAAAAATACATGTTTTTAATTATGTAAGGAAAATCTAAACAAAGCAACAAAATATAATAAATCCAGGGATGATGTCTGTAACAAAATTACACTATTAGCTCTGTTCATGTAAATAATGTAGGAGTTGGACTCTGAAAACTTAAAAGAGTTTTTACCATTTGTCGTCTTGTTTAATATGGATCAGAATGCGTCACCATGAATTAATCTTTTTAGGCCACAGAAATCTTGTAAGACATAGACTTCCCAAAACTATATAGAGATTAAAACACCAAGTCCGAACTTGCTTGTTATATTCATGTGGTTATTATTAAGAGATGAAGGATTGTGGAGAGAGGTGTAATTGTCTGGGAGTTTAGAGTTGTGGATTTCTCAACATTGTTCATTCATTGTTCATTCTAAACATTGTTCTAAACATTGTTCATTCATTTCACAGGCCGAAACTGTGATGGATTTTGGGTGCAGAAGTTTTCAGAGTTGAATAGAATATGGTCTCTTTTTGAAAACTTCACACTGTTGTGGCACAGCAAACGTTGTGGCAAGTTCTCAAATTAGAAAGTGTACAATTCTACAGGGACAGAATTCTGTGAGATGGAACGCTAAAGCCCTCATCATATGATCTGAGTGTTAAAGACTGATGATTCAGAAATCACAAAGTAAAGAGAGAGGAAAAAATACAGAAGTAGGGAAAACAAATGTCAAAGACAGAGCTATTGAAGAGCATGCCTATCTTGAAATCTGGTGCTGGAAGAAAAGTTGTGAATATGTTTTTAAAAGTAGTACAACTTATTTAACAGTGATACTAGGTTTCCATGAGTTGTATTTCCCATACTACCCCAAATAAGCATCTCTGATAAGCAAGAAGACTTAGTGCTTTAATTAATGTTACAGGTTTAAAGTTAAAAAAAAGTAAGAAATACATTTTTTTAAGTTAAATAAGTTTTTCACTAACATTTTCATTCTTTTGCTTTATATTAATCGTGACAATTATTGGTGATCTCTCTGTTGCCATCAAATACCACCCATGGAAAATTTTGGATTGTTCCTTAAAATATAGGGTTAATATCTGAGAAAATCTACTTTGGTTAGAATACACATGTGAGGAATAGGCTGAGTAAGCTATAGCAGGAAGAAATGGTTTTCGGGAAATAAAAGCAGAGGAAGCTTTTGTGATTAAAAATAATCATTTGAGTATTTTATCACTTAGGGGGCCATTTCTGTAAATAATGCTCTCTTTTAAAGATACAAAGCTAACAAAACTTTTTTTTAAGGGAGAGCAGTTAAAATAATTGTTCTTAAAGTGAAAAAAAAAAACATGAGTCATATTCTGGCTTTAACATATACTAGTTTAATGTGAGGGAAAACGCTCATTCTTTTCTGCCACACTGCTTTTCTTTTTGTTTGTTTGTTGTTGTTGTTGTTTATTTTGTTTGTTCACCAAAAGGGAGAAAAATCCAATCTGATTCTTCAGACTGTGGAACAGTTGTTGGGCCATTGCTACTAGTGGTTAGGGTCACTGTGCATCTTTTCTTCCTACTGTCTTCCTTGTCTCCAGGACTTGTAAGGGGACTAAGTTGAACTTCTATATGGGAGGGTCAGTTCCGCTACTTGTATCTCTCTGCTTTCTTTTAGAACATTCCCTAAACCTTAGGAAATCATCCTGATTGGATTGCATCCGGTAAGACAGCCTTCTTAGGGCTTGAGTCTAAAGTAATGTATTTGAGCTAGCTTGCAAGAAAATCTTGCATTTGGATATTCTTACTCTCCCACTAAGAATTAGAGCAATATTTTGGGTTTCTGTTTGATAGTATTGTATGTATTTAGCTTCCTCAGCAATCATATAAGAAATATTTGATAAAAGGGAATTGTGGGGTTCCTAGGCTCTTAGCCAAATTTTATCAAATTGTGCCTCAAATACAATTGCAATGACCAATATTTGCTTTTGAAGATTAGATATCCAGAGACTTAAAAAATGTTACTATCTGCGCTTGGGCTTGTTAAATAATTGATTACATCTTTAAAATGGTATTAACCCTAGCTCAAAGGGTTTAAAGAATAAAATAAGATCCTATACTTTGCATATTGCCTATTAGCATATAGTAAGGGCTTAATAAGTTTTATTTATCAAACCCTAGGTATTTGAGGGAAGGAAATTGGTTTATTCACTATTGTTTCTTCAACACTATGTATATTGTGTACACAACACACACACACACACACACACACACAAACACACACAAAAACACACACTCTCTCTTTCTCTCATTCTCTTCCTAAATGAATAAAATGAAAGAAGGGAATGTTAAATTTTTTTTACAGTGTAGAACATCAAATAATCATCTATTTGGCTTTCTGGAATATATTTTCTAATTGGTGTGGGAAGGAAAACAGAAGAGACCTTTTTTGGAGTAAAATAAAAAGACCTCATGTTTTTGTAAAATTTGACAGTTTCAGGCAGCAGAGGACAATGGGTATCTGAAGAATTTAAGAAGAAGCAAGAGATAAGATGCTCATTTATGATGTAGTTTTAAAACTAATTTTTAATGTTTTCATCCAACACATACTGTGTGCTTATGTGTGTATACATATGTGTATATTATAAAGCTATATACATAATTTGTACATTAAAAATTATCAAATAATGATAATATACTAAAATTGTTTTCCCAAATCAGAATGCAATTGTACTTGATTAAACTAGACTATAAAATTGGGTGATATTTACTGAATATTACATAAAGTATAAGCTATACATTATTTTAACTTAGTTGTTGCTTTTATGGACAAATCACAGTCATAAATGGGATTTCTCCTGTCAAAACATTTAGTTTAATTTGTGGCTTTTCCAGGAAAATGCTAAACTTTTGCAAACTTTCTTTCCCATCTGCTTATGAATTAGTTGCTTGAGCTATTTAAATTTTCTTTTCCTAAAAGAAAGATAAAGGAAGTGAGACAATTGAATATGGAATTTAAAATAATAGATACTTCTATTTTTATAATTCTCATTCCATTTTTCTTTCTTCTCATATCATCATTTAATATTCTCCCAATATAGAAAGTGTTGCTTCAAACATGTGATTGTGAATAAGTAATCCCAAAGATTTTGGAATATTGCCTTGTGTACAACTTGATTTAAATATTTATTATTCTTGCTCTTCAAAATAATAGTATCACTCAGCCATCTACTTCCTTTTTTGAATGTAATTTTTAGGGCTTTTAAAATTACTTTTTTGTGTGTGGTTTCCTGAGAAACCACTTAATAAAATATTTATGTTTCAAAATAGGGGATTGTTATTTGAAAATGTATTGATCATCTTTTTCATTCTGTTGTCAAGAGCATTTGCAGTAGACACTTTTTTCAGATTTCTGCTATGGACATAGACAACTGTGTATATACCCCTCTCCTCAAATGACCATGAAGAGTTGGTCATAAATTATCCAAGGTAGATCAGATTATTTCTCAAAATAATTTGAAATTAAAGTATGGTGAGATAATATATTAATTTGGATGCTGTGGGGCTGCTAGGTCAACTTGGAAGCAGAGAAACCAGTCTTTAGGGAAAGAAACATAAAGCAGATACACAAAGAAAAGAGATGAGAGACTGTGTGAACATGAACAAGAAGGTGAAAGGGAGTGGGAGAGAGAGAGAAGGGAAGACAGATACTGACAGGCATTAAGGGAACCTTCATCTGAAACAATTAGAGAGTATCCATTCATTCTTTTATTTGTTTAATACATTTTTGCTGTTATTTGTCAGGTATTGTTAAAGATTCTGATGATAAAGTGGTAAATGAGAGACTTAAGCCTTTTTCTCATGGAGATTTTATTCTAGTAAGATAGGTTCCCAGTGAATTAACAAAGATAGTTATAATTTAGGATAATGATGAGTAATGTGAAGCATTGTAAAGTAGAATAAAGGGTTAACTTGTGAGTGGAGAGGAGAGAAAAGGCCTCTGTGATGAGGTAACATTTTCAGAGCCTATACTAGGCAACTAACACTACTAATTTTCTATTTTACAATTATTTCCCTGGAGTTGCTAGCTCAGTAATTATATGATTATAAATTGCTGTAGGTAATAGCATAATCACGTTTTCTTTCTACATACGAAGGATCGATACATTTAAAACCTCCAACATCCATTTCCTGGCTGTCCTGACATTTGACTCCTGAGGAGACACCACATATTTTTGTTTTCATTTTTGTTAAAGAAGTCCCTGCCCATTCCTGGTACTGATCTTGTTATTTTTTAGAGTAATTCACGCTAGCTGCTACAATACCCAAATCCCATAATCTCAGTGGCTTGACCCGATATAAGTGCATTTCTTATCTCACAGTCTGAAACAGTTTGGGAAACCCTCCAAAGTGGCTGTCCTCCAAATAGTGACTCAAGAATCCCAGCATCTTCAATCTTCTAGCTATCCCATCTGGAACAGGAGGGCTTTAAAGTCACTACAGCGGATGAAGAGGATGCCCATCAGTTCCTAATTGCCTTGGAGATACTCACTGTTACCATTCAAATTTCTTTGACAGAATTATTCCTATGACTCCAACCTAACTGCATGGGATTAGGAAATGTGCAAGAGAATGGGGATATTTGTTGAACATTAACAATTACTTCTATAAGGGATATATTTTGAAAACAGAGCCCCAGGTTTTGGTGATGGATGGACTATAAAGATGAAAGAGAAAGTGGAAAAGCAGAGATGATTCCTAAGTTTTGCCTTGTGTACTTGGGAGAATGGTTGGAAAACGTCATTGATATAAGTACAAATCTGACTTTAACAGTATTCAAAGGTGTGCTTTACCATAGCTGCAGCCATAGCTGTTATTTCTTGGCACCATTGTAATTGATTTAGAGATATGATGATATACCTTATTTTATAAAATTCTTTTTAGTTCACAAAGATGAGGTGCTTATTTTCTCTAAATTTGATTTTCAGCTCCATATTAGACTTTTATGGCATGAAGAATTTTATGTTACATTTATTTATTCAATATATCACTCCAGAACACATATTGAATGCTTACTATGTACTAGGTACTGAAGATAAAAAATAAATAAGATATAATTCCTTATCTCAAAGAGCTCAAAGGTAAGTATAAATTTTAAAACAGTGATAAGCCTAAGTTTGTGAAATTTTTATCTCATATGAAGACAGGGGAATATATTGAATGACCTTTAAATATTTCTTCCCAATCTCTCTGTGGTTTGACAAGTCTAGGAATCTTTGGAGCACTTTCCTCCATCTAAATTTATTTTAACTGTCTGGTTTGAGCTCTAAGCTGAGTGAATCTGGCTTTGATTCTGCTAAGATTGTCCCTTATGGGCTTGGTAGCAAATATAAAGCAGATGTTCATAAAATATTTTAGGATAGCATACTTTGGCTATTAAAAGCACTATGTAAAAATGAATTTCCTTCTAGCATATCATGTGTAGCCAAATAAAATAACTTGATGAGCTGGAAAAATCTCCAAGATGTTCATCACCCATCGGGTTCATCTCAGCTTTAGATGAGTCACAGGTCACTGAATTAATAAATTAATTAAGCAAAATTGGTAACAAAAAAGGCACTGCCCTAAGTACATGGAATAGAGCAGTGACCCAAGTGGACAGAAATTCCTCTCTCAAGGAGAATACATTTGAGAGGAGGAAGTTAATAGACAGAATAATGGCCCCAAAAGATGCCTACATCCCAGTCGCTGGAACCTGTGATTATATTACCTTGTATGGCATAGGGACTTTGAAAATGTGATTAAGAATTTTGAGATAGGAAGATTACTGTAGATTATCAGGCTGCCCAATATAATTACAAGGATTCTCATAAGAAAAAAGGAAAAGCAGACGAGTTAGCTCAGAGAAGGAGATGTGACTACAGTAGCAGAGGCCCGAGTACTGTAACTGTTGGCTTTGCAAAAGGAGGAATGGGGCCATGATCCAAGGGATGCCAGCAATCTTCAGAGGCCAGAGAGGGCAAGGAAATGAATTCTCTTCTATAGCCTCTAGAAGAAACAAAGCCCTGCTGACACCGTGGACTTTAGCCTAGTAACTTCCATCTTGAAATTCTGACCTCCAGAACTGTAAGATAATAAATTTGTGTTATTTTAAGATGGAGTATGTAGTAATTTGTTACAATGGCCATAGGAACCTCGTATAGGAAGTTCAGAAATAACAAATAAGTAAAACACTTTTAATGACATACGATAAATGCTTTGGAGAAATTAAAAATTTTGAAGAAGGAGGGTGACAATTTCAAATAGGTAAGTCAGAAAATGACTAAATGGGTCAGTGAAGTTTGGGGGAGATATGAGGCTGGTGAAGGAGTGAGCCATGCAGATATGTGAGGGAAAGCGTCCCAAGCAGAGAAAATAGTAAGCTCTGAGTACAGAGTGTTGCTTGGTGTGTTTAAAAAGTGAGAAAGAGTCCAGTAAGACTGAAACTCAGTGAGATGTGGCCAGAGTGCTAGGAGACGAGATCAGAGAGAACAAGAAGTTAGAGTTCTGAGGCAGTGCTTCTTAACTTTAGATGTATGCCAGATGCCCTTATTAAGAGCTATATAATTAGTGAGGGCCATATATCACCTCCAGATATTCTTATTGAATTTGTTTGTGGTGAGTTTCAGGCTGGAGTAGTGGTTAAAGATCTCCAGGTGATTCTAAGGTACATCCAGGGTTGAGAACCACTGGTATCAGGTCTTGCAGACTGTTGTAACCGACAAAACAGAGAACTGGGTTAGACTTCGATTGAGATAAGAAGTTGTGGAATGATTTTCAGGAAAGGAGTGACATAACTCGATATTTTAACATAACTGCTTTGGCTGCTCTATTGAAAACAGATTGCATGGTATTTAAAGCAACACAACTAGCTAATATCAGCAAGAGAATGTGGGGAGAGTTTTTTAAAAAAGGAGCAGGACTAGGAAGTGAGGCATGATGAATTAGGGACATGGTGAATTAGGGAAATAACCTAAAAAGGTGAATAAATACTGGCCACAGAAATAGAAAAAAACCAAACAAAAACACCTTCTTGTTCATGTTCACACAGTCTCATCTCTTTTCTTTATGTATCTGCTTTATGTTTCTTTCCCTAAAGACTGGTTTCTCTGCTTCCAAGTTGACCTGGCAGCCCCACAGCATCCAAATTAATACATTATCTCACCATACTTTAATTTCAAATTATTTTGAGAAATAATCTGATCTACCTTGGATAATTTATGACCGACTCTTCATGGCCATTTGAGGAGAGCGGTATATACACAGTTGTCTATGTCCATAGCAGGAATCTCAAAAAAGTGTCAACTGCAAATGCAGTAGATGACTATGGTGTCTATAATCTAAGTGAATAATGTGTTTCAAGGAGTACAAGGAACAAAATGTATGTCACAACAGGATGGGTTCTCTGTCACAGATTCTGAAACCAATTGTTGCATATGCAATTTTCATTAGGGGCTACCAGTGGGAGTAAAATCTGTGGAAGTGGAAGGAAGCAAGTTAGGGCAATGAGAGAGGCAGAGCTGAAATGCAGGTATGATGACAGCTTAGGTTGATCCCACAGAGTTAAAATGGCCCGTCAGAATTGTCCCTTTCTGGGCAGAAATGTCTGGGCTTTCACCACCCCGCCCCCACACTACAACCAGTGTTTGAATGTGTGCTTCCTTGGAAAGGGTGTATCCTTGAACTTGGTGACTCTCCACAACTAAGGCAATCCCTTAAGGGTATACCAGCTCAAGGCTGTTAGTTGTCGTCACTCCTAGCAGCCGAGGCCACAAGTCTTCTTGAGGGACACATCACTGTGCCTATTATAATTCACCCCATGCACTCAGATTCTTTTCATTATACATTTTCAAAGCGCAGTTCCCCCAAGATTCCAGTGGTCCCCTCTGCCTGGGGTAAACCACTTCTCACCAAGTATCAGCCTGTAGGAAGAGGCAGAGGCCTATGGAGTACACACCCACTCCTTTTAAAGGTGATATCCAGACATTGTACATTTAATTTTTTTTCACATCGCAATGGCCAAAACTCTATCACACGGCCAGGCACAGATGCAAGGTTTGCTGGGGTATGTGGTATAGCTGCATGGCCACGTGCCCATCCAAATCTGTAGGAGGAGTAGGGAACTGAATATTAGGGAACAAACTAAATTCAGTCATACCTGTACTATGCACAATAAACTCCATATTGAAACTTACCATGTGATTTTATCTAAATTTAACTGTAAGATCAGCTCAAAGTAAAATTTGTTTTTTTGCGATGGACTTCACATTTGCACTAGTCAGTCTAATCCCAGAGCTTAGATTAACTACTACTATGGTGTGCTGCTATTCTATAATAACATTTGACAGGAGGGGAAGGAGTTTGTTTTTCCAAGTTTTCTTTATCTGCTACCTTTAGTTATGTATTTCTGGTTTGTCTCAGGGTATTTTCCTCTAAGTTACTCCTTTATTTCTCCTGATTTCATTGTAGGGCTTTTGACACAGTAAATGGTTAAGCAATATTAAGTGACAGATATATTAATTGAGACTTTATATTACAGGTCAGCTAATATTTTTTGTTTTTATTGAGTTGAAATTCAAGTCTCCAAAAAGTCAAAAGCAAGGAACATCTACGTGTAAATTTGGCATAGTATTATTGCTCTCAGAACAAAAGATGAGGACAGATAATAGCCATAATAATGCCTGATGTTTGTGTTTGAAATCTTTAAAAAAAATCTTTTGGGAGAGTCTTAGTTTCTTTTCAGTTTTTTTATTAGAAACTATGTTGATATAAAATCTTTGTGTTTATTTCATGTTTACTCAGTGTTTGCGACATGACACTTTTCTAAGTGCATTTTTCTTCTTTGTATTTTAGCTTCTGAATTCTGAGACTAAACTGATGCCAAAACTGGTGCAAATAATCAGAGTGGTCCTGTAAGACATTTTGGCAAAATGTATCAGGTGCTTTAAACTATTTATGTTTTAATTTATTAATTTCCATTTGGGGGAACTGCAACTCAAAGAAACCCCTAAAAATGAAAAAACATGCACAAAGATGTGTATATCAAAGTAAATAATAGTTTCTAATAGTAAAAACTGAAAAGACGCTAAATGTCCAATTATAAGAGAACTGTTGAATAACCTTACACTCACTCAATACAAAATAGGTAGCCATTAGAAGTAACAAAATATTCATAATCATAAGTAGAAACAATCAAGATACCGATAGCCAGCATGTACTCAGTGTTTACTATATAACACTTTTCTAAGTGCATTACATTTGTAAACTTATTGAATTCTCATAACAACTCTGTAAAGGAAGCAGTGATACCGTTCCTGTTATGCAAATAAGGAAGTCTAGGAACAGAACATTTGTAGTGTTTTGACGAAGGTCATAAAGAAAGTAAATGACAAGGATGATATTTCAACCAAGACATTGAGGCTTCAGAACCCATGCTCTCACTTGCCGAATGATGTTGCCTTATCTTTATAGTAAGTAGGTTTGCTGAGGCAAAATTTTATTTTATTCCCTAAAGGACAGCAGCGATTTTTGCAACTGGAAGTTTGTCTTGGAATTAATGAGCTCATTTACATAAGGTGCCTGGGAACTTTTTCAGAGAGCTAGGGTCAAGACCCAACTCTTTTCTCCTAAGATATTTGGACTGAGGAAGCCCTAGTGAGGCCCTGGGATCAGGTCAAAGCAATGTAACCTAAGAAATGAAATGTCAATAAAAGTGGGAAGGGCACAGCATGATTGAATAAGCTCTTCTCTGCTTTAAAACTACAGGTAAAAAAAACAATGGTATTGTTCTTTTTATGGGTGACACGAGAATATATGCTAGCAAGGCTTCAGCAAAATGGCTCTTGTGACTGAATCCGAATAGTTATAATATTGTAATCCAAGGCCAGTGATGGCGTAAAACATTCTTAGATCCTGTATCACTGATGGAAAGATTGTCCATCTTCTGTCTTAAAGAAATTCTGTGACCTGCCTGGAAAAGCATTAACTTCTTCAAAAAAGGTTCAGGTCCAAGCATTAGCACCAGAACTGTACAGGATGCTGGTATGTTTCAGCATTGACAGGGGCAACTGCCTTTCTTGAGGTTTCATTTCAACCCCATGTTTTGGGAACTGTTTGGACCAACTAATCAGCTCTAAATTCTGGAATTTTTCACCTTCTTTTATCTTCCAAGGCAGTGGGGGTACATATTCTGGCTAAAGTAAGAAAACTAGAGCAAATTGTACTTGTCTTTTGGATGAGAGAATGATGAGTGAAGTGTGTTTGTGTGTGTGTGTGTGTGTGTGTGTGTAAAGAACATGACAATTCAATTTAAATACTGCACATTGGACCCAAACTGTAAAGATAAACAGCATGACTTCAATTGATGATTGATGGTTTGAAAAACAAAACAGATCATACACGAGGAAGAGAAATGGAAGGAAATACATTAACATGTTAACATTGTTTTATGCTAGTGGCTCCTAGGATAGTGAAAATGTTCTTTATGTTTAACCTTTTTTTAAGGCATAGGCATTACCTTTCTAATAAAAAATGAAGGTAACATTAACTTTTTATTAACTATTATTGGGGGAATGAGTTTGTGTTCTACATGATTTTTAAGCTATTAAACATATCAATTTTCTTATTCTATTATTTCAATAAAATTTTTTTATTAATCCACTGGAACATTTGAAGAAGAATCGCTGTTTAAAAAAAAATTGTGTCCAGCATCTCCGTAGACCAAACGTGATTCAGCATTTTACTTGTATAGTGCACTGCCTTCTAAATAGACAACATAAGGACCTCAGGGAAACACCAAGGATGTGCATTTTTGATCTATGCACACAGTAAATCTCAAGAAAAACAGCCCTTTACTCAATTCATCTCAAAATGCCCAAATCAGCCATGCATTAAAATTCAGTGGTTCAGGAAAATGTTCCCCAGTGTCATCTTCATAACCTCTTACAGGGAGCAAGGATAATTCTATAAAGTTGTTCTCTGCATTTTAACACCGTTTTAAGTCTGCACCTTTGGTGTGTGAAAATTAAATTAAAAGAAACAAATTAAATTACCAAATTTTATCATACGTTGACTTTTTGCATTCCTCTAAAGCTAAAGTAATTTAGGTTTGTTTTTGAAGGTTGCTTGGGGCTGCTAACCCGGAGAAATTACCGAGACATATTTGTTCACCTAGTGAGCAGTCCCTGATTTCCCTGGTTTCTATTCAGAGAGGTAAATTGTAATAAATGCTGTCAGTAAATGCTTTGCTTTTCCTAATTCTGATTTTATGGTCCTGGGAAAAGATAATAAAATGCAAGATATATGGTTAGTCCCAGTAAGCAAATCAGGGTTTATATAAACTTTGAGAGTTCAAATATTTAATGGTAGACCTCTTTTAACTTTTGGAGTGGTGATCCAATCAGGGTCATGTGTACTGCTGTTTGTGTAGTGCACTGCAGGATTCCATGGAGTGATATTCACTGTACTATCTTGTGAATGCAATAAATCAGGAGAAATTATTAAGTGTTATGGTGGTGTACTGGAAAGAACATTGTTCTGAGAGCTAGAAAAATGTGATTCCTTCCCTGACTTTGCTAAGGTTGAACCGCAATTTTGATGAAAATTGTAAAGAATAAATACATAATCTGGGTTATTTTGGTGATTATATCAGTAATAGATATTCTATTTTAGTGCCTGTTTTCAGTATACTTAAGGTGATGTTGACAAGAGGTTTAAAATGGAAGCAATTGGCATTTAAAAAATAACAGCTTTATTGAGATATAAGTCATATAGCATACAATTAATCTGTTTAAAGTATACAGTTTTTCATATATTCACAAAGTTCTGTAATCATTGTCACTATTTTAGAACAATTTCATCACCCCAAAAAGAAGCCTCATTCCCGCACCCCCCACCAACAAGAATCATACCCCTTGACTAAGGAGCCACCTAGAAGCCTCATTCCAGTTAGCAGTTAGGTCCCATTTCCCTCCAAATTCTCAGAAACCCTAGGGAACCACTAATCTGCTTTCTGTATCTATACATTTGCCTTTTCTGGACATTTCATACAAATGGAATAAAGCAATAGGTTGTCTTTTGTGACTGACTTCGTTCATTCAGCATAATGTTTCAACGTTTGTCCCTGTTGCTGCATGAATCAGAACTTCCTTTTTATTATGCGTATTTCATTGTGTGAATATCCCACATTTACTTATCGATTCATCACTTGATTGATGCTTGAGTTCTCGATTTTTGGCTATTATGAATAATGCTGCTCTGAATGTGGAACACGTGTTTATAGGAACATATGTTTTTTATTTCTTGGGATATATACTTAGGAGTGAAATTTCTGGGTAAATGGTGAATATGTTTAATGCTTTGTGGCGTGTCTAGATTCTTTTCCAAAGTGGCTGTAGCATTGACAATTCTACAAGCAGTGTGTGATGGATCCATTTTCTTCACATTCTCAAGAACAGTTGTTATTACCTGTCCTTTTCATTATAGCCAACCTAATGCCTACAAAGTAGTAACTCAAAGTGCTTTTGATTTGCATTTCCCTGCTGGCTAATGATGTGCTTATTGGCCATTTGTATACCTTCTTTGGAAAACTGTTTATTCAACGATCAATTTTTAATTTAGTGTTTCTCAAACAACAATACTTTGATAGAACTTTGAAAGATTCAAATTTGTAGTAGGTTTGAGAATATTTGATGGTTTTCATTCCAGCTTTAATATTCCATCATATTTTATGATATATGTGATCTGAAGAAAGTGTATATAGCCCATAGTATCTCTCCCCCACCAGGCTGTAAGCTCAAAGAAGACAGAGATGGTCTCTTCCAGTAACTGTTGTTTGTAGCAACTAGTAGAGTGCTTCTAATATAACAGATACTAAAACAATATTTGATTGATGAATGAACAGAGACACTTCAAAGACACTGATTCTATATTTCTGAAGCTGATTATATTATCTTTTCTACACCCCCTCCTCCTAGACCATATTTATTTTGAAATCCTTAAAAGTTATAGTAAACCTTAATCATTTGCAACTTAAACAAAAAATTACTAATGTGATTTGAGAGAAATGCCATACCAATCAGGAAAAGAAGATGGCTCAGATCCTAACTTTCAGGTTTTACCAGGCATTTTCTTATTTCTGTCACTAGTCCATATTCACCAAGTGCCTGGCAGAAAACATCCAGGTTAATGCCATAATAGAATAATCAGAGACTGTTGTTTTGCTGGTGAAGCAATGTTCTATATATTCTGGCCCTGGTGATTCTAAGCTGTCTCTTTTATAGATTTTGCAAGTGGAACATGAACAACAAAATGCCTTCTGGCAGCCTGCCCATTGATAGGTCTGAGTGAGTGAAATGCTGTCCCTCCTATCCTCAGCAAGCAGCTATAAAAGAAGCCAGGGATTAGGTGCTAAACTGTGTTCCCATTAATTTGACTCATTCAAGTCTTAATTTCCCGGTGTCTCAGAATTTGACTGTATTTGGAAAAGGCTATGTAGAGAGGTAATCATATTAAAATTAGGTCATAAGGGTGGTCACTAATCCAATATGACTGTTTTTATAAGAGGAGATTAGGACACAGACACACAGAGGAGAGACTCTGGGAAGCTACAAGGAGAATATGGCTATCTACAAAACAAGAGAGATCTTGGAGGAAGCCAACTCAACTGAGTGACACCTTGATCTCAGACTTCTAGCCTCTAGAATTCTTGGAAAAATAAAATTTCTGTTGTTTAAGCCACCAGTTTCTGGTACTTTGATATGGCCACTATAGCAGAAAAATACACTGAGTATGGGCTGCATGAAGATATAGGGTAATATGGTTTGGTTCTGTGCCCTACCCAAATCTCATGTGGAGGTGTAGTCTCCAGTGTTGGAGGTGGGACCAGGTGGGAGGTGACTGTATCATGGGGTTAGGTGTCTCATGAATGGTTTAGCACCATCGCCCCTTGGTACTGTATAGTGAGCAAGTTGTCATGAGATCTGGTTGTTTCACACGTGTGAAACACCTCCCCTGCCTGTCCCAAACTTCCTCCTGCTCCAGCCCTGTATGACCAGCCTGCACCCTCTTTGCCTTCTGCCATGACTGTGTTTCCCAAGGCCTCCCCAGAAGCAGATGCTGCCATGCTTCCTGTACAGCCTGCAGAACCATGAGCCAACTAAACTTCTTTTCTTTATAAATTACCCAGTTTCAGGTATTTATTTATAGCAATGTGAGAACAAACTAATACAGAGGGTAAATCTTGAATTGACTCTGGCAGTTTTGATGACTTTCTACTGGGGAATAGAAAGAATCAGGAAGCTGAGATGATTTATGTCTACCCAAAAGCAGAAGAACTAGAAAAAAGCATTCATATCTCTTATCCTTTTATTAAACATTTTCTCAATATTGCTTTGAGCTGAGAGCCAGGAGTACTTTTCTTGTTTCAAAGGCCACATTTTAAATAAAAAAGAGCATGGTAGGCATTCAAAATAACAAATGAAAACTTTCTGTGTTAGTATTTCAATTTAAATGATGGACTGCTACTAAGTGGCTATGGTTTTCTTTTCTCTCTCTCTCTTTTTTGATTTTTGTTCCCTTAATATTTTCCTATGTTATTAAGAGTTATTAAAACACTAAACCCACAAATAGCCGGGTGTTAACTTTTTTCTTGTGGTTAAATATAAGTAACAAAATTTATTATATTAACTATTTTTAGGGGTACAACTCCATGGCATTAAGTATATTCACATTGTTGTGCAATCACCATGATCCATCTTCAGAACTTCTTAAGAAATCTTCCCCAACTCTGGTGATAACTTTTAAATAACTGTTTCCATTGAAACTACCCCTTTCTTACACCTTATGCAAAAATTAACTCAAGATAGATTAAAGCCTTAGATATAAAAACTCTAGAACAAAAAACTATAAAAACTCTAGAACAAAATCTAGGCAATACCATGCATGACATAGGTAGGCAAGGGCAAAGATTTCAGTTGCAACAAAAGCAAAAAC
Organism: Ateles fusciceps; assembly: GCA_036589455.1. NCBI lineage: Eukaryota > Metazoa > Chordata > Mammalia > Primates > Atelidae > Ateles > Ateles fusciceps. Next base: position 3,063,983 of record JAZHEH010000734.1, on the reverse strand, counting down.
TGGCAAATGGGATCTGATTAAACTAAAGAGCTTCTTCACAGCAAAAGAAACTGTCATCACAGTAAATAGATAACCTACAGAATGGGAGAAAAAATTTGCAATCTATCCATCTGACAAAGGTCTAATTTCCAGAATCTACAAGGAACTTTAAATGAATTTACAAGAAAAAAAAAACCCATTAAAAAGTGGGCAAAGACACGAACAAGCTTAACACCACTGATTATTAGAGAAATGCAAATCAAAACTACCATGAGATACCATCTGACTCCAGTCAGAATGGCAGTTATTAAAAAGTCAAGAAACAACAGCTGTGGAGACACAGGAATGCTTTTACACTGTTGGTGGGAATATAAATGAGTTCAACCATTGTGGAAGACAGTGTGGCGATTCTTCAGAGATTTAGAAGGAGAAATACCGTTTGACCCAGCAATCCCATTGCTGGGCATATAAAGGAATATAAGTCATTCTATTATGGTGATACACACATGTGTATGTTCACTGCAGCACTATTCATAGTACCAAGACATGGAATCAACCCAAGTGCCCATCAGTGATAGACTATATAAAAGAAATGTGGTACACGTACCCATGGAATACTATGCAGCTATAAAAAGGAATGAGATCATGTTCTTTGCAGGGACATGGATGGAGCTGGAAGCCATTATCCTCAGCAAACTAATACAGGAACAGAAAAACAAACACCACATATTCTTACCTGTAAGAGGGAGCTAAACGATGATAACACATGGACACATGGAGGAGAATAACACACACTGGGGCCTGTGGGGACAGGGAAGGGAAGGGAGAGCATCAGGATAAATAGCTAATGCGTGCAGGGCTTAATACCTAGGTGATGGGTTGATAGGTTCAGTAAACCATGATGGCACATGTTTACCTATGTAACAAACCTGCACATCTTACACATGTATCCTGGAATTTGAATAATTTTTTTACAATAAGTTTTTCCTTCTAATTTGTAACTGGATGAGTAATTCTTATTCTGTTTTTGATTTTTGTTTTTGAGACAGGGTCTCCACTGTTACCCAGGCTGGAGCGTAGTGATGTGATCATGGCTCACAGCAGCCTCAAACACTGGGTTTAAGTGATCCTCCTGCATTGGCCTCCCAGAGTGCTGATACAGGTAAGAGCCACTGTACCTGGACTGGGTGAATAATTCTAATAAGCATAGTAGGAAGTTTCCAGTGAAGTCTTATAGGATTCTCTCTCCTTCGCAAGCACTCTCCTTCCTGCCTTTCTTCCCGTCTCTCTCCACCTTTTCCCATCCAATGTCCTTCATAAATAATGACCCTTTACAAGTGTGACTATAAGAATGATTTGTCTTTGTTTTCTTTCATAATATCTTTTCCATACAAAAGTGTGAATGCTTTAATCGTTCATATTTAGCATAACAATAGATATAACAGATTTTCTTTCCTCTGGTTCATGTATGTCTACTGTTTATATTACATTGTTTACCTTTTGCCATTTCATTTTTACTCGTGGGGGACAAGCTGCTATTTGGGAGTTTTATTGTACATTCTATTGCTCTAATGGCCTCATACCTTCGCTTATGGTAAAATACATTTATCTATGATATGAAAGTAATTTATAAGTAATTTCTGCTCATAATAAACGTTTTCTGTTTTCCTACTGTCTGAAAGGAGATACTGAGAACAGTCTACCTGTATACCTTATCCATCTTTAATGATCTATTCATTTGTGTATTTTTTTCTGAGATATCTTAGTACTTTTAGCACCAGACTATCATGATGTTTCATGAATAGTATGTATTTTCTATGCCAGCAAGCGTTACTTAGTGCTTAAATTATGTATTTGCAGCCACTGTATCATTATCTGTTTAGATTGAACTGTGTACTCTGCAAAGTTAATTGCTTGCCCTTATTCAATTTGTTCTCTGATAATGATTCCTCCATCCTAACATTTGTATTTCTGATTACAGTTCTTACCTAAATTTTTTTCTCAGAAAAATTTTAAAAATTTACTTAATCATGGTTTTTCTATGTTCATCTGTTGCTTTTTCTTTCTGGATTACCTATTATTTGTAGATAGTACTCTTGGATTCATCCTTCAACTCTCTAATGCTTTCTTATTATTTTCCTTCTTTATTATTATTATTTTTTTGCATTAGCTATGGCAAAATCTTAATCATTTTTTAAATAGCATCTTATGTGGAATTTTTCGGTAGTTTTTATCTCTTAATCGTTCAGGTTATTAACTTGGATTTCAGCAATGCCCGTTCAATCAGTTCCTGAACTTTATAGCTGTATACTTTCAATTTCAATTTCTGACTCTCTTAATGCTCAGGTTGAACTATAAGATAGATATCTAAACTTAATACCACTGGAAAGAATAAAACTAGAACTTATCTGTCTCACTGATCTCAGAAAATATGTTAGCAGCAACAATCAGCACTTGTCTGCTCAGTATGATCGTTTCATGGCCAAAAGCCCAGGTTGTATTTCACTGATAGTTCACACCTCTTTAGAGCTTCCTATAGATGTCATTATAAATTAAATATGTAAAACAACAATGCAATCTTTATAGGAGATAAAGAGATTCTCAAAAGCATTTAAATATTACTTAATGTTTATGGACTATTTCATAAAATTTTAGACCATCTCTTATACTGCTGATTGCTGATTTCACAATTTTCTATGTTCCTCTGGCAAGGTGTCTTAAGAACAAGCTTTATGATGACTAAATGGGAATACAATTGAATTGTCATACATTATGGAAGTTAATTCAGAGAAACATTTTCTAAACTTTTGTTTTTTAAAGCAGCAAAACACTTTAAAAATGGCATTTTATGTGGAATTATTTTGTGGTTTTAAAATATGTCTACAAATTTTCTTTCCTCTGGTTCATGTATGTCTACTCCTTCAATGCTCCTTCCTCCAGCAAGTGGTGTCTAATTCTTCTTGCTTTGAGTGTGGGCTAGACTTACTGACTCACCTCTAATAGATAGAATATGGCAGAAATGACAGGAAGGAACTAGGTCAAGAAGGACACTGTTCCCTCTCTTGAGTCGCTCACTCTGGAAGAGGCTAACTGCCATGTCATGAGGGCTAGCCACATGAAGAAGCCCATGTGGTAAGGAACTGAGGCCTTTAGCTAACAGCCATGTTAATGAGTCATCCTGGAGCCAGATGACTGCAGCATTGACCAACATCTTAATTGCAACCTCATGTGTGACCCCGAATCACAGCAACACAGCTAAGCTGCTCCCAGATTGCTGACTCTCAAAACTGTGTAAAAAAATAAATAATAATTTTTAGGTGGTTAAGCTTAGGAATAATTTGTTATACAGCAATAGCTAGCTGTATATAAAGTAGTGCCAATTCAAGCGCCAATATATAAAATAGTTTTAAATAGGTTGGGCACGGGGGCTCATGTTTGTAATCCCAGCACTTTGGGAGGCGGAGATGGGCGGATCACAAGGTCAAGAGACCAAGACCATCCTGGCCAACATGGGGAAACCCTGTCTCTACTAAAAATACAAATATCAGCTGCGTGTGGTGGCTCACTCCTGTAATCCCAGTTACTTAGAAGGCTGAGGCAGGAGAATCGCTTGACTCTGAGAGGCGGAGGTTGCAGTGAGCCAATTTGATGCCACTGCACTCCAGCCTGGAGACAGAGTAAGACTCCGTTTCAAAAAAAAAAAAGTTTTAAATAGAACTGCTATTTTCAAAGCGAGTTAGTTAGGGAGGAACCAGGAGAAATTCAACTCTCTGGGCCTCTCCGTCATCCCCAGCTGTGATCTGTGAAACACCTCAGCATGGCCATAATAACTTATGTAAAATGCATTGTGACACATTTGTGTAAAATCCACTTTGTAGTTTTGAGCTGATGATTCAACTTAATAATCATTTGCCGAGTCCAGAAATATCTTCCTATAAGGAAAGGAAAGAAGATCCTTGCTCTACCACATCCTATCCTTTAATAGCCAAGAAGAGTCTACAGACCGAAGTGATGTATCATTCTTTTCCCAGCTTTTGAACATGGAGAGAAGCATTTTGATATTCTGTATGCTGTGTGTGTATATATTGGATGCATGTCTGTGCATGCATGTGGATATTCTGAGATTATATTTATTTTTAGAGCTCTAACTTATGGTCTATGAAAGCTATTTTGGTGTAACAAGACCAAAATTAAATCCTGGGCATATCACCCTCCTGTAATGGGAACTTTGAAAAACTATTCATCTTTTGGAGGCTGTTTTCTTACCTGTAAAATGAGAATGATATTTATAGTTTAAAGGATTTTCAAGATGAGTTTTTTTTTTTTGGCAAAATATATGTTTGTGGTCTTAACACAATTTCTGTCACAAAGTAGGCACTTAATAAATGTTTCTTATTTTTCTCTTTGCCATTGCTTTTCCCTTTTTTCTTGATACAAACATATTAACTGAAATAATAATTCACATTCTTCTCTCTCGCATTCTTTCTTTTGTCCTGACTCAAAAATAAAGCAGCTTAAACCTAATATAAATTAAAATCAACTATGTATAGAAACCACATTAACTGGATTTTTGCTTCGTTCATGTTTTCTTTTCTTAGTTTATTTCCATTCTAAAGAGTTTTATTGTTTGTATGGGGCTTTTTGTTGTTGTTGTTTAGTAAGCTGATTCAAGTCCTTTCTCAAAGTAGGGAAGGTATATGGTTAAAATTAAACAAGCCAACAAACAAACATACTTTGGTTTCCTAAAGTGGAGAGGTATTTAGATTAATAGAAAATAAATTGTAACTCTTGAACACTGAACATTCAATATCCTTTAAGCTGTGACATATTTTTTTTAACACATAGTGGTTGAGAATGAGAGCTGTAAATGACTTGCACGGACTCTCACAGGCTTAAGAATAATGCATTTATGTAACACTTTTTCTTATTCTTACTATTGAGAGCTATAAGAAACTTTCTCTGACTTTTTTGATTGAAGGCTATTCATAAGTTAAAATTGTACTGACCTGGGGCCTCAGCCAGATGCTTAAACATGAATCAATACAAATTTTAGTAAAATAAGGTGTAGAAAAATTCCTGAATATCTGTCCTCTATTCTCCTCTTAGGATTTGATATTCTTTTCTTCAAATCAAAGTACTTGATGTTTATTTAATACATTTTCTATTGTTCCTTTTGTTGCCAGCTATGTGTTTCAGAATGCATTTGCTAGAGATCTTTGCACAGATTGAGTTACAGCCCCACATGAAAAGGAATAGATAGATAGAAATGTGAAGATTTTAGGATGCCCTATTTCATGCACAACATCAAGGTCATTTTTGTTATACAATGTAGTGTATAGCCAAGTCCCATGTGGCAGTGTTTTGAATGATTGCGTATTACATGTAACACAAGCTCTAGCCTTTGTTATGCTATCAATGGTGTGGAAGAGGCTCAAAATAAGAGACTGAAGAACACATTGTTTTATTAGCGTTTACACATTTCCGACTTAATATAACTAACTGGGAACTAAAGATTATCTCTCTCCATTTCATAAATCACATTTAAATGGCAGAAAAAATTTTTAAAAAAATCAAACATTTTTAAGGGTTCTGCTTAAATCAGTACTCCATCTATAAAAACAAAACATTCTTTACAAAAATCTAACTAGAAGCCAGTTTCTTATTTTATTTCATTTAGAGACAGGGTCTTACTATATAGCCTGGGATGGAGTCCAGTGGCTATTCACAGGTGTGATTCTACTACTAATCAGCATGGGAGTTGTTTTTTTTTTTTTTAGTTGCAAGATTTTTTTTTTTAATTTTATGTGTTGTATATTTTATTTGTTTTTATTTATATTTTATTGTATTATATATATATTTTAAATTCCAGGGTACGTGTGCAGGATGTGCAGGTTTGTTACATAGGTAAACACGTGCCATGGTGATGTGCTGCTCCTATCAACCCATCACCTAGGTGTTAAGCCCAGTATGCATTAGCTTTTTTCCCTAATGCTCTCCTCCACTGCCCCCCTGCCCTCCCGCAGCAGGCCTCAGTGTGTTGTTCCCCTCCCTGCGTCCATGTGTTCTTATTTTTCAGCTCCCACTTATAAGTAAGAACAAAGGATGGGAGTTTTGACCTGCCCTGTTTCTGACCTGGGCCAGTTTGCCTCTCCTTAGGCAATGTGGGGGTCTCCTGCTCCAGAGAGGTTATCACGTTAATCCTGAACTCAGTACCTTAGAGCAGCCACCAAGCAGCTTAGTGCACTACAGCCCAGAGCTCCTGGGCTCAAGCTGTCCTCCAACCGAACCCTCCAGAGTAGTTGGGACTACAGGCACATGCCACCACACCTGGTCTGTTTATCATTTTAAATGAGACAAATTATGGTAATCCTCCCAACCAATTTCTTAAAACATAGTTAAAACACAGTGAAATGCCCACATACAAATAAAAACTATTTTAGGATATAACATAATTAAAATATTAATTTATGATCACGAAAATAACAATATGATTTTTAACAAAAAGGATAATAAGAGAAATCCCGTCCACTCCAATTAAGGAATTTCTAGAAAGAGCCAGTGGCCCATACAGAAGAAAGAAATAATTTCCTATAAGTGACTTTTCTCAAAATCCCTAGAATTACATGATTATTAATACTATTATTATTTTTTGTTTTTGAAATGGAGTCTCACACTGTCACCCGGGTTGGAGTGCAGTGGCATGATCTTGGCTCACTGCAACCTCTGACTCCTGGGTTCAACTGATTCTCCTGTCTCAGCCTCCAGAGTAGCTGGGATTACAGGTGCCTGACACCATGCCCAGCTAACTTTTTGTATTTTTAGTGATGGGTTTTCACCATGTTGGCCAGGCTGGTCTCAAACTTCTGATCTTGTGATTTGCCCACCTCGGCCTTCCAAAGTACTGGTATTACAGGCGTGAGCCACTGCGCCCTGCCAGGATAACATGATTATTAAAGGGATCTAATTAAATTTAAGAGCTTCTGCACAGCAAAGGAAACTAACAATAGGGTGAACCAGCAACCAACAGAATGGGAAAAAATTTTTGCAATCTACCCATCTGACAAAGGGCTAATGCCCAAAATCTATAAAGAACTTAAACAAATTTACAAGAAAAAACAACCCCATCAAAAAGTAAGCAGAGGATATGAACAGATACTTTTCAAAAGAAGACATTTATGCAGTCAACAAACATATGAAAAAATGCTCATTATCACTGGTCTTTAGAGACATGCAAATCAAAACCACATTGAGATACCACCTCACACCAGTTATAATGGCAGTCATTAAAAAATCAGGAGACAACAGATGCTGGAGAGGATGTGGAGAAATAGGAATGCTTTTACACTGTTGGTGGGAGTATAAATTAATTCAACCATTGTGGAAGACAGTGTGTCGATTCCTCAAGGATCTAGAAATAGAAATACCATTTGACCCAGCAATCCCATTACTGGATATATACCCAAAGGATTACAAATCATTTTATTACAAAGACATGCACATGTGTGTTTATTGCTGCATTGTTCCCGATAGCAAAGACTTGGAACCAACCCAGATGCCCATCAATGATAGGTTGGATAAAGAAATGTGGCACATATACACCATGGAATACTATGCAGCCATAAAAAAGAATGAGTTCATGTCCTTTGCAGGGACATGAATGAAACTGGAAACCATCATTTTCACCAAACTGACACAAGAACAGAAAACCAAACACCGCATGTTCTCACTCATAAGTGGGTGTTGAACAATGAGAACACATAGACATAGGGAGGGGAACATCACAAACTGGGGCCAGGGGAGGAATAGCAGGGGGTGGGGGGATTGGGGAGGGATAGCATTAGGAGAAATAACCTAATGTAGATGACGGGGTGATGGATGCAGCAAACCACCACCATGTCATGTGTATACCTATGTAACAAACCTGCACAATCTGTACATGTACCCCAGAAATTAAAGTATAATAAATAAATTAACACCCCACTCCAGAAAAAAAAAAGGCATCAAGATCTGGGAGAGTGAATGGGTTGGAGCAAAGGCTCAGCCCATATCTCCAGATAAAGTTGGAGATCTATAGGAGGACACTGTCTTTAGTGAGCTTTGAGGCAGAGAAAGTATCAAGCTATGCCCCATATAAATTTAAGGGCAGGTAAGGAGCTTCCAACACTGGAAAGGCATGCTTCTTCTCTTCTCTAAAGAAAACTCCAGGAGTTATGTTACCATTCCCTCATCACTCCTCCAAGTTTCTCTTGGAACTTTAGTTCTTTATGCATTGCAAGGCAGACAAGATATTTTGCTTAGATTAGGAAATACACTTTAGCTTCTAATAGGAATCAAACTAAAAGCTCATTCATATATACCTACAATGTACAAAGATATGTTCTATAACAGCGTGATAATCAGACATATATTGTTTCTAATTTGCATCACAGGATGAAACAAACCAATAAAGTGATGTCTAAATGTGCTAAAAAGAAGTATATCATAGTTAAAATACAATTTCAGTCAAGCTTCACAAATGAGGACAGAATAAACCAATTTTTAGACTTAACTAGAAATTAAAACATTTATCCCCCAAACCTAATTCTGGTTTTTGCTTAATATACTTCATCAAAAAATGAGTAAATTTGAAAAAAGTGTAAAGTTTAGTAGATAAAGTATTGTGTTGAATATAATCATTTAAACTCATAAGTAGTTCTAAATAAATGTTAATAATGCAGATTTGACAATCTGGAACAAAAATTACAAATTATTTCAACAAAATCTAGGAGATAAAAGGAAAGACAAAAGATATGGTAACATCTTAATTCATTCAAGAGATACACTGTAGATATTTATTAATTATTATCATTAATAATACATATAGGTAAATATAATAGTTACATCATTAACTACTAGATTTTTATGTGTATTTAAATATGTATACATATACATGTATATAAGTATATGTATATGTATATATCCAAATAAAATAGAGAGAGGAAGTAAAATATATCCAGCTCAGCAAATTTAGAAAAAGAAAAAAATGTATGCCACATGGAAATAAGACACACACAAAAATTAAGATGAGCAATTGATCCTAAATAGTAATGATTCTAATGTTTAAAGTGTATTTTCCTATGAAAGGTTTCTTCTAAAGTGATTACACAATCCATTTAGTGGGTGATGGTTACACTAGAACCCAGACTTCATCATTACGCAATATATCCATGTTACAGAAATTCACTTGTACACCTTAAATGCATACAAATTAAACTGAAAAAATCAATTTAGAAGATATTTATAAGAAACATGTAGCAATTTAAAAGATAGATTGAGTATCCCTTATCCTAAATGTTTGAGATCAGAAGTATTTTGGATTTTAAATTCTTTTTGATTTTGGAAAGTTTGTATTATACTTACAGGTTGAGTATTCAAAAATCCAAAAATCTAAAATCCAAAATGCTGTAATGAGCATTTCCTTTGAGAATCATGTCAGTGCTCAAAATAATTTCAGGTTTGGGACTTCTTAAATTTCTGACGTGAGATGCTCAACCTGTATAAGAATGTGGAAATTATTATAGAAATAAAAACACATAAAAATAACAATGATGATAGTTACATAAGCAAAAGTTGAATTTAAGGCAAAAAGCGTTAGATTAAATGGGAATTTTTAACATAGTTTAACTATAGAAGTCACTGAGAAGTTATGGAAATAATATAGAAACATAATACAAACAACAGCTTCTAGTACCAAAATGTATTTGGTGTCGATTGGTAAAGAGAAAAAGGAGAATTTGATAAAATACATTAATTAACTCATTTACTTAACAAATTATTTTGAATACTTCAGCTGTTTGTATTAGATATCAGGGATACAGCAATAAAACAAAAGAAAACCTACAAGGAATTTGCAAGGAATTCACATTCTATTGTAGGGGGGAATAATCACTCACCAAATATATATCCATTAAGTGAGATGGTAATAAGTAATTTAAAGAAAAATAAAGAAACATAAAAAATAATGAGACAGGGCTATTTTACACAAGGTAGTCAGGGCAACCCTCCTCAAAGATTTGATGTTTGTGTGCAGCGCACAAGGGAAAAAACAATACAAGCCATGCTTGTATCTAATGCAGTAGCATTCCAGGAAGAAGAAACAGCCAATACAATGCAAGGTAGGATGATGTCTAGACAAGAGGTCAGACTGGATGGAGTGGAATAAATGTGAAATCAAAAAGCAAATGGGAGGCCAGATCATGCAAGGGATAATGTGTCATGGTAAAGACTTTGGATATTATTCTATGAAATGGATAAGTCACTGGAGTATCTTAACCAAGTAAGTCTTATAATCTGATGTTGTGTTATGATTATATATTTAAAACAATCTGTACTGCAGTGAAGAGAATAGTCTAGAAGGATGCAAGCATTGACACAGGGAGAATAGGTGAGAGGTGATGATACCACCCTGAATCAGGGTGGTATAAATGAAGGTTTTCAGAGGGATAATGAAACTCTGGGTTTTGAAGGTTTGTATTTTTTGACATATTGGAATTAGATGAGAGTAAATTAAGAGCCAAGAATGACTCTAGAATTTTGGCTTGAGCAACTGATGGAATTATGAAGATAAGAAAGATTGTAGGAAACACGAGTTTGAGGGAACTACTCAAGCATTCTATTTATAACCTGATTAGTTTGAGATGTCTGTAAGACAGATGAAGATGCTGATTCGGCAGTAGAAATATGAGTCTGGATTTTACAGAATGTCTAACCTGGATGTGGAAATATAGAGTTGACAGTACTTATTATAATATACTAATACATAAATTGCTTTAAAAGGGTAGAACTAGAATGAGTCCAAAGTCTGACCTTGGACACGTCAATGATTAGAAGAGGAGGGGCTAGAAAATAAAAGAGTAAAGGAGGAGGAAAATAATCAAAGACCAAGTGAAGTGCTTTAAGAAGAAAGGAGCTGTGAAATGACAAATTTTATTGATAGACCAAGTTAAGGATTGATCATTGACTGCTGAATTTGGTATTTTGAGAAATGGCATGAAAAATACTCTGATAAGAATAAGAGATAATGTAAGAAGAAGAAGTGAACACTGAAATTATAAACTGCTTTTTGGAGAGGTTTTGTTGTAAAGAGGAACAGGGATATGGGGCAATCACTGGTATACAGGAAGAATTCCTTTTAGTTGCATAGTTATTATTTTAGTATGTTTTCATGCTGATGGGACTGAGACAGTAAAGAAAGGGAAATTGAAAGGGGAGAGAAAAATTGAAATAATAGTGTTTCTGAGATGCTCAGACTTGGCATGTAAGTGAACAGGTGCACAGCCATACATTAATCAGAAATTAATACAAAAAATATAAGTTTTGTTATGCTAAAGTGAAAAATATCCCCAAAATTTCAGTGGAGTAAAATAACAATGTTCATTTTTCACTTAAAATTTATTTGCATTGCAGATCAGAACTGATTTGTTTAGTGTTGTCTTTGGTCCATAATCCAGGCTGACAAGGTAGTCTTTATCTGGAACGTTTTTTACAGGCAATGAAAACCAGACGTGTGGACCATGAGATGGCTCCTATACTTCTGATCAGAGTAAACACATTTTATTTTTTCCAACATTTCATTAATGAAACCAAGTCATGTGGTCACTCCTGGGCTCAATGAGATGGGGATGTATAATCTTCCCATAAATTGGGAAGCCACGGAATGTTTCTGCCGGTAGCATCACTCCTTCTGTGGCAACTCTCACTAGTTGTTTTTAGCTTGTTTGTTTTTGTTGGGGGAGTGCTGGGGTAGGGGGGAGTTATCAGTACTTTTTAAAATCTTCTTCTATTTCTTAGAAATCAAACTCAAGCACAAGCCCTATCTCACACTACACTTCTCTAGGTCTTTTGGTTTCTGCTTTCTCTGTCACAAATGACAGAGCTGATTACTCCAGCCTAAGCAGGGTTATGCCTTATTTAGATGTTGAATTGGGGTATGCAAATAAGGCATTAAATATTTTGAAATCAACTATATTTTAAAAAGGAGGATTAAAGTATAATAAATCAAAGTGGTATATTTATTTTGGAATGAGTGAAAGCTCAATAGTCATTTACTGACTGGCATATTTTCTATATTTTTAGTATTGACCCAGGAAATCAATTATATATAGGTCAAATTGTACAAATCAAGCATGGCAAATGAATGCAGCAGTAGTGCCTATAGACTGGACAGGAAAAACCTGGCATTTAACCAAACAAATCTATAACTTTTAATGACTTGTCTTTTTACCATGCTTCTGTGTCAATTATTGTCACAGAACCATATGAACATAAAGCAGTCTTTATTTCTGATTTACTTTTTGGATTAAGGCCATACATCTTTCGCCTTTGTTGCCTTGGCTTAAGTGTGTAACTTCTAACATCATTTATGCATTATTGGAATCAATAAAATATTGAAACAATGGGATTATGTTCTGAGTGTTGATGTGATCATAATTTTTATGTTCAAAGTAAAAAATGCAGGTCATAGGATAATGAGATTCCAAAAAAAAAGAAACTTCTCTATTTCTATGGAGACTTATGCAATGATTTTATTTGAAATGGGCGGTTTCAAAGACATAATTTTGCAGTGTTTTGAGCACAAAAGTGCTTTAAGTTAGATTCTTTCCTTTTAATCGTATTCTGTCTGATCTGGGTATGCCAGCTAAACACAAAACTCCCTACGGGAGCTTGTTGTCACCATAGCAACCAGATTGCAGTTTCCAATACCTTTGTAATGAAGTGCTGACATGTTTTCAGCACAAGTTGCTAAGTGGAGGTTTGTTTCACTAATTAGGTGGCAAAAATAATCAATTCCTTCATGACCGATAAAGTCACAAATTATACAGTAGATAAACCTGAAAAACTTTGTTTACTAGTACTTTATATCTTAGAGAAATCAAATAGTAAAGTCATTTTTAAATTTCTCTGGTTAACTAGTAGGATATTTGCTGTATCTTAAGGATGAATTATTCTAGTTATTTAGAGGTTTATAATTGAGGTAAACTTAGGAGATATATAAACCTGAAAATAGGTTTTTATGAAATCCTTCTAAATAGAATATGGACCAAAGCCTCTTAATTCAGAGTAAGTGAGAACAACTACATAACAATTTCCAAATGTGGATACCCTTAGTTCAGGGACTTGCCAAGTGATCAGGACTGTTGAGAAAGTGGGTTTCCCTTAAATAAAGAGTCAAACATTCCTGAAAACAACTGGAAAAGTTGCCCTTTCCACTAGCCTCGCCATGGTCCTCAATAATGAAAACTTTGTTCTTCAGTTAATCAGAACCCTCTACTTTTTTCCCCTTTGTCTATTCCTGGCCCTTTCTCAAATCCTGTTTTTATAAATGCACAGGGTCCTGATCGAGAAAAAAATATCAAAAAGGAGTCTAGTGATAACTGCTTCATCTAAGACTCAAGGGGAGACACGGTCACTTTTTGATCAAGGATGAATACTTAGGCCAAAACCTTCTTTGAGTCTTTGTTTTTACTTTGGGCTAGGCTCAGAGAAGAGAAGACTGTTCTCAGGATACACCCTGAGATGTAAGATGTAACCCTGACATATATTTATGAAGCACCTAATATAGCACCTAGCACACAATATGTAAAGAATAACAGGTATCTATTGGTAAAAAATAATAGCTATCATAATAAAATTAATACACTGTGGGCTACATATGCTGCCATAATATGGAATAGACTATGCATAGTGAAATAATCTAGGACAGACCATGCATGATCAAATAATGCGGGGGAAGACTACACATAGTTCAGGAGTTCAGGGAAGGAAAAGATTACTTCATAATGAATTGATTGTATACATACTTATAAGAAAGAATGGCATTTTAGTGATCAGAAGAGAGTTTAGAAAAGTATTCTTAAGGTTCTCCTGACTTATGAAATTAGAAACAGGGAATGAACAATGTTTGTACAAAGGACAAGGTCAAGTAAAGTGACAATAGGGTTGATCTGGGAGGTCTCATGTGAGGTAGTTTAGGTCATTTTCTTTACTGTCACAGAGAAAAGTGAGGTGCAAGGTAATCTTATAATATTTTTCATCTCAGGGCTGACTCAGCTGTTCTGGCTATCTAAGTACATGACAGCCCCTTCTATTATTTCCTGGTGGAATTACTTGGAGATGTGGACTTGGGTAAAGAGGATGATCTTACCAAATGCCAGAGGGTCTTTTTTTTTTTTTTTTTGGTCAAAGTATCTTCTCCAGGATAGCCCACATGGCCTACCAGTGACTCTGAAGCTAGATTCTCTTCACATGCTCTCTTCAATAAGCAGAGGGTCTGTGAGTTATTTTCAATGTTTCAAATGCCTAACTGAGACCACATATTACCTACTCTTCGTTTATATCTGCATACCAAATTAAACTGAAATCCAACAATTCTTCACTCTAGCTTATGCTGATCTGTGATAATTATGCAGTCACATGTGTCTTCATGGTTCAAAAATTCTTAATATATATGGTTTGAGAGATATTTTACAAAAGCTCAGAGTCCGTGATTACTATGGTTTGGATGTGTGTCTCTGCCCAAATCTTATATTAGAATTTAGTCTCCAACATTGGAGGTGGAACCTGGGGGGGAGGTGGCTGTATTATGGGGGAATATTTCTCATGAATGGTTTAGGAATGTCCCTCTTGGTACTGTCCTCGTGATAGTAAGTGAGTTCTCTTGAGATCTGGTCATTAAGTGTGTAGCACCTCCCTCCCTGTTCTCATGCTCCTGCTCTGGCCATAGGATGTGCCTGCTGTCCCTTTGCCTTCCACCATGATTGCAGATTTCCTGAGGCCTTTCCAGAAGCCGAGCAGATACGAGCATCATGCTTCCTATACAGCCTGCAGAACCATGAGCTAGTTAAGCCCTATTTTCAATAAATTACCCAGTCTCAGGTCTTTCTTTATAGAAATGTGAGAATGGACTAATACAATGATCTAGAAAAGAAACTAAAAGAGAAATATGGTGGTAAAATTTAGAGAATTACTGATTTGTTCATTCCCTCATTCATTCTAACATTCATTCCACAAAAAATTTATTGAATCACTACTGTGTGCTAGGCACTTTTCCCAGCACTGGGGGACACAAATATGAATATAGCAAAGGGTTATTCCAGCAATAAGCTTGGAGTCAGCTTTTTTCAGAAAAAAATGACTCTCATTAATGAACCTTAGAATCATTCAGCATTATCCATATTTGCCAAAGCTGAGACTTCCTTGGGTTTATCTCTGAAGAGAAAAGAAATAAACTGATTGAAAATGATGTGTCAATAGTTGTTCTTTTCAGGCAGTATTAAGAAGTATTAAGATTGAGTATTAAGAAAATACACAAGTACTAACTCCCCATTAAGTAAGTCATTCATTGTCAATAAAATTACCTCCAAAAGAAACTCAGCTGGGTATAAACAACTCATTTTATTTGATAAAATAATGAAAGAATTGTCTCAAATTATTAGTGTGTAGGTCCCTGCTTCTGTATTTTTGGCCCTCACAGCTGCATTAATATGATTACTCTAATGAAAGAAACAGATGTTGGCTGGGAGAGCAAGGCTACACAAGCCACACAGACAGTTGTATAATTAGCCTTCAACTATACATTGTACCTTGTTGAAAACAGTGTCATGCATCTGTAGGAATCTATTAATACAATAGAGATCAGCGGATCCCGCAGGTTTGCGAATCCCACCCTTTTCTCCTGTGCTTTGTCTTCTCTCCTTTTATCAAAATTAGTGTGACAGGGACTTAGACGTGAACATTTTAAAATACCTTTTATCATTTCAATTAATCTGCCTAAAGTAAGGAACAAGTTTTCCAATTTTCAAAAATGTAATCGCCTATAGTTCCTGCTCTAAAATGGCAAAACACAAGGGGACATTCATCTGCTGCTGCTTTACATAGCATAGAAAGGCATTTTGATAGATTCCTAGTCTTCCCCAGGTCACCATGCCATTGCATTTCCCAAAGAGCTGAGTATGAGATAGAATGCTTTCAAAAACAACTATTACAAAGCCCTCTCAAAGGCAGTCATTCACCTTAGATGACAAGAAGTCTGGGGGCACGTGGTTCCAAGGTTGACTCAATAGCCATTGTTGGTGCAGCATCTCCGGTTCTCTTGTTCCTGCCTTCATGGCTAAAGGATGGAGGCAGCATTGTTCAGCCTCAGGCCCTTATAGGTAAGAATCTTACGCAGGAAGCAAAACAGATGAATAGAAAAAGGTTTTCTTGGAGTGCCTCTTTTCAAGGAGGAAAATCTTTCTCTGGCGCATACAATGAATTTACAGTACTTTTTTGGCAAGAAATGCATCACCTGTTCATTCTAAGACCAGTTGCAGGTAAGGGAAATATCATTCAAATAATTTGCTTAGACCAGTCATAATTCATTCTTCAGAGATAGGTGTGTGGCTGCTTGAACAAAATTGGATCGTTAGCAAGGAAGAAAGTCTGGCTGTTGTGTAGGCACTTTAGAATATCTGTTAGAGGGCTCTGATGTAAACACAAGTCTTTCCTTAATTGCACAGCTTGACTTCTTTACTAATATGCTCCAACATGAACAAATTATAATTGTGCAGTTTCACATTTTAACAAGGCGTTAACATTCAGGTTATCTTCCAAACCACACAGAGGAGAAAGTAGAAGTGGGTATAATTTTCAGCATTTCACTGATACGCAGAAATTCCTGGGTGAAGGAATTTGCCCACGGTTGCACAGCTAAAAAATATAATCTGGATTTTGATGTCTTCTTACTGAAATCTGATGCTCCTTTTAAAAATACTCCACTGTGGCCTTTTGTAGCATTGAAAGTCACTTTGTCTTCCCCCTTGGCCATGCTTGTGAATAGCAGAAGAAGTCCTTCACTTTCTCTTCACCTCATGCTACAGCAGTGTTATGAAATTATAAAGAAGGAAGTTTATAATCCCAGAAGACCATGTGTTCTTCATTACTTAATTCAAGAATAACTTATTAAGTATCACCTCTACCAAGCACTGTAGTAAGTTACGGTGATAATAGAAGTCAAGATATTCATGGTCACTGAAGCTTAGAATCTGAGAAAGGCGACAGAACATGGAATAATTAATCAATTAAAGTCTCAGACATACTTCGAAGGGGAAGTATAGGGCGTGTTGAAAATACTTAGTCAAAGCTTCAAATCAGGTCAATGGGAAAGGTGGTTAGAAAAAATTTCCAGAAGAATTGCTATTTAATCAGAAACTGAGAAGGTCACAAAGAGGGAAAAGACAGTGATCAATATGCAGTAGTTGCTCAATAAATGTTGTTGAGTGCCTTTACAAAAAGATCTTTATTGAGATATAATTCACATAGCATACAATTCACCCATTTAAACTGTATGCTTGAATGGTTTCTAGCATATTCTGAGAGTTGTGTGTCCATGAACAAAACTGATTTTAGAATATTTTTATTACTCCAGAAAGTAACCACGTATACCCTAGCCATTACCCTGTAAAATCCTCCTATCTCCATTTCACTAACCATTTCATTTATAAATTTGTTTATTCTAGACATTTCATATAAAGAAATTATTAAAATATGTAGTTTCTTTGTAACTTAATCCTTTTAACTAGCATGTTTTCAAAGTTAATTTGTGTTGTAGCAGGCATCAGCACTTCATTCCTTTTTATTTCCAAGTAGTAGTCTGTTTTATGGATATAACACATTTTATTTATTCGCTCATCAGTTGATGGGCATTTGGGGTCGTTCCCATTTGTTTAGTATTATAAATAATTCTTTTTGTGGACATATGCTTTCACCTATACCTGTGAGTGAAATTGCTGCATCAATGTTTAACATTTTGAGAAACTGCCAGACTCTTTTTCAAAGGAACTGCACCATTTTACATACTCAACAACAGTGTATGATGGTTTCATATCCTCACCAACACTTGCTATTTGTCCTTTGTTTTGATTGTAACCATCCTCGTGTGTGTAAAGTAGTATCTCATCATGGTTTTGATTTTAGATTTCTGGGTGGTTAATAAAGTTGAGAATCTTTTCATGCACTTATTGGTCAGTTGCATATCTGTTTTTGTCTTTCATGGTGGAAAAGTATTTCATCAACATATCAGTATGGAAAAACACATGTCTTGTAGCTCATTGATATGAAAAGTCAGGACAGATCCTTATTTTTATTTTTAAAACCTCAAAGGATTGGGAATTAAGCTACTACATTTTTTTTTCTAGATATGTGACATATATGTTTTCTTGTAATATTCTACCAAACATTGTACTAAACCAAAGCAGACAGATAACCAGTAAAGCTGTTTACTGTCTTCTGCTCATATTGAGCTCAATCAGGGGAACACTATCTTGGTAGAAGAGATTTTGACAGGAAGAAGAAGGAATTACAGAGTCTGTACCTACTGCAAAAGTGAGACTAACAAACTGGTTTAAATAGAAAGAATTTTCTGCAAATATGCACAGACACACTTAACATGCTATAAGAACAGGACACCTTTTAGTCTGTCTCCAATACACAGCATACATTCATCGATGCCCAGTAAAATGGGAACAAAGGACAATGTAGGAAGCATTTTTGCCTTCATAGCACTAAAGACTAAAAAGCACACAGCATATAATACTTTGGTCTTTGAATAACGAAAATTTCAAGATGATAACCGCTAGGTAAGCTTGAGTATTCATCAATATATATATTTTTAAATAATGCTTAAGAGACACTTCTAGAAACAGTGGTACTACATCAAGACCAGAATAAGACATAGTGACACAATGACTGCAAATGTTAAGACTAATAGTTGATTTTCACCTGTAGTTTTTAGGTAAAGGTCATCTCTTTCATCAGTTGCTTCCTAAAGCCAAGCCAAGCTGTCATCATAAAAGATTCAGAAATATCAAGACAGGCAGCTGGCTTGAGTAACATGCTAGATAAATATAAAAAAAAAAACCATTGAGACTGAAAGACTGAAACTCTGAACCATGTAAAAAAGAGCTGTGAGTGTGCAGAAAGATTCATGCAAAATTTCTGGGACAAAGAGGGCTCTTGATGGTGAGTCATTCCATGCTGTGAACACACCAACATGTATGCTGGGCCAGGGTCCCTCCGGGTGAAATGCTTGACATGGGCTTGCCTCGGAGGAGTCTGACTCAGAAACATCTGAGACAGGTGTTTACTTGGGGAGGAGAGGAGTATTAGGGTTACTAAACACTTCAGGAAAACTATTAAGTTAATGAATACAAGAAGAAGTTTCAGGAGAAGTATGTCTAGGAGGGTTAGGTCATTTTGGTTTTGGCCCATTGATGCCCAACATGAAGGAATAGTTGCAGAACATAGTAAGTCCTTCAAAATATATTTGTATGTCATTAGTAGCTGAGCCTATTGGCCTTTTGGGCTAGTGACAACAGAATGATCTCACTCATTGGCTAGAGGCAGGACCAAGTGCTTCAGATCGTTCTGGGAAGCTAGCATAGACGATGGTTTGCACAGTGAAGTCACCACTAAACCACCGCTTAAGTCCAATCCCAACCTTGTTTCTAAAAGTATCTCTTAAGCATTATTAAAATATATATATTTTTTTAATAATATATATTTTTAATATATATATTTTAAATATATTTTAAAAACACTTTTAAATAATGTTTAGGAGAGTCTTTGAATAATGAAAGTCTCTTTTCATTATTTGAAATTTTCATTATTCAAAGATTCATCTCTCTCTGTCTGTCTCTCTGTATATATATACTTAGCTTCTTCTATATATATATATAGAGAGAGAGATTAATATATATATATATATAGAGAGAGAGAGATGAATACTTGTTTTTCTTCTCTGTAGTCTAGAAATTGTTCTTTAAAAGCTGTCAAACCTGTAATGTGAACAGCATGTCAAATATGTCACCAAACACTTCATCTTTGTGGTGCTGTAATGTCGTAAAGGCTGCCATGTTAAATCCAAGTATCTGCTCCAGCAACTGGTCTTTAATGTACTTTCCTCCCAAAGAAATATATTCATTAAAAATGGGCATGTAGGTGAGTTTATTCTCTAAGGTGTCTTCAAACTCCTGGCAGCATGTGTCCAAGAAGTTTCTCTATAATAACTGCAACTTACTATCCACCATAATGTCGTATAAATATCCAGCCACAGCATAAAATTCTTCAGCAGAGTTGGAGGAGAAAGCAAGACAATAAGAAGTTCTCTTCCTCTAAAGTGTTCATACTCCCTTCTGGAGCAGCCCCCTTAGTTTCCTACCCGACCACAACCCAACAGACGGCTCTGTGTGTTGCTGTGGCTGCCTCTGTACAACCCTGCTTTCAATGAATGCCTATGAAATTCTTTGCCATTTTAAAATTGGGTTATTTATCTTTTTATTATACAGTTGTAAGAATTCTTTATATATTCTTGGTGTAAGTCCCCCATTAGATATATTATTTACGCAAAATGTCTACTATGTTGAATTCTTTTTCCTTCTTACTGGTGTCATCTGAAGCACAAAAAAAAAAAAGAAAAAAGAAAAACCTTTTCAGCCGGGCATAGTGGCTCAGACAGCACTTTGGGAAGCCAAGGTCGGTGGATCACCTGAGGTCAGAAGTTTGAGACCAAAGTAAACAACATGGTGAAACCCCGTCTCTACTAAAAACACAAAATTAGTCGGGCTTTGTGGTTGGTTGTGGGTTCCTGTAGTCCCAGCTACTCAGGAGGCTGAGGCAGGAGAATTGTTTGAAGCCAGGAGGTGGAGGTTGCAGTGAACCAAGATAGCACCATTGCACTCCAGCCTGGGCAACAAGAGCAAAATTCTGTCTCAAAAAAAAAAAAAGTTTTCAATTTTGATGATGCCTGGTCATTTGTTTTTGTTGACAATAATGTGTTTTGTGTCATATATTAAAAAAAATTGCATAATTCAGGATCATGAAGATTATGCCTACATTTTCTTTTAAGGTTTTATTGTTATTTTTATTGCTTCTAAGATTTTATAGTTTTGTTATAACTCTTAACACTTAGGATTTTGATTACATTTTGAGCCAATTTTTGTATATGATGTCAGTTGAATGGTTGAGATTCTAATTCCTGTCAGTCTGTGCTGACTGTGGGACTGTGGTCTGTGTAGCAACATAACCTCACCTGGGACTCTTATGGGATCAAAATGCAAATACTCAGGTCTCCATCCCAAATCTCTCAATCATGACCTTTGAGGGTATAGCACAGAATCTGCATTTTTACAAGTTCACAGGTAGTTCTTATATACTCTAAAATTTGGAAGGTGTTGCCTTTGAGAGTTGCCATAACTTTACCATTCATTCCTGTTAACCTCCTCTTCAGCTCTACTATGGGAAAGTATCACTTTAGTGGTCATTGGCAGAACATCTTTTATTTTAAAATGGTAGATAGCAACCCTCAGTGTTCAGCAAAGGGTGACTCAACATCCCAGACTGTTTCAAACCAAAAGAGCTAAAGGATCATCTTGTCCAACTACTGCTTTTCATATAGGAGAGTTCATGATGAAATCCAGAGTCTATATTTTCATATGGTTTAAACACTGGCTTAAATTTAGGTTCAGATAAAATTTTCTGTAGATGAACAAAAGCCCATAGACTCTAATTTTGTGGGCTCTGACTTATGCAACACACGCACACACACACACACATTTGTTTTTAAAAATTTCCTTTCAAATATATTAGGACATGAACAAACAAAAAATTCCATTTTTTGGTGAAATGTTTGTTCGGAGGAAAAACACTTATTTTACAAATTGCAGCTTGAAAACTGAGAAGACATAGTAATACAATATACATAGTTCTGAGCTCATCACAGTTTACTACTGTATTCTGTAATGTGGTTAGCTATTATTTCAGCCTTTTCTGATATATTTTGATGTAGCAAGCATCTCAGCAGTAAATAAAATATAAGAAAGACAATTTCAGAGTATGCAATTTTGATCACATGCTTTTAAAGGAGGAAAACAGTCAACATATAAAAGAAAACTCAACTTGTGCATGAATTCTAGGATACATGGGGTTATTTGAATAAGAGATTAAAAGCACCCTGTGCCCTGAAGACATGTATCATTTGGTAACTCTTAACTATTTGAAACTAGATGTTTCAAATACTGTCCTTTTTATCTATGTCTATTAGACACAAACACCCACACACATTCACACACATGCATAAAAAATAAACCATTCAAAGCACCCCAGTCTCCTATATATCTAGAATATATTTTATCCTGGCTCATCATGTAGAACTGAGTCACCAGATCATTGCTTATAACTATGTTTGGTCTCAGAGTTGCAGCTTTTGAACATACAGATTATTATAATTGCAGGTTAAGCAAAAGCTCTATGTTGGTTCGTATTCATGTCATGTCCTTTGAGAAATGTCAACTCTTCTCTTGTTTTAAAAAAGAAAGGAAAATTATTATTGCACAGATGGAAAGAATTCTGGCCTACATGCGACTGACTTCCCTTCCCATTGCCAAGGATAAACAGTACAAGTAGAGTTGTTCCTGCCAGGTAGAGCTTTCATCTCAAAGAAGTTTCCATGTGTAAGATTTATATTCATGAAATAAATGTCTGTAGCTCTCCATGGAGATGAGAAGTGTTTAAGAACTTAAACTCTGTAGCCACATAGACCTGCATTCAAATACTGCCTCTATCAGCTACTAGTATGCAACTCTGGCTGGACATGTTACAATTCTGTCTTAGTTACTTTCTCTCTAATGCTGAAAGAGTGTGGATACCTACCTCCCTGTCCTTATTTGAAGACAAATCCGTAAATTCATATATCCAAATAATCCAATTAAATCCATGAACCCATTCTGTAATTTCAAGGTTGCTTATAGAAGGACTAAAGGTGATGACCTAAAGAGTACCAATTTTTAAATAAAATATTTTCAGAGAACATACTCATCCCTTCTAGTGACTTTCTCT
The DNA here is from genome assembly GCA_036589455.1 of Ateles fusciceps. Lineage (NCBI taxonomy): Eukaryota > Metazoa > Chordata > Mammalia > Primates > Atelidae > Ateles > Ateles fusciceps. The sequence continues at coordinate 3,041,096 of JAZHEH010000734.1, read as the reverse complement.
TGCTTTTATGATCCTAAGTGCATATGGGTTAGTAATTAATTTTCTGTTTGAGCCATCTTGTAGATTTCTCTAAGCTTCATTCATTTATATAAACCCAATCTCAAATATCCATAGAATTTATAATTCCAAGTTCACAGTTGACTTCATAGCTCTCAACAGATATATATTTTCCAGTGATTAACTTGCAGACAGTATTAACTTGACAGATGAGAAATATTTTTGTCTTTTCTTTCCCTCATGGATCTTGCAGAAACACCTAGAAAGCCCATAAGAATGGAAGGAAGAGAAGCTCATTATTGTGACTTGGCCAATGACTGCTGTTTTTAGCATGCCACTGTCTACGGGCAAAACACAAAAAGAAAATTGTACTTAAAAAATAGTGTTCCCTGTGATCTGCAGAAAAGTTTGGAAATTCACTTGGTTTTCTCAGGAAATTAAAGAGCAAGAAAAGTTGTACCAAAAAGATTAAGACAATTTTTAGATTACAAACACTTTCTGGGCAAGGATTCAAACCAATTCAAATAAGCAGCATAGAGGAGAACAAGGGAGGATTCAAGGACAACTGGGTAACACAAAATTGCAGGGTTAGGTTAATTGGTATGGGTGGGAAGGCTTCCTATCAGGTATAAGCAGTGAGCGTGTCTAAATAATGCTGAGAAAATTAAGTTAGAAAGTGTACACACAACACTTAGGAACCAGGATGATTGCATTTCTGCTTAAACCAGAGATTGAGCTAACGGAAATCTTTTCTGTTTATTCACATGTGCAAGAGAGAAAGGACATCTAGAATTAAATCTGAAGGCAGAATCATGGGCTGAGTTCGTTGTCTGCAACTCTAATACAATGATCCTGGTTGCAGATCTTTTTAAAAGTGCTTTTACTTACTTAACTTCTCACTTATGTCAAATAAAATTTAAGCAGTGAAAGTGCATAAGCTCAATTGCAGAAGGTAGGAGAAACAAGCATAAACAGATTTCTAAAATTTTGTATATAATCATCATGGCAGTCAAAGTTGATTTTACAAATATTTCTGTTCTGTTTTTCATTTAGTCTTTTTAAAAGAGTACATATTTGCTAAATCCAAGCTTTTTAAACCTGACTTTTTTTATTTGTGAAAATTTTGGACGTCCTTGCTTGGAAAAGAGAATGTTGGGCTATTTACATAAAATATTTCTAATGCTGTTATAAAAGGAGATGGAAAGAGAGGGGTGATTCAGATAATCAGTTAATGTTTATAAACCTAACAACAATATTCCATTTCATGCCCTTCATTCATACATAAAATTACTTATCCCAAATATCTGCACTGTTATAAGTAGTCAATACTATTCTTTAAAACTTATAGTACATCAGTTACTCTTGAGTTTTCAGTTTCCTTATTGAAAGCAACTGAAACAAACTCTCAACATCCTGAGGAAAGAAAGAAATTAAATAAAAAGCTTTAGGAATTAACAGAGTAGACTAAAGGCTGGAGAACCAGACTTGTAAGGTATTAGGATGGCAAGAGAGGTAGAGGAAAAACTTGCCTGAGGCTTGGAAGCAGGGAGCTCCGTACCATATTTAAGAATACAACTGTTCTGGCCAGGCGCGGTGGCTCACGCCTGTAATCCCAGTACTACGGGAGGCAGAGGCAGGTGGATCACCTGAGGTCAGGAGTTCAAAACCAGCCTGGCCAACATGGTGAAACCCTGTCTCTATTAAAAATACAAAATTAGTCAGGCATGGTAGCACATGCCTGTAATCCCATCTACTCAGGAGGCTGAGGCAGAAGAATTCCTTGAACCCAGGAGGTAGAGGTTGCAGTGAGCCAAGATTGTGCCATTGCACTCCAGCCTGGGCAACAAGAGTGAAAAAAAAAGTATACAAATGTTCTTCCTGTTTACCTCCCAATCAAGTAAAAGAGTGGGACCTTGTGATAGATGCATGTATGTCCATATGGCTGTCAATTAAGTGGGCAGAATAGGATTGTGTAGCTCTTGTGTGCCCAGCTTCTATAGAGGGATGTGATGTTCAGTAACCCATCAATTATATTTGCAATGAAGAATTGCCCTCCAAGGAGGAAGGGCATTGAATGCTACACACACACACACACACACACACACACACACACACACACACACACAAAAAATACACTCTAGTGCTCTTAAAATGCTTATTTTTATTTATGGCATTTGAGTCAGGTAAGATTAAATGAACCTAGTGTAGCAAGACAGTTATCTGTAATGACTTGCCTGTAAAGGTTTGTTAGAGTTAGTCGCAGCCTACAAAGAAAGTTCTGGAATATTTATTCTATAAATGTATATGTTTTTATTGATATATAATGGTTATACATTTTGGGGGGTATATGTAATATTTTGATACTTGTATACAATGTATAATGATCAAATCAGAGTAATTGGGACATCTGTCACCTCTAACATTTGTCTTTTCTTTGTTTTGGAAACATTTAAATTCTTTTCTAGCTATTTTGAAATAAACGAATTATTGTTAACTATAACTTCACTAGTGTAGTATCTGTATTCTATGAATTTAAAATTGGCACAAAATAAATAGTGTTGCTAGTGAAAGTTTCCTTTGAAGATATTGGGGAAGAATCATGATTCCATGATTCAACAACATGTCATGTTTTAAAGAACCTTTTCTTTTTTAGAGATGAGGTCTCACTTTATTGTCCAAGCTGAAATGTAGTGTTGCAATCGTAGCTCACTGAAGTCTCAAATTCCTGAGCTCCAGCAATCCTTCCATCTCAGTCTCCTAAGTAGCTGGAACCACAGATGTGTGCCACCATGCCCAAGTATTAAAAATTTATTTTTGTAGAAAGGGGGTTTCACCATGTTATCTAGGCTGGTCTTGAACTCCTGGACTCAAGCATTCTGCCTCCGTCAGCCTCCTAAAGTGTTGGGATTACAGGTGTGAGCCACTGCACGCAGTCAAAAATTTATTAGTATTAACAAATACTAACTTTAAAAATATGTATAATAATAAACCAGGTATAAGTCAAGAGAATCATCTCAGTTAGACCTGCTATCTAGATTCAGAACCAGGGTTGGATTTAAGGCATAATAGAGAGTATAAAGATGTACTGTGGGTAACTTGACTATTTAACTGTTTACTATGGTTTGAATGTTTGAATGTGTCCCCTACAAAATTTATGTTGAAACTTAGCACTCATTGTGTTGGTATTAAGAGTTAGGGCCTTTTGAGAAATGATTAAGTCATGAGGTCTCTCCCCTTATAAATGAATTAGTGCCTTATCAAGAGGCTGGAGGAAAATAGCTTGGGTCCTTTTCCTCTTTGCTCCTCTGCCATATGAGGACACAACATTCAAGGCACCACCTTGAAAGCAGAGATCTGGCTCGCACCAGACACTGACCCTGCTGGTACTTTGACCTTAAATTTTCCAATCTCCAGAACTGCAAGAAATAAATTTCTATTATTTATAAATTATTTAGTTACATGTATTTTGTTTTAGCAGCACGAAACTTAGACATTTCTCTATCCAATATCTCAAAATAAAAAGTAGTAATATCCGTGGACAAAGATATTGGTGTATGACTTCTATGTTCTTTCCCTTTTAAATTTAGTTTTTATTAGAGTTTTTAATCTTTTTTCTAAGAGGTGTCTACTTCAAATTTTACTCATCATTTGAAGTTTTTGGAGACGTTACCACAATTAGATATATGGGCTCTCTTAGCTCCATGTGATTTGTGCCAAAAGAGAGCAAGACAGTGAGGAATAAACAATGCATTGTGCAGCCAAATGAATGATTTATCATTATTATTTTTTTGTAGAGATGAAGACTCATTATGGGGCCCAGGCTAGTCTTGAACTCCTGGGCTCAAGCAGCCCTCTGCTTCAGCCTCCCAAAGTGTGGGATTATAAGCGTGAGTCAGTGTTCAGTCCAAATGAATGATTTAGGCTAAGGACAATGTGTATAATTTGGTTTTTATTGTTGTTTCTGTTGCTGTTCTTCAAAACTATTTTCAAGGCTTGCCTAAGTGCATAAGGAGTTGAATTTTAATCTTCTAAATGAAAAACTCCATATTTCATTAAAGAAAAAATATGCAGTTTTTCTTCTGAATTACCATGACTATGAATTTATTTCACTGGAATGCAATTTAAAACTATTACACTAATTTCTTATGCAAATGTATCAAAATTGACAGTCAATTTTTATTTTGCTTAGAACTCATTGAACACTGAGTAATGTAATGGGGGGGGGGAAAAGTGACTTGATATCAAAACAAAAGTAAAGTAGGAATTAAACTGGCAATTTCCAAAAAGGATAGTTAAATTATTTCAAATGGAAAATCCCTGGATGAGTGGCAGAAATCCATTAGGACAAGCAAAGTTACAGTCCATTCTCTGAGAACCTGAGCCATGGGTTGCAATAAGTCGAGTTCCCTGTGAAGTGTCATGGCCTCCTTCAAAGGCTTCACTAGCATGTTGGATATTGTTCTTGGTTGCAAACAAGGAAAGCAGACTTTGGCTGATTAAACAGACAATGAGTTTGTAAAAAGGGTATTGGGAGTTTGTATAATTGTTGAGGTCCTGGAAAACAAAACTCAAAGTTATGCAGCCAGAAACTATGTTCACAACTGAATAATAAATTGGCTTATTGGTAAAATTGAAAGTGTAGCTTGCTCCTGTAATTTTCAGATACTGCTGCTGTTGCTATAAAGAGAAAGTGATCCATCATTGCCGCCTCCCTTTTTTAATGACTTGTTCTGATAGACTTACCAGGCTGAGAATAGGTCACATGACTCTGTCACAGCACGGTAGCTCTTACAGTGGAAGACGGACAGTCTTAAGATGAGGAAGTCCCCAAACACAGGAAAGAGGTTCACTGTTTCAAAAGTGGGAGTGTAGAATTCATTGTTTATTTTCTGTAGAGAATTCATAAAAACCCCAGAAATTATACTCTAATGTAATTATATAAAGGATATTTTAAAAGAGCCTCCAAAATATTTTCCCTCATCAGGATTTCCCATTAAAGTAAACATCTAAAAAATATATATCAAGGCTAGGCGCAGTGGCTCACCCCTGCTATTCCAACACTTTGGGAGGCCGAGGCGGGATGATCACATTAGGTCAGGAGTTTCAACCAGCCAGGCCAACATGGTGAAACCCCATCTCTACTAAAAATACAAAAATTAGCCAGGCATGGTGGTATGTGCCTGTAATCCCAGCTTACTTGGGAAGCTGAGGCAGGAGAATCACTTGAACCTGGGAGACAGAGGTTGCAGTGAGCAGAGATTGATGGTGCCACTGCACTTCAGCCTGGACAACAGAGCGAGACTCCTGTATATTTATATATGTATGTGACATTTGGAAGAAGGATGCTAGTAAGCTCCTATCGTCATAGATCTTAAGTAAAATTTAAGTCCTTTTCCCTGGTTGACAGACTGGAACATGGAAATATGATTACATTTTTTGAAGAATGGAGGAATGTGGCGAGGCAAAAGTCTAAGGAGCAACTTCATTACCATCCCCTGAATTTTCAGTGAAATATTAATGTAGGTGATACTGTGAAAGAACTTTGTAGAAGAAATTTTAGAATATTAATCAACTCGCTTTAACATAAAGAGATTAATCTCATGAGTCTTTAAAAGCAGAAGTGGGAGAAGAAGTGTCAGAAAGATGTAGAAGAGAGAAGCAAGAGGAGAAATTAGGCTAACAGGGAGGTCAGAGAAATGCAAAGCATGAAGACCGACTGTGCCCCTGGCTTTGAAGATGGAGGGGAAGAAAGCTATGAGCCAAGGATGGGCATTTCAACTGCCAGAAGTTGAGAACGACCCACTTCACCCACTGCTACCGGCAAGCAAGAAAATGAGAATCTCAGACATACAATTGTAAAGATCTGAATTTGGCTAACAACCTGAATAACCTTGGAAACAAATTTGTCCCTGGAGATGCCAGAAAGTAACACAGTAACATGTTGATTCTGGCCTTGCAAAACCTGGAACAGAAAACTATCTGAACCCGGAGAATGCCTAGATGTCTAACCCACAGAATTGTCATATAATAAATTTCTGTTGTGTAAATGTTCATAGTAATTTGTTTTGGTAGCAATAGAAAACTTATAAAAGGACAAAAGTGGCTGAGATGTGGAATAAAAGCTGGTCTTTCAACAAGTGAGCCATATAGATAAGACAGCATACCAGCACCAAGTGTCTTGGGTATAGATGTTCAGAGATGGGAAGTATAATTTGGAAGAAAGAGGAAAAGTACTGTGAAAAGGAATTTGAGGACTATTGAAGACATATTTGATGTTCATTCCTGCTCTTGGGTTTTCACTCCAAATATACCTCTCCTTATAGAATATTACCGTGATTTACAGATCAAAAGATCTTTACTTTAAATCTGCAAGAATGACCAATAAAAATGGAGAAAAATTTAGAATTTTTACAGATTGGTACAGTGAGCAAAATATGTTTCATTGATACACTGACCCCCACAATATAGTCAGAACTCTTTTCAGTAATTCCTGAATGGATATGTGGATGTAGTCATAAAGTATGCCAATCCTGAATATTTATTTAGAAAGTTATCCTTCATTCCCCAAACACTGAATATAATTTTTAAACAATGACAATATTTGCTTTTATTTGTTTATTCTTCTATGATAATAAACATTTGAGGAGGCTTTGGTTTAAAAACAGAAAAAAAATAGTAACAGATGGGTTGAGCTATTTCCAAATAGACATTTGTTTTAATTACCTATGATAAGAAGATAAAGACTTTTGGTGAATGAATGTAACACTGTTAAAAGTTTGTTATCAGACTTTAATGTATAACCAAATTGAGAATTTTGGAATGTTGGGAGACAATCAGATTACGATGTCCTGGGATTGACAACAACTAAGTAATTTTGGAGGTAATGAGAGAGAATCAAAGTACTCCAGCTAAAGGAGCTAGAAGTAGGAGTAGAATGTTCCATGAGCTCGAGGTAGGATTAGAATACCATGTATTTTTATTCATATTGTCTTTTGACCTATCATCTGAGAATACATTTCAAGTGCTGCAAAACACTGAAAAAGTCACTTAAAATTGAGAAATTAGGAACAATATATATTAAAAACAAAATGAACAGTAAAAATATTTTTCTATATCAGCCACACATCTATGCTGTAATAATTAAAAACAGTAATTCTAAATAACTTTTAAAATAAAATAACATTATTAGCACACATAATTTGAAAGTCTGTGGGTAAATTTGGCCTTGTTACTGGCTTTAAGACACCACTGGGGACTCTCTGAATTGTCAGCCACATCATAAGTTTTGTTTCTATCACAATAGAAAAAACAAATGTGTAGCAATCCTAGTTGTCGAACAAACCATATCACACTATGCAAAAGAGGAACAGAAATGGCTTCTGATAGCTTTTTTTGATTTTAAATTATAAAAGAAAGAAAGCTCCCCATATCCCAAGAAAATACCTACTCTTCCTGCTTTGGCCCCAAGTCAGTCACATGCCTTATTTTTTACCCAGTCTCAATTACAGTAAATTGTTATATAGTGATTGGCTTAGGCGTAAATTAGTTGAATTAATAGAACCCACAACTGGGAGATAGAGTCCATCTCTACCAAACACATGGCTTCACAAAATAATTGTTGGGGTAACCATCTTAATGCCTACTGTGATCTCCATCTGAAAATCTGAGACTCCCTCCTTGATTCCTTAAAAATGATTAGCTCCCATAATAATTTGCACATCTCTCATGATAAGAATTTTTTCAGTTTGTAGATTTTCTATGACTATTGCTGCATTTTTATCTAAAATTTTATAGTGAAAATTGTCATACAGAGAAGTTGAAAGAATTATAGATTGAACATTTACGTTTATTCTCCACCTAGATTCCACAGTTCTCATTTTGCTATATTTGCATTGTCACATATCTGTCCATGTGTGTATCTATCCATTAATCAAATTTACTATATTCTGCTGGATTTTAGTCTGTTTGAGGGAATGAGAACTTCTGTATTGTTCAATGTTGTATCCTCTGCATACTAGCATAATACCCGACATATAGAAAGAGCCCAATAAACATTGGGGAAGGAAGAAAGGAGGTAAGGAAAGACAGAGTCAGGGAGCTAAAAATTGCTTTTTTGTGTGTGAAATAAGGACTTATTTTCAGCTTAACCAGAGCAACGTATACCGTGATAGGTCACAGCTCATTTTAGGAGGTCACTAAGCAATATCGTATGTTAAAGTCAACATAAATTTTAGACCATGCCTTTGAAAATGAGTGCAAAATTAGAGATATTAATGTTTTATCTGTAATCGGTTACATGATCAGAAATCTACATACACATGTTGATTGTATGGATTGTTGTCAAATTAATAAATGTGATTTAGGGTTATTCATATCTATTTTCCTTTAGCCAGGTCTCATTCAAAACATAGTTTATGAAATAATTTTGGTGGAATTAAACTTGGAATGTTCATAATTGTGTACTTAATTATAATCAACTTTGATTACATTTGCTAATTAATGCAAGTTCATAAGCATGGCACTTTGTGCAGTGACTCACAGCAGTAGGTGTGAGAAAGATGGTGGTTTGGGCATGATAATAAATTCAAGAATTCTTCTTTATGGTTTCTTCTAAAAACCTCCAACAGGCAGCTTCCAAAGGTCCGTGGGGTCACATTTGTTCTTTCATACCCAGACTGTTGGCAAAGGTTAAGGGTTCATTTGGCAATCAAGAGCAATGTCAGTTTAAGTGCCGCTAAAGCCACCTGTGAAGTGATAATGTCAGCAGGACGACAGAACGACCTACACCACACCTACCTGTTAGAGCAGAGATGTGATCTTTCAATAGCATTTAAGGAGAAAAACATTTAAACTATATGACTACTGCAGGAATCATTTCAAAATCCTTTTAAAGAGAAAAAATATCAATAACTTTGTATTTGGAATTGGGGCATCTGCTTCTGCAGGCTCAGAGATACCAGGGTTCTCAACACACAGAAGGTAGATGTGGCTAATTTTATCCCTTTTTTATTCCTCAAGTGGATGGTAAACTCAGAAAGTATGCCTTATGCAAGTTAAATCCTTTTTTTTTATTTTTCAAAAAAGACATTTCTGTTGGGAATGTAAAAACTGGTTTACGTTTATGATTTAAAATTGTCTTTCTGTTGTGAGACACAGTTTAGTGATTAACTAATGCGAACAACAAAGCTTTGAAGTTTTATGTGTGTATCATGTGTTTCCACTGTTTACGCATAAACATTCTTTTGTATTCTTTATCAATAAACCTGGGTAGCACAGCAAATTTTATTATCCCTATTTAATTGATGAAACATTGACAACCACAGGAAAAAAAGTGGTAGGCTTTTAGGACCAGGTCTACTGCCTCTTAACTCCATTGTATTGCCTTATCCCTTGACAGCTATCTTCTTGCCTTATAAAGAAGCTATATCTTTTCAGTAAATAATGCTGTATTTTCACAATGAAAAGAATCTGTGGAATTTTGGGAGCAAATGAGAGAATAATTGGATATGTTTACCTACATTATATTGGATTTGTGTAGTGATTTTGGGGGCTAAGGCTAGGAATCTATTTTTGCAACTGCCATCTTTTTTTTCCTTAACTGCCTTGCAACGTAGAGAGTAGAATTTCCATGTGAAGGTTATTTTTAATCATAAGTAAGCAATCTCAGTTTTGTATGTGTGTTGCACCCTAGTGAATATTTCTTTCATTTGGTCCAAAATATATTAACAGGACTCTTTCTGGTACAAATGCCAGAAACCCACTTATAAGGCTTACACAAAACAGGACTTTTATAGCCTCAGGAAATAAAAATCTACCTGGGAAGGTCTAAGCTTCTGACAGAGCTGAGTCCAGGTGCTCAAATGATGTTTTCAGGGTTCTTTCTCCTTCCTTTGCTTGAGTCTGCTTTCTTTTAGGGTGACTTTAGTCTCTGGCTAGTCTTCAAGATAGAAGAAGGATTAACAGCAGATCCAGGCTCACATCCTATTCATTTAGCAATACTCATTCATTTTTTGCATAGACATACATTTGTTTATAAATAAAAATAGTACGTACTTATGTTGTACAGCATGATGTTTTGAAATATGTATATGTTATAAAATGATAACCACAGTCAAGCTAATTAACATATCCATTACCTTACACAGTTATCATTGTGCATGTGTTCATGCATATATATGTGCTAAGAACACTTAATATCTATATTCTTAGTAAATTTCTAGTATATAATACATTATTATTAACTGTGGTCACCATATTTTACATTAGATTTCCAGAACTTATTTATCTTACAGTTAAAAGTATGTGTGCTGTAACCAACCTCCCATTTCCCCTATGCCTTGACCCTTGATAACTACACTTCTACTCTCTGTTTCTCTGGGCTCAACTTTTTAAGACTCTACAAGCAATAGAAATCATACAATATTTGTCTTTCTATATCTGGCTTATTTCACTTAACATAACATCCTCAGGGTTTATCCATGTTGCAAATAGCAGAATTTCCTTTTCTTTTAAAGCTAAGTAATATTCCACTGTGTGTGTATATATACATATGTTGTAAATGTACAATTTCTACATATACAATATACAATCTAAGTGTTTCTTAAAGATGAATGGATAAAAAAATTATATATTGTAATATATATAAGTTACATTTATTATATGTTATAATTTTCTACTCCATTGGTCTGTTGAGAGATGCTTAGACTGTTTCCATATTTTGACTATTGTGAATAATGCTGCAATGAACATAGGAGTGCAGATTTAGCTCGGAATAGTGATTTTATTTCCTTTGGATATTCACCCAGAAATGAGATTGCTGCTGGATCATATGGTAGATTTTTTTTTTTTTTTTGAGGAGCCTCCATGTTGTTTTCCATAATTTTTACCAATTTGCATTCCACCAACAGTATATAAGGGCTCCCTTTTCTCTACATCTCTACCAGCACTTGTTATCATTTGCCTTTTTATGATAATAGCCATCCTAACAGGTAGGAGCCTTTATCTCCTTGTGGCTTTCATTTGCATTTCCATGATGATTAGTAACATTGAACATCTTTTTATATCTCTTTTGGTCATTTGCATGTTTTCTTTGGAAAAATGTATATTCAGTTCTTTTGCCTGTATTTTAACTGGGTTGTTAGCTTTTTTTTTCTTTTTTTTGCAATTGACTTGAATGAGTTTTTTCTGTATTTTGAATATTAACTCCGTATCAGATATGTGACTCGCAAATATTTTCTCTCATTCTATAAGCTGCCTTTTCACTTTGCTGATTATTTTCTATGCTGTGCAATAACTGTGTAGTTTGATGTAGTCCCATTTGTCTTTTTTGCTTTTGCTTTCTGTGACTTTTGGCTCATATCTAAAAAATGATTGCCAGGACTAATGTCATAAAACTTTTCCCTTATTTTCTTTTCAGTGTTTTACAGTTTAGGTCTTATGAATGTTATAGGTGTTTAATACATTGTAGGTTGATTTTTGCGTTTGATGAAACATAAGTTTCAATTTTATTTTATTTTAAAATTTAAAATTTTATTTTATTTTATTTTTGTTGTTTTCTCAACAACACTTATTGAAGTCTATCTTTCCCCATTGAATATATTTGATGCCTTTATCAAAGAGTAGTTGATTGTATATATGTGACTTTATTTCTGGGCTTTCTATTATTTTCTACTGCTGTGTCTTTTTAATGTCAGTACCATACTGTTTTGATTACTGTAGCTTTGTAATATAATTTGAAATCAGGAAGTGTGATGCCCTCAGTTTTGCTTTTGTTCAAGATTGCTTTCGATATTTGGAGGCTTTTATAGTTTCATATGCATTTTTGGATTGTTTTTCTATTTCTGTGAAATGCCAGTGGAATTTTAATCTGTAGATTGCTTTGGATAGACTGGATATTATTGACAATGTGGATAATTTTGATTGATAAACATGAGATATATTTCCATTTACTTATGACTCCTTCAATTTATTTCATCAATATTTTACAATTTTTCAGTGTACATATCTTTTGCCTTCTTGGTTAAATTTATACCTAAGTATTTTTTGATGCTGTTGCAAATGAGATTGTTTTCTTGATTTCTTTTTCCACAGTCTGTTGTTAGTGTATAGAAACACTACTGATTTTTGCATGCTGATCTTGTATCCTGCAACTTGCCTGCATTTTTTTTTTTTATTATTTAGAAGAGTTTTTTTGGTAGAGTCTTTAGCATTTTCTATATGTGAATTTATGCTATATAAGCACAGAGACAATTTTACTTCTTCCTCTTTAATTTGGATGCCTTTTCTTCCTTTCCTTTTCCTTTCTCGCTTTTCTTCTTGCCTACTTGCTCTAGTGAGGATTTTCAGAGCTATGTTTAATGGAAAAGGTAAGAGTAGGAATCCTTGTCTTATTCCTGATCCTAGAGGAAAAACTTTCAGCTCTTCCCATTGAGTATGATGTTAGCTGTGAGCTTGTCATATATAGAATTTATCATATTGAAGAATATTCCTTCTGTACCTAACTGTTGAGAATTCTAATCATGAAAATATCCTGGATTTTGTCAATAGCTTTTTCTAAATCTATTAGGGTGATCATATGAGTTTTATTCTTAATTCTATTAATGTGGTATATTGCCTTTATTGATTAGCATTCCTTTTTGAAAGAGACTGTCTTTCCTAACTCAGTCTCATAAAGAAATCCTAGGCCTGAGGACACTGGGCTTCGTTGGGTCATTTGACCATATTGAATTAATTAAAAATATGTCCCTCTGACTGACGATATGCTTAACCCCCCAATCACATGCATAAGATAGGTTCATATTTTAGAATAAAATCAAGCTTTATTTAGCAGGCAGGAAAAGGGACATTGGCAGATTCAGTAACATCACTACACCAAGTTTAAATAGAATGGTGGATTACATATGAGGAAAACAGAGGCAAAAATGTAATTTTACAAGGCCTAGTTTTTTTTGTGTGTCTTTGGTTTTTTTTTAGAGGGAGCCTTGCTCTGTCACCTAGGCTGGAGTGCAGTGGTGGAATCTTGGCTCACTGCAACCTCCACCTCCTGGGTTCAAGTGATTCTCCTGCCTCAGCCTCCCAAGCAGTTGAGATTACAGGTGCCTGCCACCACACCTGGCTAATTTTTGTATTTTAATAGAGATGGGGTTTCACCATGTTGGTTAGGCTGGTCTTAAACTGCTGACCTCAAATGATCCGACTGCCTTGGCCTCCCAGATTGCTGGGATTATAGGCATGAGCCATCATGCCTGGCTGGTTTTTTGAGTGCCATAAGTTGACTTTAATTCCATGGTATAAATCAGTTATTTATAGTTAAAATATAAAATACTATGAACTATCAAATATTTGTGGAGTATCAATACACATCATAGTATTTCAAAGCCCAGTACACATTTAAAGATTGTAAGTAAAGAACAAGCATTAGAAAACCAATTAATTAGTGTCATATCTTTACTTTTATTGCCAAATACATAATTTGAAAGTGAAATTTATTTAATTTATTAGCTTTTTTTCTTCTGGTCATTACATGTTGGCAAACTTAATTTTATAAATATATACATTCCCTGCCAAAATATTATCTTTGCAAAGTCCTGGAAGCTTTTAAAAATATTTTCAGTTTTCCCTGGAAAACATACTTCGGGATATCACCCCAGGATAACTTACCAAACCTAGAAAGACAGGCCAACATTCAAAGTCAAGAAATGCAGAAAATGCCAGTAAGATATTCCATGAGAAGACCACCCCCAAGACATATAATCATCAGATTCTCTAAGGTCAAAATCAAAGAAAAAGTGTTCAGGGCAGCTAGAGAGAAATGCAAGGTCACCTACAAAGGGAAGCCCATCAGCCTAACAGATGGCCTCTCAGTGGAAACCCTCCAAGTCAGAAGAGATTGGGGTCAATATTCAATATTCTTAAAGAAAAGAATTTCCAACCCAGGATTTAATATCTGGCCAAACTAAGCTTCGTAAGCAAAGGAGAAATAAGATCCCTTTCAGACAAAAAAATGCTGAAGGAATTTGTTACCACCAGAACTGCCTTACAAGAGTTCCTGAAGGAAGCACTAAATATGGAAAGGAAAAACTGTTACCAGCCACTAGAAAAGCACACTGAAGTATACAGAGAAGTGAGTTTAGGAAATACATAAACAAGACTGCAAAATAACCAACTAGCATCATGCTGACAGGATTAAATTCACACATAACATTACTAACCTTAAATATAAATAGGCTAAATGCCCCAATTAAAAGACACAGAATGGCAAATTGGATAAAGAGTCAAGACCTGTTCATATGCTGTCATCAAAAGACCCATCACACATGCAAAGACATACGTAGGCTCAAAATAAAGGGATGGAGAAATATTTACCAAGCAAATGGAGAGCTGAAAAAAGCAAAGGTTGCAATGCTAATTTCTGACAAAACAATCTTTAAAGCAACAAAGATCAAAAAAGACAAAGAAGGGCATTACATAATCATAAAGGATTTAATTCTACAAGAAGAGCTAACTATCCTAAATATATATGTACCCAATATAGGAGCACCCAGATTCATAAAGCATGTTATCAGAGATATACAAAGAAACTTAGATGGCCATATAATAATAATGGGAGACTTTAACACCCATTGACAATATTAGATCATCAAGACAGAAAATTAACAAAGATATTCAGGACCTGAACTCATCTCTGGATCAAGTGGACCTGTTAGATACCTATAGAACTCTCAACTTAAAAACAGAATCATATACATTCTTCTCATCACCACACAGCACTTACTCTAAAATTGATCACATAATCAGAAGTAAAACACTTCTTAGCAAATGCAACCGAATTGAAATCATAACAAGCAGTCTCAGACCACAGCTCAATCAAATTAGAACTCAAGTCTAAGAAGTTAGTTCAAAGCCATGTAACTACATGGAAATAGAACAACCTTGTCAAATAATAAAATTAAGGCAGAAATCAAGATGTTCTTTGAAACAAATGAGGACAAAGATACAATGTGCCAGAATCACTGGGACTCAGCTAAGCCAGTGTTTAGAGGGAAATTTATAGTACTAAATGCCCACATCAAAAAGCTAGAGAGATCTCAAGTTAACAACCTCACATCACAACTAAAAGAATTAGAGAACCAAGAGCATACAAACCCCAAAGCTAGCAGAAAACAAGAAATAACCAAGATCAGAGTGGAATTGGAGGAGATGGAGACAAGAAGAGCCCTTCAAAAGGTCAAGAAATCCAGGAGCTTTTTTATTTTTGGAAGAACAATAATAAAATAGATTACTAGCTAGACTAATAAGAAGAAAAGAGAGAAGATTCAAATAAACACAATCAGAAGTAATAAGGGATATATCACCACTGACCCCATAGAAATACAAACAACCATCAGAAAATACTATAAACAACTCTATGCGCATAAACTAGAAAATTTAGAATAAATTGATAAATTCCTGGACACATACACTCACCAATACTTAGCCAAGAAGAAACTGAATCCCTGAATAGACCAACAACAAATTCTGAAATCAAGGCAGTAATAAATAGCCTACCAACCAAAAATAGCCCAGGACCAGACGGATTCACAGCTGAATTCTGCCAGAGTTACAGAGAAGAGCTAGTACCATTCCTATTGAAACTATTCCAAACAATTGAAAAGCAGGAACTCTTTCTTCCCTAACTCGTTCTATGAGGCCAGCATCATCCTGATACCAAAACCTGGCAGAGATACAACAACAACAACAACAAAAAGAAAACTTTAGGCCAATATCCTTGATGAACGTTGATGCAAAAATCCTCAACAAAATACTGGCAAACTGAATTTAGCAGCACATCAAAAAGCTATCCACCACGATCAAGCTGGCTTCATCCTCAGGATATCAGTTTGGTTCAACATATGCAAATCAATAAGTGTGATTCATCACATAAACAGATCTAAAGACAAAAACCACAT
Source organism: Ateles fusciceps (assembly GCA_036589455.1). Lineage (NCBI taxonomy): Eukaryota > Metazoa > Chordata > Mammalia > Primates > Atelidae > Ateles > Ateles fusciceps. Next base: position 3,025,152 of record JAZHEH010000734.1, on the reverse strand, counting down.
GATTGTCTCAATAGATGCAGAAAAGGCCTTTGATAAAATCCAGCATCCCTTTATGTTAAAAACACTCAATAAACTAGGTATTGTAGAAACATACCCCCCTCCCCAAATAAGAGCCATATATGACAAACCCACAACCAAAATCATGCTGAATGGGCAAAAGATGAAACATTTCCCTTGAAAACCAGCACGAGACAAAAATGCCCTCACTTGCCACTCCTATTCAACATAGTATTGGAAGTTTTGGCCAGGGCAATCAGGCAAAGGAAAGAAATAAGGGGTATTCAAATAGGGCTATTTAGATAGGAAGAGAGGAAGTCAAACTATCTTTCTTTGCAAATGACATGATCCTACATCTAGAAAATCTCATCATCTCAGTCCCAAAACTTCTTAAGCTGATAAGCAACTTCAGAAAAGTCTGATAAAAAATCAATGTGCAAAAATTGCTAGCATTCCTATACACCAACAATAGGCAAGTTGAGAGTCAAATCATGAATGAACTCCCATTCACAATTTCCACAAAAAGAATAACATACCTAAGAATATAGCTAACAAGGGAAGTGGAGGGACATCTTCAAGGAGAACTGTAAATCACTGCTCAAAGAAATCAGAGAAGACACAGACAAATAGAAAAACATTCCGTGCTTATGGATAGGAAGAATCAATTTCATAAGAATGGCCATACTGTCCAAAGTAATTTATAGATTCAATGCTATCTCCTTTAAACTACCATTGACATTCTTCACAGAATTAGAAAAACTATTTTAAAATTCATATGAAACCAAAAAAAAGCCCAAATAACCAAGGTAACCCTAAACAAAAAGAACAATGCCAGAGCCATCACATTACCCATCTTTAAACTATACTACAAGGCTACAGTAACCAAACAGCATGGTACTCATACAAAAACATATGCATAGTCCAATGGAACATAATAAATAGCCCAAAAATAAAACTGCACACCTACAACCATCTGATCTTTGACAAAGGTGACAAAAGTAACCAATGGGAAAAGACTCCATATTCAGTAAATGGTGCTGGGTCAACTGGCTAGCCATATATGGAAGATTGAGGCTGGACTCTTCCTTATAACATATACAAAAATCAACTGAAGATGGATTAAACACTTAAATGTAAAACTTAAAATTTCAAAAACCCTAGAAAATAATCTAGGAACTACCATTCTGAACATAGGCCTTGGCACAGGTTTCAGGATGAAGATGCCAAAAGCAATTGCAATAAAAACAAAAATTGATAAATGGGACCTAATTAAATGAAAGAGCTTCTGTACAGGAAAAGAAACTACCAACAGAGTAAACAAACAACCTACGGAATAGGAGGAAATATTTACAAACTATGCATCTGACAAAGATCTAAAATCCAGAATCCTTAAGGAACTTGATTTTCAGATGATGGGATGGTTTGTGCAGCAAACCACCATGGCACATGTTTACCTATGTAACAAACCTGGAGTTCCTGTGCCTGTACACCTGAACTTAGAATAAAAGTTGGAAATAAAAATATATTTATTTTCAATTTTCACTTTCACAAGCTAAGATAATTCAGAAAGAATATGTCAACAAGAGTTGGCGTATCTTGTTGATGCAAACAAAAATTTGCATTTGATCATCAAAATTTTGATGGTCCAAATTTGATGGTCATCAAAATTTTATTTGCATAAAGCTGTTATGCAAACAAAAGCATTAATTTCCTCCAATCTAGTCTGGTGCCGGTTATAGTGAAATGTAATTGGACAAGGACTATCAAATGCAGTGGTCAGATATTTGGGCCTCAGAATCAAACAGCACTGGGTGGCGTCCCAGCTTTGCCACTGCCTAGCTATGTGACTGAACAGGTTGCCTTGTCAATTTTCAGTTTCCTTATCTTTGAAATTAAGAACAAAGAATCTCTTCAAAAGATTGTTACAATTCTATGAGATACAACAGTTGAAACATTTATTGTAGTTCCTGGTGCAAAATAAGCATTCAGTTAGTCATTCCTTATCTCTTTATTAAAACACAGTATGTAATGACTGCTAAACCATAGTGAATCAGGGTATACTGTTTTTAGCTGGCTCTTTGAAACTCTGATTTGCTATATCGGGTGAACTACCTTCTCATTAGTGAAACCATTTGGAAATACACTACTTGCTCCTAATATGAATGAATTAGAGTTTCATCAGCTTCAGTGTGCACAAGACTGTAATTAACAAGTCAAATGAACATAGACCATCTAAAAGTCATTAGAGTATGGGAAGAAAATTCCATTTGAACAAAAGTAAAATTCTCTGCATGTTTACTCACTTAGCAGAAGACATTTGAGGAGACATAATTTACTCATTAATGTGTTAGCAGATCACGGATGAAACTGCTTGTAACCTTCTGCTGTCATTGTCATGAAATGCAGTGAACATTAAATGAAAAATCTGAATGCTTGGCTCTACAATCTGTGAAGCAAACATAAAAATCTTTTGTATATTTTATTTTTTTCTGTATGAATATTAGAACGTCAGGTTTACATTGATTATTTGCTGTTTTGATATTTATTGCAGTAAATGGCTTTTCTAAGATGTCCTTAAGGAATACTCATAAAATAATCAATATCCCTATTTCTTTGCCATTGGACACAGGGAAATGTGTTTGTAACAAATGCCAAACCTAGATAACCTTAATTATATCCCTAGTCTTCAAAGACTGACATTCTGAGATTAAATAGAATCTGGTAATGTTTTGAAAAAGGAAAGAAAAAGATTCTGTCCCTATTCACTGGGCTGGGTGATGGGAGGGATTTGATAATCACTGCAAAGCGTTCGGGACATTATGATGGCAATTAGTCGTGTACCTTGCTGAAGTGATGGCTTAAATAGCTGACAGAGCTTTCTTTGGTGAGTACTTTTGTATCTGCCAGTGGGTTCACCTTGCCTGCTGTCTAGACAAACCTGATTTATCAAGACATAGGAATTGCAATAGAGAAAGGGTAATTCATGCAGAGCTGGCTGTGCAAGAGACTGGAGTTTTATTATTACCCAAATCAGTCTCCCCAAGTATTCAGGGATCAGAGCTTTTAAAGACAACTTGGTGGGTGTGGGGAAGCCAGTGAGCCGGGAGTGCTGATTGGTCAGGTCAGAGATGAAATTGTGGGGAGTGGAAGCAGTCTTCTCACCACTGAGTCAGTTTCTGGGTTCCTTGCAAAGTTAGTTCAGCCTATACCCAGGAATGAACAAGGAGGACAGGTTGGAGGTTAGAAGCAAGATGGAGGTGGTTAGGTCAGATCTCTTTCACTGTCTCAGTTACAATTTTGCAATGGTGGTTTCACTTTGCCTAACTCACACTGCTTTTACTCTGTCTTGCATTATTTTTTTTTTAGCATCCTCAAAATAAGAGAAATGAAAGAATATTGCACAAGTGCAAAATCTACCTTGTAAACTCAAATGTACGAAATGATTTTGAGGGCCTAATGGTAACAGGGTCTTGATACTTACTAAAATGAAATTACATTATCACAGAAAGATGCAAAAGGCACATACACATAAAGGGGAGGGCCGCTGTAGAATCTCTGACTTGCTTGCACGTTGAGAGAAGGAGGTAGAGCCATGGGAAATCCATGCCTTGTGCAAGGGGGGAGAGGCCTGGTCTCTTCAACTCGGTATGGCGGCCTGGAATCAGTCTGTGAGGTGGTGGGCCTGCTAGCAGAACCCCCTCTCGCTTCGCTGAGAGTTTATTTATTTTTCTTTTTTTCTTGTTACCCAATATATTCCACTCTAATTATCCTCAGGTGTCTGCATTCCTAATCTTTCCTGGTCCTGTGACAGGAACCCAGTTTCAACTGAACTAAGGAGCAAAATTCTGAAAAGCTATTATGGCCTCTCTTTACTTTTATTGAAAATCACACACACACACACACACACACACCATATATGTGACTCTTTTGAGCTTGTTCTTGTGCTGATAACTGGTAACCTAGAAAAAAATAAAAGCATCTCTGCCTTAAAGCTTCATGTAATCCTCTATAAGATTATGTAGATTCAATAATTACTCAACAATTTAAACATTGATATATTAATATTATATTAACAACTGTTTCTAAACTGCAAAGGCTAGATTGCAAACTTCATTGATTCATAGGATATAAAAGCTATTAAACGCTTAACGTACACCAAAGGATTCTATAACTTTTTTAGTAGAACCCATGTTTTAACATTTGAGTTTTAAAATTTTCAAATAGAGAGAGAACTTGAAATAATTTTAGAGTGAATACCATATTTTAAGAACCTAGATTCTACCATTAAAATTTTAACTATAAATCCTTTATCATACATCTATCAATATATCCACAGAAATCTACTTTAAAATTAAATCTTACATGGAACCTCAATATTTCCTAAAACGGATAATAAATGCAGTGCTTCTCTGGTCACAGCAGAGCTCAGTGCCTAGAATTCAGCTTGTTCTGGTTAGCTCTTCCGTAAGGGAACCCCTTTGTCAGTTCCACTGTGCCCAATTTGACAACCATTCATCTAGTCAAAGCCTCCTCATTATTTTGAAGGTGGAAAAAAAAAAACACGAAGATGCAGTAACTTGTCGCGATGAATGCAAGGCTGCCTTTTTTTTTTTTTTTTTTTTTGAGATGGAGTCTCGTTCTGTCGCCAGGCTGGAATTCGGTGGTGTGATCTTGGCTCACTGCAACCTCCACCTCCCAGGTTCAAGCGATTTTCCTGCCTCAGGTTCCCAAGTAGCTGGGACTACAGGCATGCACCACCACGCCCAGCTAAGTTTTGTATTTTTGGTTGGGATGGGGTTTCCCCACCTTAGCTGGGATGGTCTCCATCTCTTGACCACGTGGTCCGTCCGCCTCGGACTCCCAAAGTGCTGGGATTACAGGCATGCACCACCGCACGCGGGGGGCCAACGCTGCCTTTTAAGCTGCTGCCAGACCTGGAACTAGAATGTATTTTTCTCTGTCTTTGCTGTTGATGTACTACTGTTTAAAAATCACTTTGAGTTGCTTAAATAGGTGTCAGGATAGCCTCATCCATGTGCGTATTCTGTATTCTGAGAGCATTGAAAGTAGTGTGGTGCTGGTTACAGTGAGTGTGCAATAGCTTAGCCCATATGGTACAAACAGTAGTTATTTTGGGGCAAAGGTCAGGCTTCTGTTTAGGCTGTGAGGGCACAGGTAATTCTGGGGATCATCAAAAATTAAATCTTACCGTAGGCTTAGATCATTGTACAAATACTCTTAAGTAACATCTCTTTACTTGCTGTTTGATCAATTTATTCATTGGTTTACTCATGCATTTATTCATACGGCTTCTCTTTGGTAGTCTTACTTTAAGTCAGTTGCATAACATTTGATTTTTAATATAGGACTTTGATATTTATGATTTTCTCTATGAAAGTATTTTTCTTTTAGCTTTTTCAGAGGTTGACTTAATTAACCTCCAGGCTCGCATTAAATATCACTTCCTCAGAAATGCCTTGCTTGGCCCACCTCAGGGTGTCTCACTCAGTCACTGCAAAACACATCACTTACTGTGTTTCTTTCACAACACTTTCACCGTTTGTAATTATCTGGCTTTTGTTTTGGTTGTTTATTTTCTCTTTAATATTCAACACATGTTGCGTGACGGCAGGACCAGAAGAAAAGCCTGGCTTAATGCACCTTTATTCATATCTTTGTTTTTATCTGAATATCTACTATGAGGCAGTCATGGTTTAGACTCCAAAATATTACAACAGAGACAAAACCTTTACTTTTATCAATTTTACGTTTTCATAAGGAATGACAAAGACACACCATATAAGTAGGTAAATAAAATGACAAAAATCTACAATAATTTGAAACATAGGAAGAGGATGGAGAGTGATGGAAGGTGGTCTTTTAAAAATGGCAGTCAAACCAGCTACCGTGGTTTATGCTTGCAATCCCAACACTTTGGGAGTCTGAAGTGGGAGAATTGCTTAAGGCCATGAGTTTGAAACCAGCCTGGGCAACATGGCAAAATCCCTTCTCTAAAAAAAAAGAAAATTAGCCAGGTTTCATGATGCTCGCATGTAGTCCCAGCTACTTGGGAGGCTGAGGTGGGAGGATTGCTTGAGCCCAGGGGTTCGAGGCTGCAGTGAGCCGTGATCATGCTATCTCACTCTAGCCTGGGCAACAGATTGAGACCCCATCTGAAAAAATAAAAATTTGAATAATAAATAAACATGGTAGTCAGAGAAGGTGTCCTTGGGAGGTGCTGTTTTAGTACCGGTATGAATAAAGTGAAGGAGGAAGTACTTGAGACATCTGGGAGAAGAGCCTTCCAAACAGAAGGAACCGCATATGCAAAAATCCCTGAGGTTTCTGTCATGTTTAAAGAACAAAAAAAATTTCATTAAGCCTGGAGAGAAGTGGTTGCAATATAAAATCATAAATGTGATATTCCGGGACCACGTAAAGACTTTATATTTTATTTGTAAAAAGAGATGATAGCATCTATGACAAGGTTTCTGTAGAGAACAATGATTGTTTTGATTTATATTGGGCGAGAATCACTCTGGCTAATGTGTGGAGAACAGCATGACACTTGGGTGTAAAAGTAGAACAGAAACTAGTTAGAAAGACGTTGAATGGTCCAGGTCAGAGATGATGATGCCATTGAGGCATGAGGATAGGGTCTGGGGGCAGAGAATCTAAGGACTTCCTAGAACTAAATCAAACAGGGAAAAAACCCCAACTTTCTAAGACCGAGAGAATAACTTTGTACCTCTACTTCAGCTGTGACAGGAAACATCCTCTGCATTTGCATAGGATGTACACCAAGTAAATAACTTTGTAACTTCACTTTATCCTCTTCGTTTACATAGGGTGTACACCAAGTAACCAATGGGAAACTTCTAGAGGGTATTTAAACCCCGGAAAATTCTGTAACCAGGCTCTTGAGCTACTTGCTCAGGTGTATTCCCACCCTGTGGAGTGTGCTTCTGTTTTCAATAAATCTCTGCTTTTCTTGCTTCATTCTTTCCTTGCTTTGTTTGTGCATTTTTTCCTATTCTTTGTTCAAAATACCAAGAACCTGAACACACTCTGCCAGTAACACACGGTTTGGGTGGTGAATTAGTAAAATGTGGTCCGGTCTGAATTAGGGTATGTTCTGAAGGAAGTAACATGATTTGCTTATGGATTGGGGGAGTAAAACTAAATTTTATTTATCTGTTCTCCGTTCATCTTTCATTGAATATTTGTGTTGTTTTCATTTTGGGCTCTTAAGAACTTAGCCTTAAAAATGAAGGAAATCCTACCATTTATGACAACATGGTGAACCTGGAAGACATTATGCTAAGTGAGGTATGTGTGACACAGAAGGACAAATACTGAATGATTCCACTTACATGAGGAATCATTTTAGATTAAGCAGAAAATAGGATGGTGATTTCCAGGGGCTAGTGGCACGGAGAAATGAGTAGTTGTTGTTTAATAGGTATAAGTTTTTATTTGTTTGGGATGAAGTTCTAAAGATCTGCTGTAAAACACAGTGCCTGTGGTTAACGATGTATTGGGCACTTAAAACATTTACGAGGATAGACCTCATGTTAAATGTTCTTACCACATAACAAAAGCCAAACAGATGCATGAAAACTTTTGGAGGTGATGTAAATATCTATTCCATTGATTATGGTGGTGATTTCACAGGTTCATGAATATGTCCAAACTGATCAATTGTATTAAATATGTGTACTTTTTTGCATATTAGTTATGCCTCAATAAAGCTTTAAAATTTTTGATAGTATGTAATAAGCTGGCCGTAAATTTTTAAAATATTAATGCAAGTATTTTATTCTGAGAACTGGAAAAATGTCATTCTAATTTATTGAGATAAGGAAGAGTGAGGAACAAACAGGGAAGAAAATAAAGAGTCTGGTTTTGGAGATGTCGAATTTGAGGCGTCGAAGGGAATAAGGAGGCAGATGAATCTAAGAGCTTTAAGTTCAGAGGAAAGACTGGAGAAACTAAATGGTGAGTCAGAAGTATAAAGATGGAATATAAACAAGGAGAAAGTCTAGGGTCACCTAAGGAATGGGGACAGATAGATGGAAGAAGATATCCCAGGAGAGATCTTCTGCATTTAGAGTTTGGGAGGGAAATAAAGACTCAGTAAGGGAGACACTGAAGTAGGAGGGAAAGTGAGGTAGGCGGATAAAAGTATATGGTATCACATAATGCAATGACAGTAGCGCCACAGTGGAGCTATTTTTCAACTTTTTATAATCCCTCAGGAAATTCTAATTAATTAAATAGTCTATGTATCTATTCATCTATCAAAACATATGTTTATGTATTCCTTCTTACTTGCCTTTATTCCTTTATTTTAAAGAACACTGTTGTCTGCCCCCCATTTTAAAAAATGATGACATTAATTGATCTGGGCTGGAGAACCAGGACTCTGGTATGCATAAAATTTTCAGATAGGGCCTTGCTCTGTCACCCAGGCTGGAATCCAGTGAGTGAGAGCATGATCTCAGCTCATCTCAGCCTCCATTTCCTGGGCTCAAGTGACCCTACCACCTCATCCTCCTGAGTAGCTGGGACTACGGGTGTGCACCACCATGCCTGGCTAATTTTTGCATTTCTGTTTTTTAGAGACAGGGTTTCACCATGTTGCCTAAGGCTGGTCTTGAACTCCTGAGCTCAAGAGATCTGCCCAACTCAGCCACCCAAAGTGCTGGAATTACAGGCATGAGCCTATATGCCTAGCTGACACTGATATTTAAAAAAACTTCCAAGAGGCCATTAAGGAGAATATCTGCCTTAAGATACAAGTTTGCAGCTTTAGGTACACATTGAAATTATTTGACAAATACACACATGCACACACACACACACACACACACACAAACACAAACACATACACACACACAAACACATACACATTTCTCAGGTTATTTGAAGGAAGAAAATGAAGTGCATTGTTTATTTGAACTGTGAAATCACAAATAAAAACAAAAGAAGATGCAAGAGAGTATTTGAACATGGTGCTAAAATCTTGAAGGAATAAGAAAGCCAGTCTGTAGTTGGCAGGTACAGGTTTGGAAGCAAATGGTGCAGTCTGACACAAAGAGCTCAGGAGTTTCCTCACGGAGAAGGCAAGAATGATGATTTGAATGCAGCAATGAGAGGCAAGATCATGTTACCAATCTCCAGGTCTAGGATGTAGCAGTTAAATACCCCAATTATTAATCTTTTTTTAAAAACCATCTCTTGGATTCATTATTTTTTTGAAGGGTTTTCTTGTCTTTATCTCCTTCAGTTCTGCCCAGGTCTTAGTTATTTCTTCTCTTCTGCTAGCTTTTGAATTTGTTTGCTCTTGTTTCTTTAGTTTTTTCAATTGTGATGTTAGGGAGTCGATTTTAGATTTTAAATTAGTTCAACTATTGTGGAAGACAGTGTGGCGATTCCTCAAGGATCTAGAACCAAAAATACCATTTGACCCAGCAATCCCATTACTGGGAATATACCCAAAGGATTATAAATCGTTCTACTATAAAGACACATGCACACGTATGTTTATTGCAGCACTATTAACAATAGCAAAGATTTGGAACCAACCGAAATGCCCATCAATGTTAGACTGGATAAAGAGAATGTGACACATATACACCACGGAATACTATGCAGCCGTAAAAAGAATGAGTTCATGTCCTTTGCAGGGACATGGGTTGAGCTGGAAACCATCATTCTCAGCAAACTAACACAGGAACAGAAAACCAAACACTGCATATCCTCACTCATAAGTGGGAGTCGAACAGTGAGAACACATGGATACAGGAAGAGAAGCATCACACACCAGGGCCTGTTGGGGGATGGGGTGCAAGGGGAGAGAGAGCATTAGGACAAATACCTAATGCATGCTGGGCTTAAAACCTAGATGACGGGTTGATGGGTACAGCAAACCACCATGGCACATGTATACCTTTGTAACAAATCTGCACGTTCTGCACATGTATCCCAGAATTTAAAGTATATAAAAAAAGCCAATTATGAGATCTTCAGGGAACTCCCCACGGGAAAGCCAGATTCTCGTACAAGAAGGTAAAGGAAGTGTTAGAGCAGTATGTTAGATTTCATAGGATTTGACTAACACTATGGTGCTCAATGAATATTTGTTGAGTGAACAAGTATTTTCTATTCAGATCAGCATTTTGTATGTACAACAGTAGTGACCACATCATGTTGGATTAAGAGTAAATATTTGAGCACCTCTGTTTTATTCATTTAATCAGGATTTTTATTGTGGAACACCAACAAAGATAATTTTACTAGCTGTGAGTGCACCCTTAGGAGTTCATATATTACTGATCATAGGTTTACATGAAGATGTAGGATCCCTATTGTTTAATATCATATGGATAAGTTAGGAAATATACAAATGGACAATGGCCAGACCATAGATGAAAGTGGAAATTAATCTACAAACTCTTTGATCTGGGAAACCAAACTGTAACTTCTGCAGCAATCAGTCCAAAATTCCTAGGACTGGATCAATAACTGCCAACTTCCTTATACTTGCCTCTGCTCTCAATTCAGGGCCAACTAGGGAAAGTCAAATATGTTTCCCAAACCATTCATGTAAATTGCCAGCTTTTAGTTAGCCCACCTACTGCTTCCTTATGTCAGTCTCCAATCAGAAAAAGAACCTGAAGGCTTCTTTTTCCTAACTATAAAGTTTGTTCTTCCTCCAGTCTGCCATTGAGTCTTTGTTAAACACAAGTGGTGGTGACTATCTTCTTTGCTGTTGAAAAGTCTGAATAAATAGCCCGTGTTTTCATTTGGGTGCTGCTCTGGTGTGAATGTTTATGCTCTCCAAAAGTTTATATGTTGAAAGCCTTATCAGCAACGTGATAATGTAAGGAGGCAGAGACTTTGGGAGATGATAAGATTCTGAGGGTGGAGCAATCATGAATAGTTTAATGCCCTAATAAAAGAGAACCCAGAAAGCTGCCTTAATTTTTCCACCAGGTGAGGAAACAGAAGTCATTATCTATGAGTCAGGAATTGGGACCTCACCAGACACTGAATTTGCCAACATCTTGATCTTGGAATTTCCAGCCTCCAGAACTGTAAGTAATAAATTTCCTTTATTTATAAGCTACTCTGTCTACGGTATTTTGTTATAGTAGCTCAAATGAACTAAGACAGATAGGTTTTGTTTATTAAGAATATATAACGTAGGTAATAATAACAATGGAGCCATTAAACTGTTAAGGCACATATTAATAAAGCACTTAAATAAAATATTCTAATATGGGTAGTTATTTTAACTTTATTTTTTAAGAATACTGATAGCTGTAATTTTATAAAAGATCTAAGGCACAGTTTAAATTGTTAACTATTAAGATACTTAATATAAAATTAGTTTTAGAAATTTTTAGAAATAAGATTAGATGTTGTATTTAACGTATTTGAAATAATTGTTCTTCCCCCATAGATGTGTGATAATGCACATAAATATTTTAAGCTGTATTTTAAATATGCTAATCACTCAAAATTATAATTTACCTAATACACAAAATATTGTCATGTAGTACATGGGCTCATGGGCTTGAATGAAATATATAATTTTGAATACGAGCAGTGAGATATGTAGTCAGAGACTATGTATGTGTATGAAAAATTTTTAAAGTTTTTTTCAATAAAACAATGTACTTTGGTAAATTTTAAATAATCCATTTTACGATCCTTATAGTTCTGCTTTAAAAATCAATAAGTTGTTTATAAAATCCTGAGCTATATATCTTTCCTGTTTGTAAGTTATTAAGATTAGTATTCTTCTCCCATGTCTTAACTAAAGAGACATCAGAAAGGCTATTTGCTGTGCAAGTCCATGCTGTATGCTTATTCAAGGCTTCTTACACAACTAGAAATAATGGAAGAATTCCTTAAAGAGAGGCCTTATCTCTTAGGAAGTTCTATCGACAGGCCTAAGGTGATGGATTTCATATAAAAATGTTATTTGCAGTTATAAATATTTCTTATAGCAACAATATTACTAATAATCTGTTATTTAAAATGCGTAACATACAACTTCACAATTACATTGTGGCTGTGGTGGTTCTTAACATTAGCACTCTGGACTAATAGCACCACCTGGGTACTTTCAAAAATGAAAATTCTCTAATCCCATCCCAGATCTGCTGAATGAGAAACTTTGGGAAAGGGGTCCAGAAATTTATGTTTTGTAAGCCCTCCAGGTGAGTGTGATGCCTGTTAAAATTTGAGATCCCCTGAACTATATAATCCCCCTTTAGTTAAACCATGGAAAATGTCAACAATAGCAACACAAAAAGAATGTTTATTTTACTCAATAAACACAATTCAGTATTTTTAGCACCCACTCTTTCCACAAGATAGGCTAGAAATTAAAATGTTCAACTGAAGTCTTATGAAAATTACTAAATCTACCAAATATTTTGCTCCCAGGGAGATAAGGCAGTCAGAAAGTTTCATGAGTTTGGAGTGTGAGGCAGTAGTTTTTACTACGATTTCTTCCTTAAAGGTTTATGCTTATTTGGGTAAATCAGTTAATTTACTAAAACTGATAATACTATGCATTAAGCATCCTCAAGAAATATTTCACAATCCTCTAAATTAGCATGAAAACTATAGTCTTAATTCTTTGAGTATTAATTTTAGTTATTTATAATACAGAGAAAATCCCAAACACGAATGCTTTCCTGGGCCATGGTGGTAACTTGAAGGAGATCAGGTGGAATGGAATCATCATTTCTACACAGAGAATTGCTTTCTTCCATTTAGGCTAAAATATCCAGGCCTTTTAGTTTGTCATGATCTTTTCTCTTCTCACAGAGACATGGGAGGAGATAATAAATCCCATTTCTTCTGATTCTAGGAAAACTGCTATGCATCACAATGATGAATATGAGCAAACACTCCTTCTCAGTATGAGACAGGGAATAAGGAGAGGTGGAGATTGTGACAAACTTCAGATGATGTAATGTCTTAATGGCAGGACAGGGTACTGCTAGATGGGACGGAGCTTCTCAACACTTGCCAATGATGGCTGGTTGAATGTGAAGTCTTCAAAAGGTTTAGCCCTAACTCTTTCTGCAAGGTAGGCCAGAAATCAAAATGTCCATCTAAACTTCCCAAATTGGCCCAATAGGTCCTTCATTGTTTGGCAGCTAGCACTTTATGTAAAGAGTTTTATTGAGGTGAAAAGTGAGCTCACCATCTTCTTTTTTGTCTTGGAGAAGAGAATGTGGATGCAGGAGGATCAGGAGTTTTCCCCATGATGCATACATCAAAAATTTCTGAATTAGAACTACATAATATCTAGGCAGGGCTCAATGGCTCATGCCTGTAATCCCAACACTTTGGGAGGCCAAGGTGGACTGATCACCTGAGGTCAGGAGTTTGAGACCAGCCTGACAAACATGGAGAAACCCCATCTCTACCAAAAATACAAAATAAGCCAGGTGTGGTGGTGCATGCCTGTAATCCCAGCTACTTGGGAGGCTGAGGCAGGAGAATCTCTTGAACCCAGGAGGCAGAGGTGGTGGTGAGCCGAGATCACACCATTGCACTCCAGCCTGGGCAACAAGAGGGAAACTCCATCTCAAAATAAATAAATAAATAACTATATAATATTTTTAATTAGACGAAAGTAAGAGGGCATATTTTCCTAGCATGTTAACTATTCCCTGGTTTTTAATAAGCAGATTTTAGAGGTGACATCACCTTTATACTTATAATAGCTTAATCATAAGAGGCTTTTGTAAAATTTCTTCTTTGTCACCTACCCCAACATACTCTATTCCCATTTCTCTTTTCAATGGAAGCAGTCATTCTATCATACTTAATGAATTCATCTTTATTTATGTGTTCTTGCTAAGTAGATATTGTTACTTTATATGGAAGTATTTTTAAATTTACATAGAAGCAGTTGGGTTTATAAATTACTGTAAATTACTGTAAAATCTCCAGCTATGTTAATCTTTAAAGTGACAAACAATTATTTAAACTGAAAATGATCTCTGCTTTATTGAAATTCAGTGATAAATAATTTTTATACGATACTTTGACAGCTTTTATGGAAGTTATGATTTTGAAAGATAATTTTCATTTTTTCCTCAATTTTCTCTTTGTCCATTAGAGCATAATATTTGAGTAGGCACTAAATCTAAAAAAGAAAACCTGTTTTGCAGTTTCTTTCCATTAATTTTAGGGTGAACATATCTAGTTAACTAAAATAAATAAATGTATATATTGAGAGTAAAAGTTTCACATTAGTATTTCTTTTCTTTAAAGTCTCATAAAATAAACACTCAAATATTTGGAGCTACGTACTAAAATGACAGGCAATTGTATATATAAAGTAGCATTTAAATTTAATGTTCTCCTGCCCTTAGGTATTAAGTTTATTTTTCTCATTCGTTTTCTGAAGTGACACTATGTAGACATAAAAATAGACATTATCAGACCATGCTACATAATGGATAATTATTACTCTGGAGATATAGTGAAAAGATTTCCCCTGTGTCTTTACATCAACATTTTTTTTTCCCTGAGTGAGGTACATTTTCTGTTGTTAACATTTCATTTATTGACTGTCATTTTTGCCACAACTTCTTCTCCTCTGGTTCTAAGATATTCTGTCAGTCTCAGATTCCCAAGAAGGGACATGGTTTTCTAAATATGGACAGAAGTATTGTAAAGAGGGAAATGAAGTACTTTCAGAAATAATCCAAGCAACACTGAAACATGACAGAATCTTACTTTTGAATATAGATGTAAACATACTGAATAGTTATTTTCAAAGTATATCTACAGTATAATAAATAATTTTGTGTGATTCAGTTGACTTTATTCCAGGAAGGTAAGCTTGGTTCAACATCTCTAATGAATCACATTAATAAACAAAGCAGAGCAAAATTGTCTTGGGTGCTACTAAAGATCATTATAGAGATTTAAACACAAATTCCTAAAGAAAACACATAATAAACTAATACTGAATTATTTTTTTAAATGCAGAAGTAGAGTATTAAGTCAAATGAGAACCTCGAATATAGCAATGAAACACTGAAGATATTTCTATTAACAGGAGCTAAAACAAGGATTCCTACTATTAATCTGTTTTGTTAACATTTTTTTGAAAATCTTAGCCTATGTAATGAGATAAGAAAATTAATAATAAATAAACATTGGTTTCAGTGGAAGGAGAAACCCAGAGTAGTTTTCATTAAGAAGAAGGATTTCATGCGATGGGCAAGCTTGACATATGGAGGGTCAGGATTTAGGGTAGGAGAAAGCCTGAATAGGGAACCTCTTGCCATTTGCCATTCCTGCTTATAAAGTTGTCAAGGTCCTTGAGAATTTGAAAGTCAAAGGTACTATTTTTGGGCCATCGGCTGTCATTATCTAATTTGTACTGGGACCAGACCATGTTGCAATAAAAAACTAAAGGCTTTGGCTTTAGGCTACCCCATAAGCCAAGTTTGGCAAGGTTGTGAAGGAGACACCCCAGTGGGGAGGATGTAGGAATGTGAGATTGTTTGGCACCCATGTGGACTGGTAAGAGGAGGGCGAGGGTGTCTGTTTTTGTTCTAGTTATCGTCATACAGAAGACAGAGACCAAGAATCCTCTTTTTGAAGAGGATGGTCAAGCTGAGAACAAACTGGGCATCCCCAAGACTTCTTCTAGATTAGTCCCTCTGGTCCTCCAAGGACCAGGATGGCAGACCTGACTTTCTGGGTACTGCAAGAAAGCCAGGGGGAAGGCAAATCTCACCAGTTGGCTGGATTAGTGTCTGATATTGGATGTTCTGGTTGGAATTGGCAGAGGGCCTCCTAGACTGGCATCATGCAAGGAACACACACATGGGGTGGTGGGGGGAGTAGAGAGAGAGAGACTGAGAAGGGAGGAGGGAGGAAGAGGGGACAACGGTTGGAGAGTGAAATGCCCATTGCGGATGGTCAGAGGTAGATCCCTGAGACTTGAGGGTTTTGAGAGCCCACTAGCAAGTAGCCCTAGCCTGACCCTCGCAGTTCTCTTCAGATTAGTTGTTCTCCTCATGCAAATCACTCAAAAAAATGAAATGAGAGACAGGGCAGGTGGCCAGAGACTCTCAGGATCCGGGAGTTAGCACGGGATGAGCTGCTGCTGCTGACTGCTTCCTGGGTTGCAAGACAGCCTCTACCCCAATACCCATCCTGGGTTTCAGTACCAAATGTAAGAGTTAAAAAGTTAAAGAAAGAAGAAAGAAACACACAGCGTGGTTCAGCAGTCAAAGACAGGTTTATTTTGTAGAATAAACCTGAAAGGGGGCTTCTGGCCAATTTCCATCAGTAGCATTCTCTTACAGACTAAGGATATTTAAGGGTTTAGGGAGTGAGAGCTTATTGCAGGTTCAGAATGTTTCTGTGTAAAGGAGAGTTTGATTGCAGGGTTGGAATGTCTCTGGTGGAGGGGGAGGTTATCTCAAGGCTGGCATGTTTCTGGTCAGAGGGGGAGGTTATCTCAAGGCTGGCATGTTTCTGGTCAGAGGGGGCTTTATCTCAGGGTTGGAATGTTTCTAGTCAGAGATGTCACTTGTGGTTTATGATCATGCTGACATTAGCCATTAGGCTGATGTTTTGGGGCTGGATTTAATCAAGGGGAACTTAAAATGACACTGTTTGTCCAAGATGGTGATGCTCTTGCTCTATCACTTTGCAGAAAGGTATTCATCTCTAAAATTAATGGATAATCATTGTTTATAGGATGAGACAACTCCCTAAATATAATAATCCAAACCTATTATGAAGTCTCAGATGTGTTACCACTTATGATTCTTTGTCAAACTTAGAGGTCTGGAGTCACATGCAATGGAGTCATAGAAATTGAGAGAATCTATTCAAGGAGGATAATTGTTATCCTATTACCAGTAATTAAAGGAGAGATCCAAAGGGAAGAGTGTAAAGGAACATGGATCTTTGGCTCATTGTTATGGCATTAGCAAAGAGTGTGCTTTTCACTGAACAGGAAGAAATATCACAGTTCCTTTGGTGTGTATCCTACATTGGACTTCATTAAGCCAATGGTCAATAAAGGCTAGGAAAAATCGTGACAGACTGCATAGATGTTGCATATGGTACCTGTAAAATGACAATGCATCTCACTAGCTCTAGCACTATTTTATGTTCAAGGTAAGATGTTTTAAAAATAATGAATTTGGGCAATCTTTCGGGATTTAAAACAAGTCTTCATCCAATAGTTTATTAACTGAGTCTTCCCTGAAAGTTTTGAGTAACAAACGTATTTCAAATAGTTAAATTAGCTGCCAATATTTAACAGTCAAGAAATTCACACAAAGTCTCTACTTCTTTCTTCCTGTGTAAAAAAAAATGGCAGAATAATACAGCACCAGACTATTCCTACACGGCAGATATCGACTGTAGGTTAGAAGCTGCTGTAACATATCTGACCCTGTAGACTTTGGAGACAGTGACCTCTAACTTTGTGAGTGGCTCTATTTTTGTTTTCTCCTGAGACGGAAGCAAATTGAATGGGAATGTGACTGGTCACTATACTTTTCTAGGTAATCATCTTAAAAGTTTCCCTTGGGTGATTCTACTTTTGGACAGGAATACTTTTTAGTATGAAAATAAGTTGCAACTTGAAATGCTCACACAGCCTTCACAGATAGAAGCAGAAGTAGACTGTGAGTTGACTTCTGTGTTTCAGCTTTTGTTTGTTTGCTTGTTTTTGCTTAAAACCTACTATAGCCTCCCTTATAACTGTGGCCAGATGTGGTGGCTCATGCCTGTAATCCCAGCACTTTGGGAGACCAAGGTGGATAAATCACTCGAGGTCAGGAGTTCAAGACTAGCCTGGCCAACATGGTGAAACCTCAGCTCTACTAAAAATGCAAAAATTAGCTGGGCATGGTGGCACATGCCAGTAATCCCAGCTACTCAGGAGCCTGAGGCAGGAGAATTACTTGAACGTAGGAGGTGGAGATTGCAGTGAGCAGAGATTGTGGCACTGTACTCCAGCCTGGGCAACGAGACAAGACCCTGTCTCAAACAGTTGTGAACTGCTGTTTTTACAGACGTTAGATGTTATTATTTATTACCTGAAGAGTTCAAATAATTTACTCTCACATAAGACAGACTTGGGTTTGTATTTTAGTCCTGATACCTACAAAATATCTTATATTAGGCCAGTTACTTAAGTACTCTGAATTTCAGTTTTCTCATTTTGAAGATGAACACACAAATAGTACTTACAATGTAGGAATTTTTTTTTTGTCCAAAGGAATTTTATTATATACATGAGCTGAAGACAGAGAAATTTTTAAGTGTAAAAAACCTCAGAGAAAAAGGCTTTGGTGAAAAAGATCCTCAACAAGTAAAATCTTTTTAAAAAATACAAGATTTTGACTTGCTGTATGTCTTCATGCATTATTTTAAAAAACTGAGTGGTGATGATAACTGCGGGTTATCAGTTTTTTCATGCGGATGTAGAATCGGTTCTTTGCTGTTCTAGGTTTTCTCTCTTCTTTCTTCTTTCTTCCTTTTCTCATCTTTTTTCTTGCCCTTCCATTTAAGAAAACTAAAACATATTTTGGAGTCACATTGAAGCGTTTGAATGACATGTAGGTAATCCAGTGCCTGTGCCTAAGTATTGAGGACTTGCAGTGTCTAAGTTCAAATGTGAGTACTGCAACTATAAAGATCACACCTTGAAAAAAAGTGAATCAAAAGCCACACATGACAGGCTTGAGAGATGTTGTATATGACCAAAAATTTACAGTCATATTTGATTCATTATTATAGATATTCTTCTAATTTATATGACTGCTTCGAAATCCTTCAAATGAACATCAAAACACTTAAAATTTATGTGGTAATTGTTAAATAGTTTATACAAAAATAAGCAGGTTTTCAAGGCCAAGCAAAGTTTTGTTTGCAGCCATAACAGATTTTGTACACATGTGTGAATCTTTATTATAGTATCTCAGCATGATAATTGTGTTTGACAGTCACTGGCTTTTGGATTGCACAACAGCATGGAACTTTGTAAGGATTAAATGAAACTGCATGGAAAGCACTTGGCCTAGGGACTCCTAGAAAATACTAAACAAAGTCTGTGTTTTCTTTCAGTTACCATCATTGTACTTTCAATTTTTCTATTGTTTTCTTGATTATTCCATCACTACTTCTAATGACTCAATTTATATATTAGAGAATATTATTTCATGGAAATATATGTGAATCTTAGAAACAGGTAACTTTGGCAATGAAATCAGGTAACAGACTTCTGTTAGCAGAGGAGAGTTCATGGAGGAAAAGGGGCCATGAAATCCAACATTATGATCATCCCTCGGAACTCGCTGTTTTTATTAACACCTTCATGGAATAGTATCTGATAGTTGGTTACATGATGCGTCTCAGTTTATGTATGATTGAGAAATAAAAAGTGGGGGCTGACCTAGGTGTGATGATACTTTTTAAAAACATTTTAAAAATTTTTGTGAATACATAGTAGCTGTATATATTTTTTGGGTACACCAGACATTTTGATACAGGCATGCAATGTGAAATAATCACTTCATGGAGAATGGGTATCCATCCCCTCAAGCATGTACCTTTTGTGTTACAAAGAATCCAATTACACTGTTTCAGTTATTTTTAAATGTCCAATTAAGTAAAGGTTTGGTGATAGTTGGTTTAGTTCCAGAATCCACAGTTCTACTGACTATTGAAAATTTGTGATCACCAAATCAAGATGGTGTATAAAATAACAAGTAACCAGCAAAAAGACATTATATAGCAAACACAGAAACTGCTACATAAAAATTTCTGAATGTGTTTTGGTTTTGGAAGACATCTATGTAAACTTCAGAGAAGGTGCTTGTCTTGGGAATAGAATTAGTTGGGATTGCTTTTCAGCGTATGAATCTAGAAGAAATTTGCTTTGAAGGTCATGAAACTTGATACTAAATACTCTACAGAGAAAAAACATTGTCATGATGAAAGCAGGTTAGACTCAATGTTTTGTCAAGTATGCAGTAGATAACATTTGAAAATAAACTATAGAAAGAACTGTCTTTCATTTTCTGCTTTTTTTATTATAAGGTACAATATATGGTTTTGCAATCAATAATATAAAAACAAGGTTCTTTATAAAAATTTATATAAATATACGTGCAGATCATAAAGGAGACTTAATTATTATTGCTACTATCATTATTTATAATGATAAAGTCACTGGAGTATGGGCACCACTGACACCAGACTGAGTTTAAACCGTGTGCCATCAGTTATTAGCTGTGGGACTTTGGCTGTATCTCAGTTTCATCGTCTGTAATATGGGTTCTTGCTGAGAGGATTCAATGAGTTAATACTTATAGAAGAGAAGAAACTAAGTATGCTGCAATTACTAAAACTTAACTATTAAAGTCCTGAGTAAAATGCATCCTCTTCCTTATATAGCAATTTTTAAATTCATGCCAGAATATATGTATTATATATTTTATAATATATTTATTCATATTATTTATTCATAAGACTAGAGAGATGAACATAGCAGACAGATGCCCAGGATGTGTTGGTTGTAAGAATAAAGAGTCATCATAATTGTCATAATTTGAATCACATCTAGCAGGAAAAAATACTTTCTTACATAATGTGCTTCTTCTGTATACTTCTATTAATATTGAAACAATCCACTTTGTGAAGATTTGTGAGTTTTTTTTTAAACAAATTTCTTCCTGTTTGCTGAGTGGGTCACAGGGGCTGGAAGTAATTTTTAAATACTGTAGATGACTGTGAAAGTTTGAGCCATTAACATCATGGTATCAATGTTTCATTCTGATGACTGTAGCGGGGGGAGGCACTGTGAAGGTTGGCAGCAGAAGCAAAAATTTTTACAAAGCACAGTCTATGCTGTGATGTTCAAGTAACTCCAAGTATCATTGGAATTTATTTGAGTTTAAATTTACTCCAAAAACTTAGTATACATTTTTCAGTAGTCATACAAATAGGCTACTTACACACAGTGATCTGACGGAAATTATACTAAAAATCTGCCGAGAAAGTCATGCCATTACTTGCCATTTGCAGCTTAATTTGCAGATGAATAATAGTATGCATTCAAAAAATTGGTACTTCCTCTCTGTTACCCCACTGTTTGCATATAACAATAATTATTATCATAGCAACACATATCAAGCATTTACCATGTGTTTGGTACCTTACTAAATCTCATATGCTGTCTCATTTAAGCATCCAATAATGCCATCAGTTAGTCACTCTTGTTATTTTCATCTATTATCCTCAGGAATCTATGGCCTAAAGAAGTTACCTGACCATGGTAACCAAACTAATATGTGGCCTTCCAGGATTGAACCCCAGGTCTCTGTCCTCCAGTCTCTATTTATCCCAGAAACACTTTGATGGCTCATGAGAGCTGGTCCAGTGCTCAAGGATCATCTAATCTGAATACATCTTCTTGATTTTACTCTATTACATTCTATATTCATAAGAAGTATGTTTAAAGTTATTTGATCAGTTGACATGGTGTTTATTAACTAGGAAATAAGCTTACTCCTTAAAATATAGTGAAAAGGGATCTGTTTTCACTTCAACAGTTGAATATGAAGTGTAATCTAATAGTCCTGAGGATGTGGGTTGCTCCACTCTGATCATGTACAATTAAGTGATTTATGGAATAGGCATTAAATGGCAGTGAAGCTGGACAAGTTACTTCCTTTTCAATTCAATTTAGAAGAATATACTTTCATTTATGGGAGTGAGACACAGTAAAACTTGTTTACATAAATAAAATAATAGCAGTGTAAGTTTCATTTGGGTATAACAGTATTGCAGTGGATGTTGCAATGGTTGATGTTTGGAAAGCACTGTAATTCAAGTAATTTTTCAGAATCACACAGCTTTGAGTGTAAATTCTGCCACTCAATCCTGCTACCTCCCCTTCTGCATACCCTACCCTGTGAGGGTGTCCTACTGTCTAAACCTCAAAAAATCATTAATCTCTTAGCCTTTTCAATTGAAAATATGAGATACTGGATATGAGAATACAAATGTTACAGAATTCTTTTCTTTTTAAATGTCTCTCTCTTATACCTAGTGCTTAGCTCAGGGGTAGGTATCTTGTAGTAATCATCCATAGGTTGAGGTAATAATGTTATTCTTTTTCAGGTTTTTATTCTCTTTCTCATTTCCATGCCTCATATTGGCTATCTCTGTATCAAAAATTAAATATCATACTAAGTGAACTGAAAAAAAGCCTAACTTTCTGGAATTTAACAATCTCTACCTCTAAGTAAATTTAAACCCTTTATATCATGAGAGTGGCGTTTATAACAATAAGAGTATTGCAGTATCAAAATTGCTCATCAAATGAAGTATTTATAAAACTAAATAAATTGTTTAATTGAGTCATCCTTTTCTTTTTTTTTTTTTTTGGATGGAGTCTCACTCTGTAGCCCAGGCTGGAGTGCAGTGGCGCGATCTTGGCTCACTATGACCTCCGACTCCGGGTCCCGGTTCAAGCAATTCTCCTACCTCAGCCTTCCAAGTAGCTGGGATTACAGGCACGAGCCACCATTTCGCTAATTATTGTATTTTTTAGTAGAGACGGGGTTTCACTATGTTGGCCAGTCTGGTCTTGAACTCCTGACCTCGTGATCTGCCCGTCTCGGTCTCCCAAAGTGCTGGGATTACAGGCATGAGCCACCACACCCGGCTGAGTCATCCTTTTTTTTTTTGAAGTCACAAGTCATGCAAATCCTGACTGGTTATACATAACATGAATTGTGAGACGAATCAGGATGTGACCACACAGCTTTGTCATAAAGAAAAATAAGGGTCAGAAAATTAAATTTCCTTACAGATACTTCTAAACAGTTATTCTGGGATTCATTGGAAAAACAATAAATGGTGATGGGCCATGATTTTATGTTCTTAATAACAGGAAGTGGCAGAGCAACTTTTCTTACGTGCTTCTGATGGGATTAAATCTGGTTGCATGGGAATAAATGTTTGAATTCCATGGAGACTCTCAAATCCACACTAAGATTTTTCCTGTTACAGGGCCTTTGTACATGATGATTTAATGATGGCACATGCCACCCCATCACCTAGTTGGCTTTTTATTTTCTTTTACATGATTGCTTCTTATTGTGCTTACAAATCATCTGGCATCTAGAGACCTTGTTCAAAAGCAGACACTGATTCAGTATGTTTTGAGTAAGCCCTGAGATTCTTCATTTAAAAGAAGCTCCTAAGTAATGATGATGCTTTCATCACCAGGCCGTATGTCGAAGTAGATGTTTTATTATCTCCTTAGAAAAACTTTCCATGATCTTGTCACTTAAAGTAGTTTTCTCCCTGTCATTCCTATTCCAGTACTCTGTTTATTTAATGGCCTTTATTTCACAGTTTTAATTATTTTATTTGCTTATTTCTTGATCGTCTATTGTTTCTAGATTGAAAATTGCACAAGGTCAGGGACTAGGTTATGTTGCTCACAATATCTCTAGAGCCTGACACCTAGTAGAGCTTAATTAATAGATAAGCAAATGAATAAAAAAACTACCTCTAGATTATACCAGTGTGTCATAGTTTTACTTAGACCAATGTTTCTAAAATTTTAGAATACATCAGAATCCTCAAAAACGGCTTGTTAAAATGAAGATTGCTGGAATACCCAATGCAGAGTTTCTGATTTAGTAGGTCTGGGGTAGAATCTGAAAATTTGCAATTCTAAGTTCCAAGGTGATGCTGATCCTGCTGGTCCAGAAACACACTTTGAAAACAACTGACCTGTAACACAAGATATAGTTTACTAATCACCAGCCTCAAAAGATTATCCTAAAGCTGATGCCAGTCCAGGAGAAATACTTGATTTAATTTCTCTACTTATTTGGCACTTAGGATTCAGTTTTCAGTATTAACCTAACAATTGTGAGTATATATGTAATTACTATTCATTTTATTTTTCATATATATATCTCCTTGAGGCAAGGAGAGGGAAGATTTGATGTCCTTTCCTGCAGCAGATCTTATGAATTGCAGTCACACCAGGTTTCTTTTTAAGTCCCAAGTAATGTTGCTTGCTCACTGCTTTTTGACATTTTGCAAGCATCAAGGCTAGCCCCTGAGATCATCCACTTTGTTTGACTTCCTTCACAATAGCTCAGAGCCCAATAGAACTTTTCTTTCCTTTCTCTTTCTTTTACCTTTCAAAACCTCACCTTCTTGCTCAAATTTTATTCTCTTTTCTGTTTGCAATGATGAAGCATCACAGGAAAATGGAGGCAAATGAATAATTGCTGCATAAGCTTTCTAAAGCATGGAAAAACATTGAAGTCGTTATTGTAAAGTATGCTGTGAATTTTAAGAGAGAGTATATGATATCTCATTCTTCCTCTAATTATCTCCAGAAAATAGTAACATGGGTAATGAGAATTAGAATTTTGGCCACAGGCAAGATATTAATGTGAAATAGCATTTTCATTTAAATATTGATTAATAAAAAGTATATTAAAGGGAAATTAAGGATATATTCAGTGTAAAAAAGTTAATATAAGCAAGCATTTTTTAAGATGTGTATTTTAATAGGTTTTGAATTAAGCTTATTTAAAGTCTGTCAGAAATGTCTCTCTGCATGAAGATAATTTTAATAAATTCAAAAATATGTCATTTTTCACAATAAACCCAAGAACCATATGAAATAACATTATTTTTATTTGAAATGACTAATCCTTATAATTACATTTTAAATTTCCACTGATTTATTTTCTCTTGAAAATCTCCCTCTACATCAAGATCTGATAAAATTGTGATAAAAATTACTCTTAAATTATACACAAAGGGGTTGGAAGATTATCAAAATTTGAATGAAAATGTTTTATGCTTCCAGCTCAGTTCTCTGACTTGTATTTTATTCTCTCTCTAAGTTCTCACATTATTCTTATATAATTTTCTAAGCCATTATCTGTTTAGTTCTGTGATGCCTTGGTAGATTGGAATTTGATTTTTAGGACTTAATGATACATGGTGTTAGTTTGAGGTAATAAAAGAGAAACATGTCTTGGCCTTTAATATTTTTTTATCTTTTTGGAAAATTTCCATTGCTCTAGATCAATCAGTGATATGAGAGAAAATGTGCTTTGGAAGTCATAAGGTCTGCCATTTTATTACAGGCTTATTTGAGCTAATTACAGCAAAAATGCCATATTTGTTTTCAGCAATTCATTTGCTGGACAGTTCTTCAAGCAGCCAGGAGAAAGCTGCTAGAGACAATTTCAGCAATGCAGAGACTCCTTAATTAAGCTCTGGCTGATGTTCCAGAACCTCTCTTCAGAGCCTGGGGAAATAACAGTACTGTGTTTATTTAGAAGGTACCTCTTGCCCTAAGGCTTTCAGGTCTTCTTAATACAATTGGTATGCCAGTCTGTCCTAAAAATAAAAAAATCAAGCATTATGTTTAAATTTATAGGAAGAACCTGTACTTTTCTGTAAATATGAATTTCATTGATTAAAATCTTTCAGATTCCAATCTATCTGGTCTTCATCAAAAGAGTCCTATCTATAAGGAAGTAGTAAGAAAAAAGAAATGAGACTCTTTCTCTTCCTGATTAATCTTCAACCAACTTCCTTTATAGGACTGCATAGTTACAAATCTGATTAGGTAAATTAGAAATTCTCTTGAGAAAATTTAATATTTTCCCTGGTTTTTAAAACCAGGGAAAGATTACATTTATTTGCATATTTAACTATTTATATGTAATTATATTTTATCTCCCATCTTACCCAGCATACTTATCCAGGAATATTTAAGGTGGCTTATAAAAGAAAGTATAGTAGAGAGAGGGTGAAAAAAAAATTAAAACAAGGCCAAAAAGTGGGGCAAATAGAAATAAAGATATGGAAATATAAAGTTAGAGGATAAGGTACTACATAACATATAGGCCTTACAAGGTCACACACAACTTTACCAAAGAATATACAGAGATGGCAGATGGGCAAATGAAAAGATATTTAACATCAGCAGCCAATAGGGGAATGAAAATTATGACCATGATGTGATACCTTTTTGCACTTATTAGAATGGCTAAAATAGCCAATACCAGGTACTTGAGAAAATGTAAAATAACTGGCATTTTCATCCACTGCTGTTGGAAATGTAAAATGTCACTGAAAAACAGTTTGGCGGTTTATTACATAGTTAAAAGTCCACTTACCTTATGACCCAGCAACTCCTCATCTGAGTGTTTACCTTACAGAAGTGAATTTATATTCTCACAAAACATATATTTATAGCAACTCTGCTCATAATTGCCAAAAACTGGAAAAATCCCCCACCAAATCCTTCAATGGGTAAATGCATAAATTGTAGTATATCTATACAATGGGACACTTCTCAAAAATAAAAAGGAATGAACTATTGATACATAAAAAATCATGCAAGTAAATCCAAGGCATTATGCTCAGTGAAAGTAGCTAGTCTCATAGGGCTACATACTGTATGGTTTTATTTATAAAAGATTCTGGAAAAAATGGTATTGATGGAGAACAGATTAACAGAACAGAGGATGGGGTGGAGGAAGAGTATGATTACAAAGTGGTGGGAGGGAGCATGAAGGAGTTTTCTGGGTGACAGAACTGTTTTGCATTTTGATTGTGGTGATACTTTCATAAATATGTATTTTAAAGTGCATATACTTATACACTGAAAAAGTTGACTTTATTACATGATAATTTAATAAATAACTTTTTTTTACAAAAACCCCACACATTTGCAAGTATTAAAACCACAATTTTGCATCTGAGTTCTGTCCATAGGTCAAATAATATAACAGTACCCACAGATAAAATCAAGCTAGCTACTCAGGGTCATATCTATTCCTAATAGAATAATATAATCCGTATGTCTAATACAATAAAAACATCTTTTTAATAACCTGAGAATATATCAGTAATAAATCATAATTGTATTCTACCTCCTGCGTGTCTGACCACTTCTTTTTGTCTTTTTCATGTCTCTGTTCCTCTATCTGCTTTTGAAGTATAGGTATTCTCTAGGTTGTGTCTATCATCCTAATTTATTCTAGCTCAGAAACATCTCCCTGAGAAATTGCTTTCGATCTAATGGCTTAACCTAAAATCTCCTTGCTTAGGATGACTTCCAAATTTGTACCTGAAGTCCAAATATCTTTTTATATCTCTTTACAGTTCTGTGTATAATATACCTTCTTAGATACCACACTGGTCCAAAAAAATCCCCACACCCCAAACAATTTAATTAGTAGTCTTTCTTCTAAAATCTAAGATTCTTCTGAAATCACTGACCTCTTGATCACTAAAGCTAGAAGCATCATCATATTTCACCAACGTCTTATACTCACCCTCTCTCATAATGTTAGTTACTAAATACAGTTGATTCATTCAGTTTTGCATTTTTCCCATCATAAAAACTTAAGGCTTTAGTCATATGTACTTTGGAGTATTAGAACAACCTTCCTTGTGGTCCTTTGGCTCCTATCTGTTATATCTAAACTTCATTGCTATACTCTTATTAGCATTACTTTATAAACTCAGATGGATTCTTCCTGTGTTGACTGAAAATATTTTATTCTCACAGAAAGAAAAATCCAAACTTCATATGGTATTTAACACCTTCAATAATCTTGTGACGTTATCTAGCACTGAGTACATTTTCATCACTACCTAACAATGTCCTATCCACCTGGACAGTGGCCTCTTTATATGTTTTGCTGTTCCTTGAAGCTGTCATATTCCTGGCCAAGTACCTCACTTTATATGTGTGATACTTTGTATATGTCCTCCCTTTGCCTCCCCCTCCCCCTCCCCTCCTCTCCCTCCCCTCCTCTCCCCCTCCTCTCCCCCTCCTCTCCCCCTCCTCTCCCCCTCCTCTCCCCTCCTCTCCCCTCCTCTCCCCCTCCCCCTCCCCCTCCCTTGCCCTCCCATCTCCTTCTCTTCTGGTCTCCCTGTTAGAATTCTATGTACCTCACATTTCTACTCCTACAACCTGTCTTTTCTATAAACTTCCTCAGTTAAGGAATTTGGAGATCATTTTACCCCCCTTTGAGCATTCATAAAATGATTTTATACATTCACTTATGGCATTAATTAATTTATTTTTATTTTTTTAATTATGCACGCCTATCATCTTCCCCACTGGGATTATAGCCTTCTTAAGAGATGCAATCATTTATTAATCACACTTCCTTGCCTTAAATCCTTTTTGGAAAAAGGTGCAGCACAAGTACATGTATAAATAAATAATCTTCATTTTCTTGTTAGATCTGGAACAATGCCCCTCAGTTATAAGATATACAATGAATGTTTGCTCTACGAATAAATGGATGAATGAATAGCAGACAGATTAAGCAGGCTAGGGAGTGTTGGAAATGTTACCCTGTATATTACAACTTCAGGAAGATAATCATTAACAATAATATATTATTACAAATACCATTCTGCATGATTGGTTAATGTCAACATTTATTTATTGTGCACTTGTACATATCTCCAAAGGCCAAAGTATATTTTTATCCTATCACTCACCTGCTCAAATTCAATGTCTACCTGAGTGTGCTTCAGATGAAATTTAAAGTTTCCCTTTTTTGCATGGATGACATTTTTATTAGCTGTGTTCTTCATCCAGCATGCCAAGACATATCTGGAAATATAAATACTGTATTTCTCAGTATTGTCTGTGATCCTCCCTCCCTCTTTTCTTTTTTTTATTTTCTTCTTTATTCTTCCTTTCTTCTCTGTTTTCCTCAACTGCTTCCTCTTCCCTCCTTTACCTCCATTCTCTCTCCTTTTTAAAATTGTTATATTTTAACATTGTTTTGCTGCTTACTATCTGCTACATCCTGATCTGAGAATGCCTCAGACACCGTGAAATAGTTACTGTACTTAGGGAGTGCACAGTCTAGCGTGAGCCAAGTCAGGTTTTTTGCTTTTTGTTTTTGTTTTTGTCCCCAGTACTCTCAATAAGACTCATACTCACTCTCATTGTGGCACAACCCACCACTGCCTCTACCCAGTCTTCACATGACACTTGAAATAATACCCTCTCCCTCCCCTTCATCCATGCTGTCTCCAAAATGGAAAAACCTTTTATAACCATCTTTCAGCAGAAATGAGCTACACTACATTTGCTACTCTGCTTCTTATTCCTTTAGTAGTTGTGATTCATTTTTACGTCATGCTGCCATTAGTGTTCTTTAGTTGGCTGTTTCAAGCCTATTGTCATATGTTAGTCAAGGTTACTGAGTAGTTTTATTTATTTATTTATTTATTTTTTTAGTAGCCCTCATTCATTGTTCCTAGCAAGAGTCCTCATGGGAAGTTTGCTTAATCAATTGACCACTGAAAATATTAACAAGAACTGATTGAGAAGAAAAAAAAAGACTGGTTGAGTAAAACCAAAAGTTTACTTACGAATATTTGTTAGTGAGTTTTTTTTTTTTTTGGACTAAAATAGTGTACAGTAAACTCAGGAAGAATAGAGTCAATTGTCAATAGTGTTTATCTCTGGATATAGGATTTATAGAACTTTGACATTCTTCTTTGTACAATTCTATATTTCAACAACTGTTTTTAAATGTACTATGTTTATTGAAATAAGTAAAGTAAATGTGATAAATCTTAATATTTTATACTGAGTATGAATGTCAACATTTTACTGAGTATGAATGTCAACATTTTACAAAATTGGAATTGTAGATTTCCAAAGACAAACCACATATGTTTTGCCTTCCAGGAGATATTTTAGGTTATCAATAAATATATAGAGACGGATATATATGACAGCTCTGCCAAAGATATTTTACTCTATACTTGATCCTGCTCGAGGACATTATTATTCACTGTGAAACAATAGAGGGCAGTAGAATAATGGTTCATAGATCTTATTTAGAAAAAACTAACCAAATCCCTCATTCTAACCCTTAGAAAAATTATCAAAATAGGTCTAACACATTTATAAAAGTAAAAAAAGTTAGTGTCATGATTTTTGCTTATTTGCCAAAAATAAAGTTTAACCTGAGTGTGGAAAAGACAACTTAGAAGTGTTCAGAATCTGATACTCTTTATTTGACCTTGTGTTAACTTTCCTGAGCTTTGAGCTTTCCATGAGAATGTTAATAAGTAGTATTTATACTTTTAATTGATCGATAATGTAGGATTTATCTATTCACAAACCAGTTTAGAGAAAAAGAAAACAATCAGTTTAATCTAGCTACTGAGTATTTAATGGCTGTTAACAAAATAACACCTTAAATGACTGAATTAAACTGTTTGTTTTCGAATGTGCTTGTCCTTACCGGTTATGTAAAAATCGACTTATGGCAACTGAATATCCTCAGATCTAAGGTTGACAGAATGCAGCCCATGGAAATTCTGATTAAAGAGGCTTTTACTGGTGCCATGCAGAGTGGTATTGGAGCCTAAGGCAAAACTAAAAAATCAGCATTATGATTACTCAAAATGTTTATGTTTTGTTTATCATAGATGTTTGACATTAATTTTGACTTTAAAATTATTTCACTAAAATATTATTTATCTTAATTTCTGGTTTGTTTGTCATTTTGGTATCTCCTTATTCTGTCCCTGAGGTCAGTACCTTACTATCTTCACCTTAATGCCATTCCTGGTAGCTACTCAAACCAATACCCTGCTGAGTCACAGCAACATAAGGAAAACTTGCACTGGGGAGAATGATAGAAAAGGAAAGAAAAATGTAGAGTTAATACTCAGAAAGATGATCATTAGTAGAGTGCCCTGCTATGCAGAATTCATAGTGCGATACATAATGAAATTCATTTCAATAAATCATGCTTTAAGCCTACTTGGAATGCAGCTGTCTTTACTTCAAGAACAAGAATGAACTACTACCTTGGTCATATATGTGTCTATATCTATATTATAAAATGCATTTTTTAATTTCTAATTTCAGAGAGAAAAGCAAACTACAGCAAATCACATTGAATGTAAACATTATCTTCAATTCATATCTTCATTCAGTAATCTGCTTTCCTCCTCAGCACCTGGATTACCATGTCAGATCATGTCTGTCCTAAGAAACATGATTTTAGTGCCAACAATACTGCACCTTCTGGAAAATCTTTACCTGCCCTGATCTCAAGGAACCTGGCTCTGTGTCATCAGACTTCCTATAAGTCGTATAAATAGCGAAAAATAAGAGAGAGATGGATGGATAGATAGATGGATGGATGGATGGGCAGGCAGATAGAGAGAGAGAGAGAGAGAGAGAGAGAGAGAGAGAGAGAGAGAAATAAATAGATAGATAGATAGATAGATGATAGATAGATAGATATAGATGTTGGGTTAAAATAACCCAGCTAGGGACAACAAGACAGTGAATTCTAGCCAGTCTCCTCTTTCTAGTCTTGAGCTTAACAGAATTTCCATAGGCATCCATTTAGGAGTTCAAATTGTGTACCTTAAAAAATAGTGTAGCAATGAATAAAGAGAAAAAGAATTCTGTCCTCAAATAAGTTGTGCCATTGTTATATCCCCTCCCATTGGAGAATTATATTAAAGACTCAAAAAAGTCTTGCAGACTTTCCCTGAATGATGAAGCCAGCATTTCTCAAATCTACTTGATAGTGGAAGATGAACTTTTTTAAAAAACGTAACCCCAACAAATGTTTCACAGACTTAGTATTCTCTGCACAATGCAATTTAGAAAATGTTGACCTATATTCAGAATATAGAGGCTTCAGTTACATCTTGGTGTGGGTCTTGGGATTGGTTATTAATAATATTAAAAATAGGAATGATAACCATAGTAACTAACATTTGAATTGAATTTTTTTGTCTGATTTGGGACCTTTCAGAAACATACAACTTTACGAGCTTCCTCTCTTCTTCCCTCATGCTATATTCTTCCTTTGTCAAAGTATTAACACTTTAGAAAATATACACGCCACAAGTTAGAAAATATTTGGCTTATACAACAAAATGTGAACATGCATAGAAATAATGCTGGATGCTTGGAACATATGTGGGCATTTCAAACATAACTGGAACAGCCTTTTTCATGACCTAATTTGTATCACACCATACCACTCTCTTAGTTCTGAACATTTATATCTTCTTCATATCATAGTTGTTGTGCGTCTCTTGTCTTACTCACTAAATGAATAGTTCCATGAAAGCAAGAAGTTCGTATTTCAAATGCTTTGGATCATTGCTACTATATTCCCTGCAGCTGTCTTCATACCAGGTATAGGTAGGGCTGTGGAATGTATTTATTGAATAAACACATTTCTGGAATTTTGTTTTCTAAAATTTTAGACATTTTTCCATCTTTTAGATGACACTGTGCTTATTTGTGAGATATTCTATTACATTTTTCAAATGGAACCTGTGATTTGAAAGAAGGATTCAATATCTCTAAAAGTTAGTTTTACATTTAGTTAAAGGCTGTGCGTAGGAAGAGATTTTCTTCCATTGCGTTCTCATACCCTAAAAAGAGACTGCTTTCAACATAAAAACCTTAAGGTATGGTATACTTTCTTCCTTCTATTTTAGGATCTTATAGCATATCCCACCTTACAAAGATGAAGAAGAGGATACTTAGGCTGTGCCCATGGCAGAACCATTCTTTTACATATCCCAGACACAAAGCTTATTCTGTCTGATTAAGAAATATTAGGTCATACTGTGATCGCTTTGATACTTCTGTATGTCTATCAATCACTCAGATGTGTTATTGAAATATGATGGTCAAGTTGATAGGACCCTCTAGTTAGGAGGGCCTTCTTGAAGTTTAATTTGTAAACATCATCTTTAAACTTGTGATAGTGGACACAAATTTCTTGCTCATTCAGTGAAATAATGATTTTGAGACTTTATATCTACAACTTTGGTGACTACTGAGGCTTTCCTTCTTCAACTCATTACTGTTGTCACCAGAATAATTACACGCACACACATACACACACATGTACTTTTACATGTCCCAGACATAAATTTTACAGACATAAATTTTACAATCAAGATGTATATTATATATATGCATGTGTGTGTGTGTGTGTGTGTGTGTGTGTGTGTATGTGTATATATATATGCATCAACTCACAATTTCATTCATTTGATGTTAACTTACTTTGAATGTTTATCTCTTGAAGATAATTCTTAGAACAATTCAAGAGGCAATCCAATTCTGTTTTA
Organism: Ateles fusciceps; assembly: GCA_036589455.1. Lineage (NCBI taxonomy): Eukaryota > Metazoa > Chordata > Mammalia > Primates > Atelidae > Ateles > Ateles fusciceps. The sequence goes on along the minus strand of JAZHEH010000734.1, from coordinate 2,991,912 downwards.
ATTTATAGATCATTAAATGTTGCTAGAAAGAAACAAGAGAGTCATTATAAATATTAACTGCCTCATAACTATATTGACCCAACATCTAACAACACTGACCTACTTGCAGTGTATATTTAATTAAAATAACATTAGACAGAACAAAATTAACTTTAGAGAATAACTGAAGCAAATGGCTATAATAAATACAATTATCTATTACCTAGTTTCACATCATTGAAAGACTTTTATCAATGTATCTTTTGGAAGATAATTGCCTATTAATATTTGGGTATAAAATATTTCCTCATGAACATTTAATGCTGTCTTACCATCAGGATAATAGGGGATTTTTCAGTCTGAATGTTTTTAATATTATTTACGAAGGAGATAGTTTGGTGTCTAAATAATTCTTCATAATACACAAAAGAAAAAGAATCACTTGAGATTTAAATTAAAACGCTTAAATTTAAAAAAAATGGCAGAAAAAGTTGTTTCCAAACTTTCTAATGAAAGAGAATGAAAAGTAAGCATAATCAGCATAGAAAATGTGGGTGGGGCTGGATGCAGTGGCTCACACCTGTAACAGCACTTTGGGAGGCTATGGCAGGGCAGGATCACTTTAGGTCAGGAGTTCAAGACCAGCCTGGCCAACATGTCTCTACTAAAAATACAGGCCAAGTGCGGTGGCTCATGCCTGTAATCCCAGCACTTTGGGAGGCTGAGGTGGGCAGATCACGAGGTCAGGAGATCGAGACCATCCTGGACAACATAGTGAAACCCTGTTTCTACTAAAATACAAAAAATTACCTGGGCATGGTGGCACGCACCTGTAGTCCCAGCTAATCAAGGCTGAGGCAGGGGAAGCTCTTGAACCTGGGAGGCAGAGGTTGCAGTGAATGAACCCAGATTGTACCACTGCACTCCAGCTTGAAGACAGACCAAGACTCCGACTCAAAAAAAAAAAAAAAAGTTAGTTAGGCATGGTGGTGGGTGCCTGTAAACCTAGCTACTCTGGAAGCTGAGGCAGAAGAATTGCTTAAACTCAGGAGGTGGAGTTTGCATTGAGCCAAGATGGTACTCCTCTGTCTCCAAAAAAAAAAAAAAAAAAATGAAAGTATATTGAAAATGTAGGTGGATATACTTGCTTGGTATGAAACAAAGAAATTGGACAATTCAGCTCATTTCCATTTCTTAAAGGCAACGATAGAGCAATTTGGTATAGCTATAATACTGTATCAGCAAGTAAATGTTACCAGAATTTAGGAGAAAAGGGTATGCCAAAAGCTTTTGATTGTGATAAAAGTTCTTTTATTTTGGTAGTAGAATATAGCAGTCTAAGGCTATTTACACGTTATAGTTCCTTTAGTTCGTAAGCATTTCTGGAATCTCTCCTTAAGAAGAATTTCACAGTAAGTAAATTATAACATCTACAATATCACTCCTTCTTGGTCTAAACATGGCAGGCTAGTGCCTTTGCTGCTGTGTAGAGTTTTATTTGTTTTTAGATGCACACAGGTAGTTACAAATTAGAATGTTAAAAGGTGAGCAATTTGGCCACTTGGTTGTAACTATTACATAAGAGGACTAAATTTTACCCTGTGAGGACAGAGTGCAAAACAAGTAGAAGAAATGTAGCTCTTTAAATGTCTTAAAATTTCTCATTCAGAGTTACTTTGGACCAACTGTAAACAGAAGAGATGATACATAATCATCAGCTTGTGAGGTCCTGGGAGGATTCAAGATTCTCTTCCTCAGTACACACACAGAACATCCCAAGACAGGAAAAGAAGTCCATCTGGACACATGCTAGTACTATCAAAATGTTTCTTTAACTATATAGACTAACACAGAAATTAGTACTACTAATAATTCTGCGGGATTCTAAAACTGATGTTTCCAAGATGGTGAGGAGTGGATGGAGAGTAAGAAGACTGTGATCTCAAGGAAGTAATAGTAATGCACCCATGTTAAAAGAAACAATATTGTCTTCTATAGGAGAATACATCCATCTTTCCACTGGAAACCCATGCCTAGCATTACTAGCACAGGGTAAGTGATCAAAAAATGTTTGACAACACAAACCTGTCATCATAATAAGGAATCACAACCTTATTGATATCACTGATTATCCTTCGTGATATTTTGGTCATGTTCTACATGTGCCTTCTCTCTTCCAGAAGGAGCTTAAAACTATGGTTGGCCTGGGGTAAAGGGAAGAAGATGAATCTAAAGACCCAAGGAAATCTTAAAGGAGGAAGTAATAGTAAAATCCTCCAGTTTTCAGATACAAACCTTTCTCCAGAAGATTGGACCATAGCTGTTTGCTGCAATTGAGAAATGGAGCAGCGAATAAGCTTTACTAGCTCTTTGACAATGAAAATACAATAATTACTTAAGTACATAATGAGAATTCCTGATTCCAATGCACGGTATATAGAAGTTTCTAAATATGGTGATATAAAGCACAGACATCTTTTGAGTAATTGTTACTTGGGCTTTCCTTCCAATTCCAGCTCCTGAGGAATAGGACCAAAGAATGCAGAGGGCAACTGTGAACAAAACTTTGCAAAAGTTCGGGAGTGGCCACCCTGCAGGATTCTCAGTTGCTTTTAATTACATTTTTATCACTTCAAATATCGTGTTCAATTTAAAACCCAGCATATAACCATTTTCCCCTTTATGTGATTCAGATGTTTATGAGTGAAAATGTTCTACATGTGTAATGCTTGATAATTATATTACTAATGTTTATTTTATCTTTTCCATAACAAATATTTTTATATAGTGATTAACTTTTTTATACCCAAAATTAAAAATCAAATTAATATAAAATATAATGCACATGTCTAAGTCACTAAGAATGGGTGTTCTTAGTTGTTAATGGAAAGCAAAACCACATGGAAAACAGTATCAGCTAGAAATATATAATTTATCATTCCTTCAGTGGGATGAGTATTTCTCTTCCGTGAGTTTCCTGGGCAGGTTAGCTGTTTGACCTCATTGATTTGTTTGGTGGCTTACTAAATTGAAAACGGCAGTCAGCACAAAATTTGTTTTTCAATAAGATCCTGGCAATTTTGTCAGTATTGGATTCACACTCCAGTGGCAAGAATGAAAACACTTGATGATGGGCTCTTTTTCTTAGTTTAACAAAACTCAGACTCCGGTAAGTGACTTTGCTGTTATGCTGGTGTAGATTTCTCATGACTGTTGAAAAATTCTGGAATAGATGCAGCTTTTGAAATATTTTATTATGATCTTTTTGTTTGTTTTAAATTTGAGTGAACCCAGCCAAGAACTTTGAATTAGCTTTTAAATTGAGCTCACTTTCTTTTCTTCACGTGACTTTTCCTGAGCCTTCCTCTACAGGCCATTGCCTTATACCTGTATTAGTTTTCCAGGGCAGCTGTAACAGATGACCACAAATAGGTGGCTTAAAACAACAGAAATTAATTCACCAGTGCTCTAGGAGGGAATAAGTCTGAAATTCAGATGTTGGCAGGATTAGTCTCTTCTGGAGGCTTTGAGGGAAAGTCTGTTCCATGCCTCTCTCTTGGTTTCTGCTGGGTGCCAGAAATCTTGGGCATTGCTTGGCTGGTAGCTGCATGGCTCTGATTCCTGCCACTCTAATGCCTTCTTCTCTGTGTGTGCCACTCTGTGCCCACTGTTCTTTCTATAGGAACATCAGTCATTAAAATTAGGGTTTACCCTAGTCCAGTCTGACCTCATTTTTACTAATTATGTCAGCAAAGGCCGCCACATTCTAAGGTTCCAGTTGAACATGAATTTTGGGAGATACTATTCAACCTACTGCTCTGTATATTAGGTTCTTCTTCAGAGTTAAACCTCAGACTGTGTCAATTCTCTGGAGTGGATTTCTCATTTCCACTGGAGCAGTCTAGAGGCTATAAAATATACTGCGACTCTCTGTTGAGACAGAGCCCTGGTCTCTGTACTTCAGTAACATCTGTGTGCAAATTTATCTTACCAGTTACCATTCCAGAACAAAATAATTTCCATGCCTTTTTTTTTCTCCTTTAGGATGCAAGATTTTTGAGGAGTGGTAATGCAGTGGCACTATTGAAATCTAGTATTTCCGCACCTATCCAGAATATACAGGCAAAATGTTGACATTGTTTGCTGAATTGCTCATTTATTTTTCTTTGCATTTATTTAATATTTTGAATTGTTCATTTAACTATTTATTGAATGCCTACTATGTCATGCCATAACCAGTATAGCAATGGGAGAAGATAATAATCTATTTTTAATCACATACCTGTTTTGGATCAAATGCCTATTTAAATATTAGTTCAACAACTTCCTGGGAAGTATGCATATGTTCACATACTTTACCATACAGTTCGACGGAGTTCATAGAATACAGAGATCTGTGAATTCTTGGTTAAATATTCCTGGCATTTGTCTTATGTATTCTACTTATCTTGCTTTAATGTTCTCATTCTCAGAATATTTGCAAGGCTCGTCATTATACATTATACTTGTCTTATCAGTTGGAATCCCTTTGGCATAACAAAAAACTCAACTAGTATCTCATTAGACCAGTACAGTTTAACTTTTCTCACTTAAATCTTCTGAATATCAGAAAATGATACCCTGAAATGAAGGCCTCAGAAGCAAAAGTTTTTCTCTGACCTTCACTTGCCCTCCTATATTTGGTCCCTTGTCTCCCTGAGGCTAGCCATAGAAACTAGAATCTCTCTTCCCCGAGGTGGGTAATAGAAACCAGAACGCCTTTTCCCCAAAGCCAGCCGTAAAACCTAAGAACATTACTCATATCTTCCCCTCTGCCTTTCTGTGTAAAAACTGGTCCTAAAGAAATTATCTGACCTACATTTTTTGACTACAGGTTTTAAGACCCCCATTCCAGACAGGGTCCTGCCCTATACCTGAAAAGAAAAACTGCTGCATAGACAAGCAAAGAAGAATCTAAACAGTCAGGTCTTTCGGGGCTTCTCTGTTCCATCTATTAGCATTAGATCTTACCCTTTTTGCCCAATCGTATTTCTATATGGTTCTTTATACTTTGTTGAACCCAAGCATAAAAATGAAGTTTCCCTTGTATCTTTGAGATCTTCCTTCTGGAGGCTCCTGTGTCACATGAAAGTATGGTCAAATACATTTGTACACATTTTCTCTTAGTAAGCTGTCTTTTATTGGTGATTTTCAGTGACCTTCACAGGGCAAAAGGGGAACTTTCTTCTTGACCCTACAAAACCAATTCTAGAGATTGGCAGTTGCTGAAATTCATTCGGTTCTTCAGTGACTTTTTCCAAACCCAACCCCTTTCAAATATCTACTCTCCTTTCCTTAGGAAAGGTATTGACTTTGACACCATGGTTTCATCCAAACAGAGAAAGCAGTGGTTGGCTGAGAAGGTAAACTTACCTTCTTTTACCTCCATTAGAGGGCAAAATTCTTTCTATTACCCTAGAAGACTTCCTGTTCTGTGGAATCAGCCAGAAGAGAGTAACATAGAAACCCCTGGGTGAAAGCAATACTGGAAGATTAATATCGACCCATGACCAAATTTGATCTATAGTTAGGTCTATATATAGAATTATGTATTTTTTTAAAAAATATAAATTAGAGTTTCTTATTTTCTCATCCTGAGGGTGCAGCAAACAAAGTTTTCTTTTGTCTCCACGTCTAAAAGCTGATTAGCAATAAAGATAGGATTAGAAATTCAGCTAGCAACTTCTTGTCTAGAGCTGACCTTACCTTATAATACTGACAAAGCAGTTCAGTGATGAGAAGGAACTGGCAAGATTAACATTTTTAGAATGGAATTTGAAAAATAATTATTAAATTTCTTAATTTCCTTCAAGAAAAACATGCACATGTATAGCAGCAGATGTTTTTCTTCTGATCAGCATTCATTACTCTCTCTTCAGGTAACCTCATTCTAATTTTGCATTGTGGAATCACCATACTCTCTTATTCATGAAATCAAGAATTCTGAGCCTACCCTGTTATTCCAGGAATTGACAAGTGAGCAACATCTGGCCAATTATAATAATCTACCTCTGACCCATCAGTATTTGCTTTTGATATGCACACACAAGAGGAAAATAAGACACAAATCTGTAACTTTGGCTGACACTATCAGGAGTTAGACACAGTCTGAATGGTTTGGATATTTATCCCCACCCAGATCTCATGTTGAAATGTAATTCTCAGTGTTGGAGGTGATGCTTTGTGGGAGGTATTTTGATCATAGAGATAGATCCTTCATAGCTTGGGGCTGTCCTCATGACAGAGAGTTCTAAAGAGCTGGTTGTTTTAAGATGTGGCATCTGCCTTCCCTCTCTTCCTCCTGCTTTCACCATGTGAAGTGTCTGCTCCTGCTTTACCTTTTGTCTGCTATGAGCAAAAGCTCCCTGAGTCCTCCCCAGAAGCCGAGCACCATGCTTCCTGCAGAGCCTGCAGAACCATGAGCCAATTAATTCTCCTTTCTTTATAAATGACCCAGTCTCAGATATTTTTTATAGCAATGCAAGAATGGCCTCATATGCAATATTTATGCTAATATTGCTAAATTGGTGGAGTAGATAAGGCTGAATGACAACTTGTCAATAACTCAAGGGAATGAGAAAGAGAAGAAAGAGGGACTTCTTTATTTACTGTACATTAATTATAGTACAGGATGTATTTGAAGTGTTTTGCATAAGGTATCTTATGCAGTCTTCCTACATTCGTTAAAGTAACACTATTGCGTTGACTTTCAGATGAGATTTAAGAGATGAAGTGACTCATCCAAGATTACACAGTGCCAAGAAAGAATTTGAACTCATATCTCTGGGATATGGAGATGGTTTATATTTACCATCTCACCCCATTCTGAGCATTGATACCTTAAGAGTATATATATTAATTTATGCACATGGTAAAGTTACTAATATATATTGAGATAGAAGTAGGTATAGTGTAGTGTTTCTTTGTCGTATATCAACTACATTGGTCCTAATTAGGGGGTTTCACCTCTGATCAGAGAATGTTTCCAATGACCAAATTGGTGACTGTGAAATAACTCTCTTCTATGGTTTGCTGGACCGAATGGACATTGACAGTTGTCCTCCATGGAAGAATAATTGAGTAGCATAGCTACTGACAACCACATTTGGGTTGATAAAACCATCATCCACCCACTTGCTCAGGACTAAATCTAGGATCCTTTAACCTCCTTCTTCCTTTTTCTTATTGCTTATATCCATTAGCAAATCAAGTCTATTTTACATCCAATATATATTTTGGATCTGACTGTTTCCCACAATTTCCTCTACTGGCCCTAGTCATATCACTATTGTAGTGAAAACGCCACAACAACCTGCCTCTCGCAGTTCATACTTCTGCTGCTCTGTTGCATCCTATAGTTCATTCTTCACAAAGTCACTTGGCTGATCTAAAAATAGAAATCAGATTGTCTCACTTCCCTGTTTAAAATGCTTCAAATGGCTTTAAATTGCAATTAAAATGAAGTCCTAATGTATTACCATGTCTACAAGACTCTAATACCTTCCTTCTGTCCCTAAATTCACCACTATCATTCTCTTTCTCCTTCCTACACTGTAGCAACCCTAGCCTTTTTTTTCCCTCTTTTAAATTTCCTAGGCACACTGAAGATGTCTCTGTTTCAGGGATTTTGCATTTGCAGTTCTGTCTTCTCGAAATTCTATACTCCTTTGTCTTTGTAAAGCTAATGTCTACTCATCATTTAGCTGTCAGCTCAAGTGTCACCCCTAAGGATGACTTTTCTGAGCACCCTACCCAAAATAACCCATTATGTGGGCCACCTCTCTCCCATTAGCCTGTTTTATTTTCTTCGCAGAATATGTCACTACTTGACATTGTCTTATTTATGTATTTGTTTATGGTTTTTATTGTCTTCCTTCTCTTCAGCTTACTCAAGTCCCAGTAGACTTGAAGTCCCTTGAGGGTAGGGACCTGCTTTGTCTTGTGCATAGAACAGTGTCTAGCTTGCACTATATGCTAAATAATAATTATTGAATGAATGAATGAACAAATTGGATTTGGAATGAAAATCAGTGAGAATCAACATGAAAAATTGACCTGAGTCCATTTCTCAGTATTTGTTTACCTCTTTTATGCATGTATGCATTTATTCTGCTTTGGATACAACTTGGAAAACAGACAACTGTTAAAATATTGAACCTCAAAATATACTTTGATATAGTTTGAAGTGGCTGTTCAGAGGGACTACAGACAGAAGTAATCCTGCAAAGCTGCCTTTTGTGGGAGAGAATTGCATCTGCAGTGAAAATCTGCATGGGTGTTGCCAGTCTTTCCTGAGACCTTTCCTCCTTCAACTCTAGAAAAGGTTAAGTAAGAGTCTGACACTTTTAAAGGTCTAAAAGAAATATTGTCCGTCTAGTCTCTGAGGGCTGCTATCGGTGAAGTTTTGTATGTATAACAGGAGAAGTTTTGCTGGCCAGGCCTCCTCTTCTCCCTTTCCCATAACCTGTTTTGCCACCACAAACTATTTTGCCATGCTCTCAGCCCCCATTCTTTTTGTAATTTCAAGATGATATAAAAGCATCAACCATCTGGCCGTTTCTTGGAATTGTCATATTTAATATAATTCCCGTGCACACATGTGCACATAAAAAATGTGAATGCCTTTTCCTTATTAATCTATGTATTATCAGTTTGTTTTATAGACTCACATTACTGAAACATTAAAGGAAAAATGTAAACCTCTTTACAGGACTGAGGGAGCAACAGAGCCCTGTGGAAATGTGACCATATGAGAAAAAGGCTATCTATACTGTCTTACTTATGTAACTCTATACCTTTGAATGCAAATGTTCAATCTGAAAATCAAAGAAGAAAACTTTTATTTGAAAATGAAATCTCTACAGAGATTAGCATGTTCTTGACATTTGTGCCCAAAATTTCTTTCTCAGAAATGAACAGTCGCCAGGGGTGAAGGACAAAGGGCCATACAGTTTCCCTCAATAGCAGCCACCATACTTAATTTTTTTCTTGGCTCAAATACATTCAATTTTAGAATCATCATTAAATCAAAAATATCATCTGCACCTAAAAGATTGTGTATACACCCCCCCCACAGACACACATTAGAGATGAATGTTTTGTAAAGCCTAATAGGCTAGATTGTATCTTGCTATTTTCATAATGTCACAGCACAGCATTTCTTTCATTTTGGACTAAAAATAAAATGTTTTATTAATCAGCAAAATGACATTATTCATTGCAGACCGTCATCATGTTCATGAAGATACATGGCTCAAAGTTAATTATAGATAGCTTTCAACTTACTAATCTGTTGGTTATCCAAAATTTATTCCACCCACTTGTGTAGTTTTCCGTAGAAATAATACCATGAAACAAATTCATGAGTGTTCAATAGAGCTCTCAATAATAATGAAAATATTCCATATTTATACTGTCCATAAATGGCAGCCACTAGGCACATGTGGCCACTGAGCACTGAAAAGATGGCTAGCGTAACTGAGTAACTGATTTGTTTTTTTTTTGAGATGAAGTCTTGTTCTGTCACTCAGGCTGGAGTGCAGTGGTATGATTTTGGCTTACTGTAACCTCTGCCTTTCAGGTTGAAATGATTCTCCTGCCTCAGCCTCTTGAGTAGCTGGAATTACAGGCACATGCCCCCACTTTGTACTTTTAGTAGAGACAGGGTTCCACCATGCTGGCCAGGCTGGTCTCGAACTCCTGACCTCTGATCTGCCTACTGATTTTTAAATTTTCTTTAACTTTAATTAATTTATTTTAAATAACCATATGTAGCTAGTGCCTTCTGTATTAGACAGCAGAGATAAATAACAATATCCTTAATGAAACTATACATTCAGAACTGGACAGTATGAGTTAAACTATCTACAAAGTTGTTGCTTTACCAAAGATCATGCAATTACCTTTTTCATAAAACATTTGCATTTTGACTGTGAGAACAAATTTGGACAAATAGGCCACACTCATTCTCCTGAAATTCATGGACTCCTCTTGCTTACATAAAGAATTCCAAGAACTAGAGGTTAATCACAAACTGGTAATTGGTAATAACTATTCCAGGAAGTACTGTATCCTTTAGCCAATCATCCAGTCACTTAGTTTTGTTAACCCATGGTATTTCTATATGAATAGACTGAGACTGCCTTGCTATCTCTCTTCAGTTTATCCTTAAAAATCTGAACAAACATATGAAAAAACGCTCATCATCATTGGTCATTAGAGAAATGCACATCAAAACCACATTGAGATACTATCTCACGCCAGTTAGAATGGTGATCATTAAAAAATCTGGAGACAACAGATGCTGGAGAGGATGTGGAGAAATAGAAACACTTTTACACTGTTGGTGGGAATGTAAATTAGTTCAACCATTGTGGAAGACAGTGTGGTGATTCCTTAAGGACCTAGAAATAGAAATTCCATTTGACCCAGCAATCCCATTACTGAGTATATATCCAAAGGGTTATAAATGGTTCTGTTATAAAGACACATGCACACGTATGTTCACTGTGGCACTGTTTTCAATAGCAAAGACCTGGCACCAACCCAAATGCCCATCGATGATAGACTGGACAAAAAAAAAAGTGGCACGTATACACCATGGAATACTAGGCAGCCATAAAAAGGTATGAGTTCATGTCTTTTGTAGGGACATGAATGAATCTGGAAACCATCATTCTCAGCAAACTGACACAAGAACAGAAAACCAAACACTGCGTGTTCTCACTCATAGGCTGGTGTTGAACAATGAGAATAGGTGGACTCAGGGAGAGGAGCATCACACACTGGGGGCAGTTGCAGGGGAGCTAGGGAAGGGGGACAGTGGGGGGGGTGGGGAGGGTGGGGAGGGATAAAATGGGGGAGAAATGCTGGATATAGTCAAAGGGGGAATAGAGGCAGCAAACCACCTGGTTATGTATGCACCTATGCAAAAACCCTGCATGACCTGCACATGTACCCCAGAACCTAAAGTAAAATTAAAAAAAAAAATCTACTTGTAACTGCCCCAACTTGGAACACCTCTCAAACTTTGTTGTAAGTGTGTTTTCTGGGTTGCAGTCCTCAAATTTGGCTCAAATAAGCTCTCTACTTACGTTAATTTTCCTCACTTTTTTGTTAAGTTGGCAACTGTTATTGTCAAATCATTGTCTACATTGGTAAGTCATGTATGATAATCAGGTACCCTGAAAGGGCAGTAGGGAGAGTCTGGAAGCAAGGGGTCCTTCTAAGATACAGGGGGAGTCATGTACTAGTAGATTTACATTATACATTTACTTTAGAACTTAAACTCTCACAACAGCTAATAAGTCTATTAAATATATTGAGATATGAAGACAGTATTTAAAAATGTGCAAGGACAAATACTTTAGAATCCTTCACTCACCCTCCACCCCTTACCTCTAGGAACTTCATAATTGTATTTAAAGCAAAATGATGAGATTTTTATACGTCTGCATATAGACTTTGTATTTTTCTTTCCTTTGTCTACTTCAGTGTTTCTCAACTTTTAGTAAGCAAATTATTTTATGGACTAGGTTGAGTACACAGAATAATGTGAAGCATATTTTACAGGTAATTTAAGGGCAATTTTTACATAATTGATTTTTGCCTTCCGTGCTGAGTTGACTAACTTCTGTGTGACTCTTCTACCTCTTTCAGTGCTTAATCCTTACCCTTTTGTTAAAAATTATTTCCTCCCCCCCAAGGTTATGAAGTAGATCAATTGAGTGTTGCTTCAATCACATTTAAAGCATTTTCTTAAAAAATTCAAACCTGCAATTATCTGATTTTTCAAAGGATTTGTGTGCCCAAAGGCCTAATTGCTAAGAGCAGAGTTTCAAATAACCTAATACATTTCAAGCTTCTGGATACGGAATGATACTATCTATTTCCATTTCTGTCTTTTGTAATGTGTGTCAGGCCAGCTGAAGCTATGCATTTTTAGAATCTTTTCAGGGACAACTTATGAAAATTTTTCTTTGAATTTTAATTGCAGAAAAGTGAATATTCCTTTCTCTAATTCTTGGATTTTTAAAATAAGTTTCTTAATCTTTGCTTACCTGAAAATCACATTAGATAATTTAAGATTGTCCAGTAATTCATCTCTTTATATGAATTAGTAAATTCCTCAGCATCATGCTGGAGGCTATTTGGGAAGTAAAAAAAAAAATCTCATAATGGTACCAATATTTAGATATTTAACAATATAGTTGTCATGAAGTAATCATATATGAAAGAAATGTGAATGATTATCAGTTTAGGGCTTGGCTTATAAGTTATCAACTATTCTACAAGTCTACTTGTGTCTAAGTGTTTAAATCAGTGATTTTTTACCAGCATATTGTTGTTTTGTAAATCCTCTTGCAGGTTAACACATTTTGATCAATATATAAAATATAATTATACTTCTGAACACACACACACACACACAGAAAGAGAGAGAGAGAATTGGTATTTCTCTGACAAAAAATTTTGTTTATATTCTTAAACACGGATGTTTACCAGGAATATACATTTAGAAAAAATACTTGGATAATTTATTAAATGAGAATAGCCCAAGTCTTACCATCTTTAAAAAACCTAAAGTAATTGCAGTCCTCTGTACTCAAGTGTGTCTACATTCATTCAGTTGACACTGTCTTAAATTCTTCTACAGTACCATATGCAAATATGCTCACTTTTCAACAAAAGCAAATGCTTCTTTATGTCTTGCTTTTAACACCAAACGGTAAGATGAGTGAGAGAACAGACATAGTGCCTCATGTTCTTGAACAATTCCAAAAAGCGTAGGTTCATGTTGCATACTGGGTCATCCATGTTCATCTTCAAAGGCTTCTACTCCTGAATGACATCGTGCGTACATTTCCTCATAAAATATCTTTGCTGTCTTCATTTCTTGGCTTAGGTCTTATTTTATGATCATGTCACAATTTATCAACTTATTTCTACGTATATTATTAGGTACTTTTTATGTGCCAGCAACTTTACTAGATATTTTTAAATGGTTGTTGCCTGGAAGAAAATCACGGTGTAGTGACGTTATCCTTTCATGATTTTTCCACAGTCTTATTTACCTTATCACTTTTATTTTTAAGACTATCATAGATATTTACTGAGCACTTACTAGAAGCTCAATATTTACTGAATAAAAGAAAATATAAATGTGCAGGACACTGTGCTAGGCACTGAAGTTTAAAAAATCAATTACATTTCCTGCGTGTTGAAGTGGAATTCTGGTACTGCAAGCATATTAAGAGGCTGGGAATTATTTTTGTTTTTTCTATAATATGAGAAAAAAATATTATTCCTCCCTTCCTCCCTAGAAAAAGACACAAAAGACAAATAAATCTAATGAATAAAATGTAAGTATGGCTTCAAAACTCATTACATTTACTCAGAAGAGAGGCTGTGTTCTTTAAGGTTTTCAGTCTTAGGACTCAGAAATCAGATTGAAAAAAAAAAATAATAATCCCATTACCACCACCCATGTTCTTCTGACCCAAATAGCTGTTACACAGTATGTCATCCCTCCATGTGGCCCTACCTATGCAAAATAGCTGCTCCTTGAGATAGATTTAACCTTCATTACTGGGATAAGTGTACATTTCAAGCTGTAGCACAGAAATGCTCTTCCAAGGGAAGTCAAGAGCAATAATTCCTCTATGTTGAGTGAGGAATTAGGGGATAAGGATGGCTTTATGACTTTTTAAAATATCTTTGGCACTTTTTTAAGCCAAGAGAAAAATCTGGTTCTCAATTTTAAAAGAATTCTATAACATAAACAGTCTGTATTAGATATTCCTAACCATTTTCTACCCTTTCGTAATCCTACAACATTTTATTTGTGTAATTGTCCAATAGCCTTTATTGAACTGTAGTAAGGAGCCAAGCGTTGAAGACTTAATCCGTGTTCCTAAAGAGTTCCCATCTTGCATGAGAGAAAATCACATGTGGCAGGGTTTCTGGCACCATGAATCAGACTTATATAACTAAAATTTAGAGCTAAGCAACCAGTAACAACTCTGTAATAATGATTTGCATCTAATGCCATATGTAGGGAAAACTGCTTAAACTGTGTTAGTGACAGGTTTAAACAGAAATGGGTTTGACTATTGTACTGTAGACTGGGGAGAGGAGAGATACCGGTATTCCTATTGCAAAGGGATATAAAGGAAGACATGGACCGATTCAATAAACTAAATTTCACAATGGAACATGAACTTCAGACAAGTGGATTCTTGAACACTGCATGGTGACTGGTCCTGATATGATCAAGAAAAATGGGTAAATTTTTTTTGGCGGGTGGAAATAACGTTTGCTAGTTTAAAGATTTAATTCACTTAGAAGTACTTGTTGAGATGTGGAGCACTTCACTATGTAGGTAACCCAGAGTTAAACAGCGTCTCATTTAGTTAGAGACTGCTGAAATTCTGTGGAGTATGAGAACTGAAGCATAAGTGAGGAGGCATCAGCAGCATCAAAATTGAAATATTATTTGTAAGTGAATATAAGCTCAGGGAAGCTCCAAAAATATAACTTGGGAGAGATTTTAAGGAGTTATATTTCACATGTGTACAGAAGAGGATTAGGAGTCAGTACAAATTGGGTAGTGCCTTCAAGAGTTAGTGGGATGTGGAGACTTTAGGATAATATGTGAAAAACAAAGTGCAACTATTTATTGGTAGTTTTCTGATCTGCACATTCCTACCTGTGAATTGTTTTACTGTGTACTGGGCAAATCTGGGCCACCTAGGCCCCATTATCTTTATCGGTATTCCTGCTCACGTTCTTAAAAGATTCACCATGCGTAATTGTAATCACTCTCATTTTCTTGACTCACACTAACAAGCATGAAAGCTCCAGTGTAAAGGCCAATGTGACAGAGCTTCAGATCCAAGAAGATAATTTAGGCAGTAGTGGACAGGAAGACACAAATAGCAGTGTTACACAATGGAGAATAATGAGACAGAGAGAGAGAGGGAGAGAGAGAGAGAATGATTATGCACATGCTAAAAAATGGGCTTCTAAACTGATGAAGAATCAACTGAGCTAATAAAAAATATTATGTCCAGAAAAGTCCTCAGTTTGATAACAAATTCATGATGGAAGAAAAAACAACCCACAAGAATAACAAGTAAAAGATCATGTTGTGATTTCTTTCAATGACAAAAAGATTTAATATTTAACATATCTCAGACAACCTCCAAGAGGTTAATGATTTGTTTTTAAGTAGCATTGTAAGAATTATTTGGAAAATATCTGAAAGAATTGTCAAAATAAAAAAATTACAATAAATTTAGTTTAAAAATCTTAAGTGTCTTTTATTTGTGATTCTACAATGAGGCAACATCTTATTCTATAAAATAGAGTAAGTGTTCTGATGAGCTAAGCAGACGAATTTGGGTTTAATAGGCAGAAAAGGACTGAAGAAATCAGAAACAGAAAAGAAAAAGTGGATTGCTCAATTCCAAGTTACTTTCCTTATGGTGTTAAAACACATGTGGACTTCCTTGTTACAATGACTTATGTTTCCTGGAATCTACGAATTTGGGGAAAACTAGCCCCTTTCACAGTTTCCATTAATTACACGGCACTTTATACAAGTGATTCCATTCAGGTGTAGTCTGGTCTGACGGGGGGGGCCCTAGTGCAGGAGCCTAAAACAATGGCCTCCCATAAATTTGTTTTGTAGTATTTAAAAAACATAAAAGCAACCATAATATTAAATAATTTATTTCTGATAAATTTCTGGGTTCTTGAGGTCTTATGAATTTCTTCCAATAGTTCTTAACTGAGGAATGCTGTGTTCAACTCTATCCTCTTTGAAGTCTTTTTAAAATCTTTACCAACAAATGTATTTTGGAAAATGTGTACATTTCTTATTCAGCAAAATATCCATGAGGTCTTTTGCCACAATAATTTAGGGAACATCTCTATATATGATTCTGAGAAACTTAGGGAATATATTTTAATCCAATTCACTGGAATCTTTAAATGACTACTTTGGGGTGTGTGTGTGTGTGTGTGTGTGTGTGTGTGTGTGTGTGTGTTGTACTTTCTAGTCAACCCTAGCTACACCTTGATAGCACCTGGGGAGCTCTGAAATAATGCCAGTGTGTGAATTTTATCACCAGAAAATCTTGACTTTTGTTTGTTTGGTTGGTTCATTGAGATCTAGATGTGAGTATTTTGTAAAAAGCTTCTCATGGTTTTTTTTTTTAATATTCTGTTATGGTTGAGAAATACTGTTTTAGAGGAAAACAATTTTCTTTTGATCATATAATCCTTAACCATTTCCCAATGCTGATTAATTATATTTCTGTATGGTTTAAATTGTCAGGGTAATGGTAGAAATGAGTTCTTGGAAGAGCCATGTCTATCTTAATCCCATTCTCAGATGATAATTTTTTATAAAAGAATCTTTAAAATCAGTAAGCATGATCCATAGTTTCCAAAGGTCAATATGAGAACAGTATTGTAGTCTATTTATTTCAATAATTATTTTCGTGCATTACTCTAAAATGTTATTGAACAGAAGTTTCACCTGCAGCATCCCTTGATTTGACCACATTAAACAGTTATCTATAAAAATGTGATGTTTCTATGTTAAAAATTGAGAAACTGAACAAAAACATATTGAGTTGTGTCTAAACAAGCCATCTCTTTAGAGTTTACTATGATTCATTAGAATTGCTTCAAGACCTGCTTTGCTGAAAGGAACTAGCTTCATATTGACATAAACCAATAGAAGAGGTTGATATTGGGAGTGAATGCAAAATGTAATTAGAAAGGCAGATGAGTAATATAGATGAGAACAGAAATTAAATGTCACAAAGCAAAATCTTCTAAGTTTAGAGACAGAAGCATTTACATTTAATATGACTTCTGCTTCTGATTCTTAAATACTTTTTTTCCCTAATAGCTTCTTTCTTAATACCTGATTGCACTTGACTTTTTGGTGCACCTTGCTGATTAGCAAACTGGCTTCATCAGGATGGAAATGTGTGTGTTTTTAGGGGGAGAGGTGTTGCAAGAAGCTTCAAGAAAAATAAAATATTTCTACAGTGTTAATGTTTATGATAGAATGAATAGAAAATGGTGTGGACACAAAATAGTCAGATGCCTCCTAGAAGTCAATTGCTTCACTCCTGCCATATTCTCGTGGGATCCCAAAGGCATCTCAATGACCTCTTCAGTGTATTCTCTTGAAACGCTGGCTGTTCATGGCAACACACTTAAGATTGTAGCTCCACTGCGGCAGAAAGAATGCTAATCCCAGTCAGGGGATCTAAAGTTCATGAGACTCTACAGACAAGGAGGGCACTATTGCAGGCAAAAAATAAATCTCTCTGAAATAAATCTTTGGTAAAAACAATTTACCAAAGTTTAATAAGCCTATTATTGTATTTTAAATAAGCTCTGCTACTTTATTGCCCTTAATAATAAATATACATTAAAATTTATTTAAAAAGTCACAGGGGATACTCTGGATTAGAAGCAATTTTTGAAATTTAATAGACTGTAAGTTCCTTTATTGCACTAAAATATTAAATTATTACTTTTACAAAAATCAGAATATTTATGCATAGCATGTTGTCCAGAAATACATTTTCAAATAGCTTCTGTGTTTGTAGCTATTTTGTTTTGAAACATTATGTAGACAGATTACCTAGAGAATTGTCAGTGGGTATATCATGTGGGAAAATTCTCCCCCCCAACACAAACATACAAACACACTAGGGTGCTATGGGGAGTTTTTAATGTCCTCTAAATTCAAGAGAGGTTTTCTTTTCTCCCTCATGTCTTAGCAATAAAGTAATCCTCTCCTCTGCAGTGGGTAAGGGAATAATCAGACAAATAGAAGTGCATGTGCCAGGGATATTATGAAGAAAGTAGTCAAACTTAAATTTCATTTTATGGTCAACTTACAAACAGTTGTCATTGCTTTCCAACAGTGAACGGTAGGGTTGACGTGGATGGGTGGTAAGCTCCAGGATATTTTTCTGCCTAAAGATCTATCTTTCTTTTCCTGTAGAATATCTCAAATTGCTTTATGAAAAAATATTAGCCACATGCATCTAGCATAGCTCTGCTTGGACTGCAAATTCAGTTGTCTTTCCTATTAATGTTAGTATGGGTTGAGTTCAGTAACTTAAGGTTATTTAATTAACAATTTTCAGTTTATACTATATGGTACCTGATACATTGTAGGCAGGTACAACATAGCCTTAATGGTGTAAGAGCAGATAAGCCAGTCTTTGAAATAGCAAGGAAAAGAAACTATTGATAATTTTAGCAGAAAATAAATGTACCTAAGGACAATGATAAGATACAGGCCAAATATCCAATTATAAGTTTCCTCCCTTACCTTTTGTATACTTTTGAATGAAGTATACAAAAGTATGTAAAAGCTGTACTTTTGGCTGCTTGATTAGCCAACAGATGGATGTGAAACTCCAGTCCGGGTTTTTCTACTGGGAAATTGAGTCTTGCCCAGTTCATGGCTGAAAGTGATTTTCCAATTGTTTCTATTTCCTAAATTACCCAGGTTTCTCTTGTGCTTGACCTATGAAGTTTGGTGCTTCATATATATTCTTTTTACATGTTTATAATCCTGTACACAGGAGTTTCTTTCTACTGAAAATTTAATTTCTCTCCAAACGTAAATACAGTATGTAAATATAAACTATGCTGAAGAAAAACATCACTCATTTCTTAATCTCTTTGCCTCAAAATGAACAAAAAAATCAACAAACAAATGAACACATAGCTTACTTGTTCTGCAAGACCACACAGCATTTTGGTTCCGGAAGGTAATACATTTTTTAAAAAAATCTTTTTATTTTGGTGATTTGTGTATCTGGCTGACCTGACGTTTGTGATTTGTCACTTTAGTTGATATTAAGCTTTTACTTCCAGGAAAATTACTACATGTGCTATTGAATTGTACCCTTGCTAATTAAGGCCAAGACTCCTTTTAAACAAGTGTATCATGTATGATAAGCTTGGTGAGTCATTTAAAAAGAGGCAGCTGCTGAGAGAAAAATCAAACCAAAATTTGCTGTGATAAGGTCAAGTTTCCACATTCAAAGTTAAGTGGAAGATGATTGTAAGAATTTGTATGGTTTGCACAGAACTTAATTTTTTAATTATGGGGGATTTGTGGTTTTCTCTGCCTTAATGCACCATGAAGGATGAAATAAGGCTCAAGTCACTATGTATTTTTGTTGTAAAGGTAGAGGGTTAAATTGACTCATAATCAAGAAATATTCATTTTCAAAATAGCAGAGTCAGCTGCTACTGTATGATGTCGTTTTCTTGCTAGGAACACATTTCATGCAATATTGGGATCATTTCTTCATTTCTGTGGGTAGGGTCTGGAGAGTTTCGGGTATGTAGTGCCTCCTAGAATTCGGTGTCATGAATTTTCCTGTAGGGAAGGGTGGCTAGGTTTGCAATGCCTTTTACTCTTACCTGTGAAGCCAGTGAAGTTTAATTTGCACACCTCTCACAGCAGGAAGAATTGCAGGCATTATTCCACCAGTCCTAAGCTCTTTTGACTTTCTCTATGGCTTCCTTATGGACGTTGCTAGAAAATGTGAGATTCTTTTTTTTTTTTTCCCTAGGAAGTTTCAGCAGTCTCCTCAGTTCCTTTCGCTCTCACTCTTCTTGGAAGTTCTTATTGCTAGAGTAGTTGGTATGTTTATTTTGTTTGCCCTAAAGCCAAAACATGATACATTGCATTACCTAACAAACCAAATACACAGTGTTTAAAACCTTTGAAAGAAATGTCTTTAAAATATAGATGAAGACTGTAAATAGACTACTTAAAAATCAATTTTTCTAACTGTGAGCCATTATTTAGTCAATTTGTTAAAGCATGAATTCCATTATGCTGTTGACACATTGTTAGGTATTGTTTGGCTTTTTTCCATCTGTCCAAGGAAAGATACATGAAGAAATTAAAAATGAATATGTTGATTTCCAAAAATTCTTCATTTAAGTGAAAATATTGTATAAATTTACCAAACTATAAAGTCATTTTCAGATTGCTGTGATTCCATGTCATTTTTATTTCCATCTGTTATAAAATACCTTTGGGATTGAATGTGAGTAACTATGGCCTTAAGCCACATAGCAACAATATCTTGAAAATTCTCTTTGAACATTGGTTAAAACAACAATGAAATTAATGTGCTCTTCATAAATTAAATGGTCATTGTGCACTGTATAATTTTTTGGTGAATTGGTTTATGAGATAGTTGTATAAAAAGCTAATCAATTATCTTCTATACTTAATTTTTCTATGCTTGAGAGCTTTAATTCAGAATCCAAATGATGTTTTTGCCTAGAGGGGAAACTATATTTCTAAACTCAACTAAATAATTGGACATCTGCCTATTTATATTTTTTAATAGAGTAATATCTATTTTTTAAGGTTCTGTTGAAGGTTTCATCCCTATAGGCTTTATTTAACTAAATAAATATTTCCACATAATTTTTAAAAATATACAGAATACAGATTTACTAAAGAAACGCAAATATACTTATAAAATATGCAGAAATTACAGAACTAAATCTTTCATCTGAAACAAAAGATACATGGGAACAGATAGATAAATGATAGATAGATAGACATATGATAGAAAAATGGAAGGAGATAAGGTTTTGTGTGGTGTTTCTATAGAAATCTACAAGAATGTTAAAGTTATACAATTTGGAACTATTGCTTCACTTATTTTCCTGTACAAACCAGATGTATCTGTGCCCAAGTTGTAAAAATGAAACATAACAGGGGCATCCTCCAAGAGGCCTGCCAGGCACCCTGCAACACTCCCCAGTCAGCATGGAGACAATGGAAAATCTTGAGTTCCTTCCAGAGAACCTAACTAAGCACCTAACTAGCACTAAGAAGTAACTGAGTAACATTATAAGCAGGAAGGTAATAGTAGCTTAAAACACTATTAGCCATGGAGGTTAGAGTTATGAGATGTTCCGTAGAGGAACTAAAGATAACATATGTTTCTGAGTTGTTTTTCAGGAACCTGGACTCCCCACCACAGAGATTCACTGGCATGTAGACCTCAGATATAAGGGAACTGAGGACTGATCTCTGACAGCTGTTTGTTGTGAAATTCATCCTGAGGGTTTTGGAGGAAGTCACACCCACAGTTAGAGCTAACATTTCTTTTCTCCTGACCCCAAAGTTTTAGATAAAGCTTTACCTTCTTAACCAATTGAAAAATCAGAAAAATCTTTGAAACTACCTATGACCTGTAAGCCCCTGCTTTGAGAAGTCTTGTCTTTTTAGGTCAAATCAATGAGTAGTCCTCCGTGTATTGATTTATGAGGTTGCTTTAACTGCTTCCCTGCCTTTAAACATCCTTGCCTGCAAGCCATTGGGAAAACTGGGTCTTGCCTTTGAGCTACCCAATTCTCCTTGCTTGGTGCCCTGCTGTCACCCTCCGTTCTCCCACTGGAAACCTCTGTGTAGACATATGGCCTTACTGAACCAGAAGAGTGGTTTGGTTTGGTAACTGCTTCAGTTTGGTAACAAAAGTATGGTAAAGTAGTGGCGTATCTATTTACCTAGCTTCATTTTATTTGTAATTATTTCAGAAAGCCAGGTAAAACCATGAATGAATGACTGATTCCAGAATCTTTGAGAAAGTTTGAAGACAAAGCGTCATCTAAGCTGGGCTAAAATATTTATAGATATATGAATACTCAGTATTGCTTTTGTAATATCATGGTTTGTATTTTTCAATACAAAGAGAAAGATAAACGAGTTTCTATATATCTGCATCTGGTAGCTTCTGTGCCCAATTATCTATTAACAATTACTTTTTTCCTCTTTTATCTTATATCTCTTCTTCTATTGACTTATTTCTAAAAGAAGAATTTAAATATCATCAAATACCTGTATAATATATATATAAATAATTTATATGCATATAAGACATATTTGATATGGTATATATATACATATATATGTGTGTATATGTGTGTGTGCATATATATGTATGTGTATGTGTATGTATATATATGGTTTGTACAAAACTAATTGCAGTTTTGCCATTGAAAGTAGTGGGAAAACCTGCAATTATTTTTGCACCAACCTGTATGGTATATATATGTGTGTGTATATATATTCTAATCTAATATCCCTATCAAGCTAACAGCATCTCTTATTCTTTTCATCTAGGGTCAACTTGCTTGAGAGAATGTCTACCTGTTTATCGCTTGTACATCAAACATTCAACACATGATCATTTGTCTTCTTCCCTTACCACTCTATTGAATCTGATCTCAACAAGGATAGGAATAAGTCTCTAGATGTTAAATACAATGGCCATTTTTCAGGCATTACCTGACTCGATTTTGTCAGATAATGTTTGTTTGTCACTATTGATAACAACTACTTCTTCCCTAAAATCTATTTTTTTCTTTCGCCCTGTGACATTAAACTCTCTCTCTTCCATTTCTTACTGTGAATAATTCTTTCTGCTTTTTTTCAGGGCCCTCTGACCATGTTAGTTCTAGTGTGTCTCTGAGGTTTGTACTAAGCCTTCTTTTCTGAAGTCTGTACACTCTCTAAGATACCTCACTTGATCTCATGGCCTTTAAGAGGTGATTAGGTCATGAGGACTCTTCCCTTATGAATGGTTAAATGCCATTATCCAGGTTGTGGATTAGTCATTGTGGGAGTAATATCCTGATTTAAAAAATGAAAATTTTCTAATTTTCTCTCTCCGTCTCTTGTGCTCATTCGTTCCCTCACGTTTCTGCTTTTTACCCTTCTACCCATTTGCCATGTGATGAAATCCTTGCCACATGCCTGTGCCATGCTCTTGGACTTCCCAGCCTCCAGAACCATGAGCCAAATACAATTCTATTTTATAAACTACCCAGTCTTTGGCATTCTGTTATAGCAGCAGAAAATATACTAACACAACCAGTAGATTTATCATTTCAGTGAGGACTTGGCATCTATAATCTTTACCTAGATGTTTTAAGAAACCAAATGTTATTAATTAAACATTAAAAAAAATAACTAGATTAACATTTTAGCTTGCAATGGCACATAAAGCTTGACTTCTCCTCCTTTCCCCGTATTTTTCAATTGAGCAGTCACACATCTATAATAATAACACAGCTGCAAATCTATATGCTGTACCATACCCCAGGCCCAGTGGGACCTGCAGGTCCACTGGGCAATCATTTATGAAAGTTACAAAGCACATTAAGTGAATTTCCCTTCTGGATGTGGATGTCTACATGTGTAGCTTAGGAAATGCAAAGCCAGCTACAAGGTATTATTTTCTCCTCATGGCAAAAGCAATTAGTATGCTAAAAAGCATGTGTCCTTCTAGGTCATTTTAGTTGCAAAATTTTTGCATGCAAAGCTGTCTTATTAAGGATAAACAGGGCTTTCTTGTGAAAAGAGACAGCAGCAATCTTAGCTTCTGATATCAGGTGCAGAGGCACACACACACACATACACACACACACAGAACACACATAAACATTAGAAAAGCAACATAATTCATAACAATTTGGAATCTATTGATTGTCATTTTTGCAAATAACTACAAATTGATACCCATTTTAGAAAACGTAATTGTGAAACAACTTGTTAAAAGTATAGCATATTTAGGCTACAATTTTGTAGGATATTTAGGGTAATGCACATGCCAGACTTTGAAAACATGTTGTTTAAAAAAGAAATAAATTTCTTTATTAAGTTCTTCGTGATTTCCAAGAAGAGACAAAGTCAGATTATCTTTGTTGCTCTGGATTTATTATAAGGACACATGAAAGGAAAATAGCTGGGGGAAACATCCTTGGCAGCTTGACATTTATTTTGGATCTCAGACTTCCAAGCTCAAATAAATGATCTCAAGGAGAATAGGAGCCAGAGCTCAGTATTATTTAAAGAATTGGAGCTAAACTCCAGTAGCTTGCTTCTTCTTGTGTACCTAGAATTTGTACTTCCCAGAAAGAGGATTTGATTAGGATAAAGTACCACCTCAGGGAACAGTTGCTTCTCTCATATCTGATCTCCACAGAATGACCGTGGGTTAGATACCATTCAGTCTCCCACCAAAGAAAGCCAGTGATGTTTTGTTGATGATGCAGATATGACATAAGCAATCATATTCCAGAGAAACCACTTGGAATTGCTTTTCTTCAAGAAGCATACTGTAAAGACTCTAAGCGCTGGTATAAAATAAACTTCTCTCAAAATTACTAAACTATTTTTCAAAATTTAAAATAAAACAAAATTTGGAGTCCTAGAGTACTTGCTAGAGTAGGTTAGGTCATACTGTGGTAAAAATTTGTTCCCAAATGCCAGTGGCTCAACACAGCAAAGATATATTTCTTGCTCATTTAATCTGCAGATCAGTGACCATGCCATATTTGAAATCTGAACGCCACATTTGACTACCAAGTAGGCCAAAATGCTTCGATATTTTGACATCATCATCATCTCAAAGTCTCATTCCCTGAGAATAAAAAATTTTGCAAACTCAAACCCATGCTATATACTGTACATAGAGTAATACCTATTAATTCCACACAGAGTCAGTTGTCCAGAGCTAGTCACATAACCTCAGCTTCAGCCAGGTGCAGTGGGAAGTGTGGAGAAGCTATCCAGTGAGTATACAATTCTGTTGTCACACTCAGTTTCCTCATCTTTAAAATAGTCGTGCTCACAATAAGGTATAAGATTATTATGAGTGAGTGATATATAGTAATTTAGGACCACTGTATAACAAATGAAACAATAAATCTAATGTGCTTAGGACATATTTGTCAAATAGCAAATACTAAAAGAATAATAACACCATTATGATAGTGCCAGAAAGGAACTATTTGCATGACAGGTGCCTAGAGTTTCATAGATTCTTTTTATAGTACATTATAATTTTAAGGATCACTTCAAAGCAATTTCATGAACTTTAGATATTATTTTTATTTCCTCCATCTATTTTTTCCTTGGTGATTTTACTTTCATCTGATTGAATGACATTTTGACAATAGTTTGAAACACTTGAGCATTTGATTTTATCATAATAACTGAAAACATTGTTTTCAAGAGGGAGCTTGATTTATGACTGCAGGTACCAACGTATTTGGATTACACTTAGATATTGGACATCAGGAAATTTTTAACCAAAATTTTATGCTTATTCAAATCCATTCAAGTCAACGTGTTTATTTTGTGCATATGACTGTGTTCTAGAAGCAACAAAGATGAATCAGGCATATCTGTGGCCTCAAAAAGTTACAATATTGATGACTAGGTAGAAAAATATATACATAGTGATAATACATGCAGATTAAGTTCTAAGGGTCAGTAAAATATATAATATTCAGCCAGGTAGCCATGGAAGGTAACTCAAAAGAGAAGGGTTTTAGAGAAATGTCAATAGATGTACAAGATTTTGGAAGGTGGAGAGAACTGTCCCTAGCCTAGAAACAAAGAATGTTATGATGTACACTTGGAAAAAATAGACTAAGCTCATGTAAAGGACTTTTGAAGGCTATAGTAACAAATATTGCTTAACCTGCTAGGTAAAGTGGATCTGCATAAACTTTATTTTTATTTCTTTCACATACCATAGCCAGGTTTTACATAGACAAAAATTTCCCTACTTTTTTTAAAAAAAACTAGAAAGTTCCTGAATTGAACATTCTTTCCCATAAAAATATGAAACTTTATGTCTCCAAAAACTGTTTGACCTTGTACTACCACTTTTTCTTCTGAAATATTTTTCCAATTAACCTTCAGTCCATTCTAACCCTGATAAAACAAATGAAACAATGCACCCCATATAGATGGTAAGAGCTAATGTGTATATAAGTTAATGTTGCAGCTTTCCATTTTTCCTTCTGAGACTTTTGGGAGCTTTGAAGGAGTGGGGGAGAAAATCAAATGAAGGATTTTTGAAAATTTGTCAAGATTTTCCAAATAGAAAACTGTTTAAAATAAATTAATGGAAGGCCTGATATTTTTGCACGTATAAGAAAGTTTCCAGTAAGATTTTTTTACTTGTTGGATCTGTCACATAGAAGGATGATGTGATTAGTATATTCAACCTTAATATATGGAAAACTGATTAGATTATATACAACATGACAATAGTTTGAAATTATATTTGGCTGATGTGTTTGATGTTGATGTGTGAAGAACAATGCCACCAGAAAAAGTTTTATTGTATCTGGAGAAATTAGGCCTTAGAAAGAATTCTTTTCAAAATAATTGCTTGTTGAATTGTAAATACGTTTCCTTTTGTTACAAGCCACTGGAATCAGGATAGTTATATTGTCATTTAGTAATAACCTTTTAAAAAAAGTTCTGGTTGAATATTTTTTAAATAACTGCTAATTATGTACAGCAGTGTCCTGCAGCAAACCATAGAGCATGCATTTTAAATATCAAGTAATAATATGAATTATATTAAAGTCTTGTTATAATTACATGTGCCAAAAAACAGAGCAAGTAAAGATAAATATTAACTTTAATCTGTTTACATAGATAAATAGATGTATATAGGTGCTTGAATAAATGTTACAGTGAAAATATTATTTCTAAATGCATCAAGCTTTAGTTTTGTTATACATTGATGGCACACTATAAGGGACATGAGCAAAAATAATGGAGGCTTTTCATTTTTTGCAGTGGATTATTTTCTGCTGTTCATTTGGCAGAGGCCTGTAATAAACTTGCTTGTTTCTTTTGGCTTTGTTTCAGTTCAAAACTGTAAATCGTGGTTGCTTCAGAGTCACTTAATGCTATTTTACTTAGAACCATTATGCTCTTGTCATTTCGCAAAATTATGTATGAGAAATGATTTCTCAGCAGGCATTCTTGGACATGAGAGAGAATTTCCACTATTTAGCCAAACAACATCAATTTCAGTTTGTACTCAGTGTAAATGCGAATACCTAAACACAATGTTGTTAAAGAATAAGTCACAACCTACAGAATGAGAGAAAATATCTTTAAGATATACACTGACAAGGGGTTAATGTCCAAAATACATAAGGAACTCAAACAATTTAACAGCAAAAAATCAAATAACCTAATTTTAAAATGAGCAAAAGATCTAAGTAGAAATTTCTCAAAAAAAAAAAGAGAAATTGTCAACAGGTATATAAAGATATTGGCTCCACATCACTAAACATCAGGGAAATGTAAATCAAAACCACAATGAGGTATCTCCCCAGTTAGAAAGGCTATTATTATCAAAAGACAAAGATAACAGGTATTGGCATGGATGTGGAGAAAGGGGAACTGTTACACACTATCACAGAAAATATAAGTTGGTACAGCTACTATGAAAAATCATATGGAAATTTTGCAAAAATTCAAAACAGAACTAACATATTATTCAGCAATTTTTCTACTGAGTATATATCCAAAAAATGAAATCAGTATGTCCAAGAGATACCTGCACTCTCATGTTTATTCACAATAGCCAAGACACAGAATTAATCTAAGTGTACATTGATAGGTGAATGAATAAGGAAAATATACAGAAATGAATAAGAAAATGAATAAGGAAATTAAGAAATAAGAAATGAATAAGGAAAATATACAGAATGAAATACTATTGAGTCATCAAAGAAAAAGAATCCTGTAATGTGCAACCACATGAATGATCCTGGAGGACGTTATGTTAAGTAAAATTAGCCAGGCACAGAAAGACAAGTACCTCATGATCTCACGCATATGTGGAATCTTAAAAAGTTTCTGTTATATAAGATAGAGGGTATAATGGTGGTTACCAGAAGCAGAGGTGGTTGGGGGAGATAGATGGGAAGATGTTGTTGGTCAAAGGATACATAATAAGATGGAGGAAAATGTCATGAGATCTATTGTGCAGCAAGGTTACTATAGTTAAAGGTGATATATTCTATTCATAAAAAATGTAAGAAAGTGGTTATTTGTTATGTGCTCTACCCACAGAAAAGATAACTTATTTATAAAAGGATAACTAGAGGTAATGCATTGTTAACTAGCTAGATTTAACCACTTTACAATGTGTGTGTGTGTGTGTGTGTATAAAATGCTGTATATATCATGCATGTATATATTATATACTTTATGTTTTGCATGATAAAAACATGCAGTGTTATCTGTCATCTTAGCAAAATTTAAAAACAAAGATGGCATTGTTGATGAGAATATGCTGACATGCTATATTGTTAGGAATGTCTATAGAATATTTTTTCATAATTAAAGGCATGTTCTTATTAGTTTAAAAAACGCTCTCTTTACCAACATTGTGATATATTTATAATCTGAGATGTATTATATTAATAACTGTCAACTTGAGATAAATGCAGATACTTTCCTTCTAAAAATGACTGTTATTTTAAAAAGGTATAATAATTTTTATCTTTTTTGCTTCTTTACTTCCAAATCAAGGAATCCCACAAGTTTCTCAGACACTTGACTTTCCAGAGTGAGACTTTATAGAAAGAAGCCTAATATGATAATTGAAAGGAGATGCTCTTAAAGATATGAACTATTTGGTGAGTTCAGGATATGCCATCTGAAAGCCGAGATGACAGAATGGGATAAGGAGATACAGCTTCCAAGTTGTTCTTTAAGCTCATCTCCAAAAGGGTAAAATCTCATTTTATTATATTTGATAATATATTTAAAAATAGCAACAGCTTATCGAGGGTTGCTGTGTTTTCTTACTTGATTTATTATTATTCCACCAATCCACATTAAGTTTAATTTAAATGCTTTTGAAATTTTCACATATAATCAGCTCTTTTTCTAGAAATACTGTTTTCTTCTGTTGAGCTGTAGGTCAGTTCTCTTAGTGCCATATAGTTGAAATTACAGTAGATTTGTGTGGTATTTACTTTTCAGTAATCATAGGGCATTCAATAATCTATCTATTTCTTCCCTTTTCTTTACCAAATATTTTCCACATACCTGCCCTCTTTTGAGCCTGATTCCTGAGGAATTAAGGAAGCTCTTGTGTTCATAGTATGCCATTATGATATATGTTCCCACAAAGACATCATTGCTCCCTATTGAGGTGCTCTGAGGAAGTCATACCTTCCTGCCCATCTGCACATTTCCCCTTTATTTTTTCTACTTGAATCCATGCATCCCATTCCAACCCCTTCCTCGCCCATAGTTTTCAGCTCAAAATGAGAACTTTTTGTTTCAACTAGTGTAAGTCATTCATTGAAAGGGATAATAACTCAGTAGGGATCCAGAAATAACTAGAAAAATGGTTAAGAACAGAGTTATATTTTCGAAGTAAAAGGAGAACAAACATGAGAAAATAACTAAAAGCACACTAAGTTTCATGTCTGGATAAATGTCGATTTCATCATTTGGTCTTCCTGTCTAACAACTCTCTTAAGGAATAACATCAGAGCAATTCTGAAATCTCCTCATGCATGCATAAATTGTAACTTTCATTCTCATTTACATGCAATAACCAGTAGATGCTCCTGGAAACTAGCTAGCAAAATATACATTACTCTCAGCCATCGTAAACTTCTATTCACATTTCTTCCAAAAAAGCATTTTCTTATAAAGCTATATTAGGAGTTGGCATACTCTGTAGCATTTTGTTATAAGAAGAAGTTGTTTGAAAAGTTGTTGGTAGTCTGCCCCCACGTTTGTTGAAAGAATTACCATATTTGTACCTACAGGCAATTTTTCTGTCTGACACATTTTCTTCAAAACAATGATTTCCAAAAATGTAGTTGTGCATTACAATGCTCGAGGGAGTTTTACAAAAGCTAGACAAACAGCTATCTAGATTTGGTGAATCAGGATTCCTAGGCTTGGAGCAGTAATATGTATTTTTATCAAGATGTGTGTATTAGTCCGTTCTCACACTGCTATTAAGAATACTATGGGAGACTGGGTAATTATAAAGGAAAGAGGTTTAATTGACTCACAGTTCTGGAGGCTTAACAGGGACTGTGGCTAGGAGTCCTCAGGAAAGTTACAATCATGGCAGAAGGTGAAGAGGAAGCAGGCACCTTCTTTACAAGGTGGCAGGAGGGAATGTGTGAGAGAATGAGGAAGTGACACACTTTAAAGCCATCAGCTCTCATAAGAACACACTATCACAGGAAAAGCATGCAAGGAAACTGCCCCCATGATCCAATCATCTCCCACCTGGTCCCTCCACTGACACATGGGGATTATAATTCAAAATGAGATTTGGGTGGGGACACAAAGCCAAACCATATCACTCTGTGACCTGGATCTCGAAAACACTACTCTGAGTCTTTATATATCCATTCTGGACATCTTAGATGAATAGATCTTAAACCTGGTCAGTTATCTAAATCATCTTGGGAGCTTTTAAAATACGTAATATTCGCCGGTCCCATCCACAAAATCATGATTATGTAGATCTAAAGATGGTCAGCCAGAATCTGGAATTTTCAAAAGCATCTCAGATGATGCTTGTCAGAGCTATATTTAAGAATGCCACCTTGAAAAATATCAATAGCAATCTTATCTGTAGTATTCTGAAGGTTTAGAAAAATCCAAATTTGGGAATCATCTGATTTTTTTAAATGCACAGAGTAAATGAAAGTATTTGACTGCTTAAATGTGAAAACATAAAGTAGCTATTATTTACATTTCTTAAAAATAATGTTATTACACTGTTGCATTTTTTAAAAACATGTGCCAGATTTTCATTGCAATGTTTGGTACATTTCACCTATTACAAATATGTATATGTATACAAATGGAATATCTGAAGTGGTTCTCCTTCCTAGTTATCATATTATCCTGTTCAATCCCTGAAAAACTTATTAGAATGTTTTATTTATTTGTTCTTATGTCTTTTCTTCTTAGAATATTAATTCCATGAGGATAAGAACTCTATGCTATGTTCGCTAGTGCACTCCTAGGGCCTAGAGCATTGACTGGTACTTGGTTGGTGCTCAATACATATTTATTGAAAGAACAGATGTATATTATACATGTATATAATATTTATGTGTGAATAGTCTATGAAAAACATATATCTATATATGAAATTGACATATTAACCATTCGTACACATGCACACATACACAATGTAGGTATGATTTCCTAGCTGCTAACAAAAGCACATTTTATTAATCATGAAATTTCTCTTATACACAAAGGCATTTGAGTCTCTTCCAAATCCCAAATAAAAAGGAAGTTTAGTAGTCAAAAATATAACTTCATTTCTTTCATCTGAGAGGGACCTGCAGGCTGTGATTTGGATTTGCTATTAGCATTTTTTAAGAGGAGTCACACTGCTCCTCAGGTGTTATGAATTACTCACACTTAATGTACTACCTGAAGAGCAGCTGAAGCATCCTGGAATCACGGTGCCTCACGAGGAATGTGTCAGCTATTTAATCTTCATTCACATGATGGAAAGTGTAGTTAACGACACTGTTATATTGTCACATTGCCGAACTTCAGAATCAAGTCACTAAAAATATTTTCTCACTTTGTAAGATAGTGAATATTCTAAAAGCTTGACTCTAAAAAACATCTTTAAAAGATGAGGTCTTTATGACTGCATAATTTTGTCTCTGGGTAGTAACCTTTCCAATTGAAGAGCATATCTCAGAGGTATTCAGCTTAGGGGATTCTTGGTTACTCAGACAAGTTAGAGCACTGCGTGTGCCTCTGCATGAGGAGACTGGTGTAGGTAGGGAGTACTCATTATTTTCTTCACTTACACATTCATTCATTACACAATCTTCACTCTAGTACCTTTTGTATTTCGGGTACTATGTCAGGCCTCCTATAGGAAATGAAGGAGAGTATTAATGATGGATTCAGTACAGTGTGGTAGGTGCTAGGACAGTGGTATATTCAGAGGCCTCTGAGTCAAACAAGGGTATCTATAGGCAGTGGTATCAAGGATGGCTGCCTGGAGCCGCAGGTACTTGTGCCGAGTCTTGAGGACGGGTAACATTTACTCATTCCACACATATTTGTTGAGTGCCTTCTTTGGAACTAGGCTTAACTTTGGGCATACTGTGGAGAAACTAGACAGACATGTACACTGCCCTCATGGAACTTGCAGCCTGGGTGGGAGCACAGACAAAAAACAGTCACCAAGTGAAAATACGTGATAAGCGAGGGAAAAATGCAAAAAGCTATAAGAGCATTGCAGCTGGACCAAAATTTTTATTAATTGCTCAAGGTAAATGCTTCTTTGAAGAAATAGCATTTGAGCTGACTTCTTGTTAAGCAGAAGTTAGCTAAGCAAGGACAGAGAGAGAGAGTATCCCAGTTCATAAGAACAGAGTTTCCTTTATTTTATTCAAGTAACTTTGGTCTAAAAAATGCAAAAATACAGAAAATGGGGTTTTACATCATTAACTTTACTGAACATTATGTTAATTTAAAATTTTAAAAACTCAGCCAAAAGTACAGATTTGAAAAGTAATATAAAAATAGCCTGAAAAATGCCTTTATTCATTTTAAATTTTTTCCCATTTTGTTTTTAATTTTTAATTTTTATGGGTAGATAATAGATGTGTATATTTTTAGGATACATGAGATATTTTGATACAGGCATGTAATGTGTAATCATCACATCAGAGTAAATGGGATATCTGTCACCTCAAGCATTTATAATTTCTTTGTGCTACAAACATTCCAGTTATAGATTTTTAGTTATTTTAAAATGGTTAATAGATTACTGTTGACTGTAATCATTCTGTTGTGCTATCAATACTAGATCTTATTCATTCAAGTATATTTTTGTAGGCTCTGTGGTTTTATTTATTTTTAAATTATCAAAGAGGAACAAGAGGTACTTTAGAAATAGTTGTCAGAATGTTGTTTGATTTTTTTTTCAATTATGTCGTCACTTTTGATTTTATGATTTTATTGCCATTGGGTTTTTATTTTTTTAATTTGCACATGTCAGCTTATATTTGGCTCAATGCAGCCACCGAACAATACACATAGACTATACCCACAGTAGAATTACGACCTTTCTAACTTTTCACTCTTCAACAAACTTTTCTATTTATTGTTCTCTAGCCATGATAATTTACTCTTTCAGATTGTATTCTTTGTCCATCTCCACTTTCAGTACATTGATGTTTTCAGTCAGTATTACCATCATGCAATACAGCACATTCATTAGGTCTCCGCTTCTGGTCTTCAGTGATGCAAACGCTCTCTCGTGTATAAAGGAGAAAAGACTTTCATTTGGCTTTTAATCTAAGAAGGCAATAGATAAATCACAGTTTCTGAATCAAGAACTCCAAGTCTTCTTTGAAGAGCTGACATTTAAACTGAACATTAATGAAATTGGCCGTGTAGTAACAAGAGACAGAAGAGCACTCCAAGAGAATAAGGGAGAGACAGACATTTCAGGCAGTGGGACCTGGCATGTACAGAATGAAAGCATTATGACTCATTCAAGGAACCATTGTTAGTTTTGAGGGCTATACTGAAGAGTAAATACAGAGAAAAAAGAAACAGAGGTGTTTCAGTGTTTGTTGTATTCAGAGGAAGGAAACGAGCGAAAGGAAGATGAAAAAATGATTGATTCTTACAGTGATCCTTGTGGCTTTGTCTCTCCAGCATCAGTTCTTGCTTCGTCTTGCAATAGCATCCCAGTTTCCATGAGTTCCTCTCTCCTCTTAAGTCGAGGTGGTTTGATCAGAATTGAATGAACCCCTGGTTCTAAGCCTGCCTACAATCTGATAATTATATTTCCTTGGCTAAAATGGCTGGTTCCGAGTTTGACTTCTTACACAATTAGGGACAATGACCTCAATTCCAGAAACTTTTCCAAAACTTTTGGGAGGAGGGAATCTCTCTTTTAAATAAAATTGGAGCTGGAAGCTTGTAAGGTTGGCATAGCAAAGGCCTATAAAGAGTAATCCAATAGGGAGAAATACAGAGATTAATGATGGTGAGAAAACTACCAGCACATAAGACATTGTTTGGCCTTCTAGGCACAGTCACATCCTAAGCTATAGGCATTTCAGTGACATGAACCAAAACATTTCCTTTTAACATAAAGTAAGCTTGGGTTGGGTTTCTGTTCTTGCAATTAAAGGTCCTACATAATATAAACTTTAACAGGACAAAGTTCCGTTCTCCTAAATCTAAAACATCAACATTTCTGGAGCTTCTCAATTTCAATAGCACACCACAAGTTTCCTTCATCTTAATTTTCCAAATTGACAGCTTGTCATTACGTTGGACTTACCTTTTAAAAAAATTAGAATAGGAAAATATTTCATTTATCATCTTTCTCGTTTTGTTTTTCCTAAAGCTAGTAATACATTAAGAGTAAATGCATATTCTATATTAAAGTTTTACTTCTATCCCAAAATCATGCATAGTAAACTGTTTCTTGCTTTTTCTAGAAATGCTTGCTGGAAAAAACTGATCTTAAGCCCTTGGTTATCCAACGATAGATGTTTTATTTTTAGCATTATCTTTTTTGCTTATTCTACAACAAATATTATGTCCTTCAACTGATATTTCAGAATGTTAAGCAATTTTTGCATCTTTCTAAAGCCAATAAAGATTTACCTTCCTTAAATGATTGCCTAGAGCCTACATAATCTCCTTTAAATCTTCTAGGATATTTGATCTGCTGATTCAAATAGTTTTTTCAGTAATATGTTTTCTACTTTATTGATCTGATAAACTGACTGAAACAGAAACTGAGGTACTAGTGTCATAAAAAATGAGAAAATTTAGTGAGGCAAAGCCTATACTTAGAGTTAATGACATATTTATAGAGATAAAAGGAGCTGCTATATTACATTGGAGATTTAAATTTTTAAAATTCCTATGTTAAAAAACAAACATTTTAATTTATTCACAATCTCTAATCCAAATACACAAATAATATTTCCCTAATTCCACACATAGTTGAAGATATATTAAGGAGCACCCTAAACCCAAATTACATGTGGATATTTTAGAGGCACAATAGAGCTGCTAAGTTTGAGATAATGAGAGCTGATTTCAGTAAAAAGCATGCTAAAATGGCGCGGTGAAAAGTAACATTCAGCCACAAAGACCACCCTTTGAGAAGGTATAGGCTCTTGTTTCTTAAAGAGATATTTGGGCAAATGGTCAAGTAAACAGACTAGAACTGGGCTTTGAAAATGATGAGAAAGTTGTGTCTGTTGATGGGGGAAAATGTGAGAGAGAGAGAATAAGCATAGAGTATTTATTAAGAACCTAGGCTTAGCCAACACTCAAATGCAAATTAAATTTGAACCCACAACTTACTAACAGAGTGGTCTTGGTCAAGTGATTTCACTTTTTAAATTGTATTTTAATTTTTAATTTGTATGGATACATAATTGTACATATTTAGGGGATTTGTGCAATATTTTAATACAAGCACATATGTTTAATGACCAAATCGGAGTAATCAGGAAATCCATCACCTCAAGCATTTATTATTTACTTATTAGGAACATTCCAATTCTGTTCTTTTAGTTATATTAAAATATATAATATTATTGTTATCTATAGTTGCCTTATTGTGCTACTGAACATTAGATCTTATTTTTTTTAATCTAACTGTATTTTGTACCCATTAACCAACCCATATTTAATCCCTCTGACCCACCGCCCTTCCAAACATCTGGTAACCATTGTCATACTCTCTACTTACATGAGACCAACATTTTAGCTCCCACATATGACTGAGATATGCAGTATTTGTCATTCTGTGCCTAGCTTATTTCATGAAATATGACCTGCAGTTCTATCCATGTTGTTACAAATGACAGGATTTTATTTTTTAATGGCTGTATAATATGCCACTGTGTATATATACATTATATTTGCTTTATCCATTCATCTATTGATGGACACTTAGGTTGATTCCATATCCTGGCTATTGTGAATAAGGCTGCAATGAACTTGGAGGTGCAGATCTTTCTTCAATATAATGATTTCCCTTTTACGAGGTGGGATGAGTACACAGGCAGTGGTGGAATTGCTGGATCATATGTTAGTTATATTTTTAGTTTTTTTGAGGCACCTCCAAATTGTTCTCCATAGTGTCTACACTAATTTATATTCCCATCAAAAGTGTACAAGGGTTCTCCTTTCTTGGAATTCTCACCAACATCTGTTATTGTCTTTTTATAAAAACTCTTTAACTGATATCTCATTGCAATTTTGATTTGAAGTTTTACGATGATTAGCCACATTGAACATGTTTTCATATACATGTTGGCCATTTGTATGTCTTCTCTCGAAAAATGCCTATTCAGATCTTTTGCCCATTTTTAAATCAGATTTTGTTTTTTGCTATTGAGTTGATTGAACTTCTTATATATTCTGGTTATTGATCACTTGTCAAAGGGGCAGTTTGCAAATATTTTCTCTCTTTCTGTGGGTTGTATTTTCACTTTGTTATTGTTTTATTTGCTGTGCAGAAGCTTTTTAGCTTTATGTGATCTCATTTGTCTATTTTTATTTTGTTGCTTGCACTTTTGGGGTCTTAAGAAATCTTTGCCCAGATCAGTGTCTTAGAGCATTTCCCCAATGTTTTCTTCCAGTAGTTTGATAGTTTCAGATATTAAATTTAAATATTTGATCCATTTTTATTTGATTTTTTTGTATATGGTGAGACATAAGGTTTAATTTCATTCTTCTGCATGTGGATAAACAGTTTTCTCAGCACCATTTATTAAAGAGACTATCCTTTCCCAAAAGTATGTTCTTGGCAGCTTTGTCAAAAATGAGTTGACTATAAATGTGTAGTTTTATTTCTGGGTTCTCTATTCTGTTCCATTGGTCTATGTGTCTGTTTTCATACAAGTACCATACTGTTTTGGTTACTATAGCTTTGTAATATAATTTGAAATCAGGCAATATGATGCTTTCAGGTCTGTTCTTTTTGCTCAGGATTGCTTTGACTATTTGGGGTCTTATGTGGTTCCATATAAATTTTGAGATTTTTTTTCTATTTCTAAAAAAATGAATAGACTTTACTTTGAATTTGATTAACTCGGGGAGCCTCAGTTATCTCATCCTGGCAAGTGGCTTGATATGGATGTCAGTTTCTTCATGTGTATAAAAAGTAGATGGTATCAACATTATGAACTGTTGAGAAATTTATTGAGACCATTTACATAAAGCTCTTTGTAGAGTGTTTGATATTTAATAAGTACTCAGCAAATGTTAAATATTATAATTATAATTAAGATGGTGACAGCAGATTATTATTCGGGATTCTGGAAGTTAAGAGGATCTGAGAGATAAGACCATATTATTCAGAAAAAAAAACTGCGCTATCTTGAGGACAGAAGCTTAGTCTTAGAAGGACATATAACATTCTGCTGTCTGCAAAGCAGGAATCACACAAAGATAGTAGGTCATTAAGGGTGGATTGTGAGAGGGATAAAGAGAGATATTAAAAGTGTCTAGTCTATTCTCCCCATACTCTCAGCACTTCACAGATCTCTGGGCTTGTATAAAGTTCAGTTCTATTCCAGTACCCCAAGGGCTAATGGAGTTGGGATTACTTTGACACTTTTCGTCTGGTTCAACATTATCAAATGAGATGTCCAAGAGCTTCAAATTAGACAATCAGTAGATCCAGCTGTGTGAATTAGAACTGGCAAAGGCAGGGATATGAAACTACATGATCCATGCCAAGCTCTTGGAACAATGCCAACAAATACTACTTGTAATTGTTGTGATTTCCTTCTTGACACTTTCTACTCTTGGCTTACCTGATAACCAGGGTTGCCAGATTTAGCAAATAAATAATACAAGGTGTTCAGTTACATTTGTTTACCAGAGAAGCTATGACTAATTTTAAATATAGGTATTTCCCAAATGTTGCATATATTTAATAACCTCAGTGATAACCCACTTTCCTGGATTTCCTTTTTTCCTCTGCTGTACATTCTGAGTCTTCTTTGGTGATTCCTTCTCCTCATGAACGACATTGACCTCATATCCCATGTGTCAAACTTCTTCCTACCTTGTAAACTTAGCATATGGTATTGTCTTTGCACAAAAAAAAAAAAAAAAAAAATCATTCTACCACTGTTAGCCTGGTTGCATTAGGCTTATCCTTTAAATCTGGACATGCTCATATTATCCCCCACATTAAATTAAATTCTTTATCATATAGTTTCGCAGCACAATTTGCAGTGCATATTACATTTACATTTGTTGACTGTTGATTGCTATCTTTCAGCTAAACTCTATGGGGCAAGAATTTTGTTTGACTTAATCTCTACTGAGTCTCCTGCACTTGGGACAGAAAACATACTTAATAAACATGCAGAATGTAGCAGGAATAACTTTTGTTACTATAATTATTAACAAGCACTAGAATTTTGCTCTGCATTTTTCCAAAATATTTCAAAAATACTAAAAAGTATGCTTCTGTTACATACTAATGAGATGTTAGTCATCAACAAGTACTGAGTATTGGTTATTGAGTATTGGTTATTCCTGTTTTCTAATATAATAACACATATTTACTGAGCACCTGTAATGTCCCTGATGCTGTGGGAAGTGCTTACAATATTCAGTTGTATCCACAGTCAATCATAATAAGATCAATTTTAATTCACAGAATGTTAATAATCTAGAATGTCAACTGGTTAACTTAATATTTGGCAGAATATTGGTATTTGGAAAAAAAATTCTTATAAACCAAGGACAATACTTAATATGGGCAGGACAACTCAAAATATCAAGCACAAAACAGAAAGCTTTTGGTGAGTTAAGGGAGTTAGTGGCAGCATAAAGAGATAATGTCACAATATTCAATAATTTTATTCTTTCTTTTCCAATATTTAGAGATCATTTCTGTCTAGATGATGAATATTACAATTATTAGACTCAAATAAGATACTCATTGATTGTAAATTTTTACATAATAGCTTATCTTTTGTTTTACTAAGCCATTAAAAATAACTGTCATAGCTCATCCCACCAGAAGTATTATAATTTTCTAAATATTATAATTTCTTCAGTTATAAATATTTTTAAATTATGTTCTATGTTGAAAAGCCACAGATGTCTTATCAATAACATAATTACAAATTATTTCTTTGTTGTAAATAGCTCCCATATGATGAGTAATTTTACTCATATAAATGAGTATTTTTTTTTCAGTTTCTGCAAATGATATTATCTACCTTTTTTAAATGCTTAGTATCTACCCTTTCTGAGAACTGTAACTCCCTGTTCCCATAATACAAGGTGTTTTAAATTATTCAGAGACAAGAGAAAATATTAAACAAAGATATTGTCAAGATTTTAATATAGTTAATAGACTATATTAATACAAGTTTCTACAATAAAGTCAAGGTTGGATACAACCACATTTTTATATTATTTATCTTATTTTAATACATGTATAATAGAAGTTTAGTGTGCTTGCACACATACTTTGTTTTATTGTGCTTTATTTCTTGTGCTCCAAGTATTTTGGAATAATTTGTCCAATAGCGTCTGCTCACTTGGTGTCTCTGTGTCACATTATGGTAATTCTTACAAAATGTTAAACAGTTTTATAATACATGTTATGGTGTTCTGTGATCAGGGATCTTTGATGTGACTGTTGTAATTGTTTTGAGGGTACCACAAACCACATGAATATAAGATGATGGACTTAATCAATAAA
The DNA here is from genome assembly GCA_036589455.1 of Ateles fusciceps. Taxonomy (NCBI): domain Eukaryota; kingdom Metazoa; phylum Chordata; class Mammalia; order Primates; family Atelidae; genus Ateles; species Ateles fusciceps. The sequence goes on along the minus strand of JAZHEH010000734.1, from coordinate 2,952,247 downwards.
TGCAGGTGTTCTGACTGCTTCATCGAGCAGCTGTTCTCCCATAGCTTCCTCTGGCTTCCAGCCTCACTATTCCCTGAGACACAACAATATTGAAATTAGTCCTGTTAATAACCCTAGAGTGGGCTCTATATGTTCGAGTGAAAGAAATAGTTACAAGTAACTCTTTAAATAAAAGTTTCTCATTTTAAATAAAAATCTAGAAATGATTTAGTTTAGTGAGGAAGGTATGTCAGAAGCCAAAATAGGCCAAAAAGATAGGCCTCTTGGGCCAAATAGTAAACCAAGTTGTGCATGCAAAGAAAAAGTTACTGAAGGAAATTAAAAGTGCTATTCCAATGAACACACAAAGGATAACAAATGGAAATAGCTTTATTGCTGATATGGAGAAGGTTTTAGTGGTCTGGATGGAAGATCAAATTGGCCATAGCAGCTCCTTAAGTCAAAACATAAGCCAGAACAAGGCCCTAACTGTCTTCAATTCCTTGAGGGCTAAGAGAGACAAGGGAGCTGCAGAAGAAAAGCTAGAAGCTAACAGAGGTTAGTTCATGGAGTTTAAGGAAATAAGACATCTCAGGATACAAAATCATCGTGCAGAAATCACAAGCATTTCTATACACCAGTAACAGACTAACACAGAGCTAAACCATGAGCAGACTCCCATTCACAATTGCTACAAAGAGCATAAGATATCTAGGAATACAACTAACAAAGGGTGTAAAGGACCTTTTCAAGGAGAACTACAAACCACTGCTCAAGGAAATAAAAGAGGACACGAATGAATGGAGAAACATTCCATGCTCATGGTTAGGAAGAATCAGTATCGTGAAAATGGCCATACTGCCCAAAGTAATTTATGAATTCAACACTATCCCCATCAAGCTACCAGTGACCTTCACAGAACTGGAAAAAACCACCTTAAACTTCATATGGAACCAAAAGAGAGCCCGCATAGCCAAGTCAATTCTAAGCAAAAAGAACAAAGCTGGAGGCATTATGCTACCGTGTAGAAAGTGTACGGACTTCTCAGCATCTATCCCAACATTCCCATGCAAGACTCTTTTAACATGGAGAATTCAGCTCCACAAATGGCATTAAAAATTGCATCTTTTGAGAATCTTAAAATAGAGCTGTTAACATATTAGCAATCTGTTAGCAGTCTGGACTGTCATGAGCAAGAACCCACGCACAGTATGAGCCATTGTTTATTTTTGATCACACCAAGAAAGTACAACATTTATTTTAATAAACTAAGGCATCAAAATCCCCAGCAGGTTGAGATGCACCAAATGGGATATTGATAGACAACAAAATGTTGTTGACTCTTTATAAGGACAGAGGACAGACTGGGAGCTTGCAGCTTGATTTTAACTCTTATAAAAATAGGCAAGCCATTCTCTTGGTCACTCTAGGAAGACATCTCAATTACTATGCTAGCTTCTTTCTCAAGTGGTGATTGGTTGATGCCATTATTTACAATCCACGAGGATTGTTTTTCAAAGAGATACTCTGTTGGAAACATGAAACAGTATGCTCTTAGCCAGCTGTACTGAGTTATTTTTATTCCCCTTTGGCAATGGTAAAGTATGATTCTGCACATACAGTACATGATTATGGCAAGACATTTTAAATGGGACAGTATTGGGCATGAATGTGTAGATACCAGGGTGAAAACTGGGCAGTGCCTGCAGAGCATAATTCACACTACCTATCTCTGGTGGTTGATAATCCTGAAAAGGAGAAGCTCATAGTAATCTTATTATTATACATAATGCATGTATATCTATGGAGATAACTTTTATGCTTAATTTTTGAATTTTGTCTTTCACTTGGAATCAGAAGAGGAAAATTACTGACTTGAAACACAGAGGCTGAAGAAAAGAAAATAGAAATAGGGCTTTGATGAGAATCCATTGGCCTGGTGTGTAGTGCACAGACTGTACCTGCATAAGAATTACAAGCCCCTCAAACGAAGGAATTTCTGCCATCACAGGTGGGAAGCAATTTTAGACATACTGGCTTCCTCACTAGAGACCTGGGACCAGAGGAAGAGACATCATTAGTACAATAATGTACTACGCAAGATGAAAACTGCATCAGCAGAGCAATCCTATGTGCTTACATGAGACAAATAATTTCTGTTTTCTTTTCACTTATAGTGGAAGTAGTCACATACTTTTCTTTTTTCCCTTTCTTCTGAAAAGCTCCTTTTTTTCTGAAACTCATAAACCATAGTCCACAACCATAACTGATGGTTTTCTCAAGAGTGAGTTCTTAACCTCATTCTCTTTGGTTGTTGAAGAATTGAGTGAACTGACCTGGTTAGGATGAGTTTTGAAGAGACAGGACAGGTCGTGGAAGTATTTCTTACTTACAATAGCGTATTGATTGAGCCCAAGAAAAGTTCAGTTTCATAGATTATGAGGGCTAGAGTTCAAAAGAGTATACGCATAAGTTTGCAAAACAAGTTGCAGGCATTTGGAACTGGAGTGCTGAGATCGGCAATTTCAAGATTGTGTTGAAAAGGTGAGTTGATGTGGAACTTCTGGCATCTGGACATTTTCAGGAAGCTATTGAATGGAAGAGATACATTCACTTAAAAGGTATGAGGACATTTACTCCATATAACAGTGTTAGAAATGCAGCTGTGAGTAAGAAAACACTGTACTGGCTCTCATGAAGCTTATAGTCTCATACTAGTTTTTATTGAAAAGATATTGTTTTTCTTGGGAAATGATTTGGCTTTTACATTGTTTTCAATGGCTCTTATGTCAGGTTATGTGTTTGTTTTAAATAAGCCAATGTACAATACTCCGCAGTAAAAGAACTTTATTTTTATTTTTTCCCAATTCATCATGAAAATGAAATGTGCTGTTTGATGGGGTTGTTTGTTTTTTTTCTTGTAAATTTGTTTAAGTTCCTTGTATATTCTGGATATTAGCCCTTTGTCAGATGAATAGATTGCAAAATTTTTCTCCCATTTGTAGGTTGCCTTTCATGCTGATGATTCTTTCTTTTACTGGGCGGAAGTTCTTTAGTTTAATTAGATCCCAATTATCAATTTTGGCTTTTATTACAGTTGCTTTTGGTGTTTTAGCCCATGTTTATTTCCTGATTGGTATTGCCTAGGTGTTCTTCCAGGGTTTTCATGGTTTTACTTTTAAATCTTTAATCCATCTTGAGTTAATTTTTATATAAAGTGTGAGGACAGGGTCCAGTTTCTGTTTTCTGCATATGGCTAGCCAATTTTCCCAGTCATTTATTAAATAGGGAATCCTTTCCCCATTGCTTGTTTTTGTCAGGTTTGTTAGAGATCAGATGGTGGTAGATGTATGATGCTATTTCTGAGGCCCCTGTGCTGTTCCATTGGTCTATATATCTGTTTTGGTACCAGTACGATGCTGTTTTGGTTACTGTAGCCTTATAGTACAGTTTTAAGTCAGGTAGCATGATGCCTTCAGATTTTGTCTTTTTGCTTAGAATTGTCTTGGCAACATGGGCTCTTTTTTTGGTTCCATATGAAATTTAAAGTAGTTTTTTCTAATTCTTTGAAGAAAGTCAGTGGTAGCTTGATGGGAATAGCATTGAATCTATAAATTACTTTGGGCAGTATGGCCATTTCCATGATATTGATTCTTCCTATCCATGAGCATGAAATATTTTTTTCATTTGTTTGTGTCCTATCTTATTTCCTTGAACAGTGGTGTCTGGTTCTCCTTGAAGAGGTCCTTCACATCACCTGTAAGTTGTATTACTAGGTGTTTTATTTTCTTTGTAGCAATTGTGAATGGGAGTTAACTCATGATTTGGCTCTCTGCTTGTCTATTATTGGTGTATCATAATGCTTGTGATTTTTGCCCATTGATTTTGTATCCTGAGACTTTGTTGTATCCTGAGACTTAAGAGTTTTGTGACTGAGATGATGGGATTTTCTGAATATACAATCATGTTATCTGGAAATAGAGACAGTTTGACTTCTTCTTCTCCTATCTGAATACACTTTATTTCTTTCTCTTACCTAATTGCTCTGGCCAGAACTTCCAACACTATGTTGAATAGGAATAGTAAGAAAGGACATTCTTGTCTTGTGCTGGTTTTCAAAGGGAAACTTTATCCCAGAGGGCACTAGCCTGATGCCAGCCTCTGTTGGGAAGTCTTTCCCAGGTAGAGGGCATGGGGGTCAGGAACCTACTTGAGGAGGCAGTCCGTCCCTTAGTAGATCTCGAGTATTGTGCTGGGAGAATCCTCCTTGTCAGGATCTGCTGCTGTTTTCAGAGCCGACAAGTAGGAATGTTTAAGTCTGCTGAAGCTGTACCCAGAGCTGCCCCTTCCCTCAGGTGCTCTGTCCCAGGGAGATGGGAGTTTTACCTATAAGCCCCTGACTGGGGCTGCTGCCCAGTAAAGAGGAATCTAGATAGACAGCCTGGCCACAGCCACTTTGCTGTGCTGAGTTCCACCCAGTCTGAATTTCCAGACCTCCTTAGCACTGTCAGGAGAAAACTACCTACTGAAGCCTCAAAAATGGCAGACTCATCCCCCACCAAGCTTGATTGTTCCAGGTCAACTTCAGACTGTTGTGCTGGCAGTGAGAATTTTAAGCCAGTGGTTCTTAGCTTGCTGGGCTCTGTGAAAGTGGGACCTGCTGAGAGAGACCATTTGGCTCCCTGGCTTCAACCCCCTTTTTAGGGGAGTGAACAGTTAGTTCTGTCTTGCTGGAGTTCCAGGTGCCAATGGGGTGTGAAAAAAAAAAAAAACTCCTGCAGCTAGCTCAGTGTCTGCCCAAACAGCTGCCCATTTTTGCTTTAAACCCAAGGCACTGGTGGTATAGGCACACAAGGGAATCTCCTGGTCTGCAGATTGCAAAATCCATGGGAAAAATGTAGTATCTGGGTTGGATAGCACAGTGCCTCATGGCTTCCCTGGGCTGGGAAAGGGAGGCGCCTTGCTCCTCACACTTCCTGGATGAGAAAATGCCCACTCTGCTTCTGCTCACCCTCCAAGAGTTGCACCCACTGCCAAACCAGTCCCAGTGGGATGAACAGGGTACCTCAGTTGGAAATGCAAAAATCACCCACCTTCTGCATTGGTCTCACTGGGAGCTGCAGACTAGAGCTGTTCCTATTCCACCATCTTGCCAGATCCCCCTGTAAATTTTTGATGATACTGTTTTTATTATTATTGTTAGTATATTACATATCGACAGTTGAATAAAATATTAAATAAATAGATGACAGAGGGTAACATGTTTCACCCAAGTTAGACTCATTAGTTATTTAAAGAATGGTGTCTCAACTTTATTATTATTATCATTGGCACACCTATGAATTTAATGAATAGTGTCACAAAACTAAGTAAAATAGGGTGTCAAAACAAGCTAAAAAACTAAGAAAGTATTTTTTTACTGGTCTTCTAAAGACTAGTATCATTGTACTCAAATATATGAAGTTGAGTATTTTATTACCCAGGTGGCTTTCCTACTATGTGAAATGATTGCTTTCCTTATATAAAGTATATCAAAATGAGCTTCTGAAATTTTGCCCTCAGGTTGCAGAGCTGGAAGAGAAACTGTTGTCAGGAACACGATGGAACCAGATAAAGATATTCAGGAAGTGAAATGTACCCAGGGGGTCTTAACAAACTGGGCTGGAAAAAGAGTTTGATAGTTCAACTTTCATGAAAAATGTGGAGTAGAAAGGAGTGAAAAATCTGGTTTCCTCCTCCACTGTTTTCCATTTCATTACTGAAGTATTTCAATTCTCTGGACAATAAAATAAGGGAGTACATGATAGATGGCTGTCCAAAGGCAATATTCCTCTTCAGCACCAATAATATTTTAAGTTTACACTAAAATACCAGGTGGGACCTCTATTATGATTTTAGCTTAAGGCAATGCTAAATCCTGACAATTGCTGAAACACTTTGAAGAATGACATCCCAAGCTCTATTCCACAAGCTGGCTTTGATGATTGATAAATTATAATGGCAATTAATGTACTTAATTTCAAAAATTAAATAGATAACTATTTTCTTTCAAGGTTTGTTATAGTATGCAGCATTTTTTTCAAAGATACTCAGACTCATTTGTTGTTTGTCTCAGGTTTAGTATTCATTGCCTGCCTTCCTGCAGCTCTTCAGTAGGTCTCTGTGACATGAACCCACCTGAGGTATGTCAGTGTGCTTCCACTACCCGATTGTTCCATACTCCAAATCAAAAGAATGACATCTTTCTCTAGTGTGACTTCTGAAAATTGGATGCTTTATTTGAAAACACAAAGAAAATGTGAATCTTTCTCATGTTGTTCTTCTCTCTGCAGGGAGGCCATTACACTAATGCCTTCAGCTTTTCACAGAGCTCAGATTGCTTTGTTGGATGCTTTGAAATGTCTGGTCATTATAATTTAGTCACTAAAGACCCCTCACTTAAAAATTCTAGTTATGGAATAATTGTGATGCCATAGGAAGCAAATTAAGCAAGTTGTCTACTCTTGGTAAATGTTAACAAATGCCTGTGGATATTGAGGAGTCCATGGGGAAGAAAATGAGCCACACAAGGTCAGAATAACTTACTATGCTGTTAATAATATCTTCCTTCTTATTCAGGGGCTGTTTTTATTAAATACCAAAACACTGAGGCATTGAAAATATTGAACTCTAGCTGTTTTGATAAAAAATACAATATAGATTTTTTTTTAAGTTTAGCTAACAGTTTTTGAAAGCTGATTATTGGTCAGACCCTGTGCCTAAGACTTTATATATATATATATATATATATATATATATATATGTGTGTGTGTGTGTGTGTGTGTGTGTGTGTGTGTGTGTATTCCTTCACCTAATCTTCACAATGATCTGTGATCTAAGGCTTTTACAAATATTCAATGAGATAATGTAGAAAAAATACTAGCAATAAATGGCTTCTGACACATAGAGTAATTGTGGTATTTTGATTTTTCTTACTTATTGCAATTAGGTGAGACTTAAGCATACATAGGCATGATATATATAATCATAAATGCTTGTGCTAATTGCAATGATCAAAAAATTTAAACACGTTTGAATTATGAATTGACTTAAGAGAAGTGTATCTGACTTGGTTCCTTCAGATGTTCTCACCTATATTTCTTATATACTGATCACTATGAAGACATAAAGATTTTTTTAAAGTGGCCTTTGGTGAGCATGTAATAAAATTGGAAAATCATTCTAAGCTTGCAGAAAACTTATGGAATAATAGATGTTCGTATACAGTCAAATGCTAAATAGTAAGATGTAGGCAACTGACTAAAAATGAGTTTGGATAATTTTCCTGGAGGAAATAAAGCTTGCTTAAGTCTTCAAAAATGGAAAGTTTAGGTGATATTATTTTAAAGAGGAAAGAAAAAAAAGAAAACTGTAAGTAATACCCAAGGTTTCTCTCCATGGTGAGGAATGGGAAGTGAGTTCTTAAAGATTCTTAATGCTCATGGATGGAAAAAATAAATATTGTTAATATGGCTATGCTACCCAAAGCAATTTACAGATTCAATGCTATTCTTATAAAACTACCAATGACATTCTTCAAAAAACTAGAAAAAGCTATTTTAAAATTCATATGGAACCAAAAAAAAGCCTGAATAGCCAAGGCAATTCTAAACGAAAGAAAAAGCTGGAGGCATCATATTACCCGATTTCAAACTATACTACAAGGCTACAGTAACCAAAAGGCATGATACTGGTACAAAAACAGACACATAGACCAATGGAACAGAATGAAGAGCCCAGAAACAGAGCTGCACAACTAAAACCATTTGATCTTCAATAAAAGTGGCAAAAACAAGCAATGGAAAAAAGACTTCCTCTTCAATGAATGGTTCTGGGATAACTGGCTGGCCATATACAGAAGATTGAAGCTGGATCCCTTCCTTACACTATATACAAAAATCAATTCAAGTTATATTAAATACTTAAATGTAAAACTTAAAACTTTAGAAACCCTGGGAGATAACCTAGGAAATACCATTCTGAACATAGGCCTTGGCAAAGATTTTGTGACAGAGTTTCCAAAAGCAATTGCAACAACAAAAAAAGTGACAGATGGGACCTAATTAAACTAAACAGCTTCTGGACAGGAGAAGAAACTACCAACAGAATAAACAGACAACCTACAGAATGGGAGAAAACATTTGCAAACTATGCAACCAACGAAGGTCGAGAATCCAGAATCTATAAGGAACTCAAATAAACAAGCAAAGTGCCAGGCGTTGGCTCACACTTGTAATCCCAACACTGGGAGGCCGAGGCGGATGGATCACCTGAGGTCCAAAGTTCGAGACCAACCTGACTAACATGGTGAAACCCCGTCTCTACTAAAAATATAAGAATTATCTGGGCATGGTAGTGAGCATCTGTAATCCCATCTACTCTGGAAGCTGAAGCAGGAGAATCGCTTCAACCTCGGAAGTAGAGATTGTAGTGAGCTGAGATCACACCACTGCACTCCAGCCTGGGCAATCGATCAAGACTCTGTCTCAAAATAAATAAATAAAATCAACAAGCAAAAAACAACCCCATTAAAAAGTGGGCAAAGGACATGAACAAACACTTCTCAAAAGAAGACATACATGTGGCCAAAAAGAATACAAAGAAATACTCAACATCACTAATCTCTAAAGCAGAGGTCCCCAGCTACCAGGTTGTGGACCAGTAGCAGTCTACGGCATTAAATTCTCATAGGAGCGTGAATGCTACTGTGAACTGTGCAAGGAATCTAGGTTGTGTATTCCTTGTAAGAATCTAAAGATCTGAAGTGGAACAATTTCATCCCGAAAACATCCCAACTTCATCCATGGAAAAATTGTCATCCACCAAACTGGTCTCTGATGCTAAAAACTTTGGAAACTGCTGCTTTAGAGAAATGCAAATCAAAACCACAATGGAATACTATCTCACACCAGTCAGAATGGTTACTGTTAAAAAGTAAAAAAATAACAGATGCTGTTGAGGTTGTAGAAAAAAGGGAATGCTTATACACTGGTCGTGGGAATGTAAATTAATTGAGCCATATGGAAAGCAGTTTGGTGATTTCTGAAAGAACTTAGAACAGAACTACCTTTTGATCCAGCAATCCTATTGTTGGGTATGTACCCAAAGGACTATAAATCATTCTACTATAAAGGCACAGGCAGTCATATGTTCATTGCAGCTCTATCACAATAGCAAAGCCATGAAATCAATCTAAATGTCCATCAGTGCTAGACTGGATAAAGAAAATATGGTACATATACATCATGGAATACTACACAGCCATAAAAATAATAAAGTCATGGTCCTTTGCAGCAACATGCATGGAACTGCAGGCTGTGATCCTAAATGAACTGAAAAGTAAAATACTGGATGTTCTCTTATAAATAGAAGCTAAATATTGAGTAGACATAGGCACAATGAAAAGAACGACAGACACCGGGGGCCCACTTGGAGATGGAGTTTGGTAGGAGTCAGAAGATTGAAGAAAACCTACCTATTTGGTACTATGCTTATTACGTGAGTGGCAAAATAATCTGTACAATAAACCCCCATGATGTGCAACTTACCTAAAAACAAACCGCCACATGTACTCCTGAACCTAAAATAAAATTTAAAAAAGTAAAAATAAAAGTTAATATAATCTTTGACCAAAAGTACTCTGAAAATCTATGACTCATCACGAATATAATTCCACACTGTTTGTCTTATGGCCCAACATTCTATTTATTGACTCCAGCCAAAGACCTTTAATTGGACCTAAAACAAATGTTCTGTGCCTGGACATTGGGAGGGCTAAAGCCGGCATCTCACTAAGTGGCCCCCTCCTACACCTGAACCCTACTCCTGAGTGAAAGGTGAAGAAATCCACCTTCTAAGAGTTGAATGGATGTGCTGAAGCTACATGTCAGGATTGACATTTTAGGCTGAAGTGAGTCTGCTAATTTCAATGTGGGTTATTAGCATTCGAGGCCTTTCATCTTCCCCTTGCTTATATGCTCCCCTTTGTCTGTCATAATTATATATTTATTAATATTTTGTAACTTACTTTGAAAAATGAAGCCACTGGCAACAAATGCTCATATGCTCTTGCAATCTTGTTAGTTATCTATATTTGCAAGATGTCTTCATGAAACATGAGGTAGGACTTCTATTTATGATAGTCCCCATACATTATCTGTGCTTTCCATATTCTGTGTTTTGCTTCTCATAGATCTTCTCTTTCTCTGATATCCCTTTCACCTTCTTTGATAAACAGGATAATGCCACCCTTCCACACACGAAATGTATTTTTCTCATTCCCTGGAATCCATGTATATGTTAGATTACATGGCAAAATTGAATTAAGGTTGCAGATTAAGGTTGATATCAGTTGACCTTGAAGTAGGGAGATTATCATGAATTATCCAGATCATCTGGTATAAATACAAAGGAATTTTTTTTGTTGTTTATTTTGAGATAGTGTCTCTCTCTGTCACCCAGGTTGGAGTGCAGTGGTGCAATCTCGGCTCACTGCAACCTCTGCCTCCTGGGTTTAAGCGATTTCACCTGCCTCAGCCTCCCAAGTAGCTGAGATTTTTGTATTTTTAGTAGAGATGGGGCCTGCCACCACAGCTGGCTAATTTTTGTATTTTTAGTAGAGATGGGGTTTCACCATGTTAGCCAGGTTGGTCTTGAACTGCTGACCTCAAGTAATCTGCCTGCCTCAGCCTTCCAAAGTGAACACAAAGGATTTAAAATATGGAAAAAGGATACAGAAGAGGAGAGTTATAGGAAGATGTTACTATGTATGAAAGACACACACAGATGCAAAGTTGATAGCTTTGAAGGTGGAGGAAGATCACATGCCAAGAAATGTGGGCAGCCTCTGGAAGCTGAATAGGTAAAGAGACAGAAACTCCCACAGAACCTTCAGAGAGTAATGCTCACACCTTGATTTTCAGCCCAGGAGACTCATGCCAAACTCCCCAGACTACAGAACTGTAACGTAATAAGCTAATGATGTTTCATCCACTAAATTTGTGATAACTTGTTACAACAGCAACAGGAAATCTTCACAATTCAAAATATATAGTGTAGATTCTATGATTATAGGAGCTCCGCTCCATTGTAACATTTGATGTCTTTCATACTTGCTGAAACTATGACATATAGAAGAAACTTAGTAGAATGTCTGTTGGATTGATGAACAGATAGAGGCCTCCTCATATAAAGGTGGCAATCTAGGTGTTATGCCAGGTTGAGCAATTATGAATACCATAACATATGGGGACAGTTGGTTTCTACTCAGTAGGCAATATACTGTAGGTATATTGGTAAGGACTGGTGTTGAGATATATATCTGAAATCCAGCAAAAAGGACAAAGATGAGATCAAGTACTCTGCAGAAAATCAAGTTCTAGACAAGAGGTACAAAATAGAATCTGCCAAGGCAGAGAAAGTATTAGAAATAAAGAGCAGGACAAAGAGGAGGAGGCCTTCTCTGAGAGTGAGAGGGTTCTGGCTACAGGGTTGTGTGTATGGGGTGCACTTTCCTAAGGTGGGGTTTAAGAGAAATGATTTGAACCTAATGGGTGACTCTGGATTATATCCATTCACTGTGATTACTTCGTTGTTATTGTTGTTTTAACTGAAAAATACTTAATGTTTCAATGTATAAACTTTGAAATGGGCCAGACTGAGTTCTGTTTCTGTCTTTTACATACTATGTGGGTCTCAGTTCCTGATTTGTGAAATTTGGGTAACAGCCATACTTATATCACAGAATTGGCATAACACATTTAAATATCTTAGGTGCCCAGCGTCCCAGTAAGCATACCAATGAATAACTTTCATTACTACAATGATAATTACATAATATTTATAAATTTAGCAAGATAAAAGCCTATGATGTTTGGCACACTGATGCTCCCATCATTTGCAGCTAAAAAAGTGCCCTTTATTCCTAAAGGTTCTAAAATTGGCAAAATCTGCATTCCACTCCAGTGTAGTCTTATGGAGCATTCTACTGAATGTTACAGAAAGATGCATTAATTTTAGCTGTCACAGCTGGATATTTATTAAATGGAAGCCTTTCATCAGCAAGAGCGGAAATTTCAAAACACATGCAGGCATTCTCTTATGTAATTAGGACATGTAAGTTATTGACATTTCTGTTTCAAATGACTTACAAAATCATGCAATCTATAGGTATATACATACATATTCTAGGCCTTGTAAGTATTAAAAGGAATATAATACCACCTGTAGCCCCCAAAAGGAACATTTTAACTATATGAAATGATTATTGAGGACAAGATTGTGTGTAATAAACTGCCAATTTATGCAACAGAAAACTAGTAAATGGCCAGTTTAAATACCAAATGTTAGTTGTGTGTTTGAGAAAACGACACTTAAAAGAGCACTACAAGAGACCGACGGTGGCTACAATAATCTAAGAAGGCTTCATTGAGAATTGAGATTTTATTCGGGGTTTGAAGCATTGGTGGAAAACAATGCTGGCAATTTCTGAAAGGAGAAATAGTATCAGAAAAGAATTAGAGGAAGCATGACCATATTAAAAAAATGGAACCATCCACCTCCAAGTAAAGTTCTATAGAGTAGACATCTGGAAATGATTTCAATTTCTGGAAATTTTGTTCAAGCCCCCTAGTCACCCCAAATGAGGACAGGACTGGCATTCAGCAAATGACCTTCCAAACCTAGTGCAATTATTTTTGTCATAGCTTTACCTTGGCTCTTTGTTTTAATCCATAACTCATGGTTACTGTACTTAGACTGGCAGTGGAAAAGAGACATGGAAAGAGATGAAGTAAGAAAATCATGTTTAATGTTAAGCTAACCATGTCTTTTCATAAGAAGTTCAGGCTTCTCTGCTAATTGGCTCTATTATATATAATTTGACTGTTGAGAAAGTTTTTGCAAGAGAAGGAAAATAAATGAGGAGCAAAATGCAGATGTTCAAGTATCAGGCTCGTTAATGAGATATGTATAAACTAATTCTAATATCCTACTTGCTGTGCCTTAAGGAATTGATAGGAAGGTTAAAGAGATTTTATTTCAAGCCAATCTTTTTTTAAAGTTTTATGATAAAGCTTAGATAGTATTATTGTATAAATGTTCTAATTCTGGATGGATAAAACCTTACCATTTTCTCAAATTTAGTCATTTGCTTACTCAATTAAAGTTTAAAATATACACTTATTCGTGTATCACTTTCATTATTTTGCCATATTTGCACACCAAAAGCTTGTTAATTTTTAAATATTTGTCTTTACATAAATTTTCCAATTTATTAAATAAATATATTTTAAGAGAAAACACATTTTACTCTGAGAAGAAAATATATGTCTTGTTAGTATAATAAAACCAAAATATTGTTAAATCTTATCCATAAATATGGTTGCTTCTTGAAGATTCTGAATCAGAAGGCTTCACTCTTAGTTAAAAAAGCAAGATTTGTGAAAGGAGGAATCACAGAGAATGAAAAGGGCATAAATTACTGAAAATGTGATTCAATATTATTTTACCCTATGTCCAGGCACTGTATAAAAGCATCTACCTTACTGCTGCCTCTGTGAGACGCAGCTGTGACAGGAAAAGAAGGCAAAATAGGTCATATGAGCCTGTTGCTACCTAACTGGGCAGGGACACAGTTCTGTTTCTCATACATGACATGCTCTGTATCATTTTTAATTTCTGCACCCTCTACTCTGATATAGGTAATTTATACATAAGTAATTTAAAAAATTATCATAATATTCCACTATAATGTTAATGTTCTACAGTATTTTAACCTCAGTAAAACTGATCCATTCATTTATTCATTAACTCATTTAAGATATTCATTGAATAATTACCTGATGTCAGACATTTTTCTGGGTACCAGAGACTCAGTAACTAATAAAACAGACAAAAAGAAATCTCTGTCTTCAGAAAAAAAAATTAACAATTAAATGTTATATAGGTAGACAGCTATAAATATAGATACTGATATGAACATAGTGATCTGTGGTATAGAGGATTATACTGTAGGCAATAAGGAAATACAGGGAAGTTTCAAAATGAAGGGCAGAAAAGAACTTGATGGAAGCATGATATTTGACCTAAGCCCCAACTGAGATGAAGAATGAAATTGATACATGGATATGAAATATCTTGAAGAAGAATGTTACAGACAGAGGAATGAACTTCAGTATGCCCTTAAGCAATGAGAGGCGAGATCATGTAGGATATTTTAAGTCATTGGATGGGTTTTGGCTTTGAATCTGAGTAAAATAGGCAGTCATTGTTGGTTTAGAAATAATATGTTTTGAGGTACATTTCAAAAAAGTAACTAGACTGCTGCATAAATAATGAGCCGTTTTAATATTAAAAAACTGTGGGGTAGCTAAAGATGGAAAAACACTTGGATAGGGGTGGTCATTACCCAGGCAAGAGATATTCTTGACTTGGACCAGAGTGGTAGTGGAGGTGTTGAGTTTTCTCAAGATATTGGAAAATAGAGCCAATAGAAAATGCTGATTGATTGCAAGTTGGGAATGAATCCAGAGGTTTGGCCTCAGCAACTGGAAGGATTATATTCCCATCAGCTGAGATGCACAAGATTGTGTGAGGAGTAAATTTGAGGGATTGAGGAGTGGAAAAACTTAGATTGATATACTATAATTTTGAGATGTCTATTATTATACATGCAAGAGGAGATGTCTGATAAGCAGTTGAACATTTAAGAATGAAAGTTCTTTTCTTGCCTGATTGCTCTGGCTAGAACTTCCAGTACTATATTGAATAGGAGTGGTGAGAGAGGACATCCTTGTCTAGTGCCAGATTTCAAAGGGAATGCTTCTAGTTTTTGCCCATTCAGTATGATATTGGCTGTTGGTTTGTCGTAAATAGCTTTTATCATTTTGAGATACGTTCCATCAATACCTAGTTTATTGAGAGTTACAAAAGAAGACATACATGAAGCCAACAAACACATGAAAAAATGCTCATCATCACTGGTCATTAGAGAAATGCAAATCAAAACTACATTGAGATACCATCTCACGCCAGTTAGAATGGCGATCATTAAAAAATCTGGAGACAACAGATGCTGGAGAGGATGTGGAGAAATAGGAACGCTTTTACACTGTTGGTGGGAGTGTAAATTAGTTCAACCATTGTGGAAGACGGTGTGGCGATTCCTCAAGGACCTAGAAATAGAAATTCCATTTGATCCAGCAATCCCATTACTGGGTATATATCCAAAAGACTATAAATCGTTCTACTATAAGGACACATGCACACGAATGTTCATTGCAGCACAGTTTACAATAGCAAAGACCTGGAACCAACCCAAATGCCCATCGATGATAGACTGGACAGGGAAAATGTGGCACATATACACCATGGAATATTATGCAGCCATCAAAAACGATGAGTTCGTGTCCTTTGTAGGGACATGGATGAACCTGGAAACCATCATTCTCAGCAAACTGACACAGGAACAGAAAATCAAACACCGCATGTTCTCACTCATAGGCGGGTGTTGAACAATGGGAACACATGGACACAGGGAGGGGAGTATCACACACTGGGGTCTGTCGGGGGGGGAAAAGGGGAGGGATAGTGGGGGGGTGGGGAGTTGGGGGAGGGATAGCATGGGGGAGAAATGCCAGATATAGGTGATGGGGAGGAAGGCAGCAAATCACACTGCCATGTGTGTACCTATGCAACAATCTTCCATGTTCTTCACATGTACCCCCAAACCTTAAATGCAATAAAAAAAAAAAAGAAAAAAAAAAAAAAGAATGAAAGTTCATAGGAGCAGCTTGGATTAGAAAAATAACTTTGGGAGACATTATTTTTAAATAGTATTTTAAAAGAATAAAAGTGTACAAATCAATGCAATGAAAAGCACAGATAGTTTAAAACTGAGCTTTCTTTAGTGGTTGGGGATGTAAGGTGAAATAAGCAAAGAAGATGGGAGGCAACAGACTCATAGGAAGGGACCAATAAAAAATGAATGGGACAGCTTTGCGCAGTGGCAGTATCGTAGCCAATGAGGTTTATCTGAGGCGCGATTGTTGCTAATTTAAAAAAAATATGAATGGGAAGACATTGGAAAAAGAGTATATAAAACTTTCAGAATGTTTTGATGTAAATGAGAATGAAGTTTTGGTGTTAGATGGAGAGGGAAATGAGGTCAAGAGAGGACTTGCTTTATGTGATGGTAGAAATTACAATGTATATGTAAGCTCAGGGAAAACATCTAGAAGAAAAAGAAGGAATTATGGTGTCAGAATGATGTGAGTAAACCACTGGATCCATGTCCTTGAATAGGCAAAAGAACATGGGATCTAGTGCAAGAATGGAAGAGTTGGATTTCAATGACAATGTGAACAGCATATTTGCAGCATTGGAAAAAAAAACAAGAGGAGCATGTGGGCCCAAGTAGTCTCTGTTCCATAACTGAATCCTTCTTCCTTTTTATAGAAGTTATATAATCTTCAATGACTTTTTTGTGTTCTTTATATCCTAGAATTTCGTTCAAGGCACAGATTAAAATTTCTTCTCTTCGAAGCCTTCTTTAGTAACAATAGTTCATATGGTCGACTGTCCATCTTGAATGCCAATAACACACAGTAACTGATGCAACGTATATTTACATATAATCAATTATTTTGTCCTGCATTTCCATATCAAAAGCCAAAGATCTCTCTACTCTATTGATACAACCGTCTTATGAACGCATACACTTTTAACAGCCTAATAAGTTGTTCTTTATTTTTGAGAAGTCATCTGTGACTTCTTCCCCCATAGTTTAATGCTTTCTGCTTTTAGCCTCTAGAATATTTAGGACATATTTCTTCTATACTAATCCTCCATCTTCATTGTAAATATTTTTGTTGATCTTCCTTATGGAGTCTTCTGAATAGGGTTTTGTGTTACTTATATTTACATTACCATCCTAGGCAAATCAGCTTGTACATCACAGGTCCTGAAATTGTGAATGAAGAAATAAAATGATAGCATTATGTTTCATATATGAGTATGTACTGATTGACTTACATTAAATTATTGTCTCACACAATTTAAAAACAATATTACCTTATGGGTACTAAAAGTAGTCATTCCATTTCCTAAAAAAATTATTAAATGGAATTGAGACATAGGAAGGAAGACTACTTATTCCTGATATGAGGCAGAGTATGTGTATTATTGTTTATATGATAAATACAAGTCTTATTGATGATGGTCTTAGTCTTAAAAATGCTTCAACTTTAGGCATTTATGAAGAGTGTTTAATTTTCACTGATGCTTATGCTTTATTCTCTTTTTACAGTTATTTATTCATGGCTTTCCAACTCCTCTCATTTTAACAGTTGGTCTGTGTCCCAATTTTACTATTTATTTCATTGAATCACTTATTTACCAAATAATGATTATTACTGTCTACATTATAGGAATGTCATAATATTAGTTCTGAGATAATTTAATGTTGTCTATTTCTTCATAACAAATGTTTAGAAAAGAAAGTAGAAAATTAGGAAAGAAAAAAATAGAAAAGATAAAAGCAAGATATGTCCAGGTAATTCTACTGATAGAGGATTGCTGATTCAGATTTGTGAGGCAGCTTCAGGCACACTAGGAAAGTTTATTGAGATAATTTATAACTGCCACAAAATACATATCTATCAGCCTTTCTTCTGTTTCTGTAATGAACTATTCTCTGAAGCTTCCATCTCCTCTGGAACCTTTATATGAGAAGAACACTCTTACCTTAATTCTTCCTTTTGCTGGAAAATTCTCCATTTTTGTATTTTGGTTTAGATGTCATCTCCTCAAATCAAATTTGCAACCCCTCATCCACCCCTTTCTTGTTCCTTATTTTATCTCAGTCACCATGTTTTTTTTTCAAAATGTCTACAGCAAATAGAGACTAGGATTTATTTTTGTGCTTAAGTAAGCTTTATCTAGCACAGTACTTCACATGCAGTTTGCAATTAATACATATTTTTAATGAATGAATGAATATTACATGGATGCAAAAAAAAAAAACTTCAGGCCAATATCCATGATGAACATAGATGCAAAAATCTTCAATAAAATACTGGCAAACCAATTGCAACAGCACATCAAAAAGCTAATCCATCACTACCAAGTAGGCTTCATTATGGGGATGCAAGGCTGGTTCAAAACACGCAAGTCTATACACGTAATCCACCACATAAACAGAAGCAAAGACAAACACTACATGATTATCTCAATAGATGCAGAGAAGGCCTTTGACAAAATTCAACAGCCCTTTATGCTAAAAACTCTCAATTTGCTTGGTATCGATGGAACGTATCTCAAAATAATAAAAGCTATTTACGATAAACCCACAGCCAATATCATACTGAATGGGCAAAAACTGGAAGCATTCACTTTGAAATCTGGCACTAGACAAGGATGCCCCTCTCTTACCACTCCTAGTCAATATAGTATTGGAAGTTCTAGCCAGAGCAATCAGGCAAGAAAAAGAAATAAAGGGTATTCAATTAGGAAAGGAGGAAGTCAGATTCTCTCTATTTGCAGATGACATGATTGTAAATTTAGAAGACTCCATCGTCTCAGCCCAAAATCTCCTGAAACTAATAAGCAACTTCAGCAAAGTCTCTGGATACAAAAATCAATGTGCAGAAATCACAAGCATTCCTATATACCAATAACAGACTTGAGGAGAGCCAAATCAAGAATGAACTGCCATTCACAATTTCTACAAAGAGAATAAAATAAGTAGGAATGCAACTACCAAAGGATGTAAAGGACCTCTTTAAGGAGAACTACAAACCACTGCTCATGGAAATAAGAGAGGACAAAAACAGATGGAAAGACATTCCATGCTCATGGTTAGGAAGAATCAGTATTGTGAAAATGACAGTACCGCCCAAAGTAATTTATAGATTCAATGCCATCCCCATCAAGCTACCAATGATCTTCTTCACAGAACTGGAAAAAAACACCTTAAACTTTATACGGAACCAAAGAGAGACTGCAGAGCCAAGACAAA
Source organism: Ateles fusciceps (assembly GCA_036589455.1). Taxonomy (NCBI): domain Eukaryota; kingdom Metazoa; phylum Chordata; class Mammalia; order Primates; family Atelidae; genus Ateles; species Ateles fusciceps. The sequence goes on along the minus strand of JAZHEH010000734.1, from coordinate 2,933,214 downwards.
CCTAAGCAAAAAGAACAAAGCTGGAGGCACCACATTACCTGACTTCAAACTATACTACGAGGCTACAGTAATCAAAACAGCATGGTAATGGTACCAAAACAGAGATGTAGACCAATGGAACAGAACAGAGGCCTCAGAAAGAATGCCACAGATCTACAACCATCTCATCTTCGACAAACCTGACAAAAACAAGCAATGGGGAAAGGATTCCCTGATTAATAAATGGTGTTGGGAAAACTGGCTAGCCATGTGCTGAAAGCAGAAACTGGACCCTTTCCTGACACCTTACACTAAAATTAACTCCAGATGGATTAAAGACTTAAACATAAGACCTAACACCGTAAAAACTCTAGAAGAAAACCTAGACAAAACCATTCAGGACATAGGCATAGGCAAGGACTTCATGACTAAAACACCAAAAGCACTGGCAACAAAAGCCAAAATAGACAAATGGGACCTAATTAAACTCCAAAGCTTCTGTACAGCAAAAGAAAACATCATTAATGTAAACTGACAACCAACAGAATCAGAAAAACTTTTTGCAATCTACCCATCTGACAAAGGGCTAATATTCAGAATCCACAAAGAACTAAAACAGATTTGCAAGAAAACAGACAAACAAACCCATTCAAAAGTGGGCAATGGATATGAACAGTCACTTTTCAAAGGAAAACATATATGAGGCCAACAAATATATGAAAAACTGCTCATCATCACTGGTCATTAGAGAAATGCAAATCAAAACCGTATTGAGATACCATCTCATGCCAGTTAGAATGGCCATCATCAAAAAATCTGGAGGCAACTGATGCTGGAGAGGATGTGGAGAAATAGGAACACTTTTGCACTGTTGGTGGGAGTGTAAATTAGTTCAACCATTGTGGAAGACAGTGTGACGCTTCCTCAAGGACCTATAAATAGAAATTCCATTTGACCCAGCAATCCCATTACTGAGTATATATCCAAAGGACTATAAATCATTCTATTATAAAGACACATGCACACATATGTTCATTGAGGCACTGTTTACAATAGCAAAGACCTGGAACCTACCCAAAGGCCCATCAATGATAGACTGGACAGGGAAATTGTGGCACATATACTCCATGGAATACTATGCAGCCATAAAAAACCATGAGTTTGTGTCCTTTGTAGGGACATGGATGAATCTGGAAAACATCATTCTCAGCAAACTGACAGAAGAACAGAAAATCAAATACTGCATGTTCTCACTCATAGGTGGATGTTGAACAATGAGAACACATGGACACAGGGAGGGGAGCATCACACACTGGGGTCTGTTGAGGGGGAATAGGAGAGGCACAGCAGTGGGTAGGGAGCTTGGGGGAGGGAGAAATGCCAGATATAGGTGACAGGGGAATGGAGGCAGCAAACCACATTGCCATGTATGTACCTACGCAACAATCCTGCATGATCTTCACATGTACCCCTGAACCTAATGTGCAATATATATATATATATATATATATATATATTTTTTTTTTAAGTTTCACATTTGTGTCATTTCTTTGCCTGCATCAGAGCATAGTCTCTTAGAAGCAGCCATTTCATACCTTGAATGCTTCCTTGGCTGCTTAGAAATTTCTTCCACCAAATACCCAAGGTCATGACACTCCCAAGTTGAAATTTTCACAGATCCCTAGAGTGAGGACACAATACAACTATGTCCTTTACTAAGGCATAGCAAAGGTGATCCTTAATCCAGTTTCCAATACATTCCTCATTTTCATTTGAGACTTCATTCATTGTTCATATTACAACCAGCATTTTGATCACAACCATTTAACCAGTCTCTAAGAAGTTCCAGATTTTTCCTGTCTTCCTCTAAACCCTCCAAACTCTTCCAATATCTTCTTGTTACCCAGTTCCAAAGCTGCTTCAATATTTTTCGATATCTTTACAGCAAGTACCAATTTTCTGTGTTAGACTCTTTGTGCATTGCTATAAAGAAACTCCTTAGACTGAGTGATTTATAAGAAAAAGGTTTAATTCGCTCATAGTTCTGCAGGCGGTACAGGAAGCATAGTACCACCATCTGTTTGGCTTCTGATGAAGACATCAGGAAGCTTAAAATCATGGTGGAAGAGGAAGTGGGAGCAGACATTTCACCTGCTGGGAGCAGAGGCAAAAACGATGGGGGTATGTGCCATACTTTTAAGTAAGGAGATCGCACGAGAACTTTGTATCATGAGAACACCACCAAGCCATAAGGAATCTGCCTCCATGGCCCAGTAACTTCCCACCAGGCCTCACTTTCAACACTGGGGGTTACAATTCAATATATTTGAGATTTCCAAAACATATCAATTATTAAGGGTTTTTGTATATTAAATAAAATAGGATAGTTCCTAGCTTTCATTAAAAAATGATTTTAATGATTGCGGAATGTGTCATTGAATAGATGTACCACACAGTCTGTATTGTAAGTCAAACATGATGAGAAGGCTTTATTAATTCATCAGTTCTACACTTCACAATGATCCTGCAATGTAAATAGTATCATTATTTCACAGATTGAGAATCTGAGGCTTGGTAAAGTCAATCAAACTTCTTAAGTTCCTGTAGCCAATATGTAGAAGAACGGAGTATTAAAACTGGAACTGACTTCTAAAATGATTACTCTTTCCATCAAACCAAGCTACATCTATGTAGACTGTTAACATTGTAATAATACTATTAATAAATTCATCATAAACACACAGTATATTATGCATTATTTTCCAAATAAACCTTGATTATAATAAATTATTGGTACATTGGTAAAAAATATAATCTTACTACTCATTGTAATAATGATGATGACATATACAGGTTGCAAAATGGCGGCCTCTGAAACAAATATACCTACAGATTTTTTTGAGGGGGGAGGAAGAAAAGGAAGTAGTAAAGTGTTTTTAAAATTTAAGTCAATGCTTTGTGAATTATGAGAATTCTCACGCAAACACACATATACATACGTTCATGTACACACATATCTAGATAGTTGGCTTCCCCTAAGTGATCTATAGTTTTTTAAATACTGGACTCCATTCTTGCTAGAGACAGAGTTGGAACCTGACCTGCTGCCACTTTAGTGAGACAGCATCTTCCAGTTCACCATTTCTAGCAGGCAGTTTATTTACACTACCTGTCTAGCAACTGTATACATTTGCATTTTTAGCCAATTAAATAGTATGTTGAAGAACTTTTTTTTTTTACATGCGATCTTAAGAAAATTCAGTTTTCCTTATTCTTTATTTCTCTATGTAGTTGAATTATATCAATGGCTGCACAAGGTAAGAAGGGAGAAGTTTTGACTTCTGAAGATGGCTGCCTCTTTCTGTCTCTAGGGATACTACCTTAAATGTTATTAAAAGAGCTTGAAAAACACTCTACTGCAAAAATTACACTTAATGTGAAAATGAAGTAATAAAATTACTTTTAATCATTGAAGAAAAATTTACATCTAGTTCCATGATACTGATAAATGCTTGATTAAGCTATAATAGCATACATTTGAGAAGAGAGAAAAATCTAAGATTAATCATCATCCAAAACTCCAGATTGAGTTTCAGTTTATACTAAATGTTCACTTTTAAAAGAATATTTATAGATTCACTTTAATCTCAACTGATTTAAAAAGAGCACAAACAAACAAAAACCCAGTTAGTTAATCTCCAAGTCACCATGATTATTCTTTTGTGTTTTCAGTGACATGAGGTTAGTTGGATGAGAGTTAAGAGAAACATTTTATAATTTAAAATTATATGTTTTGTTTTGCCCATGACTATATGAGTTACAGAATAAAACTGCTCTTGTATTACACACAAAAGCTAATTAATGGCCTAATGAATGGTTCAGCTATCTGTTGTATGAGGATAACTGACGATCAAAACGTGTCTATAAGTTTGACTTCAATCTTTTAAAGAAAAGATTGAGGAAAAAACAATAAATAAATAATGAGTGTGTGATTTTCATGTAACCATGCAAAAAAAATAATATCTGTTACTCTGGCCTCCTTTATTTAAAACAAGGCAAAAAGAGGCCAGTAGGACCAAAATTGTCCTTTAGAAAGCTGAGAAACTTCAATATCACAATAAAACCAGAGTCCCTTCAAAGGTAGGGTTTTTATATGTGTAACATTGAAATGTAATCATAACATCTAAATCTACCACATGCAACTATTTGAGCATGTGTATCCATCTCATCTGAGCCCTCCTGATTATAAACAAACTACCTGCTAGCCAATACTTTAAATAGAACTTTACCAGCATTATTTTATTATTCAATTAATTTAAAACTACTCAGGTCTAGACATCTAAAACACAAAGATGTTCCACAGCTATCCAGATAATCATTGTGTATTTAAATGAAATGCTAATATTCCATACAAACACTTTCAGGATTCAAAACAAATCGTAGCTTAAAATGTTTAAAAAATACTACTGTCAAGAGTGCTAATCTTAAGAATTTTGGAGTCTTTTACATGAAAGGCCCATTGTGAATTTAGAGAACCATAATTTAGGGAACACTGGCTAGAGATGCACACCTAAGAGCCTGGTACCAAGTAGGAAAATGACCTGGATCTATTTAAATACTCCCAATTACTGTCACATCCAAAGGTTGTAAATACCATCAAGTTGACTCAATATTTTCTGATATTTCTTTCTGCATAGATTTATTTTATTTATTTATTTATTTAAAGACAGAGTCTCACTCTGTTGCCTAGGCTGGAGTACAGTAGTGTGATCTCTGCTCACTGCAACCTCTGCCTCCCAGTTTCAAGTGATTCTGCTGCTTCAGCCTCCCAAGTACCTGGAATTACAAGCGTGCACCACCATACCTGGCTATTTTTTTTATTTTTAGTAGAAACGGGGTTTCAACATGTTGGCCAGGCTGGTCTCGAGCTCCTGGTCTCAAGTGAACTGGTTGCCTTGGCATCCCAAAGTGCTGGGGTTACAGATGTGAACCAATGCATCCAGCCCTTTCCGCATAAATTTAAATATATAATTCTAAAATATATGTATAAAAAGTCAAGTAATACTGTTTTCCTTTTTCATAGATAATAAAAGAAAGTGAAAAATAAACTATTCTCATATTCAACAATGAAAATATATTTTATACTAGTTGAGTAATTTTAAATATATTGACATCATATTCATTTCCTTAACTACCTTTTCTATATCATATAGCTAAAAACTAATATATATTGAACACTTTTGTGTCATGAGTTGCACTAAATGTTTAATATGCACTATTCACAAGTAACTCCATTTGGTATGAGGCATCTGCAGGTGAATATCTTTCTTTTTTTTTTTTTGAGACTGAGTCTTGTTCTGTCACCCAGAATGAAGTGCAGTGGTGTGGTCTCAGCTCCCTGCAGCCTCCACCTCCTGGGTTCATTCAAGTGATTCTTGTGCTTCAGTTTCCTGAGTAGCTGAGACTACAGGCATGCACCACCACACCTGGCTAACTTTGTATTTTTTAGTAGAAATGGAGTTTTGCCATGTTGGCTAGACTAAGGTAGAAGGATGTGGCTTGAGCCTGGGAGGCAGAGGTTGCAGTGAGCCATGATGGAACCACTGCATTCCAGCCTGGGTGAAAGAGCAAGACCCTGTCTCTAATACTACTACTACTACTACTACTACTAATAATAATAATAACTCAAGAATGTAGTGAAAAACTCATTAGAGACATTAAAATATTTTACTATATTTACCTAATGCAAACAAAACAGTAAAAGAAATAAAGGTACAAAAAAAGCCATGAAACATATAGAAAACAAGTAACATGGTAAAGAAAATTTCAACTATATTATAATAACATTAAATCTAAATGGATAAAATAATGAAAAGGCAAAGATTATCAGGCTGGATTTAAAAAGAAAAATATATGCTGTTGTGTGTTGTCTACAGAAGGCACACTTTAGATTCAAATACATAAATAAGTTAAAGGATGAAAAATGATTTATAATAAAAAAGAGCAAACATAAAAATACTAAGGTAGTGTATCCAGGCATGGTGGTGTACACCTGCAGTCAGAGTTACGTGGAAGGTTGAGGAGCAGTGATCACTTGATCCAGGGAATTCAAAAGCCAACCTGAAAAACAGAGGGACCCTGTCTCAAAGGAAAAAAATAATAATGCTGGTGTGGCTATGCTAACATCAGGCAAAACTGATTTAAATTTTTAAATAAATTTTAAATTTTAAAAATTATAAAATGGTAAACTATATTGTAGAATAAATGAGGGTCATCAGCAAGTTATAACAACTACAACCATATATGTAATAAAAAACTGCAAAATAGTAGTCACTTTGGAAAAAGTCTGGCAGTGCCATAATATAATAAAGTTATCATTTGACCCAACAATTCCACCCCCAGGCAAATAAGAACAATATATACTTAAAAACTTACACATTCATTTTCATAGCAGCATTATTCATAATAAAAAATGGATGCAGCATAGATGTCTATCAACTGATGAATGGATAAAGAAAATGTGGTGGAAACATACAATTTAATATTATTCATTGACAAAAAGCAGTAAGTACTGGTGAATGCTCCAACATGGATGAACCTTAAAAAATTATGCTAAATGAATGGAACCACTTACAAAGGACCACATATTGAATAATTCCATCTGAATGAAATTTCCAGAATAGGCAAATGTATAGAGAGGAAGGTAGGTTAGTAGTTTTCCACAGCTGGATAAGAGGGGAGGATTGAGAGAAATTGATAATAGGTATGTGTTGTCTTTTGGGGGTGGTAAAAATATTCAAAAATTGTGGTAATGGAAGCACAACTCCATGAATATACTAAAACTTATGATTTGTATATTTTAAATAAGCGAATGGTACGGATATGTGAAATATATCTTAATAAGCCATTGAAAAGCAAACAAAAAGAAATATGTATATACAAGAAAAGAAGAATTCAAAGTCAGAATTGGGAGCAACCACTGACCTGCAGCCCACTAGAGTATCCGATGATAATATAGCCTACAGGAGTTGAGATTTCAACAGGCAAATGAATGTCAGAAAGTGACATTATGCTTGTGCATCATGAAGAATAAGTTCTGAGATTTTTGCCTTAATTGAAAATCCAAGAAGTACTGTCCCTTTTGTAAGATAGTCTAGATCCTCTCACTGGTCTGGAGATAAAATACAAAAGAGAGCCATAGTTAGAAATAGGACTCCCAGTCATACCTACAAAGAGGCAATTGGTCAAACTTCAGCACTATTTACGTAATAGAAATATTATTAATTAAGATTTAACAAAACTTACCCAGAACCAATAATCCTACGCACCCTATAGAGACAATGAAAAATCACTCCTCAGAGTATGTTGCCCTCACACTTCAGGCCATGAACAATTCTTTGGGGGGCAAAAATGATTTAAAAATTAAGTAAACATCTCATAAGCCCAAATTTACTCTTAAAAATTATAAAACACAAAAGATAATAAATCACCAAGACATTCTCAAGTGCTACTAATTGGAGATTTTAAATACTAACAAACATAGGTGACATATGACATGGAGGTTAAATAAGATACTGTAGTTGTTTACCTAAAGTGATTTTATGACTTTTCTTTACCTGGTAGGTTGTGGAATGATTACTCATTTGATTTGGGTTCTCCTGAATGTGCCACAAATTGACCTGTTTTTAACTATTCCTTGCACTCTATTCTTCATCAATTTAAGTCTAGTTTTGGTCTTCTATTGCTGCCTATAATCTATCACTTACCAAAAATTTGCTTAAGTTCTACTTGATTTTTCTCTATTTTAATATCCTTCGATGATTTCTGATCCAGCGTTTCAAAGCCCCGCTCCTGCTCTGACTGTTCCCAAATCCCCCCTAAGCACACTGATTTTCTCCTCCCTCAGACATGTTGTTACTCTTCTGTTACTCTTCAATTACTTAGAACTTACTGTGGCACAGCTTTTCTAGAGGTGTTTTTATGTCTGTCTCCTGCTATAGATTACAACTTTTTGGAAAGCAAAGACAGTTGGTAATCATTCTCCTCCTCCCCCACAACTCCTACCTCCCATGTACACTACAAAGATCTGTCACATAACAAGGCAAAATAATGAACATTAAAAGTCCAGTCATAAAAATAGAAATGCAAAAAAAAAGTTGAAAAAATTTTACAGTCATTTTCTTAAGATTTCCCACAATTATCAGGAAGATTTTAAGATATCAACAATGAATACCTTGTTACCATTAGGAAGCTGAGTGAAATTAAGGAAAATCTCCTGCTCCTAACAGCAATAATAATAGCTACTGGGCACTGTACTCTACATGCACTGTCTCATGTGATCCTGACTATAACTCAATTTTCCACTTTATAAATGAGACGTAGGTTAAGGTTAAATAGCTCACTCATGTTATTCCAGCTCAATAGGGATGAATATTAGATTTGAAGCCAGGTCTGTCTGATTTCTTAACTACTTCAAAGAGTCATAATTTTTTTCCAGTATGTTTACCAATACAGAAAAAAACAACCCAGAATTATACTGTGAGGAAATATGGACATTTTCTTGAGTTTCTGATTTCTTGTCTAGGTAATTAACCTCCAAAAATTAAAAGAGCCATGATTACCAGATGAGCTTACTCACTCTTAAGAACATATTGTCACATGGCATTTCTGGATTTTTCTCCCCTTTATCCACCCAGGTCCACATCAATTTACTTTCATGTTGCATTAAGCAATCGGAGATTTTGACAGTTTCATATGTATTGTACAAATTCTTTTGTGCAATAATAAGATGAGAAAATTATGATTACAAAATGTATACAGTAGTAGATACTTGAAAACAGAACATCTATCAAGTGTTGCCATATCTCTGATTTAAAATGTTTATGAATTCATAGAAAGATGCCTGTTGGTAACCAAGATATTCATCCATCTTCCCTGGCATATATTAATTGCGCTCCTGGCATGTGTTCATAGAATAATGGAAAAGATTTTTTTTTTTTAAAAGAGGGAGGAAAAAATATTTGATGTGTTGTTAAGAAAAAAATTATCAATAATACATTTATAAACCATAGAGCATAGTTTAAATCCTTAGTGTGAAATAGTGAGAAGATCTGAACATTGGAGCCAATAAATCAAATTTAAATAAATCCCAATTTTTCTACTTAGTAGCAACTGTGTGACTGAGAGAAAGTCACTCAATTGCCTGGACCTCTTTTCTTACTAATCTATTTAATTAATAGATAATATTTGCTTCAAAATATTTTTCATATAAATTCAATCAGTTAAATTGGGGAAAACCTAGTTCAATACCTGAAATAATTAATATTACTTAACTTTGTTAAAATCTTTTATGATATCTTCTTAGAATAATTCAGCAGGTCATTTGCTGATTATCTATAAAGACATTATATATAAACTATACATGTAAAAATATGTATAATCTCTTAATTACAAATAACATCTAACTATAGATGACTATAACATTATATATATGAATGTAATCATATTAAAGTGTTGAGGAGATATTTTAATTTATTTATGAAATATACAGCTTTAGAATCATATGACTGGATGCAGATACTGGCGCTACCATATACCATCTTTGTGACCTGGAGTAAGTAACCCAAATGTAGAAAGCCTCAGTTACATTATCTGTGAAATGGGCATACTAATAGAACTTGCTTCATTGTGTTTTTCTGAAAAGTAAATGATGTATGTGTAATATAGCACTCTGTATGTAGTGAATACTCAGTAGATGCTAGGCAGTTCTGTTATTTCCACTTAATCAATCAGGAAAAGGAGGTTCAGTTAAGTGCTTTGCCTAAAAATGAATAGAATCAGGATGTGAATTTGGTTCCATTTAGTTTTAAAACTCATTCTCTTTTTTCCTAAATATATAGCCACTTACATTCTGTTGATTCATATGCCTTATTCACGGAATGTTGTCTTTGTGCTCTTGTATATCTGATACCTGTAATGATTATCTTGCAGTACAAAATGATTTCATTACAGCTCACCAATAAAATAATCCAGTCCCCCATATGAAATAATTTAAACTTACTTTTAGTTGGTTCTTTCTTAAAATTAAATTCGAGACCATCAGGAGGGTCTCAGTGTGAGAATAAAATCAAAGAAGAGTGATGTTAATGTAATCCACATTAACAGCAAGCATAATTATTATGATTCATTGTAAAAATATGTGTAAAACTTGCATATGAATGGTTTTCATTAACAATATCATTAAATGATAATTATATAGTGATTTTGCATTCACTATTAGAATTTATAAATATTATGTTATTTCACCCTTACAAAAGCGTTTCAAGATAGGTTAGAGAAGTGTTTTTACAGACAGTCATGAAGCCAGTGCTCAAGGAATTAACAGGATTAGACTAATATTACAGTGTTAGTAGGTGATGGAGCTGAATTTGAATCTAAGATGCCTAATTGTAGGAGTACACTCCTGGGCATCCCTATTACCCAGCCCAAGTACTTTCAGCATGAAATCAGAAGTGCTTTACAATTCAGTCACATCCAACTTAAACACTGATGCATTGGTTTCCCCAACTGACATTTACTTTGAAAACAAATACAGAATAAATGGTATTTAAAACAAAAAGCAGTCACTGTTTTTTATGCTGAACCTTATACTGACAAATGAGAAAGGCTACTGTAGGATGAATGCTTGTTATTGCAAGAGATCTAGAATGTATTCGTGTATTTCAAATGAGACTTCAACTGCGTGTCCTCCATGTGGCCGCCAATGGAAATACACAATGACATAAACTGATAAAGTGGGAAGATTGTTTCTCTGTGTTTTATCCATCTCCATGAGAAATATTGTGTCATCACCCAGACTGCAATTGCATCCTTTCCACTGATAGCCTTTCTGTATATCTAGTAAGACCTTAGTAAAAAATCAAATTATGATAAGACAGTAAAACACTATGTGTTATGTCCTCAAGCCTGAAGAAACAATGCTATGGAAAAATATATACATGATTTGCTTGTCAGCACAACTTTGCTTATCAGAAAGATGTTTCAGACAGCTGACTGAAAATGGCTCATAAACTCTGACCATCCCCAAAGGGAGAAAATCACTTTATCAAAATGACAACCAGACAGGCCATGTGCTCTTTTGCTCTATGATTTCTGTGCCATGGCCTTCAGCTTCCTAATCAAAATCTCTTTGACTTACTGCCGTCTGTTCTGCAAACTCTGATTCTATTTATGACTACAGATTATCCACTCTAAGACACGGAGCTGATACAGATACCAAAAAATCATTAGATGAATCATTGATTGACAAGTTCTATAAATATCTGGAGTATGGGATAGAATATGAACTACAACAAAAGCAAAATCTTATTCTTATAATTTTTAATTTAGGTAGCAGAATATGGGAGTTAACAGTGCAGCTTCTCAGTCTGAATCCATTCTTTTCTCACTAGCTGTGACATTGGGTAACTTCTCAATTCCTTTAGTTTTCTCATCTCTAGAATTAGATAATTAGGGTGTATAAGCATTGAGTTTTTGAGAATTAAATAAAGTAAAATATTTTATTTGTTTAGAATAGTTTATAGTAATCAGTCAATGCTACCTATTATAATTATATCGTTTGATCTACACATACATTCTGTGAAATTGGCACATTCAGCAATAGTCTCAATTCATATGTGAAAAAATATTCCCCGAATGGTCAAATGAAAGAAGGCTACTTCTAGCATATCAGGGTGAGGAGACTGGCAAATCCTCTCCCCAAAAGCAATTACACACTTGGATAGAACTGCAAAAAATGACTCTGTATCCTCTGGGATGCAGCTTAAAGCATACAGCAAACTGAGATGAGGTATTTTGTTTTTTGTTTTCATGAGAAAGTACTAAATTTCAGACTATTCAAGAACAGTCGGAGTTTATTGCGTTCTTGCCTGGAGCATTCCTGTCACCGTCTCTCAGTTAAGTTGGCATGGTGATTCTATCACAGAGGATAATCTAAGAAAATCAGCATCTCGGAGGCTCGAAAAGGGATTAATTAATTTCTAGTAGAAGACAGGAAACCCATATCCAGCAGGGGAAGGGAAAGGCCTGAATATATCCTAGACTAAGATTCTAGTCCCAGTTGAGGTGAGTAACAGACTAACCAGGCATTTGACAGGAGGATCTGGGAGGCGAGATGCCAGAGACAGGCTTGATATACTCTGAGTATGCTTGACTGAACACAGAGCCTGCACACATTTGCTTCAAAGGTTGGAGATAGCTCAGCATATCTACATATTACTGGCTTGCAGGAGGCTGGACAAACATCAAACGATACGTGGAGATTCCAGAAAAAAGTATATCAGGGCAGATTAAAAACTGGCTAACTTTGAGTTTACCATGCAGACTACACACAGACACATGAATCAATCCTGTACTGCGCAATACTGCAAGCAATACCTCTTTAAAATTTTCTTCCAGGCCTTCTTACTTTCCTCACCTTAGTCCTGGCCCTGCAATGCACACATACAGCTATTTCTAAGCTGCCATGCTTAAAATAATAATAACAATCGTAATAAATAGAGTATCAGCTGATATGCACTGTAAGAAAGACAGATGTAATTAATTTAGGCTGGACATGATACTTAAAAAAAAAAAAGAACAATTGTTAGGGGGAAAATAAAAATCAGAAACCAGAGTATCATCTACAATGTCTCCTTCAGAGACTTCCAGTAGTATTTCTTGAAAGGCAAGTTTACTAGCAATAAATTATATTAGTCTTGGTTTATCTAGAAATGTCTTTTCTCACCATTTCTGAAGGATAGTTTTGCTAGATAAAGAATTCTTCCCAATTTTTTCTTTTATTTCAGTCATTCATCCCATTGCTTACTGGATTCCGTTACATCAGATTAGAAGTCTGCCAATGAGGAATTATTTTTCTCTTTACGCCTAACCCAAAGTCATGACGATTTTATCCTATGTTAGCTCAAAAAGTTTTATAGTTTTATTAAAGTTTTAGATTTACATTTATGTTTGTCTAAGTTTTTTATGTATTGCTATAAAAAATGGCACAGACTGGGTAACTTATAAAGAATTTACTTTTTTTTTTAACCATTCTGGGACCAAGACATCCAAGGTCAAGGGGCCTACATCTGGTGAAGGTCTTCTTGCTGCTTCATGCCATGGTGGAAGGCAGAAGGGTAAGAGTGCACAGCAGAGCAAGCCAGCAAGGGGAGTTCATAGTTCCTTTATAAGAAGGCCGCTCTCTTAACAACTAGCACAATCCCATGATAATGATACTAATTCATTCACAAGGGCGGAGTCCTCATAACCTAATAACTTCTTATTAGGCCCTACTTTTCAGTACTTCTGTATTGGGGATTAAGTTTCTAACACATGAACTTTGGGGACACATTTAAATCATAGCAGTATCCACTCTGAGTTGGGACACATTTAAATCATAGCAGTATCCACTCTGAGTTGTGTTTTGTATATGTTGTTGATTTACAGACAGAATATTGTTTTGATTTTCTTTTTATATCTTTTTCATCTAAGTATATCAATTGATTTGACTCTGTTTGTCAAAATAGCTGTCTTTTCTCCATTAAAATACCTTTGTATCTGTGCAAAAAATCAGTTGTCCATACAGATTTGGGACTATTTTTGGACCCTATAGTGCACTTGAGCAAAATGTACATTATGACGTTATTGAGTGTTGTGTTCTAGAAATATCCAAAAATGTCAGTTACTAAAATTAGTTTGATAATGTTGTTCTGGTTTTCTACATCTTTCTGTATCTTTCTTTCCTTACATCCTTAGAAGATATTACCTTCTATGTTCTTCTTGCTTTGTTTCTTCAGTGTTGATTTTGGACTTTGTTTACCTCTAGCTGCTTTTAATATTTCTAGATAACATGTTTCATTAATTTTTCAGAGAGCTACTTGGTAATTCCAGCATACCTGTAGATTTGTTTAATGTTTCAGAGACTATAAACATAGAGTTAGAAATAAAAAATTGGCAGTGTAATTGAGTAGGTTCTTAGGGAAGCTTTTGCTTTTCCTAATGATACTAGTATGAAAACAAAAACTTATGCTTTATCTTTCTTTGCTGGCATTGTTTTCTCTTGTCTAATCTCTCAATGAAGATATAGTTATTCCAGGATCATTTTATCTTGTAGAAGTCCCCCACCTTGCACTGCCCAAAGCTTTATCCATTGAGTTTTATGCAGCTGCCAGTATCAGACAACCCAGTTTCTTAACTGGTAAATGCCCTTTAGAGCAGCTGATGCTTCAGTCATTATGTAAGCCTAGTGGGGGAGATAGCTAGGTATATGAATATACATTTTAATATACATAGGCATAAATATACATAAAATGTGCACATACATACATATACACATAAAATTATTATATTGGACAGAAGAGATTTTCCTACCGTGTGTTATATATGTATCATTATGTACAATTAGTTTGACTCAAACTAACAAAAATCGTGAATAAAATGTCTATTTCAGTAGTTACTTATCTCATTTAAAGTTGGTTTAGGGCAAATATAACTGCCCTACTGAATTTTTTGAAATGAAACTCTGGGATATATAGATCATAGGCCCTATAATTGTCAACTAAATCGTTTATAATTTTTTTCAAAACACTTTTTTTTTCAGAAATTGGTGTTGACCGAATCATCTTCTTTTACCCTAGGAATACTTCTTCGTTCATTTTTTTCTCAATAACTCCAAAACTTAACTTCCAGAGATTTTCTAAATATAAAATTTCCTTCATATTATGTTGATTTTTGTTTTACTTTTATAATTTATAACAGCTTTTTTGTTCCTAGCACTTGTGAGAATTTTAGTCTTTTTATGATGGTCAATTTATGAGAAACAAGTTTACTTCCTCATTAATTTGATGTATCACCATATCCAAAGATTGTTCTCTCTCTGGAAAGAAAATGGTCATGCAAATTTCCCTGTAGAGTGGTATTACAGAAATCAGGAGCTGAAAAACAACTAAAAAAGAACTCTCATGGAATAAGAAGTAGAATAATCTGATGAAACTATAAGAAATAGCTGATTGCCAAAATACAAGATGAAATAATTCATGTATTAGATGAAACAGAAGTATGTTTTAGACTAAATTTTCTCCTTATTGTGGGCTGCTTTTACTGTAGGATGGGACGTTTTGTTATTATGCTGTTTTGGAGCTTATAGAATGGAAAATTTGTACAGGATTACAAAGATACCTGTCTATTTGTTTCCAAGTCACCAATATAATATATCATAAAGCCTGAAAAAAATAATATTGTTAGACAGATCTTGTTAATGTTTATGTGGATCAAATGAGTTATTAACTACAAATTATTGGAAAGTAACTAATTGCCAGAGAGTGAATTTGCTGCTCAGCTTTTCAGGATTTGCAGTTTTAATATTCCTAACATATTTAACAGATGAGTACTATTGTGAAGTCTAGTAAATGTAATAATCAGGGCTTTCGGAAATAAAGTCAGTAATTGAAGGTTTTACAATTTATTCGTGCTGGAAGTAGGATCCATTTGACACTTAAGACTGCTACAAACTACCACATGGGACCTAAAGTTTTGGCTAAATTTTCCAACCAGATGACTTGCTAAATATATTTCAAAACTTAAGACCTACTGATCTACCATGACAAATAATGATTTAACTATAATCCATATACATCTGTATCACCTTTAAACACATGATGCTGGATTTTAGTAACGATCAACTAATCCACTCCTAACTGTATGCAAAGATGGAAACTACATATAGAATCATGCAACTTTTATTTCATAAATGATCTAAGAAATATTATGTTTTCAAATTTTGAGAACTTTACATTTCACTACCCTGCAGCAAATAATATGACAGAAATCCCTTTAATCAAAGTGCATTTGTTATTACAAAATAAAACACGACTTTAATAAAAACATAAACTACATCTTTAAATACAAAATATTTTTTTCAGCTGAAATAGATGATTTTAGAGAGGACAAAGGATACCTCTATGATAATAATTTTAAAATGGTGAAGAAATCCATCCTCCAAAAGAAGCTATCATCAGAATAAACAGGCAA
This sequence comes from Ateles fusciceps, assembly GCA_036589455.1. NCBI lineage: Eukaryota > Metazoa > Chordata > Mammalia > Primates > Atelidae > Ateles > Ateles fusciceps. The sequence continues at coordinate 2,917,167 of JAZHEH010000734.1, read as the reverse complement.
CTTACAGAGTGGGATAAAATTATTGCAATCTATCAATCTGACAAATCAAAATCACTGATTACTAAAGAAATGCAAATAAAAACCAAACCACAATAAAATACCATCTCACACCAGTCAAATTGGCTATGAAGGAGAAAGAAAATCCTTTATGCACAAGCAATTGCTGAGAGATTTCATCACCACCAGGCCTGCCTTATAAGAGCTCCTGAAAGAAGCACTAAGCAAGGAAAGGAACAACTAGTACCAGCCATTCCAAAAACGTACCAAATGGTAAAGACCATCAACACAATGAAGAAAATGTGTCAACTAATGGGCAAAACATCCAGCTAGCATCAAAATGGCAGGATCAAATTCACACATAACAATATTAACCTTAAATGTAAATGGACTAAATGCCCCAATCAAAAGACACAGACAGGCAAATTGGATAAAGTCAAAACCCGTCAGTATGCTGTATTCAGGAAACCCATCTCACATGCAAGGACACACATAGGCTAAAGATAAAGGGATGGAGGAAGATTTATCAAGCAAATAGAGAGCAAAAAAAGCAGCAGTCGCAATCCTAGTGTCTGATAAAATGGACTTTAAACCAACAAAGATCAAAAGAGACAAAGAAGGGCATTACATAATGGTAAAAGGATCATTGCATCAGGAAGAACTAATAATCCTAAATATATACGCACCCAATACAGGAGCACACAGGTACATAAAGCAAGTTCTTAATGACCTACAAAGAGACTAGGACTCCCACACAATAATAGTTGAAGACTTTAACACTCCATTGTCAATATTAAACAGATCAACGAGACAAAAAATTAACAAGGATATCCAGGACCTGAACTCAGATCTGGACCAAGCAGACCTAATAGACATCTACAGAATCCTCCACCCCAAATCCACAGAACATACGTTCTTCTCAGCACCGCATGGCACCTACTCTAAAATTGACCACATAATTGGAAGTAAATGACTCCTCAGCAAATGAAAACGAATGGAAATCATAACAAACAGCCTCTCAGACCACAGTGCAATCAAATGGAACTCAGAATTCAGAAACTAACTTAGAATCTCACATCTTCATGGAAGCTGAACAACTGGCTCCTGAATGTTGACTGGATAAACAATGAAATGAAGGCAGAAATAAAGATGTTCTTTGAAACCAGAGAAAACGAAGACACAACATACCAGAATCTCTGGGATACATTTAAAGCAATGACTAGAGGGGAAATTTATAGCAATAAAAGCCCACCAGAAAAGCGAGGAAAGATCTAAAATCGACACCCTATCATCAAAATTGAAAGAGCTAGAGGAGCAAGATAAAAAAAACTCAAAAGCTAGCAGAAGACAAGAAATAACTAAGATCAGAGCAGAACTGAAGGAGATAGAGACACAAAAAACCCGTTAAAAAATCAATAAATCCAGGAGCTGGTTTTTTGAAAAGATCAGTAAAATAGACCGCTAGCCAGTTTAACAATAAAGAAAAGGGAGAAGAATCAAATAGATGCAATAAAAAAAAAATGATAAAGGGGATATCATCACTGACTCCACAGAAATACAAACTACAATCAGAGATTACTACAAACAACTCTATGCACATAAACCAGTAAACCTGGAAGAAATGGATAAATTCCTGGGCACTTGCACCCTCCCAAGCCTGCACCAGGAAGAAGTTGAAACCTCGAACAGACTAATAACAAGGGCTGAAGTTGAGGCAGCAATTAATAGCCTACCAACCAAATAAAGTCCAAGTCCAGACGGGTTCACAGCTGAATTCTACCAGACATACAAAGAGGAGCTGTTACCATTCCTTCTGAAACTATTCCAAACAATACAAAAAGAGGAAATCCTTCCCAAATTATTTTATGAGACCAACATCCTGATACCAAAACCGGGCAGAGACTCAACAAAAAAAGAAAACTTCAGGCCAATATCCATGATGAACAAAGATGCAAAAATCTTCAATAATATACTGCAAAACAATTGCAATGGCACATCAAAAAGCTTATCCATCATGATCAAGTAGGCTTCATTACAGGGATGCAAGCCTGGTTCAACATGCACAAGTCTATAAACCTAATCCACCACATAAACAGAGCCAAAGACAAAAAAAACACATGATTATCTCAATAGATGCAGAGAAGGCCTTTGACAAAATTCAACAGCCCTTCATGCTAAAAATTCACAAAAAACTAAGTATCGAAGGAACATATCTCAAAATAAACACTATTTATGACAAACCTACAGCCAATATCATACTGAATGGGCAAAAGCTGGAAGCATTCCCTCTGAAATCTGGCACTAGATAAGGATGCCCTCTCTCACCACTCCTATTCAATATAGTATTGGAAGTTCTACCCAGAGCAATTAGGCATGAAAAAAGAAGGGTATTCAATTAGGAAAAGAGGAAGTCAAATTGTCTCTATTTGCAGATGACATGATTGTATGTTTAGAAGACCCTATCATCTCAGCCCCAAATCTCCTGAAACTGATAAGCAACTTCAGCAAAGTCTCAGGATACAAAATAATTGTGCAGAAATCACCAGCATTTCTATACACTAATAACAGACTAACACAGAGCCAAATAATGAGCAAACTCCCATTCACAATTGCTATAAAGAGAATAAGATATCTAGGGATACAACTTACAAAGGATGTAAAGGTCTCTTCAATGAGAACTACAAACCACTGCTCAAGAAAATAAGAGGGAACACAAACAAATGGAGAAATATTCCATGCTCGTGGTTAGGAAGAATCAATATCATGAAAATGGCCATACAGCCCACAGTAATTTATAGGATCAACATTATCCCCATCAAGTTACCAATGACCTTCTTCACAGAACTGGAAAAAACCACCTTAAACTTCATATGGAACCAAAAGGGAGCCTGCATAGCCAAGACAATCCTAAGCAAAAAGAACAAAGCTGGAGGCATCACGCTACCTGATTTCAAACTACACTATAAAGCTACAGTAATCAAAACAGCATAGTACCGGTACTAAAACAGAGATATAGACCAATGGAACAGAACAGAGGCCTTGGAGGCAATGCCACACATCTACAACCATCTGATCTTTGACAAACCTGACAAAAACAAGGAATGGGGAAAGGACTTCCTATTTAATAAATGGTGTTGGGAAACTGGCTAGCCATGTGCAGAAAGCAGAAACTGGACCCCTTCCTGACACCTTACACTAAAATTAACTCCAGATGTATTAAAGACTTAAACATAAGACCTAACCCCGGCCGGGCGCGGTGGCTCACGCCTGTAATCCCAGCACTTTGGGAGGCCGAGGAGGGCGGATCACGAGGTCAAGAGATCGAGACCGTCCTGGTCAACATGGTGAAACCCCGTCTCTACTAAAAATACAAAAAAATTAGCTGGGCTTGGTGGCGCGCGCCTGTAGTCCCAGCTACTTGGGAGGCTGAGGCAGGAGAATGGCTTGAACCCGGGTGGCGGAGGTTGCAGTGAGCCAAGGTCGCGCCACTGCACTCCAGCCTGGCGCCTGGTGACTGAGTGAGACTCTGTCTCAAAAAAAAAAAAAAAAAAAGACCTAACCCCATAAAAACCCTAGAAAAAAACCTAGACAAAACCATTCAGGACATAGGCATAGGCAAGGACTTCATGACTAAAACACCAAAAGCATTGGCAACAAAAGCCAAAATAGACAAATGGGACCTAATTAAATTCAAGACCTTCTGTACAGCAAAAGAAACAATCATCGGAGTGAACTAACAACCAACAGAATAGGAGAAAATTTTTGCAATCTACCCATCTGTCAAAAGGCTAATATCCAGAATCTATAAAGAACTAAATCAGATTTACAAGAAAAAACCCATCCAAAAGTAGGCAAAGGATATGAACAGACACTTTTCAAAAGAAGACATATATGAAGCCAACAAACATATGAAAAAATGCTCATCATCACTGGTCATTAGAGAAATGCAAATCAAAACCACATTGAGATACCATCTCAACGCCAGTTAGAATGGCGATCATTAAAAAATCTGGAGACAACAGATGCTGGAGAGGATGTGAAGAAATAGGAACACTTTTTCACTGTTGACGGGAGTGTAAACTAGTTCAACCATTGTGGAAGACAGTGTGGCGCTTCCTCAAGGACCTAGAAATAGAAATTCCATTTGAACCAGCAATCCCATTACTGGGTATATACCCAAAGGATTATAAATCATTCTGTTATAACAACACATGCACACGTAAGTTCATTGAGGCACTGTTTACAATAGCAAAGACCTGGAACCAACTCAAATGCCCATGGATGATATCTGGACAGGGAAAATGTGGCACATATACACCATGGAATACTCTGCAGCCATAAAAAATGATGAGTTCGTGTCCTTTTTAGGGACATGGATGAATCTGGAAACCACCATTCTCAGCAAACTGACACAAGAACAGAAAATCAAACACCGCATGTTCTCACTCATAGGCAAGTGTTGAACAATGGGAACGCTTGGACCCAAGGAGGGGGAGTATCACACACTGGGGTCTGTTGGGAGGGGCCAAGGGAGGGACAGCAGTGGAGGGGGGAGGTCGGGTAGGGATAACATGGGGTGAAATGCCAGATGTCGGTGACGGGGGGATGGAGGCAGCAAACCACATTGCCATGTGTGTACCTATGCAGCACTCCTGCAGGATCTGCACATGTACTGCAGAACCTAAAGTACAATTAAAAAAAAAAAAAAGTCAAAAACAGCAGATGCTGAAGAGGTTGTGGAGAAAAAGGAGTGCTTTTACACTGTTGGGGGGGGAATATAAATTAGTTCAACCATTGTGGAAGACAGTGTGGCAATTCTTCAAAGACCTAGAGGCAGAAATACCATTTGACCCAGCAATCCCATTACTGGATATACACCCGAAGAAATATAAATCATTGTGTTATAAAGATACACGCACGTGTATGTTCATTGCAGCACTATTCATAAGAGCAAAGACATGTAATCAACCTAAATGCCCATCAGTGAAAGACTGGATAAGAAAATGTGATACATATACACCATAGAATACCATGCAGCCATAAAATGGAACGCGATCATGTCTTTTGCAGGGACATGGATGTAGTGGAAGCAATTACCCTCAGCAAACTAATCAGGAGCAGAAAGCCAAATACCGCATGTTCTCACTTATAAGTGGTAGATGAATGATGAGAACATACGGACACTTGGGGATCAACAAACACTGGGGCCTGTTGGAGGATGGGGGTTGGGAGGAGGAAGAGTATGAGGAAGAATAGCTAATGGAAGCTAGGTGATTGTGTGATCTGTGCAGCAAACCACCATGGAACATATAACCGTTGACTTAAAATAAAAGTTGGAATTCAAAAAAATAAAAATAAAATGAATAAAATAAAAAGAAAAAAGAAATGCATCCTTCAAAGCCTTCAGGTACATGCCTCCGAGGTATAGAGGGCACACCAGTTCAATAAACCAAACGACTTTCTATGGATTATTTTGTTCATTCCTTCAGTTTTAAACTTCCCTTAGTGCTCGCAGCAGATTACTATCAGTATTATCAGTGCTGATGCCTATTTTATAATCTTGCTCTTTCTTAGAGGTGCGTTTTATAGACCTGTGCTAACTCTCTGCCTTTGCGATATATTGTCTAAAATTCTTAAACGATCTCTTTCACATCTTTAGCTCCCTTGTTTGCACTTATCATTGAGTTACTGATAAATTGTATCAAGGTAAATGGAATTTTTATCATTTTATCGTATTTAATTTTCTTCTGAGGTACTGTGTTCTGGTTAACAACATTTTCTTGCTCTCTGATAAAGTGTCTCTTTAATCTTCTGAATGCTGCAATTATAGAACTGTCTTCTAAAAACATTGTGAAATTAGCAAACAAAAACTTTTCCTATATTCAGTTTATATGCCTTCCCCATAAACTATGTTTTCAGTACTTATTAACCCAAGCTATATATAAAAAAGTGTGCTGAGATTCTACTTTAGAACTGAGTATATGGAATACTAAAAAGTGTTACCGAAGAGTCAAATATACTTGAAATATATATAATAAATTCATTTCTGAAGTGTAACCCTATCATATGTTTTCTTATTTATTTCAATAACATCTTTCATTTGTATGTGGTCTTTGGCTAATGAAAGAATGACTTCATTTAAGTATTTTTATCTATTTGCATATATATGTAAATAAACACAAAATTATTAAACAATAATAGGAAGTTGAGCAGACGTTTCTTTTTTTTGAGGCAGAGTTTAGTTCTTGTTGCTCAGGCTTTAATACATTGGCGCAATCTCGGCTCACCGCAACCTCCACCTCCTGGGTTCAAGATATTCTCCTGCCTCAGCCTTGCGAGTACCTGGGATTACAGGCAAGCACCACCATGCCTGGCTAATTTTGTATTTTTAGTAGAGACAGGGTTTCTCCATGCTGGTCAGGCTGGTCTCCAACTCCGGACCTCAGGTGATCCACCCGCCTCTACCTCCCGAAGTGCTGAGATTACAGGTGTGAGCCACTGTGCCTGGCAGAGTTGACCTTTTTTCTGGCTTCAAATACCTTTCTGACCAGCAATGCAAATTTGCGTAGAGAAAACTAATTTAAAGTCATGATAACTGAAGTCTTGTAATGTATTTTGTCTTTTGAAAATATGCACACATACTGACTTTGTATTTTGCCTTAATTAAATCTAGTAATTGACAGTTTTAAAAGAGTGTAAGAATGAGAAAATTCTGGAATTACCACCAAAATTTAAAATGGATAAAAATTATTTCTCTGTTTTCTGGATTGTCTTGAATTATCTTCATAGAGCTATTGTTTTAAAAACTTCTTTTTATCTCTATTCCTTGCTTTCAAACTTTCCTTTTAGCTGCTCAAAGATTGGAGTCCAACTGAGAACATTCGCAATTCTAGATTAATGTTAACCTTGTAGTGAAAAATAATAGAAGCGGAGAAAACTAAAAGCAATAGATCATATGAAAATCTCTATTTTTGTGGGAAATTCAAATGTATTCTAATGGTCTTGTGATCACTTTGTATATTACTAGAGGAGATATCAGTGAACCAAAAAAAATCTACATCCCAAGTGTCACAGCCTGTAGAAGAAAATAGTTAACCTTGTGAAAAAATGAATAATAATAAGAATGTATGATTCTTAATACCTAATTACTTCATATGCTATGCATGCAACAAATATTTCATATTTTATAAACACCCAAAGGCATTATGCAAAATAACTCACATTTTGGTCTTTAAGAGATTATCATACTTACATATGCAACAAGTCCCATAAGAGAGATGTGAAAACTGACTTTCACTTTAATTTTGAAATATATGAGATAGACCTCTGCTTTCTAGGAATGGAGGAGTAAATTTTCTGGGTTCTAGAAATGGAGAAGTAGCTAGGCCAAACTTATTACAAGAAAAAAATTATACAATCTCAACAAAATATAAGAAGTAGCTATTTGAAGATACTGAAAACAGACCAAAAGTTAGGAGAAATTAGAGGAACATACATCTGAAAAGATAAACTGTCATATTTCAATTCCGCTAGAGTAGCAATGAGATGCTGTTTATTAGTTTGAAGTTGGAAAGTGTTAAATTTGAAAGAATAGCCAGCAAGAAGGAATGGGAGGGTGAGGATATTTAGGAGGAAGAGCCATAAAAGACCAAAACTCTGCATTTAAAATCCACCCAAAACATTGAATGAATACTAATCTATGTATGAAAACGTGAGTCCCTAAGAAGTCTGAGGTGGGTGTATCACCTGAGGCCGCGAGTTTGAGACCAGCCTGGCTAACATGGTGAAATCTCGTCTCTACTAAAAATACAAAAATTAGCTGAGCATGGTGGCACTGCCTGTTATCCCAGCTACTCGGGAGGCTGAGGCAGGAGAATCACTTGAATTCAGGAGATGGAGGTTGCAGTAAGCCCAAATCACACCACTGCACTCCAGACTGGGTGAAAAAAAAAGAAAAGAAAACATATGGGAGTGTAGCAGTGGTAATGTGGTAATGTAAAGAAAGTGTAGAAGGCACAGAACAGGACTTTGGAGAAAAGAATTAAAGTCTCAGCAATATTGCTGAGTTAGTTGTGTGTTCTGAAAAGTTTCATTTGTTTTTTTTCTGTAAACCAAATAAGATAAAACAAGTTGAAAATGTTGAGACGTGATATAAAATGAGAAGTATGAAGTTTTATAAGCATTTTATCTTAACTTATAAAAGTCCTTTTGTTTTTGAGAAAGGGTCTTGCTCTGTCACCTAGGCTGGGGTCAGTGGCACCATCTCAGCTCACTGCAAACTCTGCCTCCCAGGTACAAGCAATTTTCCTGCCTCAGCCTCCCAAGTAGCTGGGATAACAGGCAGTGCCACCATGCTCAGCTAATTTTTGTATTTTTAGTAGAAACGAGGTTTTGCCATGTTGGCCAGGCTGGTCTCAAACTCCTGGCCTCAAGTGATCCACCTGCCTCGGCCTCCCAAAGTGCTGGGATTTCAGGCTTGAGACACCATGCCTGGCAAAAGTTGTTTGTTTTAACTACTCACATGATCATTGTTTTCTTCAGCTACTATTTAAATTAGATAATGTGACACATAATCTCTCTGTAACTGGATTAAAATTGGGGGAAAATAAAATAGCAGTATGTTCTTGGTTTTTTCCAAAGCAGATAGATATCCCAGTAAACAAAGTTTCCTATTCATGCTCTCAAGTGAAATGCTGGAAATTTACAATTAATATTGGATGGTGAAATAACAATTTCCACCAACCAGTATTTATCAAATGTTTTCAAAATATTATATCCTTCATGAAATTCTGTATTTCTGTTCTGTCATTTACTGGAATACAAGTTGGTGGATACAGCAGGGTATTGAAATCTTTTTATAATTACAAATTTGTTTTTTCTCCTTGAAATTTTAGCAGGTTTTTAAAAGCTTTCTTATCAGGTCCAAAATGTTCAGGATGGTGATGTCCTCTTGAAAAATTGATGCCTTTCTTATTATAAAATGATTGTCTCTGATATATTTTTTTGCTTTAAAATATACTTTATCTTCCACTTTCTTTTAATTAATTTTAGTAAGTTACAGCTATTTATGTCCTTTACTTTTTACTAATTTGTGTCTTTACAAGAAAATGTTTCTCATAGATGGATCTATCTAATCTGAAAACCTCTCACTTTTAATTGGAGTACTTAGATCATTTATATTTAATGGTTATTATTATGGCTAGGCTTAAATCTGTCTTCTCATTATTTTTCTCTATATGTCTGATATGTTATTTGTTTTCATGTTGCTTTTTTTTTTGCTTTCTTCTAGAGAAAAATTTAAATTTATGTATTTTTATCTCCATTGTTGATTTAGCTACAACTCTTCCTTTTGCAAAGCTAGCAGTTGCTGAGTTTATAGTATATATTTGTACCCTTCACAGACTGTCTCCAAATAATAACTGTACTTCTTCTTGCAAAGTATAAGAATCTTACACTAAAGAGTTTCCTTTCTGCATTCCCACTTTCATGTTATTGTTGTCATTCATTTTACTTGTATATAGTATAAAAACTGCAAAGCATTGTTATTTAGTTTAAAATTTTGTTATTTACTTTGTAATGAAATGTACATAAGAAGAAAATCAATTACATATTTTTCTTGTTACTATTTCCACTGTTCCTTATTCTTTTTGCGTTTCCATATTTTCATTAAATATCTTTTATTTTTCTGTCCAAAGGATTTCCTTTAATGTCTCTTGTAAGGCTGGTTTGTTTAAAAAAATAATATTTTTCAGTGTTTCTAAGTCTGATAAATTCTTGACTTCATGTTTGTTGTTGAAATATATGTTAACTCTTTTTAAATTTCTAATTGCTAGATATATTGCTTCAGTACTTTAAACAAAATGCTCTACTATCTTCTTGCTTAGATTGATTATGATAATAAATCCTGTTATTTTTATCTTTTCTTCCCTCTATAATTAGCTCACCATTTTATTAGAATTAAAAAATTCTTAAAGTTTTAATCACTGATTTGACACTGATTTGAGTAATTTGTTTTTGAAATTCTTTGATACAGTTTTTTTTTTCTTTTCTGTTTCTTCTGCTTAGGGTTCATAGAGCTTTTCTGAAAAATTGGAGACATCATTTCTTCAAATATTTCACTGCTCCTTTCTTCCCTTTGGAGACTACAATTCTATATATAATGTGTCTTAAAGTTCCCTCACATCTCACTGGTACACTTTTTCTTTTTTGAATTGTTTTTCTCTTTTTGTTACATTTTGTACAGTATCTGTTGCTGTGTATTCAAGTTCACTAATCTCTATTGCCTGGGCTGGAGTGCAAGGAAACTCCTGGGCTCAAGCAATCCTCCTGCCTCAGCACCTTACCCTCTAACTCATAAAGGTTTTACTACGTCGTGGGAATAGGCAGTATTCTAGTCTTGTGTGGTGAGGTGTTGACTACTCTTTTATTTTCTAACAACTTTCATTTAGTAAGTTTGTTTTTACTATTTTTTCTTTGCATCCTTCATTCCTTTGCTTCTCTTTCCTTCTGTTTTTTACTCACATCCTCTTTCTTCTCCTTTTCTTAATATTGCTTAAACCCCTTCATTTCTTCCATTTCTCTATTTTTTTCCTTGTATTCTTGAGATAAGTAAAAGTGCCGTATCTGTAGACAGCACTGTGCCCAGCTCTGTGAGAGATAGCTAAAAGTATATAATATGGCCTTTGCGACATTCTATTTAGAGAAATAGAGCATCACAATTATGCCTGCATTGCCAAATGTATTCTAAACATTAAAAGTACTGAAGGTACTGCTTGCAGATGGACATATATTAAGATTAGATCATAAAAAGAAATCAAGTTGGCATTTGAGGTCAGTTTACCTCTCCAAAGTGAAGTCCCAGACACCAGAATAGGACACAAGAAGGAAGAGCAGTAGGGGCAGAGTGTATGTAAGTGAGATTTGTGAATCACGTTTAAACAGTTTAAATAAGCTATGCTAGAGAGATTTTTTCTACTTTTTCAAATAGTTCAGACTCACTAAATGATTTTGTGTATGAATGTGTTAGAAACAAAGTTTGTTCCTCCCAAAACAAAGTCTTTGGGGGGGGGAAAACTACTCTTGATGCTTCACTATTCAAATTCCATAAAAGGTACTCACCAATTTACATTTATAGCTGAGAAACTGTGGTGGCGCATCTAGAAATTACTTAATTATTAAAAGTAGTCCCTTAAGTAGAATTCAAGCATCCTTAGTTACCCACCTGTAAATCCTGGACTCAAGGAAATATTTGAGTTTCTTATAAATATTCTTTTCTTTTCCTAGAGACTGACTGTCATGCCAAAGTCTTGTTTGACAGCAAGTTTTAACCCTTTTTTCTGATCATCATCTACATGCTTACTCTTAAGCCAATATCTATTTCTTTTTAAGTGCCCTGTCTGAGAAAAGATCCCATTTTTTAAATACACCCACAGGAGCCGAATCTAGATCTTATGAAACAGGGATAACCAAAGCTGCAGCTACACTTGACTCTAGCTTGGCCAAAGTAGTTAATTTCCTTAAAGCTTCAGAAAAATTACTTTTGCAAATAAATTTTATTGGAAATAAAAATACATTTTTACAACGAATACTGTTCAGTTCTTTATGTTTAATAATCAGATGTTACATATTTGTGCTATAAGCCCAGAACGAGAAAGTTGTGCCAAATATGTCAATATTGAATAACTATTTTCCTGATCAATTGCCAGTAATACTAATAAATTTTATTATTTAAAATATGTGGGAGGTATTTTGAATATCACAAGCCTAAACTAAAATCTTCCTTCTCATAGCATACATCTTTAATTTCACAATTCTTTTTTTCTTTTGAAATACACCTAGAATTGACTTTAAGCATTAGAAATATATGGATATCTTAAAAAAATCAAATCTATTTATCATTTACTTTATTAAAGTTTCGAGAGATTTTTCCTGTTTTAATTTTTTGTTTTTAAATTTCAAATTTTATTTTAGATGCAGGGGTACATGTCAAGGTTTCTTACCTGGAAATGTTGTGTGATGCTGAGGTTTGGGGTATGGATCCCATCACCCTGGGTAATGAGCAGTACTTAATAGGTAGTTTTTCAACTCACCATCCCCCCTCACCCACTAGCAGTCCTGCGTGTCTATTTTCTCCATATTTATGTCCACGTGTGCTCAATGTTTGGCTCCCACTTATGAGGGAGAACATGCAGGGTTTGATTTTCTGTTCCTGAGTTCATTCACTTAGGTTTATGGCCTCCAGCTCCATCCATTTTGCTGCATTTTGTCTTAGGCTGCCAGTAGTTTATGCCATCTTACATTCTCTACCATTACTCTTTTAATTGATATTACATTTAAAATATTTACAGATCCTGAGAAAGGTAATTTGCTAAAATATCTTTTTAGTTTAACTTCGTAAAATGAGAAGTGATGAGTGACCCATTAAAAAATATTTACAGAATTGCAACCAGGGCTTTATCAATGTGCTATTTTATGTGGATATAAAATTATCTCGTCCCACCCGGTTAATCTTGGTGGAAAACTTTAAATAAAATTAGACATAGGTACCATGTGTTGAAGACATACCATATGGCATCATCTGTACTACTTGCTTTATGTATGTAATCTCACGTATTCACCTCTAATGGCATTTATAAATTTGACCTGTTCATTATCAATGTTTATGTGTGGCAGAAAAACACACATTCTTAGAGGTAAGGCTAGGTGTTATGTCTGAGGTGTCACATAAAATAATTTAATCTTTTAAAATATTTTTCTAAGGAATGTATCTATGCTACTTCTCCCCCTTCCCCAGTATAAGTTTATTTTGTTGAACCCTTGAAAAAGATGTCGTTAAATTCTCACAAAAAAACCTATAAATTTGAGACTATAAACCTAAATTTAAAAACTAGGAAGTGGTATAACTGGTGTTTAAACCCGTAACACTGTAATCAATCTGTGCACTTCCAATGTACAAATTAACTTTCCATGGATTACTTTGGATCACTAGTTATTTTTGCATGAGTCCCACTGTCATCCCCCATTCTCACATTTATTAATAGTGTTCAGGTCTCGGTCCCATAGTCTTTGTATGTATAGTTGTATAGTAGAGGGCTTTATACAGAATGGAATCTCATTACCTGTTTGTGGTTCCTTACCACAATGATTCTAAGGCAGGGCAAGGAGAATCCATTAGAATTACATGGGAAGATTTCTTAAACTTCACACACAGACCTAATGGATCCTAGCTGTCCCTTCTGTAGTAAGCCAATAGTAATCATGGGAATACGTAATATCCTTCAAGAATATTGGGCTGTACTTTGGAAAAAATGACTTGGGGCTCTAGCTGCATCATCTTTTTCAGAGCAATAATTGTCATGCTACTCAAATGTCTTCTGTGGGCCAATGCCAATCCACAAACTCCTAAGAGTTTGTAATGAATACAAACACTGAGAGAAAATATTTAAAAATTTAACATATCAACAGGCTTGTATATTACATTTTTCTTTATGTTTTATTTTGCTATTTTTTTAAATTACATTTTTAAATCCAATCCACATAGAATGAACTGTAAATTAAAAATAAACAACAAACATTCACCTTGCACCACAGATAGTTTGAGGAAAAGTAAGCAGTAGCATTTTTTTAGCATTCAGAATTATTCTTCTCTTATTGATGTCCCTGATGCAGGGCACGAGCCCCAAAATTGGGGGTTCCCATGGATGGGTTCTTGGCTTTGCTCAGGAAAGAATTCAAAAGTGAGCTAGCAATGGAAGAAAGCAAGTTAGTAGAAGCAGCAGTGTACAGCACAGTGACTGCTCCTTGTGGATCAGGGCTAAACCATAGGCAGTGCACCCAGACTAGCAGCATAGGGACTCTTGGCTGGCAGTATTTATACCTACTTTTAATTACATGCAAATTAAGGGGAGCATTATTCAGAAATGTCTAGAAAAGAGGCAGGGAGTTCCAGGTGTTGCCATAGCATTTGCACACTGTCATGGCACTGCTGGGAGTGCTTTATGCTGATGAGCAGCTAGGGCGACTCGAGGTTGCCTTTGGCATCAGTCACTGGTTCCAGCTGGCTTCTTCCTTTCATCCTGTCAGGACCTGGAAGTAAGTCTTGCCAGTCTCCTATCTCATTCCTATGATTGGTTATTACATAGCATATGCCTAGTGTATTCTTAGAATGTTTCCCAGAACATAGAGATGCCTTACGGAATAGATTTGACTATTAATATGTACTTAGTCATGGTGTATTTTATTTCATTAGTGAAATATCTGGAAGGGCATTAGACAGAGAAAAGTGTGGAATGAAAATTGCTGATGTGGTTTGGAGCTGTGTCCCAACCCATATCTCATGTTGAACTGTAATCCCCAGGTGGGGTCTAGTGGGAGGTGATTAGGTCCTGGGAGCAGAGTTTTCATTAATGATTTAGTATTAGCCCGCTTGGTACTGTAGGGTGAGCGAGTTCTCATGAACTCTGGCTGTTTAAAGGTGTGTAGCACCACCCTGTTTGTTCTCTCTTCTTCTCCACCCCTGTAAGATGTGCCTGCTTCTCCTTTACCTTCTTCCATGATTGGAAGTTTCCTGAGGCTTCCCCAGAAGTCTCTGTGCTTCCTGTACTTATAAAAACCAGAAGTTTAATTGACTCACAGCCTGAAGAACTGTGAGTCAATTAAACTTCTAGTTTTTATAAATTACTCAGTTTCAGGTATTTCTTTATAGTAATGCAAGAGCGAACTTATACAACTTCCAACAACCGTGCCCTGAAGTCTACCCTGTCCAGAAGCCTTTTCTCTCTCTGATCCTTATTATCACTGGAAGTACTACTTGGAAAGGAGGGATGAATCTGTGCCAGAGTGGAATTCTAAGTATTTCGACATCCTGGCTCACATCTTCCAACTTTCAGTATTAACCACTGTTGGCAATGGAAATAAAGGCAACTAGATTTCCTGAGAGTTGGGAGTTAAAGGAGAGGCAGAAAGGCGTACATTCTAATGGTGTAACATGCTTTCTTTTCCATAATAAAGTAGAATAGTGATGTAATAGCCGTGTAATTACACACATACATTCAAGTACTCTATTCCATGTTTCTAAGATGTAGATCAGCTGAGCTTTCTGCTTTCTGAAAACTGAATTAAACAAGTACTTCCTGGTCTATAATATTAAAAAGCCTTGTAATATAACATAAGCTAATACAAGATATCAAGGAAAGATATTAGGCAAACAGGGTTAAATAATTCACAAGTTTTTCTTCCATCTATTCTGAACATAAATGGCGAAAGCCAGATGTGGAGAAAAGACAAAAAGCAGAAGATAGAATGTTGCTGTTAAAAGACCGTAGTACAAAAACAAGAGCCACGAACAAAAATGAACATCAATAGCTAACAATCTATTGTACTTTTTAAAAAGGTAGTAAAATGCATTCAAGAAATACTTTCCTGGTGTATGTGCCTTATAGAGATTGTTTCCATTTCTCTGTCCCAGGAAACATAAGTAGCACATCTTTATAGAGGGCAGTGTATGTCCATAAAACAAATGCTGCCAAGTAGAATGTTAAGAGTCTGTTGAAATATCTGCCAGAAAGATAATTTAGGTTAGACTTTCTGTTTTAATAAAAGTACATGAAGCATAATGGTAACAATCTCTACTCTCTTTTAAAGCAAAAGGAAAGAAAAGCCTCACTCTAAAACCCTTTAAAGATATCAGAATTAATTGTAAACTATGAAATATGCCCTAGTTCTTGCTCTGATTGGATTCCAGAAACCGAAAGAGAGAATTAAAAAAGGAAGAAGTGCTGTAAACTAAGTCACAATGTGGTGACATACTGATTTGGAACCAAAGATCCATTTCCAACAAACGTCGTTTAAATCACTGGGCTATTCAACAAGGGCTGCCTTAAATGGGTTACCTTACATGAACCCCAAATTATTTCTTGTCAAGAAGAGAAGACAAACACCTACATAGAAGGATTTCTGATTTTTTTTTTTTTGAGCTTAACACAGCAATTGAGAGAAATGGACAAAAATATAAAAAAATAAATGAAAAAACCAATGGTCTGTGTTGCATGGCAACAGAGAGTTTAGAGAATAGCCCTTCACTTCTTTCAGTCACCGACATCCCCAGAGGCAAAACAGAAGCACAGAACTGTTTTGCATATAGATTTCAATACCACACAGACTTCTGCTATAACCATATGTGCTACCCAAAGAATCATGCCACCAAATTAGGGAAACCTTGCCTTTTGCTCAGGAAACAACCACACTTACAGATGTAATGACAGTTTGGGAGGCAGATTCACATATCTATTTTGAAAACACTCATAAGGACAGTGTCATAGAAATAAGTATATGGACAAAAGTCTTGCACTCTTATTTGTAGATTTTTCTGGTTATAGAAATTGAGGATGTCTGGTGTATTATTTATTGCTGTATAACAAACCCAAAAATGAGTAGACGAAAACAAACAAAATAATATTATTTCACAGAGTTTCTTGGACTCAGGAATCTGAGACCAGCTTAACTGAGTACCTGTGACTCAGCATCGATCCTGTGCTTGGAGTTAAGCTGCTGATTGAGGCTGCTGTCTTATCTGGAAGTGCCACTTCCAAGCTCACTCATCTGTCCATTGGCAGGAGACTATTTCCTCACCATGAAGGGCTCTCCATATGCTGCTTATGACGTAGTTTTACCGGAGAATAAGAACCAACAGAGAGAGGAAGAAAGAGTGAGAGAGAGAGAGAGAGAGAGACACACACACACACACACACACACACACACACACACACACACACAGAGAGAGAGAGAGAGAGAGAGAGAGAGATTGACACCACAGTGGCGGGGAGGGGTTGCCTAGGAAGCAGGTCTGAAAGGCTGGTTACCAGAGTCTACCCTCTGGCTCCAAAAGATCCAGGTTTCTCCCACATGCAAAATACACTCACATCCTGCCATGCCTCCCAATCCCTCACCAAATCTTATCCCATTACCATGTCAGAAGAACCTGCAGTATCCTCCTACCTAAATCAAGTCCAGATGAGGGTACATCTCCCACATGTATCTTCTCATGTGCTGCTCCCTGAACAGAGTTCCTCCTGCAAGTCTGTGAAATACACATGGTATCTGCCCCTACAAACCCAACAAAAAATTGATGCTAACCACTACAGACTCCAGTTTCAAAAGGGAGAAAATGAGAAGCACAGAGTCACGGATCGATGGCAATTTTGAAATGTATCCAGGCAAATGTAGGAAGTTCCTTGATTGAGACTCAGTCCTGTTACTCCTGGAAATGATTCTCCAGAACTTTCAGCTCCACCCTCAGAGGTTTTCGTTCTTCCCGGTAAGCAATTGCTCCTGCTATCTAAGTCACCTTTCCTTTGCCACAAAATGAAGCCCTGGCTTTTAAGAATGAGTAGCGCTTCAGCCAGTTTCTGGTTTGTAAAAATTTAGGGTTCCAAAAGTTTCTTTTCGTTTTGTACTGTTTCTGTGACTTTTTCTCCTGTCTGTATTTCTGCATCTATGATTTTTCTTGAAGATTTAATGCATCACCTATGATCACTAATAGGATCACCTCATTAGACAAAAGCCATACCCACAAATGTCTTCAGGATAATAACTTCTCTACCTTATCCCTTTGCTACGGAACACATCCTTAAGTTTCTTAGTAGCTTTATTGTTTCATTGAGAGACTGAATTACATCCTTAGAGAAAATTTTGTAAGGATACAGAAAGTCTAAATAAAACTGTAATAAAATTCGCTCAGTTGACAGTATAGAATCCTCCAGCCAACAACCACAGCCAAAGAATGTGCATGCCACTCAAGGACAAATGGAAAAATCATTAAGGCAAACTGGACAATAAAGATAACCCCAATAAATGTAGAAGTAAAAACATACAAAGTAGGGTCTTCCACATCAGGGTATAAGTGTACTTTTCACTTTTCCTCTTTCTAATTACAGTTAAAAATCATGGAGATTATATACAAAGCAACAGAAGAAGACTATGGTAGGTGAAAAGATGATAGACCGGCCAAGAACATTAGATAGAATGAACAGGTGGTAGATTTTCTTCATTTTCTTTTGTTTCATTTATCATAGACTCAGTGCTGTTAAAGTCAGTAAATCCCAAATGTCAATGAATGACAGTAAAAATCCCCAGGAAAATCCCATTCTGGACATCCAAAGATCATCCAAAAGGGCAGCCTAGCCATAGAGAAAATATGTAGACCATAATTGCCATATTTCAACCTTACCACAGGAAAAAAAACTGTGGTCTCACTACTCAAACTGTCAGTGAAGGTGAACAACAGGAGCCTAGACTTTCCTTCTTACCAAGATGTGAAGAAACGTCCCTCCCTTTTTTGCCTGGGTAGTGTCAGAGAAGACCAAGTGGGGACTAAAGGCTTTCATCCCCCTGGTGGAGAGCACATGGGAAGCCTGGACTTCCTCTCCCACCCAGCAGTAAAAATCTGTTTATCCTCTTCCCCATTGGATTGGTGTCAGAAAAGGCCATGTGGGAAAGCTGAACTTTCATAATCTTCCAGGATACTGGATTTCCTACCTCCTTGACGGATTCAAAAAAGGCATGAGGGAGCAATGTGAGGCAGCCCTGCCCCTCCCAGCCAGGGTGGTGACAGTGGAGGACTAGTGGGAGCCTATACTCCCATCTATCTATGCCCAGCTGTAATGAAGCGCCATTCTTCCTCACCAGGATGTCAACAGAAACCAAGTGGGGAACAGAGACTAGGTTGAGATGAAGCTTGGTCGAGTAGCCCACATGGGTGTCCAGACTCTGTTTTTCTCTCTCCATTTATTAGCTCCACTCTGGTTGGCTCCCTTCTTTGTAGACTTTCACTTTGTGAGAGTGAAATGACTACTATCAGCTCCCAGGACAATGCTGTTATCAGTACCCATATGTAATACTGTATACTCCAGATGTAGATATTCCATATCTAGTCAAAAAGAAAATGCTTGCTTATTAATGCTTCCAACAATAATCCTGCAATTGAGTCTTCTTAGGGACATGCTGTCTGAATTTGATCATGTGTCCATTTATTAACAAATCACCATAGGAAAAGAATATGGGATTAATTTAGGAATTAAGCACTCACTTCCTGTCTTCTTCAAATCATATTTAGGATATTGTTGCAAAAGGGAAGATGAATGGGCTCTGGAGAAGCAATTAACAAAAGTTTGCTAAAACAGAAATTCAGTTTTGGGTACACATGTACAATACCTATTATTTTGCAACTTTTTTCACTTATCAACTTGTTAATTTAAATTCAAAATGTATAAAATTATTTTACTCTTCTCAAAGATTCTGTGGTATTTCATTGTATAGGCATACTACATCCTTTTCATGAACAGGGAGGTCATTTTATGTTTTGTTTGGTTTGGAATGGGATTTTTTTTTTTTTTTTTTGCTATTATAAGCTGTGACACAATAAATATCTTTGTATATAAATTTGTTTTAAAACAATTCATTGGAGTTACAGTTGCAGTAAATTTCAAAGAAACAATAAACACTTTTCTTCTTGCCTTCAAGAATTCACTGGAGGATAAAACAATTTCAAGTATGAAAAAAATTGATAGTCACTTGACGTTATATGAACATAGCAGATGGTAAGAGTAATGTGTAATTTTAACACATTTCAGGTTTCTGTAGCATGTTAGATATTAAAACATCATATCCTTCTTCTTCCTCAACACATTCATTTTAAGCTTCTTAAATTCTAGCCACATAGTACAGTTTATAACATAAAATAGAAAAGTGAGACACTCAGCTTCATCTCCAATTTTAGTCAGATGAACACACACATAGCCACTTCTTCACCATAAATACTTCAGTGAGCCTGATACAGCTTAATGTTTTCTGATGCTTTTGTTCAATGCTCCAGTTTCCTATTTTGAAATATCCCTGCTAGTTTATGAGCGATCCTTAAAATGCTATGTGAGTATCAACAGCAGATGCCTCAGTACACCTATTTTGTCAAGAATATCAGGCTATCCAAGAGGCTGTTTACAACTATAGAAATTTTGTTTTCATTTCCATAAGAGAATAGTGATGAGGTTTTAGTGTAAAATGTGTTTCATAAACAAAAGAGGAGAAAATGAAAGGTTTAACTTTTTTTTTATAATTTTCATTTTCTGATGAAAGATGATCATTTCTGTTGATTCTTTCTGCTGATGAATTTACTCCCCTTTCCTTTATCCTTCAGCCTATGTGATGATTCATTCTTTTGTACCAGTTAAGGTTAAATTGTTGAGGAATTAATTTTATTTTTCCATTTTTGAACCCTAGTACCAAGAATAAGTGTGTCTTCCCTGAATACAGAATTTGTTTAAAAATGATATGTAGAGGTTGCAATTGTTTAAAGGCTCCATGTATTTTTTTTTCACCTAGAAGTTGACCAACGTAGGACAGATAATTTGAGTATTTATTGTATCCTCTGGATTTTGAGTGGAACCACATTCATGGTCTCCTTCATCACTGGGAAGACTGTTGGGATAGAAAGTCATAAATACCTTTATCTCACTAATGAAGAAACTGAACCGTTTCTGCCTTCCTCTGCTCTTGTCTCTTGTACCAGTAGCACCAGACCTATACTTGTAGTCAAGTTCTATTTTTACTACATCTGTCTGCTGCCAATATGTTATACCCTCCATGTTTGTTTGTATTGATCTAATTTTTTTTATTTTGTTTGCCTACTATTTTTTCCTGCATTTCAGAACATTTTTCCCCTTTCTCATCATATTCCTCCTTCTGGAGTAGGTTTTTTTTTTAGAAAGAAATTCAGTCACTAAGGGCATATGCATAGGAAACTCCTTATTTTTAGTAATTTGAAGTTGTCTTTATCTTTATTCTTGAAACAGTTTGCCTAAATTGAGTATGCAGTACCATTAGACAGTTACCTTTCTCAGTAATTTAAAGATATTATTTCATTCTCTTTTGATTTTTGTGTTGCTATTGGCAAGCCAACCTAAGAGAACAAGAAGTGGGATGAAACCAAGTTGTCTGACCAGAATTTTCATTAGTTTACAGAGATAAGTGATTGCCTATATATTGTTGAACTATAAGGTATAAGTTACAGTGTCTATATGGAATTTTATGGCTTAGCCCAAATGGGCAAGTGGCTTCAAGAGATACTTATTTAGCTTAAGGGTGAGTGATACAACTGCTGTTTTATTCTAATGCTTCCCTGGACCTGATAATTGAAAGGGGTTTGCATTTCTCAGATAAAAAATATTGTCTTTCTTCTTTTTTTCAGTTATTTTGTCTATATGTGTGGGCAGGTGGGGGGGCTGTTTTCTTTCTGGATTATTTGAAGAGCTTTTCTACATGTTTTTGTTCTGCAAAATTACCTGCAGTATGTCTAGCTCTGAATTTTTATTTATTCTATCTGGGGTTTGTTGACAACCAAGAATACATCATTGCATATTTTTTCATCAGTTCTTGAACTTTCTTAGTCATAACTTGTTTTAAAAGACTTTATTCTTTTAGGGAAGTTTTAGACTTGCACCAAAATTGAGAGGAAGATATCGAGAGTTCCCATATGCTCCCTGTCCCCGCACATGCATATCTTCCCAATTATCAACATCCACCACCAGGGTGGTATATATTTTACAACTCATGAACATACATTAGCAGATCATAATCACCCAAAGGTCATAATTTGCATTAGAGTTCACTCTTGGTGCTGTACATTCTCTGGGTTTGGACAAATATATCGTGGCATATAGCAACCATTATAGTATCATACATAGTATTTCAGTAAAAATGCTCTGGGTTCCACCTGTTCATCCCCCCTGTCCCCAACCCTTAGCAACCTCTAATCTTTTTACTGTCTTCAAAGTTTGCCTTTATCAGAATGTCATATACTAGGAATCACAGAGTGTGTAGCCTTTTCACATTTGGTTCTTTCAGTTGGTAATATGAATTTAAGTTTCCCAAGTCTTTTTTTTTTGAGATGGAGTCATGCTCTGTCACCCAGGCTGGAGTGAAGTGGCGAGATCTCATCTCACTGCAACCTCTGCCTCCCGGGTACAAGCGATTCTCCTGTCTCAGTCTCCTGAGTAGCTGGGACTACAGGTGCACTCCACCATGACTGGTTAATGTTTTTTATTTTAGTAGACAAGGTTTCACCATATTGGTCAGGCTGGTCTCGAACTCCTTACCTCAGGTGATCCACCTGCCTCGGCCTCCCCAAGTACTGGGATTGCAGGCGTGAGCCACTGCACCCAACCTCCCATGTCTTTGCTTGGCTTGATAACTGATTTACTTTTAGTGCTGAATTATATTTTATTTCTTGGATGTACCACAGTTTATCAATGCATTAACTTATTGAAAAATATCTTGGTTCTTTCCAAATTTCAGGTATTATAAATAAAGCTGTTATAAAACATATTTGTGAAGGTTTTTGTGTTGGCATGTTTTTAAATCCTTTGAGTAGATACCAGCTAATGAAATTTCTGAACAATATGATCAGAAGATGTTTAGTTTTGAAAGAAACATTCAAACTGTCTTCCAAAGAGGCTGTACCGTTTTTTATTCCCACCAGCAATGAATGAGAATTCCTGTTGTTCCACTACCTTGTCAACATTTGGTGTTGTAAGTGTTCTGGATTTTGACTATTCTATAGGTGTGTAGTGGTATCTCACTGTTGTTTACTTGCATTTCCGTAATGATGTGATGTGGAACATCTGTTCATATGCTTATTTGCAATGTGAATAGCTTCTTTGGTGAGTTCTTTGGCCCATTTTAAGATTGAGTTATTTGTTTTCTTATGGTTGAGTTTTAGGGGTTCTTTGTATATTTTGGAATCCTTTATCAGATACATTTTTCTGCAAATATTTTGTTCCAACCTATAGTATGTTTCCTTATTCTCTTGACTTTGTCTTTCATAGAACAGACATTTTAAATTTTAATGAAGCTCAGTTTATCAATTATTTCTTTTAGAAATGGTGTATTTTGTGTTGTCACTCTGCAATGAACTGGCTGCCTGAGGCACATTGTCAAAACTATGGCATAAGTTATTGGGGGAAAGAAAAAATGAACAAACAAACACTTTGCTACAATTGAGCATGCTTGGTTCGTCTGCACATGCTGAAATTATGTGACTTGCAACCTGGCTCTGAATGAATGGGTGCACTGTGGTTACAGTGTTGTATCTGAAAGTTATCAAAATACTCAAGGTCATTTAGGTTTTCTCTAATGTTACCTTCTAAGAGTTTTATCATTTTAATTTTACATTTAGGTCTATGACTCATTTTGAGTTAATTTTGTAAAAGGTATTAGCTCTGTGTCTAGATTTATATTTTGCATGTAGATGTTTAGTTGTTTTAACATTTGTTGAAAAGACTATCTTTTCTCCATTCTGCTGCCTCTGTTCTTTTCTCAAAGATCAAAGAGTTGACTCTATGTGAGTCTATTTCTGAGTTCTCCGATATGTTCTGTTAATCTACTTGTGTCTTCACCAACATACACATTTTTTTAAATTACTATAGCTTTTATAGTAAGTCTTGAAGTCAGGGAGTATCAGTCCTTTAACTTTGTTCTTCTTCACCACTGGAATGACTATTTGGGGACTTTTGCCCTCTCTCTATACACTTTAGACTCAGTTTTTCAATATACATGAAATACTGATACAATTTTGTTTGGGATTGCATTGAATGTATAGATCATCTTGGTCCACACTATTATCGTGACAATATTGAATCTGCCTATTTATAAACATGAAATATCTCCCTATTTAGTTCCTCTCTGAACTTATTATACACAGTATTTCACTAAAAATGCTCTGTGCTCCACTTATTTATCCCTCTGTATCCAATTAGAGTTCTATAGTTTTTCTCATACAGATCTTGTACATATCTGTTATATTTATACCTATTTCATTTTGGGGTTACTAATATAATGGTATCGTGTTTCCAGTTTCAAACTTCATTTGTTTATTGCTAGTACTTTATATAGGAAAGTAAATGACTTTTGTATACAAACCTTGTATCTTGCAATCTTATTATTAGTTCTAGAAGGTATTTTTTAAATGTTTTTAGATTTTCTATATAGACAATCATGTCATCGATAAGCAAAAACAATTTTGTTTATTCCTTCTCAATCTGTGTATCTTTTATCCCCATGGCTTGTCTTATTTTACTAGCTGTCACCTATCATTAAAAAAATTTACCTCACTTCATTAATCATTAATCCTACGCTATCCTAGAAATTAGATACTATATTAACACTTAGTAAAATGAGTTTTTGTATATTCATCTCTTTATACTAAATTGGCAGACATTTCTTCAGACCTTTCTTCCAGTTCACTAATATGCCCTTTGATTGTGATAAATGTGCTAGCTAATCTACCTAATTCATTCTATGATGTTAAATTTCAACAAATTTTATTTTTTGCATAGATCCCTTTTCATTTTTAAAACTCTCTCCTTATACATTCATCTTGATACCATTTTAATAACCTTAAACATACTGAAAAATGCATGTTGTTTTGTTTCTGATTAAACCAATATTTGGTTCTGATTTTGCTATTGTCTCCTGACCCTTGATCATAATGCCTTGTTTACTTGCATATCCTGCATTTTTTTTTTTTTTTTTTTTGTCAATTGTCAGTACATGCCCTGTGGAAAATGTACCCATGGACCTTCTTTGGAACACTGAAATCATGTTTCTCCATAGAGTACACACATGTACTCTTGACATGCAGTTGTGTGTATCTTCAACCTAATATAAATTTTTACCAATGAGTTGTTATAAATATTGGTTCTGTCCCTTAGTAGCTCTGTGACTTTTGGTAAGGTACTTAACTTCTTCATATCATAAGTTTTGCATTCAAATATTGATAATTATAATACTTAGTTAATAAGTTGTTGTAAAGTCATATAGTATCATATAATATCAACTCTGAATTTTCCAACTTGACAGAAATAATTAGTAATTCTAAAAATTGCCTCAAACAATGTGTCATTTTGAAAATTAGGAATATAAAATTTACTTTATTTGTGATATATAAATGGAACTGAAATTTCAATCAAAATAAAACAATAACGCTGCTAAGGTAATGCCAAAGACATTTAAAATGTGTTTGTTTCTACCCTAGTACTTGTTTATCTTTCCCTTCTCTTTGCAGTACATACTGCGGAAGTAAACAAGAGAATGCCTTTATTTCCCGACTGCCACTGGCATGTGCACACTGTAGACACTCATGGTTATGAAGAGATGGTAGAATATTTGCTGTTTTTTGCTTTAGGTTGTATCTGTCCAGACTAATCTTTTAGAAAGTATTTGTTTTCTCTTTAGTGATTTCATCTTGTGTTCTCTTGTTTCTTCTCAGGTTCACAGAAAACAGAAATTCTTTACATAGTCTTCTGATCAATAGAATCAAAGCCTTTTTTCTGTAAATACTGGCTAGAGAGTTGCTAACTTCCATAATGGAGAAATGAAAAAATAAGTTTCTTTTCCAATAAAACAACAAAAGCCATGGTTTTAAAAGGTAATTTTACTTAGAAAATAAGGTAAATAAAATAAAAAAATACTTCCATAAAGGTTAGACAGAATGAAAAAAAAAAAAAAAAAGAAAGTATTTTGCTGATATTATTTCTTCCACCAACAGTGACTCATCCCCAGATCCCTAACAATGGTTTTCAGACAACTGGTACGTGCCATGATGCATGTGGTTTACTCCCTGGATGGCAACAGCAGAGTGCAACTCTCGTCTTCTTTTTATCATTTGATTTTACCTGGTCTGCACAAATTTATGATATTCTCTCTTTTCCACTTGAGCTGTGGTCCAAATGTAAGTTTTGCATTTAGCTATAAAGGCTCCGTCTTTGTTTTGTAGAAAGTGCTTTAGAAAAAATGTCCTGAGGCTGGGCATGGTGGTTCACGCCTGCAGATCACCTGAGGTCAGGAGTCCAAGACCAGTCTGACCAACATGGTGAAGCCCCGTCTCTACTAAAAATAAAAAAAAATTAGCCTGGTGTGGTGGTGGACGCCTGTAGTCCCAGTTATTCGGGAGGCTGAGGGAGAAGAATCTCTTGAACTCGAGAAGTGGAGGTTGCAGTGAGCCCGGATCTTGCCACTGCACTCCAGCCTGGGTGACTGAGCGAGACTTTATCTCAAAAAAAAAAAAAAAAAAAAAAAGAGAAAGGAAAAAAAAAAGAAAAAATGTCCTGAGCTTTCACCTTGACTCCTCTATTTACTGTAGTTAACTTTTTTTTTTTTTTTTACAAAATATGATTTTTTGTTTTGTACATCTATCCTCTTCTTTCCTTAGGAGGTAAAGGATGTATCTCAAAGTAGGAACGTGACTATTCCATGAGTAATGATCAAATCTAATAATGATTATTCAAACTTAAAATTTCTAGGAGAGTAAGAACACACAACCATTAAAAAAATCACATGTGCCAACACTCTGAGAAGAAATAGAAAAGCATAAACAACTAAATAAGGCTTTTGGTGTTATAATTTTCAATAACGTTGGGAATATCTTCTATATAGCATTTACATAATAATCATAATAAAATATCGTGTACTGAGTGTTCAGTAATGGTTGATTTGTATCGAGGTTAGGAAGAATAATCATGACTTTTTAAGAGGCAGACTCTGCAGAAAGGAGACACTGGGGCCGGGTGCAGTGGCTCAGGCCTGTAATCCCAGCACTATGGAAGGCCGAGGTAGGCAGATTACAAGATCAGGAGTTTGAGACCAGCCTGGTCAATGTGGTGAAACCCCGTATCTACTGAAAATACAAAAATTATCTGGGCGTGGTGGCACGCACCTGTTGTCCCAGCACTCGGGAGGCTGAGGCAGTAGGATTGCTTGAACCCAGGAGGCAGAGGTTGCAGTGAGCTAAGATTGTGACACTGCATTCTAGCCTGGGGGACAGAGGGAGACTCCGTCTCAAAAAAAAAAAAAAGGAAAGAAGAGAAAGAAAGAAAGAAAGAAGAAAGAAAGAAAGAAGGAAAGAAAAGATGAACGAGAAAGAAGAAAGGAAGAAGAAAGAAAGAAAGAAAGAAAAAAAAGAAAGGAGATGGTAATTTCGGTGTTAATTTCAGCATCACATAATCTTTCAGCATCAAATAATCCACTTTGATCTAATAAAACCTTTTTGAAGGAGGCTCAAATTAAAATAGAAACAAAAGATTTCTGCAGGATGTACAGATGTAGTTGTGAGGCTAAAATATTTGTTTTGAAAGTAGCAATTTACTTTCCATGGAGTCCATATGTGTGGTAAGAGCTCAGTAACATTTGCTTTGAATGTACAGTCTATGAAATCAAATTAGTCTAATCAGAATATATGGCAATAGAAACAGCCCCTAATGCCTTTTAATAAAGTAAGTAAATAAATGCTAGCATGCACATATTGTTACTCATTATTCAAAAAGTAAATTTTGAAATGTAAAAAAATTCCAAGATTTAAAAATAAGCATGTAATCTTTTGTCTTTTAGAAAAATAAGTATTTAAAATAATTACACGTGACTTTATATTTACCACTGATCGTGCAATAAAATACTAAAGAATTATATATTTACATGCTTAAAATACTTTTTCTGGATTGTTAGTGATTTTCTTATCATTGATACCTTTCTGTTTTTGCAAAATATTTATAATGATTATATATTATGGTTAAAATAAACAACTTTTATTTTAGATTAGTAGAAAAGGCAAGGAAGGGAGATGTCTTTTAGAGAAAAAAGTGAATAAGACAGCAGACACATATTTTATTTATCTTTTGCTTTAGCTTTTCAAGAGATAAAGAAGGTTGAGTTAAATAACTGATTTTTTTATTCTGTTAGGAAGTTGAAAGTTGCTAAGTGGTTAAGCAAAATTGTGAAGCTTGGTGGAGGTATTCTGCACTGCTCTGGCAGAAAAACGCCTCTTGTATGCCATTTATTTAGCCTGTGTGTTGAGATAAAAGAATTAGAGATACTTCCAAAAGGTGCTACCTTATCCAAACAAATGAAATCTGCTTATTAATTTAAGTATCTAAACAACTGTTTCTCTGGGATCTGAAAGGAGGAATCAGTATATGATTTAGTCTTTTAAATTTTTATCATCTAAATAGAGAGGACAGGCTTAACATATTTGAAATGATTTTAGAACAGACTAAGTCAAGTTCTTTTAATTAAGCATATGACAGTTGACCATAGACTGCTGGGGAATTAGGAATCCAGATAATAAAAGAAAACTATCACTGTTTTGAGGGGATTTTCAAGAAAGCTTTTATAAAAGGTCATAAGATGAGTTTGGAAGCAAAGTTTTGGATTAATGGAAGGATAGAAGCACAATTCCTGAAAATAATTGAGAATAGTTCAGAAAATAGCAAGAATCGAGAATTTTCTTCAGTCCTAAATTGGAGCGAAGAGAGAAGAGTGCTCATTAGAGTAGCGTCACAGCATCTACGAATTTGTTTTGACCTTATAAATTAACTGTTCACTCTTTCTAGCACAACATAACCAAACTTTAAGAGTGTGGGAGAGGAGGTGTAGTGTATATTCTGGATTGACTCACTCATCTGCTCCCACTTTCTTCTAGTTTACGTTTCAGTACTCAGAGAGATAAAGGAACATCGATTGCACCCAGGATACAAGCCGATTTAGGTTCCACCATCAGAAACAGTGTGTGAACTTTGAAAAGTTGGAGTGGAAGACAAGATGGTGGCCACATTTTGCTGCTATTCGCTTTTCTCCTATCTAGCACAGTCTTAAAAACATTTCTCTCTCTCTCTCTTTTTGTTCTTCCTGCAGAAACTATAGAATATTTCTTGTGTGGAGTCCTTAGCTTTGTGACTGCAGAGAGGTAAGACATGGGAAATCATGACTTCCTGGTGGAAGCCTCATGACCTAGATCACAACACACAGATGTGGTACAGCCAGCAGAGGTGGTGGTGTCCTCTTGAATTCCTGACTTTCTTTTCATGGCAGAAGAAGCAACCCTCTTGCTAATTGAGGTCTATGGTGTTGTTCCTGGAATCTCCATCTCTAACCTATTTTCGAGTCCTTCCAAAAATCTTATCTTAAATCTTTTCTTGTTTAAATTATTTAGAATGGTTTGTGGTATCTGTAAACACTGACCAATGCTTACCACAATAAATATTAGCAATATGGAAAGAAGGGAAGCAGATGACTAACTAGTTTGCAACATAATTGCTAAAAATACAGTTTGTATGTGGGCTTTGTTAAGGGTCTGTTAGGCTGCAGCTAGATGCTTTGCCACTAGTGTCTTGTCCACATAGTAACGATAAACTCATTGATTACTACATCTTATATTTACAACTACTTAGTAATATAACTTATTTGAGCAACTCATCCAGGCAAAATAAATTTCTTTTTAGCCCTCTTTTATTTCACATTGGAATCTATATACAGTCATACTTCATTTTATCATGTATTGCAGATATTGCATTGTTTACAAATTGAAGATTTGTGGCAACCCCATGACAAGCAGGTCTACCAAAGTCACTTTTCAGCAGCATCTGCTCACTTCCTGCCTCTGTGCCAATTATGGTCATTCTCACAATATGCCACTACACCTGGTTAATTTTTGTATGTTTTGTGGAGATGGAGTTTCACCACGTTGCCCAGGCCAGTCTGGAGCTTCTGAGTTCAAGTGATCCACCTGCCCCGGCTTCCCAAAGTGCTGGGATGACAGGTGTGAGCCACCGTGCCTGGCCTGTCATCTTTGATGTTACTTTTGTAATTGTCTTGAGGTGCCACAAACTGTGTCACTATAAAACAATGTACTTAATAAATGTGTGTGTTACAGCTGTTCTACCAACCATTGATTCCCTCATTTCTCTCCATCTCCTGAGGCCCCTCTATTTCCTGAGAAAGAACAATACTGAAATTAGTCCGGTTAATGTAACCCTACAATAGCTTTTAGTGTTCAAGTGAAAGGAAGAGTCCCACATCTCTCTTTAAATCAAAAGCTAGAAATGATCAAGCTTAGTCATGAAGACATGCCAAAAGCTGAGACAGGCTGAAAGCTAGGCCTCTTGACACCAGTTAGCCAAGTTGTGAATGCAAGTGAAACAGCCTACTGTTGAAATGGATAAAGTTTGAGTGGTCTGGATAGATCAAACCATCTGCAATGGTTAAGTCAAAGACTAATCTAGAGCAAGGCTCTAACAATTCCGTTCTTTGGTTCTTCAATTCTATGAAGGCTGAGAAAAATAAGAAAGCTACAGAATAATAGTTTGAATATTATATTCAAATAACAGCCAAGGTTAATATTAATATACCTGAATATTAATAGCAGAGGTTGGTTCATGAAGTTTAAGGAAAGAAGATGTCTTTATAACCATAAAAGTGCAAGGTGAAGGAGTAAATGCTGACGTAGAAGCTGCAGCAAGTTATTCTGAAGATCTAATTGATGAAGATGGCAACACTAAACAGATTTTCAATATAGACAAAATAGCCTTCTATTGGAAGAAGATGCCATCTAGAACTTTCATAGATAAAGAGGAGAAGTCAATGTCTAACTTCAAAGCTTCAAAGGACAGGCTGCCTCTCTTGTTAGGGGTTAAGGCAGCTGGTAACTTTAAGTTAAAGTGAATGCCCAGTTAACATTAAAAAAAAATCTTAGGACCCTTAAGAATTATGCTAAATTTATTCTGCCTGTGCTGTATAAATGAAACAGCAAAGCCTGGATGACAACACATCTGGTTATTGCAGTTTTGATAGTAAAAGGCTATCAAACGGCATTGCATGTTACAGATAAATCTTTTGTGAGATAATCAACGGATGTGGCAAACTTCGTTGTTTTATTTTAAGAAATTGCTTCAACCACCCCTGCCTTCCAGCAACCATTATTCTGATCAGTCAGCATTCATCAACATTGTGGTAAGATCCTTCACCAGCAGAAAGATTATGACTGGCTAAAGGCGCTGATAATTATTAGCGGTTATTTTTTGTTTGTTTTGTTTTTTTGCTGTAAGAGTGTAAGACCTGCTTATATGTAGCAGGGATTTTTTTTTTTTATTGCATTTTAGGTTTTGGAGTACATGTGAAGAACATGTAAGATTGTTGCATAGGTACACACATGACAGTGTGGTTTGCTGCCTTCCTCCCAATCACCTATATCTGACATTTCTCCCCATGTTATATATACTTTTTTGACAAAATGCTATTGTATACAGTACTGAATTGTATGCAATAACATTTTGACACAATGCTACTGCATACAATCCAGAATTGTGTCAAAATAGCATTGTGTCAAAATGTTATGTTTACTATAGTGTAAACATAACTTTTATATGCACTGGAAGACTACAAAACATTTGTGATTTGTTTTATTGTGATATTTGCTTTATTTCAGTGGTCTGAAACCAAACACAAAATATCTCTAAGCTATGCCTGTATTTGATTGTTATCTTAAAAGGCAGAAATATTTAAATATTCAAATATAAAGAAATAATTGTTATTTCTTATTTATTTTCCATTTTTGTTAGATTAGCTTCACCTTCGGCAAAATAACTCTGTTTCCTCATCTCTGAGACAAAGGTAAAAACTCAAATCAACTTCATAGGATCATCATGAAGAATAAACGAATTAATGTATTGGGTCAGGAGGGTCCACAAGACCCACCTGAGTCTTAATGATTCAATGAAACAACTCACATTATTCAAAAAATTGCTATACTAATAGTTATTGTTTATTACAGAGAACAGATACAGAGATTAGAATTGGCAAAGGGAAAAGGCCCATGGGGTGAAGGCCAGGAGAAACCAAGCACAAGCTTCTTTCCAGTGGAGTTCCATGGGGTTGCACATAACTATCCCAGCAACAATGTGTGACGACACATGCAAAGTACTGGCCATCAGGGAAGCTCCTCCCCAGCTTTGGTCACCAGGGTTTTTATAGGTTGTCAGTCATGCACACATTCAGTGCCCATCTGATTGACTTCACCCACCAGACTGTAGCCCCAAGAGCAAAATCAGGTATTCCTCATAAATGATATGGTTAGGATAAACTTTTCTGGTCAAATTGCCAGAACATGCCCCAAGGCCTCAGGATTATGGAAACATTATCAGGCAGGGTATTCCAGGAGCTCGGAAATTGTTTCCAGGAGATAAATGGAGGTAGAAGGTTGAGCAACTGGCTAAAATAGGAGACATTTCACAAGGAAAAATCAGCTGTAGAAAATCCTCATTTATCAAAGGGTCACTGTATTCTTGGGCATAAAACCTTGACTGCACGTATTTCCAGCTGTGCTGACATTAAAATTTCCCTAAAGGTTTTGTTGGGAGTAACAAGAGAAAAATGGTGAATCTAAATCTACAGAGTGATTGAAGAGGCATGGGTTAGTACATGTGAACACTGAATATGCAAATCAGTAAGAAAACAAATTTATTCTTGAGGCAAAAAAAACAAAACAGTGAAAAAAAAATAAGTTTAACCTCATCAGGAAGCATTAACCATAATATGTATTCTCACTCACATACTTTAGGAAAATGAGAAAAATAGCTCTAATTTATTGATTTATTTCACTCAAATATTAATTGCTACTGAATACCTATCATTCACTCATCTATTCATCCATCCACTTAACCAACAAGTATGGAATACCCAATATGTGATAGGTAATTTTCTAGGCATTGAACCCGATGAGCAGAGCAGGTTAAAGGCCTGCTCTCATGCAACTTACTTTGTACTAAAGGAAACAGCAATAAACAAATGTATAAAACCAATTCAAGTGATGTTACATGGTACTAAGAAAATAATAACTGAAACAATAAAGCCTTAGGTTTTATAGAAGCAGTTGAACTTTCTCATTTTAACTATATATCTGGAAGCCTTAAGGAGAAATTGAAAGACTATCAATTCCTATAAAAACATATCTATGAGGATTTTGCATTAGCTTCCAAATGTAACAAACTGTAAACTTGGTGGCTAAAAACAGCACATATTTATTATCTTACAGTTTTGGAGCTAAAAAATCTGAAATGGGGTCCCACTGGACTAAATCAAGGTATAGCAGGGCTGTGTCCCTTCTGAATTGTTCCTTCTAGAGGAAAATTGTTCTTCATACTTTTTCCAACTTCTAAAGGCTGCCTATGTTACTTGGCTTGTAGCTTGTTTCCATTGTCATACCAAGCAATAGCTAGTAAAGTCTTTCTGATGCTGTATCACCTTTAACAGTGACTCGTCTCTCTCCCTCTTCCAGCTGTTTCTAGCCCTTGGATTATTTTGGGAACATATAGATAATCTAATATAATCTTTCTATTTTAAACTTAACTGATTAGCCACCTTAAATCCATCTGCAATCTTAAATCCCCTTTGCCATATATCACAACATATTTGTAGCTCTGGAAATTTGGATATGGATATCTTTGTGGGAGTCGTTTCTCTCTGCCTACCAATGAGTTGCCCTTCCTTGAATGCAAAATAAGCGATCTCTCTATATAGCACCCAAGGGTTACATTTGTTTGTTTCCTCTCTATTTTATTATGTGAAATTTGATATTTAAAAATCTAAAATTAACATCTCTTGGTTTTGCAGATATTTTTTAAAGTGCAAAATGTCTTTCTCAATATTGAAAATCCATTTGAGTACATGGACAATTTCACATACCCATGTAGATTTGAGAATACCTAACTTAGAGGGTAAGTAAAAAATCAGAATACAGTTTGCAAAACCATTGTTTACTTCATGCAGGAAATTCATTATGCAAAACATTGCTATGTACGATTCTGATTATAGGTAAAGACAGAGAGTATCGTCTAAAATTGTGATATAGTGAAAGAAGCCAAGGGAAAAGGCAGGCAGTAAAAATTGCTCCAATTGGAATTAGATATTCTGGACAATACCACTGAATAGGCAAGGTAGTGCAGGCTAGCCAAATTTAATGAATAATTCTTCTCATTTTATTTCTAGAATCAGGCATGAATAGATATGGCATTCTGCCATCCTTTATTATATATCTGTTAATCACAGTAACAATTTTCATTCAGTTTTCTTAGAATGCTTTGTTTTCTTCTTCTTGCTAGTTGGGTATAGTATGCTATTCATCTCCTCTCTTCATGGGGAGGACCCAAATATTACTTATCACACCAAATAATTGAGTAAAACCAAGATCCATCTGGGAAATTTCCAGTGTTTAAGGGCAAGTAGAAAAGGTACATGGAGTACGTGAAATAATATAATTTGAGAATACAAAGGGCAAATCATTTTTAAATGGAGACCAAGTCCTCACTGATCTCACTTCCCAATTATTATTTGAAAATACTCATGATGTTTATTATGGGATGTGGTTTATTTATAGTGATGGGGTTGGAGAGGATTGTTGGATTTATTCAGGATGGCAGAGGTACACATATTTCAGTGGCTAACCCGGAGACACAGTCAAAAAATTATTAAGCAAATTTGACCCTTAGAGATATCGACCTGTCACTTAAGAGATAATGTCCAGAAAATCTATTTTATTCCAATTAGAGCCACCCTAAATATATGTCTTGTTTTTTAATAAAAGAAAATTGTGAAAGTATCAAAATGTATCCTTTTGAACTAAGGTGAGATTATGCATAGCCTGCTTCCCCAATATGGCGAGAGACATGGTAGCAATCCAGCCTCAGAAGAAACTGAGACCAGGACTGTCTTCTCATGTTGCCAGAGGACTCCAGATTTCCCTGGATAGTCAATGATTATAGTATCAGAGGTATTGCTATGGACATTGTTAAAATGAACTAGTGAAATGGGAAAAGTTCTCACAGGACGTGAGATGGGTGTGTGGCTCGCTTCTTCATTGCCCCGCCGTTCAGACCTCTAGGGGAACATACAGGTGGGCAGGCTGCGGCCCCTGACCCCACGGCAGTGTCTAGGGATGAATGTTTACAGCTCCTGAAGCCCCAATGGGTGTGTGTTATAGGGTGCTCTTTTAGTTTGCCATCTATAGGCAGCTTGTATTAACCAGCTCGATTAGACCCTCTACCTTGTCACAAGGACAGAGGGCTTTCTGTGCCCTGGGTTCTTGCCTTGGTGTACCGGAAGAATCAGATCACTTGGGCTTGGAGAATGAGTGCAAGGTTTTATTGAGTGGAAGTAGCTCTCAGCAGATGGGGGAGCCAGAAGGGAGACAGTTTTCCCTAAAGTCAGGGCGTCGGTGGCCGGGGCTCTCCTCCGACTGCTGTGGCCAAATTCCACATTGTCCTGCCAGTTGGAGGCCTGCTGGCCTGCTGGTGCCTGCTGTGCTGCCGGTGCATGTTGGTGCCCGGTGTGTTCCTCCGCTGATGTGATTCTCTGGACGCCCAGCTGCCTCTGTGCCTCCTTTCGCCAATCCACTCCTCAATGTCCAGCCTCTTATGTGTCTTCCCGCTAAGGTCTGGAGTTTTTATAGACCCAGGTTGGGGGCCAGGTGGGCTAGGGTGGGCTTGGAAAATGCAACATTTGGGCTCCAAAGCAGGTGTGCCTGTCCTACCTAGGTCGTGGGATGGAGCCCTAGCCAGGGACCACACCCTCCTCTACCCCGCACTTCCTGTCCCCCGCTCTGTATCATTTAATGGGACCACATTCTTCCCTTCTCAGAACTCTCGTATCATTAGGATCTATTTCCCTGTGTCTGTGACTATTGAGCTCCGAAAGAACATAACTTAAGATAAATTTCATTTGTCTGTAAGAATCTTTGGAGATTTTCATGGCTCATGTGATGCACGCTATGTCACTGAAACCAATAAACCTGCTGGTTTTCATTTAACTCAAAATAAATGAATTTGTATATTTTATAAACTCTAAAATTACAGTTGTGCTTTAAGTTCCCTTCCATCTATTGTATCTCTCTAAACACAACCCCATGAGTGCCTGTATCCTTGGGGTGGAGTGGGAAAATAATGTTGTAATAGAAGAAAACTTACTAAGGAAGTCTGCATTTAATTGCAATATATGTGGTCTATTTTGTAAGAAATTGGAGTTTTCTTTGTTAATCTAGATAGTCCAAGACCAGACTGCTTGAATGCCCTAGTCCAAATGACAAATGTCTCTCTTCTAGAGTTTATACGCAGAAAAGAAAAAAAATCTTCATCTCCCTTCATACTCTTGTTTACAATAGGCTTTAACTAGGTCTTAGGTCTGGGGGATTCCTTTAAAAGTATTATTCTAGTTCAGCTAGCTGAGAATGAATAGAACAAAGGGAAGTCATTATCCCAGGGAGGCTTTAAAGTTTCCTGAAGTCACTTGCAATGCCATTTTAATAGCATAATAAAGAAGCATTCTGGCTAAAATGTGCTGGGGGCTTGACCACTAACATCATGGAGGAATGGAGGGAAAACAAGCGTAAGTACTAGACCAGGGTGAGAAGAACAGGATACCTGCAAAGTGCCTGCTACTCATTATGCTTGGCCATAGGCAGTACCTTCTCTCTGGAGCTGAGGTTTTTCTGTCCAAAAATACAGGATTGAAAGCTCAGAAGTGACCTTCATCTTCACTGAAGGTTTAAGAAAAAAGGTAGAGCATTATATTGACCTGTTTTACAAATTAAGCTTCTGCTTGAGAGTTTTCCTAGAAAAAAGATTGAATCCTAGATTTTATGTGATGTGCCTAAAAATTCCTTTGCTTTATGAAATGGAATTATACTTATGAGTTTCATTCATTTCTTGATTGATTCTTATTCATCAAATATTTATTGAAAATATAGTCTGTGGCAATTAATGTTCAGCAACCAATAAATACATAATGGTTCTCTCTCCACGTGGATGCTGTGTGGATTTAATTAAGTTCTTATTTTCTTATAATCTCAGGCATTCCTTAAATTGGAATATTACAAACTATTGATAAGAGAGAAATTTTGAATGTGAAAGGAGAGCTTAATTTATTAGTGGGTAGATTAAATGATATTTTATTTGGTATAATTCAGGCAGCATAAAATATTCTCCTGAAATAATTCTACCACTACCTTTTTTTCTAATTCCTAAAAATTCATAATTAATAAGTCATGAGCTTATTAATTATGGGACTTCTATAAAAAAGGAAAAGTGTAGAAATGGGAATTCTAAAAAAAAAAGGAAAAACATATTAAGTCATGAATATTCAGCAATAAACATTCAATGCATATTAATTGTAGACCTATTTTGGGTTAGGTTTAGTTTTCTAACAGAATTCTAAAGGAAAGGAATTGTTCAAGAGAAATGGAAGTACCTATGAATCCATTAATTTATTTAATGCCTTAATATATTTAGTAGAACATACTATACTGGAATTGTGGTCTTTGAGCAGTATCCCTTTTCTCTGGCCAGATTTTAAATAAAATGAGAAATAAGACAAAATGTAAGATACATGGGAGATGTAAATATCACCACTTTTATTAATAAAAACCAAGTTAAACAATATAGTTTTGTGTAAAAACAAATAGGCCTGGTAATTAAATCCCCAAATTAGGCAGACTTACCTATCATGCTATGTTGGGCCTGCAATGTTGGGCTGAGGCAGCCTCTCATGTGTGCAAAGACAGATCAGGTCAGAGTGATCTCTGTGGGCAGCAGCTCATGTCCATATAAGAAAAAAAGTGGGGGGAGAGAAATTTAAACATGTTCCATTTATTCCTTCAAAATTTATCAACCAGATAAGTCATTCCACTTCCCCCGAGGGAGGGAGGAAAGAGGCCAAGTTAAGAATTATACCACTACCTTGACCTGGACAGAGCACCAGGATGGTTTCACCCAACACTGAAGACTGTACTGGGAATAGAAAGATAAGACAGTGCACCTCCCTTCAAGGAGCTTACAAGAGTCACAACCAGCAGATAAAATAGAACACACCTCAGTTTTAGAATCTCAGATGCTCATCTGTAAAATAAGAATGATAACACCAACCTCACATATTTGTTGTTTGAATTCAGTGAGATTTTGTATGTAAAGTATGTAGCATTATATCTAGCTTAAGAAATAATTTAATAGATGTTTGTTTCTCATCTCTGCTTTCCACATTCAGATTGCCTCTACACTGTGTAGAATGAAATAGGGTCTATGTGTTTACAATATTCTAGACCTCTAAGAATTCTTTAACAAACAGAAGATCAAAGTTATAAGCATTTTATTCTGGGATTGTGAGTCAGAAGACAGGCATTTGATAGCTTTGAACATTAAAGAAACAGAAAATAATTCAGCCTTTACCTGCGCCTGATAAAGACCGATGTAGTAAACATTGGTCCAAAAAACCAGCATAAAGTAATATAACTTTGTTTCTTGCAGTGCAGCAGTCTTAGCCTCCAGCTGAAAATAATGGAAACAATTAAATACTAAAAAGTATAATCGAGTTCTTGAAAGACAGAATCTGTCAATCTAAAAATTTTGAGAAAAGATAAGATGTCTTTCAAGAATGAGGACAACTAAAGAAATTATTAGAGGAAAAAAACAGACTGTTTAACAACCATAGATCCTCATTTAAAAAAACTTTCAAGCAGAAGAGAAATGACACTAAATGAAATGACACTAGAATGAAAGTTTGAGTTGCAAACAGTAAAAATGTATATAGAAATTGCTAAATATGCAATACATATGAACAAACAGTACAAATACTGTTAATTAAATCCCCCAAATTAGGCAGACTTACCTATCATGCCATGTTTGGCATGTATTTGTACTGTTTGTTCATATGTATCCCATATTTACAATACAATAAATATAAAATAAACTATTTATTGTGTTTTACAAATAGTGTTTGTAAAATAGCATTAAAATAATGCTTAATTAATAGTGTTAAAAATAAAGTTTTGGTCAAAAATAATTTAAGTTGTTAGGCCAGCAGAGTTAAACATACAAACTTACCTTCTTTGAATGGAAGATAGATATTGATTGATATTAGAACTTGTGAAATGGACATGTACATTTATTGAAGTTAAACACTTAAAATGGAATCTATATTTAGAAACATCTAACTTAGCAGAGGATACAAATTGAGACAAAAATTTTTTTTTATTTTTATGTTTTTTTTTATTGTATTTTAGGTTCTGGGGTACATGTGCAGATCATGCAGGATTGTTGCATAGGTACACACATGACAATGTGGTTTGCTGCCTCCATCCCCCCGTCACCTCCACCTGGCATTTCTCCCCCATGTTATCATTCCCCGACCTCCCCCACCCACCCCTGCTGTCCCTGCCTTGGCCCCGCCCAAACAGACCCCAGTGTGTGATGCTCCCCGCCTTGTGTCCATGACTTCCCATTTGTTCAACACCTGCCTATGAGTGAGAACATGTGGTGTTTGGTTTTGTGTTCTTGTGTCAGTTTGCTGAGAACATCGGTTTCCAGATTCATCCATGTCCCCTACAAAGGACACGAACTCATCATTTTTTATGGTTCATAGTATTCCTGGTGTATATGTGCCACATTTTCCTTGTCCAGTCTATCTTTGATGGGCATTTGGGTTGGTTCCAGGTCTTTGCTATTGTAAACAGTGCCTCTATGAACATACGTGTGCAGGTGTCCTTATAATAGAATGATTCACAATTCCTTTGGGTATATACCCAGTAATGGGATTGCTGGGTCAAATGGAATTTCTATTTCTAGGTCCTTGAGGAAGCACCACACTGTCTTCCACAATGGTTGAACTAGGTTACACTCTCACCAACAGTGTAAAAGTGTTCCTGTTTCTCCACATCCTCTCCCAGCATCTGTTGTCTCCAGATTTTTTAATGATCACCATTCTAACTGGTGTGAGATGGTATCTCAATGTGGTTTTGATTTGCATTTCTCTAATAATCAGTGATGATGAGAATCTTTTCATATGTTTATTGGCTTCATATATGTCTTCATTCGAAAAGCGTCTGTTCATATGCTTCGCCTGCCTTTGGATGGGTTTGTTTGTTTTTTCTTGTAAATCTGTTTTAGCTCTTTGTAAATTCTGGATATTAGCCTTTGTCAGATGGGTAGATTGCAAAAATTTTTTCCCATTCTGTTGGTTCCTGGTTCACTCTAATGATTGTTTCTTTTGCTGTATAGAAGCCCTGGAGTTTAACTAGGTCCCATTTGTCTATTTTGGCTTTTGTTGCCAATGCTTTTGGTGTTTTAGTCATGAAGTCCTTGCCTATACCTGTGTCCTGAATGGTTTTGCCTAGGTTTTTTCTAGGGTTTTTATGGGGTTAGGTCTTAGGTTAAGTCTTTAATCCATCTGGAGTTAATTTTAGTGTAAGGTGTCAGGAAGGGATCCAGTTTCTGCTTTCTGCACATGGCTAGCCAGTTTCCCAACACCATTTATTAAATAGGAAGTCCTTTCCCCCATTCCTTGTTTCTGTCAGATTTGTCAAAGATCACATGGTTGTAGATGTGTGGCATTGCCTCCAAGGCCTCTGTTCTCTTCCATTGGTCTATACCTCTGTTTTAGTACCAGTACCATTCTGTTTTGATTACTGTAGCTTTATAGTACAGTTTGAAATCAGGTAGTGTGATGCCTCCAGCTTTGTTCTTTTTGCTTAGGATTGTTTTGGCTATGCAGGCTCCCTTTTGGTTCCATATGAAGTTTAAGGTGGTTTTTTCCAGTTCTGTGAAGAAGATAATTGGTAGCTTGATGGGGATAGCATTGACCCTATAAATTACTTTGGGCAGTATGGCCATTTTCATGATATTGATTCTTCCTAACCAAGAGCATGGAATGTTTCTCCATTTGTTTGTGTCCTCTCTTATTTCCCTGAGCAGTGGTTTGTAGTTCTCACTGAAGAGTCCTTTACATCCTTTGTTAGTTGTATTTCTAGGTATCTTATTCTCTTTATAGCAATTGTGAATGGGAGTTTGCTCATGATTTGACTCTGTTAGTCTGTCATTGGTGTATAGAAATGCTCATGATTTCTGCACATTGATTTTGTATCCTGAGACTTTGCTGAAGTTGCTTATCAGTTTCAGGAGATTTTGGGCTGAGATGATAGGGTCTTCTAAATATATAATCATGTCGTCTGCAAATAGAGACAATTTGATTTTCTCTATTCCCAATTGAATACCTTTATTAAAAAAAATACTTACCTAATTGCTCTGGCTAGAACTTCCAGTACTATATTG
This sequence comes from Ateles fusciceps, assembly GCA_036589455.1. Taxonomy (NCBI): domain Eukaryota; kingdom Metazoa; phylum Chordata; class Mammalia; order Primates; family Atelidae; genus Ateles; species Ateles fusciceps. The sequence goes on along the minus strand of JAZHEH010000734.1, from coordinate 2,876,206 downwards.
AATAGGAGTGGTGAGAGAGCATCCTTGTCTAGTGCTGGATTTCAAAGGGAATGCTTCCAGTTCTTGCCCATTCAGTATGATATTGGCTGTAGGTGTGTCATAATTAGCTTTTATTGTTTTGAGATATGTTCCTTTGATACCTAGTTTATTGAGAGTTTTTAGTATAAAGGGCTGTTGAATTTTGTCAAAGGCCTTCTCTGCATCTATTGAGATAATCATGTGGTTTTTTTCTTTGGTTCTGTTTATGTGGTGGATTACATTTATAGGCTTGCATATGTTGAACCAGCCTTGCATCCCCGTAATGAAGCCTACTTGATCATGATGGATAAGCTTTTTGATGTGCTGTTGCAATTGATTTGCCAGTATTTTATTGAAGATTTTTGCATCTATGTTCGTCATGGATATTGGCCTGAAGCTTTCTTTTTGTTGAGTCTCTGCTGGGTTTTGGGTCAGGATGATGTTGGTCTCATAAAATGATTTGGGAAGGATTCCCTCTTTTGTATTATTTGGAATAGTTTCAGGAAGGAATGGTACCAGCTCCTCTTTGTATGTCTGGTAGAATTCAGCTGTGAACCCGTCTGGACCTGGACTTTATTTTGTTGGTAGGCTATTAATTGCTGCGTCAACTTCAGCTCTTGTTATTGATCTGTTCAAGGTTTCAACTTCTTCCTGGTTTAGGCTTGGGAGGGTGTAAGTGTCCAGGAATTTATCCATTTCTTCCAGGTTTACTGGTTTATGTGCATAGAGTTGTTTGTAATAATCTCTGATTGTAGTTTGTATTTCTGTAGAATTGGTGGTGATATCCCCTTTATCGTTTTTTATTGCATCTATTTGATTCTTCTCCCTTTTCTTTTTTATTAATCTGGCTAGCGGTCTGTCTATTTTGTTGATCTTTTCAAAAAAACAGCTCCTGGATTTATTGATTTTTTTGAAGGATTTTTGTGTCTCTATCTCCTTCAGTTCTGCTCTGATCTTAGTTATTTCTTGCCTTCTGCTAGCTTTTGAGTTTTTTTAATCTTGCTTCTCTTGCTCTTTCAATTATGACGATAGATCTTTATGTCGATTTTAGATCTTTCCTCACTTCTCTGGTGGGCATTTATTGCTATAAATTTCCCTCTAGACACTGCTTTAAATTTTCTCCCAGAGATGCTGGTATGTTTTGTCTTTGTTCTCATTGGTTTCAAAGAACATCTTTATTTCTGCCTTCATTTCATTGTTTATCCAGTTGACATTCAGGAGCCAGTTGTTCAGTTACCATGAAGTTGTGTGGTTCTGAGTTAGTTTCTTAATTCTGAGTTCTAATTTGATTGCACTGTGGTCTGAGAGACTGTTTTTATCATTTCTGTTCTTTTGCATTTGCTGAGGAGTGATTCACTTCCAATTATGTAGTAAATTTTAGAGTAGGTGCGATGTGGTGCTGAGAAGAATGTATATTCTGTGGATTTGGGGTGGAGATTTCTGTAGATGTCTATTAGGTCTGCTTGGTCCAGATCTGAGTTCAAGTCCTGGATATCCTTGTTAATTTTCTGTCTCGTTAATCTGTCTAATATTGACAGTGGAGTGTTATAGTGTCCCACTATTATTGTGTGGAGTGTAAGTCTCTTTGTAGGTCTTTAAGAACTTGCTTTATGTACCTGGGTGCTCTTGTATTGGATGCATATATATTTAGGATTGTTAGTTCTTCCTAATGCATTGATCCTTTTACCATTATGTAATGCCCTTCTTTGTCTCTTTTGATCGTTGTTGGTTTAAAGTCCATTTTATCGGAGAATAGGATTGCAACTCCTGCTTTTTTTACTCTCCATTTGTTTGATAAATCTTCCTCAATTCCTTTATTTTTAGCCTATGTGTGTCCTTGCACTTGAGATGGGTTTCCTGAATACAGCACACTGGTGGGTTTGACTTTTTTCCAATTTGCCAGTATGTATCTTTTGATTGGGGCATTTAGCCCATTTACATTTAAGGTTAATATTGTTAAGTGTGAATTTGATCCTGCCATTTTTATGCTAGCTGGATGTTTTGCCTTTTAGTTGACACATTTTCTTCATTGTGTCAATAGTCTTTACCATTTGGTATGTTTTTAGAGTGACTGGTACTGGTTGTTCCTTTCCTTGTTTAGTGCTTCTTTCAGGAGCTCTTGTAAGGCAGGCTTGGTGGTGATGAAATCGCTCAGAAATTGGTTGTCCATAAAGGATTTTCTTTCTTCTTCGCTTAAGAAGCTTAGTTTGGCTGGATATGAAATTCTAGGTTGAAAGTTCTTTTCTTTATGGATGTTGAATATTGACCTCCACTCTCTGCTGGCTTGCACAGTTTCTGCCGAGAGATCCACTGTGAGTCTGATGGGTTTCCCTTTGTGGGTATCCCGACCTTTCTCTCTGACTGTCCTTAGCATTTTTTCCTTCATTTCCACCCTGGTGAATCTGATGATTACGTGCCTTGGTGTTGCTCTTTTTGAGGAATATCTTTGTAGTGTTCTCTGTATTTCCTGGACTTGAATGTTGGCCTGCCTTGCTAGGTTGGGGGAAGTCCTCCTGGATAATATCCTGAAGAGTGTTTTCCAGCTTGTATTCATTCTCTCCGTCACATTCAGGTACACCTATCAAATGTAGATTAGGTCTTTTCACATAATCCCATATTTCTTGGAGGCTTTGTTCATTTCTTTTCACTGTTTTTTCTCTATTCTTGCCTTCTCGTTTTATTTTATTGAGTTGATCTTCAGTCTGTGATATCCTTTCTTCTGCTTGGTCAATTCAGCTATTGAGACTTGTGTATGCTTAGCAAAGTTCTCGTGCTGTGTTTCTGAGCTCCATCAAGTTGTTTATATTCTTCTCTTAAGCTGCTTTTTTCCAGTTAGCATCTCATCTAACATTTTTTCTAGGTTCTTAATTTTTTTGCATTGGGTTAGCACATGTTCTTTTAGCTCAGAGAAGTTTTTATTACCCACCTTCTGAAGCCTGTTCCTGTCAATTCATCAGATTCATTCTCCATCCATCTTTGATCCGTAGCTGGTGAGGAGTTGTGATCCCTTGGAGGAAGAGAGGCATTCTGGTTTTTGGTGGTTTCATCTTTTTTTGCACTGGTTTCTTCCCATCTTAGTGGATTTATCTACCTGTGGTCTTTGTAGTTGGTGACTTTCAGATGGGGTCTCTGAGTGGATGTCTTTTTTATTGAAGCTATTTCTTTCTGCTTCTTAGTTTTCCTTCTTACAGTCAGGCCCCTCTGCTACAGGATCACTGTAAGTCCACTCCAGACCCTGCTCCCCTCGGGATCACCCACAGGGGCTGCAGAACAACAAGGGTTGCCGCTGGTTTCTTCCTCTGCTATCTTTGTCCCAGAAGGGTACCGACCTGATGTCGGCCTGAGCTCTCCTTTATGAGGTATCTTTTTGGGTATAAGGGGGTCAGGGAGGTTCTTGAGGAGAGTCTGTCCCTAATAGGAGCTCAAGTGCTGTGCTGAGCTCCTTTGTTCCTTGCAGAGCTGCTAGGCAGATACCTTTAGTCTGCTGCAGCTGAACTCATAACTGCCTGTTTTCCCAGGTGCTCAGTCCTAGGAAGGTTGGCTTTATTTATAAGTTCCTGTCATGCTGCTGCCTTTTTTCATAGATGCCCTGCCCTGCACGGAGTAGTCTAGTCACAGTCTGCCAGCAGAGGTGTTGCTGAGCTGCTACAGGCTCCGCCCAGCTGCTATGTGAACTGCCTCAGTAGGGGTGGACTGCCTCAGTAGTGGGGGATGCCCTTCCCCCACCGAGCCAGACCATCCTGTGTTCAGCTGTGCTTGCTGTGAAACTCTCAACTCAGAGCGTTTCAGTTTTCTTGTTTTGTGGGGATGAGTACCCGCCAAGCCAGATCGCCTGGCTCCCTGTCTCAGCCCCCTCCCTTTCAGTTGAATGGGTGGTTTTGTCTTCCGGACATTCCAGGTGCCAGTCAAAACAGCCACCCAGACTTGTGTGAGTTTCTGTACGCCAACTAGCACCAGCTGAGACCACTGCGCTGAAAACTTGTGGCATTTTTCTGCCCAGGAATCTCCTGGTCTGTGGGCAGTGAAAACTTGTTTGGAAATGTGGTGAGCACTCACCTTCTGTGCTGTTCGCACTGGGAACTGCACTCTGGAGCTGTTCCTATTCAGCCATCTTGGATCCTCGAGACAAAATTTAATTTATTAAAAGAAGGCAAGAATGAAGGGTGTATTATAGAGAAAGTGGAACTATAACAACAACAACAGGAAACCCCACCAAAGATGTTAGAAACATCTCAGCTTATCTATAATCCCCGTAGTTTTAAAGACAATAAATTCACTAGGTAGATGACAAAAATTGTCACAGTGGAATAAAGATCAAAGTTTATCTTACTTCTAAGAGATTCACCTAGAAACATAAGGACAAATATTAAAGTACAAGTATAAGGAAGAAATATAACAGGAAGTTTATAAACAAAATAAAGTTTGAACAGTTAACATAAAAAGAAGAAAAGTTTACCAGAAATATTTTTTAAAGGAACATCATTAGGAATAGAGGTAGTCATAGCATGAAAAAGGTCCAGTTCTTGAGAGAAATACAATAATTTTATCTTGTTTGGACCTAATAGTTTCAAACACACAAAGAATATAGTCAATAAAACTATAAGAAAAGCTGCACAATTTAGTATTATGATGGTCAATTTTACTACATCCCTCTCGGTTACTTACATGCCAAGCAAATAAAAATATAAAGATATAGAAGATCTGGTTATTTAAAAGTTTTGAGAGAACAGGTATCATCTATAAAATGCTTAAGCCAGCATATATCCAGCAGTTCAATTTTTTAATAAGTGCTACAAAGCATTTCATTGTCTGAATATAACATTTTTTTGCAGCCAATTCTCAATTTCAAGGCTTGACCCTTTTGACATGTCACATCCTCATTATATTTTTCTCCCTGGCAATGTAGAGAGATTTTGAAGGCCTCTTGCTGCATGGCATGGCACAGTAAGACCAGAGGGATCCTCATTTATTTCAATACCTGCAACCCCATGGAGTTCATCATATTCTCATGGTATTTCTTAAGGGTAGAGAATAATTTATTGGTAAAGAATTCTTGGCATTTTTTCCTTCCTCACCCATTAAAATACTCATCCATTATAGCCTTCTGAAAAGTAAGTATATTTAAGAAGCACTAGTTGTCAGCTCTTCCTAGGCTTGAGTCATTCCCTCTGAAGACTCTCTCAGTTTATGTCTCCCAATGTTGATAGGATGCTATAAGGGAGGCAGGAAGAAATCCATGCATAAACATTCGCTACTAGACACATGAACCATTTCAGATGTTTTTCCCCAAAGACACAAAGCAGTTTTAAACATTGTATTTATTTGCCACAGAAACAGCAATTGAGCACATTGTTTTTCTTCAGAGGCTATTTAGGAGTACACCGTTGTTGGTAATGAGTTTCATAAAACATGGAAGTCACCTTATCCCATCTCAACAGAGTAGTGGTATTGCATGCTTAATCGTGAGAAGCATTTGGAAAACGATCTTCATAAAACCAAATGTCCAACTCTAGTAGGAAGAAATATATGGTGTTCAAATTTATTTTGTCTTTCTGTTCAGAATTCTGAGGACTTCAATACTTATAGTATTTATATTTTATTTTGTTTTCTTCTTAAGTCAGAACCAGAATGAGGACAGAAACCCTAATTACCCTTAAGCCTCTAAGACCACAACCCCCTTGACCTCCACATTGCATTTCAGTAGGAGAAGTAAAGGCTGGCAGACCAGGCACCACCTTTAATCACCCTCCTATAGATCACAGGCACAGTATGGAGGAATCTTTCCGGAAGGCATTGTTTTTACTTAAACACAATCAAACCTCCACCTAAGTCCCTACCCCACCCCTACTCCATGGACTAAGACCCTTTCACTTGCAATTTCTAGAGCTGCAGAGTTGTAAGCCCAAGACCCTTTCACATGTAATGTCTAGAGTTGTAAGGCTTTATAAGGGCGGGGATTTTCTTTGTTCGGGGCTGGCTATTTGGGGCATTCAGACCTGCTGCAGCTCCCAGCCAAATAAACCACCACTTCCTTCCCAGTTCCGTGTTGGAGAGGTTTGTTTCTCAGCCTTTCCTGCTTCAAGAAAGATCAGAAAAGTTTACAATTTTTTTCTCTATCTGAAAAAAGATAATACCATAGTTTGAAGACATATTGTATATTTAGTAGCATTTTAGAGATGCATCTTTCAATTGTTCTAATTCATTGTAATCAATCATTTTTACTTGTTGAATTAATCACTTATAGAGGAATGCAAATTGATTATATAAGTGAAAATTGCACTTAAATATCAAGATTTATTTCTGTCTAAATAATATTTACATTAATTATTTTAGCTCAACTCCAAAGTTCAAACTTTATTAATGAGACGTATTTCAAAACATAAAATTTGTCAAAACCTTTCCTAAATTTTTATTTTAATTTCAAGTGACTTCTAACCCAAGAAAGGAAAAAATAAAAGAGGAAAGTTGAAACTAAACAAGACAATATTGTCAGAGACTTTTAATGCCCATACAGAGCTGACAGACTTGTGGTATTTGAGACTTGCTTGAACAATACCTTAAATTATAATGGCATAGAACTTTATCTGCAAATTTGGGAAAACTAATCGACCCTGACAGTAATTGTCTCACTAGAGGAAAAGGAAGTCAAAACTAAAACTTCAGCCACTTAACCACCCCTTACAGCCAAATCCCTTGTTGATCAGTGTGGAGAAATAATGAGACCTGCTGTTTCCAAAGGACTGTCTTACTATTGTCAACACTCCAAGGTTTTTCATTTGAGACTCAAATTTATTTCAGTTCCTTACATGCTCTGTGCTATCTGCCTGTATTACCATAAATTATTTCCACTAGAAATGTTGAATTGAAAAACAAAGAGCACTGAGTGTTTTCGTGCAAAAGAAATGAATCTTACCCAAAGGAAATAATGGCCTCATTCCACTCTGATGCACAGCCTTGTATGTTCAGAATCTTTGTCTACACCCCATGTGGGGGCCATTATATAATTGTAATATGATTGCTACAAATGATTAAACACATTGCTAATCTAAACCAAAGCAAAGGGCTTCCAGTTTTCCTATCTCAAAGCATTTAACCAACATCTTCCAGTATGAAACTTGTTTCTTTTTGTTCAATTGGACTTGAATTCTATGCTTAGTTCTCATAAGCTTTTGTGTTCACTGTTTCATAAAGACTGCATGCTCATTCCCATCTCCAGATGCATATGCAAATGTATATACCCCCAAACTGGTTACAGATGCATATGCTCCAAAAAGTAGTTACTGTGTTAAATTTATTCCTGTACAATAATCTCCTGACGTCAGTGTTGTTATCCTTAATTAATAATAATAGTTACAATAAAAAGGAACAAGAATAATTCCCATCATTTACTGAGAACTTGCTATATGACAGGCTCTGTGTGAAGCACTTTATATGCATCAACTTCTGGAAATCTCACAGTGATCACACATGACAGATTCTAAGATAATTCCAATATACAATGAAATAACCTAGCACTTACTAATTTTCTAAGGGGCATGCAGCTTGTAATGGAGCACAGGGTGAAACACAGGTTTGTCTGACTCCAAGTCTAGCATCCCTTTCTTTTCTAAATATCCAGAGCTTACCTGTTCTTCCAAATATGACTTGAATCTCACATTCAACTATAAAGACTTCCCTGTTATTCTTTTCTTTTTCTTTCTTTTTTTATTATACTTTAAGTTCTGGGATACATGTGCTGAACTTACAGGTTTGTTACACATGTATATATGGGTCATGGTGGTTCAATCCGTCATCTACATTAGACATTTCTCCTAATGCTATTCCCTCCCTAGTCCCCCAACCCCCCAGCAGACCCTGGTGTGTGATGTCTCCCTCCCTGTGTCCATGTGTTCTCATTGTTCACCTCCCACTGATGAGTGAGAACATGAGGTGTTTGATTTTCTGTTCCTGTGTTAGTTTGCTGAGAATGATGGTTTCCAGCTTCATCTGTGTCCCTGCAAAGGACATGAACTCATTCTTTTTTTGGCTGCATAGTATTCCATGGTATATATGTGCCATATCCTCTTATCCAGTCTATCATGGATGGGCATTTGGGTTGGTTCCCAGTCTTTGCTGTTGTGAACAGTGCTGCTGTGGTAATTCCTCAAGGATCTAGAACCAGAAATACCATTTGATCCAGCAGTGCCATTCCTGGGTACGTACCCAAAGGATTATAAATCATTTTTTTTTTTGAGACCATGTCATGGAGTGCAGTAGCACAGTCTCAGCTCACTGCAACCTCCATTTCTTGATCTCAAGCCATCCTCCCACCTCAGCCTCCTGAGTAGCTGGGACTACAGAGGTGTGCCACCATTCCCAGCTAATGTTTGTGGTTTTTTTTAGAGACAGGGTTTCACCGTATTGCCCAGGCTGGTCTCAAATTCCTGGGCTCATCTCCTACTTCGGCCTCCCAAAGTGCTGGGACTAGAGAGATGAGGAGAGATGAGCCACCACACCATGCCCCTTCCCTGATATTCTAAGGTGGTCTTGGTGCTGTGCCTTACACAGTACGTACAGCTGGTACTGTGAACATTATTACGCAATTCTTATCTTTCAGGTTTGTTGCTGTTATTCAGGTTTGCCATTCTTATAGCATCAGTATTACAAAGGTGGCATCTTGGTGCTTCCTTTACAGTACCTGGCTCAATGTCTAGCATATCATAGGTGCTCTCTGTATCTATTAGTGAATTCTTTTCAGTCAAGTAAGCCATGTGGGGACAGAGAGAAGGGCTTAGTTAAGTGCAGAGGAGGCTTGTTCAGAATTCCATTCTGATTATGTTTATTTTGGCATGTACCAAAAGAAGGGCTCATCTCACTGTTTTGCCCTTTTCATCAGAGAATTAAATAAAATACGTAGCCACTTAGCCTGATTGCCAATGCATCCTCCACTTTATTGCCTTTTAAAATCATCTTGATAAACACAAGCTAAGGTGGAAACTATTAGCAACCTCATCAGGTTATTGCTGAAACTGGAAAAAAAAAGTCCCCTTCTAAAAAGATACCAACTGTTCGAGTTTCCCTCTTTAGGCATTTTCTTTCTTGTTCCAGAAAATATACACAATGTACACTGTAAGTTGTCTTAGTTACCTTTTCCTTTTTTTTTTTTTGAAAGTGGGCACAGCAGACAGTGAGATCTAATTTTATATAATATTATTTCAATAGATGTACAAAATAATAGTAGCTAGTAATAAGGATGAAATTATAATTATGATCACAAGATGTTATGAATTTTAGATGATATTCAAAATTCAAAATATATTTTAAAAATAAGGAATCTAAAATTGGGTGAGATTACTTAACTTTTTAAGGTGACATACGTAGCTAAAGAAAGGGTGGAGTTTGTATTTGACTCCATGTCTCACAAACACTTAAGTCCATGACGAATTCACAGTAAAGCAAGGTATCACTGAAACTTTATTCTGGCCAAGCATCCTTCCCTTGCTGTAGTGGTGCTTACTCAACAGGAAGAATAATAAATTGTGTGACTCTCTCTGGCATTTTTGATAGAAGGAGAAAAGATCAATACTCCTTCTCCTGCTTTCTAAATTTTAAATCATGAGGTTACCATGCTCAAACACTCTCCTCTACATTTCCACATTGAATCAGGCCTAGAAAACAGACCTATCATTTCTAAAGCTCACTAACCCTGCTTTGCTTTTTCCCTTTTTTCTACACCTTTAATCCTTAACCATGTCTACTATGGAAATAAAAGGAAATGTAGTCCATTTATTTTAGAACTCATAACTAGAAGTCATGAACATTTCATTAACTATTTTTGGTTTTGAAGTTGAAGTAATTGGTTATTACATTCAAATAAAAGTATTTACTTGGGAAGCCAGGAGACCAATATGTAATCTAGAATTATAATAATATATGTACTTGATGATTTGACATATGCCCTGCATTTATCTACCACTGGCTCTAAATCAAGCCACCATCATTGCGGTCCATGTAACAAAGTAGCCTGCTTACCATTCTACCTTTTCTATCCTTTCCTAGCTTTGGTTTCTCCTACACTCAGCTGCCAGAGGGAACCTTTTACAAGAACAGCCAGATTAAATTCAATATTCAACACAAAATTGTCCCCCCATTTTTTTTCACGAAATAGCCCACATTCACATAATGGCCCATAAAGTCCTGCGTGATCTGTCCTTCCAGTCTCTCTCTGATATCAACACCTGCTACTCTCTTCTTTTTTTTTCTTCACTTTACTCATAAAAACCCAATTATGCCAAGTATGCTTCTGCTTCAGGGCCTATTTTCTGTCTGTTTCCTCTGCATGCAGTGCTCTTCCTCCAGATATCCACATGGCTAGTTCCATGATCCTTTAAGTTTCTACTCAGATAACACCTTCTCAGAAGGCCCACCATAATCACCCAATTTAAAACTGCTACATCAAAGCACTCCTAATCTTCCTTATACTCTAAGATTTCTGTTCATACATTTGTCACATATATATATTCATATCATGTACTTATAATAAATTATTTGTTATACTGTAAGTTCTAGGAGGCAAAAGAACTTTGTCTTCTATGTTCATTGATGTATACTGAGCACTCAGGTAAATGCCTTATACTCAGTATTTGCTGATTGAATGAATGAGTTAAAAAAAATCTTGAAGGATCTTTATCAACTTATTTAAAGTGTCCTGACTTATAACATGCTCTGTGTCACATAAGGAGAGCCTCATGCTTTGATATGAAACCAAGCTACGTTATTATTAGTATATGAAAATGCAACTGACTTGTGTGTTTGAACTTTATATCTTAATTCTTTGCTAAGAATCAATTGTGCAAACACAATTTTCTTTCTTCAATTGTGTTTGTCTGGTTTTGCTAAATTCATTTAAATTCTAAGAGTATTTTGTGTATATATTTATATAGAATCTTTAGAGTTTTCTACATATGAAATCATATCATCTACAAACAAACAGAGATAATTTTATTTCTTCTTTTCTGATTGAATTTTTAAATTTATTTTTCTTGTTTAAGTTCTCTGACTAGGACTTCCAGTACTATGTTAAATAGAAGCGGGAAATATTCTCATTCATAAGCACAAGCTAAAAAATGTTGATCTCATAGAAATAAAAACTATAACAGAGGATACTATAATCTGGAAAAAAATAGGGGAAATGGAGAAATAGGGAGAGAGTTGTTATAGAATACAAAGTTAGTTAACCATAATATATCATATAGTCTCAAATAGCCAAAAGGAGGATATTTGATGTCCCCCAAACAAAGAAATGATATATGTTTGGGATAATGAATATGCTAATTATTCAATTCCTGTACATTGTGTGTATCAAAACATCCCTCTGTACACCATACATATGCACAATTATTGTGTGTCAATTTATAAAAAGATAAACTTCTAAAGAATCAATCAATAATTACTTTTTTTATGGTTTTCTAAGGAGAAAAAAATGTTCTTGATAAGGAAAAGCTTTTAATTTTTTATTAATACTATTAATATGATGTTTGCTGTGGTGTTTTTATATATGGCTTTTATTATGTTATGATAATTGCCTTCTATTTCTACTTTGTCTTTTTAGTCATGAAATAAGGTTGAATTATGTCAAATGCTTTTTCTGTAACAATTGAGATAATCATGTAATATTTTCCCTTTCATTTCATTAATGTGGTATATTTCATTGATTGATTTTTGTATGTTGAAGCTTGCTTTCCAAGTGAATAATTTTTTAATATGCTGTTGAATTCAGTTTTCTAATATATTGCTGAATATGTTTGCATCTGTGTTTATTAGTGATTTTGGCTTGTAATTTTCTTCTTCAGTTGTGTTTGTCTGATTTTGGCATCAGGGTAATACTTGTCTCATGAGGTGAGTTAGGAAGTGCTCTCTCCTCTTCAATATTTTTTGGAAAACTTTGAAAAAATTGGCATTAATTATTCTTTAAAGATTAGGTAGAATTTACCAATAAGGACTTCAGGTCCAGGGATTTACTTTGTTTGGAGATTTCTATTATTTATTTTATTACTCATCATAGTTATATTCAGATTTTCTATTTCTTCATGGTTTAGTCTTGGTAGCTTTTGAGTTTGTAAGAAATTCATGTAGTTATTCAATTGCTGGCATACAACTACTCATAGTACTGTCTCATAATCCTTTTATTTTTGTAGAATTAATAGTAATGTCTAACTTTCATTTTTTATTTTTGTAATTCGAGTCTTTTTTCCATGCTTTTTCTCTTTCTTTACTTCAGTTAGCTAAAGGTTTGTCAAACCTGATGATCTTTACAAAGAACCAACTTTCAGTTTTGTTGCATTTCTCTATTATTATTTTATTATCTATCCCATTTATCTTTGCTCTGATATTTGTTATTTCCTTCCTTCTGTACCTTTGTGTTTAGTTTATTTTTCTTTTTTTCTAGTAACTTAAGTTGTAAAGTTAATCTGCTGATTTAAGATGTTTTTGTTTAATTTTTTAATGTGTGAAGCTATAGACTCCCTTCTTAGTGTGGCCTTCACTGTACCCCAGAAATGTTGGCATGTAATGTTTTTATTTTCATTTATCTTCAAATATTTTTCAGTTTTCCTTGTGATTTCTTTTTTAATCCATTTGTTATTTGAGTGTGTTTTCTAATTTCCACAAATTTACGAATTTTCTTGTTTTCCTTCTCTTATTGATTTCTACCTTCATCTGTTGTGGGTAGAGATTAATCTTTGTTTGATATCTATCCTTTCACACCTATTAAGCTTAATTTTTGGGCTCACCTATGACTTATCCTGGAAAATGTCCTTTGTGCCCTTGAGAAGAATTAATATTCTGTTGTTGGGTAGTGTCCTGTATATCTGTTAAAACTACTTGGCTTATTGTGTTCTTCAAGTCCTCTATTTTCTTACTTATTTTGAGACTGATTGTTCTATACAAGATTGAGAGTAGGATATTGAATTCTCCAACTATTACTGTAGAACTGTTTATTTCTTCCTTTAAATCTGTCAAATTTTCCTTTATATGTTTTGATGGTCTCTTATAGAGTATTTTGTAATCTCTTTTGACTTGTCCTCAGGACAATGATTATTTTCCACCAGCTCAAATCTATTGTTCGGATTTATTTTCATTATTCTACATTTTTACTGCATAAATTTCATTTGTTTTTATTTAAACAGTGCATATTACTTTGTCATATTCTTCATGCATTATTTCCATTAGTTTTTTTAATGTGTTTGTACTATAGACCTTTTCAAAGTAAGCATCTATTGACTGTTTTGCCCTGTGTATGCAGTACATTCATATTCTTTGCATGTCTCCTAACTTTTTATTGAAAACCGTTTATTGTAGATAGTATGACAAATCTGCTACAGGAAGGAGCAATTGTTATTTGATTGTTTTCTTAATTTATTTGTTTAGTAACATAGCTGAACTGACTCTGAAATCCATTACTTTTCAGCGTGTAGTCTCTTAATTCCCTGCTCAGATATTTTTTTGTTGCTGTTGTTTTAATCTTGTAGCTTGACTAATTACAAGTCAGCTCTAATCAGCATAAGCCACTTATTGGTCAAATGCTACGATTAAACTCTCTTAGCCAATAAAATCTTTCCTCTATATGTTGAATATGTATGTAGCTTACAAACTCCTACCACTATTCAGTGTGTTTACATGTTGGTTTTTTTTTTTTCAATCTGAATTCAGTTTGGGACCAAGACCTTGGAGATTACCTTTCTCACTGATGTTTTGAGGACACAGCATTTGGCATGCACACTCTTTCAGACTACCCGTGGTGGCTATGATTTATTTCTAAACATAGCTTCCTAGGAGTCACACTTGTGTCAGAGAAGCTTGCTAGTAAGTGTTTGGTAAGAAGTTGAATTTTGGTATTTGTGCTGTTGAGGGGTGTGCCCTTTTAATTGGTCTGTGTGTGGTTTTTAAAATACTTTCAAGTCTGTCCACATCCTGTTCTGATTGCTTCTGAGTGAGCAAAGATCACTGTATATCCACAGTCTTCCTGACTCCTGGGATTGAGTATGATTCCAGGAGTACTCTTCTTAGATATCTCTTTTCCTTGTTCTCTCTATTAAAAATCTAAATATTTTCCTCTATTGTGTCATGCTTTGTATCATGGAGCTGCCAGCCTCCCTTTAATTTCTTGCCACTACGATATCCATTATTTTGAATACTTCTCTTAGTCACAGAGTTCTCCAGGCCTTTCAACAACAACAATAACAACAATAATACTAATAATGACCCTCAGGCAGAGTTGGAGAGCTCTATAGATGAAAACTGGGGTTGGGGACGGGATCAGAAAGGGAGCCCTGTGTTTTTGCTATACCAATCTGCAATATAGTTTTTATCATGCTGGGGTAAAGGGGGAAGGAAGGAAGTGGATCATGGCCCAAATACTATAGAATCTCACTGTTTTTACTGAGACTTAGTAGATTTTTCCAGAGAATGTTTCTTCAATTCCTGTATGCTCTTAGACACTTTCCCTAGATATAAATATTTTTTATGACTTTCAACAATAAATTTTTTTTTTTTTTTTTTGCTAAGAAAAGGGTACTCCTTGCTCTTGACTCTGTCACTCTGGAAGTTCTGCCTCCTATATAAGTTTTTACATATGCAAGTCATGCAAATAAATGTATTTATAGTATGTGTGCACCCACATACATTTACAATTGAATAGAAAAAATCTGGCACGCTAAGCACACTAATGTTAGCTAAATAGAATCTTGGGTATGGTTGGCTAAGGGCAGACTAGTTTTTATCAGTTATTTCTACTGATACAGTTCTGTCACTCTACCATTTTATACACCTCATTAAATTCTTGCCATTCAAAATATTAAATACTTAAATGTTGCCATTCTAGGTCTTTTCTAGTCTGTTTTGTCCAACATGTCCTTACTTTCCTTTCTTCCTAATAAATTTGGCTTATTACTCAAAGCCCTTATGGAACATTACCTTTTTCATGATTTATTTCTTGATCATGCCTCTATGTTCCACCTTCCTTTTCATATAACTTTATGGGATACATGATTTAGTTAACATAATTCTTTTCTGCTAGATTGTGGGTGCCTCAAGGGCAGAAAGTATGTCTTACTCTTTTTATCTTTCCCTTAGCGCTTTGCAAAGCAACCGCCGCATAGTAGGAACTCAATGAAAATTAGTCATTCTCTAATAATTTTATTCCACCCTAATATCTGGCAGCAGAAATCTCTTGTTCAAGGCTGTGGCTATGTGCATTTAACATTAAGTATAAACAGAAATATGTACTTTATTAGGAAATTAGTGGAAATACATTGCCTTGAACACTTTGACTTACAGGGCACAAGGCATATGCAATTAAGGGTGTGAAAAAATATGAAATTCTGACTCCTAGCAAAGGAAAGGGGTATGGAAGTTGAATTTTTTTCTGAGTGTTTGCTCTGCTCCAGGCCGTATGTTAATCACTTTGCATACTTTGACTTATCTGTTTATTTTTTATAATAATCCTAGACTTAGGCATTATTCGCACTTCATAGAATGAGAATTTGAGATCCACAGCTGTTCAATGACTTACTGAATGCTTCAAAACCAGTAGCTGGTGGAGTCAAGACTCAAACCCAGGTATAATCCAAAGCTTGACTTTCCTGAATTTTATTTCTGTCATTGTAATAAAACTATTTAAAATTAATTATTCTGTAACTGGCAGTGATCTTTAACTTCTGTTTTCTCTGTTTGGGGTCATCTTAAAAATCAGTGGTATATTGGACCGACTGAATCTTTCTGTCTCATTAGATATTGTCACATATGCATAAACAAGATCAAGGGTGAGAGTTATAACACCTATTGGCTGTAGGGAAGACCAGAAAGCCTTCCTGGCATTTCCTGCAGAAGAAGCCTTTCAGATGTCTTCTTGGTGGGAGACGAAGGGCATTGCCAATTAACTAATAGGCAGACTTATCTTTCAAAAAGAATGCTGGATAATGACCTCAAAGCAGAAAACATTTATCCTTAGTTGCATGTTAAGGTCAGTATGTTATCTCTGAATTTTCCCCTTCCCTCCATCTCTCCACAATAACAGATGGATACAGCGATTTGGATAATGCCTCATGTTAGTTAAGTTCCTTAATTAAACTAGATACTCTGAAAAAGCACAGTGTTTTGCAGGTGGCAACACATGCATCAACATGTTACAAAAATTGCCTGTATAAGTGAAAATTACTTATTTTCTTTAGCAGATTGTTCAAATTCAGCCTATTGGTCATTGGTTTGAATCAAATGGTTTGTTTCTTAGTGTGGGATATTACATAGGCAGTGTATCACTATGCTGTATAATGACGTATTTCTAGAACAAGGATGTGTTCTATAAATGAACTTCTTCATTGAACTTGAAAAGCACAGTTTTACACATATTTGGCTGCTTCGGAAAGACCCAAGGGTTTCACTTGATCATTGAGATTCCTCCTAAGACACCTCAAGGGAGAGTCCTTTAATACGTGGCTTCCTGTCATTCCCACGGCCAACACATCAGGCCATACCACCGCAGGAACAGTTCTAACAGCATGGGCCTTGGAACCAGACAAACCTAGACTGGAATCTTGTAATCACCTACTGCTAACAGCATATCTTGGATAGTTACAATCCTATTTAGATTTTAGTGTCCTCATTTGTAAGATGGGATTAATAACTTCTAGCTCCTTGGTTTGTTGTTGGAGTTAAATAAAATGATTAAGGAAAATCATAATAATAAGCCCTTAATTGAGATGCTATATAAAGTGGTGTATTGAGATGCGTTTAGAAAGAACTCTTGAGCTCAGCACAGGAGAGAATCTGATGGATTGGTGATGTTTCTGAGGGCATAGGATAGGGAATGGCAGGGAAATTTGCAATCTCATATTTCTCACTTTCAAATCTTACAATGTCATTGTCATTGATTTATTTGAGCTCTAGCTTGAGAATAAAGGAGAACATAGTTCTACTGATGAAGAATTATTCTATTTACAGAGGTTAGATTTTTTAAATTGTAAACTTATGGTAAAAGGAATTTAAGTTTAATGTAGGCAAGAGATTACCAGAAGGATGGAAAAAATAATCCCAAGAGAGATCTGGAATTATTTAGGAATTTTAAGAGTAAGTTAACAAATACTGTCTGGGCGTGGTGGTTCACACTTGTAATTCTAGCACTTTGGGAGGCCGAGTCAGGCAGATTGCCTGAGCTCAGGAGTTCAAGACCACCCTGGGCAACATGGTGAAAACCTGTCTCTACTAAAAATGCAAAAAATTATCTGGGCATGGTAGTGTGCGCCTATAGACCCAGCTACTAAGGACCGTTGAGGCATGAGAATCACTTGAGCCCAGAAAGTAGAGGTTGCAGTGAGCCGAAATCACAACACTACATTCCAGCTTTGGTGACAGAGCAAGAGTCTGTCTCTTAAAAAAAAAAAAAAGAGTAAGCTAACAGATATTAGTACACATCTGCAAAGTCTAAGGGAAATGAGTCTAGAATAAAAATAAATAAGGGTAGATCTCAGAAAGCACCTTCAAGAAGATGGATTAAAAGCACCAAGTACTCTTATCTTCCACAAAGGGGAACCAAAATAGTAAGCAGATAACTGCAATGCAAATTCATAATGTAAGAAAAAGAACACTGGGATTCAATGGAGAAGCTACAGGAAACACCCAAAACAAGGAAGGATAGGGAAGCATGGCAGTCTGCTTGTCTGGGATCATCCAGTAGCCTGGAGAGGTTTTCCAGTGAAGGCAAGGATGAGTGGGTGACCCACAGACCTTCAGATTTCCACCATGGACTCTTGTATCTTAGGCATGGGAAAGTTCGTAGACCCTTACAGTCCTTGAGACTAGCATAAGGAGCTTCATGGAGGCAGTGTGAAAACATTGCTCCAGAGAGGGAGCTCACACTGAGTCCAACACATTCTGAGCTAAACAGCTACTGAAAGGCAGCATATTTAGAGCCCAGCTGCCAACAGACTACATCTTGCCTGGAGGTCCGACAGTGCCTGCATCCCCCACATCTCCAGAGCCTTCAGAGATTCCCCACCTTCGGCCACCACTGGATGCTATATCTAGGGCTGAAGAATGAGGCTTTGGCAAAGACCCTGTTGCCTCAGGAGTGATGTCACTTCACATTTTCGTTCACTCTGAGCACAAACTCTGCAACTAGCAGTCACCATCACTACAGGCTGTCACATCCAGAGTTGAAACATGAGTGAAGTGCATACTCCTCAGCGACCTGCCTTTGACCGTTGTCCCTGGAATCACACCCCTTCTTTCTAGTAGTAGGTCTACTGTGTGGCCACTGCTGCTCCCAGAGCATTCTGCCTTGGGCCTGGGGTTCATTCTGCTGCTGCCTGCCATAGCCAGTGCCTATCTACACCACTGGGGTGCCTGAGGATGGGCCCACCAAGCCCCACTTTACATTCTCCAGCATCAGAACACCCAGTCCAAGGGCCTGGGAACTTCCCAGCCCAGTCCACTACTGTTGGCACCTGAGCATTCCTCTGCAGGAACTGAGATCAGGCTCACCCAACCTGTAGCTACCATCAGAGTAGGCACCCAACTCCACATGCTTCTTTGAGCCTGAATACTGGCCCATCTAGCTCATTACAGCCATTGCCACACTGGTAAATACCACTTGGGTCCCAAAGGTTAGACCCCCAGCCCCACTGCTACTGCCATGGTCTACATCATGAAGACTGCTAGAGTGTCAATAACCCACCATCAACAAAGCCCATCAACGCCTAGAGGCTCAAGAATTCATCCATCTGAACCTTCTAACACTGCTGCCAGTGTACACAGCCCTAGGGACTAAGAACAGGTATGCTCTGCCTGTTGCTGCCACCACTGGGCCCTGAACACTGGTCCAACTCACATCCTGAGCCCAGCAAAACTTCACTACATCCTCCGCTAGCAACTGCACCCTAAGCTACAGAGGAAATAACAGACACCACTGATACCGTTTACAGCCAAGACATCACACAGAGTCTACACTACTGCACACATCCAGAATCAAAGCTAAAGTGCTCTACCCAACCCATAGCATAAATACATACTCAAAAAGAATTCCTTATGAAAACCTTATGAAAGCAAATTGAAAAATTTGAAAGCAGTGACTATTACACCAGATGTGCAGATATCAACATAAGGACCCAGAAACATAAAAGACCAAGGAAAATATGACACTTTCAAAGGAACACAATAATTTTTCAGCAACGGATTCTAATCAAAAAGAAATTTATGAAATCCCAAGATGAAAAGGAATATAAATGTGTTTCTTACCACTGTAAACTTAAAAATGATAAAGATGTTTATACATATATATATATATACACATAAAGATATAGAACCTCAATAAAAAATTTCAAAAAATCTAACATTAAAAAAGAGAGAATTTTATAAAATTTCTGATAAAGTATTCAAAATCATGATATTAAAGAATCTCAATGAGATACAAAATTTCTTTTAAATTACAAAGAAATTAGAAAAACAATTCAGGATATGAATGAGGAGTTTACCAAAGAGACAGATGTAAGAAAGAACTAAACAGAAATTCTGCAAATAAGAATTCATTGAATAAAGTACAAAATACATTCAAAAACTTCAAAAGTAGATTAAAGCAAATCAAAGAAATAATTTCAAAACTTGAAGACAGACCTTTTGAAATTACCTGGTGAGACAAAACTAAGAAAAAAAGAACTGAAAAGAGTGAACACAATCTATGTGACATATGAAACATGATAAATCAACCAAATATTCAAATTTTCAGTGTCACTGAAGATAAAGAAAAAAAAAAAACAAAAGCATTAGAAAACATATTTAACAAAATAATAGCAGAAAATGTTTGAAGTCTAGCAAGAGATTTAGACATTGAGATTCAAGAAGTTCAGAAATCCCCAAAATGATACAGTGCAAACATGTCTTCACGGCAGATTATAATCAAAGTGTCAAAAGTCAAGACAGAGAGAATATTAAAAACAGCAAGAGAAAAACACCTATTCCTTTAGAAGTAAACCTCTTAGAATAATAGCAGATTTCGCAGTTGAAACCTTACAGGCCAGGAGAGAATGGGGTGACATGTTTAAAGTGCTGAAAGATAAAAGCAGCTAATCAAGGATACTGTACTTGGCAAAGTTAATCTTTTATAGGATAAGAGAATAAAAGATAAATAAAATCTTTTGCAGACCAACGAAAGCTCAGGGAATTCATTAACACTAGACTGGCTCTTAAAAAATAGCTTAAGAGAGTACTACACCTAGAAGCAAAAGGATAATATTTATCACATGAAAACACATGAAAGTTCAAAACCCACTGATAGAACAAACACAAAGAAGAGAAATGACTCAAATATTACCACTACAGAAAAACACCAAACCACAATGACAAACCATAAGAGAGAAAGAAAAGAACAAAGAATATACAAAACAATGAGAAATCAATCAGGAACAGCCCTCAGATATAAATAATAACCTTAAATGTAAATGGATTAAACTTTCCACTTAAAGATGTAGACTCACCGAATGGATTAAAAACGACAGCAACAACAATAACAAAAAACCAGGCCCAGCCATATGCTGTCTATGCTGTCTAAAAGAAACTAATCTCAATAGCAAAAACAATTTCAGACTGAAAGTAAAGGTTGGAAAATTGTATCTATGCAAATGGAAACCATAATTGAGTAAGAGTGGCTATACTTATAATCAGATAAAACAGAATTTAAGTCAGAAGAAGTAAAGAATGACAAAGAGGGTCATATAATGCTAAAGGGATAAATTCAGTGAGAAAATATAACAATTCTAAACATATATGCAGCCAACACAGAGCACACAAATATGTAAATCAAATATTATTAGAGCTAAAAGGAGAGAGAGGCTCCAATACAATAATAGGTGGGGACTTCAACACCCTAAACTCAGCAACAGACAGATCATCTAGACAATTAACAGAGACACATTAGATTTAAACTGTGATTAAACCAAATGGACCTAGCAGACATTTACAGAACATTTCATCCCACAGCTGCAGACTACACATTCTCATCAGCTCATGAAGCATTCTCCGTGACTGTTAACTGGCAGAGTCCTGAAGCCTCCATTATAGACCATACCAGAGTCTAATCAGCTCATGAAGCATTCTCCATGACTCTTAACTGGCAGAGTCCTGAAGCCTCTATTACAGGCCATAGCTCATGGATGACATTTCTAGACACACCTGGGCCAGAAGAAAGCTGATTAGAATGTGTATTTAAATTTGTTTTAAATAAAACAAATTTAAAGAAATTTTTAAAAATCAAAATTATATGAAGTATCTTCTCAGACTACAGTAAGATATAAAAGGTATTAATACCAAGAGGAACATGGAAAAGAGTACAAATATATGGAAATTCAAGAACACGCTAAATTAACTCCTGGATGACCATTGGGTTAAGGAAGTAATTAAGGAGGAAATTAAAAAAATAAAAGACTTGAAACAAATGAAAACAGAAATACAACATAATAAAATCTCTGGATATAGCAAAAGCAGTGCTATGAAAGAACTTTATAGCAATAAATGCCTACATCAAAAAGTAGAAAGATTCCAAATAAAAAAAAATTAATGATGCATCTCAAGGAACTAGAATAAACTGAACTGCAAATTAGTAGAAGAAAATAAATAATAATGACTGAAGCAGAACTAAACAAAATGAAGACAAAAAAAGATACAAAGTTTCAACAAAATGAAAACTTGGTTTATTAAAAAGATAACAAAATCAATAAACAGCTGGCTAGAGAAACCAAAAGAAAACAGAGAGCTCAAACTCAGTCTAAAATGAAAAAGGAGACATGACAACTCACGCCATGGGAATGGGCTGGGAAAGATGTGTGGGTGGATGCGTAGGGATAAGGAAAGTTTGGTTAATGGGTACAAACATACAGTTAGATAGAAGAAAGAAGTTCTAACGCTTGATAGCAGAATAGACTGACTATACTTAACAACAATGTACTGCATATTTCAAAATAGTTAGAATAGAGGACTTGAAATGTTCCCAACACATGGAAGTGATAAATACTCGAGGTGATGGATACCCCAAGTACCTTGACTTGATGCTTGTACAGTCTACGCGTGCAACAAAATATCACATATAGTAATAAATAGATAAAAAACATTTGTCAATAAAAAATAGAGCTATGGAAAAGAAGCAGATCAAGATAGCTGAATAGAAGCCCCAGCAATCATCCCACCCCAACAAGAACACCAAATTGAACAACTATCCACACACAAAAAAGGTGAATGATTACAAGGGAATGATCACAGTACTTGGTTTTAACATCATATTTAGGAAAGAGGCACTAAACAGGGTGAGAAAATGTCTTGAATTGCTTAAATCACCCCCTCGCGCATCCCTTGGCAGCAGTCATGTTGTGTAAAGAGAGAATCTGTGTGCTTGTGCTTGGGAGAGGGAGATTGCAGTGATTGTGGCACTTTGCATTGAAACTCAGTCTCTGTCACAGCAGAAAGCAAACAAGGCAGAACTCAAGTGACACCTATGGAAGGAACATTTAGACCAGCCTAGCTAGAGGCAAATTGTCCATCCCAGTAGGTGGAATCTGAATTTGACTGAGTGCTAAAGTGCTATGAGTTTCTAAATAAACTTGAAATGCAGTCTAGGCCACAGGGACTACAATTCCTGGGCAAGCCCATGCGCTGTTCTGAGCTCAAAGCTGGTGGGCTTAGAGTACATGAACCCTAGTGAGACACCAAGTGATGCAGCTAAAGAGGGCTTGCACCAATTCTACACCAACCTCAGGCAGCACAGCTTGCAGCTGTGGAAGAGGCTCCTTTCCACTGTGGAGAAGAGAGGGGAGAATAAAGAGGGTTTTGTCTTGAAACTTTGAAACTAGCTCTGCCACAGTAGAACAGGGTCATGGCAGAGTCCTGAAGCCTCCATTACATGCCATAGCTCATGGATGACATTTCTAGACACACCTGGGCCAGAAGAAAGCACGCTGCTTTGAAGGGAAGGACCATATCCTGGTAGAATTTATCACCTTCTGACTAAAGAGCCCTTAGGCCCTATTAGCAGTGGTAGCCAGGTAGTAATGACCATGAGCCTTGGAGTAGACTCAGAGCTGTGCTGGCTTCAGGTGTGACCCAGCACATTTCCATCTGTAGTGGCTATGGGGGGAGACTCCTGCTTGAGGATCAGAGAGAGAAGAGTAAAGAGACTTTGTTGTGTATAGCTTAGGTACTAGCTTGGCCACAGTGGAGTAAAGCACCAGTGGAGCTCCTATGGTCCCCAGTGCCAGGGCTTAGCTTTTGGATGAGACTTCTAGACCTGCCCTTGGCCAGAGGGGTCACACTGTTTTGAATGAAGAGAATCAGGCCTGACAGTATTCACCACAAGCTGATGGAAGAGTTCCTGGGTCTTGAGTGAACAATGCAGGTAGCCAGGCAGTATTCACCATGGGACTAGTGTGGTGGTGGCCATGGAGAGAGACATCTCTACTTAAGGAAAAGGGAGGGAATATTAGGAAGGACATTGTCTTATGCTTCAGTTTCAGTTCAGCTTCAGCAGAAGAGAGCACCAGGTACATTCCTAAGACTCCTGACTTCACGTCCTGACTCCCAGACACCACCACTGAACCTGCACAATGCCAAAGGGCATTCGCCATCCTGAATGGAAGGACACAAAGCTGCCTGTATTTAACTCCTGCTGATTATAGAGCCTTGGGTCTTGAGTGAATATAGGTGGTAGCCAGGCAGTGTACACTATGGACCTTGGGCAAGACATGTGCCCTGCTAGTTTCAGATCTGACCTGTCACAGCACCAGTGATGGTGGCCACAGAGATGCTTGTTTCAACTCTCACCCTGCTCCAGGTATCTCAGTACACATAGAGAAATACTCCATTTGTTTGGGGGAAAGTAAGAAAAAGAACAAGAGTCTCTGCCTTATAATATGAAATTTTCCTAGATTTTAACCTAGAACACCAAAGCAGTATGTCTATGAATCTGCAAGAGCTACAACATTACTGGGCTCGGGGTGCCTTCAAATGGACATACAGCTGCAGTGCCCTAAGACTTAGCTCACAGCACTTAAGTTCCTGAAAATACTTAGAAAACATTCCCAAGAAAGATGAATACAAATTAGCCCAGACCTCAAAGACTACAATTAAATACCTAACTCTTCAATGCGAAGACACTGATGAACATCCACAAGCATCAGTACTATTCAGTCACACATGACCTCAACAAACAAACTAAACAAAGCACTAGTGACCAATCCTGGAGTGGCAGAGATATGACCTTTCAGAAAAAGACTTTAAAATAGCTGTTTTGAGGAAGCTCAATGAAATTCAAGATTAAACATACAAGGAATCCAGAATTCTATCAGATAAATTTAGTGAAGAGATTGAAAAAATTATAAGGAATGAAACAAAAATTCTGGAGCTGAAAAATTAAGTTAACCTACCCAAGAATGCATCAGAGTCTCTTAACAGCAGAACTGATTAAGCAGAAGAAAGAATTAGCTTAAAGACAAGCTATTTGAAAATGCACAGTCAAAGGAGAGAAAGAAAAAAAATTTAAAAAGAAGGATGCTTACAAGATCTAGAAAACAGACTCTGAAGAGCAAATCTGAGAGTTATTGGTCTAAGGAGAGGTAGAGAGGGATCAGGGTAGAAAGTTTATTCTAAAGGATAATAGCGAAATTTCTATGTAAAGAAAGATATCAATATACAATTATAAGAAAAAGATTATAGAACACCAAGCAGATTTAATCCAAATAAGAGCACCTTCAGATATTTAATAATAGAACTCCAAAAGGTCAAGGGTAAAGAAAGGATTCTAAAAGCAGCAAGATAAAGGAAACAAATAACACTCAAAGGAGCCCTGATATGTCTAGCAGCAGACTTTTCAGTGAAAACCTTACAGGCCAGGTTAGAGTAGCATGACATATTTAAACTGCTGGAAGAAAAATATATACATATCCTAGAAAAGTATATTCAGTGAAAATATCCTCAAACATAAGAGAAAAATAAAGACTTTTATAAACAAATAAAAATTGAAGGCATTCATCAACACCAGACCTGTCCAACAAGAAATGCTAAAGAGAGCTCTTCAGTCTTAAAGAAAAGAAAAATAATTGGTAATAAGAAATCATCTAAAGGTATAAAACTCAACTGGTAATACTAAATACACAAACAGGATATTACCACACTGTATTTGTAGAGTGTAAACTATGCACATCTCAAGTAGAAAGATTAAAACATGCAACTAGCAAAAAATAAAACTTTTCAAGATGTAGTATAATAAAAAATGATTAGAAAAATCAAAAAGTTAAAAATTGAAAGATTAAGTATAAAGCTTTCATGCTTTTCTTTGGCTTGTTTGATATGTTGTTTGTTTATGCGATCACTGTAAATTTGTTGTCAGTTTAAAGTGATGGATTATAAGCAATTATTTGCAAGCCTCATGGCAATGCCAAATCAAAGCACATGCAACAACTACATAAAAAATAAAAAGAAAGAAATTAAAATATACCACCTGAGAAAATTATCTTTATTAAAAGAAAAACAGGGAGAAAGAAAAGATAGAAAACACTGCTAAACAACTAGAAAATGAATAACATAATGGCAGGAGTAAGTCCTACTTATCAATAATAACATTAAATGGACTAAACTCTTCAATCAAGACGTAGAGTGGCTGAATGGCTAACAAAGAAAACCCAATGATATGTTGCCGACAAGATACACTTTATCTATAAAGACACATGTAGAATGAAAATAAAGGGATGGAAAAAGATATTCTATGGAAATGCAAACCAAAAAAGATCAGGAGTAGATATACTTATATCAGACAACATAGATTTCAAGACAAAACTATAAATACAGACAAAGAAGGTCATTACATAATGATAAAGGACTGAATTAAGTAATAGGACATAACAATTGTAAATATATATGCACCTAACACTGCATCATCCAGATATATAAAGCAAATATCATTAGAGCTAAGAAGAGAAATAGATCCCAATATAATAATAGCTGGAAACTTCAACACCTAACTCTCAGCACTGAATAGATCATCCAAACAAAAAATCAAGATAGAAACATCAGACTTAATCTGCACAATAGGCCAGATGGAGCTAACAGATATTAACAGAACATTTCATCCAACAACTATAGCATACACATTCTTCTCTTCATCACATAGGTCATTCTCAAGGATAGACCAGATGTTAGGCCACAGAACAGTCTTAGAAAATTCAAAAAATTGAAATAATACCAAGTATCTTCTTGGACAACAATAAAAGAAGTAGAAATCATAGGAAAATGAACTTTGGAAACTATACAAAACATGGAAATTAAACAATATGCTCTTGAATGACCAGTGAGTCAATGAAGAAATTAAGAAGAAAAGCTAAAAATTTAGTGAAACAACTGATAATGGAATCACAATATACTTGAAACTGTGGGATACAATGAAAGCAGTAGTAAGAAGGAAGCTTGTATCAATAAGCACCTACATCAAAAAAGCAGAAGTACTTCAAATAAATAATCTAATAATGTGTCTTAAAGAACGAAAAAAGCAAGAGCAAACCAAACCCAAAATAAGTAGAAGAAAAGAAATAATAAAGATAGGAGCAGAAATAAATGAAATGGAAAGGAATAAAACAATACAAAAGCTCAATGAAAAGTTGTTTCTTTGAAAGATAAGCAAAATCAGTGAAACTCTACCCAGATTTATGATTTGGCTCTGTGTCCCCACCCAAATCTCATGTTGAATTGTAATTCCCAATGCTGGTGAAGGAATCTGATGGGAGGTGATTGGATCATGAGGACAGATTTTCCCCTTGCTGTTATTCTGACATTGAGTTCTCAGGAGATCTGATGTTTTAAAAGTGCATAGCACTTCCTCCTTTGCTCTCTCTCTCACTCTCCTTCCTCCATGTGAAGATGTGCTTGCTTTCCCTTTGCCCTTCTGTAATAATTTTATGTTTCCTGAGGCCTCCTAGCCATGCTTCCTGTACAGCCTGAAGAACTGTGAGTCAATTAAATCTCTTTTCTTTATAAATTACTTAGTCTCAGGTAGTTCTTTATAGCAGTATAAGAATGAACTAACATATCAAACTAAGAAAAAAAAGAGAGAAGATCCAAATAATATCAGAGATAAAATGCAGACATTAAAACTGATATTGCAGAAATTCAAGGTTTATTAGAGGCTACTATGAACAACTATATGCCAATAAATTGAAAACCTGAAAGAAATAGATAAATTACTAGACACATACAACGTACAAAGATTGAACCATGAAGACATTCAAAACGTGAACAGACCACTAACAAGTAATAAGATTGAAGATGTACTAAAATGTCTCCTAGCAAAGAAAAACCTAGGAACTGATACCTTTACTCTTCAAATTTACCAAACATTTAAAGAACTAATACCAATTCTACTCAAACTATTCCAAAAAATAAAGGAGGAAATAATACTTCTAAACACGTTCTGTAAGTCAACTATTACCCTGATACCAAAATCAAAGATGTGTTAAAAAAAAAAAAAAAAATGAGACTACAGCCCAATATGCCTGATGAACATTGATGCGAAAATCCTCAACAAAATACTAGCAAACAGAATTTAACAACACATTAAAAAGATCATTTATTATGACCATATAGGGTTTATCCCAATGATCCAAGGATGGTTCAACATACACAAATCAATTAATGTGATACACTCTATTAAGAGAATAAAGAACCAAAAACCATATGATCATTTCAATTGATGCTTAAAAAGTATTTGATAAAATTCAGCATCCATCCCTTCATGATAAAAACCTTCAAAAAACTAGGAATGGAAGGAACATACCACAATGCAATAAAAGCCATATATGACAGACACACAACTAGCATCATACTGAATGGGGAGACACTAAACACCTTTCCTTTAAGATATGGAACAAGGCAAAATGTCCGCTGTCGCCACTGTTATTCATCATAGGACTGGAAGTTCTAACTAGACAATGAGACAAGAGAATGAAATAAAGTATATAAAAACTGGAAAGGAAGAAGTCAAATTATGTTTGTTTGCAGATAATACGATCTTATATTTAGTAAAACCTAAATACTCCACCAAAAATACTATTATAAATGATAAACAAATTCAGTAAAATGGCAGGAAAGAAAATCTACATACAAAAATCAGTAGCATTTCTATATGCCAACAGTGAACAATCTGAAAAAAGAAATCAAGAAAGTAATTCCATTTACAATAACTACAAATAAATCAAAATACTTAGTAACAAACCTAAGCAAAGAAGTGAAAAAATCTCAAGAATAAAAGCTATAATACACTGATGGATGAAATTGAAGATGACAGACAAAAATGGAAAGATATTCTGTGTTCATTGATTGGAAGAATCAATATTTTTAAAATATTCATACTGCCCAAAGCAATCTACAGCTTCAATGCAATCCCTATCAAAAACCAATGATATTCTTCATAGAAATAAAAAAAAATAATTCTAAAATTTATATGAAATCACAAAATATCCAGAATAGCAAAATCTATTCTGAGTAAAAAGAACAAAATTGAAACAAATCACATTAACTGATTTCAGATTATACTACAGAACTATAATAACCAAAGCAGCATGGAACTATTATAAAAATAGACATACAGATCAATGGAACAGAATACTGCAGTGAACTCATTTTCAATGAAGGTACCAAAGAGATGCATTGGAGAAAGGATATACTCTTTAATAAACTGTGCTAAGAAAATTAAATATCCATACACAGAAGAATGAAACTGGATTCCTATCTCTCACCATATGTAAAAATTAAATTAAAATCAATTAGAGACTTAAATCTAAGATCTCAAACTATAAAACTGAAAAAGAAAACATTTGGAAAACTCTCTAGGATATTGGTTTGTGCAAATATTTCTTGAGTAGTACCTCACAAGCACAGGCAACCAAAACAAAAATGGACAACTGAAATCACATCAGGTTAAAAAGCTTCTGCACAGCAAAGGATACAGTCAACAAAGTGAAGAGACAATCCATAGAATGGGAGAAAATGTTCACAAACTACCTGACAAGGGATTAATAACCAAATTGTATAAAGAGCTAAAACAAGTCAATAGCAAAAGAAATCTAATAATCTAATTAGGTTATTAGCATATGATCTAGCAATCCTATTGCTAGGTGTATACTTAAAGAAAATCAGTATATTGAAAAGATAGCTTCATTTTCATGTTTATTGCAGCACTATTCACAATTGCCAAAATTTTTAAGCAACCTAAGTGTCTATCAACAAATGAATGCATAGACAAAAATGTGGCTCATATATGTAATGTAACGCTATTCAGCCATGAAAAGGAATGAGATTCCCTCATTTTCAGGATCACAAATGAAACTGGAGAACATTGTGTTAAGTGAAATAAGACAGGCACAGAACAATAAAGTTTGTATGTTGTCACTTATTTGTGGGAGCTGACATTGCAATTGACCTCATGTAAGTAGAGAATAGTATGATGGTTATCAGAGGCTGAGAAGGGCAGTGGGGAGTGTGGATAGTTAATTGATACAAAATATAATTAGATAGAATAAATAAAATCTAGTACCTGTTAGCACAACAGGGTGACTACAGACAATAATAATCTACTGTACATTTAAAACTAACCAAAGGAGTACAATTAAATTGTACTTTTCTTTGTAACACAAATAATAAATGCTTAAGGTGATGTATATCCCATTTACCATGATATGTTCAGTACACACTGTATACCGGTATCAAAATATCTCATCAACCTTATAAATATATACATCTACTATGTCCTCACAAAATTAAAAAAATAGAACATTGAGTCTAAATTAAAATGTATATTTTTCTGACTTTTTAAGTTATATTTCTATTTTGTAGTAGGATGCATTTCATTGAGTTATTTTTGTCTTTGTTGCAGTTACATTTATTATTAACTTAGGTAGTGAGTCAGCAAGTCAGAAATGTGTCTCTTGCACTGAAGATAAGTAAAGGAAGAAAGACACCTTAATTTCATCTGCAACCTTAATTTCTCTTTGACATAAAAGAACATTTTCACAGATTTTGGAGACTAGAATGTACACATCTTTGAGGACCATACTGCCTACCATGCCATGTAACTAATTTGTAGCCAGGGATGGGGAGACAATATAAAGCATTACTTATTGCCACTTAAAATGGACTCAGACAAATAAAATAAAAATGATCTAGTGACATCAGGCGACAGACATGACTTTTATATGTTTTATATATTGCTCATTAAAAATACTATATGTGTTCTTCCTCTTTCATGAGGAAATAAAATCTCTTTAACTTTATCTCCTTTTTAGTATGTTCTAAATAGTTTCCTGTTAGATACATAGGATATAATATTAACAGAGGAAAAGTAGTTCACTGAGAAGAAAATGGGTGGTGGTGGGAGAAACTTCAAATACTAATTTTGGTATTCCGGAATTGTTCACACATTTTGAATTAAACTTTTTCATTTTATTCCTTGAATCGGTGATCATCACCCTTTTCTATGCCTCTGACCACTGTCTCCTTTGAGGCATCTGATAAATTTCTTAAATGCCAGCACCCTAGGCACAAGAATCCTCACTGTGACGCCCAAGCTTTAAAGTGAGAATCCAAAGATAAAGGTGATACCAAATGGTTGATGAATCCCCTTATTAGGAATGCAGACCCTGTTATAGTTATATTATAATGCAAATATAGTTGTTCTGAGTAGTGTTATCCTTCAAAATTCAAAACTGCACAGTATGACAGTTAAGCATGATAGGAGAGAGGAATAACTACTCTATAATGAAAGCAATCAATGATTCATAT
Source organism: Ateles fusciceps (assembly GCA_036589455.1). Taxonomy (NCBI): domain Eukaryota; kingdom Metazoa; phylum Chordata; class Mammalia; order Primates; family Atelidae; genus Ateles; species Ateles fusciceps. Next base: position 2,845,351 of record JAZHEH010000734.1, on the reverse strand, counting down.
CTGCATATTTGCATGCAACATGAGTGAATAGAAATGTAGGGTAGGAAAAGAGGGAGAAAATATTTCAAAATTCCAAATACAAGGAACTAAAATTATTTATATAAAAACAGTAAAACTGTGATATCTCATAATTAGCTTATAAATTTATTCTGATTCTCATTTTATATTCAACTACAACTTGCTGGAAGCCCAAACTATGAATCCATAGATAATTGGTATGCCAGATGTTAACACAGAAGACTAATACAGAAAACACCCAAGGAAAGCAGATTTTCACAATAACATCTACTTTAGAAATTACTTTCTCCATGAATCCTTTCCTAACCCTCCCAGTCTGTGTTACTTGATCCTCATGTATAATTGTGTCAGTCTTTGTTACCCCGTCAAAGCCTTTATCCCGCTAATCTGTAATTATCTTTTCACTAATTTGCATCCTCACCAAATGTTGGAACATGTGAGCGTAGAAATCGCATGGGTTTCTTCGCTAATATATCCGTTGTGTTTGGCACATAGACATCAGTCCATTAAATTCGAATGAGCAGTACATAGATTTCTATTCCAAAGCTACTTGACTGACGTTAAAATAAAATAAAACCTAATCTCTACATTTATTTTGACAATGCTAACAACAACACATATATATGCACACATATATATCTTATATAAAAATCTTATATGTATATATTTGTTAATTAAAAATATTGTTAATTTTCAATTTGTTAATTGAAAATAGTGTCAAGGGCTTATTCTGGTGGCTGGAAATGGAAACACCAGCAAGGTCAGATTCCTACTCTTTGGGAGCTCACAGTTTCACTCAAGAGACAGATACATAAACAGGAAGATACATAAACAATATGCTCTGGTGAGTACGGTAGAGATGAACAGCATGCTCTGATTGGAAAAAGGAAGACTCCCCACATGTTTTACAGGAGTAAAGAAGTATTTCAAGCAGACCTCCTGGAAAAGGCAACTTTAAAGAGGAATCACAAAGTACAGTAGGAGTTAGCCATGTGATGATGGACTGAAGTAGTATATTGCAGACAAAGGAAATAGTACACAACTACCTGGAAGAGGGAGAAGAACATATACAGTGAGGAGTACAAACAGGAGGTAGGATAAAGAGCAGCTGCCCTGAATGTTATTGAGTTTAACCGAGCTGTCTCTCCTAGCACAATGCCAAACCAAGCACCGTTGTAATGTCAGAAATGAGTTCTACTGTACTCATGTATATTCTGGTTATATAGCATCCATTATGATGAGTTTTTTCCTCTCTTTATGTGTAACAGTCATACCATACCATTTTGAATATTCGAAAGTAAGACTATTCAGAGAACTCTAGTTGTACCGTAATAGGGCTTGCATTTCAAATTTCACTGAGGTAAAATCATTAAAACAGTTTAAATGTTTCTCTCAACGTGTGTGTTCCCAGAGCAACACAACAGCATTCCCTTGGAACTTGTTAGAAATGAGATTCCTTGTGACCTATCCCAGATCTACTAAATTAAAAAATCTAGGGTGAAACTTGTCAATCTTGTTTTCTTGCGACATGCCCTCTAGGTGATTTTGGTGTACACTCAAGTTTTAGGGATACTGTAGCAAATGAACACAAGAGCAACTTTGTAGGAAAACTTGCTCATTTGTTGTTACTGATGCTGTTGTTATCAGTGGTTGTAGTAGTGGAATAGCTGGTGGGTACAATGTATGTAAAGACTTTGTTTTGGTGAATATATACATTAGAAATAGGGTTGCTCTTTCATCCAGGCTGAAATGCAGTGGTGCTATCATAGCACATCACAGCTCAAACTCCTAGGCTCAAGCCATCCTCCCCACATCAGCCTCCCAACTAGCTGGGATTATAGGCATAAGCCTCCATGCCTGACACCTATAGAATACTGAAGATACAAAATTGAAAGTGTATGGATTCTGGAATTGCACCGAGCAGAGCTGCTTGATAAAAAGACTTTAGGCTTCTCACAGCTCTTTACCACTTTGTAAAATAACCCTTAACAACTCTAGATAAACAAGAATAAAAGGGTTGTTTTACAAAGTGATAAAGAGCTATGTGAAGTGTTAATTTTATTAAATGCCCTATTAGCATCTATCAAGATAATGACATGTCTTCTTCATATTTTTATGATATTAATAATCTCATAATGTTGAGTTATCCTTACATGTTTGGAATTATTCATATGTAGCCTTAAATGAATTAAAAATGAATAATTCAATGTTTCTTTGATATCCTACTGAGTTTTTAAAAGTATGTTCTCTGTGAATTTAGTATCCATATTCAAACTAAGAATGGTCTGTTGTCCTATATGTGTTTGCAAGTGTATGTGTTTGTGTGTGTGTATTTATGTGTGTACATGTGTGCTATCTGCCAGGTTTCATTATCTAGCTTAAGACAATTTCATTAAATGAATTGTAAAACTTTCAATTTTATAATTTTTCTGCTTATTATTTATTTATGCATTTATTTTTGTTGCAAAACCAATTGACCCAAATCTTAGTGTCTTAAAATATCAGCAATCATTTATTTATCTCATGGTTTCTGTGGGTGAGTAATTCTGAAACAGCTCTCTGGTTGGTTCCAAATAGGTTCCTCTTGTGTGTTTCTCATTACCCAGTGGCTAGAAGTGGAACGGTGAGGGGTTGTAGCAGATAGAGGCAAATCGACCATCTCCCACTCTTCATGGAGTTTCAGATTCTCTCCTTTGTTCTGTTTTGTGGTTACTCAAATTTTCTGGATTTCCTACATGATGCTTCACAGTTCCAAAGGATCTGAAGAGAGAAAGACCAGTTAGAAGATGCATTGTCTTTTCTAACCCATCTTGGATGTCACGTCTTATCTGCCGAATTATATTTTTTTATATTATGCTAACTTCATAAAATACATTTAAATGATTTTCATCATCTTATATTCTCTCTAGAACAATTAAAAATGTTTTATTTAAAATAACTTTCCATCAAATTATTTTAAGCCAATTAGTACTAAGATTTTTAATGTTATCTGAATTTGATCAACAATAGATTAATATTTAGCACTTGGTTATTCTGCTTTGTGCGGTTCTGTCACAGCTTAATGGATATTATTTGTATCTCAGTAACATTGTAGTCTTCTGATACTACATCTTTTATATTTTCTTCCTAGCCTAACTCCCAATGTATAGTTGTTGCCTTATAAATGTCTCAATGTAGACAAATAGCTTAATTTAATACAAAACCGTAGTTTATCAAATGAAAGGTAAGACAGCATCATTAAATGAGGAAAAAAATGGTGCTCTGGAGTTTGAAAATTGGTTTAGCTGTTACATAGCTGGACTTAGATATATTTGGGATGCATGAGATTGATGGTGAGGGTAAACCAACTCAAATGCATTTTAAATGAGTGGAGAGGGGATCCATTGTCTTTATTAAGAGAAGAGCATAATGGTATAAATATAGTTTCATGTCCCAAAAGGCATAAACATTCAAGTGATGCTATATGTAACTCATTCCATCTCTTGTTTGTCTTCTTCTCATAAGCAGTTGAGTTCTCTCCATGTCGTTGAATGTTGGTCAGTCACCAGTAGTTCCAGGGAATGTCCCATTTCTGCTTGACATTCAGAACAAAGAGGGAATTTATTTTCCCCAATCTCAACAAAAATTCTAAAATTCATTGTGATCAGACTGGCTTAAACCACATGCTACCTTTGAACTATACCCGATACCCATGGGGAAGAGTCTAGGTATAGGTCTAGATGTAAAATCCTATGCAGACAACTGGACTGAGAATGGGGGATGGACATATCTCTAAAGGAAAACTCAGGAAGGCTAGGGCTTTAAGAATGAGATTGGTTGTAAAATAGTAATATTCACTCAAGTAGTAAGTAATGTAGCTTCTCTGTGTTTTAGCTGTCTCATCTTTAAAGTTGGAGTAACATAACTCAAAATGATTTCAAAGATCTACCACAGTGACTAACTCAGAGTAACTCAGAATTATTTTAATCTCCTAGTCAAATGCATGTGAAACAATTATAAGAATCTCACTAATTGATTTAGCAAACAAAATATTAAGAAATTGAATCTAGTAGGATAATAACTAACACATATAATAATAAACATGCATGACTATGTATGCTTTTTTATATATAAAAGTTTATACGTTGAATAGGTTAAGCTATACTGCAGTAATACATTCTAAAATTTTAGCGGTATAATAAAATAAAAATGTGCTTATTGGTAATATCAATCTGATGTAGGTCAAACAGTTCTCCACCAGACGGTAATTCAGAAACACAAGCTATGTGCGTCCTGTGGCTTTCAGTTCACCCTGACTTTATCCAGCCAGCAGTAGCAGACACGATGGGGGAAAGAGGGCATAGAGAGAACACTGGGGGATCAACCAGTATTGTCAGGACCATCTTTGGAATGTCATGAATCATTTATGCCCATCTTCTGTTTGCCAGAAACCAATCATATATGGCAACTTAATTGCAAATGGGGTTAAGAAATATAGTCTTCCTTATGTCCAAGAAGAGGAAATGGTAAGGTGAGTATCTACCCTGTCTTTGCCATAGCCCCCTACACATTCTGGTCACCACATATCTCCTTTTGCATGGAGGAAACACTCACCTCTTCACAAGGATGGCAGCACAAAACCCTATTCGGGTCCTAGAAAGTTTTGCCCATTGTTTAGAGAAGGCCTGGATGTAGGAGCCTTGGGTCTAGCAACCCATGAAATAAAAATAAAAGTTATTTGCTCTCCACTCCCATATGTTTTAATATATAAGGGAGAAGCAGAGCCCAAACCAAAACACACCTCCGTTATTAAACAGGAAGAATGGAAGAAATAGTGTAGCGATTGGCCCAGGGGAATTTTGCATGGCCTTTCTCCAGCTCTGAAAGAACACGAGGCGGAGGAATAGATGCCAAAGACTGTTTAGGTTTCAAACATCAACTTAAAAAGAAAACAACACTTTTTTTTAAGTTGCAGGTACATAGCTTTCTGAGAATACAGTTCCCACAACCAGACAGTAGACTTCTAAAATATTTAATCTCTTGTGCTTTATGTGATGATACCTGCATCTAGAGATGGTTCCTAGAAATAATTTTTATGTCCAGTTTATGCCTGTGCTTTCTCATCCTCATGACTCTTTCTCTCTCAAATATCTCAAAGTCATTGGGCTTCAATAGAAAACACATTCCTTTATCCGGGCTGTTCTCTGAGCTACCGAAAAGTTTTACTGGGTCTCCATCAGGCAAAGCCTTTTGAAATCCCATTCCTTATATTTGCAGTCCACAAGTTCCAATACTGAGAGACCCTGTATTTTTGGAGTCTCTGTTCATTTTCATCTGTGCTTGCAAAGGGACTCATTCTTTTCTGACCCTTTCCATTTCTGAGAGGATTCCCAAACGTAGACAATCAAAACTAAACCAAAACAATCTTGTTAATACATGGAAATTAAGACGCTGTTCTGCTAGCTTCATGGAAAGGGGCTAAAGGAGAACTTTCTAGTCTCAATTTTCTTTTCTTTTCTTTTTTTATTGAAACAGCGTCTTGCTCTGTTGTCCAGGAAGGAGTGCAGTGGCTTGATCTCGGCTCACTGCAAATTATTGCTCCCGGGGTTCAAGTGATTCTCCTGCCTCAGCCTCTCGAGTAGCTGGGATTACAGGTGTCTGTGACCATGCTGGGCTAATTTTTGTATTTTTTAATAGAGATGGGTTTCACCATGTTGAGTAGGCTGGTCTTGAACTCCCAATCTCGGGTGATCTGCCTATCTCAGCCTCCCAAAGTGGTGGGATTACAGGCCTGAGCCACTGTGCCTGGACCCTAGTCTCAATCTTCTTTCCTTAAAACTTCTTTCCACTACTTGGCTGGCATAGTAAGTGCTGATTTGGGGCAATATTTTTACCAAAGATTTGCATCTGAATGCCACTGACATGTTTCCAGCAGCTGATATTGATTTTCTTAGTGTCTGCTGCCCAACTGATGAGCAAAAAGTTATTTATTTCATGCTTTTCTTAAAGCAATATCACTTCTTTGTGTCAAATTTTCTGTTAGAGTAGACAATCTAAGTCATAGATAAATTCTAAAGGCTCAATGGCCTTAGCAGAGAAATTTATTTCTCACTCACATGGAAGTCTGAAGCAAGTCAGGTGGCTGTCTTCTAAGAGTGATGCTAGAACCCAGGCTTCTTATGTCTTATGTCTTTATCATGTTGAGGCTTCAAGGTCTGCCTAGGGTTATCTATCTGGTAGACTGGGCAAATAGCCTTAGAGGAGGAGAGGAGTTTGACAAGGCATTTTATTGTTAGAGCTGAAAGCAGCATATATCATTTCTGTGCCCATCTCTTGGCCTGAACTCAGACATATCATCCAATTGCTAAAGGAATTTAGTCTTTCTAAAGTGTTTCCATGGAGGCAAAAAGAGTTTAGTAAGCATCTAGCCTGTGTTATCAATAACAAGGATGATTATTCTCAAGAAATAAGTTCAATTAATTCTATGTAATGATAATGGCCTAAGTATGAATTTTGAAACAAGCAAATTATGTGTTCTGAGTGTGGGTGTATATACATGAATACGGACATTCATGCATTGAAAATATACGGAGAACATTAACATCTTCAGAATTTGCTGATCTGGCCACTGGCTTCCTCTGGAATGTTGTCATTCCAAGAAAAGAAAGCTCAATTCTAAAATGGACAAACAGATATGCTTTTCAAAGTTGTTCAACAGCCACAGGCAAATGCCTTAAGCTACTGTACTTCACAGTCATCAGGGACCTTCATTATGCTATCCCATGCCTAAGATCCTCAAGCAGAACTTCTGCCAGTTAGATACCAGTATCTCCACATGAAAAAATAAGGAGACGCAAGGGAAGAAATTAGGGATGGACCTCAGTAAAGTCTTCCACATTCCTGGAGAATTTGCTGTCCTTTTTTCTACATACTCAAAAAGAATAGTCTGGGCTATAGAGTTCCTTTATTTTATTATATATATTTTAATGACAGTGTTCTCCTTTTTATTTTTATTTTATATTTATTTTTGAGTTTTCACTCATTTTCACGTCACTTTCCATGACATGTATATACAGGAGTCATCATTGATTTGTCTTTTATTTTTAAATGTATGTTTCTTTTAAAAATAAAGTGTATTCAGTCCAATCAACTGGATCCTGAAAAAAGTAAAAATAAAAATAAAGTGTAAAAGAAAAACATCTGTGGTTTAAAAAGTTATCAATTAAAGAATGGTGAGAACACTCCTTCTATTTTATAGACTGAGGTGTTGCCTGATTCTAGAATAACAAGTAAAGCCAATTAAGATCTTAAAAAAGAAAATAAATGGAGATTAAGTGCCTCTGTCACTTGACTGTTAGTCACAGATTTTCCCATGTTTAGCAAAAATTGTAATTTTTCCATTAATTATTAGTTACATTTAACCAAAATAATTATCTCCCTTGTATGTGTAAGCAGTTGAAAGTTCTATTTTAGCCCCTTTCTTTTTTTTTAAATTCTAGCCCCTGTCTATAAAACCAGCAGAACAGCATCTTAATTTTCATGAATCCAGTTACCACAACTTTGCCAAATAGATTAAACACGTTTATATTTTCATTAATAAAATAAGCACATGTGTTGTTAACAGTAACAGTGTGGGTGGCTCTGTCACCTTTATTTTCTTCCCTGCAACCCAAAGCTTCCATTGCTCTGAATCACCACCTTGGTGCCCTTTTGTCTCATGACAATTGGGTAAATCAACCTATATTGGTTCTTACTTGATCAATGGTTGAGTTGACAGACCAACGATTGAATCCTAGCTCTGTCCTATATAGGCAGCTAGAATAACCTTGGGAAATCTCACTGTCTCTCTGAGCTTAGGTGCTTTTTTCATTCATAAAGTGGGGTAAATAACAGTGTAACACCTGTCATATAAGAATTTCTCAGTAATATTAGCTGTCTTTATTCAACACACATTTTCTTTCTTGTCTACTGCAACATAATGACTAATTTAATACAATAGTTACTTTAAAAGAATTGGCTAGAGATTTATTTGTAAAGTGTTTACAACTCGCCAGCCACTGTCCCTGGAGCCATGGAGAGATAGATATAACATAGTCCTAGTCTTTGTAAATCTCCTAAGTCTAGTGGAGAAGATAGATGAGCAATCAGATAATTGTAATATGGTAATTAATAATGGAGAGACAGAACAAAAGAATTAACAATTCACTTTTTTTATGAGTAGGAATGTAAGAGCTTCAAAGATAAAGAAACATTTGCGTGAGGAGTTGATGGATGAGTAGGGGCTTACTGGGTAAGCAGGGAAATAGGCAGAGAGAACAACTTGTGCAAGTGACTGTAGGATAAGTCATGCAATACAGCATGGCACATAGGCTGTGTATGTGTACTTGAGAGTAGCAGGAAAAGAAGCCCCTCATGCCATTTAAGATCCCAAAGGGGTAAACTTGAAAGACTTTAAGTATAAGAGTGATAACTGATATGCTGACATTTACTGATAGGCTTTTGGGGAGAGCTCTCACTTAACCTTTTTATTTAGGTAAGCAGAGAAAATGGGGAACAACAAAATCAGAAAGCTAAACTCCAGTCCTCAGAAACAAATTTTCAGAATGAAATCTGTATGTACAGATTTATTTTTGTAATAAATATTTTTGAGGACATACTGTGTTTACTTAATATAGTGAAAAATAGGCATTGTTCCTATACTTGAATACTTATTGTGGGTCACAATCACTTCAATTTTACTATACACTGTCTTGTGATATGTTGCTCTTTCTGCAAAATTTTTAAATTAAAATGTAACATAGTATGTATACAGACATACATTATATATATGCATATAATTTGCATGTAAATAATGTTTTTATATATTTGCATATATAAAGAAATTTCTATTTATCTAACTATATATTAAGCTCCCTGAAAGCAATGATTATGAATAACATTCTTTTGAATGCCACACTGTAAATACTCCACAAAAATGGTTAGATATAGAATCATTATGATCATCCCACTGATACTAAATCGCATAATGTTGGTCTTGGGGAAAGTTAGTAAACATAACAATAATAATCTACCTTTTATCAAGTGCCAACAAGGTGTTAAATTTGGTTCTTTACTGCTATTTCACACAACAGTCTTATCAGAAATCACTGTTAGCCTTTTATGGGTGAACTCTCAAATCCAGAGAAGTATGCAATTACTCAAGACCACACAACTAATGAGTTAAAGGAACTAGGACTTGAATCAACAGTTCTCTGTCTCAAAAGCTTAGTTAGTATTACTTTAGACTTTATAAAGCATCTATGATTTCATTTTAGCCTCACAATTTTCCAGTGTGGTAAATATTCATCTGGTTTTACAGATAAAAGAACTGAGACGCAGAGAGGTAAAGTGACTTCCCCTTGAGTTATAGTTGAAATATGGTATAATTTGGATTCTATTCCAGGTTTTCTTTTTAACTACAGTGTGGTTGTATCACAAAGTTGAATTGGATGGGCTACTTCACTACTGGGATGTTGTAGACAGCTCTGTTTGATTTAGAGTAAAGCAACTGTAGCATGCAGATTTAAATAAAATAAAAAAACATGCATAACTTCTTCCCATCACAAAATTAAATATTTTAATAAAAACCTTATTTTGTTTTAATAAACTCTTATTTCTTTCTCATTTAAATGGCTATCCATTATGGCCAATCACACAGCCCCTTAATGAGAAGCAAATTAAGTTGTTTGAAAACACATTCAGTAAGCTGTGTTTTTCCATGGACCAGTAGCAGCGGGAAAAGAAAGTGATTGTGCCAGGCTGTTGGCTGACTAGAGCTAATGGCGTTTGGTCTTGTGAAATGGATATTAATGATTCTACAGTGTTTAATTTGGTTTGCTCTTGATAGATTTTCCCCTTCTGAATTAACGTCTGTCTTCTCTTGATTAATTTAGAGTGATTGTACTGCAAGTCACTTAATTACATATTCTTTCTAAAGTCAAAAATTATCCATCATGATGAAGGCAGTCATTTTGATTTCTCATAAAAATAGTTCCCAAGAGTCTCAAGTATAGATCTTGCAAAGTTAGTGGGAAAAGTTCTACTTTATCCAGGAAGTTTGCGCCAAAGCTAGAGAAGCCTCCTCATAAATCTCAAATAGGATGTTTTCCTATAACTCGCCAGGCAGAGCTATTTGAGTTGCACGTGGTAATATCTGAAAATTCAGAGACTTCACCTAGCTAAAGTATAAAACATAAAAAGAATATCCTGTAAATTATTTGCTCCAGGACATGACAATATAGGTGAATGTGTTTCAAACTATGTTAAAGTTGTTCCTGGGAGAAAATCTATTGCATTTTTTTTATCTCCCAGGTATTGTAAGGAGAACACTTATTAAAGTCAGAAAGCCTAGATTTTCCAATACTAACTGAATTTGTAAACCAACCTCTTCTATGTGTAAAATAGGCATTTATAATATCTACCACTCACATTTAAAGTTGTTGCAAGAATCACGTAATCTTTGAAAGAGCATGCTATTTAGATATGCAGTATGATTGTCACTATTTTTCTGGGCAGAAATTTTTAAGAGATAATCTGTGAGTAGCCTTTGGTTTCTTCCAAAAAATCAGTTTAGTTAGGGCAGTTTAGGAGTTCAAGATTCTCCCTAGCTCTGTCATTCCACTGGTTGTGCATATGATCAGACATAAACAAATGGTGCATCCTTTCAGAGCTTAAGCTCATTGTCTGGTAAGTAAACAGTATATTTTGCTTTTCAACTTCCGTTTTCTTGAAAGCACATTTTATAGGATTTTAAAAAATAAATGCTGATTTTCCAGATGCCTGGGAAAACAGTGCTGCCCAGTGATACACTGCTTCAAATCTGTAGTCGACCCGACTTAGAATCATACCTCAGTTCCTGTATTATTACATGTAGATCCTTGGAAAAAACATCTCAACTTGCTAACTTTCAGTTCCCTAATCTGTAAAATATGTCTAGTAATGACATCTAACTCATAGTGTTGTTAGGAGGATTTAATAAGACAATAAACGTAAAGAACCTAGCATAACACCTGCCTAATACTTTGCTCAATAAATGATAGCTCTGTCTTTTTATACTACTAGCCAATTTATTTTCGTGGAGAAAGACTTTTCACATAATTTGAGTAAATGTAACCATCAGACATGTTTAAACGCCAATTTAGCCTCAGTGCCCACCAGCAGCGATAAAAGGGCGGCTGAAGGCATTGGCTTTGCAACTCTCACTGTGTGCAGAATGATCTCCCACTTTTCCATTTGTCATCCAATCCTCATATTAAGTCATCACTATCTATATCTTACTGGGAAGCAAAATTGTATTTGTTTTCCTTGGATGCCTGAGTATTTCTGGGATTGTACCTGGTACTTTGCATACTTTATCTCATTTTATTTCCATAACCACCCTACAAAGCAAATACTCTAAAACATTTTAAATGGAAAAAGTGAAGTTTAGAGAAATTAAGTGATTGTCCAAGGTCACACAGCTGGTAGGTAGCAGAGTTAGCATTTAAACCTGAGACTTTCGACTCTAGCATTGCACAATTCAGCTTTGGGTTGTACATCTGGAAACAGCGAATTTCTTATAAATGTGAGTTACTGAGAGACAGCTGTCCTTGGAAGGATGTTTGCCCAAATGGTAACTGATTACATTTGGGAGATAAGATTTCAAACAAAACTTGATTTCTTCCTTGTACTCCTTAAGAATTTGGTTTTTATTTTTATTTTCCATTAAGCATGTATCACTTTTATAAACTAGCACTTTTTAACTGACTAGCTCACAATGAAATTTCAACTAATTTCAGGTGGTCTACAGAAACAGAAAAAGGTATTCACTCAGTAGAGGCTGGTTTTCAGCCTTACTGACTATCAAGCTGGACATGTAACTATTGTTCATGCAAATAGAGTTCTATTTTTACAAAGTGTGACTCATTATAAAGCAATGTGACTTGCCTGTCCTCACAGTCTGAAAATAAGAATGAAGGGATAATAGAAAGCCACAAAGCAAACACGTGTTTTGTCTTCAAACTTTGAAAGCTCTTTTGGCTGACATTAACAATAGTTTCATTTCCTTTTTTAAGTTGGCAATGGTTGCTTTGTAATTAACTTATACACCTAAAGATCTGCAGGACCAAAGAACTGTTGGTTCTGTAAAAGAAGATGGCTAAAATCTATGTCTCTTTTTAAATTTCTGACAGTAAAGGCTTTCTATGACATGTCTCCAATACCCTCTTTCCAAGAAACTGCCCATTTCCAAAATTAGCCTATGGAAAGCAATACAAAGAGAATGGAATTTAGAGTCAGAAGATCAGAGTATAAGTCTGGGCTTTGTCACCAATTGGTTATAACTTTGGTCATATGTTATAATCTTTCTGAATACCAAATGCTTCATCATTCATTTATTGATTTAACAAATATTTATTTAATTTATATTATGGGCCAATTATTTTTCTATGTATTGGGAATACAATGGTGATCAAAAATCAATGCATTTTATGATCTCTTGCAGCTCTATTCTAGTGGGATAGGCAAGCCTTAGTCAAATAGCCAAATGAGGAACACATATCTATAGAGTAATAAGTTCTCAGAAGAGAGAATTCTTGTAATGGTATTTGCAAGAGGTGAGTAGTTTGGGAAGGCATTCCCTGAGAAAGTGGTGCTTAGCTGAGAATGGGAGAAAATGAAAATCAAATAGAGGTACTTGGGGAATGATAGGGAAGAATATTAAGATATTACCCACAGAAATAAAAGGATGTGCAAATTCCCTGTGGGAGCAGAGTGCATGGCTCATTCAAGAAACTGAGTATAGCTGAGAGCTGAGAACAGGTATGAGAGTGGTACAGGTAAGGAGGTGAAGAAGAAACAGTGGTACTCCTTAAATATTCATTTACTTACATACAAACTCCTCACCCCTTTCAGGCAGGAGAGCTCTGAGAATAGCACCTTTGGGTGAGCCAATTAAAGCCCATACACAATTAATTATCTAGTACCACTTTTTCTCTTCTGGGGTCAATTAGGGTACTTTGTGTTGACATGGCAAAGATTCCAAAATCAGCTGATCCAGATGTAAGTCGCTATTTTGAGAACAATTATTCAGAAGAATTGAATGTGCATGTGGCATTGTGTAACAAATAAATTAGTAAATAAAATGCTATGTTAGGCCACTGGAATTTTGAGTTTATTTATTACTGTAGTATAACATATCCTAACCCAACTATTAGAGATGGTGTCAGACTACACAGGGCCTTATGGGCCAAATTAATGATTTGGATTATTTTTGAAGCATTGAAATAACTTTCAGAAAGTAGAAATTTTCAGATATTTTTCTTTGGGGGAAGAATTGTATGCTAAATATGTGAATGATTGATGAGGTTAAGAGAGTTTTGATAACTCTAAATTATTCATCATAGCTGCATTTACCATCCTCCCAGGAATATTGAAGAGACCAAGTATGAAAAATTAAATCTGGCATTTTCCAAAATGCAAACCATCACACAAATATTCTGGCTTTCTGATATGCTGTACTGCCCCAGCTGCTATTTTCCCTTTGTCCCAAAAGCCAGTATCATTATATATCTGCTGTTCTCTGTGCGGTTATAATCCATATACCAAAAAGTAATTCTGTGAAATTGGTTAGGCTGTTCTGCTCTGCAGTCAACAGCAATTTTGTATGTATGGATTTGAGAGTGGAAAACTGCTTAATGGGAAAGTCTTCCAATGTTTCAGAATCAAGTTTTCAATCAATTGAGATGCCAATATGTTTATCTTAACTCTATCAAAAATAAGATGCTCTCATTTCTTTGCCTTTTGCTAATCACTGGAAGTTTGAACTGAAAAACAAAATTGAGTCCAAGCTGAGAAATGCAGTAAAATATTAGAAAAAGAGCTTCTTACATATCATATATTGTTTTGAAGAAACTTCTACAGAGCAAAAAAAAAAAAATGGAGCATTTTGATTCTGTGCCCTGAAAAGTTAACACAAACAGTGGGACCTTTATGCAACAATATATAAAAATATATTTTGCTTTGGGCACTCTGTCTGGGGGAATATGCTGAACAAAAACAGAGACTCAGCTTCTATCCTCCCTCCCTCCATTTACAGTCTAGTGAAGGAAAATATACAATTCTACTTATCGCATATGATCAAATTTGCTTCTAACAGAGAGAAAGATAACCTATCTTGTTATTGTTTATTGAGCACCTAGTAGATGGCAGAGATTCAGGTACTAGATTATTTCCATGCATTAAATAATTTAATTTTTACCACTTTCAAGTTATTTTTTATAATAATAATAGGGACAGGAGGCAGAGAAATTCTAGGCAGAAAAAGGCAGATCCCTGGCAAAGCCCTACCCTCAAGCCAAAAAGCCTGAGACTATGAGCCATAGGCTTTTTGGCTTGAGGGTAGGGCTTTGCCAGGAAAACATCCCTGTTTTCCTGCTCAAATGTCGTCTTTTCCAAAACCACCCATGACCCTGCCCTGTTCCCCATTCTATGCCTATAAAAACCCCAGACTCAGCCAGCAGAGAGAAGCAGCTGGATGTCAGAAACTACAGCTGGATGTCAGAGAGAAGTAGCTTGACTTCAGAAGGACAGCTTGATGGCATAACTTTGGAGAAGAATCTGGCTGGAGACAGCTGAACCTCAGGGGAAGATTACTATCCCGCCTGTCCTCTTCCTGCTGAGAACCATTTTCATCGGCAATAAAATCCCCTGCATTTACCATTCTTCAATTCGTTTGCATAACTCATTTCTCTTGAATGTCTGACAAGTGCTCAGGAGCCATGATTGTAGATACAAAACACTGACACACTGACCCTTTGCCTTTGCTGGTAGGCAAAGGGTCATTGATCTGTCAACACATAAGCCATACATGGACAGCAGAGCTAAAGGAGCACTGTAACACTCCCCTCTGGAGCCTTAGGGATTATGGGCACCCTCCCTAGACACTACCATGGGGCCTGCACAGAGTTCGCTCCTGCCAGTGCCCAGAAGCTCTTCCTCCAGCTCCTGCACCCATTCACCTGTGTGCTCCCTCCCGTGAGTGGTGGAACACAGAAGAACTGAGTGAGTGGACTTCTCCTCTGCCAGCGCTGAAGTGACTGGCTGGTTCTAGTATTCCTGCACTCCAGTTCCCAACTTGTTTGCTTATGTGCTCCTTCTCACAAGGCGTTGAGAGCTGTGGGCTGAGTAAATGAGCACCCTTATTGCAAGTCCCATAAATGGGTCAGGTAAATATCTTGCTTCAATAATATATCTAGTTTCCTATGTGCTAGACATTGCAGTAAGAGTTTTATGTATAATATTTTAGTGATGCACATAAAAGGGGTTATTTACCACATTCTATGGAAGAGGAAATTAAGGATCAGAGAGGTGCATTGATGTCCCCAAGATTATATTTCACATGGTATGTGATATGTATCCCATTCTCCTGCTATTTCTCCTGTTACTATGTGTAGCATACTTCTAGAATTATCTCTTACAAAGTAAGATGACTAAATATCATGACATAGATGTATGCCTAAAAATACATTCAGCAGGACCCTAATGGCACAATGTTATTGGTGCTTTGGAAAATACATTTTTGTTGGCCAAGTAAGTTTAGGTGCAAGATAGAAAATCACAAGTATCTCTTTACCACTACACTTCCCAGACCCTACCATATGTTGATCTGTTATGAAGATTTGCAAGAGCAGACATGGTATGCAGCATCTTCTAAAGTTATTTGATTACAGAGACATTCATTCATGGGGCAAAGGGAGGGGTAAGGAAGAGAAGTTGGTCAACAGAAAGCAGGTGGTTGGTTAGGCAGTTATGATGAGTAAGGGATCTGGGATCTCATTGTCCAAATGCAGTGATCTGGTGAGTTTCAGCTCCTTGAGACTACCTGGGAGGGCTGATAGTTGGTTTCCTGAGAAAGAAACTCAGTTAAGACAAATGTAACTTTCTCAAGTTTTAGGAGTGAGAGAATTAACTTCTATGTTTATTCAAAGACACCTTAAACATCAGCTCTGTTGGACAATTAGAAGTTTCAACTGAACTTGGGCAGGGGGAGCTCTTTTGTTATGTTCTCCTCAGTCCATGATAGTAATAGTGTGGCGTCTTCCATAGGTAAAAGGGTGTTTTGAAAACATCTACAACTTTACTCTCTTTACATCGGTTAGGGGTCAGAATTACAGCAATAGAAAGCACCTTTAATTAATTTGAATAGACAAGAGATGCACTGAAAGGATACTGGAGAGGTTAGAGAATGAGGTTTGGGACTGTGTATTCTAGGCTAATGTAGATCTGGTCAGGGGAACCCTGTGCCATTGTGATCATGAGGTCCTGGTTGTGGATGCTTGTCACGTTGGTCTTGTGGCTCTCAGCATTGCTGTCACCAAGATTTAGAAATTTAGTCCTCCTACATTTACCACTAGAAAGACAAAATTCCTCCTGATTCCTAGCACTCTAGGGTCAGTTCAACCAATACAAGGATTTTAGCCTCTGTGCCTGGTTTATAGCTACAAAGGAGACTTCACAAAATAACCGTCTGCTGTTTCTGTCTTTGATAAGTTAGGAGACAGGTTTTGCTTCATAAGGGACATTGTTCTTAAATGGACAATAAAAGGATGATGATGAATTTCTCATTCTTTGTATAATTTTTCAATTTAAAACACGCACTTTTGCTTTCTCATTGAAACATACTTGACCTGATAAATTTTTGTAACCATTTTTTTTTGAGGAGATGAGTGAAAGGTTAGGATCTGAAACATGATGTGTGATCAATAAATATTTGGTGCATAAGTATCCATAAAGTTCAAATACATAGCCAGGGCAATATTATAAGTATCAGAGTTGGGATACAAATACAAATCTCTTTTCTACTCTGGATTTTGGATCTCCTCATAGAAACATAATTATATGGGTTGTTTATGTTAACATTTTTATACTACTTAGAGAAAAATTAATGCAAATGCATTCTAGACACGTGGAAAAATACTAGCATTCTCAGTTAGATGTGAACTTATATAAGCAGCATGATTTTCTTACAATTTTTGTTACTAGCCCAAAATTGACAGAAAAGAATAAATCATTTGCTAAATCACCAGGTTGGTATGGTTTAGTTCATTGGATACAGAGGGTAGGAAGAAAAGAAAATACTTGGATTCCAAGATGATTAACAGAGAATATAATATGTTTAACACTGTGTGCAAAGCATTGTCTTTTAGATTTAAAGGGTGGCCCCACAAGGAAAGGTAAGGCTCAGAAGGATCAGATTGGCATGAACTACCTGAAAAATCAACATAAATTTGCTGCCCAGAATATTTTCTCCATCTTAGTGTTTAAAAATATTCTAAAGTTATTTCCAGCATCTGTGATGGAAGGTAATATGTAAATAAGAAATTTAAAATAAAAAGGGTTGTATTCTAAATCAGTCAAGGGACAGAATTAAGGCTTTAATTTTAAATGATGCCAAAAAAAAAAAAAAAGGGAATAACCATGAAAGAGATATAATGCAGGACATAAGGAATTATGTCAGTGATCTGATGACAGACAGCATCAGAAACTCAAATCTCAGCTTCCAGTCCACAGTTAGTAAATAAAAACCACAGCAATGAAATAGCTAGCTCTGTTTGGGAGCTCAAAGCTCACTTAAGCTTGGGAACATTTCCACTCATGTTCTTTCTAGCAATTCACCAATTCCTCTATTGAAGCCCTCTCCATGGCCCCCATGCTGGCATTTCTGAGTCACATCTGAGCACCCAATAACTTTCTAGGGAGAAAAAATAACTATTATTAAATTTGGTCTAGATTATTGTTGTGGATGAGTTTGTATCACTTCACTTCTCTCCATTTTCTTTCTTCTTTTGTCTAACTCTGCAGATTGTATTTTATTTTCCCTGATAATAAAAATCGAATTATGTGCCGTTTATGTAGTAGGAGCTGTGTTTTATGTGCACAGTTTTATTTAATCCATAGGACAACAATATGGGTAAGTAATTATTATTTTCACCACACAGATAAGAAAACAAAACTAGTGAATTTAAGCAATATAATCCAGGTCACACAGCTAATAAACTCACAAAGCAGCATTTGAATCAGCCAGCTCTGGCTAACTTAAAACATCAACCAATTGTTCTGCTATAATGATAATAGCTATTTAGTAAGTGAGCTCTGGCTAGCTAGCTCTTGTAGCTATTATAGGTTAGGAAATAAAAAAGGCAAGACAATGACAAGGAAGACTGATCACTAACATGTACATATGCTGTTTTCCTGCCTGGAATTCTTCCCAATTTCATTGCTGAATAATTCCTATTTATACTTAATGACTTAATACAGATATCACTACCTCTATTTTAAGTAGATGTTCCACTTCTCTGTACTTACATTTACTATAGCATTTATCATAATTAATTGTCATTCACTATATATTAGCTTATAAGCTCAAGCTATCAGCTTCTTGGGAACTATGACTGTATCTTATCTACTCAGCAAGAGGCAATTTGCGCGGCCTCTTGAGTAAAGAATAAATAATAACTGGTAGCAGACTTAGTTGTCTCTTAGACAGGGATTCTGATATTGGGCTCCTTCATTTGGGGATGCAGTTACATTCTGTAGTCATTTTACCATACCAAAAGTGGAAACTTACGGCCTGAAATTAACACTTAGTACCCTACTATAGGTATTTTTATTGAATTTTGAAGGTTTATGTGGGTCCTAATATCCTTTATCATTCTATATTCAACATTTATAATACCTTCCTGGCCTCTGTAAGTATTTGAGGCTGCTACCTCTGCTCTAGATATTCTTCCATTAACCTAACTATGAGTTTGTATATTACCCAAGCAATGGGTTAACTAATTTGGTTCAAATAAAATTTGGATTTAATCCTAGAATCATTCACTTATTTTTTACTGATTCATGCTCTTGCATTTATGTTCCCTAAACCATCAGTATTATAAATGCAGGAACTTCATCAATATAATTTCATTCTCAACTGTGAACAATAGTAATATTGAAAAAAATAACAAGTAAACAAAAATGAACTGAATTTACTGTACTGAAAATGATCTCTCTCTTTAGGACTGCCATCATATTTTTAGAGATTTACTCTGTCTTAAGTAAATATATCTGAGATTAGGTTACCAAGTCATATTATTTCAAATGATTGACATTCCTTAGAAATGAACAAATTGTTTATAATTCTATGGTCCCCCATTCTCTTAGAAGATAGATTCTCTCAAACCCTTCTGTGCTGGAGATAAAGTTTTACGTATCCCTGGTAAGACTCTGTTTTTTCAAAGGTAAACCATGTATATGTTAACATAGGGATAAGATTGTTCATTGCTGATTCAGTGAAGTTGAAATGCAATGATGCTGTGGTGGTGATTGACATACATGATGATTATTGTTGTCAGTATGATTTGTGAGCCATCCTTGTTTCCTGAAATTCAATGTCTTATCAATAGTTAAGCTTATTTTAAGTTTAGCTTAAACTTTTTCTTTAGTCATCATTCCAGTAACTTTTTTTAAGAGCTAAGTTTTAACACATGTTTGTGTCCCAAGCTGGTGAAAGGATATGCTTGCCTTACACACTGTTGTAAATCTGAGAAACATATCAGGGTTTAACCAAAAGTGGTGTTCTTTCCTCTGAAATTGAAATTTTTCTTATGTTTTCTCAAGAATGAAGACACATTGGATGTGGTAATATGTGTTAATTTTGAACATATATATATATATTTGAACTTGTGTATATATATATATATAATTTTGAACTTGTATGTATACATATATATACACACAAATATATATATATATTTTTTTGCAAACCAACACTTTTATTGTCAACACAACCCACCCTGCTCCAAGAAGACTATGAACAATGGGTGTCTGGGGTCTGTGGGAGAGGGGTCAGCACCGTGAGAACTGCTGGGGCCACCACAGGGGCTGGTTGGGTGAGCGGCAGGGTCTGGGGGGGCCAGCAGGGGGCGTGGCAGCCGCGGAGCAGCTGAGCCTGGGCTTCCCTTGGCTCATCTGCAGCAGGTCAGTGAGAACTATCAGCTCCGGCCCACTGAGCCAGGCGGTGGAGTGGCCTGGGGAGGGTGACAGGCTGGGGAAGACCCAGGGGGGACATTATGGGGGGTGGCGGCAGCAGCTTCAGGGAGCCCATCACCTTCTGGGGGGGCCTCGGAAAGGTACAGGGGGACGCGCTGTCCCTGGGGCAGCAGAGTGTCTGAGAAGACGTCTTCACGGCACATCACCGGGAACCCTGCATCTGGGTGCGCCTGCTGTCCATTCTGATGCCCTGTGGCAGGGGCCATGGGCCGGGGACCCCTGCCCAAGGCTGCCTCATACAGCGGCCAGAACGAGGGGGTGACATACCATCCGGCCTGAGAAGGAGGCTCCAGAGCTACAGTTGGCCCTTCACACCATCCGAGGTCCTGCTTTGGCTTCGTACTTGGGGTCCCAGGGTGCTAGCGGGGTCATCCTTGAGGGGGCCTTCTCACAGGCCATCTGGTGGGGCTCCGAGGGGCTGCTCAGTGGCTGGACTTGGGGGATGGCGGGGGCAGCAGCACCTGCTCTCTCTGGGTCCAGGAATGTCTGCGGGATGGGGGCTGTGGGCTGTCCCGTGGGGGTGTCCCCAGCTCCCTGGGGGCGTCCGCTCCTGAGCTCCAGGCCTCACCCTGGTCCCTGCCTGCGGTGGGGCCTGGTCCCTCAGGCGCCTCTTCCGGGCCTGCGCCCCACCGCCGCGGCGACCAGGGCAACATGGAGTGTCCCCGCCCCCCTGCCCGCTCAGCCTCCCTCAGGGGCGTGGCGCGAACTATATACTATATATACACACTCACACACACACACACACACGTGGTAATATAATATGTTAATTTTGAACTTGTGTATATACACACACATATATAGTATATGTGTATATATACACACATATATAGTATATGTATGTATATATACATATATAGTATATGTGTATATATACACACATGTATACAGTATATGTGTGTATATACATATATGTATACATATACATAGTATATACATATATATATGCATATATAGTATATGTATATATACATATATATACAAGTTCAAAATTACATTTATTACCACATGTGTGTATGTATATATATATAGTATGTAGTTGTTGTTAGAGTTATATGTTTGAATGTTAAAATTAAAATATTTAAAGAAAATTGACAAAAAGGCAAGTTTCTTCTGGCTTGATTGTGAATTACCATTTCTAACTAGTGAGAATATTCAGGTTTCAAATTAAACCATTTTCAAATTAAACCAATATCTTTTTTAGCCCAATGTTTAGGATTCTTGTGTTTTTGATCAATTTCTCCAAGGTATGCCTTCTTTATGTAATGCTTGGAGTTTGAAGCATGACCAAAATAATCATTGTAATTCGTGTATAGCTGCTTGAAAATAATAACTTTTTCCTCTCCTAGAGAGAGGGCAGGTAGCTAAAAATGTACTACTTCTATGAAAGGCTCATGTGCAATGTAATAATATGGAGTCTGATTCTTCACTTATAGCTAAGCTTGCAAAGATACTAGATCCTTCAAAAATTTACAACAGAAAAAATTATTTTGGGGCTACATTTGTTGGGAAAGAGAGACGTTAAAGAGATGAGAGAACTTCCCAGTATTTCTTACTGGCACTTAGTCATTCTGATTCACTGGTTTACAAGTGGACTGGAAGCAGGTCATAATAAAACATTAAACAAGTATTAATGTAATAAGGCTTAAATACCAGTTAGGGAAATAAAAGCTGTTTGAGTAAAGAGTTGGCTTTTAAGCATTTATCTATGAATAATCCAAAAGGATCATGATGATACAAAGACATTTTAAAATTAACTTTAGAGAATTATGGAATCAAATTCAGGATAACAAAAATTGACTTTATCACATACTTATTAC
The DNA here is from genome assembly GCA_036589455.1 of Ateles fusciceps. Taxonomy (NCBI): domain Eukaryota; kingdom Metazoa; phylum Chordata; class Mammalia; order Primates; family Atelidae; genus Ateles; species Ateles fusciceps. Next base: position 2,823,428 of record JAZHEH010000734.1, on the reverse strand, counting down.
GTGTGTACTCAGTATAAACCACATGCTGACTAGCACTACATGGTATATAATTGGCACTACCACCAAAAGTGCCCTTTCTGACATAATTTATAGTAGTTTACCTAGACATACATTTCATCTGTTTTACATAGTTCATGAAAATATTGGTTTTGTTTATTTTATAGTTACAGAGTAATATATGAGCCTTGCAGCACAAATTGTTGATAGTGATAGCATAGGACCTGTTTTTTATAAGCATGCATCACAGTGTATTTATGTGATCCCTGTTGTTTAACATTTGTCTCACCAGTAGCCCTTCATCATGGTTAGAATAAACAACGAGCTGATGGGCATCCACTGAAACTAAAAATGTTGGGTTGAAAGGTGAATACATTACTGAAGCTTACATTACTGAAGCTTAAATTGGGTAGATTCTATGTTGGAATATACGAATGCAGTGGCTACTTATATTCCAACATAGAGTCTACCCAATTTAAGCTTAATCTACCTGGAATTGATTTTGGTATTTGTTTTAAAACAATAATCTTACTGCTTTTTAAAAGTAAGAAAATTAACCTAAGAACAATACAACGTTATTCTTTCCTTTGGTGATCTGAAATGTCACCATTATACTAATTTAAATCTTGTACTTACTTGAATTTAAATTTGAATCAACCTGTCTATTCTTGTTCTGATACCACGTTGTTTTAATTATTGTGGTTTCAAGCTTAGTTAATATAGAATACACTATTTCACACACTAAAATAACATTTTGAATTTCTTTTTTGGTCCAGATCCTTATCCAGATGATGCAGGAGGTCAGAGAGGAATATGCTGGAGCCCATGCTTAATTCACAGATGCTGAAACACCTACCAAATATAGCTATGTCACTTCTTGAAATAATTTCACCTGCTATATTCTAAATGCATGCAGTTTGCTTTTCATAATGCACAGAAGTTTTAAGCCTTGGCAGAAAACTCTCCTTAGTCTCTTCCATATAGAGAACAAAAGTGGGAAGAGTAGTAAAACCTTATGAAACGCTTCATCTGGTATCTCTTAATGTTTGAAACGTAAAGGTGATGTGGTACGGTGGATAAGAGAAGCAGCATTTGAGTTTTGATTCACCTGCATTCTAGTGTGTGTGGCTTCAGTTAATCTTCTTAACCTCTATGGGTCTCATTTCCCAGTAAAGGGAAGTGTCAATAGGTTCTTATAGCATAGAGTATTTCCAAGTAAGCACTCATTAAATTAGTTATTATTGTTGTTATTATGCGCCTTTAAAGTCCCAAGTCATCATAGACAAAGGAAATATAGGTCATAGGACAATTCTTCTTCTAAACATGAAAGATGGGTTTGATGGTGATAGACTCCTATTAGCAACAACAGAAAGAAGATAGAGAAAATTGTTGTTTTTCAAGTTGGACATTTATTTTCTGCTTTAAGAAAAATTCATTATATAAATCACTTCACAAGAACACAGTTTTAAAGTATTTAAATGTGCGTCTTTGTCTCTGTGTTAACAGAAAAGAAACTATATAGTGGCTTGGTGGGGAGAAAAAAGAACAAAAGGCTTAAGTGTGTTGAGTCTGTATCCGGAGTTAAAAAACAAGGGCAGATATATCTGCATATTTAAGATATGTCATATTTTGACCTAAACTTTTACATTCAGAATCCTTTATGCAACTTTTCCAAGAGTGCAGGTGCTATGTTTAAAAGAAAAAAAAAAGAAGGGAAAAAAAGGAAAAGGAAAGAACAAAAAGAGGAATGCTCACATATTTATTTGCCTGGGTGATTCAGGCGGGCCTAACCAGGTCTCAGCTTCTGGTCTAGGCTGCCGTATTTATAGGAGCTGGGACTTGGCCTCTCTGCCCTACTTTGTCAAGGAGTCTTCAAATCACAGTCCCCTGGGCCTTGGGACAGCAGAGAAAGCAGCTGAGCTGCATGTTCTGCTTATGGTGGGAAAAAAATAAACCCTTGACCAAAGACACTGGCGGCAGATTCACAACTAGTCCCACCCCTAGCTCTGCAGAGCTGCTGTCAGGTTTGATTAGCTTTTGTGACTGCGAGATTCTCCCGCTCTGTAAACTGTTCCGTCCCTTGGCCCTCCTTGCTACTGCTACAGTTGGCTCCCTTTATTGTTTGATGAGCTGTCACAGCTGGCTGATCAGACTGCCACCCAATCGTCTTCCCTTTTACTCAGGCCCCTGACTGACCTTGTTCTGTCTTTGACTTTCCTGTCCTTCTGATCCTCTGGCAGTTGAATAGCCTACCCCCTGCTGGCTAATCCCACTGCTTGTCTAATCAGCCCATTAGACAGTTTGATTAGCTTTGCCTTCCTCTCACCCTGCCAGCTCTTCCTGCTGCTACCAGCTGTGCTCAGGGCCTGCTAGTAACTCACCATCAATTCCTTCTGATAGTGCTGCTGGCTGATAGACTTAATACTTGTTCTCAACAACTCTCTGATCTACTGTGGCCTCTCTCCACTTTGGTCTTCTCATTAACCTCTGATGTCTTTCCTGTGTCCTATGAAAATTTCTTGCTATTAATGGAACCACTCTGGTATCCTGTGTCAGGCACTTTTTAGCCTTTGAGTCTAGATGGCTGTCTTTAGCAAGTGATGTCATTTCTGTACAGTCAAAGTTCAAGTGCCCACTTCATGGCTTCCCCTAGATGTCTACCGTTGCTATTGCATCTGACTTAATATTGTGAACTGTATCCGTGAATCCATCACTCTTCATGGGATAGTCTGAATCCCAGCCTTTTTAAACTAGGTTTTGAAGTATTTCCTGAGCATAATCTTTCTACTGACCTTCCCTCTGAGTATTAATTATCTATGGTAGTCACAGGCCCAGAGTGAAAACCTATTTGGACTCAAATTCCGTATGAATTCACCATTTACCTGTGTGACCTTAGGCAAGTTACTTAACTTCTCTTTGGGCCTTAATTTCTTAATCTCTAAATTTATTTCATGTATTTATTCAACTACAGATAATCATTGAGCTTGTCTGTAAAGAAGACATTCAAATTCCTGGAGTATCTAGGGTTTACGTACAAGAATGAAAGCACTAAACATACAAGAAAACAGACCAAAAAAAACCTCCAAACGTGGCAAGTGTTATAAGAAAAAACAAGGGTAATGGAATTGAAAAGGATGAGATGGAAGGGTTAATTTAGATGGAATAATTGAAAAAGGGATCTTTGAGAAAACAATATTTGAGCTAGTATCTGAAAGATTAGAGGAAGGCAGCCACTTGGGGTTATCTAGGGAAAGGATGTAATGGGCAGATGTATAAGAAATACAAACGTCTCAACAAAGCTTTGTGGGGCATAGGAAAGCCACTGTGTCTGAAATATAGTGAACAACTGAGGTTGTTATGAAGCAAAGTCAAAGAAGTCGGCAAGGGCCAGAACATATCAACCCAGGAATGCTACAGTAAGGATTCTGGGTTTTATTCTACAGTGGAAGAGTTACTGAGGACCTGGTCTAAGTAAGCACTGTCCCATAAAACTTTATGTGATGATGAAAATGTTCTATATCTGTGCTATCTGATACAGAGGAGTCCATTCAGCATTCAAAATAGAGCCAGTGGGACTAAGGAACTACATGTATATTATTTTTAATAAAAATTGAATTAATTGTAAATTAAAATTTCTAATCTAATAAAATTTTATGTTTTGATAATTTAATGTAACCAATTTAATTAAAATCCATAATTTAATAACAATTAAAAATCAAATGGCTCGGTGCGATGGCTCACGCTGGTAATCCCAGAACTTTGGGAGGCTGAGGTGGGTGGATCACTTGAGGTCAGGAGTTTGAGACCAGTCTGGCAAACATGGCGAAACGCTGTCTCCACTGAAAACACAAAAATTAGCTGTATGTAATGGTGGGCACCTATAATTCCAGCTACTCAGGAGGCTGAGACAGGAGAATTGCTTGAACCAGGAAGGCAGAGGTTGCAGTGAGCCAAGATTGCACCACTGTACTCCAGCCTGGGCGACCGAGTGAGATTTCATCTGGAAAATAATAATAATAATACTTAAACAATTAAACATAAATCATACTATGTGCTAGAGTTAAGGAGTGCTCTAGTGAGTTAAGGGTTGTCTGAGATAAATAATTTTCAATATGTACCTCAGATCACTCTTGGTCCACAGAGCGTCTACCTCAAGAAAGCAATGCGTCCAGGAGAATTCAATTATGCCCCCCTTATTTTTTGTTAGGTTATGGAACGTCTACTTTTCTCTGCTTTATTTATTGGGTCTTTCAAGAGATTTCATTTAGGAAAGTATAGGCTACTCAAAAAAACTGGAAATCACTCAACACTGGATCGACAACGGTGATGTCAGAGAGATATAGATTTAAATAATAGCTTGATCACTTGCTAACTTACAGAAAGTAAAGAAAATATTTTACTTTATTTTTATTATCTGTAAAAAGAGATACAAGTAAAAATACCAAATTTATAGGTCACCTATGTTGATTAGATGATGTAATTCAGGCAGAGTGTTTAGCAGACCTTTATCATGTGCTCAGCAGATATTAACCTCTATAGTTACTGTTATTCTGAGGCTGATCAATACAGATGGTTTGTGCTCCTAGTCATGTATAACTGTAAAGTCAGGTATCTTGATAATCTGAATAGCAAAAACCTTACTATTATTCAAGGTCATACAATTATGAAGAGTGTGAGTTGAGACTTGAATCTAGGTTTCTGTGATTCAGCAGTAGTGATTCTACCACTGGGCACTCATCTATGAACTATAACTTCAGAGTTATAATGCAAACATATTATTTAAATCAATAATTTTTTGTTTGTTTGTTTTGAGACGGAGTTTCGCTTGTATTGCCCAGGCTGAAGTGCAATGGCGTGATCTCGGCTCACCACAACTCTGTCTCCTGGGTTCAAGCTATTCTCCTGCCTCAGCCTCCTAAGTAACTGGAATTATTGGCATGCACCATTATGTCCAGCTAATTTTGTATTTTTAGTAGAGATAGGGTTTCACCATGTTGGCCAGGCTGGTCTCGAACTCCTGACCTCAGATGATCCACCTGCCTCCGCCTTCCAAAGTGCTGGGATTACAGGCATGAGCCACCATGCCTGGCCAAATCAATAAATATTTAATCTAGTAAAGGTACATTGCAAAGGAAGCATTGTGAATGGTTATGAGAGGATTCTAATAACAATGAGAGGCTATTGCTATTTTCGTAATTTAAACTTCTTTCAAATCGTTGCAGAGAAACAACTACTCTGTATTATATTCTAGAATTTAGTGCAAAAATGCTCAGCTAGGGCTATGACAGTTGTCTTCAGACAATTCTGATATTTACCTCCCACGAACAATCCCTGCTACTCTTGTCGATTGGATAGGTAGCTTACAGGAGCATTCATTTGTTCAATCATACCACAACTTTATCACATGAATACTATTATTATTTCTATTTTATAATAAATTAAGCTAATACTTTAAAAGGTTAAGCAACCCATTTAAGGTCACATAGCTGGGAAGTATTTGACCTAGCATTTGAATGCAGTGACTCTCTGGCAGAGCAAACCCTGGAGCTAGAGAGAGGAGTCAGTGTCTTAACGTGTAAAATGCAAACATGTATCCTCATAACCTGTTAAGTGATTGGAATAATTAAATACGATCATGTGGTAAAACCTTTTCTGGTATTTTTGAACTGAAATTTCAAACTGCATGGAAGTTACCCTTTCTCAAGAAATAATTGGTTAATTGGCAAGTGTGCAGAGCAGAGAGTGACAGAATTGATGTATCCTTAAAGCTGACGGAATAGGCAAGCTGTTCTCTTGGGTCCCTTGTCCTGGACTCTGCTTCTTGGTTTGTAAAGAGTTGGTACATTCAGAAGAGAAAACATCTTACTTAACGACTGCCCTCAATTGCTAACATAAGCTAAGTTGAGCTTTTGTGACTTAAGCAGTTGTATCAATACTATTAATCACAACAAAAATCTTAACAACTTCAGATTATGTAACATACAAAACACCTCAACCTTAACTGGGTGTCTGTTAAGCTCTGACAATTTAGAACGAATAGCACTTAACAAAAAAGGGAATTCATAATATCTTAAGCTTAAAAACAAAAACTGACACCCTTAAATAAAGTGTTCTTTTTTGATATTTATTTCATGAATATTTGTTGAAGGCTCCGTGTATCAAGTAGTGCCATTAGGTGCTTGAGATACAGAACAGAGTAGATACAGTTCCTATATTCATGAAGTGTACATTCTAACAGGTCAAATGAACAATAAACAAAAAAGTAAAACTATTACTAATACATAGTAATGATTAATTCCAGGAAGAAAACTACAGCATTGTAAGTGGTTACATGGTAAGGTTATTTTGGATAGGGTAGTCAGAGAAAGTTGCTCTTAGGAAATGGCCTTGAATGATGAAGTGAGGAAATTGCTGTGTAAACTTCTGGGAGACTATCTTTCAAGGTAGAGGAGAAACAGAAGGCGATGGAGTTTTGAGGAGGAATGAACTTGGACATTTGACTGAAAACAAGGAATCCAGTGTGCCTGGAGCCCAGTAAGCTGGGTAAAGAATAGCACGAGATAGCACTGGGGAAATAGGTGTCCTTGTAAACCATGTTGGAGGCTTTAGATTACTGTCTTATTGGAGAGCTTTGAGTAAGAGGAATGACATGATTAGATTTACGTGATGAAAATATTGTTTTGTTGCCAGATGAAAAATAACCGCAAGGAGGCAAATGTGGGAGCAAGGAAACTAGTTAGAAGGTTATTATATGAGGCTTGTCTAAGAAAGAAGATGGCTTGGACTAGAAGGGAGCTGTGACAGTGATGAAAAGTGGTCAGATTTCAGATATATTTTGAAAGAGGTGACCACAGAACTCATTGATGGATTAATTGTTGTTGTGAAAGAAAAGAGGAATCTAGAAATAGTTCACTAAATGAATATAGCTAATGAAAACTTGCTGAAAAGACCTTTCCAGGGTTTACTATAAGCACTTTGCACAAAATATGGAGTTGAACAAATATTAAATTTCTAATAAGTGTTAGGAGTTATTTTTATTTTTATTAGCATTACTTTACAAGTATGTATTAAACCCCAAATAGATGAATGTGTCAGGTACTATTATCTTTCCTATAATAAACACAAATATCAAAAACAGCTTCCCTCATAATGTTCATACAGCCATTAGCAGCTCTTCCCGTACTTCTGTCTCAGTCTCTTTCTTAACAATTTCCTTTTTGTAGCAAACATCTTACCTATTTTACCTGTTCCTCTTTTAATCATCTTTTTACTCTAGGCTTGCTTCTAAATTCACCATCTTCATTATTTCTACTATATTCAAATACTTTGATTGTTTATGGAGTCTTTAGTTTATATAGTCATCCTCTGCTACATTTAATATTCTTTCAACCAATTTGACTTATCAATCATGTCACATTAATTCAATAAAATATTATGCACCCATTAAAAAGAATAAAGTAGATTGATATGAACTAACATCAGTAGATATTTTAAGTTTAAGAAGAGCAAAAGAAAACCTAAAATAACAAAATACAAATATGAATACTGTAAAATAAAGAATAAGGCCATATGCGGTGGCTCATGCATGAAATCACAGCACTTTGGGAGACTAAGATGGGAGGATGGCTTGAGGCCAGGAGATTGAGACCAAATGGACAACATAGTGAGATCCGATATCTACAAAAAAAATTGTTTTATATTAGCTGGATGGGGTGGTGCACACCGGTAGTCCCAGCTACTCAAGAGGTTGATGTGGGAAGATCACTTGAGCCCAGGAGTTGGAGACTACAGTGAACTATGATTGGGCCCGTGATCTCTAGCCTGGGTGACAGAGTGAGACCCTGCCTCAAAAAAATTTTAAATAATCATAACATTAATAAAGAATAAATTTTCTAACTTCTATATCTACCAAAATAGACTGGATTATGCTTTGGAAATCAACAACCTCAAAATCTCAATACACTGAAACAACAATAGTCTAGTTCATTCTCATGCCTCTTGTCCATCACAGAGTGATGGGAATTCTACACATTGTTGTCCTCACTACATGGCCTAGGGCATATGGGGCAGGGGATTAAAGAAAGCATTCCATTCATTTTCAACTATATACCTCTCTTTAACTTGACTTATACCAAAGAAAACAATGTTCAGGAAGCATTTTGCAATTGAAAAATATTTTTCTAAGCATTTAGCAAAGATTAAATCTAAAAGTTATATAAAATAAGTTTTTAAAATTATGTTGTTTTCTTCTTTACATTTATTTTCTCTATTAAAAATAATAAAGCTGGGTGTGGTGGCTCACGTCTGTAATCCCAGCACTTTGGGAGCCCTAGACCAGTTGATCTCTTGAGCCCAGGAGTTCAAGACCAGCCTGGACAACATGGTGAAAACCCATCTCTATAAAATACAAAAATTAGCTAGGTATGGTGACACAAACCTGTTGTCCCAGCTACTTAGGAGGCTGAAATGGGAGGATTGCTTGAGCCTGGGAGGCAGAGGTTACAGTGGACCAAGATAGCAACACTGCACTCTAGTCTGGACAACAGAGTGAGACCATGTTTCATCACCATCATCAATATTATACGTTATTTAAATAGTAATCCAATGGCTTTAAATTATGGTGAATGTTTGTGGCACATTGAAATGTTTATGAGAACCAAGCCAAATTTTTTTTCCCTATACAAGTTTTACCTTCCCATTGAGTTTTTGAAAAAAAAAGGTTGATTGCCTTAATTTTGAGGCAAACATCCCTCAAAAAGAAGTGAGAACTTAAAAATAATGTTTCTTTTATGGCATCTAGCAAAATACTCTTCTTCCTCAGTTGAAAAAGGACCCTAATGTGGCTAACGCTAATATTCATGAAGATGAAAGATATGTTTTTCTAGTTCTTTCTGTTAGTAAAAGCTATATATATTCCATTTTCTGAATATGAGAATAAAGTTTAGAGATAATAATGTAGTTATTAGTTCTCCTCTCTTAAAGACTTAACAGAAAAGAAAATCAACATATGTAGTGGACTAAATGAATAATAAATCCAATTATTTATATATATATGTGTATGTATATCTGAAATAAAACATTTGTATTTCTATTAACTCTTTAAGAAAGGAGGAGTAATAACCACATTATATATATATACCTGATATATATATATGCAAATAATTGGATTTATATATTATAGATGTATATATTTTTAGATATATATATATAGGCATATATTATTCATCCAGTTCTTTCTGTTAGAAAAGGTTCATTATTAACTCCAGAACACTGAACTCTGCCTATCAGAGAAGTAGGTCAAATATTCACTTTCTACAAGTGAATATTTCTTTATATAGAGATAAAACTGCTAAATATGTAAAACACAAACTGAAAGCTCTCCGTGATGCTTTTTCTCTATGAGTATGGGAGTTGCTGATGACCAAACTCCTTGGAGAAATTACTGGATGCCCAAAGGCCTCTGAAACACACAGGAACACTGAGAGGAACAGCGTTTGTTGTCTGGGGAATTCTGAAAGCTCTATTAAAATAGAACTAAAACTACCACTGGAATAAACAAGATGTCACTGAGATTTTCAGTCTTTATTCCTTTTTTTTTTTTTCCTGAGTCATCTCAGGTAGACTGGCAAAGATGTAAGACTTTATCTTTCCAGTACTTTTTGGTTCCCTCTCCCCCTCCATTTTTGTTTGTTGCCTGACTACATATGCTGGCTCTCCTTTTCTATTAACTCTTTAAGAGAGGAGGTGTAATAACTACATTATTATCTCTAAACTTTCCTCTCATATTCAGAAATATTGTGTATTGCTTATTTTAAAAAATGTTGAGAATATATATTACCAAATCAAAGGCGGTTTGATTGCAAATTTAGAAAGAGAAATTGTTTTGTTATTTTAACATGCCATCCTTAGTAATATAACCCATACATTGGATTTATTATTTATTTTCAACAAATTTAAATGACTGGATTTACCCTAGACTACTTGATATTTCAGGGAAACTGCATTGAACTCTGACTATGTGCTACATATTGTTGATCTCACTGCTTGGGGTACAAGGACCAGTAAGATGTAGTTCTGCACTTAGAAGAATAATGTTTGAGTAGGGAAATTTAAATGAATAAAAAATTTGCTAAATTGCAAAATAAAGTATAATGGAAGCATGGAAGGGAGATCATCTTGAAAGTTCAGGGGTGCTTTCCTACATATATGAATCTGGTACTGACTGGGTTTTAGAGGACAAAAAGATTTCAGACAAAAAGTATGATCTAGAATTATTGACCCTGTATCTTGACATCTATTATCTCTCCCACACCCACTCACAGACAGAAATAAATGAACTACATTGAATCCTTTTCAGACATTTTGTTGTAATACTTACCATCACTCTTTTCAAACCTTTATTGTTTCCTTTAACTCCTTTCTCTGAATGACGTTAGAAACTTTCAGAACAGAAGCTCTTCAGTAAGTCCAGTTTACATTTCTCATTCATATTCCACTGGTGTTTAGAAAATGTCTTTTAGAAACTTGAAACATTTTCAAAGGGGCCAGTGGGAAACAGCTATTTCATACTTGATTTATCATCACCACAAGTTCATTATTAACTCCAGAACACTGCACTCTGCCTGTTAGAGAAAGTAGGTCAAAGATTCACAGTATACAAGGATATATAGAGATAAAACTGCTAAATATGTAAAAGGCAATTGAAAGCTCTCTGTCTTCCCTTTAGTCAAGGCTTCTAAGTGATCATGATTATTTGAGGTTGCCAACAGGCGTCAAGATTGTGTCAGAAGTAATTCACAGGGATTGGATGGGGCAAAGAAATTGGAGAAGTACTTTTTACATATTAGTGTTCTTTTATTTGTCATTCGATCTATTCAACAAATGTTTTTTGAGTATCTGTGTGTATATTACCAATATCTGGTCTAGGTAATAGAAATAAAACATTGAACAAGACAGACAAATTTGTCTTCTTGTGGGACTTATATGTTAGCCATTAAAAATGACAGCAAGTTAAAAAATGTAACATGACTTCAGAAAATTAGTATAAAATGATATACATGGAGAGTGGAGAAAAGATTTGTTTTACTGTCATGGCTAGATAAATATTTGCTTAAAATTTTGTACAGAATTCACCCCTTTTCTCCAATAGAGGAGGAATTCTGCTGTACTCCACATTCTAGTCAGGAAGCTAAAAGGATCAGATCCTCCCTTCCTGCAATTTGACAGAGCCAGGGCTCAAAATGTGAATTAGCTTAGTTAATTAGATATTCCTATTCGCAATTGTTAATCTTGACCAAAGGATGCAAAGATGTGATAAGATACTTTTAGGAGTCATTAACTACATCAACTACAGCAATGATGCCCAAAGTTTTCCTCTTAGGAAGGAACAGACTGTGTTTTCTGTTCCAAAGCTGTTTGACCTAACTTGCATCTTTGTTTTCTAAGCCTGCATTTCCAAACTCCCACTAGCTCTGTGAATTCATAGTATTGCTCAAATAGATACCCATCTGTGAAGCAGGTCCACTGTGTACTGGTTACTAACTTGTTTTATTTGATGAGACAGAACACCCACACACAAAACAAGTTACATGAAGCAATTTATTACTTAACTGAGAGGCAACAAGTGACAATCAAAGCCTAGGGTTCAGGGCATGCCAGTCCCCCAAGGCTCAGGAAAGCTGTCCAGGTTGGATGGAGTCTTGTTTGAATGCACCCCACTTGCTCTGCAGCTGCACCACCCTGGAAAGCATCTCACCCTAGGTTTCGTATGAGGAGAAGGAAAACATGACCCATTGGACTAAAGCATTGAAGATCACCTTGTTTCTAGGAGGAACTGGAACAGAGCCCTGGCTGTTCTAGTAAGTTTCTCTCTATCCTAGGATAGTACATCCTCAGAACATTCTACAGTTATTCTTAAGAACTACATACAGGAAAGGAGGAGAAACTGGGTGAATCCAAGGTCACCCAGAGAAGTGTTCTGCAGTTTAGATCACAGATGGCTTCCCTTAGCAAAGCTTGTCCATTTCCTATGCCCAATGACTTCCCCAGATTTGGAGTTAGAGATTGGTCTTATCAGATAGATGAACACTTGCACTGACAAAACCTTTGTGCAACATCATTGAGCCATTGCCAGAATACATTTCACTAGACCAGTAGAACATTTGACTACTACCCATAAGCAAGGTGCTCAGGCTTTCCCAGAGCAGTGACCCAACAGAGGATCCCAGTGATCCGGGTAAGAGGTTACTAAAGTTGTCCAAAAAAGATCCTCCCAGTGGCCCCACTGCCTGTAGCCAGTGCACCTGCTTCTGTACCTCCTCTACTTGTGTTTCTAAAATAACTCAACTTTATCTAGGTACAGCAGAAGGTGTTGACAATTGCATATACTCCTTCAAGTTGGGCTAAAAAGATCTAGATCGATTCTGTTGTCTAAAACCATCTTCCTTAGGAAGTTGAGGGATGTCTGTTGGGCTAACACGGCAGTGGCTATGGAAGAAGCAATATTTACTATGGTCAGAAACAGATTTCCTATCATTTTTTCATGAGCACAGACTCCTGTATCTAGTATCAAAGAGCTCACAAAGGGCGTAAACCAAGAGTCAGTTAGCATCTCATTTTCAAGGGTGATATCCAGGAGCACTTCCACTATGCAAGATCCCACCATCCATCAGGCGTGACATTGTCCATCCTATATTTGAGTCACCACTGAACCACATGCAGAGAAAGACGTAACTCTCACGTGTACACAGCAGCCCTTCTCTCACTTTATTGTTCAGTGACACATTTGTGGGTATGAAGGCATTAGAATTCACCAGCCAGGTCTTGAGTTAGTTACACGAAGTCAGTTTTCTTCAAATATTGTCCGTGAAGCCCCTACACAGAGGGCTCAATAAAAACATGGGCATTCACTGACCAGATGGTGGTCGCAGTCCAGTGGACCCTGTCTGGTTTTAGTTTTTCAGGGGCATCAGTGAATCATGCCATGCCATCAGTAGGCACAGGAGGAGCCAAATCATCCCTGAGGGTCACTTGGTCCATTCTAGAAAGCTAGCCGTTTGTTCATAGAGCCCACCACTTCCCTGTAATTCTGGCCGGGTCCCGCCATGTACGCATTCCATTTGATAAGTGGGCTCTGCCAAGCCTGTCCAATTTTATCGGTGAGTTTTGTAGACAAGCAAGTAAAAATAGGCAGTACACATTGCAGCAATCACATTGACATTCCGGCTATAAAACCTTGTATTTTTATCAGTGCCCAATAATGAGCAAGGAGTTACCATTCAAAGGGGGAGTATATCTGTTAGCTACATCCGGCAACTTTCAAAGTGCTAGGGCACCCGATGGCATTTTTCTGTTGCCCCAGATGGCAATCAGTATGCATACAAGTAGCAGGCTTCTGTAATTCCAATGGGCTAGCAGCCTCTGAAAGTTGCAAAGGCAGTGCCTGGGCCACAGCTTTTTGAATGATTTCTAAGTCCTGCTGTTTCAAAGCCTTTCAAAATTGGTGGCTTTGTTGGCCACTTTGATTATGAGGGCCAAAAGAACACCAAGGTGGGTTACATGCTGTTATCAGTATCCAGTGGCCTCTCAGCGGCTGTGCCTCCATTTTACTTAGTTGGTGCCATTAAGGCTAATAGTAGTTTCTTAACTGTATCTGAATATTCATCTGGGTTCCCATCTAACTGGCCCCGGCATTCAGCCTGAAATAGTCTTCATGTCCCGGAGGTCTTTTTGAGCAGCCCAACTGTAGTGTTACCATAGTGATAGGGTGGTTTGTAATATTTGTGTCTATAGCAAGTCCTCAGTTAACCAGGTAATGTCCTACTCTCCACTTAGTATGAAATACTGCTTTAGCTGAATAACTCATTTGGGCTTGGGTGGTGTAGGTGGCAGGCAGGAGTAGATGGGCCCCATTGTTATGGTATGAATTTTTACCCATGGGAGTGCATACCTCTGCAGGTGGCAGTGATGTTCTGCACCACAAATGGTCAAAATGTTAATGTCCATAATGCATTGAGTGGGGGAACCGTGGTCATCGGTACCTGAAATGCCCCAAAAGGCTCAACCCATAAGCAGATAAGCAACATGGGTGACCGCATTTGTCTCAAAACCTCCTAACATCATCAGCCTAATTTTCTCTCTTTTCCTTTTAACCTTGACAGGAGTAACGATCATTGGCCTCCAGTGGGGACCATAACTCTAACTGCACTATTTTGTCTCTATCTCTAAATGCACTATTAAATTTGAGACATTTGGGCCTGCAATGTCCCTTTATCAAACAAACACACCAAACTGCCAAAGACTTGCCTGGCTTTTCTTCATATCTGTCCTTTAGATCGCAAGTCTCTGTTTCTGTGAAGACTTGAATTGCACATGTTAGTTCCTTCTGAAATGCCTCAGGGTTCTTATGAGCATTTACTTTTTGAGCCCTCTAGTCCCAGGAATGAGTGATCACATACACGCCGGACAACCAGGGAATTGTATTCTGTGCTCCCCCCTTTTCCATATTGCTTTCTCTTTGCCCCAATCCATGCAGCCAATTCGTTCACATCCACTGGGAGTGACCTATGTCCCATTTATTACCCTTCCCTTTCCGTAACTCATCCAGCTGCATGTCCAGTCTGTACATCCCCAGGCTGACATCTTTTCCCTGGGTCAGGTCCTTTCAGGTATTGTCTTTTCTGCTTCACTAGGAAGCCATGATTTTATCATGGAGGACACTGCTCATTGCACCATCTTTGTGCAGCAGGGTCACTGTGCACTAGGTAATAATTTGTCTAAGTCTAGTGAGACAGAACACACCCACACATAGCAAGTTACATGAAGCTGATTGGATTTATTACAAACAGATAGGCAGCAAAGAACAACAGAAGCCTAGGATTCAGAGCCAGCCAGTCTTCCAAGTCCGAGAGAGGCTGCCATGGTGGATGGCATTTCCTCAACATGTGTCTCACTTGCACGGAGGAACCCCAGAAACCAGCCCAGCCCAGGTTTTATAACAGAGGGCAACATGACATCCTGGGCTAGCATGTGAAAGCAGACCCTATTTCTAGCAGGGACTGGAACAGAACCTGAGCTGTTCTGGCCAGTTCTTCACCATCTTAGGATATTGTATTCCCAGCACCTTCCATAGTTACTCTTGAGAACTGCAAATGTGAAAAAGGAGAGAACTGGATCAGTCCAAGGTCACTTAGAGAACTGTCCAGCACCATCCTTTTGCATGCTGCTGCCAAATCTGCTTTCTCTTGCTTGCTGTGCTCATATCTTAACTCTCCAGTAGATTTGAATACTTCTGTGATTTAAAATCATTTTAGCACATTGATTCCTGATGACTGAAATGACCTCTTATTAGCTCTGCTATATTTTCATGTACCTATACCTCCCTCAAAAACTCTGATATTTAATCCAAATAACTTACTTTTTTATCTCTAAGAAGTTATATACGGAAAAAGATAATTTAGATAACAAAAACGTTTTGACATTAAAACTTGAAGATATGTTTTCATTTCCATAGAAGGTCATGATGTAATAATGCCTTTGCTCTTCTTTCTATAATCTGTAGTTGAAAAAATAGACATTTCAGCAGTTTTTTAAACTGTTTATGAAGAAAGTATACATATACATAAACATAAATTTATTTAGACAACTTGTTGGTATCATATCAGTGATAAAAACTGAAGTTTATATTATACTGTATCTTATGTACTATATTATACATTTTATATACTATAAAATTGACTATATTATGCATTTTTATAATATAGTACATAATGTATTATTGCTTTATTATATTCTAGATATATTTTATTTACTATGTAATTATATTATGCCATCTACATTAATATTAAAGTACAAGTTTGTTAAGAATTGTAACTATTAAGTAGCTTATATTCTATACGTAATGGATCATTTAATTTTCCTTTCATCATATGTAGGTAGTTAGCGATTATGGAACAACTTTCTAGTAGTACTTGCGGACAATATATGCTCTGCAAAGTATGCAAAAATGAAAGACTTGTGTAATATCTTTGAGGAATTTAAGTGTTTCCCAATTTTTTCAAAGTCACGGCAGGTTGTATGATTCAGAATGAAAGATTACCTTGTATGTGTGTATATGTATATTTAAACAGTATAATTAAAAATATATGTATGTTGCCTTCTGGACTAGCAAACTTTATAATGGAAAATGTTTTTTGACCTTTTATAAAACAATTGAAATATCATGATGTATGATTTAGTCTGAAATAATGTAAAAGTCATTTTCTTGTTAATATTTGATGGAAGAGAAGGAAAGTTTTTAGAAAACAAAGGCATTTTGTGGGATTAAGCAGAAAATCAATATAGTGATTATTCTCTTAGCTAGAATGTTTACCTTATATTTCCTAGTTCCTGCTCAGTTCCTTTGTGCACTAAGGTAATAAAATCACAAACTGAAGCTGTATGGTGCATCTGTAAGGAAATGTGGTCTTGCGGTTGTTGATAAATAAGAAAGAAAAAATTACTCAGAGGTACTTATCTGCTAGGTTGGAGCAATTATTATTGGGAATACAATGGAAGAGAAGATTGTGGAATTAGGATATGACTGATGTACACCATTGGGTTTATTTTGATTAAATCCCAAAGTACTTGATAATTGTTGATCCTTGACTTGTTTGTAATTTAGAGACAATGACGACAGATGAAGAATGCTTATAAGCAACTGATTAAGCAGTGATGGCAGTTGCCAAATCCAATGAATGTCAAATATGATTCTGTTCTGCTCCATCAAGGGCCTATCATGGATGAAACAAAGTGTTTATTCTGGGAATAGGCAATTTGAGTCAGCAGTTGACTGATGTAAGATAGTCTGTTGACTTTGGCAAATAGGAAAGTTGAATGTTACAATTTTGTTACTGATGTTCTTGTTGCAGGCGAACTGTTGTACTCATTGTGTTTTTCTTTAATCAGTCTTGGCCCAGTGGCTTGTGCTTTCAGGCACTAAGCAAATATTTGTTAAATAAAATCATGAATGTATAAGGAAATCAATTTCTATTTCCTGAGGACATATCAAGAGAATCCAAGGTAAAAAGAAGACAGGTCTTTTGGGCAGATGTGAATATGGAAAAATAACCTGGGTATAATGAGATGATAAAAAAATAGTATGCAGTTTGATGAGTGTGTCCTTGAGTTCTTGAACTGATTAACAGATGAAAACAATTTTCGTTTTGTTTTGTTTTACTGGTGGAGTCTGTCCTATCGTAGACATGTGCTTACATGTTTTAGAGAACTAGTGGTAAGAAAAGCTGGGTTTGTATTCTAGCTCGACTTTGACCTTTCTGCGGTACATAGAGCCAGTCCTTAAACTCTGTGGTTCTCAGTAATAGTCAATCTTTGGCTAGATGGGTGAAGGAATACATTAAATATTGTATTTATCAAAGGGGTCATGATTAATAAAGAATAGCAAAATCACACAGCTCATATTGAGGGAGTCTTCAAACAGATTACTTCTGTGAAGTGTCATGCATATGCCTAGCATATAGTCTCAAAGCATCCTTTTAGCAGCAGAATTATAGAACACAGGCAAGGAACTGCTTGTAATATAGACCATTCAAGGGAGTGTCAAGTCATGATTCTTTTCTCAGAAGCATAGAAGTCTATATAAAAAGTCATGTAATCAAGGAAATGTATTCTGGTAACTTTTATTTATTTTTTTGTTTTTTATTTATTTTTTGAGATGGAGTCTTGCTCTGTCACCCAAGCTATAGTGCAGTGGCATGATCTTGGCTTACTGCAACCTTAACCTCCTAGGCTCAAGTGATTCTCCTGCCTCAGCCTCCCAAGTAGCTGAGACTGCAGGTGTATGCCATCACACCTTGCTAATTTATTGTGCTTTTAGTAGAGACGGGGTTTCACCATGTTGGCCAGGCTGGTCTCAAACTCCTGATCTCAAGTGATCTTCCCACCTTAGCCTCTCAAAATACTGGGATTATAAGCATGAGCCACCATGCCTGACCAAATTTATTTTTCATGAAACAATAACCAGTGGACAGTATCACCCCATGTATGCACCTCTGAAAGCAAAATTAAAGATGGCCCAATTTTAGAGAAATGTGTGAGTTCTAAACTGCATATATTTTATATAACTGTATATACTATATATAAGGAACAATTTACCTATAATTTGCATTTTAATATTTGTTTTCACATTTATTCTAGTTCATATTCAGTAGGTATGTACACAAACAGTACTATACTGGTTGCTTATGACTGTACAGTGTCTGTTGCTGGTGCAGATACCATACAAGTTGTTAATTTAAAAAAATGTTTACACATTTGGAGTACAAGTACAGATTTCTTGCATGCATATATTGCATAGTGGGGGAAGGCTGGGCTTTTAGTGTATTCATCACCCAAATAATGAACTCTGTATACAATAGATAGTCCTCCTACACTCACCACGCCCTTACTCTCCCATGTTTTATAATCTCCAAGTGTTATTACATTCTGTATGTCCATGTGTACCTGTTTTCTGGCTCCCACTTGTAAGGGAAAACATGTAGTATTTTATTTCTGTTTCTGAGTGGTTTCACTTGGAATAATGGCCATCAGTTCCATCTATGTTGCTGCAAAGGGCATGATGTCATTTTTTTATGTCTGAGTAGTATTTCATGATTTTTTATATATATATATAAGAAAGTATATATATACTCTTAATGAATTGATCTTTTTACCAGTATCTAATGACATTCTTAGTCTTTTTTTTTCACTGCTCTTTTTTTAAAGTTTATTTGTCTGGTCCCAGTGGTAGCAGCAATAGGATGAATGTGCCTGGTTTTAGGTCCCAGAGCAGCTTACGCTGGCTTCAGGATTAGTAGGTCCTGGAGGGCTGATTCTTGGGTCTCCTGGTGGCTTGCTTAGAGTAGATGGAGTAGTGGACAAAGCTTGTAGGTGGGTTCTTAGGCCCTTGGACAGCTGGAGTGGTGTGGGTGACGGCAGTAGTGATAATGGAGCAACTACTGAGACCCAAGTGGTTTATGTTTGTGCTGTTTGAGGCTGCGATGGATTAGGCTAGCTCTCAGTCTTATACTTACTATCACAGGGTAGTAAGTATTGTCCTAATTGTGCATAAGAGAGCTTGGTCTTCCCTGTTTCTCCCCAGGTTGGGTGGTGGCTCCAGCTGCATCACCTCAAACTTGGCCTGAGGGTGCCACACAGCCCATCATTAAATTCAAAATGGTTCCAACCATGGGCTTGTGAGCTGGGATAATGGGGCCCCTGCCAGGCAATATGCATTAGCAAAAAGCTGTGAGGAGTGCAGTTCACTCACATCTGCAATTTCACAGCAACCCATTGCAGGGCAGTGGAATTTGTCCTAGATATGCATAAAATAGCCTGGTTTCCTTGTCCCTCCTTGACTGGAGCAGCTACAGGTGAATCAGCCTGAATTCAGATCAAAGGGGAACTGCACTCTAGTGTTAAACTCTTAAAATGGCACCTTGGCCCTGGAGCAGATAGTGAATGGCACCTTCCAAGCAAACAACATGGGCCAGAAGCTGTAAGAGATGCAGGCTCTCACACCTCAGTCTCAGTAGAAGCTTGCAGCAGGGCGGCAGGAACCCTCCCGGGGTGTGTGGCAGTGCCTGGTTTGTCCCTGGAGCATCACAGTGGCCGCCGCTGTGTCTGAAAATCCCTAGCATCCAGGCTTTCAAAATGGCTCTCAGCTGAGGCTACATACCAGGCTTGAAAGCCTGAGAGATTTTATGTGGGTTCCCTTTTTAGAGCAATGTCTCTGTGTAATCTTTAGGCGACTCCATATGTAAGGTTCAAGGGCCTAGTAAGTCAAGGGTTTCTCCCATAGCCAAGATGGTAAAAGCCCATTTCTCAGGCCTGGGGGTTTCTCTCTTCTGTTTCCCCCATGTCCAGGAGCCTCTCTCCGATCTCCTCAGCCCCTGTGTGGGGAAGCTGCCTCCAACTCTCTCCTTACTTACTTCCTGTGCTTCCCATCTCTTCTCCGGGGGAATCCTAGCATTCTGTCTTAGACAATTACTTACTATTCTGGTTTCTCTCCATGTAGGAGGCACATGCTACCTGTGTCTATCAGCCATCTTGTTGTTAAATATTTTGAATATTATGCCTACTTTCTTCCATCTGTTCATTCAAACAGCATTTATTTGTTAACATCTTGCCATGTGAATAAAGTCTAGTTGGCACTAGATTTTTAGTGGTTACACAAATGAATACCAGACATAGCTGCAGGCCTTATTGATATAATAATACCATGTGCCAAGATTTTGCAAAATGTTTATTAGGTTACTTAACCCTCACAGCTCTTCTGTAAGGTACATACAGGATTTTATTTCAGTTTAATATTGAGAAAACTGATGCACTAAAACTTAAGAAATTCACCAAGGTAACCCCAATTTCTGGTTCTTAAAAATTTCCCTCTTTCTGAAAATGCCTTCAATAGGTTGTTACTATTACTTCCTAAATTATAATAACCTGTCGTTAAATGTTGCATTTAGGAAACTTCTGAATTTAAAATCCAAAAGTTTTACTCCAACTAATTTATTTCTGGATGTCCTGATAATAGAGAGCTAGGTCTGGTTCCTAAGCCAGGGTGAAAAATATTCCCATCCCAAATGATGGTTCAGGACTTTACCTCCCTCTTGAATTCAGGTCTCTTCACTGTACTGACCTGACCCATTCCCAGAGAAGACTTCTCCCTATTGTCACACAATGGGAGACAGAGTACCGGGGTAAAATCTTTCCAACTTTAACTCCAGGGCAAAAAAGGTGAGTACATTTTCTGGTATTCTTAACAAAGACCCTAGGACTTAACCTGCTGTTATTTAATCTGTCTTGATTTAAATCCTCATGTGTCCATCCTGATTCACAGAAACTGAGACTGTTTGATTGGTGAGGAGCATCCTCTAATACAAACTGAGGGGTTTTCTAGAAGCCAGATACCTCTGTGTAGGCAAGCACAAATGAATGCTATACAGGGGAACCTGAGGTTCATCTGCCCCCCACGCTGGCCTTAGAGGATTCCTCCTTTTCTAGAGGATTTCTGTCTGGAAGTCCTGAGCAGCCCCAACACTCAGGGGTAGCTGGATGAGGGAAGTAGAGAGAGAAAACACAGTGGAAACCTCTGAAACACAAGAAAAGACCACAGGAATCAGTGATGGCACGCACACCGTTCTGAGTACATGTCAGAAAACTTGAAGCTGTTTTGAAAGCTTCCTGCCTGTACTCCCTCAGGCATTATGACTGTCATGAACAACTGGCTTTCCACTCCCTGAGGATTCTCTCTGGCTGCCAGAGCCTTCTCTCCCCAGGTCCCTTGAAGGGCCAGAGTGTTAACACCCGTAGAAGCAGCCCCCAGCCAGTCATCCCTCCTGTGGGATGGCCCTGAGTCACATTTGCCACACTTCACTCCTAGCTTCATCCCAGTGGGGACTACTGCTCCTCTACCAGTGCCTCTGGGGTCACCTCCCAAATAAACTACGTGTCCATGAACGCTTTTCTCAGGGTCCTCAAATACCACATAGACCATGATTGCATAGAATCCAGGCTTATTTTTGCAAAATAGTTATCGTTCATTGTCCAATGTTTCTTACCTAAGCATAAAAAGCAAAGGAGAAGAGCATGCATGATTTCCCTTCTAGATGTACACGTACCACACATGTGTACTTCCACACACATGCACACATATACACACATAATAATTACAAGTATAATCTTTTTTGTTTGCTTATTTTATATTGAGATATAAGATTGTACTTGTATACAACATGATGTTTTGAAGCGTATATGCACTGTAGAATTGTTAAATCTAGCTAACTACTAAATGTTATAATGGTATGTAGAATCTTTTTTTTTGTGGCGAGAACACTTAATATTCATTATCTTAGAACTTTTTAAGAAAACAATATATTGTCATTCACTATAGTCACAATGCTGTACAATATATCTCATTTCTCTTATTTACCTATAAATATACAGATTTTGACAAACATATCTTCAATTCCTCCTCCTTCCAAACCACCTCAGCCTCTGGCAAACACCACTGTACTCTCTACTTCCATGATACCAACTTAGATTTCACATTGGCATGAGATCACACAGTACTTGTCTTTTTGTATATGGCATATTCCACTTAACATATTTCATTCAGGTTCGTGCATGTTGTTGCATGTGACAGTATTCTGTTCTTTTTATGGCTGAAAAGTATTCCATTATATACACCACATTTTCTTTATCCTTTATCCATCAATAGACATTTAGGTTGATTTCATATCTTGACTATTGTGAATAGTGCTGTGATAAACATGAGAGTGCAGATTTATTTTCAACATAATGATAGCGGGGATGCTGGACCATAAGGTAGTTCTACTTTCACTTTTTTGAGCATACTCCACATTGTTTCATTGACTATACTTATTTTCAGTTCCACCAGCAATGTTTCAGAGTTCCCTTTTTTCACATCCTTGTCAACATTTGCTATTTTTTTTATCTTTTTGATAACAGTCATTATAAGGAGGTAAAGTAATATTTAATTGTGGTTTTGATTTCCATTTCACCAATGATTAATGATGTTGAGTATTTTTTTTAATATACCTGTTGGCTATTTGTATGTTTTCTTTTGAGAAATATCTATTTAGGTCTTTTGTTCATTTTTAAAACTTGGTTATCTATTTCTGTGCTATTAATGCATGTGAGTTTCTCAGATATTTTAGATATTAACCTTTTATGAAATGTAGAGTTTACAAACATTTGATCTCATTCTGTAGGTTGTCTCTCCACTCTGTTGATTGTTTTCTTTGCTGTGCAAAGTCTTTTAGCTTGATATAACCTCATCTGTCTATTTTTACTTCTGTTGCCTGTGCTTTTGGGGTAATATCCAGAAAATCATCGCCTAGGCCAACATTATAAAGTTTATCTTCTAAGTTTTCTTCTAGCAGTTTGGTAGTTTTGGGTCTTACATTTAAGTCTTTAATCCATTTTTAGTTTTTTTTAATATGGTGAGAGATAAGCATCAACTTTTATTTTTCTGCATTTGAATATCCAGTTTTATTTATTAGAGAGACTGTCCTTTCTCCACTGTGTTTTCTTAGCATGTTTGTTGAAAATCAGTTGTCTGTAAATTCAATGGCCTATTTCTGGGTTCCTAATTCTGCTCCATTGGTCTGTGTATCCATGGGTGTGCTAGCACTTCTCTCCCAGTTTGTCACTCTTACAGTATATTTAATACAGGATATTTTTCTCTTTCATGTTTTTTGGGAAGGTTGATTATGTTGGATAAAATTCAAGTTGGGAGTGAGTTCTACATCTGGGTTGATCCAAGGCAAGACCAGATTATATGGACTGGAGTGGAGAACAGAAAAACACTAAGAATGTGAAGATTTAGAAATAACTGAAAAATTCTTGAAAAACTCCAGTCTTTGAAGACCTTGAAAATTGTGACATAAAAGCCAAGAATCCCCAGGAGTAAAGCTAGACTCTGTTAATGTATGACTATATGTAGAAGACATAGAAAGGCTTATCAGAGTTCTTAAATTTATATAATTGTATCAGATGACAGATGCTGAGTCATAGACACTTTACCAGGTCACCTTTCCCTTCTCAGACACCCTTGGTTCAGGAGTAGACTCCATAGTCAAGGTTTCCCAGTTCCTTGGAACACACCATTAAGATCATGGTGAACGGGTGATTGCAAAAGATGGTACTACCCACCCTGGCTAGTGCTCTTGCTAACTCACACATAGGGGTGGGGAAGGCTAAACAGCCTTGATGTGTTCTCACTGTGATACTGGCCATGGGCATGCAGAGGCACATCACACTGAAAGAGAGGAAACAACATTTCCAACCTCACACCTGTGCCAAAGATGAAATCTGGCATAGGGTGACTGAACTGGAGGTCTAGTGGGCACAGGGGCACACTGAAGTGAAAGGAGAAGGGATCTCCTGAGTTTCAGTTTCTAGGAAAGAGCCAGCACCCAACTACAGACCAAAAAAGCAGAAACATAACACTTCAAATAAGGAGAGCCTCCAGAAGGGGATGCAGGGTTGGGAAACTCCCTTGCCAGAGTGAAGGCAAGACATCTCAGTTCCTGCTCCAGAAAAGACAGGCTCTTTGAAAAAGTAAATCCGGAAGAGACAGGCTCTTTGACAAAGGATCTGACATCTGTTGCCACAGAACTGCCCTAGGAGAACAGGGAAATGAGAGCAAATTCCCCTGAAACACAGCAATGTCAGCCATTTAGCAGAGCCCAGGCCCTGTCCAACCAGACTGGACTAGGAATAGTAGGAACACTGAAGGTCACATACTCCCGAAAGAGAAAATCAGAAGTCTGGGTAGGCTAGGACCTGTGTTCTGAATTAGTGGGAGGAAAATCTTTGTTTCTGATTCTCTAGGTGGGAATACCTGACATGGCACTCATGTCTCCCTTTCCTTCCTGAAGAATTATTCTGCACTGTTATCAGTTATTTATAATTTACAAAGTTCCATGATAGCTCTCAGAAAAACGGAATAAGATAACACAGAAAGATTTGCTTCAGGAAGTGTACAGTTTTCATTGCAGCTCAGAATTTTTCCCATAGTCTCTCCCCTTATAATAAAAACAAAATCAAACAAACAAACAAAACCCTCATGGAATGATGTTTTTATTTGGTCACAAAATAAGGCTTCCAGTCTCATTAGTTCTGACCTGATTATCTACATAAGAGCAGAAAGAGTGCTAACTTTCTATACAGGCCTTCTTAAGTTGCCTCCCTGGATATTTCCATATGGAATCTCAGATTGGACTTTTTTATTCCTTCATTGCCATCCTGAAGCTAGGAAGACAAGCCCAAGAAATTATCTCCACTAGATTTCACTTACAAATAATATAAATTTTGGCAAGTTCTTCCCTTTTCAAGTTCCCCAAAATATTCCATTTCCTGGACTATCTGGGAGTGACTTTTGTTACCACCCGTAAGTCTGGATCCTGTAAGCAAGATACCAGGCTGCTGTTTCTGGAAGGGCTTTGTAAGAAAGGGCTCCTAAATTGTCTTAGAAGTGGCGTGGTCAAACCTGAATAAAAGAGCATCATTTTTTAATATGACATTCTGGCAAGTTTGGATTGTGTAACCAACTTTCCAATTGTATCCTAAAAAGAAGAAAGACAAATTTTTAATGAACTTATGCAAAGTTCACACTGCCATGAATAGGAAGGAACTCATTTAGAGTTCCTCGATTTCTGGATGTCAGGGAAAATGTATTATTTAAAAATTTCACTTCAGCTTACCAGTGCAGAGCATATTAAATGATTAAATTGTTATGATTTACAAACAGCACAATAACAAAGTTTATATGTTTGTATGTGTGTCTAACAGATAACAAAGGATATTTTCATATATGTGTCCTATATATATTTACATGTATTTCCTATATATATATATGTTCTATATAGATTTACATAGAGAATATATATGTAATATATATTAAAATGCCAGCAATATAAGAAATAAAGCTACAGGCATCCGTCATCCATTTATTCAGTCCCATATAATTCATTCTGGTTCCACTGGGTCTTGGATTAGTAGTCTCATGAACCTCTCTGCTTTTCAACTGCAGAAAATTCTTGCTCGGTATCTACCTATGGTATTAAAGTTGTCTCAGGGATACCATCAGAAATTGGAAGCCTATACTCAAAAATCTAGTTTTCAAAGAAAACTAGATTGGCAGGTTGGCAGTACCTGTTATTCTCCTTTTTGGTAGTATATAGCCTATAACTCCTAAGCTCCAAAACTGGATGGTATGTTACTGTACTGAGTACTGCAGGCAGTTTTAACACATGCTAAGTATTTGTGTTTCTAAACATATTTAGACATGGAAAAGGTATTGTAAAAGTAAACTATTTTGTTAATTTTTATTTTATTTTATTTTATTTGGAGACAGAGTCTCACTCTGTCACCCAGGCTGGAGTGCAGTGGCATGATCTCAGCTAACTGCAGTCTCCACCTCCCAGGTTTGGTGATTCTCCTGCCTCAGCCTCCCAAGTAGCTGGGATTACAGGTGCTCACCACCACACTTGGCTAAGTATTTTTAGTAGAGACAGTTTTTTTTTTGTATTTTTACTAGAGACAGGGTTTCAGCATGTTGGCCCGGCTGGTCTCAAACTCCCAACGTCAAGGGATCTGCCCACATCAGCCTCCTAAAGTGATGGGATTACAGGCATGAGCCACTGCTCCCAGCCAAAAGTACAGTATTTTAATCTTATGGAACCAATGTCAAATATGTGGTTCATAATTGACTGAAACGTCATTATGGGGTGCATGACTACAGTTATTTTAATGATAAAAATGTAACCATTGGAAGGCTGAGCAGTGTGTTTATCTGGCAATTCTTTCAGTGAAACTCATAAATCATAATATATCAAATAACTAATTATTCCTAGAGCTTTATGATATTTCAAGATACCTTTGGGAAATCTCAAAGACAGTTTTAGGCGTAAGAGATATTCTGAAAATTTTATTTTATTCCATTTTACATTAAAGATTCAAACTGAAAAGCCAAAATCAAATTTGTCAGGAAACTTGAAAATTTAGCTCAGAACCATGAATACCTAATAAATGATAATTGACAACACATTTGAAAGAGAAAATAAAGCACTTAAAAATAGAAGGTAATGTAATCGTAAATAATCTTCATAATTGAAGCTTTATTTTCTTAAATAATAAAGTTAATATAAAGCAGATAAAATTATTCCAGTAAGACAGAATTGTTGCTATATTTGCAATTTACACATAAAAAAGAGAATTAGCCTTGATATTATATGTTAAGGCAGTAAATGGCAAACCAAGGAAACAAGCCCATCAAAAATGAGCAAATTTGTTGAGATTTTAACAGACTTCATAACTTTTCAGACTCACATAGTAAATGATGGCAAATAAAATTAATTTTCCAGTTTCATCTTTTTGTTCTTTCATACTCTGGAACAGAACTCAGTCCTCAGGGTGTCTGTGAGGTCAAAAACTTTATAATATTGGTAAGATGTTATTACCACCAGAATGCATTTATTCATATCTTCAGATGAATCAGTAAGTAAGCATTTAACAAAGTTTTACTTTCAATTTTTAACATGGTAAATACTATTAATTATAACACACCTAAACATACAAAAAAGTGCTTTGGAGATTCTCAGTAAGTTTGAAGAGTGTAAAAGGTATTTGGAGAACAAAATGAAAAGACAAAATCCAACCGTATTTATGATTGCTTCGTTCAAGGGAAAAGGTGATGTGGATAATTGAGACCTCTTATATCACATACTCACAATTCAGCAGATTCACAGAGCTCATAGATACATATAACACAAATTTCCACAACCACCAACATGCTAAATACTCTTACACAACTTTTCAAAATGGCAGACATAGCAACACAGAAAAAAAAGCAAATTCGTTGATAGACCCAAAGATGCTTCTTTGAAGCATATAAAAATAGGAGGAGGCCAGACACAGTGACTCATGCCTGTAATCCCAGCACTTTGGGAAGCAGATCACGAGGTTAGGAATTCAAGACCAGCCTGGCCAACATAGGGAAACCCGTTCTCTCCTAAAACTACAAAAAATTAGCCTGGTGTGGTGGCAGGCACCTGTAATCCTAGCTACTCGGGAGGCTGAAGCAGGAGAATTGCTTGAACTCGGGAGGCAGAGGTTGCAGTGAGCGATCACATCATTGCACTCCAGCCTGAGCGAGAGTGGGAGACTCCATCTCCAAAAAAAAAAAGAAAAGAAGAAGGAGGAAAATACATATAAACTTAAAATGATGCATGATACTTAATAATCAATGTCGTAGTATTCTAGCCTTACTAATTTATAATCTGGGCACTTAACAATTTTCAATTAATTTAATATTTGTTCAAGGCTTTAAGTTACTTGAAGATTTTAGAAATTACGTGCAAGGTAACACACTATCAAATATAGTTACCACTGAAATAGTTTGTCAAAATTAATTTAGGTAAACACAAACTTACATGTTTTATGATCTTAAAACATTAAGTAAGAATTATTTAATTTATTTTTTATCAGAAAGCCTATACACATTTAGAAAAACATATCCATGGACATGCCTCAAAAAATTAAAAATGGAGCTGCCACATAATCCAGCACTCCCACTACTGGGTGTGAATTCAGTATGTCAAAGTGAGGTCACTCCCACGTTTATTGCATCACTGTTTACAAGAGCCAAGACACGTAATCAACCCAAGTGTCCAAAAATGGATGAATGGCTAAAGAAAATGTGGTATATATACACAGTTGAATTCTAGTTCACCATAAACTTCATAAAATCTTGTCATTTGAGACAACCATGGATGGATCTGCAAAACATTATGTTAAGCCAGGTGCAGAAAGTCTAATGTCTCATGATCTCACTCATATGTGGAATCCAAAAAAAAGAAAGAATTAATATCATAGAAGCAGAGAGTGGAACAGTGGTTACCAGAGGCTGAAGAGAGGAGGGGAAGAGGAGAGGTACAAAGTTAGAATTAGACAGGAAGAATAAGTTCCAGTATTATTTTGCATAGTAGGATGATGATGGGTTAACAGTAAGGTATTGTATATTACCAAGTAGCTACAAGAGAGGCTTTTGAATGTCTTCAACACAAAGAAATGATAAATGCATGAGGAAATGGTGATGCTAACTACCTTGAATTGATCATTATGCAACATATATATATGTATCAGAATATCAAATTGAACCCCATAAATACATAAAATTATAATGTATCATTTAAAAAAATGTGTTAAAGGAGTGGGTCCCAAATTAAAGGAAAAAAAATAGAATGTTGAAAAACGCTTGTTTATATTTGATGTTGATAGATCTGAGAAGATACAGTTGTTTTATTGAACCAAATTTGTTCACTAATTTGCCAAAGATTTACTTAAATTATGTGAATTTGGATTTTTAAAAGTTTCTGAATTGGTTTCTTTAAAAATACTTTCTTAATTCAGCACATTTACGCATTAGAAATCAAACTATTTAAATTTTCTTGGGAATTTAGAGATACTCCATTTACACAAGTCTTTATGACTCCTGCAGAATGAGAATGAGGAAATGCTGAAGGGTGTGCTATAATTAATGCATGTTTTCCTTTGAAACATGGATTTCTTTCCTATATTATATTCAGGTAGCACTCACGTCACTTTCTAGGCATAAGATCAATTTGATTCAAAGCTAAGTACAAGAAAATTGAGCTCTGGCTAGGCCTAGATCTCTGAATCTCTCACTCATCACAAGGCTGTTCTTGTTTTAAGTGATTCATGAAAAGAGGTACTTTTTAAAAAACCTGAAAACAGTTGCTTTTCTGAATTTTAAAAAAAGTAGCCAGAATCCACAGATACAGAGCTGAGTGATCTTTGGGTGAAGTCTTTGGAAGGGATGGCTTTGGTAGATACAGTAATGGCTGGGGTAAAGCAAAAAAGATTTTTAATAACTGTGGTGTTAATCTGTCTGAGAGGAAACTTTGAACTGAACCATGTCTCCTTTCCCATGGTGCCTCTGCCTAATACCTGGCTTTATGGTATAATTGCAAGCCAAAGAGAAAAATACCCAAAAATGTGCAGTATAAAAAGCTCCTAAAGCCCCCTGTTATACCACTGCCAGTCTTCACGTCTAGTGGAGTGGGCAAGGCAGTGTGTCTCATACTGGCTTCATCCAATATCTTCATCTTGCCTTAGCTCCTGAATGCTGGACCTAGCAAAGAACATTGACTCTAATAATTAAGTTTCTGCTTCATTCTGAAGGTCTCCAAAGTCTTCCTTGTAGCTTAGTTAAGTAATGTTGATGCTCGTCTTCTGTGTTTGATATCCTACCATGGTTCCCTGTCTTCTACTCCAAATCTCTGTCAACTGTGTGCTTGATTCATCCCATTTCTAATTCCTTTAAAAGCTCAAGGTCTTTTTATAAACTTGGCTCACCATTATGTTTCCAGGCTTTCCTAATGTGTTGTGCTAACAAGTGGTGGTGCTGGGATTCTAGCATCTGGATTGTTACTATTTTAGGAGATAGGGTCTCTGTTGCCCAGATTGGAGTACAGTGGCATGAATATGGCTCACTGTACACTCAACCGCCTGGGTTCAAGGGATCTTCCTACCTCCGCATACTGAGTAGCTGAGACTACAGGTGTGCACCACCACACCCAGCTAATTTTTTGTAGAGAAGGATTCTATGTTGGCCAAACTCCTGGTTTCAAGTGATCCTTCTTCCTTCTGCTTCTCAAAATGCAGGCATTACAGGCATAAGCCACCATACTCAATCCCTGGATTCTTAAATATAAAAGTCTGACTATGATATTTTCATTTTCATATTGTTTATTCTATGGGTAAATGAGGAGGAAAAGCTAGCACATAATGAATTTCTGCTCTGTAGACACTAAATTTTGATAAATCTTTCTCTAGTATATAATCTTATGACTGTTGACACTTCTATTTTAAAATCCAAAGTATTATCAATTAACTGTAAGAAATTCTATAACTTCTAATAATTAAGGAATAATCTAAAGCATGCAGGAACATTAGTCTAGCCAAAAAGTACCCTTTGGACAGTCAGAAATCATGTATGCCTTTGCCCAAACCAGTGAGATATGTTATTTTAGTCACTATGTCAGGTTATTATTAATAATAATTACACCAACCAAAATAGATTGGCTAAAAGAATGATGCATTTAATAATTGTATGCAAACAGCTTTCTGGATCTCACCTCTAAGTTGTCATAGTGCTGCTTTGCTTTCAAATTGCCATCAACAAATTATACTTAATGTAATAACTCAAGTTATTAACAGTTAACTTGGTTGTTACCTCTTAATGCAAATGCAAGTTAAATTTTCATTCTGTGGGCAAACTGAATAAGAGACTAACCACTTATTACACTGATAAGTTACCATTTTCAGTGTTAAATAGTGGCCCACGGGGTGGTGCAATTGTCAAAATAATAGTAAAACACTGGAAATGAAGGGCTGGATTTTTTCCATTGGGGATAAATATTGAAGTTTGTTACAACTTAAATGAATAATCATCTGTATACATTTCTATACCTATCTATCCCAAATTGATAACACAGTATATTATTATTGTTACTGAAATGGGAAAATCCCTTTGTCCCCCCTCACAGGGCATGCCGTGAGTGTGTGGCTCCCGTCTTCAGTGCCCCACTGCGCAAACTTCTAGGGGAGCATACAGACAGGCAGGCTGTGGGGCTCTGACCCCATGGCAGTGTGTAGGGGTGAAGCCATGAAGCCCCAGTGGATGTGTGTTACAGGGTGCTCTTTTAGTTTGCCGTCTATAGACGGCTTGTATTAACAAGCTCAATTAGACCCTCTACCTTGTCACAAGGACAGAGGGCTTTTCTGTATCCCGGGATTTTGCCTTTGTGTACTAGAAGAATCAGATCACATCTGGGCTTAGAGAATGAGTGCAAGGTTTTATTGA
This sequence comes from Ateles fusciceps, assembly GCA_036589455.1. Lineage (NCBI taxonomy): Eukaryota > Metazoa > Chordata > Mammalia > Primates > Atelidae > Ateles > Ateles fusciceps. Next base: position 2,791,984 of record JAZHEH010000734.1, on the reverse strand, counting down.
GTGGATGGACATACCTCCGGGAAGTCAGAAGGGGATGGAGTGGGAAGGTTTCCCCCTGGAGTCGGGCTGCTCAGCGGCCTGATCTCTCCTATGACTGTCCCAGCCAAACTCCGTTCCTTCTGCTTCTGTCTGCCAGTCTGTGACCTGCCATGGTGCCGGTGCCTGTTGGTGCATTGCTCTCGATGTTGAGCCACCTGTGTGTCTACCTGCTAGGGTCTCAGAGGGTTTTACAGGCACAGGATGGGGTCGTGGCAGGCCAGGGTGTTCTTGGGAAATGCAGTATTTGGGCGCCAAGGCAGGAGTATGTGTCCTCACCTAGGTCCACAGGCACAGGCCCAGGATGTGAAGCCCTTGCCAGGGATCTGCCCTTCTCTTCCCAGCACTTCCCTGCTCCCCCTTCCGTATTGCTACTGTGGGCTTAAAAAATGGAAAGGTGAGAGTCATAAGAGTTTCAAGTCAGCTTTATTGCGTTATAACTCAGAATAATAAGTGTGGTCCAAAGTTTCAGGATATAAAGGCAAAACCAATATTGTAAAAACAAGAAAGATTTAGAAATCTATCACTGACTATTCAGCTCTATCACAGCCACTCATGAAGCCCAAGGTTATAAACAGAACAGGATTTAGGGGAATATTTAAAACCCATTCTCCTGAGGAAGACAAGCCACAGAGAGAGACCCATGGGGGCACTGTGGTCCATAAAGACTTTGCGACAGGTCATGATGAGATCAGAGATTAGTTCTCTGATGCTGAGAGGCACGCGAAGCAAAAGCCACCTCATGGGAAAAAGCAACAAGGCAGGACTGAAGGCAACACTTTCTGGAATAACCAGGAAGCAAGTTATACCTAAATCAGGTAATATTAGCTTAATAAAACTGAAAAGATGACTGCTTCTGGAGCCAGCAAACTGGTTTGGGCTTCTGTTCTGTGTCTTACTAGATCTGAGGAATTAACGTCAGTGGCCTAACCTAACTGAGCCTCAGTTTCTTCATCTGTAAAATGGCAGTATTAATTTGTATGCTTTTTATAACACTGTTCTCACATTCAATTTAAACATAACCCTCAATTATTTTTCTTTCTTTTTTATTTGTAGATATTTAGAGAGCACGAGTGCAGTTTTGTTACATGGATATATTGAGTAGTGGTGAAGTCTGGGCTTTTGGTGTAGCTATGACTTGAATAGTGTGCATTGTACACATTAAGTGATTTCTCGCTCCTCATCCCCTTCCCAACTTCCCCCCCTTCCAAGTCTCCAGTGTCTATTGTTTTATACCTTATGTCCACGTGTACACATTATTCACCTACACTGAGAAGAACTAAGACAGTTAGAATGAATTTAAACACAGAGAGGCCGGAGGCAAGGAAAACAGGAAAGAATTTATGTTGATGTGATGGCAGAGAGACTAGATAGGAATAGGCAGCTATATGAGATGTGGCAAAGAACAGATTATATCTTATCTTCAAGGAACATATACCATAGAAAACTTACCATTTCTCATGAGCAATTGGAACAGAAAATGAAAGTTTCATTCATAGCATAATGAATAATAAAATGGTGATATAAACATACAAATGAATATTATGTAATAGTGAGAATTTAAAAAGCCCAACTATCACTACTTGGAACAATGTGAACATGTATCACAAGCATCATGGTCAATGAAAGAAGCCAGACACAAAAGGGCATATAATCTAGAAGCCATTCCTACAAATTTCAACAACAGATATGGTAATACCAGCAAGGATAAAATTATTAATGAGCCGGGTGCAGTGGCTCAAGTCTGTAATGCCAGCACTTTGGGAGGCCGAGGCAGGCGGATCGCGAGGTCAAGAGATTGAGACCATCCTGGCCAACATGGTGAAATCCCGTCTGTACTAAAAATACAAAAAAATTAGCTGGGCGTGGTGACGTGCACCTGCAGTCCCAGCTACTCAGGAGGCTGAGGCAGGAGAATTGCTTGAACCCGGGAGGTGGAGGTTGCAGTGAGCCAAGATTGCGCCACTGCACTGCAGCCTGGCGCCTGGCAACAGAGTGAGACTCTGTCTCAGAAAAAAAAGAAAAAAAAAATTATTAATGAATGTTTTCTGTGAAAATTCTTCAAGTTGTAGATGTATATTTTTACACATCTCTTCATGTATGCTATACTTCAGTGATTCCTTTATCCCTTGGAAAAGCTACAATTTACGTCAGATACTGTTCTCACTACTTCAAGTACGTGACCTTTTGAATGCCTTCAACCAATTTCAGATTAGGTTCACGTATTAACCCCATTTTTATTGACATAACTGACAACTTGATTTAATGATCCTAAACATAATTGTGCAGTTGTTTGCAATGGAGCTGTGATTCCAGTTTCAGTTTGAGTGACCATAAATCCCATGTGCTTAGCCACTGTACTGCATTGCTACAGTTCAAAATGCCTCTGAAGATTATTGCAAAAATTAGATTAATATTTAACTCTTTCCAAAGATGTTTGTGTTTGAAATAATGGAAGGATATGAATCAATAAATATTCCCATAGTGGGAGCCCTAAGAACTTCAGTAAAACAAAGACCAAGTGCTTTGTCCTTGGCTCTGTAATTGCAAACAGAACCTAGAGTTAAGTCTTCAGGATGCCTGAACCCTGGGTTAGAAGATTAAAGAATAATCACCCTAACTAACCCAAGTAAAAGAAGAAAAATAATTTTTAATGTGTAAGTTTTCTAAAATATGATTTTCATAAATATTCCATGAATATCTATGATCTGTATGCATAGCTTTAGAGAAATATACTTTGGGATCTGCTTTTAAGAGAAATTTATAGCAAGTTCATGTGCACTGACAAAATGTCGTTTTCTTAAGAGAGGGGCTTTTATTTTGCAAGTTTCCAGCAATTTCATATTAAAATAAAACCTTTACTTTTTTGGCTGATGGCATTCTCATTAATCATTGTTTATCCTTCTAACCTGTTCTTTGTTTCATATGACTGAAATGAATGCTTGAATGATTAGTTCTTTCCTTCAATTTACATAAACAAAGGGAAGAAATCTTTGTATATAAACCTTTTGCTAATCTTTTCCTTGGCACTGTGGTTAGCACTCCATGAATGTCTCATTAAATACAAGTTAGGAAAATAAAAATGGACAAAGAGAGACCCTCTTGTCCCAAGAGAGGGTTTTACTATAGTGTCTGTTACAACATGGTAAAGTAATGTAGCATCTTTTTACTTCTAAGTCCCATTTAAAGGGCTGTCAATGTCTAAGGGTGATTTTGCTTCTGAGGACAGATATTCTAAAGACTGAACAGTTGAGCATTGTATTTGGTAAATATTTTGAACCTTGTAGTTCCCCCATAGTAGCATGTAAGTTTATAATTCTCTCATTTTTTTAAGAAAGACATTTTTCACTTCACCAGTGTTCTTTTCCCTCTACCTTCTTTTGTATGCAAAAAGATGTGCTTTTATATGTAAATTTAATTTTATGCCTTAAATTTACTGTTATATTTCATAAACAAGTAGCAACTGGAAATTAGCAAAAACAAGACAGTGTGAATGAGTTATTATTTAATTTTGAAAGACAGCTGTGGAATATCTAAATTCTATTTTAGCCTAAGTCATTGCTCCTCCCCACAAATGCCTAAAAAAATTTATGCACAAAAAAGTGCAAAGAAAAATAAAACTGCCTTATATTTTTAGCTGGATATTTGCTAGGTTTAAGGAAAAATAAGTTGTATAGATGATTATATTTACCGAAGCTCTCCTCTATTATGTAAATCCATTGATATATGCTTTTCAGTTTAAGCCTATTAGAATTAGTGTAAAAGGACTCAAAAACATATAAAGCAAGGCAAAATATTTTCTTGTATGAAATTTGTTCATTTTTTCCAAAAAAATTCATTAAACAAGTATTATGTGCCCGGCAGCTTTCTAAGTATGGGGATTCATTAGGAAATAGAACAGATGTGCTCCCTCCCCTCAAGGATTCATATTTTATTGGCCAAGAAGAGCACCTTAAATAAAGCAAGAAATACATAAATATGATCATCTCAGATTGTGAGAGTAGTCATGTAGAAGACAGTAATAAGATAGAGAATGATGGGATGAGAGAGAGGATAATTAAGGTTTTAATTAGGTTGTTTCTTTAGGTAATTTGTTCAGAGAAAATTGCTCTGAAGAGTTGGCATTTAAAATAAGTGCTGAACATTAAGAGGGAGCAGGATATTCGAGGCAGAGGTGATCAACTGAGGATAAAGATTTCAAAGGAAAGAAAGGCCAGTGTGGATATTCAATAGAACTGAATCTACTCAGTGGTGCCTTTTAGAGAGTTTGGGTTGCATTCTGAATATAATGTAAGGTTTCTGATATATAAATCATTGGATCTGATTTATGTTTTTGGAAAGGTGACTGGGTGCTGTGTGGAGAATGTATCTGGTGAGTGGTGATAAAAACAAAATTAGAAAAAGTTGCAGAAATAATTTTTGTGAAATATAAATGAAATAGATGGAATTGCACTCTCTCATCTCTCTAACGTAATTGGGAAAAGATTCCAATTAATTGATATTTTGAATAATTGGGAACTTACATGCATTTTAAATAAAGTTAATTCGCTTTTAGTAAAAACCACAAGAGCAAAATTGTACTTATCATTATACAGGTATATCTTGAAGATATTACGGACTCAGTTCCAGACCACCAGAGTAAACTGAATATTGCATTAAGCAACTCATATGAGCTCTTTGGTTTTCCAGTGCATGTAGAAGTAATGTTTACATTATACTGCAGTCTATTAAGTGTGCAATAGCATTATATATATATATTTAAAAGTAAATACCTTAATTTAAAAGATCTGTATTGCTAAAGATTACTAATGATCATCTGAGCCTTCAGGGAGTTGTAATTATTTTGCTGGTGCGTGGTCTTGCCTCTGTGAGTGCTCACTGATCAGGGTGGTAGCTGCTGAAGGCTGGTAAAATATGACAACAATGAGTCTTGCCACATCGCTTGATTCTTCCTTTCATGAAAGATTTCTCTATAGTATGCAATGATGTTTGGTAGCATTTTATCCAGAGTATAACTTCTTTCAAAATTGAAGTCAATCCCCTCAAAACTTGTTGCTGCTTTATTAACTAAGTTTATAGCATATTCTAATTTCTTTCTTATCATTTCAACAATGTTGACAGCATCTTCACCAGGCATAGATTCCATCTTGAGGAACCATTTCTTTGTTCATCCATGAGAAACACCTCCTTATCTATTAAAGTTTTATCATCAGATTGCAGCAATTCAGTGACAGCTTCAGGCCACACTTCTAATTTTAGTTCTCCTATTTCCACCACATCTGCAGTGATTTTCTCCACTAACGTCATGAACTCCTCAAAGTCATTCATGAGAGTTGGAATCAACTTCTTCCAAACTTCTGTTAATGCTGATATTTGATCTCCTCCCATGAATCATTAATGTTCTTAGACATCTAGAATGGCACATCTTTTCCAGAGGTTTTCAATTTATTTTACCCAGGTCCATTACAGAATGCATTTCTTAAATCGTAAGACTTAGAAACCAAAATTACTCCTTGATCCATGGGCTGCAGATTGGATGATGTTCTAGGAGCACAAAAAACAAATCAAAACAAAACCATAAATCTTCTTGTACATCTCTGTCAGATATCTTTGGTGACCCTTTGCATTATCAATGATCATTAGTATTTTTGAAATAAATCATTTGTTTCTGAGCAGTAGGCCTCAGCAGTGATCATAAAATATATGGTAGTCCCTGCTGTGAAGACATGTGCTTTGTTGTGCTATTTATAAAGCACAGTCAGAGTAAATTTAGCATAATTCTTAAGGGCCCTCGTATTTTCAGACTGGTATATGAGCATTGGCTTCAATTTAAAGTCACCAGCTACATTGGCTCCTAACTAGAGTGTTAGCCTGTCCTTTGAAGCTTTGAAGCCAATAATTGACTTCTCCTCTTTAGCTATGAATGGCCTAGATGGCATCTTCTAATAGAAGGCTATTTTGTCACCATTAAGTTTATTATTTAGTATAGTCACTTTCATCAATTATTTCAGCAAAATCTTCTACGTAATTTTCTGTAGCTTCTACATCAGTATTTATTGCTTCATCTTGCACTTTTGTGTTATGGAGATGGCACCTTTCCTTAAACCTCTTTAACCAGACTCCACTAGCTTCAAATTATTCTTCTCCAGTTTTCTTGCCTCTCTCAGACTTAATAGAATTGAAGAGAGTTGGGGTCTTGGTCTGGTTTAGGCTTGGTTTTTAAGGAAATGTGTCTGGTTTGATCTTCTAGCCAGACCACTCAAATTTTCTCCATATCAGATATAAGGCCGTTTCACTTTCTTATTGTTTGTGTGTTCATTGGAGTGGCACCTTTAATTTTCTTTAATAACTTTGTGTTGCACTCACAACTTGGCTAACTGTTGGGCTGATGAGATCTAGCTTTCAGCCTGTCTCAGTTTTCAATATGCCCTCCTCACTAAGGTTAATCATTTTCTAGCTTTTGATTTAAAGAATGGGACGTGCAACTCTTTCTTTTACTTGAAGACTTAAAGGTCATTGTATGGTTACTAATTGGTCTATTTTCAATATTGTTGTGTCTCAGGGAACAGGGACACCCAAAGAGAGGGATAGAGATAGGAGAACAGCGTCAATAGAGGAGTCAGAACACACAACATGTATTGATTAAGTTTGTCTTCTTGCCAAGCATGGTTGCTCATTCTGGTAATCCCAGCTACTCTGGAGGCTGAGGCAGGAGGATGGCTTGAGCCCAGGAGTTTGAGGCTGTAGTGCTCTGTGATCATGCCAGTGAAAAGCCACTATATTCCAGCCTGGGCAACATAGTTAAACACTATTTCTTTAAAAAAAAAGAGAGAGAGAGAGAAAGAAATGTTTGCCTTTTTATATGGGTACCATCAGTTGCACCCTAAATTACAAGAGTATTATCAAAGAGCACTGATCACAGATTATCACAACAGATGTAATGATAATGTGAAGGTTTGAAATATTGGAAATATTTCAAGAATTACCAAAATATGAAGCAGAGACACAAAGTCAGCACAAGCTGTTGGGAAAACTGTAATGACAGACTTTCTAAACACAGGGTTACCACAAACCTTGAATTTGGAAGCATTATAAAGTGAGGCACAATAAACTGAAGTATTCCTGTAATCCTGTAATCAGCTGTTGATGGGTCAAAAAGTTACTTTAAAATCTTATGTAGTTAAATTGCTTGTATACATCAGTAAAAAAAAAAAATCATTGTTGAAAAATAATGTAAGTGTTTTGAATGAGAGTAAAATTATCTTAAAGAAGGACAGTGAGGCCTTGCTATTTGAGCACAGGGCTACTTTGAATAAAACAGTTTCTATTTATCAGATCTTCAAATTAAACACCTTTATAATATCCTTTCTGCATCTCATGGTAAATAAAAAAGTCAAAGAAAATGCTTGTGTTATCCAGATGACGAAAAATGCCTATTAAACAAGCATGTTTATTTGTTTATAGTAAGCTCTTATAATGTGCCAGGCCCTGTACTAATTATATAAGCATGATCTCATGAAATTTTCTGAACAATCTTATAAAAAATATTATTTATTCATTTTAGGAATGAGGAAGCTGAAATTTAGAGATTCAAAATAAGTTGCCTACATTCACATAATGTGCAATTGGCAGACATAAGATTCATCCCAGACAAAAAAAATTAAAGGCACAAATTTCTATTAAAAGAAATTTTAAATTAAAATGATGTCAATAATCATCAATAATTCAATGTCTTTTCTGAGATTCATACATTGCTACCAAAATTTTATAATTCTAGTAATTTCTTTTACTAGCTTGGAGGAAAATAAAACAAGGATTGACTGGAGTGATAATCCAGTGACTATAAAAGTAATGGGGCTGGCCATGATGACTCATACCTGTAATCCTGGCACTTTGGGAGGCTGAGGGAGGAGGATTGCTTGAGCCCAGGAGTTGGAGACCAGCCTGGGCAAAATATCAAGACCTCATCTCTACTTAAAAATAAAAAATAAAAATAAATGAAAAGTATAAGGAGCAATTCGAAAAGTACACAGTAAAGATAGATATAAAAGATTAGATTTTATTTCAAGTGTTTTCATCTTGGAAAGTAAATTCAAATGTGCTAGAGGTATACTGCTCAATTTGGTAGCCACTAACCACATGTGGGCACTGGACACTTGAAATTTGATTAGTCCAAACTGACATGTGCTGAAAACTTAAAACACACACTGGATTTAAAGACTTCAAGTCAAAAATGTAAATATTTTGTTAGCAAATTATATGGATTACATGTTGAAATGATAATATGTTGTTGACTACAGGACTAGATAAAAGATATTTCTAAAATTAATTTTACCTATTTTGACTTACTTTAATGTGTCTACTTAAAATTGTGAAATGACATATGTGGCACACATTTGTGGTTGATGTTATGTTGCTGTAGGATGTTGCTTGTCTAGGGGATTTTCTCTGTTCCATCCAGAGCCTGAGTGTCTGATAATATCAATAGAAAATTGTTTTCTGTTATCTTTTGACAATATTTAATAGATGAGCTTAAAAACAAAAAGTGTTTTAAGAGTTCCAAGGGATTGATTCTTGTTTCCTGAATTTCCCATGGCACTAAATAAATTGTGTTCAAGTAATATGACTCAAAAGTGAATTTTATAATGATGGGTTTTATGGTGTTTAAAGGTGAATGAATAGCTTCCATTTTCACTTCAAGGTCGACGCTCACACAATAAAAAGCAAATTTCTAAGGTAAGAAGAATTATTAAGCTTAAAATCTTATAAAATTCATTTTGCTGAGAAGGATAGAATTGAGAACTTGAAACGCTGAGGGGGCGGGGGAACAAAAACAAAAAATGATAGGTTGCCTTTCTCAGAACATTGCCAAGTTAGAAATTTGATCTTATTTCTCTTAGGAACTGCATGCAAACTTTGTGAAACAGGGTTCATTCTACTATGTGACATCTACATGACCTAACACATTATTTATTATTCATTGATCAAATCGACACATTGGTGTCATCACCTTTCTTAGTGAACCAAGACTTAAGAAAAAAATGAGGTAAGATTTTAGCTCCTGTCTCTGCTTCAGGAACTTAATGTTTAATTTCCAGCAGTGAGGATTATTGAGTTTCAGTCACATTAAAATCTAATAGTGCTTATTCAACATGCCTCATTTCTTCTCCAGATCAGTTCAGGGTAGGTTTGCCTTGGAGAACAACATGTGGAGTTTTTGGAAGTGACAAATACACTGTTGAGGGACATTAATCACATGAAATTTAAAAGACATTTGCTTCTGGCCTTAAAGTCTTTGGTCTGGAACAAATGGCAGTTGAAATCACTCAGTCTGAAGTGTTGGAAAATGATCAGAAGCTTGAGTGAGTGACCAAGCATCTGTTGTATGTGAATCTGTCTGTGCATGTCATTAAGAAGGAGAGCCTTTTAAAACTTTCTGTCGAACTCACACTTGAATACAGTTTACCATTTCAAAGGGGAGATTCTTAATCAGTGAGAATGAAACACCTTTGAAGGAGTTAGACAATTCCTAAACCTTGATGAATGAAGTTTAACTTTTATTTCCGAATTCCCTTGACTACACGGACACCAGTTTTAGACATGTAGTCCTTATTTGGTAATACAAATCTCAGAAATAAATATCACAATTATAGAACTGATTCATTCCAATTCCTTTAAACTTTTAGATCATCAGAAAGTTAATCAAATACTAACCATGAAATAAGAGGTATCCTCCTCTTGGAACTTTGTAGGAGTAGGTACTTTCAAGATATTTCATTAGTAAAAAGAACATAGTTGGGAAGATTGGCATAGAGGAACACACACATTTATTTTAATAATTATCCATGCCAAAACCCTGTTGTTACAACTTATTATGACTCTTATAGAGTGTAATATTGGATTTTTATTTATTATTAATATGTGGATATTTAAAAGAAAAGAGAAATCATAACTTGGAGATTGATTTTTTTCAGCTATATAAACATTTTTTTAAATGAAAAAATTAGACTACATTGTCTTTATAAATTTTATTAACAAACACCATTAACAATAGCCAAGATTTGAAAACAACTCAAGTGTCATTAATAGAGAAATGAATAAAGAACAGGTGGTACATATACACAATGGAGGACTATTCAGCCATCAAATAATGAGATTCTGGTATTTACAACATGGATGAAACTGGAAGTAATTATGTTAAATGAAATAAGCCAGGCAAAGAAAGACACACTTTTCATGTTCTCAGTTATTTGTGGGAGCTAAAAATTAAAACAATTGAACTCATCCAGATAGAGAATGGAACAATTGCTACCAGAGGCTGGAAAGGGTAGTGGGGTTGGGGGAGAGTAGAGATGGTTAATCGGTACAAAAATATAGTTCAATAGAATGAATAAGATCTAGTGTCTGATAGCACAACAGGCTGACTACAGTCAGCAATAATTTATTGTACATTTAAAAATAGCTAAAAGAGTTTAATTGGATTATTTGTAAAACAAAGGAAGGATAAATACTGGAGGAGATGTATACCATTTACCCTGCTGTGATTATTACACATGCCTGTATCAAAATATCTCATGCACCCCATAAATATGAACATTTACTATGGACCCACACACAAAAAAACTGTAAAATAAAATTTACAATGAGAAAAAAAGAAATACCGTTAGAGAGGAAAAAGACCAAACTGTTGGCTAGAGAATATGTTTACAACCCATGCATTACACAAAGGACTTGCATGTAGAATACATTTTTAAAATCTTAAAAATAAAAAGTACTTTAAAAACAATATTTAAAAGGGAGATAATTTCATAGAATTATCTCCCTTCAATTATTTTGAAGATAATAATTCAAAATCTTCAATTTTTTGAATTATTTTGAATAGGCATTTCATAAAAGAGGATATTCAAATGACCAATAAATATACAGGAAATTATTCCACTCTACTGGTTTTGTTACCAGGGAAATGCAAATTCAAATTACAAAGAATATCACAACATAGCACTAGTAAAACAAAATCAGTTTAGTCTCAGGGCCTTTGCAGATGCTGATTGCAATACTTTCTTCAGGAGGAAAGAGTAAAATGCTTTGTCCCAGACCTTGGACACTCTTTATGTTATCTGTTTTATTCTCTTGATAGATCTTTTAAACTGTAATACTAAAGATCGATTTCCTTGTGTAATATCTGTTTTACTGTGACAAAACTACCTGTTTGTTTTGTATCATTATTATAATATAAAATATTACTTTATTTATCATTATTTCCTCAGTACTTAGAATGGTACTTATACGTAGGTGGTATCTAATTAGCATTGTTTTAAAATGAAAACTGTATTACCAATAAATAGGAAATAGTGCTCACCCACAAGAAACTTGAAGCATGATGAACACGGTAATTCCATAAATGAACACTTGTAATAAAATACAATGAGTGCTATAATGTATTTACAAACTAAAATCTAGGAAATCATAGAGAATAGGTAAAATGATTCTATCAGAGGATACGTAGAAGAACTGGTGAGAATTCACACAAAAGTAAATATTTGGGTCTTCAAGAGCAAATAGGCTGAAATAGAAAACAAATGTTTTTATTTATAAATCATTTTACATCCATTAACAAAATCACAATAAATTTTAACATCTCTGTTATTTTGTTTCTTAAAATTATTTATTTATTTCAGTTTTATCCTTTAGAAAGATCTTTCAATACTAATTTTGATCCAGATATATGTAAGTACAAGATGAGGTATAATATAATAATAGGCTCAACCAAAACAAGTCTGGTTAATGGTAAGTACACTATTCATAGGAGAAATCAGATGTAGGCCAACTTTAATCTTAAGACAAAAACATGGGTCCTCTCTGTTTTTAAATAAAGTTTTATAAAGACATAGTCACACTCATTCATTTACATATTGTTTAAGGCTGCTTTGTTGCTACAATGATGAGCTAAGTAGTTGTGCCAAAGACTGGATGGCCCATAAAGTCTGAAATATTTACTGTCTGGCACTGTAAGGCAAAGTTGCCAACCCCAGTGTCAAATGAATGATTGCATGGACTTATAATGAATAGGTTCTGGGAAACTGTCTTTCAGTAGAGAAAATTCTCCATATAACCAACCATGCCATTACACCCAGTGTCTCCTGAATATCTGTCTATCTTAGGTTTCTTCTGCACACATGATACCACAGAATAAAAAAGCTTACAGAATAATCTCTCAGACCAAACTTATGATCTTAGCATCACATATGATAAACTAATCTAGTAAGTTAATACCAGATACTGTATTTAGAATTTTCAATCATAATTCCTCTTTATTGTCAGTTTCTCGTCTCATTGCTACCATCCTAGAGCCCAGACCAAAGCCCTATCAATTCTTATCTTTTTTAGGACAGTATACAGTTTTTGGATCTCCTAACAACCCTTCTAATCCAATCTCCACATAGCAACCCCCAGAATAATCTTTTTAATACACAAATTGCATCACATTAGGCGTTTAACTAAAATTTTGAATCTAAATTTCACTCTGAAGGTATGAACCATCCAGCTGACCTTTAGCCCTCTGCTCCATCTTGACTCCTCTTCCCGACCATTGCCTTGTAACCACACACATTCTCTCTCCGTTTCTTGAAACACATATGTGTGGGAACTAAAAAAGTGGATCTCTTAAGGGAGAGAGTAGCATGGTGATTACTAGAGTCTGGAAAAGTTGGGGGATACGAGGGACGAAGAAAAGCTGGTTAATGGGTACAAATATTATACCCATTATTGTATGCAGGTATCAAAATATCACATGTATCCGCAAAATATGTACAACTGTATCAATTAAAAAAACCAAAAAAAGAAAAGTTAAATTTTTTAATGACGCAATAAGGTTTAGATGCAACATATTTCTTCTACCTGGTATATTCTCACAACACAACTGCCACAGCTGCTGGCTCCACCTCACCCTTTCTGTCTCCCCACAAATGTTACCTCTTCACAGAAAACTTTCCAGTCTCCTTTAGTGGCCCTGATTTCTATCTTCTCTTACATTAAAATATTCATGTTTTATAAAACTCTATTCTTATTATATATTTGTCTCTTTAATTTTATTGTCTGTCTGCTAGATGATTAGCTTTATAAGGAAAGTGGCTGTCTGCTTTGCTTATCATTATATTCCCGAAGTGTAGTACAGATACTGGAATATAATACTCTTTCACTACATGATTAATTGAGTAAATAAATGAACATATATAGATGGGGTAAATTTCCACATGACAGCTATTAATATATCTAGGAATATGGAAATGCTCAAATACACATTCACCACCTATTCATTATAATGAAATAATGTACTGACTTTTTCATTTAGGGCATGTTACTAAACAAATGGGAGTCAGAGTAAATTAAAGCAGTTCTTTTTAGTTAAGTGGTTTCTTTCTTGATTTTTATTTTATTTTTTACATTAATACATAAAATTGTGTGTATTTACCTTCTACAACATGATGTTTTGAAATATATATACATTGGGAATGACTAAATCTAGCTGATTAACATATGTATTATCTCACATAGATTGTATCTTTGTGGGAAGAACATTTTACATTCCATTTCACGAATAACAGTGATTTAACAGTATCAGTCACTTCATAAAAAGGGACTTTTGTAATTGTAGGTTATTCTTATCACTATCTTTTTGCATATCCATTATGTAAACACTAATTTTACAACTATTGTCTTCTAAGATTTGTGCTAGACATTGGAGATACGAAGATGATTGAATCAAGTTCTTTGTCTTTAACTGAAAAGTTCATAGTAATGTCACAGAAAAGAAGATATATAAAGATCATATACAAATAAATATAATGTGGTAAAAGGTATGAATAGAGTACTATTAGAATATTGACAAATGCTACCAATTGAGCCATAAATGATCAGAAAACTCATACCCATGCTTGTTACATTTAAGAAGGAGCTTAAAATATGAGTCAGAGTTGGATGGATTAAGTAGGAGGTATGTAGAGAAAACAATACATGCACAATCAAGATGGTGGTAAAGAAAACGTTATGGGCAGCTAAATGATAGTATACCCTGAGTTCATCCAAGATATTGAGTAAGGCTAATTTAAGTTTGCAGCTATACTAGGGAGAGCTTTATACAAGATACAAAAAAGTTTGGGTAACTTTCTCAACATCTCAGAAAGAGGTTTAGGAGATAGAGCTATGTTTCCACACATCTTGAAGAATAAGGGTGAATTGATTATGGCGAGGCTACTGGGGAACAGTTAAGAAACTACTGCATTAGTTCAGGTAGATATAACAAGGGACTGAATGAGGTTTGTAGCAGAGACAATAGAAAAGAGGAAATAAAATTTGTTCATTTTCTTAGGAGGTAGTATTAACAAGATGTGTTGATTAATAAGAATGTGGATTGCAGCATAATAAACAGTCAAGACCCAAGATGAGCATACTTTCTGTAAAGGGTCAAAGGGTAAATATTTTAGGCTTTATGGACTTTCTGTTACATCTACACACCTCTGCCATTGTAACATCAAAGAAGTCATAGGCAGCAAGTACAGAAATGAATGTGGATGTGTTCTAACTTTTATTATAATACATCTACATGTTCTAATAAAAACAAGCAACAAAAAACAGCAAGCTGGATTTAGCTTGTGGGAGTGCGTGCAGACTTCTGGTCTTAACCCTGTTTCAGGTTTTGATCTTCAGTAATTTACTGGACAATAATGCTTGACTTATAAATTTCATTGATTTACTAGTCTCGTGGATAGTTGGGTAGAATGCTTGAGGTTCAAAATTTCAAGATTCAAAGAAGAGAGTTTTGAATAATATCCTTTTCTGGATCCCTAATGTGGTTAATTTTGAAAAGTATGTGCCCTGACAATTACTCTTATGAAAATAAATATATTTCTATTTTTATTATCTACAGGTAGTACTTTAAAAGAAGCAGATGAGTAATATTTATGTACCTTACTAAAATTAAGAAATTTGCAATCAAAGAGATGCACTACGAAGCACAACACGTTTACAAAGTTATTTATATCTTCCTGAAAGTGGGCCCCAAAAGCATTACTTTCACACAGATCATCTAGCAATATATTAAGTAAAATGTATATAACTATGAATGTTATATAGTTCCAGGGACCCCAAAAACATGGTATCTACATAGTCAATTAATTTTTAAACAGCCCACCTTGGTGCATTATTAGAAAAATCTTGTGAAGGCGATTTTGCAAGATCATTATTTCAAATAAATTTTAAATCTCTCTCTTCCAAAGTGTAAAGACCGAACGCTCAGGGAAGAGATGTCTGCTCTGGTTCTTCTCAAACAGTTAGAATTGAAATTTCTCTCAGTCTCATACAATTTAGTTTTTATCTTAAGTCAAGAAAAATAAAAATCCACTATAAGCATTAGCCACCTTTACTATTTCTCTCAAAAAAGTAACAGATGCTATCACATTCAAATTAAATTCATGTTGAAGGCAAAACCAATAAGCTATTCATCTTATTGTGTACCTCAAAAATTAACAGGGATTAATACCTGCATATTACACTGAGGTGCATTTTTCAAATGGTATATTTTTTCTACATTTAACTAAATGAAAACTTGTAGGTTTTAGCAAAAGCCAGTGCTAGATTCTGTACTCATTAGCTCAATTGAGTAGAACCTAGTGCCATGGTTCAGTCCCTAGGGCTTTACTCAGCTGTACAGTCATTTTCTATATCACTGCTCTTAGCAATTTATTGCTCCAAAAAATAAATCTTGTTCTCAATCTGAGATGCCACAGCAAGCACATGTGTTACCTCTTAGTAAAGGCCAAATTTGTACCGGTGTCTCTGTGACAAGGTTGGTACCAAATTTTTTATATAGAGAAAGTCTCTCTCTCCTTTTTTTTTTTTTTAAATTTCCATAGGGATTTTATAAAAGTCTCTGTGTTTATGAGTTCTTAGGTGTCTAGCACAGATTCTGGTACCTAATAAATGCTCAATAAATAGTTCTGGAATAAGTGAATGAATGAATAAAATTATCACCTTTCATTTTTTTCCATTTTATAATTAGTTACCTTATATTTTAGTTTGTCAATGTAGAGACTTCTTTACTTTGGATCTTCTTTACTTTGAGTGCTTAATTGGAGTCTCTATCTATGGTTTAAACTTTCCTAGATTGCAGTCTAAGCTATTTATTATTGCTACTGTTAGGTACCATTGTTCTTTTTTCTCTTTCTTGTAGATATCAGTCTCCATAACTTTAAAAACGGTATAAATTATATTATTTAAAAATTTCAGGGAGAAAACTGTTGCAAACATTTGCAGTCACATGACCTGAAAGAACCTTTGAAGGTACAACTTTTGGAATTTCAGTCTCCATTTTGAATATATACTTTTGCTATTATAACTGGTAGAAGAGAATTTCCAGCAACTTATATATTATTATTTATTTTTCCAGGTGACTGGGCATTGAAAGAACTTTTCTCATAAATGGGTTGTCAATACTAGCATGGAGTATCCTAGGCAGTAATAAGTTCATCATTCTTGAGTATGTAAATGGAAGATGGATGAACATCTGAAACGGATCCTGTAATGAGGTTTTGGCATTGCTCAACAGATTAACTTTTAAAACTCTTCCATCTTTGATCTTTTTCACATTCCAACTTCAGTGTAAAACTTTCTTGAGGTATTAATCTTAAAATGGAAAAAAAAAACATATTTATTTGTATTATTTATTTATATCATATGAATATACTTTCAGATACGTGGATGTTCAATATTATTTACAGTTTGTAACATAGTAAAAAAGTATCATTTTTTTTTTCTAGAGGCTACTCTCCTTACAGAGGCAACCACCATCCTGTCCTATGTGATGATTAAAAAAAGACAAAAATGTTACTGCCCATATTTGCATCTCTGATCAACGTGGTTTAGTTTTGCCTGTGCTTAAACTTTATATAACTGGAAGTACAGCCTATGCATTTTTGTGACTTACTTCCTTTACTCAAGATTGCTTTAGTGCCAAACACAGAGAACAGTACTCTGTTCATTTTTATTGATGTATATATTAAATGCACCAATCTGTGAATTCTCCTGATAATAGACATTCCTTTTTGATATTAATATATATTTTGTTTTAATAGAGACAGCGTCTCTTTATGTTGCCCAGGCTGGTCTCAAACTCCTGGGCTCAAGGGATCCTCTACCTCGGCCTCCCAAAGTGCTAGGATTACAGGTATGAGCCACCATACCAGGGAGAAAATAGATATGCTCTTTTAAACATTAAAAAATAATTTTTTAAAGAAGAGGTCTTTTTTTTTAGAAAAAAGAGAAAAAAAGAAAGAAGGAAGGAAAAAAAGAATGAAATAAAGAGAAAAAGAAGGAAAAAAAAAGGGAGAGAGAACGGAAATCTTGCTCTATTGCCCAGGCTAGAATGCAGTCTACAAATGAATATTAAAAGCTTTTTTATACTAATAATTGTGTTATACACTGGAGACAGGAAGGAATAAGGGAGGAAAATAACAAACAAACAGCCAACCAATATTTCATTTAAACCTATGAAATGCTATGCAATTGCTAGGGAGTGATTTGCTCCCAACCATGTGGTCACTTTTAGAATAAATGTGATGTGTTACTGAAAAAAAAATGTATGTTTTGTGGATTTGGAGTAGAGAGTTCTGTAAATGTTTATTAAGTTTACTTGTTTGAGGTTTAAGTTCAAGTCCCGGGTATCCTTCTTAACCTTCTGTCTCATTAATTTGTCCAATATTGACAATGTAATGTTAAAGTCTCCCACTATTATTGTGTGGGAGTCCAAGTCTCTTTGTAAGTCACCAAGAAGTTGCCCTGTGTATCTGGGTGCTCCTATATTGGGTGCGCATAGACTTAGGGTCATTAGCTCTTCCCGTTACATTGATCCCTCTACCATTATGCAATGTCCTTCTTACCTCTTTCGGTTTCTATTACTTTAAAGTCTATTTTATCAGAGATGAGAATTGCAACTACTGTTTTTTTTCTCTCCATTTGGTTGGCAAATCTTCCTCCATCCCTTTGTTTTGAGTCTCTGTATATCCTTGCATGTAAGATGGATCTGGATGCAGCTTACTGATGGGTTTTTTGAAGTGGCTGATACTGGTTCTTCCTTTCTATATATAGTGTCTCTTTCAGAAGCTCTTGTAAAGCAGGCCTGGTGGTAATGAAATCTCTGAGTACTTGCTTGTTTGTAAAAAATTTTATTTTTCCATCACTTATGAAACTTAATTTGGCTGGATATGAAATTCTGGGTTGAAAGTTCTTTTCTTTAAGGATGTTGAATATTGGCCCCCACTCTCTTCTGGCTTGTAGGGTTTCTGCTGAGAGATCAGCTGTGAGTCTGATAGGCTTCCCCTTGTGGGTAACCTGACCTTTCTCTCTGGCTGCCCGTAGTATTTTCTCCTTCGTTTCAACCCTGATGAATCTAATGATTATGTGCCTTGGGGTTGCTCTTTTTGAGGAATATCTTTGTGGTGTTCTCTGTATTACCTGGAGTTGGATATTGTCTTGCCTTGCTAGGTTAGGAAAGTTTTCCTGGATAATATCCTGAAAAATATTTTCCAGCTTGGATTCATTCTCTTCGTCACATTCAGGTACACCTATCAAACGTAGATTAGGTCTTTTCACATAGTCCTATACTTCTTGGAGACTTTGCTCATTCCTTTTTACCCTTTTTTCTCTAATCTTGTCTTCTTGTTTTATTTCATTAAGTTGGTCTTCTGCTTGATCAATTTGACTGTTAAAACTTGTGCATACTTCTCAAAGTTCTTGTATTGTGTTTTTCAGCTCCATTAATTCACTTATATTTCTCTTTAAATTGTCCATTCTCATGAACATTTCATGAAACCTTTTTTCAAGGTTCTTAGTTTCCTTGCATTGGGCTAGAGCATGTTCTTTTAGCTCAGAGGTTTCTCATTATCCACCTTCTGAAGCCAGATTCTGTTGATTCCTCCCATTCGTTTTCTATCAGGCCTTGTTCAGTTGGTGATGAGGCACTGCAATCCTCTGTAGGAGAAGAGGCATTCTGATTTCGGGTGTTTTCAGCCTTTTTGCGCTGGTTTCTTCCCATCTTTGTGGATTTATCCACCTATCATCTGTGTAATTGCTGACTTTCAGATTAGGTCTCTGAGTGGACATCCAGCTTGTTGGTGATAAAGTTTTTTCTATTTCTTAATTTTCCTTCGGCGGATGCCCCTCCCCCCACAGAGCTGGACCTTCCCGGGTTCAGCTGTACTTGCTGTGAAACTCTCAATCTTCGGCAGTTCCAACTGCTGTTTTTATTTTTTTTTTTTTTGTGGAGGGGGTACTAGCCTTCCCCTGCGGCGACCCACTACGCCAGCCAAAACAGCAGCGTTGATTCGTGATGCTTTTCTGCCCGGGAATCTCCTGGTCTGGTTCCCCACTTCAGTCCGCTTTTCAATCAGCTGAATGGGAGACTCTGCTTTCCCGGAGCTCCAACGCCAACCAAAGGGCACTCAGTCCCGTATACTCCGGACTGAGAACCGCCGCGTTGGGGCGCCTGCAAAACGGCCGCGCCCTCCAAAAGGGTCGCGCTGGCGACCCGTGGGGCTCCTCCGCCAAGAATCTCTTGGTCCGTGGGCAATGAAAATTTGTCTGAAAATGTGGCGTCCACTCACTCTCTGCGCTTTCAGTGGGAGCTACAATCCTGAGCTGCTGCTAATCGGCCATCTTGGATCTCTCTCCCAAAAGTATCATTTTTAGTAAGTCCAATGTTTTGCTTAAAAATATATGTAATATTTTTCTATGATATGTTGATAAAATGTTGATCCCACAATACTTTTAATATTTTAACTTCAGGTTTCAAATGAATTTGACTTTTAAAAATGTATGTTTCACCTTTACTTTAATATAGTTACTTTCTTCTTTTATGTAATTAGAACTATCCAAGAGCATTTAAAATTAAATTTGAGAGTTTTCAGCTTGACTGTTAAATATTACTACTACTTCTCCACTGTTCTTAGACCTCCGCCTTGTGTTAAGAAAAATATTTTAGCAAATTAAAAAAAATAAAGAAGTGATCTTATAGACTTAGCCATACATCTTTATGTTTCATGAGTTATGAGTACAGAAACCATTCATATTTTTAAATGATACATAAATTTTTAATGAAATCCCCAAGAACAAATGGCCATTGTGGTCATTAAGAAGAGAAATATAGTCAGATATTATAAGGAAAACCAATATACATTTAACTTTTTCTGGAGTAAAGCTGTTAGATTGTTGTTTTAAAATTTAGGCTTTTTTTTTTTTTTTTTTTTACTCTGATCTTCTATTAGATTTAGGTCAATACTATATTGCTTCTTTATTATAATTTCTACATTGGAAACAGACTGTGTAAAGAAAATATGAGCCATATTTTAATTAGTGAGTATTACTAAATCTTTCTTTTCATACTGTCTTAAAATAGACATTTCAGCCAAGTGACCATACATCAAGATAGAATCCTGTATCTCACATTTCACATATAGCTTGATATTGCTTTTGCAATTTCCACCTTTGGTCACAAAGGAAGAGCATTGCCTATCTACTGAAGAGTCAGAGTCTAGAGATGTTTCTGTCATCTTTACTTCAGAATATCAGTGTCCTTAATATTCAGTGGAGTGCTTAACAATTATCAGGTGCTATTCTAAGTACCAAGGACACAGCAATAAACAACCCTGACCAGATTCTCTGGTCCTTGTAGTTTACATGCCAGTGTGGGGTTGGGGGGTGGGAAGTAGTGTTGATAGCAGCAAACAGATAATAAACACACACACAATCGATCTTACTGACACAGATACAGATCAAGTAGTGATAATTATTTAAATAAAGTTTGACAAGAAACTGGTGGAGTGGGGGATCTTTGATGTAAGGCATGGTGATCAAAAAAGATTTCTCTGCAAAGATAAAATTTATATGGAGATCTTGTGGTAGACTGAGTTATTGGCTGTCACAGTTCCTTACTCCTCTACGTATCAACATCCTTTTTCATATAATTGTGCTGTTCTACTACAAGGGAGGGGGTACTACCCTGCTTTTTGACTTTGGGCTCAGTGATATAACTTGCTTTGGATAATGGGATGTTTGCAAAGGTGCAGAAAACAAAGTCTTGAAACTTGCTTGTGCAGAGAGGCATGTCGATTTGTGCTCTACCATCTGCAGAAGCAGCACTCCTTATGAGAAGTTGTAGTCCCTTACCAGGAGCCAGAGAATACAAATACATGAGCTTAACTAACAGTAAGAAGCCCAGTCCTAATACCCACAGCTTGGAATAGAGACCCCCAGCCAAGCCCAATCTGTCTCATCGGTCCCTCAGCTAATACACGTAATTGTGAATAAGAATAAAATAATGTTGTTTAAGCCTCTGAGTATGAAAGTAGTTTGTTATCCACCACTTATTTTTGTATAGATCTGAAGGAAATGAGAGAGAAGCTTGCAGATATTTGGTGAGTAATGCTCCAGGCAGAATTAGCAGCAACAGCAAACATCCTAAGGAAGGAACATGTGTTGTGCTCTTCTAGCGAGAGGATTGTGGCTATAGCATAGTGAGCCGCAGGTTATCATTATTGTTGTTTTGGCTATTATGATAACTGTCAAAGGTAGGCACACACCTGGATAGGTTGGGTCTGTTATTCATTGCATGAAAAGTGAATACACACCATGGGGAAACATGGAGTGTCTCAGTAAGAGGGTGTTTAAATGAAACTACTGTAGGATTTGGTCTTTGGATGGGTGACTGGAGGAAAGTCTAAAGAAGTGGGGTTTTCTTCAGATTACATGCATCTAGAAAGTGAGGGCAATTCTGTGGTTGGCTATCTCAGTAAATATTATCTATAACAAGACGAGATTAGAATAAAAGTAAAATTGCAATGATTAAAGAAGTAGGGGTCATTTATTTATTTGCAGGTTCCACATTGACATAGTTTTTGACTGTGCCTAGACAAAATTATACAATGGATTTATTTTACCTAATTTTGTCACACCCTCAGAGTAATCTCATCTGAGGTTGTTATTCTGTGAGCTGGCTTATGTCTAACAAGAGAATAACATGGTCTAGCTATGAGTGTCAGGTCAGTTTCTGAATGTCTGTAGATGGTAATTTTTCTCTCTTTCAAGTCATTGTCATGATCAGGGATAGCTTTGGGATCTCAACTCCAGTCACACAGGACAGTTTTCCATAAGATTCTTTAATACAGCATCAGTTGTCTACTACCCCCATGGTTAAATACAAAGGGATCTAGCAGTTTCACACATACACATGCGCGCGCGCCCACACACACACACACACACACACACACACACACACAAGCTATAAGATGGTCTTACCAGTTTTATAGTTACTGAAAATATCCATGCATCAAAGAAAAAACATAGCTGACAACAAAAGTCATATTTCGTTGTGTTCTGTGAACTTTCACTAAAACCAAGGTGTATGCAATCTACTCTGTTCCAGTTGCTGAGTGTTGAGTGAGTAAAATCAGGCCCCCTCTATTATGGGATCCAGAATCTGTATATATATTTAAAGAAATTATTTACTTCCCTGTAAATGCAAAACGAGTATCAATGTTGTTTCAAAGTAAGTCAATTTACAAAGTACATGATACACAAAAATCATGCATCACTACCGTTTTTTAAAATTTATGTTAACAGAGCATCAAATATGGATTGACTGAACAATGTAAACCAAAAATTTGTCAGTAAAAATAATCAGTTTTCCAATATTGCTGTAGTCAGTAACTGTGGGAAAAAAACATACACACAATCCAAAATGCAGTCTGATTTTTTAATTAAATTGACTGATCAGAATTGAGCCTCTAGGTGGAACTACATGAGCTGTTTTGTGAAGGTGCTAATTGAAATCTGACTCTCTTTCTGAGTAGAAGGGTACTCAGCAGCCATCCAATTGTTCCCTTTAACTTTTATTAATTTAGAGAACACAATGTTCTTCCAGTCACAAAAGTATTCCTATGCAAAATTCTTCAATTTGGATTTTATTGTGCCCCAATTTTAGTTAGCTGTAACAACGCTAATGAAAGCTAGGACTTATTAAATGATTTATAATAACAAGAATATCTGTGTGTTGGGTAAATGCAATTTCAAGGAGCTAAAACACTAGATTGCTTCAGATTTCAAACACAATTCTCTGTTTAAAAACTACCAGCTTCCCACTTCAGCTTCATCCAGTAAATAATACATTTCAATAAAATACCCTCTTCTCTATAGAAAGGCAACTTAATATTCCTCCAATTTATATTTATTTCTACTAAAAAGTCAAAGACTTAATCAGATGGGCTGTGATAGGAATAATAATTAGGACTCAGCTTTTGAATAATTTGCCTTGGAAAACTCTCTATATGTCATCAGAAAATGAAAAGTAAATTTCTATGTATTTTCCACTTGTCAGCTTGACTATATGATAGAGATGCTATTATCAAAGTTTAGAAAAAGGCACAAAGTAAGATATTCCCCTGCTGTGTTATAAATCTATGAAGATATTCTAAAATCCAATGGCTGGAACCTTCTTTAAACGATTCATTATGCCTAGAGGTCCAAAAAGAGTCTGTGGACTGTGAGGTGGAGGGGGTGACGGTCCATGCTATTTGACCTTTCCCCATCTCCCTCTTTCCTGCCCTTTCTTCCTTTCTTCAATAATTGTTAAACATTTCAAATTGACTTTTTGACATAAAACTCTAGAATCCTGGCTTCTCTTGAAGAACAGAAATGTCTCTTGCACCTGGACTGTGTTTCTGCATGGTTGCTGTCAGCAAAAATTGACTGGGAGCAGGTCTTTCTAGGCTTAATATCCTTGCTCATTTATGTTCCTGCCTGGGTTCTTCTGGCTTGCAGTTTGTGATGTCTGATTAACTCTAACACCTATCTCCAATAATTACATTTTTTAAGAGAGATACATGGTTCCTTCACATTCCTCACCATCCTTTCCTCGGAGTCTTGAAGTTTCACACTCTATGTAGAATACACCTTTCTTTTGTTAATTTCAGTACACTTTCTCCAAATATGATTAACATGACTATGAATAATACTATGTAAATCATAATATGCTTTCTGAATTAAAGACAGATGCTCAGTCACATAATTCCTTTTTAATGTTTCTATGTTTCCTGTTCTCTTTCCTTTAAATGCAGGTAATAATGATTTCATCCATCCTCTAATGGGCTACAGAGTTTAGTAAAATAAAAGTAAGAAATTTATTACTGTTCATCTAAAAGAATCATTTATTTTAATATAATGCCAGAGAATCAGTTCAATTTGTACCACAATAATGTCTCCAACCCCTGAAAATTTAGCAAGGGAGTGCAGGGGAGTCATTATTCACGTTGCAAAGTAAAAACCTGTGCCATAACATTTATATTCTGGCTGCTATGACTACCACTACTAAGGACCCTGCAAATCAAAACAGGGCCAGGAAGTAGCAAGAGGGTTTCAAGTCCAAGGAAAAATTCAAGTGTTTAAAAAGTGGAGGAAAATGGTCAACATGATAATCATATCAGAATATGTGAGTAAACAGTGCTGGGGTTGCTTTCTTAACATTTTAATAACGTGCATTTAATTGTCTCCCCTAATCCACAAGAGATCTATTCCAAGACCCTCACTAGATGCCTGAAACAAAGTATGGTACCAAACCCTATATATATGTTTCTCTGGCATACCTACCTATAATAAAATTTGAAGTGTGACAGCAAAGCCAGCATTTTTTTTCTTCTTCACAATTTAATGGATAAAAGATGTGTTCACACTATAAATCTTAGCTATTTCATTACACAATTCTTATACAATTTTATCTTTCCCTATTAAGTCAACAACTTTCACCTTTTCACTTAAAGGAAGCACTTTATGTCTTCTCTTTGCCATATCAGAATTGCCAGCATCATTACTCTTGCCATTATTATACTCTTTGGAGCCATTACTAAGTAAAATGAAAGTTACTTGAAAGCAAGTTATAATACGGTGACATTTGATTTGATAACCAAGAAGCCTCCTAAGTGCCTAATAGGCAGGTAGTGTATACAGCATGAGGACTCTAGACAAAGGGATGATTAACATTCCAGGCAGAATGGAGTGGTGCAGGGTTGGATTTGACACCCTAGTCAGAATGGCATGCAATTTAAAACAAGAAAGTTAGGATCCAGTTTCATTATTTTGCATATGGCTAGCCAGTTATCCTAGCATGGATTATTGAATAGGAAGTCCTTTCTCCATTGCTTAATTTGTCAAACTTGTCAAAGATTAGATGACTGTAGATGTGTGGCTTTATTTCTGGGTTGCTATTCTGTTCCACTGGTCTCTACATTTCTCTGTATCCAAAAATTAACTCAAGATGGACTAAATATTTAAATGTAAGACCTCTAACTATAAGAGACCTAAAAGAAAACCTAGGAAACATCATTCTGGACATCAGGGAAAGAATTTATGACTAAGTCTTCAAAAGGAAATGCAACTAAAACAAAAATTGACAAGTGGGACCTAATTAAACTAAAGAGCTTCTGCATAACAAAAGAGACTATCACCAGAGTAAACAGACAACCTACATAATGGGAGAAAATATTTGCAGACTATGCGTCTAATAAAGGTCTACTATCCACCATCCATAACAAACTTAACAAGCAAAAACAAATAACCATATTAAAAAGCAGGCAAAGGACATGAACAAACGCTTCTTCTCAAAACAAGACATGTGGCCAACAAACATATGAAAAAATGTTCAAAATCACTAATCATCAGAAAAATGCAAATCAAAGCTACAATGAGATACCGTCTCACACCAGTCAGAATGGCTATGATAAAAGGTCAAACAATAGCATACGCTATGAGGCTGTGTATGCAAGGGAATGCTTATACATTGTTGGTGGAAGTGTAAATTTGTTCAACAACTTTGGGAAGCAGTTTGGAGATTTCTCAAAAAAACTTAGAACTACTATTCAACCCAGCAATCCCATTATTGGATATACATCCAAAATGATACAAATCATTCTACAAAAAAGACCCATGCACTCGCATGTTTATCACAGGACTATTCACAATAGCAAAGAAATGGAATCAACACAGATGCCCATCCACAATAGACCAGATAAAGAAAATGAGTACATATACAGCATGGAATACTATGCAGCCAGTAAAAAGAGTAAATGCTTGTCCTTTGCAGCAACATGGATGCAGGTGGAGGCCACTATCCTAAGCAAATTAACACAGGAACAGAGAACCAAATACTACACGTTCTCACTTATAAGTTGGAGCTAAACATTGAGTACTTATGCCGATAAAGATGATAACAATAGAAAATTGGGACTACTGGAGGTGGGAAAAGGGCAAGGGGTGAAAAACTACTATTGGGTATTATGCTCACTACCTTGGTGATAGGATCAGTCATACCCTAAACCTCAGCATCATGAAATATACCCATGTAACAAACCTGCACATACACCCCCAGAATCTAAAATAACATTTAAAAGTATATTTTTAAAAATTAAAAAAATACGATGTATTATACATTTCTGGAATTTTTCATTTAATATTTTTGAACCATAGTTGCTCAGAGGTAATTGAAACCATAGAAAGGAAACTATAGATAAGGGGGAACTAGTGTATAACGTACTTAATTATTAATTAAAATTTTAAAAGTAGTGTGTTTCTGTGTATAGTTACATTATTCTAAAATTCTTAATTTAAAATAAGTACTGTTCCAACAATCACTGTTCCATGTTTTTGATGACTAAAGAAAAATATTTAAACATCAGCTTTTACTTTTGCATGAGAGAGACCATGGTTTCTAAATCATATTTGCGTATTGCTTGTCCATGGTTTATCCAGTTTAGCAATGAGTCTCTCACTGCAGAATATTAGTATTTAAATCCTTTACTTGCCATCTCCATCTCTGCGACACATGAGTTTACTTCTATTTCTCTATTTTAATATTTCAGTTACATCATGAGTCTTTTAGAACAACCATGATGAATTTGTTTAAAAACACTTATATTGTGCTTTTTATATGTTAAGTATTCTCTAAGAACTTTACAAATACTTATTCATTTAATCCTCAAAGCAGTATTTCCTACTCTTTAGGGCAGGTATTATTTTTATCCATATTTTTTGTAGAAATAAAACTGAAGCGGACAGGAGGTAAGTAAATTGGTGAAGTTCTGTTAGTAACCTGTAGATTTGACTTTCAGTCTCCAGACATTTGCCTCCAATACCCATGTTTTTAACTACTTTTTTATGTTGTCTCTCAATTGTCAGTGTTTATATTATGATATGGTGACCAATAAACAGCTTGTCGCAGCCAGATCATTTAATATATTAGAATTTTTTTGAATTTAATAATATGTATTAAATATAGTGGTTTTGTTTATGCTCTATTTTTCTGTTTCTTTCTGTCTGCCTTTAACGTTAGATGCTTTCTTGAGATGTCTGGTAATCCTGATTCCTATTTAAGAGCGAGGACACTATAATATGCATTGAAATATATGCACGTATGGAAGATGTTTGTCAACTGTCATCTTTGCTGCAAAGTAGTTTGAATGAGTTCCTTAGAGAACCTCCAATGTCAATAGCTTTTTGGATTACTTTTATGTATGTGGGTGGAGGAGGTGATTATCTTTGCAAAGAAGCTTCCAATCTCCTGCTTAGGTTGCAGCATATTCCCCTCTAGAGGACTCCCAGCTTTCTGAGCTGAGGAGTAGAAGAATTGATACATCCTTGCATCAGTATGGACCTGGGATTTGGGACTCAGATTACTTCATAAACAGTTTTTTTTTTGAGATGGAATCTCGCTCTGTCGCCAGGCTGCAGTGCAGTGGCGTGATCTCTGCTCACTGCAACCTCCACCTCCCGAGTTCAAGCGATTCTCCTGCCTCAACCTCCTGACTAGCTGATACTACAGGCACATGCCACCATGCCTAGCTAATTTTTGTATTTTTAGTAGAGATGGGGTTTCACCATGTTGGCCAGGATAGTCCCCATCTCTTGAGCTCGTGATCCACCTGTCGGGGCCTGCCAAAATGCTGGGATTACAGGCGTGAGCGTCCGCGCCGGGCCCATAAACAGATTTTTAAATAATCCTCTTGTTTATAACCCCCATTACCTGATGCACTCAATTACTAACCCATTTGAATCTTTCATGAAAGTCATCTCTGAATGACTTTCCCAATTGCAGCTTAAGATTCATTTTCTTACACTATCACATCTCGGTCAAGTAATTTTCACCTTACTGTTTTCTCATATTCTACACAGTTATTGAGGATATGTAGTGTGCCTTTGTGCACATCCATGTTGTATCGTTTTAGTAAAGTATTAAGAAACAGAAAAGATAAATGGCACACTCACGATGCCAAATTTAATCAGTTTTGTTTTTTTTCTTCCCAAAAAGACTTGTGGGCAATGTCATGAAAATTTAATTTCAAATATGGAGTTATAAGCAATATAAAAACAATCACCGTTTGACTACAAAATCATTCTGAGTTCTACTTCTGAATTCCACTGAAAGAACACAGCTCAGGCTTTGCCATTTATGGATAAGAAACAGGTCACATTAAGAAAGAAAGCACGCTGCCCTTCAATTTTGCAAGTGGCCATTTCAAAAATAAATTGTACCAAATTTCTAGTTAATAGCCAAACAGTAAAGTATTTGTGGAAGGTGTATTAGCAATGAGAGTCATCAATAAAACGCAAATATATTATGAATTTAATTGGTCAGCTTTTTCCAAATTGAGTACAATGTCACTGTAAAAAAATATATAGAGAGAGGAAGGTCACTAATTTGCTGCTTGCTCAAGAACCATGTATGCCCAAAAGTATGAGCTTTATTGTGCTTTCTATTTGATAAAAAATAAAGAGAGGGGGAGTTCCATGATTTCCAAAGAGATATATCAAAATAAACTACTAATTTAAAACAGACTCAGTAGCAAATGCAGCAGTGTTCTATTATTTTTATTTATTCTCTAACCTTTAGATTAATTAACTTTGAATATACTTTGGCGTGTTTGAAAATGGGGGGGGTTCTAATTTTTCCCACTTCTGATAAAAAAATTATCTTTGTGCCTTTTCCTCTTTCCTGTTAATGTGAAACACAGTTATTTAAGACCGTGGGTTGTGGTGTGATTCACACAGGATTTACAGCCCCTCTACCACACATTGTGTTGACCTTCTGTGATTCACATATGTGCCGCGTATTTCTTTTCTCCTACACTTACGATGAGAGTTTAATTATATAGCCTGGGCGCTTAACATAGGACTCAGAATATAGTAAATGTGTAATAACTGTTTAACCTTTATTATTATTGTTATTATTATTTTTGAGACAGAGTCTCGCTCTGTCGCCAGGCTGGAGTGCAATGGTACAATCTCGGCTCACTGCAACCTCTACCTCGCAGGTTTAAGCGATTCTCCTGCCCCAGCCTCCTGAGTAGCTGGGACTACAGTTGCACGCCACCATGCCCAGCTAATTTTTATATTTTTAGTAGAGATAGGGTTTCACCATGTTGGCCAGGATGGTCTTGATCTCTTGAGCTCTTGATCTGCCCACCTTGGCCTCCCAAAGTGCTGGGATTACAGGTATAAGCCACCTCGTCCGGTCGTTTAACATTTAGTATTATCATTTTTATTTAATTCAATTGACTAATAAGCAGTCCTTAATTTAAATAATAAAAGACAAGGTCTTGTTTTCGCTCCTTTTTAAAAAATATAATTTTTTTGGTATAACAATAGTAAATGTTTTTAATCATCAAGAAAAAAAAAATTACGTAGATAGGCTTGTATATCCCTGTTTCAGTTAATGTTTCAGAAGCAGTCAAATCAGGATCAAGCCTCTAGCAAACTATTCCTGACCCTTGGGAAGAAAGATGAACTTTTCTGTAGCCAAATGTACTTAAGTTTATATTATAATAACCAAAACCAAATATTTAAGTGTCATCACTCAGAGTAAACACACAGTGTAAAGTTAATAGAAAAAGTATAATACACCTCACACATTATTTTGACATTTAAAAACTATAACCCAGACTGTTAGCTCAGTTGTTTAGAGCATAGTGCTAATAAAAACTACACCTTATTTCTTTGTAAAGGCACAATGACCAACACCAAGATCACAACATAACAATGATAGAAAATTGCTTGAATATTTATAACACAAATTATAATAAGCTGGCAGTAATGACCTATGGTATAACCTGTTTTGTAATTTCTCAAAGGCTTTTTTACACATAGGCCCAATTTTTTCCTAGCCATACATATCTTAATATAACTTAATATTGGGAAGTTGCCTTAGTCGAAATTCCCAGAAGGAAACAAGATCCGTCCTATATTTTGAACCACGTGTCTCACATTGAATTAACAATTGGAAATGGACTCAAGAAAGAAAATTACCATTTGGTAGAGTGTAGTGAGAGACATTAACATGAAATAGAAAAAGTGCTGGAGATGGATTATATTTTTCCACCTATGTGAAACCTTGAGAAAGTTATTTCATATTCCTAAGCCTCATATGTCTCAATCTGTAAATGGAAAAAAAATGTTGGCCTGCAACATGGAGCTACTATGAGAATAAAAAGACATGATGAACTAGGGCTAAAATAATATCAATCCCTACACATCACTCAGCTAATCTTTATGTTTTCTTCACCCCATATGCATTATCTAGACAGAGCCTACTGGGACGAGTGAAACAGATGTTTGCTCATCTCTATCTTCTCCACAGGCGTGCCAAATCTTGAAAAGATGGCATGGGGCATGGGAAGTCTTTTTTCTAAATTGCATCTAATTATCAGTCACTCCAACCATTCATCTCTCCACCCATCCATTCATCTATCCATCAATGATTTGTCTGTAGATATCTATTTAGCATGAAATTTATACTATAAATACGCCAAGTTCTTCCATAGAAAAATAAATAATAACAATATTAACAATAGTAGTTTATTATATTTTCAGTATTCTCAGAACCTGTGCTGAATATTTTATATGAATTTTTCATTTAAGTTTCATCATGTTCCAATGAGGAACATATTATTTTTCTTCATTTTATAACTGCAAGAGTTAATCCTTCCCATCAAGAAAATTTTAATCTGAAACTTAACAAATGTTTACACTAACACCAATAATAAAAAATAATACTAATACACAGGTAAAAGAGAACTCATTGAAATTTTATGGTAAGTTAGAGTAGAAAAAGTTGCATTTATTTTTCCAATCCAAATTACTGATCTTAAGAAAGTTAGTATACGTTTAAAAAGCAATGGTGAAATTATGGTCACTATAATTTAATGTTTCTGCAATTATTTAGACTTTATGTTACGATGTTGGCAAGATCATTATTATAAATGATACAGACCTAAGAAAAATTTTCAGTCATTCAAATTGCACAGTGTTTGAAGTGTATAGTCATAGAAATTGATCAAAGACCAGAAAACTGCACATTTTAATGGGTTAAACTTATATTTCACGGAAAACAAGTTTATTCAATTTCTGAAACAATAAACCATGAATAATAATATTTAAAGTATTCCTTTGGGGAAACTAGCTATAACTACAATAGATCTTATGAAAGTATGTAAAAATAATCTTATTTACCCAGATTTAATAAAATATTATTTTCAAAGTTTAGAACAAAGAAGAAATTGAAGATGCAGAAAAAGCAACAAAATGTAATTGCCTTCAAATACCTTAGACTATTCTTTTAAGAAAATTTAATATTGTGCTTCATAATTGTCTAATATATTTTTCATTAAAAATTCTCCTATTAGAGTTCATGGGAAGGCAAGTTCACTGTGAACAGTACAAATAATAAGATAAAGGACGTGAACTAAATTGGAAGGAAAGGTCAGGGTAAGAAGTAGCAAAAAGAAGGAGTGGCATAAACAAAAACTGGGGAACCTAAGCAAATGCCTGATAGAAGAGGACATTTGACATTTATTTATTCATTTATGTAATCATTCCACAAAATTACATCGAGGACAAACTGTATACCGAGCATGCTGATGTATGCTAAAGATAGAAATGCTCTCTCTGGTCCCAGGATTCTTGGTTTTAAAGGGAAAGTCAGTGTGTGTGTACACAAGTGACAAAATGCATATTGTATATGATGGAGGTGTCACAAAGAAAGACATAAGAGAGAAAGGAGCTAGAAAGTGATTCGGGGCCATAGGGGCTCAGTGGAGTATGGCAGTTTGGATGGGTTGGTTAACAATATCTGCTTTGTCAAGGGAAACATTTGAATTGAGACCAAAGGAATTGAGGAATTGAAGAAAGGCAAAAGTAGATATTTAAAGAAAGAGCGGTCCAGATAAAAAGAAAAATAAATGTAAATATTAAAAGGTGGAAGTGTACTGGGAATATTGAGGGGGAAAAATGTCTGGTGTGGTTGGAGCAGAATGAGAGAGAGCAGAATGTGAGATAGGGCCTTTGAACCATGTCAAAGACATTTACTAATTTATTGTTCCCCTGAGAGGCAAAGGAATCTTCTAGAGGCTTGTCTGCAGAAGAATGACATGACCTAGCTCATAATATTAAAAGAATCACTTTGGTCACCCTGTAGATTTAAACAGGAAGACAGGGTAAGCATGATAGGGAAACAGTGTCAAGGCAGAGTGAAGAATGAAGGGCCACCTTGCTGTGAACTGAGTGAATTTGAGATAGCAGACACAAACTGAAACATTAGTGGAGGTCCAATTTTAAAAGACTTTCATTATCAGTGCAAGTACTTTTCTACTTTATTTTGTAGGCAACTTATTAAATGTTAATACTGAAATAAATATATACAAAGGAAGCCGAAGTGACAACATTGAGGAGTTTACTGAAATAGAGAACATCTGGGCTACTGCATCAGGGAAAGCTTCATAGATAGCTTATCACACAGGGTTTATCCAGACCTTGGATTCTATCTGGCTTCTTGAGCACCTCATTACTATCTCCCACAGTACCCCCTGGTCATGAAAGAAAAAGAAAGATGAGTCCTGGCCAAATCATGGAATGCAGCCGGCCTCGCTGCTGGGAAGAGCTGCTCTACCATTACTCTTTTGGACTGGGCATGTGCAGAGAATGGATGGGCTTAGAGCCTGAGGAAAGCTGTTCTGAAGACAACTGAAGCAGAACTCTACAGACAAGAAAAGCCAGACATGTATTTTGGTCATTCACTGACATTCAGTGAAACTGGCTGAGCCCTAGCTATGAAATTCTGAGAAATGGTGGCATTCCCAGGTCAAGTGTTAGGTACCGGATACAAAGAGGCTGTTCCTAACCTAAGGACAGAACAAAACCAGAGCTGAAGAGGCAGCTCTGAGACTAGAAGCTAAATTGTCCCTGATACTAGAATCCTCTTGCCTCCAGTAGCTATGTCCCTGTAGGTCCCCTGCACAGAGACATACACACGACGGAAGCAAGAAAATAAAGTTTGATTTGGAAATCTTATGATATTTTATCAATGACATGGTTTTCCCTGTGTCATGGGAGTCAGGTAGTATCTTGGCTGGACCCAGGGAAGGAAATTTTACAAATTATATGAGACAAATGTTGTAATACCCATTTCCTCTTTCCCTCTGATTTTATCACTGCAACCCATTAAAGTGGTTGCTTCTTAATAATTAATATCAGACCTCACATGTGACTGGCCTCAGCTACATTCACTTCTTAATATTTCTCAATTGACAATATTTTATTTTTCTAAGGTATTAGAAAAGCCATTATCCTTTATGTAAATTTACAGAACATTAACAATAGAAGACACCTTGGACATTACAATACATGCATTGACATGGAGGACAGAAGAAAAAGAATCAAAATCTATTAAGCGTCTATTCTATAACAGTTACATTTCAACCTTTTAATGGTAGAAATTATTCCCATTTTACATAGGGAAGACAGAAAAATCAAAGAAACTAAATAACTTGTCCAAAACCACATAGCTAGCTTCTTAAGTAACTGGAATTTAAGCAATTATCTATAAAGCTCATACTCATTCCCTTCCTTCCTCCCTTCCTTCTTTCCTTTCTTCCTTACTGCCTTCCTTTCATTTAACCATTTATTCATCCAGTATTTATCAATACTCTGCTTTGTAGCAGCCATGATAAGCATTAGTGTTACGATAATGAATAGTTCATGTCTTCCAGCAGCACAAAACCTGTATTTTAGTTGTCCTTCCACTTTCTGTATCCCCTTCTACATTTTGTGCTGCAGAAAGAAAAGAACAAAATTCTAAGAAGGTCTACAAAGAGAAATTTACAAGAGGAAGACATTTATTCTAAGACTCAAATGATGAGTAAAGGATATTAAGAGAAACGGAGTATAAAGCTGTTTCAGGCAGTGGAGACAGCATATGTGAAGCTCTGTACACAAGAGAGAGAACAACTGTAGTGGATGCCATAATGAATCACCCACTTTGTTCTTTGAAAATGAAGGAGAAGATTTATTCCCCCTAGTTTCTGGAAGTGCTGCCAGCAGACAGACATTAGCTGACAGCTGTCTTTGAGAAGTGCTTTGAATAAAGAGAACAACTGTGCTCAAGTCATATCGATTGCCTAGAGAAGTCTGCATCCAAAGACTGGTCATCTTGGAAGTACAGAGAGCTAACAGCTTCTCTCCAACTCAAAGCAATGCTGAAGGACTACCTCAGCTTCAGAGCTCCCATGTGATTGGCTAAAGACTTTGCTAAGTTTGTATCACAGTTCAATATTTCTCTCTGTCTAATCCTGCTTCTTTGTTTTACGTGCCGTAAGTATAATCCCCAAAGTTCTCCTAAGCAACCCTTCTGAACACTAGCCTCCGTCTCAGAGTCTGCTTTATAAAGAACACAACTGGTGACAAGCGGCAAAATGGTTTTGTCAGTAATCAAACATGACCACTGTGCTGGAAGCAGAAAGGTGGGATATGCTTAAAATAGAAAAGGAATGTAAGAAATACAGCCAGAGAAGTGTGCAGGGTTCTGGTCTTAAGAGCTCATGTTGAGTGCAAGCTCTCAAAGAACAATGCCCACCAACAACTGACCTCAAACGGATCTTTTCACAACCTGACAGAAAGTATCTCCATCATACTTATCACACATCCTTGTCATGCATAGCACTTATCGACATCACTATTTTATAGCTGGTAATTGGTAGTTTACCCAGGTGTGAACTCAGAGAGCTGTCTTGTACACCACTGTCTTGTATGCGTCTGTCTTATGCACCACTGCAGCCCTCAGGGCTTAGCACTGGCCATGCAGAAAGAGTTCAGTATAAATTTGTTGAGTCACATTCGTTTAGAATGTTAGCCATTGCCCAGCCAAGGGCAGCAAATAATTTTAAAAAGAACTCCCTCTTGCCAAGGATGTGGGACTCCTCTCATGGACATATAAAACATGTAACCCATCAAGACCTAATGCTGTCTTATGTCTGCATTAATGTAATCAAATTCCGCTTTGCTAGTGAGCATGCCCTTGTAAAATCCACCGTGTAGCTATATTTTTCATTTGTATCCTGAGAGGCTCTGAATAGTTAGGTTATTAGGAATTTATAAAAGCTGTAAATTTGCCTGTTGAAGGTCCTGGGTTGATGAATTGAGTCAATGATTTGAGGACCTATGTCAGGCTATAATATTTTATTAAAACAGCTTTAAATTCATAGTTTTTTTACTCAATAGAAATAATAGAAATCGTGGGTTATAAATTCTCTGCTCCTGTTAGAAGGTGAAAACTTTCTACTGAGGCTTCACCCCAGCTCTTAATTGGAGACAAGGATGAACCTGAAAGTTCTAAAAATGTTTGTTCTTAGGCTCTGTAGAGTCCACCATTGAAAATGTGGGTCTCCTAGGCACGTGACTGTTTAATAAAAGTAATTCCTGTAAAGCAGGCACTTGGGGCATCTGGAATGGCCATATGATCACCCCCACATTGTGAGTTTATAAGAAAGAAAAAGCTGCCAAAAATGCAGGCAGGCTATAGGAATCATAGCTCAAAAGGAGTTTCTCTACAAAATTATTTAGGTATTTTTTCTGTTGTATTAAAGCAGATTCATAATAATTCCTCGAATATCCTATAAGCTGGATTGTTGTTTTTTTATTAAATGGATTTTTGAGAAATCAAAATAAAGAATTTGCAAAGCCACCGAAGATATTTTTCCATGATATTGTACGAGAAACTGTGAATTTACTGTGAGAGAATGGAGACTAGGATGAAGAACCAAAAGTGATACATAAAAGTGTGAATAATTGTGAAGGATATAAGATTACACTACTTGAGAACTAACAAGTTAGCCTCCCCACACTTTTATGGAGGCTGGCAGAAGACACAATACTCCTGGGTGAGAGACAAAAGACTATTATTACTCATGGCACAGCAGGCAGTGTGGGCTTCATATTTGCATCGGTTCCCTTTGCCTCTACCTCCCTGGGCCCATGAGTGTGATGCAGAGAAGGACTGCTGAGAAACCTCAAATTTAGGGAGCCTCAGTCTTATAAGTGAGCTGCTGAAAAATCTTCCCAACTTTTACCCTAAAGGAAGACTTATTATTTTTTTTTTTTTGAGAGGCGGATTTGCTCTGCTGCTCAGAATGGAGTGCAGTGGTGCCATCTCTGCCTCCTGCCTCCTAGGTTCAAGCTATTCTGCTGTCTCTGCCTCCTGCAACGTCTGCCGCCTGGGTTCAAGCTATTCTCCTGTCTCAGCCTCTCGAGTAGTTGGGACTACAGGCGCCTGCCACCACACCCAGCTAATTTTTTTATTTTAGTAGAGATGGCATTTTACCATGTTGGCCAGGCTGGTCTCAAACTTCTGACCTCGGATGATCCACCCACCTCCTGCCTTGGCCTCCCAAAGTGCTGGGATTACAGGCATGAACCACCACACTCGACCGACATCATTTTTTTTTTAACTGGGCCTAAAAATAAATCTTTTCTCTGTCCTAAAAGAATATGGTTTCTGTATTTACCAAGATTGTTTGCTAAACAAATATCTTTCAAAGTGTAATCTGGAACAGAAGCTGTCAATGTTTCTTCACAAAATCTGCAAAAATCCAAGAGACATAAGACATTTCTTCCAACGAAAGGGCTGGCTATAAGATTGAATGCCTTTTTTCTAAAGATAAGTATATTATCTTTTTCTACAGCTTGTATATTATATATAAGATTTTCTACTTTATAATACAAGAAAGACCTGGATACTATAAAACCAAAAATATAAAAAACCAGTGAAACAATGATCTGATGAGAGAAATACAAGTAAAATTAAAGTGATCTAAGTTTCATTATTTCCACCACTACCCTTAGTAGTGAAAGAATTATGCTAACAATGGAAACCACTTAAATTCAGTGAACACTTACTATGTACTTGGTTAGCATTTGCAAACATTACTTAATACAACAATCATAAGAAATGCAATATGATACTTTATCTGTATTTAAAATAATCAATGAGTTAAATTAAGCTCAAAGATTAAATATACTATTGATATTTTATGAATCCTTTTCAAGGTCTTAACCTTTTTAACTCACCGCAAGAAACAAGATGGATGACAAACTCCTACAATATAGGGATAGCAAATTGTTGTGAAGTTAATAAAAATGTAATGACAATTTGCATTGCTCAAGCTATAAAGCTTCCCACCATCTCCCACTCAAGAAAGGATATCAGAAAGTGACTTTCTTATGAAGACCATTTTGAATCCACTCTAATTACATTATTCCCAAACTTGTTACTTTACAAGAAGCAGAAATTTATCTTTGGCACACATTAAAACTGAATATAATATGTCAGTGAGTTGTAACGCAATAATTAAGACCCTCCCCCAATGTATATAGAGATATAAATTATAATAACATAGAACCGTTATTAGATAGGTACATATATGGTTGTAATTATTTGATATGCACACTGAATTTCTAGCCCCCTCATGAATGAGTGTGGAGTATGTAAGGCTAGCCTTTGATTTAATTATGGGGAAGGGATATGGAAAGGGCTATGGAAAGGAGGATGAGTAACAAAGTTCCAGAAAGGAGAGCTTCCTATTGATGTGAACGCAAACATGCCAGGTAGCCCTTCTTCATGCCTTTCTTCTTTCCTTCTCTTCCTCTCCTCAGTCCTCTTTCTTCCCTTTCATTCCTAGAATTATTATTATTAACACTGAATTAGTCTTAAAGCCATTGGTTGGAGCACAGGAGGGTTTTGGAACAGACCAGTGAAAAGAGTCTATCTGTACAGAAATTTTGTACAGCATGGGTTTAAAGCCTGAATGGAGTCAGGAGGCCATCCAGCCAGTCAGAGGCAGTGATAATGATGGAGATTAGTCATATATAGGATGGTAGACTAAATCAATTATGGATAATGGATATCCATTATGAATAATGGGAGTTGAGGTTCTCATTGGTGGAGGACAGAATTACAGATATGGTAAAGAGAAAGGTAGAAGAGATTTGGTTGTATTTTTTTTTAAATTGGGGATATAAGTATGAATTAATAGTTTAGATAGATGATAGATGGATGTATAGATATAATAAGAAATGGGATATTTAAATAATTTGAAAGTTCCTTTGCACAAAATCAATAAAAAACACAATGTATAATTCATGATTGTTATAGTGGAAAAACTCGGTACACAGTATCTTTGTAATATAACCTGAGTGTACTAAATCAAGGACAAGACAAACTAATTTGTGTTACCTGATATGTTGCAATGCAAAGAATGCAGTATTACTCTGTGTTACTCCTCCCGAAGAGGTAGACCTAATTCTATTGAAGAGGAAACATCACATAGACTGAATTGCAGAAAAAAAAGTCTACAAAATAACTGCCCTGTAATGTGAAAAATTCATAAAAGTCAATGAAAGACTCAAGTGAACTAAAGAGATTTAACAGAAGTTCGTGCATAGTTCTAAACTGAGAGAACAAACCAAACCATCAACTGGAAAATTAAACCAGAAGATAAAAATTAACAAATGTTTCAATCAACATATTATGTCGGCTTCATTAACTGCCACAGTTAATATTTATAAAATTTTCATTATGTTTGAAAGCATCTTGCAGATTCAGTTTCTCACAGTGAATGATTTCTCAGGCTTGTGAAATAAGTATTTAAAATATCAGTCAATCATAAATAAAACAAAGTGTTCAGTTCTTAATTACTTTTAAAAGTAAAATAACAAAAATACATTCAAATGTTTAGAGCAAAACATATATTTAACTTAGGATGGAGATGTATTTTAAGAGATTGCATATGGGAATAAGAGTGTTCTACAAAAGGACCTAAAAATGTTCTCCCGGCTAGAAGACACTTTAATATGCATTAATCATTCGGTGTGATTCTTAATCGAGAGGAAGATTCTAAC
The DNA here is from genome assembly GCA_036589455.1 of Ateles fusciceps. Taxonomy (NCBI): domain Eukaryota; kingdom Metazoa; phylum Chordata; class Mammalia; order Primates; family Atelidae; genus Ateles; species Ateles fusciceps. The sequence continues at coordinate 2,752,636 of JAZHEH010000734.1, read as the reverse complement.
ACCTATCTTTGAAGAATGTGACAAAATGTAACAAAAGAGGGATTTTTGAATGAACAGCCTTTCTTTTTAAAAGGACGTCTTTTAAAAATTATTCAGCTGACCACCTGATAAATACAACTCACTTCCTTAGCTTCCTGCTTCCGTATCAGTCCTCACAATTGCCAATGCCCTGTAGCCAAATTTCACTAGGAACATGCCTGTGCTTGAACAAGTGGCTTTATTTTATTGCATCAAGGAGGAACACATACCATAGGGAACCATAAGGTATCTGACCAAGATAGTATAGAAAAACTCTGTTTAAGAATTTGGGTTTTGATTGGGTAATTTAGAGAAGTGTCTGAGGAAGGAGGGGTTTGCTCTACATTTGTTCTGTCAAAAATGGGGGCAGTGCTACAATTGAATATTTTAGTATACTCCATCTATAGGACAGGAGATGAGTAAGATAATAAAGTTTAATTGGTAAAGAAGCAGCAATCTTTCATTTTAGCTCAGCGTAGAAGACACTTGGTGTTATGCAAAGTGTTATATGATGTGCCATGATATCGTTTTTGTATCAGTTTATGATGATCTCAGAATGATTGCTAGATCTTGATGTTTCATTAGTTTTTTTATGATCAGCAGGAGAGAAACATCATCTAGCTGTGATCATCAGGCCCACTTGTAATAACTTTGGAGGCTAACTGTGAGCATCACGTAAGTTCCCAGATGTCAGTGGCTACTCTTTTAAACAATTCTTGTCAGGATCTTCCCGTTTCAAGAGTGAATAATTTGAGGCATAAGCTGCCAGCCTCTTCCCTTCTCACCACTCACCTTAATCATTACTTCTGCTTTTGTTGGCATTTTGGAAATAATTGTAATACGTAGGGCAAAATCTTAGATTCTGTAGGGGTTTGGTTGCCTTGATTGAAGATGAAGACATCTCTTCTTGATTTGTAAACTTGGGTAACTTATTTCCTAAGCCTACACAGATTCTTCATCTATCAAATGGCATCAGTAATTTCACAATCAATATTATGTATGTGAAGTGTTTACCATATTGTCTGACAGAGTGATCATTCAATAAAACTTTTGTTATACTCACTCTTTATGGAGACTAGCAATTATAGCTACACCAACTCCTTCATTATGTAGCAGATTTATCAATGTCCTGGTAAAAATCCCTGATCTGGCCGGGCGTCGTGGCTGATGCCTGTAATCCCAGCACTTTGGGAGGCCGAGGCGGGTGGATCACGAGGTCAAGAGATCGAGACCATCCTGGTCAAGGGATCGAGACCATCCTAGCCAACATGGTGAAACCCCGTCTCTACTAAAAAAAATACAAAAAAATAGCCAGGCATGGTGGCACGTGCCTGCAGTCCCAGCTACTCGGGAGGCTGAGGCGGAAGAATCATTTGAACCCAGGAGGCGGAGGTTGCAGTGAGCCGAGATTGTGCCACTGCACTCCAGCCTGGCGATAGAGCAAGACTCAGTCTCAAAAAAAAAAAAAAAAAGAAAAGAAAAAAAGAAAATCACTGATCTAACCTTACCTCTGTCATTCAACAAATATTTATTAAGTTCCTACTATTTGGTTTACTGAGATTATGGCTTTGGACTCTTAGGACCTTACTTTCTAATGGAATAGATAGATAATAAGCAAAACAACACACAAAGTTAAACATGACAAAAATACATTTGTTCAATAATGAAAATAAGCTAGAGTGGCTATTGTGACTGTTATAGAATAATTATTTGGGAAATTCTTTTACAAGGAGGTAACATTGAAATGGAAGTGGGATAATTTGAAGAAACCAGCTCTATGTCTATCTGGGGAAAGAGCCTATCAGACAGAGAGAACAACTGGTGTACACAATTTAAGGCAACACAGAGTTGGCCTGTTCAACAATCTCCCACAATGCCGCCATTTGATCTTCTCTTGCATGACAATGGAATTTGAACTAGTTACAAAGAGACTCGAGCATTGGAATAAAATCATAACAAAGGCAATAATGGGATATTTACTCAATTTCAAGGTTTCATCACTTGTACAAGACACCAATGATTAACAGCTATTCTGAAGAAAAGTAAAGTCATTACTACACATTCATTTATAAGACATTCCACTCAAAGAGGCATCAAAATATGAGGGAGAAATATCTTTGAACGAATAAATTGCTACCATTTATTGAGTTCTTTTACTGTGTGCACATAGATGGGTAATATGCTTCACTACTATTATTTAATCCTCACAACTCAATAGGAAATAAACACATAGTCTAACTATCTTTATTTATAGATGAAGAAATTGAGTCCAGAAAAGTTAAATAGCTACCCAGGGTCATACTAAGTGACAAACATTGAATACCAGGTGTTGTATGATCCCAGTCTTTGCCCTCAAACACTGTGTTATCAAAGCAAGACTTCACCTTCCCTGAGTCTCAGTGTACCATCTGTAGAAAATGAGTCATTTTAAACAGACGTGAAGTCTCTCCAACTTTAATGCCTATTAACATCTAAAGAATACTAATTTTTGGAGTTTAACCAATAGCCTTATCTAGAAAAATTCAGTAGTATTTGCTTGTGGCTGTCATTTGTATAAATCAGGTATTCTCAACATTGAGAAGTTCTCAAACTTGAATCTGCATCAGAATAACTTGGAGGGCTTGATTCAGTAGCTATGGTGTTAGACCTGAGAGTCTCCATTTCCATCAAGTTCCCATTTCATGTTTATGTTGCTGTTCTGATGACAGTAATTTGAGAAGTGCTGTTATAAATACAGGTCAAGTAAATTAGATGAAATGTTTGTGTTCATTTTTTAAAAAATGATAAGTAGCGTACAGATTTGCTGTGTGAATGAATGGTTTGAATTGGGATTGGAAATTTGTTTCATTTTGTTTTTTTTGAAACCACTTTATTAGAGATAAAACTGATGAATAAAAAACTGTACACGCTTAATATACACACATCTTGATGAGTTTGGGGATAAGTATATACCCATCCCTATCACCACTAAAACTAAAAATTTCCTTTACCTCCCAAGGTTTCCTCCTACTCCTTTATAATTATTATTGTACTGTTTATTTTTTGTTTGTTTGTTTGTTTGTTTGTTTGCTTGGGTAAGAGCTAACAAAAGACAAACCCACTTAGCAATTTTAAGTATATAATTTTAAGTATAGTAGTTATAGCTGTAGGCACTATGACGTGTCTCTAGAACTTATTTATCTTGTGTAACTGAAAATCAGTACCCTTAAAACATCTCGGCCAAGCATGGGCTCACGCCTGTAATCCCAGCACTTTGGGAGGCCTAGGTGGGCGGATCATCTGAGGTCAGGAGTTCAAGACCAGCCTGGCCAACATGGTGAAACCCCATCTCTACTAAAAATGCAAAAATTAGCCAGGTGTGGTGGTGGACACCTGTAGTCCCAGCTACTCCAGAGGCTGAGGCAGGAGAATCGCTTGAACCCAGGAGGCAGAGGTTGCAGTGAGCCAAGACAGCCTGGCAAGAGAATGAGACTCCATCTCAAAAACAAACAAACAAAAAATCACCTGTCCATTTTTCCTTCTTGGCAGCCCCTGGCAACCACTATTCTACTGCCTGTTTCCATTAACTTAACTACTTTTGATTCCACATATAAGTTAGAATATGCAATATTTTTCTGACTCATTTCACTTAATGTCCTCAAGGACTATTCATGTCGCTGTAAATAGTAGAATTTCCTTCTTTTTTGATGCTTAATAATATTCCATTGCACCTACATACCACAATTTCTGTACTTATTTATCTCTTGATAGATTCATCTGTTGTTTCCATATTTTAGCTTTTATAAATAATGCTACAATGAGGCCCAGACAAGCTGGTTATGTCTGTAATCCTAGCACTTTGGAAGGCCAAGGTGGGCAGATCACTTGAGGCCAGGAATTTGAGACCAGCCTGGCCAAGAAAATGAAAACCCCATCTCTACTAAAAATACAAAAATTAGCAGGGCATGGTGGTGTGCACCTCTAATCCTACGTACTTGGGAGGCTGAGGCAGGAGAATCACTTGAACATGGGAAGTGGAGGTTGCAGTGAGCCAATATCCCACCACAGCATTCCAGTCTGGGCAACACTGTGAGATTCCTTCTCAATAATAATAATAATAAAGAATTAAAAAATAAACAGCTACAGTAAACATAGGAATGCAGATATGTCTTAGAGATCCTAATGCCAATTGCTTTGGTTATGTATCTTAAATGGGATAACTGGATTATATGGTAGATCTACTAATTTTGTGTGGAAGCTTCATAAAGATCTTGCTATGTTGCCCAGGCTTGTCTTGAACTCCTGGCCTCAAGCAATCCTCCTGTCTTAGCCTCCGAAAGGGCTGCAATTACAGGCATAAGCCACCACACTCAGCCACATTTTTTTCTCTACATAAGTTGTTAAGAGTTTTTATCATGAAAGGACATTTTATTTTGTTCAGTGCCTTTTCTGCTTCTATTTTAGATGGCCATGATTTCTATCCTTAATTCTGTTAATATGGTGTATATTTATTGATTTGCATATGTTGAACTATCCTTATCCACAAGTAAATCATACTTGATTATGATGTGATTCTTTTCATGCACTATTAAATTTGGTGTGGTAGTGTTTTGTTGATTATTTTTACATCAGTGGTTATTAGCAATTTTGGTGTGTAATTCTTTTCCGGTGGTGTCCTACTTTGGCTTTTCTGTAACCATAATATTGGTCTAGTATAATAAGTTTGAAATGTCCTCTCCTCTTTAATGTTTTGGAAGAGTTTGAGAAGGTTGGCATTATGCTCTACAAATGTTGGAAAAATTTCCAGTTAAGCCATCTTATTCTGGCTTTTCTTTGCTAGGGGTTTTGATTACTAACTTAGTCTTCTCATTTATGATAGGTTGGTTCAGATTTTCTATTTCTTAATCGTTAAATCTTGCTAGGTTTATGTTTCTAAGAGTTACCCATTTCTTCTAGATAATCCAACGTATTGGCATATAATTATTCATAGTATTCTCTTATGTTTCTTTTTATTTCTACAGTTTCAGTTGTAATGCCTCCTCTTTATTTATAATTATATTTATCTAATTCTTCTTTTTCTTAGTCTAGAGGTTTGTCAATTTTAACTTTAAAAAATCAAACTCTAAATTTTGTTGATATTTTAAAATTGTTTCTCTGTCTCTATTTTCTTTATATATACTCTAGTATTTATCACTTTCTTCCTTATGCACACTTCTGGCTGAGTTTACTCTTTTTCTAGTTCCTTGAGGTATAATGTTACACTGTCTATTTGAGATATTTACTTTTTTAAACATAGACATTTATTGCTATAAAATTCCATAAAATAACTGCAATGACAACATCCCATAGTTTTGGTATATTTTGTTTTCATTTTGTTGAGATATAATGTTACATTGTCTATTTGAGATATTTACTTTTTTTAATGTAGGCATTTATTGCTATAAAATTCCATAAAATAACTGCATTTACTGCATCCCATAGTTTTGATATACTTTGTTTTCATTTTTGTTTGTTTAGAACATAGTTTGTGATTTCCCCTTTGATTTCTTCTTTGACACATTTATTTTTCAGAACTGTCTTGTTTAATTTCTACATAATTGTGGGTTTTTTAAGATTACTTATGTTGCTGATTTCTAGTTTCATACTATTGTGGTCAGAAAAATACTTGATAAAATTTCAATCTTCTTAAATTTGTTAAAAGTTCTTCTGTGGCCTAATATACGATCTATAATGGAAAATATCCATGTACCCCTAAGAAAAAGGTATTTTTTTTGAAGTTTAATGGAATATTCTTTATGTCTGCTAGGTTCATTTGGCCTAAATTATAGTTCAAATTTGATGTTTTCTTATGAATTTTCTGTCTGGATGATCTATCCATTTTTAAAAGTGGGGGCTGAAGTTCCCAAAATTATACATCACTTCAAATTTCTCCTTTTCAGATATATTAATTTTTGCTTTATATATTTAAATAGTCCAATGTTTGGTGCGCATATATTTACTAGTGTTATATCCTTTTGAAGAATTGACTCCTTAGTCATTAGATAATGACCTTCCTGGTCTCTTTTAGTGTTTTTGACTTGTAGTTTATTTCTCTGATATAAATATGGCTACTTTGTTTTCTTTTGGTTTTCATTTTGCATGGAATAACTTTCCATTCTTTACCCTTTTAGTTTCTGTGTCTCAGAGTGAAGTGAGTTTCTTATAGGCAGCATGTAGTTGGGTTTCAGTATTTAATCCATTGAGTTACCTTTTCTTTTGATTAGATAATTTAATATATTTACATTTTAAGTAATTATTGATAGGCCTATGTATTGCCATTTTGTTCACTGCCATTTTGTTATTATTGGTATTTTTTTCATTGTTTTCTGTTTGTATTTCTTATGTTCTTTTCTTTCTCTCTACTGACTTCTTTATGATTTGATGATTTTTTTGTTGTTATATTCTTTATTATTTCTTATATTTTGTGTATCTACTTCAAGTTTTCTCTACGATTACCATGAGGCTTATGCAAATGTTTCATATTTTTAAATTTATGCAAGTGTATTTTAGTCTGATGACAATATAACTTTGATCACATACAACAGCTCTGTAACTTTACCTCCTCCCTCATGTATTTGTTATTGACTTCACAATTTAAATATTTTTATATTCCGTATCCATTAACACATTGTTGTAACCATAGTTGTTTTTAACACTTTGTTTTTCAATCTCATATTAGAGTTAAACTTAATATATAAACCATCATTATAGCATTACAACATGATTAATTTTACTATATAGTTACCTTTACCAGTGAGCTTTTAACCTTAACATGTTTTCATGTTGCTGATGTGAGTTTTTCATTTAGCTTGTATAACTCACATTAGCATTTTTACATACGCTAGAGCTAGTGCTGATGAACCCTCTCTTTTTCTTTTGTCTGGAAAAGTCTATATTTTTCTCCTTTATTTCTAAGGGATAACTGCACAATGTATGGCATTGTTGGTTGGCTGTTTTTCTTTTGCACTTTGAATATATTATCCTACTCTGCTGGCCTGCAAAGTTTCTGCTGAAAAATCTCTGATTATTTTAAGTAGCTTCATTTATATATAATAAGTAACTTTTCTCTTGATATTTTCTACATTCTCTTTGTTGTCAATCTTTGATACTTTTATTATAAGGTGTCTCAGTAAAGTCCTCTGTATTTTTAACCTATTTGGAGTTCCTTAAGCAACATGAGTGTTCATGAGGGGGATCTTCATTTCCCTCTTCAGATTTGAAAGACTTTCTGTCCTATTTCTTTAAATACGCTTTCCATCTCTTTTTCTTTTTCTGTTCCTCCTGGGACTCCTTCTGTATATATTGGTTCAAGTCATTGTTTCCCACAAGTCACATAGGCTTCCTTCATTCTTTTTCATTCTTTTTCTTTTTTCTCTTCTGACTAGATAATTTCAAATGATCTGCCTTTGAGTTTGTTGATTCTTTATTCTGTTTGATTGATTCTGCTCTTGAGTCTCTCTATTGAACTTTTTACTTCAGACATTGTATTCTTCAGTGCATAATTTCTGGGTTTAAAAATAGTGATTTATATCTCTTTATTGAACATGCCATTTTGTTCATGAATAATTTACATATTTTTATATTCTGTATCCATTAACACATTATCCTCTTGATATTGTTAATTGCTATCTCTGTTCTTTTGGCACTCACTGAACTTCTTTATAAAGATTGTTTTGAATTCTTTGTCAGGCAATTCATAGGTGTCTGTTTCTCTGGGGTAAGTCACTAGAGCTTGATTTTATTTCTTTGGTGTTATCATACTTCCTTGACTCTTCATGTTCCTGTAAGTCTTGCATTGCTGTGTTCGTACTTAAGGAAGCAGTCCCTTTCTCTAGTCTTTGCTGACTAGCTTGGGAAGAGAAAGACCTTCACCAGTCAGCCTGCCTAGAGATTTTAGTGGCCTCCAAGGCCTTCTCTATGAATGTGCCTGCTCCATTTCTCTTGTTATATTTAATTGGGAATATCTAGGATTATTTTCCTTCTCTTGATCCTGCAAAGCCAGGACAGGGTCTTAGACCCTCTCATTTATTTTTCTAGGGCAGTGCCCCCAAACATTCAAAGTTGTTTGCCTTCTCCCAAAACCAACAGGGTCAAGCTAGCTGCTAAGATCTCTAGCTGCTGTTGAGGTCCATGTCCTGTCTGCAAAAGCTCATGTAGACCATTAATAGGAAGATGCAATAATATAGGGAGAAATGCCAGATATAGGTGATGGGGGCATGGAGTCAGCAAACCAACTTGCCATGTATGTACCTGTGCAACAATCCTGCATGATCTGCACATGTACCCCAGAACCTAAAGTACAATAAAAATAAAAATAAAATAGGAACATGTGGAGTGTCATCCATGCTGGGTGGGTGAGCAGGTACATAGAGTGCTGGAGACACGCGTTGGCTGGTTGAGAGTGTTCCTCAGGTGAGTCATATTGCAGGGGTTATGGGTGCGCCACTTGGTGGAATCCAGTAGCAGATTATCAGGATTTGCAGCTGGCTCTCAAGAACTGCCTAATGGTTGCTATATGCTCCCTTGTCATTTTCCTGCTTTTACCTGTTCCCAGATGATTTAGTTGTGCTGACCCCTCAGTGTCCTGGTGGGATGAAATAAAAGTAGGCCTCCTGGGCAGTGTCCCACAAGACTGGGGAAGCCTAATGCTTACTTTGCTCCCACTTTTCCCCATGTGAGAAACTGCAGGCTGAGGGGGCCTCTCTTGTCACTGAGCTGTGCTACCTTGGAGTAGGGGTAATGTACATAATGTGAAACTGCTCTATTATTGTCTTGAGTGTGTGTACTCATGGAATTTTTGTTTTGTCTCACTGAGATACTAGACTCTGTAGCTGCCACAAATGTACTCCTGTCTATGGTGTTTGCTAAAGGTGTGTGTCTGTTGGTGGATGGGAGATGAAACGTCCTATTTCACCTTCTTGCTGACATTATTTTCTGGAAACTTGTTTTTCTAACACCTAGAATACTCTTCTCTTGGTGTTATTTTAAAATTTAAAATGATTTTATTATACCTTAAATGTTGGAGCAATGTATTTTTCAGCACAAAATATGTATCCATATTTATCCTTTACCCAGTATTCAGAGTGATCTTTAAAAAAAATATATGTAGTTTTTTATGTAGCTATTGTATTTTAAGGTGTTTATTTGCTTCTATTTTCTTTTGAATAGAGATATAAATTTCTTAACATACCACATATAGCTCAATATATTTTGAGATGATTGCCCTTGTTCGCCAAGCTTCAGCTACAAAGGACTTCCTTCAATTTGCAGAATCCTTTGTCTCTTTGCGGAGACATCTGCACAAAGCCAGTCCTTTGGCTGGCCCACAAAGCTCCCTTCCTTTTCTCCCAATGCATTGTTGCCTAGCAAGTTCCTATTGATTCCCTACTTAAGTGTTTTAATGGTTCTTCCTTAGAGAATGATTTCCTTTTTCTGACAACTACATTTTGCTCTCGGTAGGTTAATTTCAAAAAAACAAAACAAAACAAAACTCATGCTCCCTCAAAGGACATAAAGCATCTGTAATGAACTATCTCATTGAATTGTTTGTTTAATAGCTGGTACTTCCTTTAGTAAGCTCCTTAAATTCCTCAAGGATAACCAACATGTCTGCATCACTCAGTGTTGAAATGCCAGTGCCTAGCACAATTCCTGGAACATAGTTGGCACAAAAATTTGTATTTGTTGCAAGAATGAGTGAATAGATAAATAAGTGCATGAACAAAGAAACAAACTACACAGTATATGAACGTATAAAAATTCTGGGAAAATTACTTTTGGGCTAAATAGAAGTCATTGGCTTAATGTAAATATTTTTGCTATGATATGTGTGGATTTCTATTTTAATGTTTTAATTTGATTGAATTTTGAATAACTTCTAGTGTTTTTGAATAATTGAGGTAAGAACAGTGTCTACATATACTTGTTCTATAAATGAGAATGTTCTTTATTCTTCTTCCTGGGGCAGGGTGACATAACAAAGGCATGTTCTCTAGTTCTGGCAAGGCTATTGCATCTATAGAGACTCCCTGATTAAAATTCTGTCTCTTTACTAAACAGAAAAAGATGACTCAGAACACTTGGGAATCTGAAAGCCTGCAACATGAATTTCAAATTTCTACTGTTAGAATGCAGTAGAGCAAGTGAGATCGTAAACAGTTCCTTCTTCTAAGGACCTCCCCTATGTCTTTTTGTGAACCAGGAATAGTGAAGGACAAGGAATAGTGAAGATGTTTACTTGCATAAAGATGTACATATGTGTTCCTTGTTGTTAGAGACAAAATAAATCTTAGATAATATAGAGAGGTCTGTGCCTTAGGCAACGTTGCCCGGACATAGCTAACCTAATTTTCTAGTAAATCTTGGCATCTGTAACATTTGTGATAGAATCTACAATACTCTTTTCAGAATAGTTGGATGCCACTAAACATTGCTGATTTACATTTGGTAAATAGAATGAACACAATGTGAAAGATCTCTGGTTACTACTGATGATTAAAGAGTCTAAGACATTCTTGTTAAAAGGTGAAAATCAAATATCAGGAGGTGGTATTGGCATATCTTATTTCTCAAAAGGGCAAAATCTGCTTCTTTTCTCAAAGTTGGCTGTGGCAGTTACCCTGAATCTCATTAGAGTTAACAATATGCCAAATACTTGAATCTCTTTGTTATTTGAGTGTGTCTATTCTTCTAGATTTCAATATAAAATACAACCTGAATTCAAAGCCCTATTTTCTACCTTAACACACTGCACTCTCTTCTAGCCCTTAGCTTGATCTCAGAGCAAAAACAACTTGCTGAAAAGGGGTAATTCTTGATCACCCTATATCAAAGAAGTCCCCTCTTCACCAGTATTTTCTATTTTTCTATCTCAGTAACTTCTAATTAGGGTATGTATCACAATGTCTTTATCATTTATCTTTTTATTTCTTTTAAAAATATTTACTGCTAGTTCTTTTTTTTTAATTTTATTTTACTTTAGGTTCTTGGGTACATGTGCAAGTCATGCAGGGTTGTTGTATAGGTGCATACATAACCAGGTGGTTTGCTGTCTCTATTCCCCCTTTGACTATATCTGGCATTTCCCCCCCCATGTTATCCCCTCCCCCAACCCCACTGTCCCTCCCCAGTCCCCTCTAGCTGCCCCCAGTGTGTGATGCTCCTCTCCCTGAGTCCACAGATTCTCATTGTTCAACACCCACCAATGAGTGAGAACATAAGTATCAGAAGGGTAGAGACCATGTTCACCTTTTTATCTTCATTGTTATTTTTGTAATTCCTAGAAGAGTACTATGCATAGAGTAAATGCTCAAGAAATATTCAATGAATGAGTTTTCTGATTGTTTATTTATTCAATAATTTTAGTATCTGTTACCCGACTAACTGAATGAACATATATTAATTGTTATTCATATTAAGCAGACAGACAACTTGGGCTTAAAGAAAATGCATGACTTGCCCACCTTTGTTCAGCTAGTGAAAAGCAGAGGTAGAATTTGTACTTAGGACTTCTTTTTTCCACATCACTATTCTAAAAGCATTTTTTCTTACTGTTCCCAGTATCCTGGGGGAAAAGTGAAAGAATAGGAAACTAATATTTCTGAAGCCTCTGTTAGCACTTGCCCACATTATCTCACTTGCTATTTTTAACAGTCCTGTGAGGAAAGTATTGCTTATTGCTACTGTCTTTTTCTACAGACATGTCCTTTCATCTTTGCTTAGCAGCATATTCGATTGTGGAGTTTTAAAGCATTCATATACATTCTATTTCTCATTTGATAAGCTTTGGGTTTGACACTAATTTTTCCTGTGATTGTAATACATAGTTAGACTAAAAATATTTTTGTGTGAGCCAAAGGGGCTATTAGATGGTAAATCTCCAAGGTTAAATGGTGAATGTAGCACTTGAACCTCAGCTTCCAAAGCCCATCTATTTTTTTTAGCCCTACCATAGAACAATGTACTTTCTCCTTCTCATTAAAATAGATCTCAAAATAATCCACCAGTTTCACTACATAGTTTGTTCTTATAATTTTATTGTAGAATCTTATGTGGCCAAACATTTTTTGCAATACTTCTTAACCAGACAGAACCTCTGTATACCATCTAGGAACAGGTAAACCCACATGAACAAATTTTGCCTTAGATAGGTAAATACTTAAAAAGTCTATTTTCCCTGAGAGGCCATAAAGCACTCTTTGGTTGATTAAAGTGTTCAAATGAGATATTCATATTCCACTATTCTTTTAGTATTTATTTATTGAATATTTATACATTTTGAGATAGTGGACTAAGTGTTGGAGATAGAATGATAAATAATATCAACACAGACCCACTCTTTAAATGCAGTTAATATGGAAAGACAGATATAATTAAAGTAAATTCTTATGAGCACCGCAAAGAGATATAGAGGTTGCTAAAATTTATATGGCAAGGAAAAGTGACCCTTCTGGGGAATCAGGAAGACTGTATAAGCTATTCATTACATACATCTGGGGGTGGGGGAGAAAATGGAAACTGGAAGAAGAGAAGGGAGTTGTCAAGGTGACATGATAATTCTGGCTTGCAAAACTGAATATAGATGGTGGTGCCATTTACTTAACTGGGTAACACTGGAAGAATGCCAGGATAGTGTAATGAAATAGAGATGATAACAAAAGGAGACATGTACATGTTGAGTTTGGGATGTAGATATCTCCAGAAGTCCTGGAGATATATGATCTAGAGCTTAGTGGAGAGGCCTGGGACATGTAAATGTAGAGGTATTCAATATTAGGTGATGAATGATGAAGAATTTACCTAAGGATAGAACACTAAGCAACTAAATTAGAAATCTTAAGACTAGTCCTTGAGAAACTCTAGTGTCTAAAATCCAGATGGAGGCAGAGGATCCAGGAAAAGAGATTGAACAAAATAGAGAGGTTGGAGGGTAAACATGAAAGGATGACATTCTGAAGCCAGAGGAATAAGCTTTCAATAAGATGGGAACTTTTTATTGTGCTAAAGTACTGAGAGGTCAAGAAAATGAAAAATAAAATATGATGAAGAGTTTCTTAGTGATCTTACTAGGGACACTGTGGCTTATTGATGGGAAAAAGTCAAGTTGCAATAGGTTGATGAGTGAGTGGCAAGTAAAAGAAACATTAAGAGGCAGAGACTCCAGAGTTCCAGAGTTCAAATGGAGCAGCTGGCTTTAGATAGGAGAAAAAAATGTTTTCTTTTTAATTGAAGGAAAAGTTGAGGAGAGATTTGATATATTTTCAGTATTTTGTAAATATGGCAGCAAAAAGTAAGGGATATTTCTGTTTGCTGGCGTTCATTTCTCTGTACAAGAATATGTGGTATTCTATGAGTGATGGGGCATTATCTGTTAGCTGTTGCTGAGTAACAAACAACCTCAAATCTTAGAGGCTCGAAATGAGAGCCACTTATTGTTTCTCATGAGTTAATGGATGGCAATGGTGCAGTTCAGTATATCTGGACTGGGTTCCATTGACTTGGGCTTGCTGCCTGTAGTCAACTGCCAAGTAAACTATGAGCTGGTTGACCTAGAATGACCTCAACTGAGACCATTCACTTACCCTTCAAGTTTCCTACAGTCCTACAGCAAACTGGACAAGGCTTGCTCTAATACTAGTAGCAGTATTCCAGGAAAGAAAACAGCTGTGGACTGAATGTTTGTGTCACCCCTAAATACATATATTAAAGCCCTCTAGCCATCAATGTGACTGTATTTAGAGATAGGACTTTTAAGGAAGTAACTTAAGATTAAATGAGATATTAAGAATGGGGCTCTGATATGACAGAATTAATATCTTTAGAAGAAGAGATACCAGACAACTATCTGTTTCTCTCATTCTCTCTATTACATGAGGACACAATGAGAAGGGGGCTATCAGCAAACCTAGAGGAGGTCCGCCATCAGAACTTGACCATGCTCTGCTCTGATCTTAACGTTTAGCCTCCAGAACTGTGAGAAAATAAATTTCTGGCATTTTAGCCCCTCAGTCTATGTTATTTTGTTATGGAGCCAGAACAGATAAATATAGAAACAAACAAAACATGTATGTCCTTTTTAAGCTTCTGCTTGCATCAAGTATGCTACTACTTCATTGGCAAAAGCAAGTAGCACATCCACACTCAGATTCCAAGTTGCAAAGAATCCCCAAAATTATAGGGAGGGCATTCACTAAAGCTAGTTGTGCAACAAATACAACAGGGAGGGGAAAGTGGGTATGACTATTTGGGAAGAATGAACAATGTTTGTTTCTGTGCATTGTGTAAAATCGATTGACAAGATAAACATATTAGTAGTTTTAGTCTGTGATGAAGGCTGGTTTCAGTTAGTAATTATGAAGTTGTAGTCATACTAATCAACATTGTCTTATGAGGTTTCCCCCCCCAAGAATGCGAAGGTACCAGATGTATTAGTCAGCTTGGGCTGCATAACAAAATAGCATAGACTAGGTAGCTTAAAAAAACAAAACTTATTTTCTCAGAGTTCTGGTGGCTGGAAGTCTGAGAGAAGGGCTTTCTTCCTGGCTTGCAGAGAGTTGTCTCTCACTACTCTCACTACATACTTATGTAGCCTTTCCTTGGTGTATATAAACCATGGTCTCCCATATAAAGAGAAATTTCTCTTCATCTCCTGATAAAGCCACCAATCCTGTAGAATTAGGACTCCATCCTTACGAAATCATTTAACCTTAACTGTTTCCTAAAGGTCCTATCTTTAGATACAGTCACATAAGATGTTAGTTTTCAAAATATGAATTTTGTAGAGATCATTTGGTTTATAGCACTGGGGTACATAAGAGAGAAGATGTCATTTTTTATAAAGGTTTTGCCAGATGATAAAAATACAGAGGATCAATGGAATCAGTGTTATTGGTTAAAGATAATTTAAAGTCCAAACTGAAAATGGAGGGTAGAGGGAGAGAAGAAAGTGATGGAGAAGGAGATGGAGAGAAAGAACACAGAGTTGCCACTAGTTTGGAAATGCAATTGCATCTAATGGCAGTGGTGGAGCAGTCAAGCTGAAAATACGTCAGTTAGGCAATTAGAATTAATTATCTGGGATATAGAGTAGTTTTAGGGTTGACATGATTCGGAGTGTATTCATGGACATGGATCATGGAGGTTAAGAAAATCTCATTGCAGAGGAGGATGAAATAGAACTGAGAGGGCAAGTGTGTTATAAAGGTTGCCCGTGTGTGCTGATGTCATCGAATCCCATGGCAGGGACTTGGTGGGAGAAAGCACATGCAAAAACAGTAGTGCTTTAAGAAATGAAAAGATTGGCTCAGAAAGATGTGAATGACACCAACTAGGGACATTTCCCTCCCTTTAATGTTTCTGAATGATCATCAGTGAAATGCATACATTGGGCTCTAAAATTTTATTTACAGGAATAATCACCTTACAATTTGCAACATGAAGCTCTTCCAGTAAGAGGAGTAAGTGTTTTGTCTTCTGAAGCACTCAAAGAAATGAGATAGGTCAGTTTTTCTGCATTTAGATAATCAGCCAAAGGAAAGACCAAGACTGGGGTTATGTGACTTGCTATTGTACTTGTTTTACTAGCTTTTTAGCTGACAGAGGGCTCTTCAATTTTTCCTCCCCCTTGAAGCTGCTGCTTTGGTAAGTCAATCTTCCATTCTCACATTTCTGATATTTGGAGGGGCTCAGAGACCTGAGTTATTTTTCTGTGTGTTTATATAGCACCTCTCATTGTAGTCTTTCTGAAGAAGGTTAACAGTATTCAAGAAAGATGCCATCAGTTTTCTTCCCAGATGAAAAATGCTAAATACAGGAACAGCCAAGTTTAACAGTAAAACATTAAACAGACATTATCCTACACCCACTCTACCTTTCTTTACATGTTTTTCACTTGGAAATGATACAAATTACTTTTAAGGTGCATGGTTTCTGATAGACCTTTCAAAATATTATACCTCCTTTTATTTTGTTCCCTATAGTTGCACATAGAAGACATATGGATCTGGGGTTTTAAGTACAACATACAAGTTTCCATCTTCATTTGGTAAGGCTTTCTCATTTCCCTTAGGAGAAATTGGCTTACTTCCTCCCAATCAGTATAATAATAATAAATAGTACCTCCATAAGAACAATGAACACATTCAATATGTTTATCTTCTTAATTTTTTTTTTTTTTTTTTTTTTTGAGATGGAATCTCACTCTGTCACCCAGACTGGAATGCAATGGTGGGATCTCAGCTCACTGCTACCTTCACCTCTGGGGCTCAAACAATTCTCCTGCCTCAGCCTCCTGAGTAGCTGGTACTAAATGCATGCACCACCACGTCTGATAGTTTTTGTATTCTTAGTAGAGACGGTTTCACCATGTTGGCCAGGCTGGTCTTGAACTCATGACAGGTGATCTGCCTGTTTCAGCCTCATATAGTGCTGGAATTCCAGGCACGAGCCACCACTCCCGGCCATTTTCTTAATTTTGAAATGACCCACACTTAGCACAAGGCTTGACAATTAATAACAACTAGCATGAATGTCATGTGCCTACAACTAGCTAAATACTTTACTATTGTTCATTTATTTAACTCTCCTAAAAAAATATATGACAGTAGAGACTGTTCAGCTGAATAAAGTTTCTGGGAAAGAATTTCTGGCAGAGGGATTATAAAGAAAGCCTTGAGTCAAAAGAGTTTGTCACCCTTGAAGATATTAAGGAGTCCATGATGTCTTGGACTGCAGACAGTTAAAGATTAAATGGAAAAAAATGGAAAAAAACCTCAATTTTTTGGAGGAGTCAGATTGTAGAAGATCTTATGTCACTTTAGGATATGGAATTTTATATTAAGCAGAATGGAAAGTCATTCAGAGTTTCAGTAAATAATTACCACATACGTGTTGAGTGAATTTAACTGAGGACAATATTTATAATATTATTTAAGTATATCATAAGAGATTTCAGCATCTGTAGGCTAACGTGAGTTTTTAAACACATGTCTCTGCCCAGCTGTCTTAACATAAAACATATATTATTCTGTGGTCCTTATATACCAAATATAAAATGATATAGACTGAGGAAGTTTGTAAAGGAAAGAATCTAAGGCTACCTTGAAGACAGGTCTCTCTCCTGCTTTTCTCTGATTTCCTGCTGAGATCTGGCAGAAAAGCCCAGCCCATAGGAAAGTGAGAGGGGAAAGGAAGCTCTGATGTGATCCTTACGGATCAACCTTCTGGGGAAGAGTAGGATGGAAAAGAATGGGTCAGGACAGAACATCAGTGAGAGCTTGAGGTGACTGTTAAATTTGTGTTCTAGGTGCCTAACTTCACCCTTGTCCTAGGTCTGGAATTAAAAGTGAATCTGATTTTTATTTACTTGTAGCCAGAAATATCCTCACTAATAGAAGATATTTAGAATATCTGGATTTGAACAGTTTACAGTTGTTACGTCTTCAGCTAACTTGCTTCATCTTCTGTAAACCATACTGCCCTCATCTATAAAATGTGTTTGCCTTGACGGTTCACAAGGTTAGATAAAATGCTTAGGGCACCAGCATTGTAACTCCCAGAAAATATAGTGGCTCCTCTGTGTTCATGGAGGATTTGTTCCAGGGACCTTGCAGATACCAAAATTTATAGATGCCCAGGTTCCTTATATAAAGTGGCATACTATTTGCATATAACCTATACACACCCACCCATATATTTTAAATCATCTTTAATTGCTTATAACACCCAATACAATGTAAATTCTATGGAAAGAGTTGTTACATTATATTGTTTTAATTTGTACTAATTTTCATTAGTGTATTGTTACTCTTTGTTGTTTTTTCTTAAATATTTTGGGTGAGCAGTTGGGTGGATGCAGAACGCTCTGATGTGGAAACTGCAGGTGCAAAGGACAAGTTATAGTAGAGCGTAATTATTATGCTGCTGATGAATTGGAATTAGATTAAATTTCTACTCAGACTTGCTTGTCTTTGTCTTCCTTGAAGCTTGATGTCTTTCCAAGGAGTGCAGGTCATTGGATTTTAAGCCACAAACCAAGTAAACAGAGATACCTTGAGACTGGAGAGCATGGGTGTTCGTAAATATTATCTTAGAATATAACATGGCTAGTTTAGTTAAAGTCACATTGAGGTGGTATTCTAGTTACCCTGGATGATTCAAAGAATATGAACCTATTCTCTGCCCACAAGGAACTTACTGATGAATTTTAAAAATTAAGAAAATTATGTATTAATAGAAAGTAAAGCTATGTTTCAGAATTTATTTAAATTTTCCTTTGAAGTTTTTTTTCGCAGTGCCTAAAGGAGCGGAGTTAAAGCATAAAATGTCTCATGTCAACCTATACCAAAATTAGAGTCAAGATTTGTAACATTTTTTAATGAATAAAATGATTTGAGGCTATATTAATGCATAATATAAAATGCAGCCTATAAAACACTTTTTGAAGAGAAATTAAATTCTATACAATAAGACACAAAAATTCTGTAATCTGTCATAGTTCTTTGGCATCAGAGAGAAATACATGACACCTGAGTTAGCTAAGAGTGCACAGTTGGTGGAGAATAGATTCTATTACCATGGCAACCTGATTTGAGATTCACAAGGTATGTTTTAAACTAGGCTCCTGACTTGGGAATGAATACAAGCAAATAATTAGATAACTAAGTTGCTGAAACAGCACGTGAGAAGTACAAGTATATTTAAGGAAAAAATTTCTCCCAAATCTAAATTATCATCTGTCTATGATGAATCAGAATAATACCAGCTTGCATTCAGCAGTGATTTCTATTTCAAGCTGTTCTATGTAAAGGTTCAGGTCCTTTCCTTTCATCTAGATCTATAATACATATATATATATATATATATATATATATAATATAAATATATATATAATCTATTTTATATATATACACTTGAAATTTTTACTTAATTGTATACAACGTGACCAGATAGAGTTTCCTTATCTATAAAATGAAGAGATTGAAATAGATGAAGTTTCAGCTTGCTAATTAGTGAGGGTAATGGGATGGATGCTGTTTGTTTGTGATTCCAGCAGTGGTTTGGTGGAGCCTTTTAAATTCTTCCTCAATAGTCTTAAAATGCTTTTTCCCTCAGTTATTTGGTATGTGGTTAGGCATGGAACAATTTAGAGACAAATGTGAGATACCTGTTCAAATTATTTGAAGCTAAAAAAAAAAATTGTTGGAAACATGCAAATATTAGCATATGAACTTCAAGGCAAGAAAATCCTGCCATATGTTAAAAATGGCTGGAACTATAATTGAAAAGTTATTGGCAACGTGGCAGCTTCTTTCTCTCTCCATCATCATCATCGTCATCACTTCTCTCTTTTCTTTCTACATTTGCTTTATTATTTTTTCTCTGGTGCCAACTTTCTTTGCTCTATATGCATATGGGCCCCACATGGCTGCCTCATACTCAGATCTACATTATACTTTAGTTTGGGTACTTAGTAGATATTGTCTGGAACCGTGATTTCCAAAATATTTCCTCGTGAGATCCAGAGCTATGAATTCTTGTCACAGACCAGATAGCTACAGGTAAAAAGAGTTCAGTACAGATGCAACCATCCTTAAGGCATCCTTAAACCATCCAAAAACAAACAAACAAATAAACAAACAAACTATATATATATATATGTGTGTGTGTGTGTGTGTGGTGTGTAAGCATGTAGACACATACATTTCCTCCTGTATTCACTAAAATAATATTTAAATTATTTAACTCCTTACACATTTTAGAGTTGTCACCCGAAACTTCTCATCACAAGTTTAATAGTTTCAAAATACGTTTTCTGGTTAATCGTTTATACTGTATTGGCTTTTAATACATACCCTCCCCAGTATGTTTGGCTATCATTCAATCCAATGAGGGACCAAATAGATTAAAAGACAAGGAAAGAGTAATTTACTCATTTTTCTTCCTGCCTACCTGGGACTGGGACTTCTCATCGCATCTTCTTCTGCCCTCAGACTGAATTCTACTACTGGCTTTCTTGACTCTCCAGCTTGCAGATGGCAGTTTGTGGGACTTCTTAGCCTCCATAATTGCATGAGCCAATTCATACTGATGGTATATAAGTAGACCAATATCTGTCTATCTATAAATATAATACAATATACATATGTTTCACTGGCTCTGTTTCTCTGGAGAACTCTGACTAGTACTAATCATAGATAAATGGATGGGTAGATAGGTAGATAATGAAGAGACACATAGATAGCTAAAGGCAGGAGCCTTGCCGTGAATCTGTGGGGGAGTAAAACTTCCATATTTCTCACTAACATGCTGACTTTTTTGTTCGTTCTCTTGGGTATCTTTCTTAGCAACTATGAACTTTGACATTTCCCTTTGTTTGGTGCTTGAATGATTCAGACTTAAGGGCAATGAACACTGACAAGATTCATTGCAGGCAGGAGAAATGCTATTTTTCATTTACAGCACGGGGAAAAAAGCAATTTTGAAAGGGAGGGGTTAGTTACGGAAAATTAGAAGACAATACAGTTTTTTCAGCAATATCATCTTTAGAAAAGACTACATGTAGAAGCAGAGTACCTGGAGGTAAATTTCCCTAAAAACATGCGTGCCTGTCTAAACCCCGGAAAGCCTGCATGTGTATAGCCTCATGATGCAACTTGCTCAGTTTGAAGACTGATTTCTGGCCTCTGCCAGTGCTTCAAATAATATGGAGTATATGGATAAAGTGTTCTGGAAACATGTGAGATACTTATTTTGAAAAAAAAAAAAACAAAACAAAAAACGATATTTTAGATCCAGCTCCAAATATGACGGTGAACTCTGGAGATGTGGCCACAGAATTAGGCTTAAAGCTCTGCAGGTTGTTCTGATATATATGGCCTTCTAGATGATTATTTTGGAAACACTACTGTAGTCCTAACAACAAAAGAGCAATAAAAGGGAACTTTAATAATTTCCCTACCTCTCAACATACATAAAAGGAGATCCAGTTCATAACTCCTAGCAATATTTCTCAAATCTCCCATTCTTTTTCCCCAACTCCATCATGCCCAACATTCCCACTGCCATTACCCTCCAAAAAGCAAACCAAACCAACATCCCCCACTCCACCCTCCACTACTGAAAGTCTTTCCCCTTCTTCTCTCACCTCTTCCTACAATTTTTATCTCCCAATTCTGTGTTAGTTCATCAAAAAATGTACAAGAATAATGAGAGCAAATACAGATTTGCTGCTAAGGGTAGAAGACAGGCAGATACTTTGATGCAGAGAATGTGGAATTTGATGCCTTTCTCCTGCCTCCTATAAACTCATTGATTGGAGAGAAGCCTCATGAAAGAGGTGTTCCAGGAAGTCTGCGTGATATGTACCAAAAAATAATAAATATGCTGAGTCTTAGGCTTGCTACACCTTACTTACTGCCTTCCACACACACACATGGCTCCATAAACTTGTAAGAGAGGGTTTTGGGGCTACACAAGCCCCATGGCTTGGGTTTCTCTCACTTTGATTAGAGCAATTTGCAGACAGAAATGATTTTTAAAACTCAGTTTTAAGAAACTGAGTTCATCTATATCTGAATTGGCAGAGATACCTTCTGAAGAATAAAATAGATATGAAAAGTTATGGCAGGCTGGGTTCATTGGAAATGTGTGCAGAAACGTGTGGGCTGCAAGAGCTTTATTAGGGTCAAAACTGGTGAAAGAGATGGGAGAAGGAAGGACTGGATACAGGGAGAAATTTAATTGCCATGCAGGATTGACAAAGCTTCTGCCAACACTGCTGGGATCTCTGGGTTTATATGGATGGACAGAGTTGCCTCATTTTGGCTGAAATTGCCAGGTCCTTATGTCTTCATTTCTCTCAGTCACAAAAGTGGGCTTCCCTGGGAAAAAAAATGACCTGGGAAGAGATAGGTCTTCACAGCTAAGGCAGACCCTCTGAATGGGCTCACTGCTAAAGACTGCCTGCTGACCACACTCCCCCTCAACTTGGGAACCTCTATGAAAAGGAATCTAGGTCATGCCTTTCTAAGTCTACCTTGGAAATGAGCAGTGAAATAAAGAGGGAGAAAGAAAACAGTGGTTTTGAACATGAAAAGACAGAAGGGGCTTTGGAAAGGGGCATGAGAAGTGGGAAAAACAGCTATCACGCTAGAATGCCTTCAACTTTGGGGAGATAGATGGTGAAACAAAATTCTAGGGTATGCTGTGCTTTATTCAATTCAGTTTCCTATCAGCATTTTTAAAAGAGAATCATTATATATGGAATAATGTGTCTCCCCAAATTCATATCTTAAAACACTAAACCAAACCCCACCAAATGTGATAGTATTAGAAGTAGGACCTTTGTGAAATAATTAGGATTAGATGGGGTCATGAGGTCAGAGCCATTGTGAATACAATTAGTGGCCTTGTAAGAGTCATGAAAGAGTTTGCTTCTCCCTTCTACTCCCTGCCATGTAAGGATAGGATGAGAAATCGGCAGTCTACAACCCATAAGAGAGCTTTCACCAGACCATACTGGCACACTGATAGTGGACTTTCAGCCTCCAGTACAGATATTTAAGAAATAAATAGCTGTTGTTTATAAGCCACCCACTGTCTTGTAGTTTTGTAGTAGAAGCCTGAGCTGAGACAAGACTTAAGTAAACATTTCAATTCCTTTTCAGTTCTTGTTCCGTCTGCAATACTAGGACTAGGCTGAATTCAAGCTTTCTGTGAGTAACCATAGGATTAACACTCCCTTGTTTAAAACCTTCTGTGACTTGCCATGATCTTCAAGATAAAAACTTCCCAAAATGAGAAACAAGATTTTGCCTTTGGTTGAGGTCAGTCTCCTCTCTTCCCCCTTGCTCTTACAGGAGGGTACATTCAAGCCACATCATAAACACCTAGTTGGTTTGTACACATCCGTCCAACTTTTCACACATACCTTTTCTTCTGTTTAAATCACTTCTCTTCCCTCAAATTTCAACTCAAATACCACTTGCTTAGAAAGTCTTCCGTAATGCCAACACCATGATTGTACTCTTCCTCACAACTGTATTTTTTCTTTCAAACTATTCATAATACTCTAAATTATTAATTTATCTTAATTTCTATATTCCCTACGAGGCTGAAAATTTGATGAAAACAAGGAAGCCTTGGTTTTGTTCATCACTGCATCTCAGTGCTTCATGTGGAAAAGGACCGTTTTAATGGTAGAGTTATCAGTGGTAAGCAATTGATCATGGGAGAGAATTCTAAAATGGGCAGCTGCAATACTGAAAAGAGAATTAAATTATTAGTAGTATCTTTAGAGTTAGAATAAGAGTAATTATTATTATAACAATGATAATAATAGTAAACACATCAATTTACAGCATGCCATGCACAGATCTAGGTGTTCTAGATACATTATTTTGTTTCTTAAATAATACGATGAGATGGGAATCATTATATCTACATTTTTCAATTGCAGGAACTAAAGAACAGAAAGGATGAATAAATTCTGTAGTGTCACACACTTTGCAAGTATTAGAGCCAAGGATATGGTTCCCAAAGCAACACTCTCAATATTCGATTCTGTCGCTTTAATATTTGAGTCTTACATTGATAATAACAATAGAAGTAGGTCTTTATTAGGATTTTTTTTAATTTAAAAAGTAGATAGTATGTAGTTCTATGATTTTCTTGGTGAAAAGTAAACTCCCTCCTCCATCTCCTCTTATATCAGATGAATGGGCACCTACTGGGTACTCTGAGCAGTTGTTAGCTGTGTCTGCCTAAAGTCTGCTAGCCGTTTAGCTGCGGGAATCTACAGAAAGTATGAATGATTTAACAATGTCTTTTGAGATTACATAATAAAATAATAAAACAATTAAAGTCATGAACTATAGAAAAAATGGACTTGGGTGAAACTACCACCTACTTTGGAGCAAAAAGCTTTTGAACCTATTTCTACATTTGTAAAAGGAGACATTCATCATATCTTACTTAAAAGGCTACTATAAAGGACAAATAAGCATAGTATTTTCTGCAGAATAAATAAATGACAGAGAGAAAAAAGCCCATTTTATTTTTTCACCCTCATCCCAAATTTTTCCATGCTACCTATTGTACCAACTTATAACTTCTTTATAAACCAATCGTAGCTAGTTTAGTTTATGTATTTAGTCAGATAATAAAATTTGAACAAACTTTATCCAATGGAATATCACTCTGACTTATGTCCAAGGTTATAATAACTATGCATTGCATTTTATAATACTTTTACGCCCAAGGCAAATGTAATTAAGGTTGTCATAACCCTGCTTATACATTCATACTTGATTGGATGTTAATGTGTAACTTTGAATTACACCAGTTCCTAATGGGTTTTAAGAATATTTTAATATTTTTGTGCCATGAGCCCTTTATTGTTTTCTCAGCTCTAATCTAGTCTAAGGGCAACAATTTTCTCCCATCAGCACCCATAACATACACTGCTAATCATCAAAGTTTTCTTTCCAACTGAGCCTTGACAGATTCGCCAAATCCTTCTTAAATAGCCAAACAACTGATTAGAGTTGGCCTGGGAAACATTTGTCATTCCAGGAAAGAGAAATCAGAAAAGTGACATTAGTGAGAGCTAAAGAAAAAGGGAGAGTTAGTAAAGTTTTATGAAAGAGAACTTGAATTATAAAGGCAATGCAGATAAGAAAAATGATTCATTTTAATACTCTGATTCAGTCTGTAACCCCATATTACATTTTTGCTTTAAATTATGCCATCCTCTTTTCTGTTTCTGTATTTATATCTCCAATGAGGGAATAAAATAGGTTTTATATTAACTTAGTATTAAGTTGTTATTCATGTGTTTTTACTTTAACCAAGTCAATTTCATTTTTTTTCATCTCCACTACATATAAGGAAGCTCATTACAAAAGATGGGGGGGGGAAAAGGACATGCCTGGCTTGCTCCCACTAAATTCTAAGGCCCTTTTGATCAGCCAGTTCACACTTGTAAGATTGTTCCAAAGTGGGAAATAATGGATAGAAGGAAGGAGGAAGTAGACAAAATAAGGAACATTGGAAGGGGTAGATACTTGAGATTTCAATTCTGTGCTTCTTAGTATTTTAAGGGTCTCACGTCTTTCTGAAAAGTTGATGAAGGCTATTGGCCTTCACTCCAGTCACTGACATCAGTAATTTTTAAGTTTTGTATACAATCTCACTGACCACTAGGGGCACCCATGGATAACAACATTATCCATGCATTAGCTAGATGTGGCTTTCTAGAAGACAAAATTAGATTATTCACCAACATTAAAACAAGGGTATGATTTTTCCCATGACCATAGTACCTTATACAACATGTCAGATTCTAAGTAAGACAGAGGCTTCTTCAAATTTCCATTCATCATTGTAGAGCATTGTTTCCCACATTTTGGCTATTTACTTTCCACTTTCATGGTTTTACTTATATCTGTATAAAATAAAAACATTTAATTCATCTAATATTTTTAAAACCCATTTTCTAACAAATAACTTGTATACATTTTCTATTTCTATGGTAAATGTAAAATTAATATAACTCTTATATAGATGTTATTTCTATAGTGATGTTTCCTATAAATTTTAATGTATTACCTCCACTTCAGAGATATGGAAAGTGAGATCTGAACATCAAAATAACTTGGGTAAGTTTTCACTGATGATATGTGGAAGAAGTAAAATTCAAGTCAAAGTATGACTGGCTTTAAAGCCTCTGCTCTGAGTTACTGAGTTTGTTATTTGTTAGGTTTTTGTTAGGCTATAAACCATTAAATATAAAGAATGTGGACAGACTTCACTGATAAGTTGGCTCACTAATAAATTGGCTATATATATATATATATATGTGATTTCCTCTATAAGAAAGTTAGGAGAAGATCTCATAAGCATGTTTAAAAAAAAAAGGCTAAGCTTAGGTCATTTATTTTAAAGGTTTTTGATAGGAGTGATGGGTCTTTTTTTTTTTTTTCATTTGTTTGATTGATGATTGATTAGAAACAACCTTTCCCCCCATTAGAATACATTCTGGTGAAAATGTCAGTTAAAGTGCTCTGCTATGCCTTGGAAAAATAATTGACATGTCACTGATAGCTGGACAATCAAATGCTATCTCTCTGAAATGTGAAAAGGAGCAGGTTAGAGAAAAAAAAATCAAAAAACGCTTTGACCTAATTCATTCCATTGCACACTCCCTAAAAGATGTCTATTATCTCTTGTACCTCCACCCAATGCTTTTCTGGCCCTAGCTAAACCTGGATGCCCCTTCCATTCTAGAAGCTCTAAGATCCCCCGTCAATAAAGTATTTATCTGCTTCAGTTGGCTAGTCCATTTCTAGTAGCTCAAATAAGAATTTTAAAAGATGTCATTCTTGTTTCTAAATTTCCCTCCAGAAGGATCAAACTAATTTACATTTCCATCAATTGTATATGAATGTGTTAAGGTGGTATCTTAAAGGAAATAGAGAAAAATACCCAAATGGCAAATGGGAACTGGCAATGTTTTCGTTTGAATTTGCTTGATTAGAAATACTTTCTCTTCTTTCATTAAAGCAAACTGATTCTTGGCTTGCAGTTAATATCAAAGTAAATAATGACACCTCTATCTCAAAGTTAGAAAATTCATTTTTCATGGGGTTATAATTCCCTTAGCAAACACAAATATCTTGATTATGTTCTGTGAAAATTTTCTTTGTAGCAGTATGCTCAGATCTCCATTGGAGTCACTTTGAAACTTGTCCAATCTTGCCAGCAAGTAATCATCTAGTAGATGTTTCTGTGAATAAACATCCAATTTACTGCAATGATTTGCAGATTAATTGTGCCTGTCTCTCAGTATCTGTCTTTATTCAACTGCATATAGTAGCAGTGAATATATGAGTGTAAAAATAACTGTATATATTATTTTAAATGGTAATTAGAAAGCAAATCACCTGTAAAGCTGATGGAAAGATTGTTAGGTTCTATTGAGCTTGAAAATTCTCATTTATGTTTAGTGTTAAATTTAAATGTAAAAAAACAAAAGGGTTAGTTAAAAAAATACAAGCAATGAGCTATGAAGATGATGTGGTTACTGACACTGAAACTGGCGACAAATTTTAAGAGTAGATTAAAGTATTTCCTTCCTTGGGAATGAAGACAGAGAAGGAAACCTGTAATTAAAGCATTTGTGTTGAGGGTGGAGGAGTCTCTAGCAGCAATGAACCTCAAAAAATAAACAAGTTGATTGATTCAGCTCAAAGCAGGACAGATGCTGTTCAATAAAGGGAATGTTTTTAAAATTATGAGAAGTAGATAAGTTCCCATGATTGTTGATAGAAATTAGTGCATCAGTTTGAAATATTGGCAATATTCAGACAGAGGAGTGTAATTCCATCTCAGCGGGCAAATTCGAGTTTCAGAATCAATTATCCTCTGTGATCACTCCATTAGAAATATCACATTGGAGATAGTCAGAATGGAACAGAAAATTTATGATGAATGATTGTGTGCAAATTTCTAAAGGGAAAACACACTCAAAAAACATTTCTTCCCCTTTCATATCACTCTCCATACATGAATCAACTCCAATAAAAACCAGAAAATATTTATCGAACATTTATTAAGTCCAAGGCACTGTACAAGAAACTGGAGATATGGTTGTAAACAAGTGGGTCAAACTGGCTTTCCCCTCTAGGAGAGAGAGAGACATGTAATGTATTTGTGTGTGTGTATAATATCATTTCAGGGACTTATATGAGCCACAAAGCCTGTTAGAGCATGATAGAAGGTAGATGAGACCAAATTAAAAAGCATGGGCAGGAATAAGCTTTCTAAAGGTAACATTTGAATACACTCTTGAATGAATTCAGGAAATTAGCGAAGATTTCCTTGCCAAGGAAACAACAAATAAAAATGCTCAGGAGTGGGAATAAGCTTGACATGTTTGAAGATGAACATGGAGGTCTTTATTTCTAAAGTTAAGTGGGAGAAGGGAAGAATAGTACATGATGTTGAAGGGGAATTATGTATGAGCAGAACATGCAGAGTCTTGTAGATCATGGTACTTAGTTTGAATGGAGTTTGATGGTGAACCATTTGAGTCCTTTGATCATAGAGTCATGGTCAGCCATTTCCTTGTTTTCTACCTTTTTCCCATTAGACAGAAGAGTCTGCAAGAGTTTGGTGATAATCATCTTATTCACTGCTTATATTCCTAGTATCTAGCATCGTGTGTATGTAAAGCATTAAGCACACACTAAGCATCTATAGAGTGTAACTGGATATAAATCTGGTTCCAAAATATTAGTGAAACTTCATGTTTTAGCTACACTTGGCAAAAACGAAGAGAAAATACTATGGTGATTAGAACTTAGAATCAAATACATGTATTTTTAGCTAAATAGATGATTGGGACAGTACTCTCCTTCCCCACTTGGACATATGTCTTTTTTTTTCCCATTTTCATAAGGGAAATCAAGCAAGATGTAAATGCTATTACTTTAGGCGGTGCCTTTGTAGACTAAACGTTGTCCTTCAAACACAGTGCTTACATTAATTAGAATAGACCAGCCGGGAATATTAGAGGCTTAAGATACTCTGTAGGTTTACATCACCAACATGCATCAAATTGAATATTTGTCATATTTCTCTTTGTGATAACTGAACCATTTCAGCTTTTCAGATTTTTATTTAAGATAGCACATTAAATAGAGAGTAAAAAGGTTTTGGCTCTCCTTGCAGATTTTAGGCAAATATGAATCTAGACTTTCCCAGATAATATAGAGGATTTTATTAATAAAAATGAAATTATTGTCAAATAGTGAATACTATTTACATTACTGTGTGCTAAAGGTTGGGGAAACTTTTATTATGATTCTGAAATATTACTTCTGCCTGGAAATTTCCTGACTCTTTCCCTAATTTTCATCCTAATAAAGGGTATTCTTTAAAACCCAGACCCAGATTAAATGTCTATTGATGTGACCACACTGGGCAAAATTAATTACCAATTTTTTTATATCCTCACTACCCTTAATTCATAAACTTGTCGTATTTTTCTGAATTCATCAGTTCATGAGTCAATCACCTCCACTTTGTTGAGAGCTACCTTAGAAAATGGATTCAAATTCATCTTCTCGATCTCCTCAAAGTTTAGCAAAGTCTGGCATGTGATGAACTCTTGTAAATAGCTAAGTGAATCAATACACATGGATATAATATTATTTATTTGTCTAGATTGGGGCTCAGAGTTTTCCCGTTACTCTGAAAGCAGCACCCTATCGGTCTGATGTTCAAAGATAATTTCCAGTTTCTCTCTGGAGATAAAATGAACACAGTTTAAAGAGAAGCAAACAAGTTAGTGTTTATCACAGAATAGTTTTTATGTTGACCACTTTGATCAAGTTCTGGAAGCCAAAGATAAAGGGTTTTTCATAAAAGATTAGATGAGGTGCAGTGGCTTGTGCCTGTAATCCCAGCTACTTAAGAGCCTGATGCCGGAGGATTGCTTGAGGAGAGAAGCTCAAGACCAGCTTGGGCAACATAGCAAGAAAAAGTAAATAAATTAATAAATAAATAAGGAGATGATATTGACTAGTCTAATAAAGAATGAGAGGGTGGGATGCCTGGTGAAAGTGAGTGCCAAGGAAAACTAGTTTTAACTGGAGCCATGGTCATAATTTATAATCTACAGGACTGGAACAAATAATGTCAAATAACATTTTTAATTTTAATGAGTGACAGGAAGAAACTCCTTAATCTTGGGATGTTATCTTAATACTCATGAATAAACTTGATTTGGGGTAGAGGCTCTATATGATTAGATGGAGAAATTTTTTTTAAAGTTTGAATTAATCATTCATGGAAGAGAGAAGAGGGAAAGTGATTTCGTATATTTTTTTCACAGCTTTTTCTTTTCATTTTTTCTCTCCATTACCATGTTTTCCTACTTCTTCTTCTCTACCCCTCCTAAGTCTTCCCCTGTCTTGCTTTCCTTTTCTCTAAAAAGTGTTGATTGGAGGAAAAAATATATAAAAGCTGAATATTGATCTCAATTGTCTACATGACAGATTCATATCCAATTACTCCAGCAAAAAATATCTAATTTTCCTTTGAAATAGAGGCAAATTTGATTCAGAACACATTACATAACAAATTGGTAAATTTTAAAAAAACATATGAGAACATTTTCTCTTTTGGGAAAATTTAATTTTGATTTCTTAGATAACCTACAGCTTTGACTTAACTTGCATTTCACTAATGTATTATCATAAATTGCCTTGCCTTTTTGCCTCTGACTCTTCTCCAGTACAAGCCTTAGCTGTCAATTGTAAAGAAGAAAGGAGAATATTCTGATTTCTGTAGAAACGGCAAGTGGTCAACGAGAAAGTCTAAGTCAGTGCTGTAGCCATGACATGTTAGTGAGGATTCGTGGAGTGCACTGTTCATGGGCAGATGAGTATGTGCACACTGAAGACTGGCCCCTAGGAGGGGCTGACGTCAATGCAGCGTCTGCCCTTCTGAAGCATGCTGGGCCCTTTTATTACTGAAATAGCTCCACAGAGTGGCCTGGGCTGGCCAGAGATATAGCAGCAGCTGTGTTTTTTTCCTCATTCCCTAAGAACACAAACGACTGTATTTATGAGAAGGGTCTGCATGGACAAACAGAATTCTCACTTGTTTTTTCCCCCACCTGAGTTAACTACAAATATATCCACAAGGAGGTGGGCAAACTTACTCCATGATCCAGAACATCCACAAAAGGCTTGCTGAATTTAAAAGTATTGATTTAGAACTTTAGTACATGAAACTCTAAAAGGGTGTTGTGGGAGGCTTTTGGAATTTGATCTTCTTTTTGATGATTCTTAATTAGTGAGAATCCATCCAAGACAACATTACATGGAAGGTACAGCACCTAGGACCAGGAAGCTTTTGAAGGGCTTCTGAAACATTTGAAATTAGACATAAAATTTACATACACAGATATAAACCCAGAAAATTAAAATTATAATGGTTTAGCTAATTGCCCATGAATTATTTTGTAATTAGCCAACTGCTCAATGCAAATCTTATATAGAGGTAAAAAAATCATAAGGTAGATTTAACCTAATAAGGTTAAAATTGTAAGAAAAAATTAATAATGGAATTTATAAGAACCAAATTATAAAAATTAGAGGATTCCACTTTGTTATAATTACTTATGATATTCAATAGTTTTTAAGTATATTGTAATATGCCTAAAACAATATAGGGTAAGGATACCCCAAGTGGAAATGCATGGACTGTGAGGGTACCAGAATGGTCCTAAAGCCTTCTGTTCACACATAAATACTTACAAGTTCTTTCTCCTTACTACACCACTCATCTATTTACTTCTTTCTATTCCCACACCACTAGAGTCCCCTTCACTACTGTTTATCATCTGAACTCACTTTCATTTTCTAATAATGGTTCTTCCTGCCTCCAACTGTGCTGACTCCTTTAGATCATCCCCCACTGCAGCTTAGTGTAATCCATCATATTCTGACTCTGTTCTTCCCCTCCAAGGACCTCCCAGTATAGTATGGTTGGCTGTGTCCCAAAACTCATCTTGAATCGTACTTCCCACAATCCTCACTTGTCATGGGAGGGATCCAGTGGGAGGTGATTTAATCGCGGGGGCAGTCACCCTCATGCTGTTCTCGTGGTAGTGAATGAATTCTCACGAGATCTAATGATTTTATAAGGGGCTTTTCCCCCCTTTTGCTCGGCACTTCTTGCTGCCACCATGTGAAGAAAGGCATGTTTGGTTCCCCTTCCACTATGACTGTAAATTTCCTGAGGCCTCCCCAGCCATGCTGAACTGTGAGTCTATTAAACCTCTTTCCTTTATAAATTTCCCAGTCTCGGGTATGTCTTTATTAGCAGCATGAAAATGGACTAAAACAGTAAATTGGTACCAGAAGTGGGTGCTGGTTAAAAAAAAACTGAAAATGTGGTAGTAACATTGGAACTGGGTAACAGGCAGAGGCTGGAACAGTTTGGAGAGCTCAGAAGAAGACGGGAAAATGTGGGAAAGTTTGGAACTTCCTAGAGTCTTGTTGAATTGCTTTGACCAAAAGGCTGATAATGATATGGACAATGAAGTCCAGGCCGAGATGGTCTCAGAGACAAGAAACTTGTTGGGAATTGGAATAAAGGTGATTCTTGCTATGATTTAGCAAATGGACTGGAAGCATATTGTCCCTGCCCTAGAGATCTATGGAACTTTGTACTTGAGAGATGATTTAGGGTATCTGGTAGAAGAAATTTCTAAGCAGCAAATCATTTAAGGAGGAAGCAGAGCATAAAAGTTTGGAAAATATTCAGCCTGATGATGTGAAAGAAAAGAAAAATCCTATTTTGGGGGGGGGGGGGGAGAAATTCAAGCCTGCTGCAGAAACTTGCATAAGTATGAGGAGTTGAATAATAATCATAAAGACAGTGTGGAAAATGTCTCCAGAGCATGTCAAAAAACCTTCAAGGTAGCCACTCCTATTAAAGGCCCAGAGGCCAAGGAAGGAAAAATAGTTTTGGGGGCCAGGCCCAGGGCCCCCCCTGCTCATGCATCCCTGGGACAGGGTGCCGTGTGTCCCAGCTGCTTCAGCTCCAGCCATGACTGAAAAGGGCTAACATACAGCTCAGGCTATTGCTTCAGAGAATGCAAACCCCACGCCTTGGCAGCTTACACGTGGTATTGGGCCTGCAGTACACAGAACTCAAGAATTGAGGTTTGGGAACATCCCCCTAGATTTCCAAGGATGTACAGAAATGCTTGGATTTCCAAACAGAAGATTGCTGCAGGGGTGGAGCCCTCATGGAGAAGCTCTGCTAGGGCAGTGCAGAAGGAAAATGTGGAGTCAGAGCCCCCATACAGAGTTCCCACTGTGGCACTGCATAGTAGAGCTGTGAGAGGAGTCCCGCTATCCTCCAGACCCCAGAATGGTAGATCCACTGACAGCTTGTACCCTACATCTGGAAAAGCCACAGACACTCAACACCAGCCCATGAAAGCAGCCAGGATGGGAGCTGTACCCTGCAAAGCCACAGAGATGAAGCTGCTCAAGGCCATTGCAGCCCTTCTTTTGCATTAGCATGACCTGGATATGAGGCATGGAGTCAAAAAAGATCATTTTGGAACTTTAAGGTATAATGACAGACCTATTGGATTTCAGACTTGCATGGGACCTTTAGCCCCTTTGTTTTGGCCAATTTCTCCCATTTGGAAGGGCTGTATTTATCCAATGCCCGTAGCCCCATTGTATCTATGAAGTAACTAACTTACTTTTTTATTTTACAGGCTGATAGGTGGAAGGGACTTGCCTTGTCTCAGATGAAACTTTGAACTTGAAACAGAGTTAATGCTGGAATGAGTTAATACTTTGGGGGACTGTTGGAAGAGTATGATTATGTTTTAAAATGTGAGGACATGAGATTTGGGAGAGGTCAGGGATGGAATAATTTGGTTTGGCTGTGTCACCATCCAAATATCATCTTGAATTGTAGTTCCTATAATGCCCAGATGTTGTGGGGGGGGGGGACACAGTAGGGGGTAGTTTAATCATGGCGGTGGTTACCCTCGTGCTGTTCTCATGATAGTGAGTGCATTCTCATAAGATCTGATGGTTTTATAAGAGGCTTTTCCCTCTTTTGCTTTGCACTTCTTGCTGTCACCATGTGAAACATGATGTGTTTGCTTCCCCTTCTGCCCTGATTGTAAGTTTCCTGAGGCCCAGCCATGCTGAACTGTGAGTCAATTAAACCTCTCCCCTTTATAAGTTATTCAGTCTTAGGTATATCTTTATTAGCAGTGTGAAAATGGACTAATATGCAGTGCTTTCAGAGTAAAATCCAACCTTAAATGTGATGACAAACAGTCTCCAGGTTTTGGCCACAGCTAAGCAACCTCCTACAACTCATCTTTCTCAATCCCAAACATTTTCTTCTCTCCCCTTTGCCATGCATAGATAGTTTATTTTTTAATCATTTTGAACATTTTGTAGTTCCTTAAATAATCAATAATTTTATCTCCTTTGGGTTTCTGTGTATGTCATTCCTTTCACTGGAAAGTTTTTCAGATTCCTTACTTCCACACTGCAAAGTAGACATTACTGCCTCATCATTAAGTTCTTAATTTATACATAATTTATTCTGTTCCCCAAAATAAGCTGGTTGGTGAGTTTATCAACTCTCAAAGTTCTTTACTCTCCTTTCCTTGAGCCCTCCCCCTCTTCAGCCATAACACTCTTCTGATTCTTCTCTCTCTAAATGTTTATACTCAGATCTCCTTCTCTGTGATTCTTTCACACTGTTTTCCTCTTTTGAAATTCCTAGTCTGGCTTATTTTTATACTAGTCAACTCCTATGCATTCTCCAAAATCTCTAATTCATACTACTTCCAAGAAGATTTCCCAGGTTACTCTTCTCCTCTGTGATAAATTTTATACTCAGAGTACATGATATATATTATCTGTTAAACTTATTCAACATTTACCATATACTTCTCTGAAATGTCACTGATGTCATTGTCAGATATCATTAGTCAATTCTGGTAATAACGGTTCTGGTGTAAAAAGAACTAGTTGCAGTTTCTTTGAGGGCAAAATATATATATATGACATTTATTGTTGAATGAATATGAGTGACAAATTGGAAGGGAATATTTTTATTCCCAGTAGAGAAAACAAATCATGAAAAATTATTTTTAAAAACATTCTAAGAAATGTCAAAAGAATTATGATCTTTAATAAATGTTGTTTAGAGACATCAGTTTGGGCTACTTGCCATGAATTATTTTTTAATATAATTTTAACTTCTATTTTATATTTATGAAATACATGTGCAGGTTTGTTACATGAGTATATGATGTGATGTTGAGGTTTGAGGTATGATTGAACCCATCACCCAGGAAGTGAGCCTAGTACCTAACAGTTAGTTTTTTAAACCTTGGCGCCCTCCTTTTTCCCTCTTTTAGTAGTCCCCCAGTGTCTATTGCTGCCATCTTTACGTCCATGAGCACCCAATGTTTATCTCTCACTTATAAATAAGGACATGTGGTATTTGATGTTCTGTCCCTCTGTTAATTTGCTTAGGAACCTCCAATTTCATCCGTGTTGCAGCAAATGATATTTTTTTTTCGCTGGCTGCATAGAATTTCATAGTGTATATGTACCACATTTTCTTTATCCAATTCACCATTGATAGGCATGATTCCATGTCTGTGTTATTGTAAATATTCCTGTGTTGAACACATAAGTTCATGTGTCTTTTTGGAAGAACAATTTATTTTCTTTTGGATATATACATAGTAGTGTGATTACTGGGTCAAATGGTAGTTCTGCATTAAGTTATTTTAGAAATCACCAAAATGCTTCTTATAATGGCTGAATTAATTTACATTTTCAACAACAGTGTGTAAGTGTTCCCTATTTTCTGCAGCCTTATCAGCAACTGTTGTTTTTTTTTTACTTATTAATAATAGTCATTCTGACTGCTGTGAAATAACATCTCTGTAATTTTAATTTGCATTTCTCTGATGTTAATAATGTGGAGCATTTTGTTATATGTTTGTTGGTTGCTTGTGTGTCTTTTTGAGAAGTGTCTGTTCACATCCTTTGCCCATTTTTTAAATGGGGTTGTTTTTCACTTGTTGGATTGTTTAAGTTGTTTATAGATTCTAGATGTTAGATTTTTACCAGATGCATAGTTTGCAAATATTTTTTTCCACTCTATAGGTGTTCTGTTTCCTCTATTAATAGTTCTTGTTGCTGTGCAGAAACTCTTTAGTTTAAATAAGTCCCACTCACCAATTTTCCTTTTTATTGCAGTTGTTTCTGAGGTCTTAGTCATAAATTATTTCCAAGACTACTGTCTAGAATATTTATATAGTGAAATGTAGGGGTTCAGTTTCATCTTCTGAATATGGCTAGCCATTTATCTAGCATCATTTAATCCTTTCTCCATGGCTTGATTTTGTAAACTTTGTTGGCTATAGGCATGTGGCTTTATTTCTGAGTTTTCTATTCTGTTCCTTTTGTCTATGTGTCTGTTTTGTACCAGTACCATGCTGTTTTATTTACTGTAGCCTTGTAGTATAGTTTCAAGTCAAGTAATGTGACACTTCCAGCTTTTTTTTTGCTTAAAATTACTTTGACTACACTTTGGGAGGGTGAGGTGGGTGGATTATGAGGTCAGGAGGTCAAGATCATCCTGGCCAACATGGTGAAATCCCATCTCTACTAAAAATTAAAAAAAAATTAGCTGAGCCTGGTGTTGTGTGCCTGTAACCCCAGCTACTCAGGAGACTGAGGCAGGAAAATTGCTTGAACCAGGGAGTCAGAGCTTGCAATGAGCCGCGATTGCACCACTGCACTCCAGCCTGGCAACAGAGTGAGACTCCATCTCAAAAAAAAAAAAAAAAAGAAAAGAAAAAATAATTGCTTTGACTAGTCAGGGTCTTTTTGATTCTATATGAATTTTAGAATAGCTTTTCCTAATTCTGTGAAAAATGACACTGGTAGTTTGATAGTAATAGCACTGAATCTATAGATTATAGTTCCATTTGTTTGTGTCATCTATTATTTCAACAGTGTTTTGTAGTTTTACAAATTCTACAGTTTTAGAAATAGTACATAGTCTACATAGTAATTCTATGATTTTTGTACATTGATTTTGTATGCTGAAACTATCATTTATCAGTTCCAGGAGCCTTTTGGCACAGTCTTTAAGATTCTCTAGGTATGAAATCATATCATCAGCAAAGAGGCATAGTTTGATTTTAACTTTCCCTATTTGGATGCCTTTTACTTCTTTCACTTGCCAAATTGCTCGGCTAGGACTTCTTGTTATGACTTATTAACTAAAATAAAATTGACTTTTGTGGGAATCTTATTAGGAAAAATTATCGTATAAAACAAGTCAGTGCCCTGTGCTTGCCTCTGTATTCCCTTAATCTGCACATCGTTTTGGTTCATTTAGACTCTTTATATCCAAAATTAAAGGAATTAACATAATAAAACACCTGCTAATAAATTATCCGATTTGCCAGTGTTTTAACATTGAACACAGTATTGTGGTAATTGCCACTTGTTTTTGTATTTTTCAGTCAGTAAAATATTGTTGTAACTTTCAGCCTTCATGTTTTGTGAAGATGGTAAATAGTATACTGCTGTATTAAACAAACCAAATGGAATGATTTAAAAAGCAGTTAATTAACATCATCTTGACAGGATAGAATATAGTAAATTCAGAATTGGAATTATATGTGTTAAAATCAATTCTTTTGGGTTAACACTTAAATTTTTTTAAGATATAATAAAAGAACAAGTTAAGATTTGAGACAGAAATCACAAAAGTCTGTTGTATCACTCATGCTATGCCAGCCTGAGGATGTATTTCCAGTGAGTTTTAAACAAAACAAGCAACACAAGCAGCAAGAAACAGAAAATGGAAAAAAAAAAACATAAAATAAAAAATAAGTCCACAGATTTTGGTTTGTTTTTTGATGTTTTGTTTTGTCTTTACTGCATAAAAAAAATAGTTGCATGCCTGAATTGTTCATATCGCTGCCAATTTTGTTGATACTGTGCATCATAGCCTTTCAAATCCTCACAATCAGCTTACTGGAGCCTCATCTAAGCATAGTGGCAGACATAAGTAGTTGTCCACCAAACATTCATACTTAAGTCCACATGTAATATGCAGCTGGGGTTGGGCTGTGCCTGGCTATCTAGGAGCCACATTTCCCATCCTTCCCTGCTTTTAGATAGGACTAGTTCTTGCCTAAGGAATGTGAGCTACTGCTATGTGTTTCACTTGAACAAACTGTTGGTTAATAAAATGAAGGATTCCCTCTCTATACTCTTGTTCATGCACCATCTGATTGGGAGATGCAAAAGATCCTAAGTTCCTAGAGACAGTGAACTTGTAAGATGGAAGAAATCTAGGCTTCTGAATTATCAAATGGAGAAAGGCTTCTGACTAGCCAGGAGCATCTGCACAGAAGTTATGTGAGCAGGAAATATACTTGTATGTATAAATTACTCAAATGTGGCAGTGTATTTCTTAAAGTAACTAGAGCTACCTGTGGTTATTAACAATAGTTAGAAGGTGTTGATAGTATTCCCTGATAGTGTAAAATTATTTTCCTTTGCCAATAGGAAAGCATGATTGCATAGTACAAAGAAGTCTTACGAACCTAAGTTATAGAGTTAGCATTATTTTTAATCATTTTTAAAATCATCTGTCTAAGCTAAAATGCTTTGGCCTTGGATATATTGCCAACAGTTTATTGCCAACACTCAGAGAATGGAACAGTTAGGGGATGAGGTGTATAAGCAAATGACATTGCTTAAATTCCGAGATCCAATTGTACCTAATGATAACTACCAAATTCTTAAATTATGTTCCTTCTCCTCTCTGTTTCCCTATTATTCTTCCTTTTCTTCCTCTGCTTATTCCCTAAGCTGGTTTGAGTAGAGCCAACTAGCTTAAATTATGCCAGGATATTTGAAGACCTATAAATCAGGCAAAGGAGTTTAGCTTAGTTATAATTAGGTATGGAAAATGAAACTCATTGCCACCCTGAAAAGAGTAATATTTAAATATACAATTAGGCCACTCAAGGAAATATCTATTATATATGAAGTCATCTTAGGAAACATGTCCCAGCAAAAGTTTTAGAATTAGCAGAATGGACTTTATAAAAGTTACTGAAGCACAGCAATACTTCACAGAAATACTTAGACTTCTTAGTAGTTGCATAACACTGTATGCTGTAATTAAAAGCTGAGTAAAATATAAGTGCTGAGGCATTTGTTTCATAAAATATAAATGACTTATCGTCAAAAGCTTCTTTCATTCTTTTCCATTTTTTTAATGACCTACATATTGTAAACCAAAAATATATTCCTCTAGAACCTAAGCCTCATGGACAAAGTTTGACCAATTTATGTAGCATTTTACAGCTAACTTTTAATTATGACTCAAGCAGCAGCAGTGAAAGATTGAAGACTAATCTATGCAGCCTTAGGCCATACCATAATAGGTTCTTGCAGAAAAAGTCAAACTTTGCTCATACAAAAAATCATGAAGAATAACATTCCACACAAATTCAAACACAAGAAAGCAAAAGCAAAACACTAATACCTTGAATGTGGCTAATGCCAAGCTTTCTGTCATGGTAAATCACAGGCACAAATCTGAGTAGCAGGGGCACAGATTTTCCTAGCTAACTGAGCCTCCTCCTATTGCCTTATATGAGATATTGATTTACTGAATTTTCAAGATGGTTTATTCAAAGCCATTTCGGATATAATTCTCAAAGTCAGTCATTTATATATTAATTCTATTGCTTACAAACAATATTCACATGAGGGTTACAGACTGCTACGCTTGGAACATTTACATTACTGGTAAATTTCACTAGACCCACCTCAGCATCCAGAAATGATTTGAAGAACACCATATTAAAGGTTCAGTCTTCAGGGAATTTTCCTCACCTCCATCCTTCAGCCTTGACAATGACTTTTCTCTGTACTTACTTCCAAATTTTGGCTTCAGTTTTAGTTTGTCTGTGTCCATATTCTTGAGCTTTAGCTAGTAGAATAATCTTTGTAAGTCCTGTTACTCTCATAAGGTAGCCATTGGTTGTGCCATAGCCCACACTGAACACCTTTCCTCATCCCTGGCTTATGGAAAGTTAACCCAGGCTCATACTTTTCAAGGAAGAGCATCCAAGAAATTCTAGATGACTCTTCGATACAGAAAGCAAACCAAAACTGGATTAGGTAACAAAGAAGAATCAGGGGCTTGCATATCTTAACAACACAAAGGAAGGTAGCATGGTTTTTGTCCAGCAAGGCCAGATTCACAATCTCAGATAGCCCTACCAAAACTTTCTGTTTTATGACTTTCCTCCATTTTGGCTACACTTGGTCAATCTATTCCCACATGGAACTCTCCAATACAGTCAGGCTTATATGCAATTCTCTGAGCAGTCAGCCAGCATAAAAGAGTTTTAAAAATAACAAGTAATAGTTAATAGTTCTAGAAAAACACAAAGGTTGAGTTTCACTGGACTGGCTGACTTGAGACATGTTCCCATCACACTGTGGTCAAAAAGGAGAACCTGTTGACTGGCCAGCACTGGCTCACATACTCATAATCGGAGCCAGACTATTAATTGATAATGAGAAATAAGTAGTTCCAAAAATTAAGGTCATTGTGCTTTCATCAAAAGAAGGAAAAGTGGATGAGGAGCGGGGAAGCAAATCAAAACATAACTAATCAAATGTCCTTTATGTATCCACTGCAATAATATAAAGCACACCTAACTACTTCTGTAATCAAAGAATTATTTCTTCTCAACATGCTATACATGATCCCGTCTAGAAATTGCAGCAATTGCAATGATTACAAATGGTAATAATTTGTGGAGCTCTATGTCACATACAACCTTTTCCTACTGCAGTCTCTACAACCCTGGGATGATTAATCAAGACCTAAGCGTGTCTGTGTCTCTAAAGGGAAAATGATGATTGTATAGACAATCCCATGAGAAGCATTAAATGCAGGTAATCACAGTGTCATTTTATCCAAATCAAATAGCCTATCCATCAATAGTGAGCTGAAGCCAAACTCTTCCAGGGAGACTAAATGCAGGAAAGGAATTGATTTTGTTGGGTTTCCCATTAACATTAATTACTACTCTTTGATATGCCTCAAATGCTTCTTGACAAGGATATGATCTACTGTGGCAAGAAAACATTCATATGTAATTAAGCTTGTTTTTCTCTGAGCTGTATATAGAGGGGTTACAAAAGTCCAGTCACATTATGGTAAATAATAGGCACTCAAAAATATCGGTGAGCAAATAGATTATGGGATAAAATAAAAGTAAAATTTTGAAACAGTTCAAATTCTGAAACATATTGAATCTCGAGAAAAATTAACTGAAACTCAATTCCATCCTCAATGAGGAAAAAAAGTAAATTAAATAGATCATATAGTAGAAGATCAATAAATTGAATCTGGGTAGGTTTGATTCCAGAGTCCACTCTATTGTTTTAATTCATTTTTTGTTTGTTTTTATTGTAGTACAAGCAAAGGTTTTATATTTGAGGAGCATGAATTCTGCAGATAAACTACAAATTTAAAATCCAGGATTCCTCAATTCACTACCAGAGTGACTTTGAGAAGGGAGTTGCTTAAATTCTCTGTTTAAATTTCAACATCTAGTAACTGGAAATATTATGATGACTGAATACACTATTTAAAAAATGATAGTAAGAGTGCTCTTCC
The DNA here is from genome assembly GCA_036589455.1 of Ateles fusciceps. Classification (NCBI taxonomy): domain Eukaryota; kingdom Metazoa; phylum Chordata; class Mammalia; order Primates; family Atelidae; genus Ateles; species Ateles fusciceps. The sequence goes on along the minus strand of JAZHEH010000734.1, from coordinate 2,711,296 downwards.
TGCAGAAAATTCTACATATTTTTTGTTGAGTGAGTTTCAAAAACCACTGTATTTCTCAGAATAGAAAAGAGAAAAACAGCCAGTATTCTAAAAAAAGTTAATTTTATCAAACATCACCCCATATGTATTCTAATAGATCTTATATTAAATTAATGTGAAAGATAGGAATATATAAAATATTTCATGATCCCCATAGATCATAGTGACCTATACAGCAGAAGTGTCAGTGGGGCTTAAAACACGTGGTCCCATCTGGTCATGAATTGCTGCCCCCAGTGATAATTTATTTCAATTATTTATTTACCCTCTTTGCATAACATTAATCCAAATATATTTCTCCAGCATATTTCTTTGATATTGATGATTACCTGATCAATTTTATCTGATCATTTGAGCCTTCTGTTATGAGGGGTATCCTCACCTTACTTTCTGTACTTCACTCACAGGCCAGCCTTACCCTGATACCAAAACCAGACAGGAACACAAGAAAAGAGGAAACTACAGGCCAATATACCTAATGAAAACAGATGCAAAAATACTTAAAATATTAACAAACTGGGAAGGTGCACTGGCTCACACCTGTAATCCCAGCACTTTGGGAGGGCAAGGGTGATGGATCACTGAGGTCAGGAGTTCAAGACCAGTCTGACCAACATGGCAAAACTCCACCTCTACTAAAAATACAAGAATAACCAGGCATGGTGGCGCATGCCTGTAGTCTCAGCTCCTTGGGAGGATGAGGCAGGAGAATTGCTTGAACTGGGAGGCGGAAGCCAAACTCTTAAGTGAATTCTATTAGTTCACACAAGAGCTGGTTGTTTAAAGGAGTGTGGTACCCTTCTCCTTGCTCTTTTGCTCCTTCTCCTGCATTGTGACATGATTGCTCCCCTTCCACCTCCTGCCATGAGTAAAAGCTTCCTGGAGTCTCATCAGAAGTTGTGGATGCCATGCTTATACAGCGTGCCATGCAGACGTGGATCCATGCTTGTACAGCCTGCAAAACCGTGAGGCAAATAAACCTCTTTTCTGTATAAATTACTCAGTTTCAGGTATTTCTTACGGCAATGCAAAACAAAGATACGTATGATACAGCAATCCTATTGCTGAATTTATACAAAATAAAGGAAATCAGTGTAGTAAAATTACATATGCACTTCCATGTTTATTGCAGCACTATTCACAATAGCCAAGATATGGAATCAAAACACATGTCCATCAACAGATGAATGGATAAAGAAAATGTGGTATATAAATGCAATGGAATATTATTCACCCATATAAAAGAATTAAATCCTGTTATTTGCAGAAACATGGATGGAACTGGAGGTCATTATGTTAACTGAAATAAGCCAGGCACAGAAAGGTAAATATGGCAGGTTCACACTCATGTGGAAGTTTAAAAGAGGATCTTATGGAGGTAGAGAGTAAAATGGTGTTTACCAGAGGCTGGAAGAGAGGGGGCTTAGGGGGAGGGGATGAAAAGAAATTGGTTAACAGGTACAAGCATATAGTTATATAGAAGGTGTAAGTTCAAGTATCATAGTACATCTCAAGGAAATAAGAGAGGAAACAAACAGATGGAAAAACATTCCATGCTCATGGTTAGAAAGAATCAATATTGTGAAAATGGCTATACTGCCTAATTTATAGGTTCAACACTATCCTCATCAAGCTACCTATGACTCTCTTCACAGAACTAGAAAAAACCACCTTAAACTTCATATGGAACCAAAAGAGAGCCCAAATAGCCAAGGCAATCCTAAGCAAAAAGAAAGCTGAAGGCATCACACTACCAGACTTTCAAACTTTCAAAAGGTTGCAGTAATCAAAACACTGTGGTACTGGCACAGAAACATATATTTAGACCAATGGAACAGAACAGAAACCTCGGAGGCAATGCCACATATCTAAAACCATCTAATCTTTGACAAACCTGACAAAAACAAGCAATGAGGAAAGGATTTCCTGTTTAATAAATGGTGTTGGGAAAACTGTCTAGCCACGTGCAGAAAGCAGAAACTGGACTCCTTTCTGACACCTTACACTAAAATTAACTCCAGATGGATTAAAGACTTAAACGTAAGACCTAACACCATAAAAACCCTAGAAGAAAACCTAGGCAAAACCATTCAACACATAGGCATAGGCAAGGACTTCATGACTAAAACATCAAAAGCATTGGCAACAAAAGCCAAAATAGACAAATGGGACCTAATTAAACTCCAGAGCTTCTGTACAGCAAAGGAAACAATCATTAGAGTGAACTGGCAACCAACAGAATGGGAAAAACTCTTTGCAATCTACCCATCTGACAAAGGGCTAATATCCAGAATCTACAAAGAACTAAAGTAGATTTGCAAGAAAAAAACAAACAAACCCATTCAAAAGTGGGTGAAGGACATGAATAGACACTTTTCAAAAGAAGACATATATGAAGCCAACAAACATATGAAAAAATGCTCATCGTCACTGGTCATTAGAGAAATGCAAATCAAAACCACACTGAGATACCATCTCATGCCAGTTAGAATGGTGATCATTAAAAAATCTGGAGACAACAGATGCTGGAGAGGTTGTGGAGAAATAGGAACACTTTTACACTGTTGGTGAGAGTGTAAATTAGTTCAACCATTGTGGTAGACAGTGTGTTGATTCATCAAGGACCTAGAAATAGAAATTCCATTTGACCCAGCAATCTCATTACTGGGTATATATCCATTGGATTATAAACGTTCTGTTATAAAGACACATGCACACATACGTTCATTGCAGTATTGTTTACAATAGCAAAGACCTGGAACCAACCCAAATGCCCATGGATGATAGAATGGACAAGGAAAATGTGGCACATATACACCATGGAATACTGTGGAGCCATAAAAAATGATGAGTTCGTGTCCTTTGTAGGGACATGGATGAATCTAGAAACCATCATTCTCAGCAAACTGACACAAGAACAGAAAATCAAACACCACATGTTCTCACTCATAGGCAGGTGTTGAACAGTGAGAACACATGCACACAGGGAGGGGAGCATCCCACACTGGGGTCTGCTATTGGGGAATAGGGGGAGGGACAGCAGGGAGTAGGGAGGTTGGGGGAGAGATATCATGGGGAGAAATACCAGATACAGGTGACAGGGGGGATGGAGGCAGCAAGCCACATTGCCATGTATGTACCTATGCAACAATCCTGCAAGATCTGCACATGTACCCCAGAACCTAAAGTGCAATAATATATATATGTAAATGTACATATATATATGTATAAAACACAAAGATAATAAAATGGATGTTATCCTAGTTTTCACCCTACTACTATTCTTACTCAAGGTTTTGCAGAAAAACAGAACAACTATACAAATAGTGAATAATAATGGGCAATTTGCATTGGAGTATTCTGATAATAAGTACATACATATAGATAGATGATAGATAGAAAAAATAGATATATATGTTTTTTTCTCATTCCACAATAATATGTGTAATTGTACCGTTTCTGCAATTTCCATTTTCTAGTATTTTTCAAACTGCAGATTGTGACCTATTAGTGGATCATGAAATCAGTTTTTAGTTGGTAATCATTATTTTAAAAAGTTGGCCAGGAGTGGTGGCTCATGCTTGTAGTCCCAGCACTTTGGGGGGCTAAGGTAGGAGGACTGCTTTAGAACAGGAGTTCATAATTACAGTGAGCTGTGATAACACCACTGCACTATATCCTGGTCTGGGCCTGGGCAACAACAGAGTGGGACTCAGTCTTAAAAAGATTTAAATCACATCAAAGAAAGCTAAGAAGAGTGCATCACACACAGATAGATAGAACATTGTTTCATTAAACTTCTGTTTTCATTTTATAATATTGAGTCATAATTTAAAATGACTGCTTACTATGAGTCATATTTAAAGTCATTTAAAAGAAATTACAGAAGTTTCTAACAGAATTGTGTCTCTACAAGTGTTAATGTAGCATTTTTTTTTTATTTTTATTGCATTTTAGGTTTGGGGGTACATGTGAAGAACATGGAAGATTGTTGCATAGGTACACACATGGCATTTTATTTCTCAGCTTTCAGAGAGACCGCAGTGTGTTTATTTCCAAGGAATTAGAGATTTAGAGCTATTTTTATGACTATTCTAGGCCTATACAAGTTATTTGTGCAAAGTAATGGAAAAAGGACTACGTCATGCAACTTTGTAGTGTTTTCTACAATAAATAAATTATTAAAATCATCAGCAATTTCAAATATTACTGGATTTCTCTGACACTTAAGCACCCTAAACCCTTCTCTATTATTTATCTTTCTGCACTTTTAAAAATTCTCTTTCTTGCTTTCTCTGTCTTTCTCTATTTCTTTGTCTTTCTCTCTCCAGCTCTTTGGTCATCCAGGCAAGTAATGGGATCATGCCTCTCAACCCAACAATAGTCTCTGATACTGTGGAATCTCAGCCCACACCCCAAATTCCAAACTCATGTTGAAGCCCTAACCTCTGTATCTCAGAATATGACTGTATTCAGAGATACAGTCTTTAACAAGATAATTAAGTTAAAATGACATCACTAAGTTTGTTCTAATCTAATACGACTAGCATTCTTATAATAAGGGAAAATCATGACACAGACACATAGAAAAGACCATGTGAGGACACAGGGAAAAAACAGCCATATAGAAGTGGCAAAGAGAGACTGCAGAAGAAACCAACCCAGCTGACACCTTTATCACAGGTTCCTAGCCTCTAGAGTCATGAGAAAATCAATTTCTGTTGTTTAAGGCATCCATTCTGAGGTATTTTATTATGGCAGCTCAAAGAAAACTAATACAGTCTCCGTATTACTCACATCTTATTTTTTTTTCTCCTGTATTAAGGAATGTATAAGCATGTGTTTTTACAAAAGTTCTTTAGTTTCAAGCAACCAAACTTGTTCTGCTTAATTAAATTAACAATTTTCCAAGCCAGGAACAGTGATTCATGCCTGTAATCCCAGCACTTTGGAAGGCCGAGGCGGGTGGATCTCGAGGTCAGAAGTTCAAGATCAACCTGGCCAACATGCTGAAACTCCATCTCTACTAAAAACACAAAGATTAGCCAGGCATATTGATGGGCACCTGTAATCCCAGCTACTTGGGAGACTGAAGCAAGAGAATCACTTCAGCTCTGGTGGTGGAGGTTGCAGTGAGCCACAGCACTCCAGCCTGGGCAACAGAGAAAGACTGTCTCAAAAAATAAATAAATAAATAAATAAAATAAACAATTTTCTGGAGGATATGAAATAACTCCACAAACAAAAGAAAAAGTTACAGGACCAGGTCTCAAACAGGACAGGAACTAATGAAGCTATTAGGCTGTCGGAAGCCAAGGCTAATGGAGACTCATAATTATTTTCAACTTTTGTGTGCATTCCGGGGAAAGAATATGTTTACATGAAGTATCTATCCTCTGAGAGAAGTACAAGGAATTTGATTGACAGTTCCACCTACATTCCATCTAATGAGAAAAGTGTGGTCCCCCCAAATAAAATCAGAGTTTTACCAGAAGAAGAGAAAACGGAAGATTGGGCAAAATAGCAGATTCGTGGTACACTTTGGGTTTACATGCTTTACACAGGACATTAACAATTTTAGGTTATGTCATGTTGGTTATGTCAAAATATAATATGACTTATAATAAAAATATATAGAGATCAAATGGATTCAAAATAACTTTTGATTCTCATGGCTTCAAGTTTTCTATAAGAAAAACTAAATTATTTTGGAATAAGTACAAGAAAAATAAATATTGCATAAAAATTTTCAACACAGTTAGTTTATCCTAGATACCTTAAGGTATTTAAAAAATACTAAACAGCCATTTTCATTACTTTACATTATTCTTGAGATTCAAATAATATGAGACTAAAATATTTAAGGATTATCATCTGCGAAAAAAATATAAGAAGCCTTACAGTTTTTTTTTTTTCAAATTTTCTGCTGGAAATGATTATCGTGACAGTATCATCTATTTTAATGCATTCATCTACTTCCATGGCACAGAAAAAAAATAACGTACATATTTTCCCAAAGGCGCTCTAAGTTGAAGCAGTCTTCCTTTCAACATCTGTTATTTGGTTTATTTTCTGCTTTGACCTAACAAGCAGTCATGAGGCTGTTAACTGATTCACAATGCAGGTACTGTCTGCCATTTTGAAATGACTGGAGTACCATTGCTTAGCTGCCATTCCAGTGGAGCTTGATTTTTCTAATTCAACTAACTGAAAAGTGATACATTAAGAGACACGAAGATTATATAATCTAAGTGATACCAAGATAAAATATCTATTTTTTCCAAGAAGCTTGTAATTCAACAAGAAGACAGGCGTATTAATGGAATATGGCAAGAATTACATGAGAAACAATCCAATGGGTCCTAGATGATCATTTTTTTTATGGGAACATAAAAGAAAGATAACAAAGTCCTTTGAAGCAAAATCGAGAACCTAAAAAAGAAACTGGACTAAGCCTTAGTCAGCACAGTGTGAATTCAAAATAATTTTGTATATGTAATTAAAGTGCAAAGTGATTATTTACATTGAGTTGTTAAAATGTCTTATTACTGAAAAATATTTGAATAATTAACTAGATTTTCATTTTATATAAGACATTAAAAACATGTTAAACAACTGAAATGGTAAGTGCTGTGTAACATTAGGCTTAGGGTTTAGAAAATTAAAACACAGGACATCTTTGACTTTTAGATAAGTGATGAATAATAGATTTAGTGTAACTATGTCCCACATAACAATTGAAACATACTAATACTAAGAGGTAGTATTAATTTTTTATTTGAAATGCAATTTTTACCGAATTCTCTAGTATATCTGGAATTCTATGCAGAAAAAAAAAAAAAACAGAGAGAGAGAGAGAGAAGCCTTGGGATGTGAAGAGAAAACAAAAGCCAAAAGGAAATAACCAGTGTGTGTGTGCCGGGGGTAGTGTGGGGGAATTACCAGAGAGAAGTTTTTCATAAGAGTAATATTATTTAATATCTAAAGATGTTTTAAAGAAGCTTTATTAAATTTTATGTCACACATTATATAAATGCTCTTTTTGTGACAAACTTCAAGGAGAGGGACGTTCTGTGTACAGATTTACAAAATCAATCCAACTGTGGCTTGTCATTTACAAAAGTCCTGACTTAATTCCAAATTCTTCTATAATTCTGTTGATTGCTTAGTCTTAGAAATACTGGAGTGTTTTATGTAGACTAGAATTTCTGGTTGGATTAATTTAAGAATAATTATGACCTTGAGAATTATATCTCTAACTCCCAGTAGGACTTGAGACTGTTGATCAAGTCTTGAAAGTTTTCCTGGTAGAATTAGGAAAGCTTATAGGCTTGTCATTCTGTCAGAACAAACATAGTCTTGTGTATTGTATCTTAATTTAAACTAGTTTTACACTGATGTCTTTAGTAATAAGGTAAATTAAAAAACTAATAATAACTTTTCTATGGTACTTTAATTTAGTGTCATTGGTTTGGATATACACCATAAATTATAACTTAACAATAAAACTCCTTCCTGATTAACTCAAAGCTAAATTGTATGTGGACTCTATGAGTAAAAAGTGCCTCAGGCAAATTTTTGCATGTGTTTCACCCAGTCCTCAACTGGGAACTCTTTAAAATAAGAAAGACTGAAAACTCTTGTTTCCATACCCAAAGATATCTGGTCAATATCTGCTCAGGGAGGCCTGTAATTTTATGTTTTTAAGTGAAGTAATTTACTTCTACTCTCTTAGGCTTAAACTTTATTAATAGCATAGAATAATTTAAAGGTAACTTTTAATTTGCTTTGAAAAATGCTGCATAAGTCAGCACTATACAAATGATGGAAGAAAAAGATCTCCTGTGTTATCACTTTTATGCATTTCTAAATACCTAAAGTTTCTTATATACTATTTTTAATCAATGCAACAGTCACTATAAATGACATACCTCCAAATTCCTTTCTGGAAAGCTTTTTGGGAAATAGCTTTATCACAATGATAATTCAAAACAGTACCTACTTTATGTTCTACCATGATTTTTTGGAAGAGATAGTGGGAGTAGGCAAAAGAAAATTGTATCACGAAACAACTTACATAGTACCATGGTGTTTAACTAGAAAGGAACTCAAAAATAATTTTGTATTCATTCATTCAAAAATATATACTGAGCACGCTATTAGTCAGCTCAGGGTGCTTAAGAAAGTATCACAGGCTGGGTGGCCTAAACAATAGACATTTATTTCTCACAGTTCTAGAGGCTGTGAAGTTTTGGATCAAGGTTGTGGCAAATTTGGTTCTTGGTGAGGGGCTTCTTCCTACCTTATATGTGGTCTACTGTGTTGCTGATAGATTAAAGGAGTTATCTCTGATTGCCTGTAAAACAAGCTCTCTGATCTCCCTAAGTCTCATCCTGAGACTCTCACCTTCATGACCTCATCTAAACCTTCCAAAGGTCCCACCACTTGGCACTTGGCAGGGCCTAGAAGCAAGAGCACTTCAGTAGGAAAGAGCATGCCTAACACCCATATCTTGTTTTAAAATGCTGATATTCAATTAAAGGAACCAGAGCTCCTTACAGAAATCATTGATTCTAAGATTACAAAAGGAAATATAAAAGGTGAGGCTGAAACATCTTGTAATGCCAGAAAGTAAGAAAGTACCTGAAGAAAAGTTACAGGACTGTATCAAAAAGACATAGGAGCCAATAAAATAAATATGGTATCAGATTACAACACAAAGTATAATAAATATCCACAAGTCTATACAAATAAATAATTGAATAAATAAATAAATGAGAGTACAGATACATTTTCTGTGTAGAAAAGTCCCAAAAGATTTTTGTAGATACTATGCTCTCAAGGAGGTGGAACATCTCTCCACTCTCTAAATTTGTGCTATGCACAGCAACTACCTTCCAAAGACTTCAAAACAGAAATGAGAAAAAGAGTAATTTTGCAATGGAGAAACTTGACAGACACTGTTTCACCCAACTGATCAAGGCCAGCATCAACAGTCATTAAGTCTGATAATACTATACACTGTTCATGTGATGTGATAAGAATAGCACATTATCTGTGATCTCCCTCCTCTAAATCCACAACCCTTGTCCAATGCAGTGAAAAATATCAGACAAATATCATTCAAGGAACATTCTACTAAATATTTTACCAGTATTACTCAAAATTCTCAAGATTATTAAAAACAAGGGAATTTTGAGAATCTTTGTGGCCAAGAGGAGCTTAAGGAAGCACAAGGACTAAATGTAATTTGATATCTGGGATGGGTCCAGGAACAGAAAAAGGACTTTAGGTAAATAGTAGGTAAAATAAATTTTAGTTAATAATATATCAATATTATCTTAATTGTAACAAATGTTACAATGAATATATATTTATTATGTTAATAAGAGGGGAAACTGGGTGTGGAGTATTTGGAAACTCTACTATCTTTACAACTTTTCTATAAATCTAAAAGTGTTCTAAAAATAATAGTTTTTTAAAATGATAGCTCTGTCTTTGTAAAGGCTCTATGTCTGTGGGAAGATAAACATTGATAAAAATAAAATATACGGTATAAGAGATGGTGATAAATACTATGAGGAAAACGAAAGGGTCAAAAGGAATAGAAAATATTGGCCAGAGTGGAGGTACAGGGTTTGCCTCATAACTTACTCAACAGATCTCTACATGGATAGAACCAGGGTTTAAAGGATGATCTTAATATACCAGGCTTCTAGTGATGATTGTTATGTACAATGAAAGAGAAAGAATAAGATTAGTCTTGGGAGAGATTTCAGGGTATCTTAGTCCATTTTTGCTGCCATAACAAAATACCTTAGAGGAACTTGGTGGCATATAAACAACGGAAATTTATTTTTCACAGTTCTGGAGGTGGCTAATTTCAAGATTAAGGTGCCAATAGACATGATATCTGGCAATGGCCCACTTTCTGTGTCATACACGGCTGTCTTTCACTCTGTCCTTCATGGTGGAAGAGAAAAAGCCTCTTTATAAAGTCACTAATCCCCTTCATAAAGGCATCACTCTCATGAACTAACCACTTCCCAAAGATTCCACCTCCTAATATCATCACCTTGGGGGGGTAGGATTTCAACACATGAATTTTGAGAACACACAAGCATTCAGACCATAGTACAGATGACATTATACTCTAGAAGGAGAAGGAGGAGCAGAAGTCTTACCAAGGACATGCAGCCCCATCTGGACGCTCCTTCATTTCTGCCAGTGCTATGTAGAGCTTTGGGACTTGCTCTTGGTATGTGGAGAAGATGGAGAATATCAGTGCAACTTCTTTTTATAGACAAGAAATCTGAGAGCAAGAAACTCAAAATAATTGTCTCATGTTCTCATACCAAGCTATTTACAAATTTTGGATCAGCACCAAGTTTCTAGATCCTTAAATGGAAACACTTTCATCTAGACCAAGTTGCTTCCTTTTATTGACAATATCGAAATGCACCAGAGGTAACTCCCCAATTCAGAATAGAGAGATAAATAAAATTTCTAAAATAAATATGTTTGCTATCTACATAAATGATTAATAAAATCATACTGTGATTCATGTATTTTTCTTGTGTTCCTGTTTTGATTATTTATTACTGAGAAATTTTTTTGCAGCTGGTATATACACCTGGAGCCTCAAAATGTGGGTTTCATCTGTGGACTAAAACAGTTTAGTTTTTACTTTTTAAATGGCTCAGATTACATTTAGATTGGTTCACTGGGATTTAATATAGGCTTCTTTGTATACATTAGATTCTGCCATTATTATATAATTGTCACTGAGATACAAATAAACTAAAAAGTGAATAAAAGTTGGTTGATTAAAATGTCAAATGAGAATGATTTATTCGTAACATAGTTGAGATTTTTTAAAAAACATATTAAAAATCTATTCTGTAGTTGAAATTGGTTTGCATTTACACCTGGAACTTCTTTGATCTCCAACACAATAATAAAACCCATGGTAAGCATTGAGTTCCTGTCTATTGTATGAACAAATTGATTTTATATAACATATTCTTATTCTGAAAATTATTATGCTCAAAATCAACCAATACATTCTGTAAGTTCCAGAATTATTTTAGCAAGATTAGTTCTGAAGTGAAAGAAAAAATGAATATGTATATATACCATGTCTGTAAGTATTTGTAGTTTGAAATTAGTAAAAAAGAATAAAATAAAAAGAAAAAAAAAACTTCAATGTGTAAGAAGTCAAAATGGGTAGAGCAAAATGAAATGGGACACTTGAAATATTAAATGTTTTGTTTAGATAGGGATAAAACATCATAACATTTACAGCTGCTTCTCTGGTTTTGAAAGGGCTGCACAGTGAAATTCTCAATACTTTATTGTGAACAACTCTGTAGTCTTATGCTTATGATATTCTGAACATCATTTTCCGTTGAATACTAGGTATAATAGGTATAGAGAAAGATACATAGAGTAGTTTAGAACACAGGAAAGAATATCAGGAAAGTTGCACTTTGTGAGTTATGCATATATGAGTTTCGTTAGTCATACTATATTCTATTTTTTTCTTGTGTTTGACTTTTCTCTAAAAGTATACTGCCAAAAAATCAACTTTTCCATCAAATTTGCAATCTCTTTCATTTTCTGTGACTCAGGTTTTACTGAATATTAATAGCAATTAAGATATTTTTAGAAACCTATTTTTTGCTTTATTCAAGTGTACTTCATACATTTATTCCCATAATTCAGGAAGGAGAAAAATAAATATTTTATTCATTACACAAAGTCACAAAGCATAATTAATATCATAGTTGGCAATATCAGCACTCAAAAGATTTCAAATGTCCTGAAGAAAAATATTGAACGTCTTTCCCCACCCCCCTGCCGACCACATGCACACAAATGAATGTTAAACATGCAAACACATATAATATTAGATGGAAGAAATTTGGCTTGACAGAAATCCATACCAACAAAGCAGGAGCTTTCAGATGATGACAAGTTCAGTAAATATCAACTGTGTGAAATGACTCCAAAGACTCCTAATGAAAGCTTAGGAAGAATAAACATAACAAGGGAGAGGATTATCCCACTGTGCTTTCTACTGAGAAATCTGTCTCCAGGACACAGTGCCTAATTCTCTTAAGGGCTCTTTAAAAAGGACAGTGTTCAACCAAATTTCTGAGAAAACTGATGATATCCTAATGAATAATAAAATCTTTTTGAGAAAGGGGATATTTAATGGCTGAACACTCTCCTCAAATCAGAAACAAAACTAGGTATTATGAAACAAAATGATGGGATATAAGAAATTTAGATCAAACTAAGAACTTTATATTATTTTGTTAGTCTTAGGATGGTATAGTGCACCATACAAATTAATGAGATCCTCACTTAAAGCAGACTCATTGTTACAAATGTTTTAGAGATTATTTTTACCCCAAACAACCCCATATCAACCAAAGACCTCAAGGTCCTTTCTTGGCCTCCTCCTAATGACTGCTTCTCTTATCCATGCTCTGATGACTATTTTCCTGAATAATCTCATTCCTTTGAAATAGTGAAACATTCAAGCTACGAGCTCCTGATGTTTTATCTTGTTTTGATAGATCAATTAGCTGGCTAAAACTGGCACCTAATTAATTGAAAATACACAATATGTGGACCCAGGACTAGATTCTATAACCAATGGTAGTGCTAAATCACTCAACAAAGAAAGTAGATTTTAGTTGCTAATTACAAGCAGAGGTCATAATATATCCATTCACTTCCTGCCAATTGTCTAAGCCAGCAATCAAAAGAAAAATTCGTTTTGCATAGGCTTCTTAATAAAAGTATGCTGCTGGTCAAAAGATCTTTTTTTTTTCCTTAAAACACCACTTCCAATTGCTGCATCCTGCCATTATAAATATTAAGTGTTGCTCTACATGTAAGTTTTCTCAAAGCTTCTAATTTTCACTATTTCATTATTGTCCATATTAAGCCTTATTGTACCTAACAGCAAAGTACAAGAATGACACTAATCGGTGCATTACTTTACAGGTAGAAACAAGGAAGGAAATGACTATAATATTAAACACAGAATACATTTGGGAACAGAGGGTCATTTCATATTTCTAAGACATGGTATTACTTCTGAATTTCTTAATGCAAGTGGACATTCTTTTGAAAGTTGTTGCTACATTGGAAAACAAAGAGGCACTAAAATAAACTTGTATGTTACTCAGGAAATTTATACTTGGCTATGGAAACATAGATGGCTCTTCATCTGCCCTGTTTTGTACATCATTGCAACCACGGCATCCCTGTATATATATTTATAAACCTTCTATAGGTCAAAAAAGCATCTTACAAAAAAATACTAAAATAAGTAATTAATTAAATTAAAACTAAGACAATAAATATGTGAAAGTGAGGACGGAAAAAATATGTTCAGGGAAAATGTAAGGAGAAGCAGTTCTGAGAGTGGAAATTTGGAAATTACTTCCTTTGGAAAAATGACTTAGTACCTTTTGCAAAGTACAAATAATTCTCCAACTTTCTAATCATAAGATTTCTCTCTTTTAGCTGACAAATGTAAGTGAGGAACATTATTTCCAGTTTCTAACCAAGACAGAGTAAATTTAATGAGCATCATTCCTATGTTAGTGTGATTTTTTTTTTCCTGTGAGATAAATTGAAACTCTAGGTGTTAACAGAGCATCAGACCTGCCTTGTAGGGAAGTTGGTACAACCTTGAGCTATTCAATAAATAAACAGTGACCATATTCAATTAATTCTTAGGAAATAAAAAAGACTATTCAGACAGAGATGGCCATCACACATGATGACCACATCATGCCTATAGGGCTATTCACATGAAAAATGACATTCACAACATAAGGGAAAGGAAAAGTCTTTCTTTTTACAGCATTGGGGAAAAGTCTGAAATTTCTATCTTTGCATGTTATCTGGAAATAAACCCTCAGCAATTTGGTCATTAACTTCTGTTAATTTAAGAATGAAATGGTATGGTAGAAAAAATACAGCCCAAATAGTTTGTGGCTTCTGCAATGAAATATGGAGTCTATTTCCCCACCTCTTCAATCCAGGCTGGCCTTGTTATTTGCTCTGACCATTAGTAGGTGGAAGAATAACATTGTGTAAGTTCTAAGGCCTAGGCTGGAAGATGCCTTGCAGCTTTCGCTTTCACCCTCATGTATTATTGCCCTGAGTCCACCATACAAAGTTGGTATAGAATACTGGAAGTTGAGAATGATGTAGAGAAGACAAATTGCCCTAATTGTCAGCTAGCATTAATGTCAGACAAGTCATCAATACCATCTTGGGTTCTCCAGTCCAGCCAACTCTCCAGTGTATGTAGACTCATGTATGAGCTCAGGCAAAATCAGCAGAGAAGTCACTAAGGTAACAACTATAAAACAATGTAAAATAATACAGTGATTTTTCAAGCAACAACATTGCTATGTAGCAATAGGTAACTGAAAGACAAAATTTATTAAATTACATTAGAGGCCTTCTATCAGTATTCTCTGAAACTGGCATATTAGAGAATTATAATACTATCAATAGTAATTTGTTCTTTTTGGTAAATGTGTATTATATTACATGCACAAGGCTAGATAGTGTGTTGTTTTCTGAGCACACTCAGAATGTACAAGATTGGTGATGCTGAGAAACTAATAACAATAGGAACTACTGTTTTTCATTTATTTGCTTTTATTTTATAAATTATCAATACTTTTGTAAGTAAAATTATTTATTATATAAATTATTACAGTGGAACCGAGTATTTTTTGTTGTGCAGTTCTACTCATTTTAACACATCAACAGAGTAAAGCGACAACCACCACAAACAGGATACAGCTTCATTACCCCCCAAAATGTTCTTTACGCTATTCGTTTATACTAAAACCCCATTTCTATTTCCTGGAAATTACTGATCTGTTTTCAATCACTGTAAATGTGGGTTTTCAAGAATATGATATAAATGGAATTATGCAGTAAGCAATCTTGAAACTGATTTATTTTACATTCTGCATACTGCCTTTAAGTGCCGTCTGAGTTTCTATGTGGATCAATAGTCTCTTAATTGGTGAGGAGCATTACATTGCATGTAAGAACCACGATTTCTCTATTCTTTCACTTGTTCATGACACTAGGGTTATTCCAATTTTTGATGGATATGAAACAACAGCTATAAACATTTGTGCGTAAGATGTTGAGTGACCGTGAGTTTTAATTTTTCTATGGTAAATACTCGAGTGGGATCACTAAGTCACATGGTGTTTATTAATTTTATAAGTAACTTTCAAATTATTTTCCAAATTAATTATGCCATTTTACATTCATATCAGCAATGTATGAGAGTTCACATTGCTCTGCATTCTTGCCAGGATTTAGTATAGTCAATATTATTTTTATACAATGTTACTGTTTTTAAATGATTTTTCAATAGACGATTTCAGAGCAGTTTTAGATTCACAGAAATATTGAGCAGAAAGTAAAAACAATTCCCAAATACTCCCCAACCCACATATGCATAGCTTCCCACCTAACCTTAAATGAGAAGCAGGACCCATTTCACAAGGCACTTCGCCCTCGGTGGAGGAGGTGTGCTGCTCTGTGGGGAAACCCACTTGTCTCGGCTGCCCGGATTCCTCAGAGCACCTCCCTTGGCTGGGGGTGGGGGCTCCCCTGCCTGTGTGGTTCTCAGGTGGGCCACCGCACTGCACTGCTCTTTCTTCCTCTCTGTCATCACACCAGCTGCCTAGTAAGTCCTAATGACAGAACCTGGATACCTCAGTTGCTGGTGCAGGATTCCCATGCTGTCTTGGATATTTTCGACAGGAGCCACCTCCACTCGCCGCTGCTTCTAGTCAGTCATCTTGGCTTCCCTAAGGCAACTTTTCAGATGCTTATTTGCCATCTGTACATTTTCTTTGGTTAGTTGTCTGTTAATGTCTTTGGTCCATTGTTAAATTTGCTTGCTTGTTTTCTTATTATTGAGTTTTAAGAACAGTACATATCTTTTGGAAAACAGTCCTTTATCAGATATGTCTTTTGCAAATGTTTCCTCTCAGTCTGTGGCTTGTCTTTTCATTCTCTTGTCAGTGTCTTTTGAAAAGGAGAAACTTTTAATATTAATGAAGTTCTGCCTATCACTTCTTTTTTTTTATGGAGTGTGCTTTTGGTGTTATACCTAAAAAATCATTGCTGTGACCAAGGTCATCTAGATTTTCTCCTATGTTACCTTAAGTAAGTCTTATAGTTTTTCATTTTACATTTAGGACTGTGATCCATTTTGAATTAATTTCTATAAAGGATGTAAGGCTGTGTTTAGATTTAATTATTTATTGCAGGTGGATGTCCAGTTATTGTACCATCATTTGCTAAAAAGTTTATCAGGAAAGATCTATACTAACAATTTTATTATTAAGGACACAAATCAGGATCAGTCAAATAAAGAGAAATGTAGGGTAACATCTGGAAGACTTCCCAGCATAGAGCTTCTGCTTTCTAGTCCCATGGAATCAAAGGCATATCAATGTGTTCCCCTACCAGGAAGCTCGACTAAACTTCAATGTCCAGAGTTTTTACTGAGGTTTTATCACAGAGGCTTGATTAAATCACTGGCCATGTGACTGAACTCAGTATTTAAACCTTTTCCCCTCCCGGAGTTCAGATTGGCTCATGGACTCAACCCTTTAACCATGTGGTTGTCTTTCGGGTATTGTGGGTCCCAATCTTAGAACTATCCAGGAACCTACCATGATTTCCTTCATTAGTCTAAACTATCAGGTATTATCCAAAGGAGCTTGTGAATAACAAACACACTCCTATTACTCAGAAAATTATAATGCCAGGAATTCAGACAAAAAAATATATAAATACAACAACAATCTCGATTTTTGTTAATTCATAAAACCACCAAATATATTGCACAAATCCCAAGAGGAAAAAAATAAGGTAATATAGTTACCCAAATATTTACCATTTTTGTTTATTTTTCTTTAATGTTTCTAGTTTTTAAATTTTCCTGGTCCTATTTTACTTGTGTTTAAGACTGTCCTTTGATGATGTTTATTGCAGTTTCATTGGAAACAAATTATATTGGATTTTATTCTCCTGTGGTATCTTTATTTCTACTTTTAATTGTAGAGGATAGTTTTTCTAGATATAGAATTCTAGATTTATATTTTCTGTCAGCACTTTGAAAAAGGCTGTGTCATGTCCTTCTGACCTCTATGGTTGCTGAAGAGAAATCTGTCCTTCACATTGCTGCTCTCCTATATATAATATGTCCATTTTCTCTGGCTCTCCTCAAGAATTGCTTTTCATCTTTGGTTATATGTTAACCTGTTTTGAATTCTCTGTGTTTCTTTGAATGTATAGGCTTATGTCTCTCATTGCTGGAGGGAAGGTTGTTTAATGTTATTTTCAGTACTACACATTTTTTTCTCTATTTTTCTGAAACTTTGATAACACATTTTGGATATCTTTATTATCTAGTTGGTACTTGATTTTTGTTTTTAATTTTAATTTTTTGTCTATTGCCCAGAAAATAATTGAATAACGTTGAATAATTGCTATTGCTCTAGCCTCAGGTCCAGTGAGTCTTTCCACTAGTGTCTCTGTCTTACTCAGAGCTGGAGCCTAGACTCACTGGCAACAAATATTTATAGAATACACTTCATCTAATAGGCCCTATGCTAAGTAATTTACGTCGATTATCTTCTTTTCTGTGAGTATAGGCTACTGATCTTGGTTCAATTGTACAGATGAAGAAATTGATTATTTGAAATAATCAATTTGCAATAACTTGCTTATGCTCACACTGCTACCAAGAGGTCTCTGTGCTCAAAGACTTTAGGCCTATTGAGTTGTAGAGCATGAAGCACTTTCCTGGAATAGCTTGAACTGGGGGCAATCACCCAAACTGAGAATGAGATTGTGGATATAGAGAAATTTGTGTGAAAGCTCTGAGTAGCAAAACCTGAAGAAAATTACATAACTAATGCTGAAGACCAATTTGCCTCTTTCATTATTTTATTTGGCTCTGGTCCTGCTGCCAAAGTCTTTCCAAGGTCAGAGCTAAGGTTTCCTTGCAGTGAGAAAATGTGCTTGAAGGCTTCTTAAAGCTCTAGGAGTCAGGAGCAAAAAGCCTTCAACAGATTTTGAAAACAGAAAAAAAGTGTGGTGAATAAAAACAGTAAACAGACTTCCCTGATAACCCTCTGGCTTTGTCCAGTGGCAGCTTTGCTTTTTGGAGTAGCTACAAATTTGAGCTTGAAGAAATGCTATTGGCATTTTAGTAGGCTGGAATTTTATTTTAGTACACATACAATGTTAAAAAGTTGATACAAGTTTTTTAATTGAATTAATGAAAGCTTATCATCTGAAATTATATTAAGTTATCTAAGATTTCCCCAATTTTTATTATGTGAGTGCCTAAGGGGAGACCCCTAAAATTAATGGTTAGCATAAATTAAGAGATAGTTACAAAGTGAATAAACTTTAAGATAATCTGATCTTGATTCAGAACCTGAATCCTGTCATTATTTGACCTCATGAAATATAAAATTTTATATAGAATTCTGTGATGTTATTTATTCAGCACAGTGGTATTTTTTTCTTTTTAAACAAAAACCGAAAGTATCACCAGCAAAATTATTTAAAACAAAATAAACAATAAAGCAAAGGAAAAATATTCCCCAGATTAAGCAGCTGTGTAGTAGGAAATTGTTAAAAACAAACAAACAAGCAACTTTACAACCTAATTCTAACCCATTCTACTAGAATGTACAATTGTATATAGTATTTTTGGAGTCCACCTGTTCGCTCTATTTAATTGGCTAAACTACATTGTTGGAAGTGAGATGTAGTCTGTGATAGAGACCACATCAGAATGAACATATCAAAAATGAACTATCTCAGGCTGTTTGGAAATGGCTAATCTCTTAGATTAAAGTTTCCCTAAGCAAACTCTTTTGGTATGGGGGCTGGTGAGGGAGTGGTGTAATGGAAAAATCACAACTCATAAATCAACATCTATGCTTTCTAACTCAGGGATGACTGAGTTGCTTAACTTGCACTCAGCTTTTTTATAACTATTGATACACATTTTTAAAAACTGTAATTGTATTAGTTTGCTAGGACTATCATAATAAAGTACTATAGACTACATGGCTTAAAAAACAAATTTATTGTCTCAAAATTCTGAAGGCCAGAAGGCGAAGATCAAAGTATAGGCAAGGTTTGCAATTTTACCTTGGCTTGTAGATGGCCGTCTTCTCACTCTGTCCTCACAAGATTTTCCCTCTGTTTCTGTGCCCTAATCTTCTCCTTTAAACACCAGTCATACTGGATTAAGATTCACTCCAGTGATCTCATTTAACTTAATTACCTTTATAGAGACCCAATCTCCAAATACAGTCATAGTCTGAAATACCAGGGTTAGGACTTCAACCTATGAATTTTGGGATGACACATTTCAACCTTTAACCATGACATTTAGATTTTATAACATATGATGTATACATATAATATGCATATATATGTGTTTATATATTTATATTTTTAACCAGAGAAGAAAGACCATCATACAAAATTGTTTTCTTTTAAAATGAGATATTACACTTGACCTACATTTACAAAAGAAAAAATCATTTATACATATTTACTTAGTCGTTAAACTTCTACCCCTGGCTCTAGGAAGTTGGTCTCAACCAGCAATGGCATTTAGAAAGCAGTCAGAGAAGCCTGTAGCTCTGTCGTGCCTAAGGCCATGTGCTTTTGTGTCAGCACAATCCTCACCCAAATCACTTTAGTTATTTATGTTTCCTGCCTGGCATAAGGCATTTAAGTTTATAACAAATGCTGCGACCACATACAGACCATGTGAATCATGCCAACTGGTCTGGTTTCAGATATTCTCTTCCTGGAGGGAGTGGATGGTGGTTTTGATTTATTATCTAACAGAAGTTTCTGAGAGGCATGGCTTAGTTAAGATTTAAAGCTCAACATCAAGTAAAAAC
The DNA here is from genome assembly GCA_036589455.1 of Ateles fusciceps. Taxonomy (NCBI): domain Eukaryota; kingdom Metazoa; phylum Chordata; class Mammalia; order Primates; family Atelidae; genus Ateles; species Ateles fusciceps. The sequence continues at coordinate 2,691,245 of JAZHEH010000734.1, read as the reverse complement.
GATTTCATGTTTTTGATGTTTGCTTGTTTTTACTGTAAGTATATCTTCAAATGAGACTGGAGCGGTGAGTTTGATGCAGCTATATCAATTACATTGTCAGTTAAAACTGTGTGCAAAAATTGGAAAAGTGAAGTTTTCAGTCAAACTCTTACAGTTTTGTAATTTATATTATGCTGAATAATTAGTTATTTCACCTTTTAGTGTATTGACTAAGATTGCGTGTATAAGCTATCTTTTTTAGAAATAAATATAAAATAGTAAAAGCAGTTTGTGCGTGTGTACGTGCTGTATAAATTTGAAACAGCCAGTTAGATCGTAGATTATTTTTTCTCTCTTCACTGTGTTAGCATTTTGGGATAAACATGACCACATGTATGAATGCAGTATATGTTCTATGACAGCTGGAAATTCGAGAGTTCTATGACCAATTATGAACAGAAACAGATTATCATAAAATGAAGATACTTTCCAAATCTAACTCATATCCACAGTCAAGAAAATGATAATAAATAAACCTCATATTATGATCTTACCAAGTATTTATAGTGGGTCTAATTTCGTGGAATTTTAGATTTGATCCTTTCTCCTTGAATAAGTTCATGAAGAGATTTTATTCTTCAAGTGATTCACATATGAGATACATTATCTTCAGATTCTTCATGTAGTAAACCACTTATGCCTTTAAACAGTCAAATGGCACATTGTCAAGGTACCCCTCAGAGTTGGTGAAAAGTAAATATGCTAATCCAAATGTTTTTCCTTATCTGCCATATTTCCTTTTCATTTAAAGCTATTATTATTACTTTATGATAATCTTTTTTCAGAAATACTGGATGACCAATCACATTCCTGTTCTCCCTTTCATGCATCACCTATAGGCCTACAATGTTGCTAATTGAACAAGAGCTACATTTTGACAGAAAAACCTAGGAGAAAATCAAGCCGGTAGTCATTTATCCTGCCTAAGCTGTGACCTGCATTTTACCAGCATCCACCACTACTTTTGTTTTTTAAATTTTTTTCACTCTAGTCTTGCAGATTTGCCTCAGCTAATTATGAGATATAGCCAGCCAAGCAGCAAAGCAAAGTCTTTGATCAAGGCTTCCTGCTCACGTCCTAACTCGGTCCAGCAGCATCCAAAGGAGAAGCTCTAAGGATGCTAGCTGAATTGTGCAGTGACCTATGCTGTTCACCTTATTTGAGGATGCATGTGATTTAAAACTTCACATGACGTTGGGATAACAGGAATGATTACCAGGCCTAGTGTACCCTCATCTTATGCCTTCACATCATGGTAACAGTAAAGAGTCCACACAGTGTTTTCTGTATCGTGTCACTGAGCAGGAAGCTGCCAGCTTGATCATGCAACAGTGACTGACAGAAGCTGAGGGCAAGCAGATTTTGTGGAAGACGATAGTGGGAGATGGAGCAAACAGTAAGAAACAGCTCTAGGATGAAAGGGAGCTCTTCTTAGTGATCCTGACATGGGCTCAGAGGCTCTGGGAGAGAACAGAAGTGTGACCTTCAGGATTTGCTAGGCAGGCTGGCACCTGTATTGGCATACTCTGGAGAGATGCCCTGGAGAGGTGTGAACTCTGAACTCCCTTCACAGGACTAGCTGGAAATAGAAGACTTTACACATGACTTTCTGCTAGGTGGTTACCCCATTTTATTTTTGCTGATTAATTAACATTCAACTTAATTGCCAACTTCCTGAAACTAAATGTGTTTACTGCCTAATATTGTTTGATTTCTCTTCCAATCCTCCAGAGGTTTAACCTCCCACCAGTTTCTACTCAGCTGACAGTTGTTTTTCTCTCTAATTCTTGCATTTTTTGTGAAGCTGTTGGTTTGAAATGCAAGGTGATCTTGCAGGGAAAAAAAAAACGACAAACTTCTTTATAGTCTCAGCAGCACCTCCAGTCAGCTCCTCAGTTCTGATTCAAGGTGACTGCTTTTTGTGTTACATTTCTTATCTTCACATTCTGTTTCAGGAGCTGCCAGAACATTCATTTCATTTTTAAAATGAATGCAAAAATCCCCAAAGCATCCACAGGACCATTGAGGCTTACTAATTAGATTCATTAAACAGCACTCAAAAGCGAAGAGAATTTGTCTCTTATTCTGTTTATTTCTTTTTCCTTCAAAACTCCCTCTGCACACTGCTTTATTAAATAATATTCTGTGTGCCGTAATAATGGACCCTCTTGCTAAAACATTGGGTCACAAAATGTTAGTTCATTAGACTTTTTGTCAGTGCACACACAATGTCAGTTTCCCCCTCCTATGACTGCATCTGGTGTTCTGGTATTCAGGGTGTTATGAAGTAGTAAAAAACTATGATTGGTGTGATGTCTAATTTTGGAGCTATAACTGTGCTAGAGAAAATGCATAGAAAGCCTGAGTATACATTTTTTTACTTTCAATGAAAGTTTTTATGGCCGGGTGCGGTGGCTCACGCCTGTAATCCCAGCACTTTGGGAGGCCGAGGTGGGCAGATCATGAGGTCAAGAGATCGAGACCATCCTGGTCAACATGGTGAAACCCCGTCTCTACTAAAAATACAAAAAAATTAGCTGGGCGTGGTGGTGCACGCCTGTAGTCCCAGCTACTAGGAAGGCTGAGGCAGGAGAATTGCTTGAATCCGGGTGGCGGAGGTTGCAGTGAGCCGAGGTCACGCCACTGCACTGCAGCCTGGCGCCTGGTGACGGAGTGAGACTCTGTCTCAAAAAAAAAAAAAAAAAAGTTTTTATTACAACATCAGCTTAAACATCTACAAAAAGTATTTATTTAATTGCACATGTCTGAGTTTTAAAACATCTACAGATTTATGTAACAACCAGCACACTTAGGATGCATAATAATTGCAACACCCCAAAGAACTCTCTTGTGCTGTCACTTGGTGGCCAAATTCCCCTTCCACACCATCCCTGACAACCAATGACCTGCTCCTCATACAAATTGTTTTGTTTTTTTCCAATATATTTATTTTTTACATAATTTAGAAGGTAACCTTTGCGACTGGCTATTTTCACATGTCATATTGTCTTTAGAATTCATTCATGTTTTTGTGTATACCAGTTGGTCATTTATTTTATTGTTGAATAGTATTACATTGTAGGTTTGTACCAGAATTCATTCATTTCCTTACTGAAAGTCATCTGGGTTTTTCCGGTGTTTCATGAATGTAAATTGACTGCTGTAAATCTTCACATGTAGGCTTTGTGGGATGGATGGGACATATGGTAAGCTCAAATTTAACATTACAGGAATCAACTGGACTTCCAGTTTCTAGTCCGGCATATAAGAGATTTAGAAGTAGCCACTCTATTTTAACAACAAGTAAAAAGATGAACAAATTGAAAAATCAATAGCTCTTCTGATATCTCATCAGAGAAGGGAGGCCACAGAGATAACCACTGCCCCCCTCCCCACAAATTGGAGAGACAGATAAGTACAGAGAATTATAGCTTACCAGGGCAAAAAAACCCTGAGTGGGAAAAGTTCTGGGGTAAGAAAAAACTAAACTATAACTGATGAATTGCTGGAGGCTTGGTGTGGACAAGTCTGAGAGTTAAAAACTTCAGGGGTACCCAGTCACAGAGGGATCCCCACACTTTCGTGAGTTTTACTTCTAGGAGCTCTGAAAGATTGTCACAGAAAATATTACAGAGATGACTTGGTGTGGTGGCTCACGCCAATAATCCCAGCACTTTGGAAGGCCAAAGAAGGAGAATACTTGAACTAGGAGTTTGAGACCAGCCTAGCCAACATGGCTGAATTAATCCTTTTTCACACTGCTAATAAAGATATACCTGGAACTGAGAAATTTACAAAAGAAAGAGGTTTAATGGACTTACAGTTCCATGTGGCTGAGGAGGCCTCAGAATCATTGCAGAATGTGAAAGACATGTCTTATATGCAGCAGACAAGAGAAGAGAGGACTTGTGCAGAGGAACAGCCCTTATTAAACCATCAGATCAAATGAGACCTATTCACTACCATAAGAACAGCATGGGACAGACTTGCCCCCATGATTCAATGACCTCTCACCTTGTCCCTCCCACACACGTGGGAATTCAAGATGAGATTTGGGTAGAGATATAGCCAAACTATGTAATTCTGCCCATGGCCCCTCTCAAATCTCATGTCCTCACATTTCAAAACAAATCATGCCTTCCCAACAGTCCCCCAAAGTTTTAACTCATTTCAGCATTGACTCAAAAGTCCACAGTCAAAAGTCTCATCTAAGAAAAGGAACCTCCATTCTGCCTATGAACCTGTAAAATCAAAAGCAAATGTTAGTTACTTCTTAGACATACTGGGGGGTACGGGCATTGGGTAAATACAGTCAATCCAAATGTGAGAAATTGGCTTAAACAAATGGACTACAGACCCCATGAAAGTCTGAAATCCAGCAGGGCAGTCAAATCTTAAAGCTCCAAAATGATACCCTTTGACTCCATGCCTCACATCCACGTCATGCCAATGTAAGAGGTGGGTTTCCTTGGTCTTGGATAGCCCTGCCCCTGTGACTTTGCAGGGTACAACCTCCATCCTGGCTGCTTTCATGGGCTGGCATTGAGTGTCTATGGCTTTTCCAGGTGCATAGTACAAGCTGTTGGTGGAACTACCATTCTGGGTTCTGGAGGATGGTGGCCCTCTTCTCACAGCTCCACGAGGCAGTGCCCCAGTAGAGACTCTGGATGGGGGCTTTAACTCTACATATCCCTTCAACACTGCCCTAGTAGAAGTTGTCCTTGAGGGCCCTGCTCTGCAGCAAACTCCTGTCTGGACATCTAGGCATTTTCATACATCCTCTGAAATCTAGGCAGAGGTTCCCAAAACTCAATTCTTGGCTTCTGTGTGCCCACAGGCTCAACACCATGTGGAAGCTGCTAAGGCTTGGGGCTTCCACCCTCTGAAGCCACAGCCCAAGCTGTACCTTGGCCCCTTTCTGCCATGGCTGGAGTGTCTGGGACATAGGGCACCAAGTCCCTAGGCTTCACATAGCAGGGGTGCCTTGACCCAGCCCAGGAAACCATAATTTTCTCCTAGGCCTCTGGGCCTGGGCCTGTGATGGGAGGGGTTGCCATGAAGTCCTCTGGCATGCCCTGGAAACAAGACATGGTGTCCATTGACTTGGTGAAGAACATTTAGCTCTTTGTTACTGATGCAAATTTCTGCAGTCAGATTGCATATTTCCTCAGAAAATGAGATTTTCTTCTCTATTTCATTGTCAGGCTGCAAACTTTCCAAACCTTTGTGCTCTGCTTCCCTTATAAACTGGATGCCTTTAACAGCACCCAAGTTACCTCTTGAATGCTTTGCTGCTTAGAAATTTCTTCTACCAAATACCGTAAATGATCTCTCTCAAGTTCAAAGTTCCACAAATCTCTAGGGCAGGGCAAAATGCCACCAGTCTAGTTGCTAAAACATGTTAAGAGTCACCTTTACTCCAGTTTCCAACAAGCTCCTTATCTCCATCTGAGACCACCTCGGCCTGAATTTTGTTGTCTATCTCACTATCAGCATTTTGTTCAAAGCCATTCAAGAAGTCTCTAGGAAGTTCCAAACTTTCCCACATTTTCCGTCTTCTTTTGAGCCCTCCAAACTATTCCAACTTCTGCCTGTTACCCAGTTCCAAAGTCAACTCCACATTTTTAGGTATATTTTCCCAGTGCCCCACTCCCAGTACCAATTTATTGTATTAATTCATCTTCACATTCCTGATAAAGACATACATGAGACTGAGCAATTTATAAAAGAAGGGGTTTAACGAACTTACAGTTCCATGTGGATGTGAAGGCCTCACAATTATGACAAAGGTGAAAGGCATGTCTCACATAGTGGCAGACAAAAGAAATCTTGTGCAGGGGAACTCCTCTTATAAAACCATCAGATCTCATGAGACTCATTCACTATCATGAGAACAGCACCACGGGAAAGACTTGCCCCCATGATTCAATTGCCTTGCACCTGATCCTACCCATAACACATGAGAATTCAAGATGAGGTTAGGGTGGGGACACAGCCAAACAATATGAATGACAAAACCTGTCTCTACCAAAAATACAAACAATTATCTGGGTGTGGTGGTGCTTGCCTGTAGTCGCAGCTACTCAAGAGGCTGAGGTAGGAGGATCACTTGAGCCCAGGAGGTGGAGATTGTAGTTAGCTGAGATTGCACCACTGCACTCCAGCCTTGGTAACTGATTGAGACTCCATCTCAAAAAAGAAAAAGAAATATATATCACAGAGAAAATCCTTTATCCTCCAAGCAGACAGAGGGGAAAATGAATCATTTTGAAACATGCTGGAGCCATTTTTTCTTGACAAGTTCAGCCCTCAGGAGAAAACAGGTAACCAGAATATAACTTGCTGGAGTATGAGCTTAACTGACCTATTAGAAGGGTAATGCCTAACTCCATCCTCCTCTAACTGTCCTGTTTAAGGGAGTTGGGACACTGAGAAACAATGGTGAAATTCACAGTCCAGGGCTACTGAAAGACTAAAGCCTAATCGCAGAACTATAGAATGATTTCCCTCCTTCCACACCTTATAACTACATTTACCTCAGTTACTTTTAACCTGTGCACCATGCCCACTTTTCAACACAACATTTCAAGGCATACTAAAGAGAGAAAAAGAAAACATGCGGTTCAAAGAAACGTAACCAGCATCAGAACAAGATATAGCAGGATTGTTGAAATTATAATATAATAATTTTTTAAACTATGATTAATATGCTAAAAGCTTTAATGGAAAAAGCAAACAACATGGAAAAACAGATGAATAATGTAGAGATATTAAAATTCTAAGAAAGAGTTTTTTAAAAATGGTAGTCACCAAAAACCCTAAGCAGAAATAAAGAATGATAGACTCATTAATAGATGGGACACAGCTGAGTAAAGAATCTGCAACGGAGGATACAACAGAAAATGTTGAAATTGAATAGCAAAAAGAAAAATGACTAAAGAAAAAACAGAACACAATATCCAAGAATGTTAGCCAACTAAAAAAGGTATAAACACACATGGGAAAACAAGGAGAAGAGAGAGAGAAAAGTAATGTTTGAAACAGTAATGACAGAATTTTCTGAAATTAATGTCAAACATGAAACCACTGATCCAGAAAGCTCAAAGAAAACAGAGCATAATAAATGCAAAACACAATCATATCCAAGTATATCATTTTCAAACTTTAAAAAATCAAAGATGAAGAAAAGATCTTGGAAGAAGAAAGAAAAATCACCAGACCTATAGAGAAGCAAAGATAGCAATTAAAAATTTTCCCCTATATTCATTCAAAGGAGGATTGTTTACAGGAACCCTCACAGTTACTAAAATCTGAGAATGCTTGATTTCCTTCTATAAAATGGCATATTATTTACATATAACCTGCATACAACTTCTGCATACTTGAAATTAGCTCTAGATTACTTATAATAGCTAATAAAGTGCAAATGTTATATAAATAGTTGTTACGCTGTATTGTTCTTTATTTGTATTTTTTATTGTTATTTATTATTTTTTTCTAAAGAGGTTTGACCTGAGGTACTTGAATCCCCATATGCAGATCTGCAAATATGAAGAGCTGACTATATCCAAGTTCTCAGAAACTACGCAAGCAAGAAGAGAGTGGAGTGCAATAATTAGCATTGAGAGAAATAAGCAAACTCTTTCCTTGAGTGGCTGTACCATTTTGCAGTCCCACCTATAATCAATTTCCAGTTGTTCCATGTAGTAGTCAGGATTTGGTATTACAGTGCTTTTCATTATAGTCATTCTAATGGGTGTATATTAGTATAGCCTAGCATTTTGGCTTCAATTTGCATTTCAATAATGACTAATAATGTTGAGCAGCTTTTCATATGCTTATTTGCTATCCTTATGACTTCTGTGTTACAGTAAATATTCAAATTTTTTGTCCATATTTTGATTAAATTGTTTGTTTATTTATTCTTGATTTACTCATTTCCTAGGCAAATTGGCTACCATTTTATCAATTGTATTGATGTTTACACATAACCACATTTTTATTTAATTTTTTCAATTGTTTCTATGTTAATTTTTTGGCTATCAGCTTGTATTTCTATTTCTTTTTCTTCATGATTTAGGTTTACATTTCTCTTCATTTTCTAGATCCTTCAGATAAAAGCTTAAAGTAGTAATTTTAGAACTTTGTTATTTCTAATAAATGTATTTAGTGCTATAAATGTATTTAATTTGTATTTTTTGGCATATACATATATATATATTACATATATATTTAAAGAAAGAAAGAAAGAGTCAACATTCTCCAGAAGATTTTAATAGAAACCTGAGACTGAGAGCATAATAGAACACAACAGAAAATTATGCAACATACAAAGAAACAGAAAAATGTCAATAACTTTCAAGAAAAATAAAACAGTTGCCAAACACACAATGATCAGATACAAATTTTCAAGCAATTATAAACTAGCTGTATAAAATAAGAGAACTCTTGAAAATGGTAGCCAATTTAAACCATATATATATATATATATATATATATATATATATGCCTATGTCAATATTTGTGGAATACACCAAAATACACCATCTGTGTGTGTGTGTGTATATATATATATATGCATATATATATTTAAGTTCTCTGAATCTTTCCTCTATAATTTTCAATCAGCTATTGAGTCATCCAGGCAGTTTTTAGGTTTTTTAAAAATGTATTTCAGTTTTAAAATATCTACCTTGCAAATAGTTTATTTCTTTCTTTTGCAATTTTTAATCTTTTCATTTGTTTCAAGAGTTCTCACTTTTATTTTATAGAGCTAGTTTATAATTGCTTGAAAATTTGTATTTGATCATTGTGTGTTTGGCAACTATTTTATTTTTCTTGAAAGTTATTAACATTTTTCTGTTTCTTTGTATGTTGCATAATTTTCTATTGTGTCCTATTATGCTCTCAGTCTTAGGTTCCTATTAAAATCTTCTGGAGAATGTTGACTCTTTCTTTCTTTCTTTGTTTAAACAAATACTCAACCTTGTTTGGTTGAGGCTTCAAGTCCTGTTCTGTTTTATGTGACCTGTGGTTCTGGTGTTAGTTCAGAAAGCTTCTGTTTTGCTATTTGGCTGTAACTGCTTATATGCCACCCAGGGAACCATCTGAGATCTGGAGGTTGATATGTCTTATAGGTCAGTTCTCCAAGCGATTGGCTTTCACATCATTTTCACGCATGCACAGCTAGGACTTCTTGATCTTCTTAAAAATTCTCTCTTCTTCATAATCTCCCCGACTTCATTTTGTCTCAGAGCATATCCTTCCCGTTCCCTGGCCCGAAAGTCAGGATTTTAAAGTTTTGACAATGTTGCACATCTCCTGTAAGTGTATTTTCCTCTAGGTCAAATTAGAAAACCTGACTACTGCTACCAATTCAACACCATAGGATTTGAAGCGTAAGGACCTCCAAGGCAGGTAGAGCTGGGAGTGAAAAGAAACAGAAATGTCTATCACCCTTTCCGTTTCCAAGGTTCCCTTTATTACTCCTCTGACCAGAGAGAGAGGATTCTCCATGGTAACACACTTTGTGCAGTTGCAAATTTAGACTGTTCTGAGGCTAAGAAGGATGTGCAGTTGGTGGTGAGTGGCAGAGAGAAAGATAACCACTGTGTCAGTCTTTCTTTAAGTTTTTCCTCCCAAATCTATCTGCTATATTTACTTTTTAGTCCTTGAATAATTATTCTATGTACATTATGTAGAATTTTTAGCTGTAATCAATGGAAGAGGCTAGTTTATTTCATCTTAACCATACCAGAATATATATATATTCTGAACTTGAATTTGAACTTGAATTTGAAAATGAATTTTAAACAACAGAAATAAGAAACAGAGAATTCTTACCTCTGTTACCACATTTATGAAGACAAGCTGAATTTACTGATATCTGATCTTTTAGCTCTTACATTTCATTTCAGATTATTGCTAAATGAGATGAGGAATCACAGAGCAATTTCCAAGCAAAACTAACAAAAGTCCTACTACCTGGATTTCAAAGATGGTCTTTTACCACCATCGTGGCCTGGCCTCCTTGAACACAGTACCTCTCCAATATAGTAGGAAAAAATTCAAACTGGATACTTTTGTGACAAATTCTGAAAAGAACACCCAGTTCCATTATTTTCCAAGCATGAATGCTTATCTTCATAGCAGGAAAACCACTAGATTCTGGTTTTTGTCATTTCCTGCATCTTTCAGATGAGACTGTGTGGTGCATTGCCAGTTTCCAACTCAGATTACACCCTTTAATGGTTTAACATTTGAGGGAGCTGCAGGAGGCTGCCATCAATCTAGTGTTTTATTAAGGAGACAGCATATGTGAATTGCTAAGTAGCAGATGTTGGTATATACGAGGCTCAAATTGAAGAACATTTCTACAGTTTTGTTAAAGGGGTAAAAAAGTGAATAAGATAAAGCAAAAAAAAAGTCTAACAATTGTTAAACTGAGCCTCTAAAAACAGCAACCCAGTTTGTTCTTCAAAAACTTCCAGATGCCTTTAATTGGAAAATCTCGCTGCAAGTCTTATCAAGACAACGTTCCCCTTGTAGTGTAATATCTATCCTATTCATTTAAGTAAATAAATTCTTGTTATTAATCTATATATAATACATTTTCAGTTACAGACCTCAAATGACTTCCCACAAAATTGTTTGAAGGATGATCGAAAAGACGTTGTTCTATAGCTGAAAGCAACCTTAACACTCTCTCAAATGTCATGTTATATATTTCCTCTTTCTGAGACTCGCAGAATGGCATGACTTGACATTCATATTACTAGCATATTGGCATTATCATTTTAGTTAATAGTAGCATTCATGGAGCATTTGCTACATGTGGGAACTGACCTGAACCCTTTGCCTACATTATTTCGTTTAATTCTCACATTAACGAGATGCACTTATTATTATTTTTATTCCCACTTTTGAGACAAATTAAGCTTGTATATGTTCAGTACATTGCCCTAAAACTCTCAGATGAAAAGTAGTAAAACCAGGGTGGCCCTATGCTATCGGTAGGTCTCCAATGTGCGTACTCTTAACCACTAAAGCATACTGTCTTTGAATTATTGCAAAGAGGTGACAGGCTACTAATAAATTTAACTATTGTCTTACTAATAAAATGTATGAGCTTAAACCAAACTCTCAGTGCTGAGCCCTAGCAGTCCAAAAATATCAGTTATTGTTTCATGAATTATTTTGTGTTGGATATACTGGTGTTCAGTCAGTACACACTATAACGGGCTGAACCAGTTGTTAAAATAATGAAGTATTTGTTTAATAGTAAAAAATCAAGGACTCCCTTCCCCCCGATGCCTTCTCTCCCCTGGACACAGCAAACTCCTTGAGTCCTATGATAAGACCTATCCAAAGTCTATCACCTCTAACTCTATCACGACTGCCTGTTGATTGATCAATTGGTTAGGCCAAAATAATTATTAAATATTTTTACATATCCTCACATACATATATATATATGTATATTTGGATCCTGAATTAGATATTTTATTAAGGACCATGAATTAACAGCAATTAAAAAAGCATTTAAGTCTCTCAAAATTAGTCAATATAGTCTACTTTAGGGATTCTCAACCAGGAACAGTTTGCCCCTTTGGGGAATATTTGGCTTGTCTGGAGACATTTTTAGTTATCACAGTTGGGAATAGGAGAGTGGAATAAGGGGTGTCACTGGCATACAGTGGATAAAGGGGAATGGATGCCGCTTAATTTCCTACAATGCAACAGGTATCCTCATTACAAAGAATTATCCCACCCCCCAAATGTCAATAGTGCCAAGATTGGGAGACCCTGGTTTTATATAGAAGCAAGCTTCCATTTTCTCTTTTCATTACATATATTTAAGGTGTAGAATGTGATATTTTGATACGTATATGCATTGTGCATTGATTGCTGCAGCTAATTTACATATCCATTGCCTCAGTTACCTTTTTTTGCATGTGTGGTAAGAACACTTATGATCTATTCTCTTTTGTGTATGTGGATTTTTTAAAAATTTATTATACTTATATTCTATATTATACTTATATTCATGTGCAGAACATGCAGGTTTGTTCCATAGGTACACATGTGCCATAGTGGTTTGCTGCACACATCAACCTGTCATCCACACTAGGTATTTCTCCTAATGCTATCCCTCCCCTAGTCCCCCATCCCCCCACAGGCCCCTGTGTGATGTTCCCTCCCTGTGTCCATGTGTTCTCATTGTTCAGCTCCCACTTATGAGTGAGAACATGCGGTGTTTGGTTTTCTGTTCCTGTGTTAGTTTGCTGAGAATAGTGGCTTCCAGCTCATTCATGTCCCTGCATAGGATATGAACTCATCCTTTTTTACAGTATTCCATTGTGTATATGTGCCACATTTTCTTTATCCAGTCTATCATTGATGGGCATTTGAGTTGGTTCCAAGTCTTTGCTATTGTGAATAGTACTGCAATAAACATACATGTGCATGTGTCTTTATAGTAGAATGATTTACAACCCTTTGGGTATGTACCCAGTAATGGCTTTGCTGAGTCAAATGGTATTTCTGGTTCTAGATCCTTGAGGAATCGCTACAAAGTTTTCCAAGATGGTTGAACTAATTTACACTCCCACCAACAGTGTAAAAGTATTCCTATTTCTCCACATCCTCTCCAGCATCTGTTGTTTCCTTTTTAATGATTGCCATTCTAGCTGGAGTGAGATGGTATTTCACTGTGGTTTTGACTTACATTTCTCTAATGACCAGTGATGATGAGCTTTTTTTTTCATGTTTGTTGGCTGCATAAATATCTTCTTGGGAAAAATGTCTTTTCATATCTATCACCCATTTTTTGATGAAGTTGCTTGTTTTTTTCTTGTAAATTTGTTTTAGTTCTTTGTAGATTCTGAATATTAGCCATTTGTCAAATGGATAGATTGCAAACTTTTCTCCCATTCTGTAGGTTACCTGTTGACTCTGATGCTAGTTTCTTTTGCTGGGCAGAAGCTGTTTAGTTTAATTAGATCCCATTTGTCAGGTTTGGCTTTTGTTGCAATTACTTTTGGTGTTTTAGTCATTAAGCCTTTGCCCATGTCTGTGTCCTGAATGGTATTGCCTAGGTTTTCTTCTAGAGTTTTGATGGTTTTAGGTGTTACATTTTAGTCTTTAATCCGTCTTGAGTTAATTTTTGTAAAAGGTGTACAAAGGGATCCAGTTTCAGCTTTCTGCATATGGCTAGCCAGTTTTCCCAACACCATTTATTAAATAGGGAATCCTTACCCCATTGCTTGTTTTTGTCAGGTTAGATGTGTGGTGTTATTTCTGAGGCTTCTGTTCTGTTCTATTGGTCTACATATCTGTTTTGGTACTTGTACCATGCTGTTTTGGTTACTGTAGCCTTGTGGTATACTCTGAAGTCAGGTGTCATGATGCCTCCAGCTTTGCTCTTTTTGCTTAGAATTGTCTTGGCTATACGGCTGTTTTGTGCTTCCATATGAAATTTAAAGTACTTTTTTCTAATTCTCTGAAGAAAGTCAATGATAGCCTGATGGGGATAGCATTGAATCTATAAATTACTTTGGGCAGTATGGCCATTTTCATGATATTGATTCTTCCCATCCATGAGCATGGAATGTTTTTTCCATTTGTGTGTGTTGTCTCTTATTTCCTTGAGCAGTGGTTTGTAGTTTTCATTGATGAGTTCTTTCACATCCCTTGTAAGTTATATTCCTAGGTATTTTATTCTCTTTGTAGCAATTGTGAATGGGAGTTCACTTATGACTGAGCTGTCTTTCTATTATTGGTGTATAGGAATGCATGTGATTTTTGCACCCTGATTTTTTATCCTGAGACCTTGCTGAAGTTGCTTATCAGCTTAAGGAGTTTTGGGGCTAAGACAATGCGGTTTTCTAAGTATACAGTCATGTCATCTGCAAACAGAGATATTTTGACTTCCTCTCTTCCTATTTCAATATCCCTTATTTCTTTCTCTTGCCTGATTGCCCTGGCTAGAACTTCCAATTCTATGTTGAATAGGAGTGGTGAAAGATGGCATCCTTGTCTTGTGCCAGTTTTAAAAGGGAATGCTTCCGGCTTTATGTCCATTCAGTATAATATTGGCTGTGGGTATGTCATAAATAGCTCTTATAATTTTGAGATATGTCTCATCAATACCTAGTTTATTGAGTGTTTTTAGCATGAAGGGATGTTGAATTTTATTGAAGGATTTTTCTACATTTATTGAGATAATCATGTGGTTTTGTCATTAGTTCTATTTATGTGATGGATTGTGTTTATTGATTTGCATATGTTGAACCAGTCTTGCATCCCAGGGATGAAGCAGACTTGATCATGGTGGATAAGTGTTTTGATGTGATACTGGATTCGGTTTGTCAATATTTTATTGAGGATTTTCACATCATGTTCATCAGGGATATTTGCCTGAAATTTTCTTTTTTTGTTGTGTCTCTGCCAGGTTTTGGTATCAGGATGATGCTGGACCCATAAAATGAGTTAGGGAGGAGTATCTCTTTTTCTACTGTTCGGAATAGTTTTAGAAGAAATGGTACCAGCTCCTCTTTGCACCTCTGGAAGAATTGGGTCATGAATCCGTCTGGTCCTGGGCATTTTTTGGTTGGTAGGCTATTAATTTCTGCCTTAGTTTCAGAACTTGTTATTGATCTATTCAGGGATTTGACTTCTTCCTGGTTTAGTCTCGGGAAGATGTATGTGTCCCAGAATTTATCCTTTTCTTCTAGATTTTCTAGTTTATTTGCGTAGAGATGTTCATAGTATTCTCTGATAGTTGATTGTATTTCTGTGGGATCAGTGGTGATATCCTTTATCATTTTTTATTGTGTCTATTTGATTCTTCTCTCTTTTATTCTTTATTAGTCTGGCTAGCAGTCTATTTTGTTACTCTTTTAAAAAAACCCAGCTCCAGGAATCACTGATTTTTATGTAGGGTTTTCCCTGTCTCTATCTCCTTCAGTTCTGCTCTGATCTTAGTTATTTTTTGTCTTCTGCTAACTTTTGAATTTGTTTTCTCTTGCTTCTCTATTTCTTTCAATTGTGATGTTAGGTTTTCAATTTTAGATCTTTTCTGCTTTCTCCTGTGGACATTTAGTGCTATAAATTTCCCTCTAAACACCATTTTCTCATACATAACATCCTAGAATTATGATTCTAAATCCATCATCATAAATGGATTTTTAAATTTTCTACATGTTCCAAATTATTCCACTTGATCAAGCTGTTTACACAATGTAGAGAATTTTGTTCTGCAGCTCTGGTTTTTAATTTTGTATTTTGTTGTTTCTAAATTGCAAAAGGCCTTTCTTCTTGTTTTACTTTTGATATGCAGGACAGTTTCCACAAAATTATAGTTGTCACTATTTCATTGATTTCAAAGGAATGTTCATCATCACCTGGATGAGGATTGAGTTTGGTTTCCTGATGAGAACAGTGAGTAACCATGTCAGGATCAGAACTCTACATCTTGCTGTGCTTAAACGCTATTCAAGATCAGTCCTCCACATGTTGCTGTGTTTAGATGCTATTAATTATTGGGTGAATATTAGAAAATTGCCAGGAGATAATTTCAGTATGTCAAATACATAGTGATATTAAATTTAAGATAACCACTGCAAGGCTCTTTTATTGAATTGTACGATATCCATTTAAATGTGTTTTGTAATATATTTCTTATGCAAAGAATTGAGATGAGCAGCAAATTTCAAAAGGTATATTAATTGCTCAGATTGGACAATTCAGTTGTTTTTTATTATGTTCTTGTTATCAATGTTTCTTTTGACTTAAAAAAATAAATACCACAAATGTGTGTGATCAAAATATAAAATATTTAATACAAGTTGAAGAATTACACTTTCTTTACAAAAATAGGATTATACTATTAAAATGCATTTTGAATCTTACCTTTTTGACTTCATGAATTCTGACATTTAAAAAAATCAGCATGTATACTTCTACCTTATTTTCACAAAATGACTATGTTATTGTCACAAAATGACTATGACTATGTTACATGTTTAGCCATGATCTAACCTCCGTATCAGCATACTATGATTTTTCATAATGTAATAAGCCATATATCTTACTGATGGATATTTGGCTCTCTCAATTTCTGACTCTCCTGTTATAAACAGTGTTTCATTCAACACAATTTTAGGTTTATGTTTCCATAATTTTTCTGGATATCTATAAAATAAATTTCTAGTAATAAAATCAATGTGCCAAATTGCATGTGCACTTTTAATTTTGATAGAAATTGCCAAATGGACAAAATATGATTTTTGACACCTACTTTCATTAAAATTAATAATACTAAAGACAGAATATGTTTCTGGGGTCAAATTAAAGAAAAGATTGAGAATAGGTTGCTTTCCCTTGGGGCTTTCATCATGGTTCATCATTTATCTTTAAGAATGTATGTTTTGGAAACAATCTCCAAAGCAAGCCTGAGGCTGAGTTCAAACTCTTTCTTGCCCCTGTTGTCCTTCTGCCTTCTGCTATTAAAAACTAATACCAGATGCAGCGCCACACTCTTGGATTTCCCTGCCTCCAGAACCATGAACAAAATACATTTTAGTTCATTTTAAATTAACCAGTATCACCTCTTTTGCTATAGCAGCACAAAACACACTAAGACAGCCTAGAAGACAAGCTTAAGAATAGTGGGGGGTAAATTAAAATAGTCAAAGAAGATAAAGATTATCCCTGGAAGCTTCTTAATATATATAAATTTTAAAATTTTATAATTTGGCCTATCTGTTTTCTAGTTTGTTTGCACTTCTTTACATATTGAGATGAGCTATACCTTCTTTTTAAAATAGGACATATTTTTGTTCTTTATTTTGTTGTTAATAAATAGTGTCAAACAGAAGAAGGATCATTTACTATAATCACATGCTACAAGGTAAGATTCACTTATTTGAGTATGATTTCCATTCATAATATAAACCATTAAACCAAAACCTGGACACCAATATTCTCAAATTGGCAGCTTCACCAAACTATACAAATAATATGCAGGTAGAAACGAACAGGCTCAAATGTGCCAGCATAGTAAGTGATGGCAAACAGTAATTGTTAATTAAATATTTTCCTTTCAAACTTCAGTGATGAATAACTTAACAATTCACTTTTACTTTCATTAAATGTTGATCATTATAAAGTTTGTTTTTAATAAAAAATAGTTTTTCAACTTGGCATGTAAGAGACACGTATATTGGAAACTACAGAAGAAAACAAGGGTGTTGTTTCTTTCCCTTCTTTGACTCAAATAGTTGACAATGATTTGGTGACTCGTTTAATCCTAACTTGTTACAAGACTAGAAATCTCTTGACAAATTTAGCAGTCCAAATCAAGTACAGCAAGGCAGTTAGGAATAAAGGTCTGAGGGTTGCATCTTTTCTTAAACATTAATAAAAGCTACGAATATTTTGAGACTCAAGGAGAGAAAAATTTTCTGTCGAAAGCAAGGGGACTACAGAATGACTCCCTGAGTGATTTTTATCAAGTTATATATATTTTTATTGATGTCACAGAACCAATTTGTTTTTGCAAGATTTATGAATAAGGCTTGGATTGTCCTTGATTGTCCTTGAATTGTTCTATTTCTTGCTTAAACCTGCTTTCTTCTTCTCTTGCATTCTAGTTTAGCCACTGTGTTTTCAGGGTTTGATTGTTGTTCCTTAGCAGCTCTTCCAAATTGCATATATTTGTTGTAGCAGTCCAGAGTTATTCCTCTCTGTCTTCCAATACTTTTTAATGATGTTTTTTGTACTGAAATCTTTCAGATGGCAGCAGCTTTGTTACTCTAAATTTTATGCTCTGTGTCTAGTCCCATATCTTTTGTCAGTTGGCACCTTACTAACTATACAGCCACTGAGCATTACAAACTGTTCACATTTCTAGACAATAAGAACAAATTATGAGGTATGACTTATAAAATGTTTGTTGTAAATTGGCACCTTGATCATTCTGAAAATAGAGATCAAGTTAAAATCATATCATATGTCATTTTCTTAAGGATAGTGTGATTTATTAAGGTTAAAATTATAAGTTGAATTATAATGCTATATGCCATTAAAATATTAACTATTACAAATATCTCAGACTGTGCAATTTTGATTGAAGAGGAAAGCATTTCTATAATGTGGAAAAGGAATGAAATAAGATATATTAGAAATACAAATTGAAAATAAGATGTTTGCTAGAAGATGCAATTAATTTTGTTCTATTTTTTGCTAGCATTATTGAAATTTTCTTAATCCAAATATATGCACTGTAATAAAACAGTACTGTTTAATATGAGTTAGGAAATTGTTAACATTTTAGCAAATATGAGCCAATTTATAATAAAAACAGATTGATCATTGAGGGTGAAAGATGTTTTTATGTGAGAATTTACAAATAGAATGTTCCTGAAGTTTTTCAAAGGTGAGCAAGTAAATATGAGAAAAATTAACACGTATAACATACTTATTGTTTGAGGCATACTGACTTTTTGTTTTGACAAGAGTTTCTTTTAACAATCTTGCAAAGGATTCGGAGTGAAGATAGCCAACAATATACAGCCAGGAAGAACATCTCTCACTGAGAGAGAAGGCCGTCAGAAAGATTGGCACATTCTAAGAAGATCTTTGGAGGGAAGGCATTGAGAGTAGATGGAGGGTGGATTTAGACCCTGGGCTGAAGTGGGAGGAAGCTGGGAACCCTGCACCTGGCTACCATGCACACGGACTTGTTCCTAGCCCCTGGTGGCTCCTGGGATATGGGTAGGTTCAACAGGCAAGAAGTGGCCTGCTTTCAACACAGACCTCCAGAATCCTAGCTGTAGGAACCCCTACAATCCATACAGACTTGGGCTGGCAGGGAGAGCACCTTGGAGAGTAGCTGGGGCAGGACTCTAACTTGTGAGAGACCAGAGGGTTTGATGTGGGAAACTGCAGTGGAGCATGTTGCTTATTCTCTCATTCATGACTCAAATAAAACTTTGGCACATACTTATTTTCTCTTTGAGTAAAAATTAAGTGTTTAGCAATTTGAAAACTGTCTTTTCCTGTCTTATATCTTTAGATGTTCTGGGTGAGTACACAAAGGGTTTCAAAGAAAACAACTGGTTCACACAAACAACAAAATCTGTATTTTCATAATTTCACATTCTTTTGGAGAAACAAGAGTTAAGCTACGATTTTTTTAAAGTGTTTCGAATATGAATTTAGTATATTGGGTGTCTGTGTTTTAAATCTTTAGTCTTACTTAGGTAATTTAGATTAAAAGTCTCCTATTTCTAGATCACTTTGGATCACACAGCAGTACATATTGACACACACACAACTACCACCACCTGGCATCTGGCACATAGCAGATATTTTGCAAATATTAGGTTTAAAAAGTATTAGATAGAGGTAAAAATAATTACAGATTAAAATATTATTAGATAGTGGTAAAAATAATTATGGAAGTTTTATTGTACCACCTTTTTTTTTTATTGCATTTTAGGTTTGGGGGTACATGTGAAGAACATTTAAGATTGCTGCATAGGTACACACTGGGTATATATCCAAAAGACTATTGTACCACCTTTTATAAGGAGCTTGGTTGAGGAATGTTGGTTGAGAGAAGCCGTTTCCTCCCATGTTAAAATCTGCTATGTGTTGTTAATTACTCAATGCCTCCCTAATTTGAAAGGCATGTAAGTCTCAGTCCTGAGGGATTGGCTGAGTCAAAGTGTTGGGCAAACACCAATCACCACAGTGTTAGACTCCCTGCAACCACATGGGCCACCCTAAGTCACTTTTGAATTATGAGAAAAATGAGCTCATTAATCATCATTACATTTTCTGTGGAAAGAATCTGTTGACAAGGCACATTCCTGCCTGAGCTAACTCAATTGTCATTATAAATACAGGGTTCTTGATTGCAGCAACTATATCCCAGGACAGGGAATCAACTAAAATAACACAAAAGGCCAAGCCATGATGGCATAGTCAGGAAGATGAAAATTATAAAATCAAGTGGCCAGTTGAGAGAGGAATATTGTAACTTACCTGCAGTCAGTTTCACAGTTATTTGAAAAGTTGAGGGCTTTAGCCTCTAGCCCTTTGCTTATGTGCATTTTAATGTTTTCTATACTGCATTTTATTAGCAGTGTTTCAATGTCAAGTTACAGGAATCTACTTCAAAACACTTTGAAACAAAAAGGAAGTCTGTGTACCCATTTCACAGACTATCCAAAGGAAAGCTCATCAAACACACTTCAATTCATGAGTTTAAACAGTGTTAACAGAGTTCTCTCTTCATCTTTACCTTTGTTTTTTCTACTTGTCTTTCTTTTCATATGTCACAAACGTGGCTGCAGATAGTCATAAACCTCCGCTGTCCTAACAGCTCTTGATCTGAAAAATAATCACCCCTGATAGCTGTAGCAGAAGTTTCAGGATGTGGCCATGCTAGAAGCTATAATTGTGGGCAGAGGGATGGAGCCCTCTGATAAGCTAGGACTAAAAACCTTCCTGGAAACATATCAATGGAGAATATAATCCTAGATCACACAGACAGAAAAAAATCCATGCAGGTTTGTGGTCCATGTCATCAAAAAGATTTCAAAAGGGATCTGAATTGGAGAGAAATTAGCATTAATTCTGGCTAAGGTGGTTTTCAAGGGTATTTTGGAAGAGGCAGAATTTCCTGGTTTAAAAGAAACATATAAATATATGTGTCTAGTATATAAACACATGGAAGTGAAATTGAGATGGAGTTAAGCCAGGAAATGCTTCACTTGATCTGTGTGTGGTTACTCTGAAAAAGTTGCAAGATTTGTACCTTATCCTATGGAGAGAGTAAAGATGTACTTCTGTCTTCCGAGAATTAAGCCTAATAAAGAGTCCAAAAGTAATTTAAGAGTAATGGAGCTATTCCTGGGCAAGATGGCTGAATAAGAACAGCTCCGGTCTGCAGATCCCAGTGAGAACAAAGCAGAAGGTGGGTGATTTCTGCATTTCCTACTGAAGCACCTGGTTCATCTCACTGGGACTGGTTAGACAATGGGTGCAGCCCATGGAGGGCAAGCAGAAACAGGGTACAGCATCGCCTCACCTGTGAAGTGCAAGGGTTCAGGGAACTCCCTCCCGTAGCCAAGGGAAACCCTGAGGGACCTTGCCGTAAGGGACAGTGCATTCCAGCCCAGATACTATACTTTTTCCAGTCTTTGCAACCCACAGACCAGGAGATTCTCTTGGGTGCCTACACCACCAGGGCCCTGAGTTTCAAGCACAAAATTGGGCAGCCGTTTGGGCAGACACTGAGCTAGCTGCAGGAATTTTTTTTTCATACCACAATAGTGCCTGGAACACCAGAGAGACAAAACCATTCACTCACCTGGAAAGGGGGCTGAAGCCAGGGAGCTAAGTGGTCTTGCTAAGCAGATCCCACTCCCATGAAACAAGCTAAGATCCACTGGCTTGAAATTCTTGCTGCCAGCACAGCAGTCTAAAGTCAACCTGGAATGCTTGAACTTGGGGGTGGAAGGGCACTGGCCATTACTGAGGCTGCAGTAGGCAGTTTTCCCCCTCACGGTGTAAACAAAGCCTAGAAGTTTGGACTGGGTGGAGCTCACCTCAGCACTGCAAAGCCACTGTAGCCAGCCTGCCTCTCTAGATTCCTCCTCTCTAAGCAGGGCACCTCTGAAAGAAAGGCAGCAGCTGAAGTCAGGGGCTTATAGATAAAACTCACATCTCCCTTGGACAGATCCCCTAGGGGAAGGAGCGGCTGTGGGTGCAGCTTCAGCAGACTTAAATTTTCCAACCTGCCAGCTCTAAAGAGAGCAGTGGATCTCCCAGCACAGTGCTTGATCTCTGCTAAAGGACAGACTGCCTCCTCAAGTGGGACCCTGACCCCTGAGCCTCCTGACAGGGAGATACCTCCCAGCAGGGGTTGACAGACACCTCATACAGGAGATCTCTGGCTGGCATCTGGCAGGTGCCCTCTGGAATGAAGATTCCAGAGGAAGGACCAGGTAGCAATCTTTGTTGTTTTACAGCGTCTGCTGGTGACACCCAGACAAACAGGGTCTGGAATGGACCCCTGGCAAACTGCAGCAGACCTGCAGAAAGGGGGACTGACTGTTAGAAGAAAAACTAACAAACAGAAAGCAATAGCATCAACATCAACAGAAAGAACAACTACACAAAAACTCCATCCGAAGGTCACCAACATCAAAAGCCAAAGGTAAATAAATCCATGAAGATGAGGAAAAGCCAGCACAAAAAGACTGAAAATTGAAAAACCAGAATGCCTCTTCTCCTCCAAAGGATCACAACTCCTCATCAGTGAGGGAAAAAAACTGGACAGAGAATAAGTTTGATGAAATGACAGAAGTAGGCTTCAGAAGGTGGGTAATAACAAATTCCTCTGAGCTAAAGGAACATGTTCTAACTTAATGCAAAGAAGCTAAGAACCTTGAAAAAACATTAGAGGAATTGCTAACTAGAATAACCAGTTTAGAGAAGAATATAAATGACCTAATTGAATGAAAGAACACAGAATAAGAACTTTGTAAAGCATATACAAGTATCAATAGTCGAATTGATCAAGCAGAAGAAGGACATCAGGGATTGAAGATCAACTTAATGAAATAAAGTGTGGAGAGTAGATTAAAGAAAAAAGAATGAAAATGACTGAACAAAGTCTCCAAGAAATATGGGACTATGTAAAAAGACCAACCCTACATGTGATTGGTGTACCTGAAAGTGATGGGGGGAATGAAACCAAGTTGAAAAACACACTTGAGGATATTATCCAGGAGAACTTTCCCAACCTAGCAAGACAGGTCAACATTCAAATTCAGGAAATACAGAGAGCACCACAAAGATACTCCTTGAGAAGAGCATCCCCAAGACACATAATCATCAGATTCATCAAGGCTGAAATGAAATTAAAAAATGTTAAGGGAAACCAGAGACAAAGGTCAGGTTACCACAAAGGAAGGCCCATCAGACTAACAATGGATCCCTCAGCAGAAACCCTACAAGCTAGAAGACAGTTGGGGGCCAATATTCAACATTCTTAAAGAAAAGAATGTTCAACCCAGAATTTCATATCGAGCCAAACTAAGTTTCCTAAGAGAAGAAGAAATAAAATCCTTTACAGACAAGCAAATGCTGGGGGATTCTGTCACCACCACGCCTGCCTTATGAGAGCTCCTGAAGAAAGCACTAAATATGGAAAGGATAAACCAGTACCAGCCACTGTACAAACAAACCAAAATGTAAAGATCATTGACACTATGAAGAAACTGCATCATCTAATGGGCAAAATAACAAGCTAACATCATAATTACAGGATTAAATTCACACAACAATATTAGCCTTAAATGTAAATGGGCTAAATGCCCCAATTAGAAGGCACAGACTGGCAAATTGGATAAAGGGTCAGGGCCCATCGGTGTGCTGTATTCAGGAGACCCATCTCACTTGCAAAGACACTCATAAACGAAGGAAGATTTACCAAGCAAATGAAAAGAAAAACAAAAGCAGTGGTTGCAATCCTAGTCTCTGATAAAACAAACCTAAACAAAGATCAAGATAGACAAAGAAGGGCATTATATAAGGGTAAAGGGATCAATGCAACAAGAAGAACTAACTATCCTAAATATGTATGCACCCAATACAGGAGCACCCAGATTCATAAAGCAAGTTCTTAGAGACCTACAACGAGACTTAGACTCCCACAATATTAGACAGATCAACCAGACAAAAATTAGCAAGGATAATCAGGACCTCAACTCAGGTCTGGACCACGTGGACTTTAGAGACATCTGCAGAAATTCTCAGCACCACATGGCACTTATTCTACAATCAACCACATAATTGCAAGTAAAACACTCCTCAGCAAATGCAAAAGAGCAGAAATCTTAACAGTCTTTCAGACCACAGTGCAATGAAGTTAGAACTCAGGATTAAGAAACTCAATCAAAATTGCACAACTACTTCAAAAGTGAGCAACCGGCTCCTGAATGACTACTTGGTAAATAACAAAATTAATGCAGAAATAAATAAGTTATTTGAAACTAATGAGAACAAAGACACAATGTACCAGAATCTATGGGACAGAGCTAAGGCAGCATTAAAAGGGAAATTTATAGCACTAAATGCCTACATCAGAAAGTGAGAAAGATCTAAAATTGACACCCTAACATCACAATTAAAAGAACTAGAGAAGCAAGAGCAAATTCAAAAGTTAGCAAAAGACAAGAAATAACTAAGATCAGAGCAGAACTGAAAGAGATAAAGAGGTGAGAAAATTTTCAAAAAATTAATGAATCCAGGAGTTGTTTTTTGAAAAGATTCATGAAATAGACCACTAGCCAGATGAAAAAAAAAACAAAAAAAAGGAGAGAAGACTCAAATAGGCACAATAAAAAATGATAAATGGGAGATCACCACTGATCCCCCAAAAAATACAAACTACCATCAGGAAATACTATAAATACCTCTATGCAAATAAACTAGAAAATCTAGAAGAACTGGATAAATTCTGGGACACATACACCCTCTCAAGACTAAACCAGGAAGAAGTCAAATCCCCTGAATAGACCAATAACAAGTTCTGAAAGGGAGGCAGTAATTAATAGCCTACAAAGGAAAAAAGGCCCAGGACCAAATGGACTCACAGCAGAATTCTACCAGAGGTACAAGAGGAGCTGGTACCATTTCCTTCTAAAACTATTCCAAATAATAGAAAAAAGGGACTCCTCCGTAACTCATCTTATGAGGCCAGCATCATCCTGATACGAAAATCAAGCAAAGACACAACAGAAAGGGAAAGTTTCAGGCCAATATCCCTGATGAACATTGATGTGAAAATCCTCAATAAAATACTGGCAAACTGCATCGAGCAGTGCATTAAAAACCTTACCCACCATGATCAAATGGGTTTCATCCCTGGGATGCAAGAGTGGTTCAACAAACACATATCAATAAATGTAGTCCATCACATAAACAGAACCAATGACAAAAACCACATGATTATCTCAATAGATGCAGAAAAAGCCTTTGATAAAATTCAACACCCCTTTATGCTAAAAGCATTCAATAAACTAGGCATAGATGGAACATATCTGAAAATAATAAGAGCTAGTTAGGCAAACCCCACAGCCAATATCATGGTGAACGGGCAAATGCTGGCAGCATTCCCTTTGAAAACCGACAAGACAAAAATGCTCTCTCTCACCACTCCTATTCAACATAGTTTTGGAAGTTCTGACCAGGGCAATCAGGCAAGAGAAAGAAATAAAGCGTATTCAAATAGGAAGAGAGAAAGTTAAATTTTCTCTGTTTGCAGATGACATAAGTGTATATTTAGAAAACCCCATCTTCTCAGCCCAAAATCTCCTTAAGATGATAAGCAAATTCGGCAATGTCTCAGGATACAAAATCGATGTGCAAAAATCACAAGCATTCCTATACACCAATAATAGACAAACAGAGAGCAAAATCATGAGCAAACTCCCCATTCACAACTGCTACAAAGAGAGTAAAATACCTAGGAATACAATTTACAAAGGGATGTGAAGGACCTCTTCAAGGAGAACTACACTGCTCAAGGAAATAAGAAAGGACACAAACAAATTGAAAAACATTCCATGCTCATGGATAAGAAGAATCAATATTGTGAAAATGACCATGCTGCCCAAAGTAATTTATAGATTCAATGCTATTCCTATCAAGTATCATTGACTTCCTTCACAGAATTAGAAAAAAAGTACTTTAAATTTCATTTGGAGCCAAAAAAGAGCCTGTATAGCCAAGACAATCCTAAACAAAAAGAACAAAGCTAGGGGGATCATGCTATCCAACTTCAAACTATACTACAAGGCTTAAGTAACCAAAACAGCATGATGTTGGTACCAAAACAGATATATAGACAAATGGAATAGAAAAGAAGCCTCAGAAATAACACTACATATCTACAACCATCTGATCTTTGACAAACTTGACAAAAACTAGTAATGGGAGATTCTTTATTTAATAAATGGTGTTGAGAAAACTGGCTAGCCATATGCAGAAAACTGAAACTGGACCCCTTCCTTACACCTTATAAAAAAATCATCTCAAGATGGATTAAATATTTAAATGTAAGACCTAAAACCATCAAAACCCTAGAAGAAAACCTAGACAACACTATTCAGGACATAGGCATGGGTAAAGACTTCATGACTAACACAATAAATGCCAAAATTAACAAATGGGATCTAATTAAACTAAACAGCTTCTGCACAGCAAAAGAAACTATCATCATAGTTAACAGAGAACCTACAGAATGGGAGAAAATTTTTGCAATCTATTCATCTGACAAAGATCTAATATCCAGAATTTACAAGAAACTTAAACAAATTTACCAGAAAACAACCTCATCAAAAAGTGGATGAAGGATATGAACAGACACTTCTCAAAATAAGACATTTATGCAACTGACAAACACATGAAAAAAGCTCATCATCACTGGTCATTAGAGAAATGCAAATCAAAACCACAATAAGATATCATCTCATGCCAGTTAGAATAATGATCATTAAAAAGTCAGGAAACAACAGATGCTAGAGAAGATGTGGAGAAATAGGAATGCTTTTACACTGTTGGTGGGAGTGTAAATTAGTTCAACCATTGTGGAAGATTCCTCAAGGATCTAGAACCAGAAATACCATTTGACCCAGCAATCCCATTACTGGGTGTATATCCAAAGTATTATGAATCAGTCTACTGTAAAGACACATGCACATGTATGTTTATTACAGCACTATTCACAATAGCAAAAATGTGGAACCAAACCAAATGCCAATCAATGACAGACTGGATAAAGAAAATGTGGCATATATACACCGTTGCATATTATACAGCCATAAAAAAGGATGAGTTCATTTCCTTTGCTGGGACATGAAGTTGGAAACCATCATTGTCAGCAAACTAACACAGGAACAGACAACCAAACACCGTATGTTCTCACTCATAAGTGGGACTTGAGCAATGAGAACACATGGAGACAGGGATGGCAACATTGCATACCAGGGCCTGCTGGGGAGTGGGGGATAGGGGAGGGAGAAGCATTGGGAGAAATACCTAATGTAGATGATAGGTTGATGTGTGCAGCAGATTGCCACAGCACATGTATACCTACGTAACAAACCTGCACATTCTGCACATATATCCCAGAACTTAAAGTAAAAAAAAAAACAGAGTAATAGAGAAATAAAAAAGGCCAGAAAGAAGGTGCTCATTGATGCCTATATGAGTAGGCTTTGTAGAGATTTAAGCACCATCTGGACTGTTTAAGCAGGGCTCCTTTGACATATACAATGGCTTTGCAAAAATTTGAGGAAAAAAGGCATTTATCTGCCTTGTATACATCAGAAAAAGGCAACTTCTCTTACTTTACATAAGCCATAAAGCATAGCTTGGCCAAGAGTTTGAGGCCTGAATTTCATCTCTCATTCAAATCCCTTTGCTGGGCAAGTGCAGACTCTATGCAAGTTTGTGTGAGTGTATCTAACTGACTAATAAAGCATTGTTCTCTTTCTGGTAAATCTATAACTCTTTGCCCTCCTAGAGGTCACAGGAATAACCAAAGGGTTTTGGTTAGTATGGAATTTAATCTTGCCCAAAGGGAAGTCTAGCCTTTGCCCTTGGTTTCTGGGAGCTAGTTTCTTAATGCTTTGAATGCCATAACTGATAGGAGAGTTTTGTTTGTCTGGGGGCCTGTGTTACTACTGATGGTCTAACTATAGAATTTAAGGTAGGGACTTGAGGTAATGTGGTGTCGATTTGACTTCCAGGGGAGCTGAAGACGGATCAACTGCATAAGCAGGAATCATACTTACATAATGGAGCCCCAATAACAATTCCAGATGCCAAGGCTCAGGTGGATCCCTGCTTAGCAAGATGACATGTGTAGGGGACAAGGAGAAAGTGCTCCTTGACCCTCTGAAGATTCACTGAAAAATTAACTCACAAAAGGCAGATTAACTGGAGAAAAGGCATACAAATTTATTCAATGTATATACATAGGAGCTTTCGAATGAAGACCCAAAGATACAATGGAAATTGTTCAGTTTGATGCTTAGGTTCAACAAAGTATGGACAACTGTGTGGAAATATGATTAGACATAAAGAGTATGTTCCAATGTTAATAGACTGAGTCAGGAAACCCATCAAGGCCTGTCTGTCTAGATGTCTCCTGGCTTCTCAGAGGATGCATTCCTTCCTTCTGGGTGTGGGACAGGACCATCTCTGGAATGGGTGTCTTATGACCTACAGTCAAACAAGGTAGCCCAGATAATTTTTTATGGCTGATTTTTACACATAAAGGCAGAGGAAAAGTTAGAGTGATAATTTTAAGCTTGACAGCTGGCTTTTAGGATAAGGGGCTCTGGTTCTATGACCAGCATTCAGGAAGATGGTTTCTAGTTTCTATGGCTAGCCTCAGGGGAGAATGGGACTGAGAGACAGGAGGGCAGGAGAAGGTCAGACAGAATGATTTGCTTCTAAGGCTGCTTCAGTTTGGGGTATTTTTTTCTGAGCTCCAACACTGTCATACATCAATACTAGAAAAGTTGTATTGTCCATGGCTCCCTGAGGAGAGAACAACTGGAAGATCTCTGTGCATTTGGGACTTCTTGGATTCTGCCCTATGGTAGTTTTCCTTAGATGATTTTAACCTGCACTCTTTGGCTGTGATAACCCTTAGCTGTGAATGAACAGCTTTCAGTGAGTTCAGTAAGTCTTCCTTGCTAATTATTGAACATAACGGGTGGATTAGGGGGAACCCCAAACTTGCAAATGTCAGAAATGACAATGGTTTTGTATACTATGCTCCCTCCAACTTCTCAGGTTTTTACTTAGAAAATGGAACCACAGTGAATTGCATTTTATTTGCTCCAATTCTTCTCCTGCTCATCTATCATTGCCCTTGCTCTAAAATTTACACATAGACAAACCTATATGTCTTATGGTAGTTTTTGTTATAAATAGATCCTCAAACTGAATAATGGTTCAAACACAGTAGGAGTTTATTTCTTGTTTTTACAAGTATTCCAGATGAGATAATTGACATGAGTGGTTTCCATTTGCAACTTGTTGTGTCCAAGAGCCACGTGCTCATTTACCTAGTCAGGAGAAAGCACAGAGAACAGCATATCGGAAATGTTAAATGGTCTGGGCCTGAAAGGGACACTCATCACTTCTGATTGCTTTGCCCTGAGTAGAGCTTAGGCCTGTGCCTACTCTGAACAGGAGTGAGTCTGGGGTATGTGTGCCCAGGAAGAGGAGGAAATGGATATGGGAAACAGCTAGCCACTGTCTGCCATAAACATTCATATTTTGTCTTTTCTAATTCCCTATGGTCCCTTAAGCTATCAGAAGCTAATATGATAAATAGATTTATTGATTGTGTGTTAATGGGTGATTATGTCTTAATCCTATGTTATACATTTGTAGTTTCATAATGTGTCAACACATTCAAGTGAATAGTTTTAGAAAAACAGTTACTATCAGGGATAACTTTGGAAGCTTCAGCATCCAACTGTTCCACTCTAATGACTAATGTCCCCAAGATCAGTGTTTGGCCACCCAAATTTTGTAATCACTCTGTCTTCAAGCTGGGGACAACCCCTTCACTCTGCTCTTAAGAATGATGCCTTAAATGTAAATATATCAGTAATAGCAAACTTATTGATTGCCTACTATGGGAAAGACACTGTCTGAAGTGTTTTGCATGTATTATTTTATTTAATTAATATTACAATACTTTTCAACAGGTAGGAATTGCTGATGCCAGAATACCAATCGATGTAGTTTGTCTCAAGAACTTAACCACTGTGCTATCCTATTTCTAATTCCGTTAAGGGGCCTATGGAAACTTGGCAACTCTAACTTATATCCAATTACGGAAGTTCCATATTTTTGTAAAAAAAAAGTGTTAGGTATGCTGCCTCCTTAGCTTCCATTTTTCTGTTGTTTTTTCTTTCTTACATATCCTACATCCTTTCAATTCCCCTGCCTCAAGTGCCACCTGCTCTCCTGCAAAAGAAATGTGGCATTTTCCATTTATGTTGCTGTGCTCAGCAGTGTTCTGGAAAACACATAAACATATAAATGACAGCTCCACTCCACACTTTATCTCTGGGTTTCACACATTTGTTTTCCTTTGCAAATATGGGGAAAATTCAGAATTCTAGTCAGAAAAATTACTGATGGAAAATATTGCTTCCATTTTCTGGCCTTTAAAAGGATCATAAAGTACCTATTTTTCAAACAATAACTAGAGAATTCCAAATGCAAACTAAAGCAACCATTCAGTCCTCTAGAGAAAGGGGAATATTATTATGTATAGTCTATCATCATTATCATCACCAAATAGTCTTTGTTAAAGTCTTCAGGAGCACAAGGCAGTGGGGTGGTTAAGTTGGCATTTCTTTCTCTTCCCAAGAGTTTTTAGTTTAAATAGAAACAGAGGAGTAAAGACAAACACATACAAGGTCAGGCTGACACCAACACTAAAACATTAACCTACTAATTAAAAGAGAATACATCTCATTACAATTGGGTAAGAATGAGAGGCAGGAAGATGTAATATCAAAATGTGCTAAACCAGGGAATCAAAAGACTTTGCAGCACACTGGGTGTGCCGCTTTGAGCAAGTCACCCCTACGGTTAAAACACTTGAAAAGATTTGGAGGAGGTATCTTCTGTCTGGTAAAATACTTGGTACACAATGTTTTAAACAAAGCAATGATCAGTCTTGGAACAAGGCCCAATTTAGGTAAGACACTAGCCAGAATGATTACAAAATACAGTCATCATTAATTTGTCAATTTCCCTTTCCTGACTCCCTGACAAATAATAGAACTAATAACATAAATATGAACAAATAAAATACATATTGGGGTGATATTTTTCAGCTTTTAAACATGTTGAAATGTTGTGAAGCTATGAATTTTCAGTTATTTCACATGATACTCAATCCCATGAGGTCCTACATGTGCCACTCCACCCTCCATGGCAATCACTACCTATGCTTTTGTATTCTCAGTTGACCGTGAAGATCAACATCACTTTTTTAGGGTAACTATGGCGTATAATCAGAAACACGGTCTCTAAGAGACAATGAACCCAAGACTTCATTTGTCTTTTCTTATTCCAAAAACATCTGGTCCTCCCGGACGATGTATTGTTAATAACGGCCAGTCTTCCCATAGCAAGATTTTGTGAGAGGAAGACTCAGATTCTTTTCCCCTTCCTCCAGTTTTAATACCCAGAGCCTTCATCACCCAATCACTCTTAAAGGCCCTGTCTCTCAATGCTACCACATGGGGAGTAAAAGTCAACGTGAGTTTTGGTAGGGGACAAATAGTCAAACAACAGCAACGAGTAATTTATAAAAAACGAAAAATGTATTTCTTATAGTTCTAAAGTCTGGGAAGTCCAAGAAGGAGGTATTGGCATTTGGTGTCTAGGGAAAACAGAAAGGGACCTTGCTAGCTTCCTCCAGCTCTTTTATAAGGTTACTAATCCTATTCATGATGGCAGAACTCTTGCGGTCTAATCACTTTCTAAAAGTCCCACCTCTTAATATTCTTGCATCAGGGATCAAGTTTCAATATGAATTTTGGAGCAGACAAAAACATTCAAACCATAGCAATCAGGAAACCCATGATACCAAAAACCCGATGTCTCCAGATGAGACCTCTTAGGTTTCGCATTTATGGTAGCCACTATTGAAGGCCTGCCTAACGTCCTAACTCCTCCTCTCTTTTCTCAAAACACCTTAACATTTTGCAGAGCAGCAAGCACCTGGGGAAGGAGCAAACAAACAAGCCCCTAAATTTTCCAGCTGTCTTGCAGTCTCTCTTGGGTTTAAATCAGCTCCTCTGACTCTGTTCATACTGCATTTAAAATAATGGTTGCCTGGAATTGTTAAATTCTGCAGTGTGCCATGTAGAATCCCAAACTGGATGAAAGGAATGCTTCCTAGACTTATGCATTCCTCTGTACTTATCCAGTACACATTGTCTTTACACACTAAAGCCTGTTGCCTGGAGATTAGAACCCATGAGTCTTTTTTCTTTCACTCTTGCCTAGCAATGTTTGCTCTCCCCGTCATCCTACTGCCCAGAAGGGATGGGCTTCAAGAATTTCTCTCCTTTGTATTCTTCTCCTACCTTTCAATAGCAAAACACAATCTAGTAATCATAGACAAAAGAATATCTTCATTCTATGAAGGAATAAACTCTTACTGGATATCTACTCATTCTTTTATATGCTCAAATGAACTAGAAAATTATTAAGTCTTTCATCCAAGCCATTGGTTTTGCTGCAAAATCCTATTTTAGTATCAGAGGAAAAATATTAATTTTTATTATTGTGAATATTACTATGACAATTTAATTCCCAACCCTCAACTCAAACCTATTCTGGGCTCACCAGGGATGGCATCGTGTCCATGGAAAGAAATGTGAAAGAGAAATTCACAACAATGTATTTTAATGTATCACCCTGCCTGTATGAAAGATTCTTACTGTTTCCATCAAGAATGTCCTGAGAGGCCATGCACAATGGCTCATGCCTGTAATTCCAGAACTTTGGGAGGCCAAGGTATGTGGATCACTTGAGGTCAACAGATGGAGAGCAATCTGGCCAACATGGTGAAACCCCATCTCTACTAAAATAAAAAAAAATTAGCCAGGCATGGTGGCAGGTGCCTGTAATCCCAGCTACTCAGGAGGCTGAGGCAGGAAAACTGCTTGAACCCAGGAGGCAGATATTGCAGTGAGGCGAGATCGGGTTGCTGCACTCCAGCCTGAGCGACAGAGAGTGAGACTCCATTTCAAACAAAGAATGTCCTGAGACTAGGAGAATTTAGTATGTAAAGTTACTCTTTCCAGGCAGTATATAGGCAGATCTTTAAAAAGGAGATACAGGTTGGGAGAATATGATGGGAATATGAAGTTTACTGTGTATGTTTTTTAATGTGACCTGAAGTATCCAAGTGAGTAGAGAATCCATAAACCCAGAAGTGTTCACACTGTGTGCAAGACTTTTGTGGTTATGATTTGAATTCTCACCAGAGCATATCAAACTATGAGAAGCCTGGGCTTTTTCACATATATAAATAAATACATCTATTTGGGAGTTGGTAATTAATCAAGGGGTCTCTAGGGTAAGGTCAATATAGAGGTAAGCAATTATATTGGAAGGGGTCAGGGTATCCCTGAGGAGAACTGAAGCAGAACAGCTGACATTCAGGCAGTTAAAGGACTTTGCTTACTTCACAACAGGGAACTGGGCCAACTCTGCACCAAACTCTGGGATTCTGAGCAGTAACCTTCCTGGTGGTGTGAGAATGTTATCAGCATCAAGATTCTTTCTCCAGAGAAATTGGGGCCAAGGGACCATCTGATAAGAAATGGAGAATGCAAGTCCCTTGGGTTGGCAGAAGCAGACAATTAGCATATAATTTTCTACCAGAGCTAATTAAGCCCTCTTACTTGCTACGTTTTTCTTCAGCACCCTTCTTCTCAGAACAATGGTGCCTATTGAGCCTGAAGCTTGAAGGTTGAGCTGTAGACTCTGCTGATCCTCACTGAGGAGTCCCTTTCCCCCTTGAAGCTAATGGAGTAAGTTAGGTTCCAACAGTACTAAGAATTTGTATGTGACGGATTCCTTTTCCAAGGGTGAACCTTCTCTCTAATTAATATACAGCTATTCTAAGGAGTATGTGGCAAGAATACATATTAAAGGCAAATTTTATGTGTAACTAAAGTTTATTAAATGCATATTTAATATGTGCTTTTTCGTCCGTAATATGGGAATAAAACTTAAAATGTATATGTCATAAACACTGTACTAAGAGTTGCATAATCATTATTTTATTTAACTCTCACAGCTACCCCATGAGATAGGACTTTTCACTGCTTAACACAGTAGGAACAAGTTCAGTTAGGAATTTGGGTCTTGAATGCAAACCCAAATCAGGGGTGAGCTCAGAGGCAGTGCTATATCCATTACAGTATCTATTCTTGGAAAAAATTTTATATTAAACTCCCTTTCTTCATGTTCTCTTTAATCTTCGACACAGTGTCTATTTCTCCCTCCCTTTCATTTTCCAGATTATAATAAATAGGGGTACTGGAAGTAGTAAATCTACTGTATCAAGCCCCATTGATATATATATATATATATATATATATATATATATATATATATATGTCACTATTACATTTTTAGGAGCAAGAAGTGAAAAAATCACAGCTACAACAACAAACACTATTTTATTTCTTCAGTATGATTTAACTCATATTCATTATGGTGACACTAAGGCCTTTCCAGTTATTTAATCATCAAAGATTGTATTAGATTCCTAAGAACTTAATTATGATAAAATTATGACTGTCAATCATAATTATTGAAAGAAAAAATGTTATATGTTTAATATCTACATAATCTAATTCTCATACTCCATTTCAAAACCATACCAGAAAATTAAAGTCTTACTGTGTATGATTTAAACAATATGCTTAAAAGTCTTTCCTGTTTCTTCAACTAAAATAGCTATGTAGTATATGGAAACAAGTACATGTGTGGAGATACAAATAAGTAATAAGTGTATGTGTGTGTGTGTGTGTGTGTGTGTGTAATATTATTAATTCCAGCTCTAGAGTCCTTTATATATCAGCATAAATTTCACTTTTACTATCTCACTTGCTATGTAAACTTTAAAAAATTACTTACCCCTAAGCCTCACTTTTCTAACACTGTCAGAGTTGCCAGAAAAATCAAATACAGTAACCGAATAAAAAGAACTAAGCATAATGCCCAGGTCATGATAAGCAAACCCTGAAGAGTTGCTGTTATTAATTACGAATATTTCCCTGGAATCATAGTTTGCTCAACTCATCCATTTTATTCCCATTATAAACAGCTAGAAACAATTCTGAACTTTTTGTTTGTTTCATGGTTGGTGGTATTTCCCCTCATTTCATTTATTCATCATGGCTTTTGGTATTGAAAATTTAAAAAAATAAGTATAAGTGTATTCACGTTGTTCCTTATTTTCTGTATTTTGACATTTTGACATTTGGGGCCTTTCTATTCCAGCCCCTCTTGTGGTTTCTCAGTTCCTAATTCCTAGGGAAAGTGAACAACTCCACCAAGAGTGAGTTTTTCAAATGCAAACCAACCAATCCAGAGTTCATACTTCAACAAACTCCTTTACTGGGCCCTCACACTCTAGGCCACTATCCCACTCTCTGCCTGGCTAATCACTCCAGGGCCAGGTACCAGGCAATTAGGAATAGCTCCTTGGCCCAAGAGGCCATGGCAATTAAATCTACTTACCAGCCTTCCTAGTGTCCTTCTTTTGGAAATCACTGTCAAGGCTCTTGCCCACACTTCCCACCTTCATCCCTTCCACTCTCACCCCCTACCTGCTAATAGACCACAGACTGCCATGTGTGACCATACTCAGTATGAGCCTCTTCTTGGGATCTATGAGTAAAACAAACTATCATTTCAATGACAATTTTTTCTTAATCTGTTGGCCTTGCCATACCTAACTAATAATAAAACCTATATTTTGAAACATAAGTAATTCCAGAATAAATATAACTATAGCTCTATAGCTATCTCTTCTATTTGACTGTGGAGTTCTTGAGAACAGGGACTGTGTCTATGCTAACCAAGTGATTCTAAGTAATATTTTTAAATGAATGAATTTATCACATATCTAAAATGCACAGATATATCTTTATTTGAGGGAGATAGCTGCATTTTTAAGAGTTAAATGAATATATACTCATGTATGTCTAATTAGAATGTTTATATATATTTAACAAAACAAGCAAATTCCTATGAAGAAACAATCTAAGGGACATACAATATGAATCTTCATTTTCTTGTGAGAACTCCCATGTATATGGGAAATTTCTCCTCTGCCCTCTTAGAGTCTCCAGCTGGGCCTAAAACTTAAACTGAAATAATTCAGATGAACATGAGAAAAGTATACAAGTTTTATTAGGATAGTGCATTTACATGGGAGTCCTCACAAGAAAATGAAGACACAAAGAAGTGACCGGAGCAGAAAGCTTATATACCTTTTAGAAAAATAATTGATAAATTTGTGAAGAAATGGCATGAAGAAGAGGTTTGGGCTAGGGGCAAAAAAATTGTGGGTGAGTCATTAAGAGATATATGCAGAAAACTAATGGAAAATATGGCTATCTGAAGAAATTCGTTCAGATGCTTTTCAGCATCCATTCCAAATCTCTGATGACAAGGATGTTTCTCTCTCCCCCGGTACTAGGAGGGCACCTTTCTCATGGGATATGATATGGCCTGTTTTTAAGCAGAAAAGTGGAGATCAAAAGTCCCTTCCTGCATCTGCTGTTTCTCAAATGCCTTCAGCTCAGTATAAGCAATATAGCAAAGTGTCATATTTCAGGATGGCATGTCCTAAACTTCTATGCTAGTGGAGAAACCATTCCCCAGAGTAAAGGAACAGTACTGGAACTCTGAAACACTGACAACGTCAAATGAAGAAAGGGCTCCAGGTTAGGTGTCCTGAACCTTTTGATGGAGGAGAGAAGACACATTATATTGCATCAGCCACTTAAGGCTGCTGGGAAGCTTGCTGAGGCTTGTTTCACACCAAGGTGTGATTTTTAAAAAGTTTTTGACTTGAATAATTTCCTTGTTATTAGACAGCTTCTTTAACAAGAGACAAGTATTTCAAATGAGTTCTTGGCTCATGAGTACCAAAGATTTAGGCAGAGGGTGGATGCTACCTACCTTTGTGGAGCGTTAAGCAGTATGAAATAGCCTTCGTACTTATTTTTAGATATTATTGAAACAGGAAACCATTGAAATACTAGAGAATACATTAAATAGATCTTTCTGCTGTATCTAGCATCTGCTCTGGCAGGTTAAGAAATAATATTAAATCAACTTACTTTGCCTTGGTTAATTATGCTTCTGCTAAGAAGGGCATTATTTACAACCTGTACTCAGTAAATGTATGTTTAGCACATTAATCAATGTTTAGATTCAATTCTTCTAGAAAAGTCACCTAGACAATGCTTGATTCATTAAGTTTTTCTTCCTATGAAATCATGATGCTTTTGAAGAAGCCAAGCCTACATTAGATACATTATTTTTTAAAAAGCTCACATATACATTAGAATATTTTCATAATACTATAAAGTTCACTTAAAACAAGACTCTAGTAAAGGAAAAATTGTGAAAGACTTCAAAATGGACCAGAAAGATTACTGAGTGTTCTGTTGAGTCTAGTACTGTCTCCAGGTTATCCTTGCTTTTCAATGTTTTTGAACTATTTACAACCCTATAAACTATAGAAAACTAATAATTGTTAGGGTCACAGCAAGGCAAACCCTCCCTGTTCTCCCCTGCTAAGCCGAGCTCACAGCAGAAACAGCCTCACACCTTGCAAACAAGACACCTGGGTTCCAGGATGTGGTCACACCCAGCTCTCGAACCCAGGATGGTGACCCAATGAAGCAGGATGCTAGCACTTAAGAACCAAGAGGCGTTTTTTCTTAGAATAGCACTCAGCCACCTGCAACCTCCTATACACCCCCATAGTCTGTAAGCCAGGCTGCTGTCTTCACTGCCTGAGGTGAGGCAGCCAGCTTGGCAGGTTTAAATAAACTTGCTAAACCTGACCTGGGTCTGCCTATCCATCCTTTTGGTCAACCTTACAATAATTATATAAAATTCGATTTCAAAACAATGAAAATTGTGTGCAGTTGATTACTGCTCTGTGGAGATTGAGGAGTTTCACATCCATTTAGAAAACTATTTCAGCATTTCTGAGATAGTATTCCTACACTCACATTCCCTTTAGTCCTCCCTTTGAGAATCTAAAAAAACTTACTGATTCTCTTCTTAACTGAGTTTAATACCACTTTTGACATGTGGTCATTTCGTATCTCTATGAATATATCCTCTTTAAAAAAACTTTTAAACAGTATTATTATAATAAACAAAACAGCCCAAAATTTTTGAGGAACTTAGACAAACTAGAGAGCCAAATCCTACAATACTCTTGCCTCTCTAAATGACTAAATTTGTTGGATGCGTGATCTCTCCAAGAACTAACTCAGGAGTAAATCATGAAATAACTCATCAAGGTTTTTTATTTTCTTTTTCTTTTCATTATCCCAACAGAAGTTAATTATTTCCTCAATAGTTTGTTTCTAAATGACTCTGAAAGTGAGTCCCTACAGCGTCCCTCCCAGGCTGCTAGTAGTTTCTTCGGTGCTGCTTGAATCACTTCCTTCCAACCATTTGAACAATTTCTGCATTTACCTTGCATTTAATTTAGAGAAACCAACCTAAAAAATTATAGTGCATTACATTGTTGTGTGCAATATGGCCTTTTATACTTAAAAGCAGGCCATAACATATCCCATGAGAAAGGTGCTCTCCTAGTACCAGGGAGAGAGAAACATCCTTATTATAAGAGATTGGAATGGATGCTGAAATGAATCTGTACAAATTTCTTGAGACAGCCACATTTCCCATTAATTTTCTGCATATATCTCTTAGTGACTCACCCACAGTTTTTTTTGTCCCTAGCCCAAACCCCTTCTTCATACTGTTTCTTCACCAATTTGTCAATTATTTTTCTAAAAGACATAAAAGCTTTCTGCTCTGGTCACTTCTTTGTGTCTTCATTTTCTCGTGAGGACTCTGATGTACATACACTATCCTAATGAAACTTGTATACTTTTCTCATGTTCGTCTGTCACCCAGGCTGGAGTGCAATGGCATGATCTCTGCTCACTGCAACCCCCGCCTCCCAGATTCAAGCAATTCTCCTGCCTCAGCCTCCTGAGTAGCTGGGATTACAGGCACCCGCCACCATGCCCAGCTAATTTTTTTATGTTTAGTAGAGAAGGAGTTTCACCATGTTGGCCAGGCTGGTCTTGAACCTCAAGTGATCTGCCTGCCTTGGCCTCCCAAAGTGCTGGGATTACAGGCGTGAGCCACCACGACTGGCCTGAAGTCTCTTATTAGTCTCTTCTTTCTATTCCACTGATTTCCAGTACCCAATTTAATGTCTTCTTCATAGTAGACAATAGTATTTGTTGGCTGAATAATCTATTTTATTCCTGAAATTTTATAAGAAGGTTAAGCACAGTGTCATAATGACTGTGACATTGAAAGAGAGAAAAGAGAGAATAAGACAAAGTACATGTGAGTACCAGTAGGTGGGAAGGGGAGGTTAATTTTCCTCAGTTATCATCTCAGGGTAATTTCATGCATCAGAAAGAGTATTTTCAGGGAGCAGATATCAACAAGGGTAAAAGTAGGTGAAAGAGGGATGGATGGGGTGGATCATGCCTGTAATCCCAGCACTTTGGGAAGACTAGGCAGGTGGATCACCTGAGATCGGGAGTTCGAGACCAGCCCGACCAACATGGAGAAACTCCGACTCTACTAAAAACACAAAATTAGCCTGTTTTTCCAGCTATCAGGGAGGCTGAGGCAGGGAAATTGCTTGAACCTGGTAGGCGAAGGTTGCGGTGAGCCAAGATGGCGCCATTGCTCTCCAGCCTGGACAACAAGAGCAAAACTCTGTCAAAAAAAAAAAAAAAAAGTAAGTGAAAGAGAGAGAATGAAACACAAAGCATTTCTATTTTCTGTGTGAACTACTAAAATAGACAGAAAACAAGTAATTAATAAGTGCTTATAGACTGCAAGTGGAACAACCTTTGTGAAGTCTAAATAAATTCGCTGGGTAAATGAGTCATACTCATTAGAGCTGACAGAGTTAACAACTACCTGAAAGGCCTTCTCCTGTCTATTGGGTTGGTCTCATGTTCATAAACTGACCAGAACACAGGTAGTGTTAAATAAAGTGTTAACAAATTAAAAGACAAAAAAAAAATGCAAAGAACTTAGAACATGGGAATAAAAACCCTGTGTCATAAGATAAAGTTGATTAAATGACATATAGCTATCTTGGTGAAGAAAAGACCTGGGAAGATATAAGAAAGTTGTATCTAAATGCTTGAAATTCTTGATAAATAAAAATTGAATACACTTATTCAATGAAACTCTTGAGGGTTAACTGAAAATCATGGATGCAAATTATAAACAGGTAAATTTTTAAGAAAAAGCACTATCATCACTGTAATAAATCTCCTCTGGGCTCAGTGAGTTTATTCTCATGAGAGTGATTTAAAGTAGTGCATGGACAATCATATTTTAGGGATATTAGGGAGGTGGAATGAATACATTTCAAATTCATTTCCATTTCCAAGTTTCTATGTTCTGTTATTCCTTAGTTCCAGCCGGTGTTACAATCTGGCAAATTTTCAGAGCTCCAGGATGGTTCTGCATTCAACAGAAAACTCTGAGACACATTTATTACATCAGAATTTGCTCTACTTATTTCATGAAACAAAGAATTATGTGGCCCAAAACTGTATTACTCACACTGGCTTCATTCTTTGTGGCTAAAATCAACTTGTCTATTAACACTGCCTGGGTCCTCATTCAGAAGTTCTCATCCTACTGTCATCATTTCAAAATGCAGAAAGTCTTGCCTTAATATGAAAAAGTAACTTTTCCTTTCTCAGTCCACCAGACCACAACCGTTTTGTTTCTGTAGTTACTATTGGTTCTCCCATAATCACTCAGCACCTGGGTTAACTGCCTTTTCCCTGTTCCACATATATGATATTATTCAACTTTACATTTGGACCCATTCCGGGCTACATCATAAAAGTTTTGAGGTCCGGTAACAGTGAAACATGACCAGATATTAACTGCTGGTGAATAATATGAAACAAATTTGAGACAGTTGATAATATTTGGAACAACAGGTGCAAGAAAGAACTCTGACCCTAGCTATTTGAAGAAACTTAGTGTCAGACATTTCAATTTTCCAAATCTTAGCTTCTTTCTCTGTACTTTGGTAATGTCCCTGCTTACTTTTGTCGTGGGTAATTTTGATGTTTAAATGAGCCAGTATATTTGAAATCTTCCCGTGAAGAATTAAGTATCGGCAAAATATAAAGGATGTGGAAGATGATGATGGTTTCGAATAGGGAGAAAGTTTACAAATGCATTTTGTAAAATGTATATACAATTTCCCTCAACAACATGTATGTTTAATGTTATTGTTGCTTCTTTTGAGTTGGGCTTGTTGAGGGGTTTACATTAGGAGAATTGCTTGCCAATCCTAGGCCAACTAAGCTATGATGTTGGACAAATGAATTTTTCTTAGTTTTTTTTTGCCTGTATCAAGGAGTAATTTGACATTACCGTGTAGAATTTGTTTAAAAGTTAAGAAAGTCAATGTGAAAGCATTTAGTTCAGCGCCTGGCACATAAGAAGTACTCAGAAAATGATTGTAAAACTTGAATCTGAAGATTTAGCAGCAATAGATATCATTTGCAGCAGTAGTTGCTTTAAGTTCTTTAAAAACCCAAAGTTTTTTCACTTAATTGGAGGCAAGATAAATTGATATTACCTTAACTCTTCTTCTCTGAGATCACTAGGATCCTAAGATTTGTGCTACTGATGTTTCATTTAGCTGGATAAGTGATGGGCTGACTTCTTAGAAGCACAATTAGCTTACTAGGTAGATTATTGTGTAAGCAGCTTTCAGAACACAAAGAAGCTGTGTCTTCACATAGCCTCTTGAAGACACAATACTACAACCTGTAACATAAATCACTGTTCCTTCTCTCCCACTTCTGCCTCTCGATACACATTGATTTCAGGGAAGTCTCTGTCAAGCATCAGCCTTCAAAAAGTAAGGGTAAAAGGCACATTAACAATGAAGATATTGGCAGAACATAAGACTAGACCCTATTGTACAGGTAGAGAGAGGGGGCTGACCTCTTACTCCCTCTACTTTACTTCTATAAACACTACCACAGTTTGTCTGGGGAGGAACTTTCAGCACTAATAATAACTTAAGCATTATTCCCTTGAAATGTGTAGGTCCCTTGGATGTCTTCTCTTTTATGAGGCAAGTAGTTAAAACAAGCAGCCTCGTTGGTTCTCCATTATATTTCCATTGTCTGTGTCAGGGCCCCAGTAGGAACATAATTTGTATCGAATAAGTGAATGAATGAATGAGTAAATGAATGAAGTGATAGTGTTTGGTTTCAAAACAGATACTGCAAGAAGCAGAAAACCTGTTCCAAATGGGCTCCAATAGCCACTGTCTACCATCAATTCAATGTTATTGAGCGGAGATTTCTTTCAAATTGAAGTACAAAAGAAAAGCATGGGACCTAAGCAAAATATGTATTACAGCCCTCGAAAAAGAAATGTCCCAAAGAATCAGAGAAAAACTTTGTACCTGAAAAATA
Organism: Ateles fusciceps; assembly: GCA_036589455.1. Classification (NCBI taxonomy): domain Eukaryota; kingdom Metazoa; phylum Chordata; class Mammalia; order Primates; family Atelidae; genus Ateles; species Ateles fusciceps. The sequence goes on along the minus strand of JAZHEH010000734.1, from coordinate 2,648,802 downwards.
CTTTGTGTAAGAACAAAAGGGGATTATACATGTGTGATTTATGAAATTAAAGTAGGCAGATATGAAGTGGGTAAAATCTATAATTGAAAAATACATTTAATGAGTAACATAATTACTAAATTAAAAATCAAGAAGAGAAATCCAAGTAAATGTAGAAGACAAAATTGAGATATTCACTGAGATCTCACAATGTATAAATAAACTGTTATAATACAGTAGTTGGAAGACATTAATAAATACAGGAATAGTTTCTCTGTATGAAGAATTGCCTGGCTTGGTGAGGGGCTGGAGAGTAATTATCAATGAAATTACAGAGTACACTTAAAATTTTCCTGATAGGAAGATTTAAATATATGGATCCAAAAGGCTCATACAGTTAAAAAAATCAAAGCTAGATATGTTGTTTTAATTTTATTTTAAATTCAAGAATAAAGAAAGTAGAACAGGATATCTAGGGATAAAAAAAGTTATCTATGTAGAGAAAAAACTCTGTTAGCCTTTTCATATACAGCATGAAACACCAGAAGGCAATGTAATGATATTGACAGTCTTGAGGAAAAGAATTATAAATAACCCAAGAAGTCTATATTGATATAAATTGTCATTTATATGCAAATGTGCATGTGTGTGTGTTTTCAGAAATCCTCCGGGAAAACAAACCAGGAAAAAAACAGTATCTTTAACAAATACTTTATGATGAAAATACATACACACATGCACACACACACGCACACACATGCAGAAATGTCTAAAAATGAATTTAAACATTCAAGATTAGAAAAGTGACGGTATAAAACAATTGATAATGCCCAATAAAGCCAATTAATCAAAATCCAATGCCATACAAATAAATATTCTTGAGATGTAACTATTTAAAATTAAGGAGGTGAATGGAGAAGAAAGCCTCATTTCAACCTCAAGCTTAAGCCTCCTTCATCACCATTATCAGAAGCCCTGGAATGAGTGAGTTAGAGAGTACTGGTCCAGATGAATAAAGTAACTCTATTTTACATTTGGATTTTCAACCTTAATTATATGCTCACCTAATTTTACAATCCCAGAGAGCAGGAGGATTGACTGGTGGCTCCCTTAGCCAGTACAAATGGGACTGTTTTCTTTGGAACATAAATACACTTTCATTACTGAGTCCAACTTCTCTCTATTTCATTCCAGTGTTAATAGAAAGCCATCAATATTTTTTTTCTAAAACAGAGTTATAAACAATGTGTTTTTAAAATGCAGCCTTCTCAGACTCCCTGAACCTAGGGGTCTTGCTGAAAGAAGGGCAATTTTGAAGTGTTGGAGGCATTGAAAAAACTACATTGGCCCTGCTCTGGGAAGAGCTGGTTCACTGGAGGTTATAAAACTTAGCCCAGCAACTTTTCCAAATGTTTTGCATTCATGGCAACACCATTCAAGGTTATAGATTGTGAGATTTCAATCTTCTTTGGTTGGGTAAAGAAATTTCTCATTGTTTTCAAACAGCTAAATAAATAGGGAGAGGTACACTAATTTAAGAATCCCCAAGAAAGCAATTACTGCAAGTCTTCTGGTTTTTAACAGAATTGCTTTTTGTGTGGAAAAGAGAGAAAGAGAGGCAGGAGAGAGAGAGAGAGGTGCTGAGTAAAGAATGACAAGTCTTATTGGTAAATTTGCCAGTATTTAATTTTACTAATATTTAAATTTACCATTATTTAAATTAAATACTAGGCTATGCTTAGCAACAATCAAAAATAAATATTTCGTTAAAATATTTTTCAAAAAAGTAACCTTTAGATTTATTTTTAAATTCCTTTTATTTTTAATATTTAATTTTTATGAGTATATAAGTGTATATATTTATGGGGTACGTTGGATATTTTGATACAGGCATACAATGTATGCAATAATTGTATTAGGGTAAGTAGGGTATCCATCACCTCAAGCATTTACCTTTTGTTTCTGTTACAAACATTCCAATTATATTGTTTGTTATTTTATTTTAAAGGTATTAAATATACTAAATTTAAATGTATTTAAATTATAATGTTTGTTTTTATTTTTAAATTATTGTTGACTGTAATCATCTGTTCTGCTATCAAATACTAGATCTTATCCATTCTATTTTTGTGCATATGAACTGTGCCCACTCTCCCCCATCCCACTATCCTTCCCCCGCCTCTGGTAATCATCATTCTACTCTTCATCTCCATGAGTATAATCGTTTCAACTTTTATCTCCCACAAATGAATGAGAACATGTGAAGTTTATCTTTCTGTGTCTGGCTTATTTCACTTAACATAATGTCCTCCTGTTCAATCCATGTTGTGGCAAAAGACAGGATCTCATTCTTTTTTATGACTGAATGGTACTCCATTGTGTGTGTATATACATATATGGAAAAAGACATATAAATATATATATATGTTCTTTTCCCATTAATCTATTGATGAAGATTTAAATTGCCTCCAAATCTTGGAAGTCTGGAATAGTACTGTAATAAACATAGGAGGACAGCTATCTCTTTAATATTCTGATTTCTTTTGGTCACATACATAGCAATGGGACTGCTGGATCTGTTGCTGTAATTCTATTTTTAGTTTTTTGAGGAACCTCCACATTGTTCTCCATAGTGGCTAGACTAACGTGCATTTTCAGCAAAAGTGTATGAGTGTTCCCTTTTCTCCATATCCTGGACAGCACTTGTTATTGCTTGACTTTTCGATAAAAGCCGTTTTAACTGGGATGAGATGATATCTCATTGTAGTTTTGATTTGCATTTCTCTGATCATCTACCATCTTGAGCATCTTTTCGTGTACCTGTTTGACATTTCTATGTCTTCTTTTGAGAACTATCTACTCAGATCTTTTGCCCATTTCTAATCAGACTACTAGAATTTTTTGTTGTTTAAGCTCCTTATATATTCAAATTATTAATGCCTTGTTAGATGGATAGTTTGCAAATATTTTCTCCCATTCCATGAGCTATCTCTTCACTTTGTTGATTGTTACCCTGCTGTGCAGAAGCTTGTTAATTTGATGTGATGCTATTTGTCTGTTTTTGCTTTGCTTGTTTGTGCTGGTGGGGCATTGTTCAAGAACCTTTCCCCAGATCAACGTCCTGGAGTGTTTCTCTAAAATTTTCTTTTATTAGTTTCATAGATTCAGGTCCTAAACCCAAGTCTTTAATCCACTTTGTGTTGACTCTTATGTATAATGAGAGATATGGTTCTTGCTTGATTCTTCTGCATATGAATATCTAGTTTTCCCAGCAACATTTATTGAAGAGACTGTCCTTCCCAATGTATGTTCTTGACATTTTTGTGGAAAACAAGTTCACTGTAGATGTATGGATTTGTTTCTGAGTTCTCTATTTTGTTTCATTGGTCTATGTGCCTATTTTTATGCCAATACCATGATGATTTGGTTACTATAGCTCTGTAATATAATTTGCAGTTAGGTAATGTGATTCTTCCAATTTTGTTCTTTTTTCTCAGGATGTGTTGGGTCTTCCAGGTCTTCTGTGCTCTGTATACATTTTAAGATTTTTTTTTTTCATTTCTGTTAAGAATATCATCGGTATTTTGATTGGCATTGCATTGAATCTCTAAGTTGCTGTGGGTAGTGTGGACATTTTTACAATATTCATTCTTTGAATCCATGAACATGGAATAACTTTCCATTTGTTGTTTGTCCTCTTCATTTTCTCTTATCAATGGTTTACAGTGTTCTTTGTAGAGATTTTTCACTTTTTTGATTAAGTTTATTCCTAGGTATTTTATTTCATTTGTAGCTATTGTAAATAGGATTACTTTAGTGATTTCTTCTTTAGATTGTTCATTGTTGACATTTAGAAATGCTACTCATTTTGGCATGTTTATTTTGACATACTGCTGCTTTATTGAATTTGTTTATCAGTTCTAACAGTTTTCTTGGTGGGGACTTTAGGTTTTTTCAAATATAAGATTATATCATCTGCAAACAAGGATGATTTGACTTCTTTTCCAATTTGGATGCCCTTTATTTCTTTTTTCTTGTCAGTTTTCTCTGTCTAGGACTTCCAGTACTATCTTGAAGAATAGTGGAAAAAGTTTGCTTGATTTGTTCCAAATCTTAGAGAAAAAGCTTTATGTTTTTCTTCATTCAGTATGACATTAACTGTAGCTTTGTCATATAGGGCTTTCATTGTGTTGAGATATGTATCTTATACATCCACTTTTTTGAAGGTTTTTATCATGAAGAGATGTAGGATTTCATCAAATGATTTTTGAGTATCAATTTAAATGATCATATGGGTTTTATTATTCATTTTGTAGATAATATGCATCATATTAATTGACTTGCATATTTTGAACTATCCTTGCATTCCTGGGATAAATCCACTTGATTGCAATGAGTAATCTTTGTAATGTGAATTTTGTCGTTGAACTCAGTTTGCTAGTATTTTGTTGAGAATCTTTGCTTCAATGTTCATCAGGCATATTGGCCTATAGTTTTCTATTTTTGTTGTAGCTTTTCTGGTTTTGGTCTCTCTCCCTGCTGAGCTACCTACAGCTGGGGAAGAGTGACACAAACACCCTTATGGCCACTGTGCTGGGTCACACTAGAAGCCAACACAGCTTTGGGTCTTGCTGAAGGCCTGTGGTGACCACTGCCTGGCTACTGCTGACGTTTACTCAAGGCCCAAAGGCCCTACATTCAGTGAGTGGCAAATCCAGCTAGGCTTTGTCCTTCTCGTCAGAGTAACAAGCTCCTTACTGCCCTCCCCAGACCAGAGCATGTCCATAAATGTCTGACAGCTGAATTCTTTCTACCATGCATTGCTCTCTGCTGTGACAGACAGCACTGAGTTCCAATTCAAAGCTCCAATCACTGCACTGAGCCTCACTAAAGCACACAGATTCTCTCTTTGCATCGAGTGCTACTGCCAGGGAATGATGGAGGAATGGTGTTGACAATATAAGAATGTCCTTCCTACTCTCTTCAATTCCTCTTTCCTTGCTATGATATTAAAACCTGGTGCTGTGAATACTTACCTGATTTTTAGTTATTATAAGGGTGCTTTCTTTTGTGAATAGTTGTTAAATTTGATATTGAGTAGGGGTGTGGGGACAGTTGTTAGAGGGTTCTATTTGGTCATCTTGCTCTGCCTCCTCTTCCACAAACTTGTTTATGATTTGTTTTTGTTAGTGTTCTTTAGTAGAAGCTTGAATTCATATTTGATATTCACATTAAGTCAAAGATCCACTTTTACATTTAGTTTTAAATTGACACTAAAAGCTATATGTATTTATGGTGTATAATGTTCTCTTCTAAAATATGTATACATTGTGGAATATCTAAATTAAGCCAGCTAACATATGCATTACCTCACATACATATCAATTCGTTTTGTAATGAGAAAACTTAAAATCTACTATTAGCTGTTTTCAAAAATACAATATATTGTTATTAACTATACTCACCATGCTGTATAATAGATCTTTTGAACTCGTTCCTACTGTCTAACTGAAATGTTGTACCTTTTGACCAACATATCTCCAGTCTCCAATTTAGCTACTAGTAGCAACCAGTCTACTCTCTTGTTTTGAGTTTGACTTTATTTAGGTTCCATACGTAAGTGAGATCATGTGGTGCTCTTTCTGTGCCTGGCTTATTTTACTTGACATAATGTCCTCCAGGTTCATCCATGTTATCCAAATGAAAAGATTTCCCTAAGTTTTAAAGGCTGAATAATATTTTTATTGTTTGTACATACTTCATTTTCTTTATACATTGATCTATTGATGGACACTTTGACTTTGTATTTTGGCTATTGTGAATAATGCTGCAATGAACATGATAATGTAGATATCTGTTTGACTTACTAATTTTATTTCCTTTGGATATGTGCCTAATAGTGGGATAGCTGGAATATATAGTAGTTCTATTTTAATTTTTGGAGGAACCTCCGTACTGTTTTCCATAAAGCTGGGTTTCATTTAACACTATGGCAACCAAAATTTACTTAAGAGAATATACTCGTTTGCATGTGCACACATTCACGCATACAAAAACCTGAATGAAGAATAATTACATTTCATTTCATGTACTTAATTCTGTTAGTTTTAAATGTGGACCTTGAAAAAATTTTTTATAAGTCTTCTCATAAACTAGAAGGCTACAGTCGTCCAATTCTGCCTGTCAGCATCTGTGAATTTTATTATAGCCAAGAAATGCTGAGCTCCATGGCAAATTATATTGAAATTCTTCAACCTTTGAGACAACTGGCAGAGAGCTCACCTTCTTTAATCTGATGAGTGCTTATCATCATACTCTGATAGAAGAGACCATTCTTCCTTCCATACCCAGACTAGATCTGTCTTTTAAGATCTGTATCATGTGCATCTTCCTTATGAAACTGTCTCCTGCTCCTCCCTCACACATGGATTTCTACATTCTCTTATCTTAGTTGCAGATATTATTAGACTGATATACTTTAACAAGCAACTGACTTCCCATTAACTCATGAGGGTTAGCCTGTTACCCTAGATTTGAATTTAATTTCTCCCATTTTCTATTTGTGATCTTGGGCAAACAACTAAGGATTTCTTTATTTTCTTTTCTGTTTTTTTTTTTCTTAGTGCTCTTCTTTGAAACATATATGCATTTGTGTTTATAAATTGTAATTAGCCCAGTATCTGCTCCAAAAAGTGCAGGCTCCCATCTCCCTTTTCTATTCTTCTTTATCTTTCCCTTACCCTCAGTAAAATAGATGTTAGTTTATATATTTTAGTGCTGGGTGAATTGGATTATTGACAGATATTTAAAATATATTTGCAGATTAAAATCTGAATAAATAAAAGATAAATGTCATTTTTAGAACAGTGAATCTTTTAAAAAAGAAACCAATAAAGAATAATTGTACTACTTGCACAATAGTTTTTGTAAAATAAAAAAAAATAAAAAATGAATAGTTTTTCTGAATTAGTATTGTAACAATTGTGACAAGAGGAAATATATCATAGAAATCTGTACCTTCTCTTCCTACTCTGCCAAGTTAATGCCATGTATTAAATGCGTGACTACAACCTAATTTAAACCTGTGGTCAAGGGAAATCAATAGAGCTAAGAGTACACTTTGCACTTTTAAAGAATTAAGGTACCTCTGGAGCTTTTTTTAGTACTATTTTTCCCTTTTATAAATTGCCACGTTTATATAAAAATCTGAAATGAAGACTTCTCTTAGTACTAGAATCCCCTTCTTCTATCTCCCCCTATAGAGCACTCTGCTTTTCTTTCTTTTTCTTTTCTTTTCTTTTCTTTCTTTCTTTCTTTTTTTTTTTTTTTTTTTTTTGACACAGAGTCTCACTCTGTTGCTCAGGTTGGAGTGCAGTGTCCCAATCTCAGCTCACTGCAACCTCCGCCTCCCGGATTCAAGCAATTCTCCGACCTCTGCCTCCAGAGTAGCTGGGATGACAGGAGCGCCACCACATCCAGTTAATTTTTTTAAAATTATTTTTATTTTTATTTTTAGTAGAGACGGTGTTTTGCCTTGTTGGCCAGGTTTCAAACTCTTGACCTCAGGTGATCCACCTGCCTCGGCCTCCCAAAGTGCTAGAATTACAGGCATGAACCACCGTGCCTGGCCAGAGCACCCTGCTTTCAGGGAACAAATAATTTGCTAAATGTTTGTAGTGAGAGGAGAGACCCTGAAGGAGTTTGCTCAAATAATGATGGATGGTTGCTGAACTGCCTGTTTAAGGGGGGTGACTGGTTAACTACAGGGCTTTAGTTTTGCTGAGTGAGGTATGCCATCAGGGGCCAGAGCAGACTTGCTTGAAGCAATAAAGGAAGTTTATTAGCTGTATGGGAGAAGAGTTGGCATGGAAAGTAAACCCTTGGGGCTGAGGACAAAATATATTAGAGTGAACAAACATATCAGATTTGTATTTTTAGTAAATGGTCAGAAAAATAACACATGCATCTTTTAGGTAACCTCTATATTAACAAAGCTTGATTTGGCTTCTGTCAGGCAGTCAATCATGGAGGGTTTTGGTACTTATATCCAAAGTTATCTCCTGATATAGGAGAATTACGACCATTTTCCCTTTATGTCTATGTTTTTAGGAATATGACAAAATGCTACTACTTCAAGGTCAGTGCAGGCAAAAGCAGAAGCTGGTAATGAAAAGAGACCCAATGCTAACAATAATATGTCCAGGTCCACAGAAATAATATAACACAGAAAATTCTATATAGAGTATCTTCTCGTGATAACCCTCCTGATACTCTTACCTGCTTTTCTGTCTTTTTTTTTTCTCTGTAGGAGATATAGCGTCCTGTACATTATTACACTGCAACTAAGAAAACTATTGATGATCATTATAATTGTTGTTATAAAACTATTACTTACGGTTTGCTGAATACTGTTCTAAATATATTCCATTGTTTGGATGGTTAATCCCTACAATTCTTTATGTCATTTTGAGCATCCTCACATAGGTTTGGTATTACACTAGGACATATTCTTTACTCCTTCCCTTACCAGGAAATCTATGAAACAAAAACAAGAGCAACCCAGAAATACATTTCCCAAAGATAGAGTTATTCACTCAAGAGTAATAGCCCTCAGAAGGGTGCAGCAGAAACATCTGAGTGAGGCTTTGCATCTCAGGTCCTGCAGACTTAGCTGTTGAGATGGTAAGCAGACTTCCTTAATACTACCGGAGAAATTCATAACCAGAAACTTAGTGTTTCAGATGGAAATGTTAAATAACAGAAAGTAGACTATAAAACCAAGCCTTTGTTTTATATTTTCATACCTGTAACATAACTGTAATTCTACAAAGAGACAGCAAGTAAAAATATAAAAAACAAACATAACATGAATGAGAACATTCTAGACTTCAAAATTTGGTCTGTAATTTTTCCACATTCAAGATCTTTAAATTATTTATTCATTGAGTATTTTCTAAAACTTTGTAATAAACTCCAAATAAAATAATTGAAAGTGTTCTAGGGGAAAGGGGTAGCCAAATAGAATCTGACTCTATTTGAATTTCCTGAATGATGTAGTGGTTTTTAAACAAGATGAAAAGAACACCTCTGCACTGGGATATGCTTTACTTACTTTATCCTGGTAGAAAGAAGCAAAACATTGTAAAGATGTAAGAGCACAAGATGAAAAGGATATATAATTAAAAACTTGCTATGTAATCAGAATAAATAATATTGGTTTTGTATTTATTACATGACAAGGACAATACACTGAATCAGCTTGTGGTCTGAATGAAAGATGACCAGACAGGACAACTGAATGAAAACAAATTCCTCCGTGTAGGCCATGGGAAACATTTTTCACCTTCTCCTATAAGCCAGAAGAGCCTTTCAAAGTTAATTCATCTGGCTAGTATTTTCCAGACAAAAAGGAGACCATCTGGCCTATTTTTGGAAAGATGTAATGGGCCATCTAACATAAAACTGGCAATATGTACCTTAAAACTCAACTGAAAAGCAATGGATGAGAATTAAATTTAAGAACTCATCATTATCTAGTAGAAAATTGCCTCTGCCTCCAGTTCTAGTATTTTTGCTGGCATCTATTATTCTTCAGTTATTCAATGTCCTCATTTAAAAGAGCCTGGTTTTAGAGCTCGAACATAGATTGTGAATATACAATATCTAGCAGTAATACTAGCTTTACTAGATCAGTTTTATAGAACTATACAACATCCTGATGGTTAATTTTATTGCTTGGTGAGGGCTATGGTTTACTCTAACTGGTAATCCTACAGAAAATGTTTTTAAAATTGACTCAGCTCATTCAGTGATATTCTTGGTGATGATAAATAGGTCAGCTAAGATGCCTGAATACAGTTCAGGATATTTAGGAAGGCATAATAGATTCACCCTAGCACCACCACCCCACTACATACACACATAAGGAACAGTCTTTAATAATTGCATTTTTCCCCAATGGACTGTTTTCTAAATAATTTCATAGGCAATGCAGATTTAAAGGCTGGGAATAATTAAGTAGATTGCTACGAATTGGTCCCTTTTTTGATTCATGAATTAAACTGTGTCAGATAGCTTTCATATGCCTTCCAGATCATCTTTTCTTATTAGATAGTCTTCTCTCTGTCTCCAGGAGCCTGACCTTTATGGATTCCTTGCCCCTGTCACTGGGTTGACAACTGGAAAGAGAGAAAGAGAGAACAGGATGTTCAAGGTATTTATTCTCCCAGCTCTGGTTTCTCCTTGGCCTGGCTGCATTCCTCAACAAAAGGTCAAATCTCCTCTCCAGGTGGCTGTCTCCATATGACTGTCTTTAAGGATTTTCATAATTGCTGTGTCCACTCACCCCCTTCAGGGGTGCAAACTGTCCTGGAGTTCACCCTGCCACATCTTTGCAAATATTAAACTCCCTTGATTTATCCTAATTTGAAAGTGCCATCTGTTTTCTGCTGACATCCTGACTAACATGCACATGATCAGATCTCAGAAATGAGTAGCACCATGTTGCTCCTGATGATTGAATAGCTTGGTTTGAATAGTTCAGAAATGAATTGCAAGAGGTTCCTTCTATTGACAAGTCACAGCCAGTGCAGCAAAGCTCTGCTGAAGTGGATTGATCTTCCAGTTTGATGCTGTCACCATGTTTCCTTTATTCTGGTTTCTAAAAGAAGCCAGTCAGGCTCCATTTGAGATCATCATTGCAGCTAGAAAGTAGAACAAACTGTGTTTCTTTTATATATTCAATAGTTAGGGACTATGTCAGGCAAAGATGACCAGATAGGACAACTGAAGCATTGAAGAACAAGCGTCAGTGACAGCTTTGGTCCATAGAAAAGTATTAAACAGCTGGTCAACCAATGTAATTAAAAATATCAGGATGTGGCCAGGTGCAGTGGCTCACACCTGTAATCCCAACACTTTGGGAGGCCGAGGCAGGCGGATCTCCTGAGGTCAGGAGTTTGAGACCAGCCTGACTAACATGGTGAAACCCTGTCTCCATAAAAAATACAAAAATTAGCTGAGCATGGTGATGGGTGCCTGTAAACCCAGCTACTTGAAAGGCTGAGGTAGGAGAATCGCTTGAACCAGGGAGGCGGAGGTTGCAGTGATTCGAGATCACACCACTACACTCCAGCCTGGGCAGTAGAGTGAGACTCTTTTCTTAAAAAAAAAAAAAAAAAAAAAAAAAAAAAAAAATCAGGATGTGTTCTACTTCAATTGAATCCTTCCTTTAAAAGAAAAAGAATTGGGAAGCTCTACTACAGACCATCCACAGGCCTAAAACACGAACCCTCACAATTCAACTTAGCTTCTTTCTCTTCTTTCTTCAGGATTCAGTTTTGATGTCTCTATGTTTGAAAAACTAAGCCAGATTGTCACAATATTGGGATATGTGGTATTTTATGTGTTCTTTTAATATCTTGCTTTTATTCCAATGTATCATGCATTTAAAATTCTCTAAATATCTGCAGTGTAAACAAAAGCTAGAAAATTGTTGTAAATTTTTTTAGTGTTCTCTTAAATGGAATATTTTATAATAATGCTATATTCAAATTTGCAAATAAGTATGAAGGCCTTTTATAGGTACCCCACAAAGGAAAAAATACAGTTTTTTCATTAAAATAGAATAATTGTATCTGACATGACAACATCTTAATAAATACTGATTGAATGAATAAAATATAAATAAATATTATTAAACTAAACTTTACCAATCACATCTATAGGCCTAACCTTATACCTATATTTATTTCATTTGACTTATAGAACTTTTTGAAGTAGGCAATTATTATTTAAGTTTTGCAGATTTGGAATTTAAAATTAACAAGGCTAATAATTCTGTTCAAGGCATAATATTGGGAGTCATAGTACCAAAGTTTGAAATTATTGTCTACCTAAGCTCAGAGCCTGTGCTCTTCCTGCTATTCTCACTGCCCCTAGAGCTCTAGAAATGGGCCATAAACTGGAGAGGTCCTGGTAACTACCATGAAAAATAGATACAAGTAAATGTTTTCCAAATGACAGATTGCTTACTACTTAATAATCTGGCATAATAAAAGGTCAGGACTCAAGAGGTCTAGAAACAAGAATAATAAAAAAAAAAAAAAAAAAAAAACCCAGCTACTGCCTCTCATCACCTTACCATTTCAATAATGTTAGGTTCTTTTGTGTGAATTCATCTTGGTCACAGGTAGAAATAGTTAATAGAACTAATGGCAATGATCAATTCTACCTATATACTTTTAGTTGAGTATAATGTAGAAGATGGAGGTTTAAAGGAAGAAAGTGGAATTAATTTTAATGTGCCTTCACTCACCTGAGCAGAAACATCTCTTTTTCCATAATCCAGAGTACAGAAGAAGCCATCCATCTGGGTGATGTTCTAGTGCAACTGAAGTTATTTCTTAGGAAGGGAAATGAGTAACAGTAAGAAAGGGTTTCAGCAAGGCCCTAAGCTGACACTACTCAGCTGGAAAATCTGCAGAAGAAGTTGTGTTAAACTTGTTTCTGAAAGCAGTTAAACAGCTTATAAGACAAAATACTGCAATCACCTTTGAAGTAAATGAGCTCTAACTTTCTAAATATCCATGATGTCTGAGTTGGTCCTAGGTACAGCTGGTTAGAAAACGTCTGAGTAATCTTTAGTTGGTTACCCAGAAGAAGTTAAGGAAGTAGAAATTATTGCTAAGATAGAACAGTATTTGTATATCTGCTAAACAATATATAGCACTAAGAAGAACCAGCAATCTTCACATGGACCCCGAAACCTAAAATGCAATAAAAAATATATATATTATATATATATATATATAAATTATTTTAGAGGTGTACCTTCTGGCTGGGACTAACTCTTCCAATAGACAGAGATCAAAAGATGATGCAATAAGAGATGTGGAAAATAAATTGTACACAGAAAAATTGGTCAAACAATGTGGTTTATATAAATTGAAGACGACAGCAAATATAAATGCTGATTTTATTTTATCGAAAATTATCCTTTTAAGTGACAGATGCATGTCAATTTATGCTAGGTAAACCTTTTGCCATTAAATTTGTCTTTTGAAAAAGTTTTAAGGTCAGCAATTACTGGATTTGAAGATGCCCCCATTTTTCTTGAAAATATAACACAGTGCATGATTTGCAGGGATTTTGTATTACTTATTTCTTCAGGATAGTTAATTTAATAAATTTCCTGGAAATCATCACACTCTTTGAGTTCTGCAAGGTAAAGAATCTTGTCTCACTAGTCTCTTCTCAGAGCCTGACACAATGTATGTGTAGTAAGTTTGTTTAATTATGGAACACAGGATTAAAATACCTGATATATCACAAAAACAGATTTGGGTTGGTTATTTCTTTTTTGGCTTTTAGCTAGTCCCATGGATAATGCTATTCAGGACCCATTCATCAGCAATGTCAAAAGACCTGGAGGAAAATACGTAAGTTCTCTTAAACTTCATTTGTTTGTGTACAACCTTCACAATTTTTTGTACGTGTCATCAGTAGTGTAACTAGTCAACACTAGTTGATTTATTATGATGTGCTTAAAATATTCTAGTCACTGTTCTTAGCATTTATTTATATTAGCAAATTTAATCCTCCAATAATCCTGTGGGTAAATATCGTTCTTATTTGGTCTATATAGGAGAGTTAAGTTAAGACACTTGTTTAAGTGATAGAGTCAGAATTTATATTGAATTCTTAGTGGAGTTTAAGATCTTAAATATTATATAATACTACTTTTCAGTGTTGTCAAATTTTACCAAATATTTTTCTTAAGCTCAATATGCATGTATTTTTTTTGCAGAAAAATTTCATTCCCTGTGCTTATAAATGCTAGTTATACTTTTTTTTTAATACTTCAAGTAAAGTATTTATTAAAACACATTTATAAAATTCTGTCTAAAAATAAACTCACACAGAACTAATGAAACATGTACCATATTTTGGAGTCACTTGCTTGGTAGAAAACATAGACTTCTGAATCTCAAGAGCTTTTTATTTTAGACCAGGGATCACAGCATATGGACATGCATCAGTGACTGGATTTGTCCATTCCTTAAAATGCCATTGGCAGACACCAAGTAATCCCTTACAGTTCTGTTTCCCACTGAATACAGGTGAGACTGCAGATTACTTCTTAATTCATAATTCTGGGAAATTACCACACATACAACAAAATTTATAGGAAAGGTGAAACAAAATTATCCCTATTTTAGACCCAGTTCTGTTATAAGTCATTATGTTACTTTAAGCGAGATTTTCAATTTTTACATGCATCAATTTCTCCTACTATACAGAAAATTGTGAAGGTTGAACAAAAGTAAAGGTTTGGTTAGGTCTATGATCAATTCTATTTGTAGAAATTTATTCTGTGACTTTTAGTTAATGATAAGGAAGAGAGTCAGAAAAACAAAATTTATTATATAACTACAGGTCCTAGAGAGACAGAGTCATTACACACCAAGAAGTCATGAGAGGAATACCTATGGAGCTGGCTCAACTAAGCAAGCAGAGAGCCTAAAGAGACAGAGGAACTGTGGACAATTGTCTTTATTAGGGGTCAGGGTGGAGGACATATGAAAAGGCATAAAACTTTACTGGGGCGTTTGAACACTACTAGGTCATAACACTACTAGGTGGGAAGAAAAACTTGTGGCAGGAGTCCTCATTATCAAACTGGGGAAGGGTGTTCCTAGCCTGTTTGTGTAGATGTTGAGGCTATAGAAAAGAAAAATGAATATGAACTTTAAAAAACTTTGCAATATATATCCATAATGTTATCACTTTATTTTTCTGCTCCTTCTGTGTACTCATTTCTAATTTTCACCATGAATTCTTTATTTTTATTTTTATTTTATTTTAATTTCTGGGATACATGTGCAGAACGTGCAGGTTTGTTATATAGATAAATATGTGCCATGGTGGTTGGCTGCACCTATCAATCCATCATCTAGGTTTTAAGCTCCGCATGCACTAGATATTTGTCCTAATGCTGTCCCTTCCCTTATCCACCACGCCCCAACAGGCCCCAGTGTGTGATGCTCCCTTCCCTGTGTCCATGTGTTCTCACTGCTCAGCTCCCACTTATGAGTGACAACATTTGGTTTCACCGCAAATTCTTAAAAGAAGCTGGATGCCATAAACATTACCACACAACCAATAATAATAGAAAGAGCCTTCAATAATCCAGTTTCAATAAAGGATAGAACAATCAGACGAAAAATCAATATAGAAGCAGGAACTTGGTCTCATAAAATGAGTTAGGGGGGAATCCCTCTTTTTGTATTGTTTGGAATAGTTTCAGAAGGAATGGTATCAGCTCCTCTTTGTACATCTGGTAGAATTTGGCTGTAAACCCATCTGGACCTGGGCTTTTTTTGCTTGGTAAGCTATTAATTGCTGCCTTAACTTCAGCCCTTGTTATTGGTCTATTCAGGGATTCAACTTCTTTCTGGTTTAGTCTTGGGAGAGTACACGTGTCCAGAAATTTATTCATTTCTTCCAGATTTACTGGTTTGTGTGTATAGAATTGTTTGTAGTAATCTCTGATGGTACTTTGTATTTCTGTGGAATCTGTGGTGATATCCCGTTTATCTTTTTTATTGCATCTATTTGATTCTTCTCTCTTTTCTTTTTTATTAGTCTGGCTAGCAGTCTATTTTGTTGATCTTTTCAAAAACCAGCTCCTGGTTTTGTTGATTTTTTGGAGGGTTTTTTGTGTCTCTATCTCCTTCAGTTCTGCTCCGATCTTAGGTATTTCTTGTCTTCTGCTAACTTTTGAGGTTTTTTTTGTCTTGCTCCTCTAACTCTTTCAATTTTGATGATAGGGTGTCGATTTTAGACCTTTTCTTGCTCCTCACGTGTGCATTTATTGCTATGACTTTCCCTCTAGACACTGCTTTAAATGTGTCCCAGAGATTCTCGTATGTTCCATCTTTGTTCTCCTTGGTTTTGAAGAACATCTTTATTTCTGCCTTCATTTCATTGTTTATCCAGTCTACATTCAAGAGCCAGTTCCCGGGCAGAGACGCAACTAAAAAAGAAAACTTCAGGCCAATATCCATGATGAACATAGATGCAAAAGTCTTCAATAAAATACTGGCAAACCAATTGCAACAGCATATCAAAAAGCTTATCCATCACAATCGAGTAGGCTTCAACCCAGGTATGCAAGGCTGGTTCAACATACGCAAGTCTATAAATGTAATCCACCACATAAACAGAACCAAAGACAAAAACCACATAATTATCTCAATAGATGCAGAGAAGGCCTTTGACAAAATTCAACAGCACTTTGTGCTAAAAACCCTCAATAAACTAGGTATTGATGGTATATATCACAAAATAATAAAAGTTATTTATGACAGACCCACAGCCAATATCATACTGAATGGGCAAAAACTGGAAGCATTCCCTTTGAAATCTGGCACAAGACAAGGATGCCCTCTCTCTCACTACCCCTATTCAATATAGTATTGGAAGTTCTAACCAGAGCAATTAGGAAGAAAAAAAAAAGAGTATTCAATTAGGAAAAGAAGAAGCTAAATTGTCTCTATTTGCAGATGACATGATGGTATATTTAGAAGACCCCATTGTCTCAGCCCAAAATCTCCTGAAACTGATAAGCAACTTCAGCAAAGTCTCAGGATACAAAATCAATGTGCAGAAATCACAAACATTTCTATACACCAATAACAGACAAACAGAGAGCCAAATCATAAGTGAACTCCCATTCACAATTGCTACATAGAGAATAAAATACCTAGGAATACAACTAACAATGGATGTAAAGGACCTCTTCAAGGAGAACTACAAACCACTGCTCAATGAAATAACAGAGGACACAAACAGATGGAAAAACATCCCATGCTCATCGTTGGGAAGAATCAACATCATGAAAATGGCCATACTGCTCAAAGTAATTTTAGATTCAACGCTATCCCCATCAAGCTACCAATGACCTTCTTCACAGAACTGGAAAAAAACACTTCAACCTTCATATGGAACCAAAAGAGAGTCCATATAGCCAAAACAATCCTAAGCAAAAAGAACAAAGCTGGAGGCATCATGCTGCTTGACTTCCAACTATACTACAAGGCCACAGTAATCAATACTGCATGGTACTGGTACCAAAACAGAGACATAGACCAATGGAACAGAACAGAGGCTTCAGAAGCAACACCACACATCTACAATAATCTGATCTTTGACAAACCTGAGAAAAACAATCAATGGGGAAAGGATTCCCCTGTTTAATAAATGGTGTTGGGAAAACTGGCTAGCCGTGTACAGAAAGCAGAAACTGGACCCCTTCCTAGACACCTTACACTGAAATTAACTCCAGATGGATTAAAGATCTAAACATAAGACCTAACACCATAAAAACCCTAGAAGAAAACCTAGGCAAAACCATTCAGGGGCATAGGCATAGGCAAGGACTTCACGGCTAAAACACAAAAAGCAATGGCAACGAAAGCCAAAATGGACAAATGGGATCTAATTAAACTCCAGAACTTCTGTGTAGCAAAGGAAACAATCATTAGAATGAACTGGCAACCAACAGAATGGGAAAAAATTTTTGCAATCTACCCATCTGACAAAAGGCTAACATCCAGAATCTACAAAGAACTAAAACAGATTTACAAGAAAAAAACAAACAAACCCATTCAAAACGGGTGAAGGATATGAACAGACACTTTACAAAAGAAGATATCGATGAGGCCAACAAACATAGAAAAAATGCTCATCATGACTGGTCATTAGAGAAATGCAAATTGAAACCACATTGAGATACCACGTTACACCAGTTAGAAATGCAATCATTAAAAAATCTAGGAGACAACAGATGCTGGAGAGGATGTGGAGAAATAGGAACACTTTTACACTGTTGGTGGGAGTGTAAATTATTTCAACCATTGTGGAAGATGGTGAGGCCATTCCTCAAGGACCTAGAAATAGAAATACCATTTGACCCAGCAATCGCATTACTGGGTATATACCCAAAGAATTATAAATTGTTCTATTATAAAGACACATGTATACGTATGTTCATTGCGGCACTGTTTACAATAGCTAAGACCTGGAACCAACCCAAATGTCCATCATCGATAGACTGGATTAAAAAAACGTGGCACATATACACCATGGAATACTTTGCAGCCATAAAAAACGATGAGTTCATGTCCTTCATAGGGACATGGATGAATCTGGAAACCATCATTCTCAGCAAACTGACACAGGAACAGAAAACCAAACAATGCGTGCTATCACTCATAGGTGGGTGTTGAACAATTAGAACATGTGGACACAGGGAGGGGAGCATCACACACTGTGCTCAGTCGGTGGGGGGCTAGGGGAGGGACAGTGGGGAGCGGGGGAGGGTGGGGGAGGGATAATGAAGGGAGAAATACCAGATATAGGTGATGGGGGCATGAAGGTAGCAAACCACCTTGCCATGTATGTACCTATGCAACAATCCTACATGATCTGCACATGTACCCCAGAACCCAAAGTACAATTAAAAAAAAAATAGAAGCAAGAACTTAAGCAACACTTCCAATCAAACGGACCTAACCTACATATATGGAGCACCCCACCCTGTGACAGCAGAATACACATTTTTCTCAAGTGTGCATGGAACATTCTTCAGGAGAGATCACATATTAGGTCATAAAATAAGTCTTGATAGGTTCTAAAGGACTGAAAATTATACAGAGTATCTTTTCTGTTCACAGAAGAATGAAACTAGAGATCAATAACAGAGGAAAAAACAACAAAGAATTCACAAATATATGAAAATAAAACAACACACTTTTAAAGAACCATTGGGTCAAAGAAGAGACCGCAAGGGAAATTAGAAGATATCTTGAGACAAAGGAAAATGAAAACATCATATTCTAAAATTTATGAGATGCAGCAACAGCAGTAGTAGGTGGAAATTTATAGCTATAAACCCTTGCATTAAAAAAGAGGAAATAGTTCATATCTACTTTAAGAAACTACAAAATGTTTTCAGCTTATGAAATTAATAAAGAACAAACAGCACCCAGAGCCAGCAGAAAGACAGAAATAAGGATGAGAGCAGAAATAAACAAAATAGACAACAGACCAAACACACAAAAAAATCAATGAAACCAAGAGTCAGTTCTTTGAGTGGATAAACAAAATTGACAAACGTTTAGCTAGGTTAACTTAAAAATTTTAAAAAAGAGACCAAGAAAAGATTAACGTAATTAAAATCTGAAATCAGGAAGGGGAGATAACTATAGATTTTACAGACAAACTTGGGTTTTATGAACCAACTGTGTTTATTTGCGATAAGCGGTGCTTCCTTTCTCAGCATTCTAGAATGGAATGTCATCCATTTAAAAAATATCTGAGAAAGCAGTAACTTTTCAAAAAGAATTACTTATGGATGTTTTGAAGAATCACTTTATCTTCTTTACATAAATATTATAAAAATTATCTGGGGTTTTAGGCTGCACACCATTTCGACTCAAGAGAAAAATAATCTGATATCTACAGACATGTGTCCGTCATAGCCCATGACACTGTTTCTCCTGGTTAGAAACTTTAAATTAAACAAACAAAACACAAACTTGTAAATATTAAATAGACTATGCTATACGATGTATTCATGACACATATAGTATGCATCAGTGATGCATTTTGAGCTACCTATAGCTGAATTAATGTGGTTGGTGAAGTTTTGACTAACCTGTTCGAAAGTTTAATTTATTATCCTGCTATAAACTGTGAAGTAGTTTTCAGGATTTGGTGAATCCAGCGCTATGGTTTCTAATTTATTACCATAATATTGGAGGGGAGGGGGGAGATGACATTAAGCCATCTGAGTCCCTAGAAAATGTCCCTTAAGTGAAAAACAAAAAATAATCTGATGGTTTCTGTGACTGTAATTTTACATAGGCCAGAAATATATATGCTTAATACCCAGAAAGGAAGAAATTATTTAACACTTTCAGGGCTACCTTTAGCTACCTTTAAATTTGGACCATTTGTGCATTAAAATGTATCCTTAATCAGTGGTGTTCATATCTATAGAAGGAGACGAAAGGGGAAAATGCACTTGCACTTGCAATTTGAAGCCCCACAGTTAAAATAAGCTATTAATTAGAATTGCTTCTTTGACAGCTGAGAACAATTATACTTGCATGAGTTTTTATCTATGAAATATTTGCTAGTGAAACATTGTATAATATTTACGATGCATAGGTTTTCTTATAGTTAATGCTTGTTTTGGTTAACATTGCCTAATGCCAGCACCAAGGAAGAGCAATTCGCAAACTTCCCTTAGGGTTCAGTTTTCCTTTCTGGTGAAAAATAAGTTTTTAAATAGTTTACATCTATTTCTTGATCAATTACGATGGTTTGTACCTGCAGCATTATTTTAGCAGTGAAAATCCAGAGTCGGGCTGTGTTTCTCATGCTGATTTCTACAATGCAAGGTAGGGCTTTGCTTATATTCATTCTTCATACAGGGACAAAATCAGATAGTGCTAGAGCTGAATTCTCACTCAGGTATTTAGTAACTGTATAATCTTGGTCCAGTCACTTAAACTGCCTGTCTTCATCCATAAGATGAGAATAAGAAAGCCTACTTTATAAGATTGTTATGAAAACTAAATGAAAACATATATACAATGTTTATGGCATAGCGTCTGACACATTACAAGTCTTAACTAAAATGTAATTTCTACTATCATTGTCATTTTCTTTTTCACCAAAGAGGCATCAATAACAGATAAAGTCACTGACAGTCACAATTTTGGATAGTACCTACAGAATGAATATTATATCCATCTATTGATGAATTCTATAAAGAAAGTCACTATAAAGAAAGTCACTGCAAAGAAAACATAATAGAAGACTTCTGAGCCTCAGATTATTCAATACACTGCTCTGATTTGAATAGCAGTAGGCATTGGTTCCTCACAGCATGTCACATTGTAGCATTATATGCTCATGAAAAAAAAAAATGACATACTTCTTAAAGTCCACTTTGAAGAAGGAAAAGAAATAAGAAATCAAATGGCTCTTTGCTGTCCCTACAATTTTATTGTGACAATAGAAAGGTGCTACTGAGGAACATGACTAACTTCAAAAATACAAATTAGCATAGAACTAATCTTATTGATTCAGTCATTAATTTCTTTTGAAATGAATGCTTTTGTTGCACATTTTTAAGTTTTATTACATCTTTTATGTTGGGTTATTTTATGTTTTATTTTTAGTTGACATAATTAATAAAACATCCTGTCATAATACAGCATGAAGAAAAATGACATTTTGGTGGCTGTTTCAGAAATAAATCATAAATGGTAGAAGTGAACAACTTGGTGGGTCACTATATCAGTCAATGAAGGTATCCGAAATTATCCTGTATTTTCTTTCTTTAGAAACATATGAATTTAAACAGTTTTGTCAAGAACTGTTTATGCATACCAATAAATTAAAAAAATCTGCCCAAAGATCTTCATTCACTTTAAAGCTTAATAAATTATTTGAGATACTTTTGACTGAAAAAGAAATATTTTAGAAAAATAAAAGTATGGATTTTGAGACTTTTTTGGTATTTCTTTTATTTCTTCAGAAAAATTAGAAATGGTTTATCATTAGCAGCATATTCTGTCAACATTTTCTTAAAGCTTCTTAGAAAATTGTAGCTTGGAATTTATAAATATGAGACCTCACTACTCACATAAAATAAAATTGTTGTTTATTTATACTGATAGACACAGTTTTGTTTACATGGAAATACTTGTAAAATTTTACAAAAGAGAAAAATATGGGTAGCTAAGAAGTATATTTAAAAGTATATAATTAACTACTTAAAAATGAGACCGAATGTCAGAAAATACATGACTTTCTTTAGAATAAATTAGCTTGTCTTGGAAGTATGTTGCAGAGGTGTAAAAATAATAATAAAAATACAAGCTTAATAGTAAATATCTACTTTTCCCTGGGACGTACAAAGCTGCAAGAGACTATGGGCCCCAGTTTAATAAAAAGAGCAAGCTAAAGAAGCCACAAAGTCAACATTAAAACAAACAAGAAAAGCAAATAAAGCAAAACATCAGAGAGCTGAAGATGAAAACAAAACAACATCAAAAATGTATGAACTCCACTTCAGAAAGTGATGGACCCTTTCAAAGGCAGAAGAGCCTCTCAGCTGCTTTGACTTCTGGTGAAGAGAGAGGAGGATAAGAAATCTTCCAGAGGAAGGCAAAAGGAGAAATCAGCTGAACATTCAGTAAAGTTTTAATTGCCCTTTGTGGGCTGGTTTGATAGTTTAGTATATGGAGGAACCTAAGTCACAAATTCAATTGCATTCTTCCACTAATTTTTTTTTTCTACAAGTCTTTCCTTAGTCAGAAGCTGAGATAAGACAGGAGAATTAAGGGAAATCCCCTCCCTGAGGTGCTGTCCCACTTGCAAAACAGTTGCCTACTGAAGTTGGACAGGGCAGGGGAGCTAGAGAACAACTACCTGAGACGCAATTGGCCATTGTCAAATGCAGGTAATGGCTGTCAATGATGGGGAGGAGGACAGGAGAGCTGAGATAAATCCCTCTAAGCCCAAATAATTACAAATCATTCTGTTATAAAGACACATGCACACATATGTTGATTGTGGCACTATTCAAAATAGCAAAGACTTGGAACCAACCAAAATGCCCATCAGTGATAGACCGGATAAAGACAATGTGGCACATATACACCATGGAATACTAGGAAGCCATGAAGAGGGATGAGTTCATGTCCTTTGCAGGGACATGAATAAAGCTGGAAACCATCATTCTCAGCAAACTAACGCAAGTACAGAAAACCAAACAGCGCATGTTCTCACTCATAAGTGGGTGTTGAACAATAAGAACACGTGGACACAGGGAGGGGAACATCACACACTGAGGCCTGTCAGGTGGTGGGGGGTTAGGGGAGGGATAGGAGGGGTCAGGGGGGATAGGGGGAGGGATAGCATTAGGAGAAATACCTAATGTAGATGATAGGGTGGTGGATACAGCAAACCACCATGGCACGTGTATACCTATGTAACAAACCTGCATGTTCTGCACATATACCCTAGAACTTAAAGTATATTAAAAAAATCCCTCTAAGCCACTCTTCTGTGTGTATTGCCAAAACCCTCCAAAGGCTGGGTGAGGTAGGAAATCTGAGAAAGAGAAACCCCTCTGGAGCACCCCTGGTGTTCACTTACGGCTCTGCTTCAAAGGGTTGAATATAGACCAGCTGAGGAAGGGAGATTTCCAGAAAAGTTCCCAAGGTTTAGCCTAGACATTGGAGAGGATTTTTCAGTGACCCAAAGGTCTGGTGCCAGGCTTAGAGAGTGATTTCCCATGGCTTTAAAGCTGGCGTCTGCAAAAGCACATGAATATTACTGACATTTTGCTGATGTTCAGGTCCAAAGCTTTGGTGAATAAAATGTTGTTCTTTTCTCAAACAGTGGAAGCCAATGGTGAACCAAAGGAAAAAAGCTGCAACGAAGTCCAGACCCAGGTAAATTATAGCTAAACTCAGCCCCAGTACTAGAGACCTTACAGAAACAAGGGTGTTCCCTTTCTAGGCTAAATATTATTTTGTTAATATACTAGATACTTTACTATCTGACGCACGGTAAAAATTACTAAACGTGTAGAAACAAGAAAGTGTGATCCATGGTCAGGAGTGGAAACAAGCTGGGGGCTGGGGCTCAAGCCTGTAATCTCAGCACTTTGGGAGGCTGAGGAGGCTGAATCACCTGAGGTCAGGAGTTCGAGACTAGCCTGGCCAACATGGTGAAACCACATCTCTACTAAAAATACAAAAAATTAGCCAGGTGTGGTGGCATGTGCCTGTAATCCCACCTATTTGGGAGGCTGAGGCAGGAGAATTGCTTGAACCTGGGAGGCAGAGGTCACTGGGAGCTGAGATTGCACCACTGCACTCCAGCCTATGTGACACAGTGAGACTCCATCACACACACAAGAGAGGAAACAGACAATTCAAACAGATAGAAAGATATCATAGATTTGAAACTTTTATGGATGGATTTAGTTGAAAAAAATGTGTAACATTTAATAATAAATGGGATATTTTATCATGGGGATGAAAGCTATAAAAATAAACCAAGTTAATTCAATTGACAGATTTAGCAGCATGTTAGAAACAAAAAAGGATCAGTGAACTTGAAGGAAATTCTATAGGAATTATCCAATTGAAACACAAAAATGTATGAAAAACTTTAAATAAAAAAATAGCTAGAAAAAGTGGTTATTTGAATGAAAAAAATAATCTCAACCCCTTTCTCTCTACATATACGAAGAATATATGAAAGATGAAAAAAAAAGGTGATTCTCAAGTAAAATATGGAGAAATTAAAGGATGCATAGAAAGATTCAGAGGCAGAAATTTCAGTCACTATGTGTGCTGGCTGAACTCCATTTTTGTTCTGTCAGTAGAATTGATTATTGCACATTTTGGAAAAACCCCTTATTCACTTGCATTGTGTTACTGTATTAGCATAGTACTTGGTACTGAATGATCCCTGAGAAAGAATGAGGATATTTGCTGTTCAACATTGTTGACAAAATTTTATATTGTAGTATTTCTATTAGCTATTCTTGCATTTGTGGAATGATATCTTTTGTAACTTTATTTTTTACTTCCCTAAAGGCTAATGATTTTGAGAAATGTTTTATATGCTTATTGTTAATTAATTCATCTTTCTTTAGATACATCCAAGTCTTTCATCCATTTTTAATTGGGTTGCTTGCCTATAGAAATTTGTTTTATATGTTTTCTGTATATTATAAATTTGAGCTTTTGCCAAACATACATATTATAATTTTTTTTCTCAGAGTGTGGCTTGTCCACTTATTTTCTTACTGATGTCTTTGATGGGTAGACATTTTTAATTTTGATGAATATGATTTATCATGTTTTCTTGTATAGTTAGTACATTTCGGTCAAATCTAAGAAATACATGTGTACTCCAAGATTGTGAAGATATTTTCTCAAATTCTCATTTAAAGTCTTTACTCTGACATTTATATTTATGTCTAGAATAAATATAAATATAAATGAATGATCAAAAAGGTACTCAAAATAATTAGTCATTGGGGAATAAAAATTAAAACTACAAAAAGATATCGTGTCAAATATATTGTTTATACAACAGAGCAATTAATCTAGAACAAAATGAAAGTGCTTGACTCTCCAGAAGTATAGCTCTGCTCTGTGTTATTATCATGAGATTGGTTTACATAAAACTTATTCCAGGACTTATAAAATAGCTTTAAACAACCAGAGAATGAATAGTAAATTCATAGCTGTGCAGAAGATGGTTTCTAGCTGAGCTACAGAAAATATTTTGATTATTAGATAATTTTCTTGAGGGTTGGACATACACTTGAACATAACTTTATCTCACTATTTAACAAAGTACCTGGTATAGAGTAGGTATCATTAACTATATCATTGTTATGTAATCTTCAAATAGCACATTTTCTTTTCATGTGTTTCACCTGTTCTATGTGTTTGATGTTTTAATGATACCTCATAATACAGAAAATATGATTTTGAGAAACTTATCATGAGATGACTTATATTAACCCCTATTTTCTTGTACATATAAAATAATTTAATGTATTTTATTCAATGTTAATCTACTAGTAGATGGAAAAGCTGAGATTAGACACAGATCTTTTGACTGTATACTAAATTTGCATTCCAAAGTGATATATATAGAAGCATGAACATCAATTAAAATAGTTCAGGTTTTTCTAAAAAGAAATGTTTTCATTTAAATTAAACTAACTTCCCAAGACACCCCATAAAGTTATATTAATTTTAAGGAAACATACCGAAATAGAAATTCTGAATTTGAGAACTCCCTTATTGATATTAAATATGCTCACCGAAGGACTCAGTCACAGCATGTAGCATTTTAGAATAGCCAAATTAAATTTACTGAGCTGTAGGTTTATTGCCTTGATAAGTACAGTGTATATTTACCATTTCTGTCATATATTTTCTGTAATTAGAGCAACTGTTATCTCATTTGACAAATAGCAGACAAAATGTTATTCAAAAAATGGTTTTCACTGAATCTCTTTTTTTCTCAGAAACATTCAGTAACATGCTGTGCTCAAAAACCTGGCTGCTTAGCAAATCAAATCATCTCATGTCTTATGCCTAATATTCAATATCTTTTTTCAATTACCCTCTAGTTCTCAACCTAATTCTTACTTCTTAAAACCTCCTTTATCACGTCAAAGCTTCTCTACTTTTGACTATGCATTTTGTACATGTTTTATTCTTCCTCTATTCCCTCCATTTTGTGCACACTATTTTGACACTCAGATGAAAACTCACCCAAATTTCCTTGTTATTGTTTCATAGCTTAGGATTTTTTCCCTTCTTGGAAAAAATCCATATTCTGATTGCCAACATGGCAAGAACTGATCTCTTTCCTTCTCTTGATCCACATATTTCTAGGGAATCTGGTGACATTGGATGAGGTGATCTAGAAGAAATCCTGGAAGAGGAAATATTTGGTCTGAGACCTGAATAATGAGAAAAAAAAAATAGTTCTATGGATATCCGAGAACATTCCATGCAAAGAAAAGACACGGGCAAGAGTTGGGGATAGAAATAGACTTCGCATTTTTTATCAATTGAAAGAAGACATAGTAGCAGAAGTGTAATGAACAGTGAGGACAGGAGTAAGAGATGAGATTGAAGGAGTTTTCAGGATAATATCCTAATAGGGCCTTAAATGCATGAAATGTATTTGGATTTTATTTTAAATGTGCAGAAAGCTATTGGAATATTTTAACAAGAAAGCTCATATGTTCTGACACATATTTTTTAAAACTCATTTTGGTTATTAAGGGAGAATGCACTAAGGGTGTTACAGAGTAAGTTTCCTCTGTGGCCATGGGAAAATCCTGGTTACAGAATAAGTCTCATCTGTGGCCCATGGGAAAATCCTGGACTTCTTCACTTGTCAAATGGGGATAGTAGCTTCACAGAATGATGATAAAGTGTGCTCTTCTACGAGAAGAATTTAGGCAAGTGTATGATGAAAATAAAGATATTAGAAAAGATCTCGAAATTTGTGGAAAAATATGGCAATGGAAGGAACATAGTCTATTCAAGAAATCAGAAAAGTGGAGAGTAACAGAAACAATGTATACAAGTAACTAAACGAGAAAAAGAAAATGTAGTCTCCACTGAGCCACCTTCCTAACTCATTAGTTTTATTGTACTTGTTTTTTCATTTTCTGATTTCAAGGGTTAGCTTAGGCCCTTTTCTACTCTCAGTGTAACTTACCTTATTTATTAAATATGTTGAGAGACAAGTATAGTGAAAGTGGGGGAGTTGAATACAAAAAGAGGGCTCAAAAGAAGAGCAGTGATGAAGAAAACACTTGTAGCAGCTATGTCCAAGCTGCTTGAGATACTCATCTAGCTATTTCATGAAATCTGTCTAATTCTCTGTTTTCTGCTCTTGTCTGGTAATAGTCAGTGGAATGTACAGGGCAAAGAAGATAGGATGCTGCTGCTGAATTGTTCCATGTACCCACAACCACGTCTGGAAATGAACATTGGATCTCAGTCCAGGCTTTCTCTAACACTAGAAACAAGCGATGCACAAATTATTTCAATAATTGATATTAACTTTGCTGATTTTCTCTATTGTTGAAGTCACTATGTGTGCAAGTGTTAGAGCATTCAAATCAGAAGAACAATAAACACATCCCTAAAATTTTATCTCTGTGTCAGAGGAAGCAAAGGCTGTGTTTACTTAAGGGGCATCTCTCTTTCTTCATGATCATTAATATGAGAAACTTGTGAAGTTTTCTGTTTGTTATTTTGGCAAGTGATTTTCAATCCACCTTAACGTGCAAAATGTGTGGTGTTGCATAATGCTAGTTTGGATGCAAAAATAAAGCCATTTCTTGACTGACGATAATTCACTGCTCTTCCAAAAAACTTTCCATATTGTATTAATATTTTGTTGTACAAACAATAGATATATACATTGTCTTTATAAGAACTTTAACTTGCTTATGAGTCTACAGTCCACTTCCCTCATTGCTCAGAAATATTAGGCACCTATCTTCTCATTGTGAGGTAACTACCCTTCAATTTGTGAAAACTTCCTTCCATTTTTACTCATATTTACATTTATGCAATATATTCATGTATATAAAAGTAAATTCACAAAATATCTAATTTTTTTTACATAAATAAATGTTATAAATCCATAAATGTTGTCCTGAACTTTTTAAAAAAATTAACATGGTGTCTTGAAAATAATCCCATATTTGTAGAGATTATTTTTAGCCATTGTGTAGAATATTGTTATATTTTTTTAAAATGAGAAGAACCTAAATGCTATAACTAGGGAAAAAATAGTATTTTCTATTCATTTTCAAATAAATATTGAGTCATCTCTCTTCTTTTTATGTGGAATCTCTGGCAATAGCTCAAGTTTTTAGAAAGAAAAAAAATCAAATGTAATGATTTACTTCCCAGTGATGTATGTATGCCCAGTGATAACGGAATAATATTAGGCTCTAATTTAGTATTTCAAAGATGTGTCACCAATAATCTAGTCATGAGAGTTACCAAAAGAAATGCAGTGCCTTTTGCAGAAACTTAGTCTTCTTATCTGCAGAATGAATGGTTGTGCTAAAGGATCTGCTGCCCTTGATACAGGAGAGGGGGCAGGGAAGTGATGAGTAGAGAAAGGTGGGGTCCCTGGTAAGAGTTCCACCCTAGGGCCTGTGCCCACGGACCTAGGTGAGGACAGACACTTCTGTTTTCATACCCAAATATTGCATTTTTCAAGACTAGATGGCCCTCCACGACCCCCTTCCGGTGCCTATAAAAACCTAAGACCCTAGTGGGCACACACACATGCATCTGGACGTTGAGAGGAACACACCAGTGGAAGAACACACAGGTGGCTGGACGTTGAGAGTAGAGGAGCAGAAGAGCACACTGACAGGCATCAGCAGACGCAGGTACGCCGTCAAGGTGAGACCACCTGGAATTCGGTGGGGCCAGGGTCGGTGGGGCATTTGAGGAGACTTGGCCACTGGGTGGCCTAATTCCCGGGGAATTCCACCTTCCCACTCCATCCCTCTTCTGGCCCCCCCATTCATCTGTTGAGAGCTACTTCCACCATTCAATAAAACCTTACACTCATTCTCCAAGCCCACTTGTGATCTAATTTTTCTGGTCCACCAAGGCAAGAACCCTGGGGTACAGAAAGCTTTCTGTCCTTGCAATAAGGCAGAGGGTCTAATGGAGCTTATTAACACAAACCACCTACAGATGGCAAACTAAAAGAGCACACGGTAACCCTTGCCCTCTGGGGCCTCAGGAGTTGTAAAACATTTACCCCTAGACACTGCTGTGGGATTGGAGCCTGGAGCCCTACAACCTGCCCATCTGCATGCTCCCCTAGAGGTCCCAGCAGCAGGGCACCAAAGAAGCAAGCCACACCCTCATTGCATGCCCTGTGAGGGGGATAAGGGAACTTTGCCTATTTCACTTTCATGGCATTATTGTGATGGTGACTTGGAGTAAATAGTAGATGTGAAACCATTTAGGTGCTTATTAGGGATTTACTAAAATGGTTAGCAGGTATACATTGTTTGCATCTCATCTCTATCAAGTGATATTATGTTATTGCTACATATTAAACAAATCTCCAAACTCATTGGCTTAAAATACATTTATTTTTTCTCATGCATTTGCAATTTGCCTGGGTTTAGGCAGAGCTAGGATAGGCTCTGCTGACGTGACTCTCTCCTACGTGTCTCTCAATCTCCTTTGACCATCAACCTAGCTAATATGTGTTCTTCTCATGTTGATGACAAAGGTACAAAGGAAACAAGTGGAAACATGCTAAGCTTCTTAAGTCCTAGATTCAGCACCAACACGCTGTCAATTCTCAGTTTCTACTGGCAAAATAAGTTACATTACCAAAATGACCTCAAGGGTCAGAGAAATATTCACCACCCCTTTGGGAAAGAATTTGCAAAATCACATGGAAAGGCTGTACATACAGGGAAAGCTGAATAAAAGGGGCTATGGGTGCAACGTACCACATCAAATTGTTTTTTCTTTCCAACTTAGTGATTCCAAACTCCAATCATATCTTAATACCCTTACAAATGTCTCCATATCTCCATAGGTAGCTATGCCATTACATAATTTGTATTTTCACTTATTTTGAACAGAAGCTTCAAATCACCATTATAACAATAATCATAAAATAAATATATATTTATAATCATTTAAAATGGTATTCTAAACAACACCTGTTATCATTTTGTACAGCAGCAGCTGTGTGCTACATCTTGAGAAACCCCTAGCATATCAAAACATCATAAAGAGTGGTCCATCGTAATATAAGTGCTGTATTTGCTGCACTACTTTAAAAACTAATTCTTGGCCACAATTCATCATCATGCTGGGCTACAGCTTGGACAATCTTGCTGTAGGAGAAGAAATAATTAATTCAGTTATTATACTATTTCAGATATAATCTGCCTCAAATGCTAGATTGTCATTCATTCATTATTGAATTATTTGAGAACTCCAGAACTTCTCTTCAAATAAATTACGTTTCTAGACAGAAAAAAATATTCCTGTCAGCAAAGTTTCTTTGTGAAAAAACCAACAAATGAAGAACATGCTAGAAACTTGGTTTAAAATGTGTCTCCTTGAGTGACAGCAGGATAGGGGACTTTTTTCAGATAGCAAAATGATTAGAGTGGGTCTCGCTCTCCCCCTTTCCCTCTTTTTCTGTCTCCCTCTCTCTTTCTCTCTCAAGACACATAATTAAAAGGGCTGAAAATATTTTCCTTCTGATAAGAATAAGAAGATAAGACAATGAATTTTTAAAGTATCCTTTGCAAGAGATTTCTCTACTACCTTTCTGTGTTTAGGTAGAATGTACTGATATCTAACATGCTACATGTTCACATGTTCGTGATCATGATACCTAGCCATGGAATATGACTGTTCTGTTCAGAAGCTTGAGACAGAAATGTTCTGCTTTTAGATTATGCTTAGCATTTGGTCCCGGTGGACACATTCTGGGCATGGGGCTGTGAGCCTTTCAAAGAAAACTTATGTGAGTCAGGAGTGGTTTCAGGAGCGGTTTCCCTAGAACTTGAACCAACTTTCTTAGCAGTGGGAATACTGGTACCCTGATGACCTTATAGCACGTAGGCCACACAGTTAAGCCTCATGTAATGTAAGCCTTACCAGAATGGCTTGTGACCCTCCAGGAACAGGAAGATGGGCAGTCTTGTGAGGAGCTGCTGCAAGGCAATGTCTCATATACTTCCTTACCTTGAGAGAGACTTTCCCAGGCAGTTCCTCATCTGCCTCTCTAATTCCCAGAGGGATGTTTTCTGCCTTGTTTCCTCTTAGGGTACAGCTGCAAACTGTAAAGCTGTTTAGTTGCTGTGTGAAATGGGCTCTGCCGAACACAGTGCCTCACAACTTATTTGCATGTCATTTAGCCCCTTTTGTTTGAGTGTCACCCTGTGGGACAAGGAACAAGGACATGGGGCACTGCCATCATTGTTGACCTTGTTTTTGCTGACAATGTAATTTATAAACTGTGACTTGATCTGGGTTTATATTTTATTTACCAGCAGAATCATTCAGCTTTCTTGACAAATTTGGGTCCCAACTTTGGATCACAATACTTTTTTGGAAGAATGACAACAGGAGTCTGGTGGGCTGGCTGGTCAGGTACAGTACAGCTTGTTGGTGAGTGTGCTAAAGTGTTCAGTAACAATGTCTAAGAAGATTGATGAATTACTTTGGTGGTTAGAGTTAGAGATAGAACCTATGAAAACAAGAAAGCATACTGTGGTTATTACCATTCAGCACCACTGGGAAAGTGAGGCCACTTTCCTCTGGCCTGGTTCCTGTCAATCAATACTAATTAGTAATCCATAAAAATACTGAGGTCTTCTCTTACAAAAGAAGCAAAATTGGATATAAATTTGGGCAAAAGCCTTATGGTATTATAAACATGTGACTCATCTGGTTTGCAGTTGAGGGCACTACACAAGTGTTGCTAGATAAAAAGAAATGGAATTCTTTTAGTCACTTAATAATCACCTCTGTGCTCCAAGACAGTCTGATCACAGCTGTGTGTGATGCTGTGGGCAAGGCAGAAGAACATGTAAAGACAGATAAAGACTTACTGTAATTGACCAGTGATATGGTTTTACTGCAATTGTCCAGTGACATAGTTAGGCTTGGTGTCCCCACCCAAACCTCATCTTGAATTGTAATCCTCACAATCACCACAGTCCCCATGTGTGAACAGAGAGACCAGGTGGAGGTAATTGAATCATGAGGGTGATTTCACCCATGCTGTCTTGTAATAGTGAGTGAGTTTTCATGAGATCTGATAATTTTGTAAGGGCTTCTTTCCTGCCACCTTGTGAAGAAGGTGCCTTGCTTCCCCTTTGCCTTCCATTATGATTCTAAGTTTCCTGTGGCCTCCCCAGCCCTGTTGAACTGTGAGTCAATTAAACCTCTTTTCTTTATAAATTACCCAGTTTTGGCTATTTTCTTATGGAAATGTGAAAATAGACTAATATAATAAATAGGTAACACAGAGGGTGGGGTACTGCTATAAAGATGCTCAAAAATGTGGAAGTGACTTTGAAACTGGGTAACAAGCAGAGGTCAAAGGGCTCAGAAGAAGACAGAAAGATGTGGGAATGTTTGGAACTTCCTGGAGACTAGTTAAAGCTTTTACCAAAATGCTGACAGTGATATGGAGAATTAAGTCTAGGCTGAGGTGGCCTTAGGTGCAGATGAGAAACTTATTTGGAACTGGAGTAAAGGTCACTTGGTATGCAAAGAGACTGGTAACATTTTGCCCCTACCCTAGAGATAGATGGAACTTTGAAATTGAGAGAGATTTTTCAGGGTATCTGGCATAAGAAATTTCTAAGTAGAAAAGCATTCAATAGGTGATTTGGGTTTTCTTAAAAGCGTTTAGTTTTATTCATCTACAAAGAAATAGTTTGGAATTGGAACTTATGCTTAAAAGGGAAGCAGAGCATAAAAGTTTAGAAAATTTGTAGCCTGACAACGCAATAGAAAAAAAAAAAAACATTTTCTGAGGAGAAATTCAAGCTGCAGAAATTTGCTTAAGTAACAAGGAGTCAAATGTTAATCACCAAAACAATGAAGAAAATGTCTTTGGGGCATTGCAGATGTGTTCATGGCAGCCCCTCCCATCACAGACCTGCAGGCCTAGGAGGAAAAATATGGTTTTGTGGGGCAGGCCCATGGCCTGCTTTCTGTAGTCTCAGAACTTGGTTCTCTGTGTCCCAGCTGTGGCTAAAATTCAGTGTCCCAGCTGTGGCTAAAAGTGGCCAAGGTACAGCTCTGTTATGGGTACACAGAAGCCAAGAATTGAGGTTGGGGGAACCCCTAGTTTTCAGAGGATGTAAGGAAATGTGTGGACGTTCAGACAGAAGTTTACTACAGGGATGGAGCCCTCATGGAGAACCTGTGCTAGGGGAGTGCAGAAGGGAAATGTGGAGTCAGAGCCCCCACAGGGTTCCCACTGGGCACTGCCTAGTGGAGCTGTGAGAAGAGGGCCACCATCTTCCAGACCCTAGAATGATAGATCCACCAACAGCTTGCACTATGCACCTAGAAAAGCTGTAGACAATGCCAGCCCATAAAAGCAGCCAGAAGGGGGACTGTGCCCTGCAAAGCTGCAGGGTCAGAGCTGCCCAAGACCATGGGGGCCTACTTCTTGCATTAGCATGACCTGGATGTGAGACATGAAGTCAAATGAGATCACTTTGGAGCTTTAAGATTTTACACACACTGGTTTTTCAGACTTGCATGAGGCCTGTAGCTTGTTTGTTTTGGTCAGCTTCTTCCATTTGGAATGGGTGTATTTACCAAATGCCTGTAACCCCATTGCATCTAGGAAGTAGCTAACTTGCTTTTGATGTTACAGGCTCATAGGCAAAAGGGACTTGCCTTGTCTCAGTTGAGACTTTGGGTTTTGACTTTTGGATTAATGCTGGAATGAAATAAGACTTTGGGAGACTGTTGGGAAGGCATGATTGGTTTTAAAATGTAAAAGAAATATGATTTGGGAGGGGCCAGCGTGCAATAATGTGGTTAGGCTCAGTGACCCTACCCAACTCTCATCTTGAATTGTAATCTTCATAATGGCCAAAGGAATCTACTAAAGAAAAATTGGTAGCCTTAAAAATTCCAGCAAGCAAAAAGAAGGCACAGCATCTGATTGGCTTGGTTAGGTATTGGAGTTAGTTCATACCTTGTATGAGGATTTTATTTAGAGGGTTATATAAGGACGCTGGAAAGGCAGCAACTTTACAGTGAAGCTGTGGAAAAAAAGAGGCCATTGGATCCACTCACTAAGGTGTACAGGCTAATAATTTTTTGAGCTACAAACACCAGTGTCTGACAATAATGTAAACTGGAGCCAATGGTAAACTATATCACAACTAAGGCAATGGTGTCCTCCGGGGTTTTTGGACACAGTGCTTTGGACACAGGCCTTACTTCACTGCCTGGCATACCTCATTTGGTGGCTATTACTGGTTTGTTATTGGGTGTTGATGGATACCCTAACTACCAGGGTAACAGCATATTCATGCCCTATATCCCAAGCTGGGATAAGTCAATATGAAAGCATTAACAAAATGAATACTGACCAAGAGGCATCTATTATCAAAGAAGATGATGTCTCCTCGGACAGAAGTAAACTAAGGATTAAGGGAGTTTTGCAGCTACACAAGAAAGTAGTTACCCCCTAGATGTGAATATCTCAAATCTGGGGTCTGTACAGTGCCTAAGACTTTTGAGGGGCTTTAGAATACCAACATTCCTGGACATTTGCCCTGAGGCTGCATCAGTGCCAAAGTCTCTTCAGTCATGCAGATCAGGCCTATCTGCTGTTTAGTGAGCCAATTTTGAAGGTGGAACTGCAGTTGTTTTTAAATCTCCTCCCTGACAGCAAATTCTTTGGGAACAATTAAAAAGTATTACATAGGACTGGGAGGTCAGGCTGACCTGGGGGAAAACTGTGAACTGAAGGACTAAGGGCTTCCTGAGATCTGTGGACCACAGAAGGAAATAGCACGTTTTTCAGTTGTTTCTGCCATAATTGTTGTGTTAGGCATGGGATTTCTGTTATTTTCAAGACATTGTCACTTTCTGGGCCCAGATAAGTAGGCACCGAGAATGCATGCCCCGGCTTAGATCTCCAGGCTTGCATCATGAAACCTTGGGTTTGTTTCCTTTATATACTGTTTATTGCCTTTGTCTACTACTATCTGAAGGTTGAGCCCTTTGCTATCTCAGCAGAGCCCCTCCCATGTTCTGCTGAGACAGCAAACATCCTGTCTCTTACTAGAATAATTTTCTGTGCTTTACGTCAATTTTATCATGTTCTTGATTAAGAAAACAAAGGTTTCTCACTTAGGAAAGAACAAAGATTATTTACAATCATGTTTTTTTATATATTTACTTTTAAATATTTTATTCTCATTTTGTATAGAAGAGCCAAGAATTGGTTTTCAGGCAACCATAACCATAATCCTATCTTACTTGTTCAAATATCATGAGAATTTTTGATTTTTGCTTTAACATCAGATTTTAAATATAAAAATAAAATAAAAATGTTAGGATATCTTTAACATATGAAAATATGTTTGATATTTGCCAAAGGGCACCTGGAAAATCACAGAGTTTTATTTCTTCACCTTATAAAAAGAGAAGTATTAGAAGGAAAAGGACAGAGTCTTACATGTTTTCGTCAAGGACAATTGGAGGAAGCACCAAGTTTACCTTGCCCAAGAGGGCAACTCCATGTTGAACAATATCCAAGCAGATATTATCAAAGATACATCCCACGTACTCTTCCACAAACAGGCCATCAATGTACTTTACAGCCATAAGCTCTGAGAAGTCATAAGAAGGGTGATACCTGGGTTTGCTGTGTATGTATTAGAGAAAAATGTGTAAGTGTTATGATTAGGAATACTGGGGTCTTCCCATTC
Organism: Ateles fusciceps; assembly: GCA_036589455.1. Taxonomy (NCBI): domain Eukaryota; kingdom Metazoa; phylum Chordata; class Mammalia; order Primates; family Atelidae; genus Ateles; species Ateles fusciceps. Next base: position 2,612,696 of record JAZHEH010000734.1, on the reverse strand, counting down.
TTTCATATCAGCTGGTTAATCTTTCCTTCTTCATCCTTTTTTTTCTGTGTTCCTATGCAGTCTACCACCAAGTCAACCTGTTCCCCCACTCCCTGACTCATTTTTGCTAGGATCTGTATGATTGCACAGGTATCTGCTCCCTGTGCGTTGCGATGGAGTCATCAAGTCAGCAACCTCACAGAGGCTCTCCATGGGAAGGGCCTTTCCATCCATGAGGCTCCAAGTCAGTGGGGGCTCGCATTTCCAAGTTCATGTTTGTTCTAGATAGTTTAATACCAGAGGTATTGAGATTCTTAATACGCATTTCTGCTGTTTCTGTGCTACCCCCACCATCGCATTGCTCACTACACAAATATTTCCCAAATATGTACCACCCACTGCAACCCAACATCTACCCACTTCTGTGTCTTCTGGACACTGGCTCATTTTTCAAAAATGCAAAAATGCAAAATTGCAGCAGTACCTGCAAGCTAGGCGATCTTGTGGAACGTATGGAAAGCTGGCATTAGCCAGAGCTTAATTTTTATGTCTCTGTACATGAAATAATTTCATATACTTTGCCTGGAGCATGGCCTGAAATCTGTTTGCACATACTTTAGGAAAAAAATAGCTGTGTTTCTATTTAAAACTCTATTTTTTCTACAGCACACCTTTCAGAGTTTTCTGAATTTGATTCCATGGCATCTATTTTAAAACACTATAAAAGTTGTAGATAATTGACAGCAATAAATACTGACAGAAAAAATTTTCCTTGAATTCAAAAGACTGAGTGGCACCATAGAATAAAAGGATGAAAAACAAAAGATTAACCAGCTGGTATGAAGCAATGGGAAGACCCCAGCATCCCCAATCATGATGCTCATACCTTTTCCCCCTCATACATACACAACAAACCTAGGTTCTACCTTCTAATGACACTCAGGGTTTATGCTGTAGAGCACATTGGTGGCCTCTTTGTAGAAGAAAGATACATGGGGTGTATCTTTGATGATATCTGATAATATCTGCATGGATATTGCTCAACATGGCATTGCCCTCTTGAGCAATGTGAACTTGGTGTTTTCTCCAGCTGTGTTTGATGACAACATATAATTCTCCTTTTAAATTCTACTCATACCTCACTCTGAGTATGTTGAAAGTTTTAACATGGATATTATACCTATATTAGAGTCATACTTTTACCCCCCTTTTTTGATAATTGCTTATAACCACGTGAAGAGATTTCTTGCATAGGCTGTTGTATAGTGTATCCTTCTCAACCTCTAAGCTTCTCTGATGTTTTCCTCTGGTCTCCCTTTTCTTTGACTTCCTATTTGATATGGTTAGGCTTTGTGTCCCCACCCAAATCTAATATTAAATTGTAAACCCCAGGTGTTGGGGGAGGAACCTGGTGATAGGTGATTGAATCACAGGGGATTGAATCCCCAGGCTGTTCTGGTGATAGTGAGTGAATTCTCATGAGATCTGATGGTTTTATAAACATCTGGAATTTCCCTTGCTTGCACTTCTCTCTGCTATCCCTATATGAAATAGGTCCTTTTCCCCCTTCACCTGCCTCCCTAGCCATGTGGAACTGTGAGTCAATGAAACCTCTTTCCTTTATAAATTACCCCACTCTCTGGTATTTCTTTATAGCAGTGTGAGAACAAACTAACGCACTATGGTTTGGCAGGGGAAGCAGATACACAAACAATAATTTAATTTACTATTTCAGCACCCAAGATCCCAAATGTCCTGCTATCAGCAGCAGATCACCAAACACAAGCTGTTAGCGCCCTCTCTGGTGATGAGATAGGGAAAGCAAGTAAGAGAGTGACAGGTGGAATATCTCTTTTCAGGTAGACAGGTGCAAAATTCCCACGTCAGCCTCCCCTGGTAACTCCCTGCTGATGCGCACACATGGCAATACCCTGCCCAGGAATACTCTATAGCTTAGGTATAAGAAGAAAAAGACGTGGACTTTTTTGCGTCTTCATTAAGACGAATCTAAAATGTTGGGGTGACAGTGTTCACTTCCCAACTCTTTATCGAGGATGTAAAGAAGGGTCATAGTGCAGATTCCAGCTATTTCCACCGGAAGAACCAGAGAGAGAGATTTCCCCCATATTCAGAGCTCAGGGCCTAGCCACCCTCAAACTTCCAATTTTCCCATGTGTGATAGAAGAAGCTACTAGTCTCTTATCTCCCTGAGAGACTGTCAGAGAATGGCATCTCCTATTAGAGCAGTGTGTTCCCATCAATCCCACAGTAGTAGAGTTCACAGAGCTCAGGACAGTGGAGGCAGCAGGCATAAACGCTTGAGCCAGGACCTGAAATTGGGCCTACATTAGACATTTTTAAAAATTAATTTCAAAAGATGCTGAAGGATTTTATTTTATAGTAATTATTTTTCTATTTACTGCATATTTTCTCCTTATGACAATATTATGAAAATACTATGTGTTTTAAAAACAGGATATCTGGCTGAACATGGTGACTCACATTTTGGTAATCCCAGCACTTTAGGAAGTTGAGGCAGGAGGATTGCTTGAGCCTAGGAGTTCTAGAGTAGCCTGGGGAAACATAGAAATACCTTGATCCCCCCCCAACAAAAAATAATAATAATAAATGAATAAATAATCCCACTTCACCCTGGGAAACAGAGTGAGATTGTCTCAAAAAAAAAAAAATACACACACACACACACACACACACATATATATATATATTGATATCTGAGCAGGTGCAAATAAAAGAAGCCAGGATGGTAGTGGTGTCAATACGACTGTCGTCCTCCATCCATGAACAAGATCTTCTTTAGAAGCTGAAGCAGTTACTCAATTAAAGCTGAGGTTAACTCCTTCATTCCTTTTAGCCCAAATACACTAATTTAGCTACTGAAATACACTGAAGTTTGGCCCAAGGCATGGCAGAGAAGGCTGACATCACACTCCTATTAGAAGAAACAAATATATTTGGAAAGTAAAAATGAACTTTTTATTTAAAAAGTCATTAAAGTATGACTCTAATATAGGCATAATATCTGTGTTGAAGCTTTCAACATACAGTGAGGTATGAGTAGAATTTAAAAGGAGAAGTAAATGTTGCCATCAAGCATTTGTAAAAACACAGTAAAAACAGATTCTTTACAGAATTTGCTAATGTCACCTTTTATTTTTATGACTGAATTTTTTTCTTTGAAATATATTTTCATTTTTAAAGGAGATGGAGGAGGACTTTCAGGCAGGTTAGACATGACAGAAGCCAAAAGGCACAACCAGGGCAATGGCACACGTAGTCTGAATAACCTGGCGTCCTGAACACTGCATGGTCCTGCCTGGGACACAGGATAACTGGGAGGCGTGGAATGAGGTTGCCTCGGACACAATTGTTGTTTTTGTTTGTTGCTTGTTTGTTTTTAACAAACTTCATTTTCTATAACATTTTTACATTTATAGAAAAATTGTAAAGATGGTAGAAGATATCACATAGTTCCCATATACCCTGAACAGTGTCCCCTCTTATTAGCAGCTTACATTAGAATACTACATTTGACAAAGAACCAACATTTTTTCATTATTCTATATAATTAATTTAAATACACAATTAGTTTTTACCTATTGGCCTCTTTTTATTCCAGAATCTCACCCAGTATGCCCCATTACAGTGATCAAAATGTCTCCATAGGATCCTTTGGATGTGACAGTTTGAATCTCTTAGTTTTTGATGATCTTGATAGTTTTAGGCAGTACTGGTCAAGTATTCTGTAGAACGTCCCTAAGTTGGTGTTCGATGTTTTTCTTATGATTAGACTTGAGTTATGAGCTCTTGTCACAAAACCATAGTGGAAAAGTGCCATTTTCATCATATTATATCACCTCATACTGTCCACATGACTTATCGCTGTTGACATTGACCTCAATCAGCAGACTGAAGCAAGGCTTGTCAGGTTTCTCCATGGTACAGTTACTTTTTCCTTCCCTACTTTTTATACTTTCCATTCCTTCTTTGAAAGGAAGACACGGTTCAGCCCACACTTTATGAGTGGGCAACTGGGTACTCGCCTCCTCTGAGAGAGGAATATCTGCAAAAAATCCGTGAAAATCTTCTACATTGGAGAGTTGTTTCTTCTTTCATTTATTAATTTATTTATCCAATCATTTATTTATATCAGCATGGACTCATACACAATAACTGTATGGTTCTAATCTAATTCTACTTTATTTTGTTGTTCAGATTGGTATAGGGTTGGCCATAGAAGCTCTTTCATTGCCTTCTGCCTCTCTTGATATACACTTATTTCTATGGGTAGTGGTTTTGATTTCTATTTGTTTTGAATACTTTTTACTTTCTGGCACTACAAGATGTCCCGGAATTATTTTGTATGCTTTCTGCCCCAGCCATTTCTCTAAATGGCTCCTTTTATGAGAAAATGATATTAGAAATCCAGGTCTAGGAGCTAGATATGTTTATTTCTGCAGGACTGTTTTTGTTGTTGTTATTATAATTTTTTTTTTTTTTTTTTTTTCTGAGACACATTCTCGCTCTGTCAGCTAGGCTCAAGTGCAGTGGCAGGACCCTGGCTCACAGCAACCTCCATCTTCTGGGCTCAAGCAATTCACCTCAGCCTCCCAAGTAGCTTGGATTACAGGCGTGTGCCACCATGCCTTGCTAATTTTTGTATTTTTAGCAGAGACAAGATTTCACCATGTCGGCCAGACTGGTCTTGAACTCCTGACCTCATGTAATCCACCCGCCTCTCACAGTGCTGGGATTACAGGCATTAGCCACTGCTCCTGGCCAGTCTGTTTCTTTTTTCTTTACTTTTTTTTTTTTTTTTTTTTTTTTTTTTTTTTGAGACAGAGTCTCACTCTGTCACCCAGGCTGGAGGGCAGTGGTGAGATCTTGGCTCACTGCAACCTCTGCGTCCCAGGTTCAAGTGATTCCCCTGCCTCAGCCTCCCATGCAGCTGGAATACAGGTGTGTGCTACCAAGCCCGGCTAATTTTGTGTATTTTCAGTGGAGACGGGGTTTCACCATGTTAGCCAGGATGGTCTCAATCTCCTGACCTCGGGATCTGCCTGTCTCAGCCTCCCAAAGTACTGGGATTACAGGCGTGAGTCACCGTGCCCAGCCAAGCTGGACTCTTTTTACTTATATGCCCTCTCAGATGACAGAGCAAGGACATATGTATGCGTAAAAACACATACATATGTACATATGTTTAAATGTTTCTATATCTAAACAACTGTATTTATATTAAGCTAAATATGAGTTCACACAGCCTCCAACTCCACTCTATTATCACATGGATTATTCTAGTGTCCTGCCATTGTTTGTAAAGTCCCATTCCAGTGATGAGAAAACTGGCTTCATCATCTACCATTCATTTTTTTAAATTGCTCAAGTCCAGTATATAGTCACACATTGCATGACAATGTTTCAGTCAACAATACACTGTATGTACAACTTAGATCCCATAAGATTATAATACCATATTTTTACTGCACCTTTTCTATGTTTAGATGTGTTTAAATACACAAGTACTTACCATTATGTTACAGTTGCCCACAGAATTCAGTACAGTAACATGCTGTCCAGGTTTGTAGCCTGGGGGGCAATAGGTTATAACATATAGCCTAGGTGTGTAGTAGGCTGTATGACCTAGGTTGGCGTAAGCACTCTGTGATGTTTACCTAATGATGAAATTGCCTAATGAAGCAGTTCTCAAAATATATCTCTGTTGTTAGGCAACAAATGACTACATATATGCAATATCAGAATTTTTAACTTGTAGCTCCATGGGAAATAACTTTATCAATTAAAGTATAGTGCTATGTACAGTTTCTTTCGCTTTGGTTTTAAAGGCTCCATATGTTTCCAGTTACTTAGGTCAGCACCTTTGATCATTCTTTCCATGAGGTTGTTTCCGATATTTGTAATAGAATTAGCTTTTTTTGTCACATACTACATCTCATGCTGGAATACCCCAACCTCCTAAATGGTAGATATATTAATTTATATACATTAAGACTCACTTTGCACTGTAAGTTTCTGATTTTTGGCAAATACATGGTGTTATGTATTAATAATTACAGCATCATACAAAATAGTTTCACTACCTTAAAAAGTCCCCCATGTTTACCTATTCATCCCTCCTTTCTTCCATCCCCCCAAATTTCCAGAAACCACTTCAATGATTTTGCCTTTCCTATAAGGTTATTTAAGAGAAATCATAGTGTATAGTCATTTAACACTAGCTCCTTTTACTTAGCATTATGCATATGAAAGTTTTTTTGTACAGTAAAAGTATTTTTAAACTTGAAATTCCAACTGCTAATTGCTGGTATGTAGGACATTGGTTCACTTTTGTATATTAAACTGGTATCTGAATCTTGCTATATTTGCTTAGTTTTAGAAGACTTTTGGTTGACTTTTTTTTTTTTTGATTTTCTAAATATATTAACAATCATGTTATCTGTGAAAAAAGACAATTTTACTCCTTTCTTTTTAACATATATATTTTTATTTCATTTTCTTTATCATCTTGCATTAGCTAGTTCTTCCAATAAGATGTTGTGTATGAGTGATTAAAAATGGACATATCTTTTTACTAATCTTAGCAAGAAAGCCTGTAAGTTCTCACCACTAAATACGATGTTTGCTGTAGGTTTTCTGTGCACATTCTTTAAGTTTAGAAAGTCTTCTATATTCTAGTCTGCTGAAAGTGTTTATTGTAACTAGGTGTTAGATTTTGTAAAATGTTTTTATCTAATAATATGATCATATGGTTTATCTTCTTTAGCTTGTTGATGTGATTAGATTTTCAACTATTGAATTAGCTTTGTATATCTGAAATAAATCCCATTTGCTCATGGTGTATAATTCTCCTTGCCACCTCTTTTTCTGTAGCGGAAGTCCACTTTTTGATTGCTTCAAACAAATCTCCTCTGGCCCCTGATGGCATACCCTGCTGAGCAAAGCTGAAGCCCTGTTTGAACCAGTCACCCCATTTAAACAGGTAGTTCAGTGACAATTCATTATTATTTGAGCAAACCCCTTCAGGGCCTTTTCTCTCACAGCTAGCATTTTAGCAAATTCTTTGTCCCTTAAAAGCAGATTGCTCTGTGAAGGAGATCAGAGAAGGGATTTCTAGTGCTAAGAGGAGAAGAGTCTATATTTCAGATTTTATGTAAATGTGACAATGTATTCAAGGAAACAATAACATTTGAAAAGTCTAGGAGTACTGTAATTCTTTAAAACTCCAAAGTGTATTTTTAGCTACATTGATTTCCCCTGACCACAGGTTAAAATTAGTCTGTCATAGCATGCTTAGTATATGGAGTTAGCTTGGCAGAATGAGGAAAAAAAAATAAGCCAAAGTTTTAAAAATATACCTTTCTCACACAATTGTTATAATACTAATTTAAGATAGTCACACATTTTTCTGTATTTTTCCACATTAATAGAAACTATGGTGAAAATAGAACAGTTACTTTTTTCTATTTCCTGTTTTTTTTTTTTTTTATAAGTCTGCTGTTACAGAGAAAATGCCATTGCTCTTTTTCATTCAGCTTTTAACCTGCAAATAGATCTCAAGGCACCTGTTATTGAAATATATGAACTAGCACCTTCTTCAATTGAGGGCAAAGAAAAAAACAAATGAGGAGAAAAATGGGAACTAGCACTTTAGTTGAGCAGGAACTAGGCTTAATGCAACATATAAATATAAGTGCATATGTGTTTTGAAACAGAACAGTGAAATAAGAAGTAATAGAAAGGGTAATGAAGATCATTTAGATTACATTGTTTTCCCAAAGCCATGAAACTGGAGAGTGGTAGAGATTCAAGTTCAAATTAAGGTACAGAGATAACCCTCATAAATTAGTAAAGCTGAAACCAGAAGTCTCCAGAGCTATTTTCTGAGTATTAAAATAATTTCATAATATCCAGGATTTTCTTCTGATCTGCATGGTTCACCTCATTAAATTCAGGTCTTCAGCACATGCTTGAATCCTGTCGGTTTAGCCTTTATTTCTCTGCTTTGCACAAGAAAGAAGGGAGCCCAGTAATCACAGGCATGTTTAGGTAGCTATGTGATCTATGAAGTATCTCTTTGAGTTGACTGCCTTCCCTGGATGACGTCCATGCCTTAGACCCAGGGCACTCTGTGGAATCAGGTCCATGACTGACACTGATCTTGACTTTCAATATCTTCACTATCCCCAGATCAGTTTACTTGGAATAGGTCTGAACTCTACTCAGATAGTGACACTGACATATTTTGTTTCAGGGGCGCTTACTGACTTTTTCATTTTTGCCTAGGGCTGAACCACCCTAGTTAATGATGTGTTCTTTATCTGACTTTACCTTTCTGAGGAGCCGAATCCTTTTAGGAAAGGAACTGGGGACATTTTGTTCAACAGAATAAATATCTGTTTGACTTCTTGTCTCTGGCAAAGTTGCTTGTCTTTCCTCTGGTGTGTAAAGTTCCCCAACCTTGGATCCCTTTCTATGATATAAGCCTCCTGAATAGATTGTCTCTCAAGGTCTTTTTCTTTTGGAGGGTCTAAATTAATGCAGTCTTTTTTTTTTTGGACATGAAAGTAAAAGGATGCTTGTCCCTGCTGACCCAGTGTCCTCCAGCTCTCTAGTTCAGTCTCTTTGTGCCTGGTTTTGTCTTTGATGTGGGAGATGATGGGTTGGTCCCTGGAAATCCATGTTTGATATCAAAGTGGGACCATCTCAAGTTTTTCTTGTCTTCCTCATCTATAGGGGAAAGGTCAGGTAAAACATTAGCAAAGGTGGATATGAACTTTTTTTTGTAATAACCTGTTCTCCATGAAATATTGAACATATTTCTATTAGAAGCTGAGAAACCATGTCTATGGAGGCTGCCCCTAAACCAAGCATGTCCAGCATGTCCAGCATGTCCAGCATGTCCTTTCTCAGGAAAGAGACCAGGCTTGGGCTTTTCTCATCCAACACTGTTTATGGATTCAAGGACCTTGGGGAGTTAGGCCTCACCTTTGCCACCCACAAAATTGTATCAAGTAGACTTCAAGCTCCTGTCAAGTCCTGAGATCAAGGAAGGAAAGCTCCAAGAGGTATTGAGGTAACGTTATTGACCCAATAAAATAGCACATTTTTGATTCCACCTGAATATAAGACCTCTTATTAATGGAGAAAATAGAGAGGACTGTTTTCCATGAAGAATGTATATCCTGATACATTCTCTGTGTTTCCGACCAAGGTTATGTTCTGCATGTTTTCTGGATGATTTCCTCTGGTTCTCCTTTAGATAGTAAAAATAAATTATTCACTGAGTGAGTCACTAAGTCACTTTTTACCTCCTTCTCAGCAGTCGCTCCATGACTCTTTATTAGGTATATTTCCAAGCCCCCTGACAGGTTATACTTTGGACTTCTTAGGATACATCCCAGGCCCTTAAGTCATTCTGTATGCAGATGTTGCTGGGGCTTCTCCCCAGAAGCTTCTTGGATACATCAACCCAGTCCTCCGATTCTTGCTGCTTTGGCCTTAAACACAGAGTGCCGTGGAGAGTCCACGTTTCCTCTTTGACTTAGATATCCCTGGTCATTTGCTATAAGGCTGCATGAATGCCAGATTTTCTGCAATTATGCAGGCCAGGCTTATTTTGAATGTGATGCTAGAATTGTTTCCATATATCCTTGCTGACAGCAAAATTTTTGGGGAAGTGAAACTCCATCGTATAGAACTGAGAGACCAGGCCGTCCTGGGGAAGGCTGTGAGCTGGAAGACTAAAGGCTTCCTGAGATCTCTGGACTTCTCAGGGTAAACTCCAAAACCTTTCCAGTTGCTTCTACTGTGAGCACCATTTTTGTTTTCCAGTATCAATCATCATTAGAGACTGTGCTTCTTTCTAGATTCTAAAGAGCAATACTCCACAGACATTAACATGTTGGAAAGGATGTTAGTAAAATTGGGAGAGAGGCTTGAAGTGGGCCTGTGACTATAACCGAGACAAATGTCTGGGCTGCAATTGAGATGAAGAGGAAGCCACAGCTAGAGAAGCAGTAGAGATTCTTGACACATCATAGGCCCAGGGTTGGCACTGGATATTACTCAGAATAAGACAAAGGCAGCCACGAGAGGAAAACAGCTACCAGAGACCAACACAGTGGCCACCAGGGACTTGCTTTGTCGAAAGAGGAATTTTTAGAACAGAATCCGTTTCTGCTGCAAATGTTCTCTCAAGCTTTTCAGATTTGGTAGACAGTAGGAACTATGCAGCTACTCTGATTACCCTTCAGTGGTCCAGGAGTGTTGGGTTAGGGGTATTTTTGCACCTCAAGTTATGCTAAGATATTAAGAGTATTCAGTTTATAGCCCGGTCTCAATTGTTTTAGAAATTATATCTGGTTTTGTTTTCCTCCAACCCTATCTGGAAGTCTACCTTCTTCAGGAATCAAATCTGTAGGTTATCCTAGATATTATGTCTACACAGAGAGAGGCTTCCATCTTTTATATTGCTGGTTGCAGAATTTTCCCAGAGTCAAGTCTTGGTATATGGAGAGAAAGATGCTCATGTGAAGAACACAGTGTGAGAATGTTGAAAAGGACAAGTCTTTTGCAGACATCTGCCACAAGAAGGCTGAAATGGGCAGTTGTGAGTAGTCTGTGGCTGATAACATTAGAACACTTGAGGCCAACAAATCAAGACATTCTGGAGATGAGCTCTTTCTGACATTGTTCAATGGAGCAAGAATCATATAAGTTTGGGTCAGGTCAGACTTAATATGGTATATGGTAGTTGTGGTAGGCATAGTAATGAACCCCAAAGATGTCTGCTGCTTCATTGCTGGAATCTGTGAATATATTATCTTCCACAGAAAAAGAACTAAAGGTATAAGATAAGCAACTGACCTTAAAATATAGAGATCAACCTTGATTATTTAGCTGGGACCAATGTAATCGCAGAGTTTTTAAATGGGGAAAATGGAGCAGAAGAGTCAGGATTAGAAACATCTGAGTTTAGAAAGACTCAAATGTTCATTCCTGGCTTTGAAGATGGAAAGGGACCACACGCTAAGGAATTCAGGAAACCTCTAGAAGCTGGGAAAAGCAAGAAAGCAGATTGTCCCTTTGGGCAGCCAGAAATGAGGTAGCCCTGCTGATACCTAAATTGTAGCCCACCGAGAACCATTTCACCTTTCTGTAAGATACCAAATCTGTGTCAGTTTAAGCCATTGATTTTGTGGTAATTTGTTACAGGGCCATAGAAACGCAGTGTTAGTGAAAGAGAGAAGGCTGGTGGTTGAGGAAGACAGGCAAATGAATCAGCTGGATTCTTGGGGTGGTTGAGACTGATGATAAATTAATATTCTTAAAGAATGTGTGATAAGCTGAGGACTTTCTTACCTCGCTTCTGTGTGGAACAAGAAGGCAACAAAAGTGGAATCAAACTCTCACTCTCCTCTCCCCTAGGCAAATACAGAGCTTTATTACCTATGAATTATACAACTTTCTACACTGGATTCATGGACTCTGTGATTCGTTTCTATCATGTATTTGTAAAGGTAATAAACACACTTTGTATGGCACCGTCTTTGTAAAACTCAAATAAGGAAGTGCTTTCTGCAGCGCACGGTCCTCTATTGAGATTCCAGTTAGGAGCCCTCTGCTAAGGACAACTGCAGAATCAATGACCTATATTGGCATTCTTGTGCTCTGTCAGCTAGGATTCTGCTCCCTGAGGTCAGAGTTCAGTATTTAGCATCTGATCAGAGGCTTTCAGAGACTCAGCCTTGATCTCCAGGTCATCAAAGACAGAGGCCAGGTCCAGAGGTGCCTCACGTAGAAAACAGAGTGCTGAAAAGTTGTGTGATTCTGTTTGCCCAAAAGTGTGCTGCACTCTTAATCCACTCCACGGACCCTGCATTACAGTGTTTCAATCTCATCTTGGAATTTTTTACAAGATAGTATTGCTGGTGAGCTTTAGGTAGAATACCTGGTAACCACTTTAATCTCTGCTTTGTCTAGCCTGCTCTCCTAGTAGAAAATATTTCCTATTTATACTGAGATGGTCTGTTTGACATGTCTGTTGATTTAGTAGAATTGGAAGAGGAACATGAAAATGAAAACAAGAACAATAAAATATAACCAACCTTCACTGGGGGGGCAAATCTAGGATTTTTTAAAAATTTGATTTCTGTCCCTTTTTTCTAAAATTGATTCACTTGGAGGGAGTACACAAAACATAAAAAAGAATTTCACACTCCACAAGAAGAAAAAAGAAATGGAAAATGTCCTAGGAGGTTGAGTTTGAACTCATTTGTGTGGTAATACAGCTGTTCAGGAAATGGAAGTTTCTCTATTTTCTACAGCACACTGCTGTCTCAGACCACTGGGCACTGAACACGTGCTTGGTGGCCTACAGAGCTATGAGGGTCTTGAGTGTAAAGAGAGTGAAGAGGGGGACAAAAGAAGGTGAATCTCCAATCCCATCCACACCATCCAACCAAGCAGATTCAATCACTTATCCTGGGCTACCATATTTCTCCCTCCTTTTCTTGGCCTTGCTAATTTCCAGCTCTAACCATTTGGAAATGCCATACATACCTCAGTACATTTTTCTATTTTTGTCACATAAAACCAGATATTAACTTGGTCTAGCTTTACTCCTTTGAGTTCTCAGCTTTGAAATTACCAGTTTCACAACCTTGAAAGCCTGGAGTTTTTCCAGAAATGTTTGCTTACTCTCTGATCCTTATACTTTTAGGATTGTCCCTATTCTTAACTCCAGCTTTACTATATAAACTGGCCCTGCCTTTGATTAACCCTGACATAGAACTAAGCAACTCCTGAACTTTACCCGAAACAATCTACTTAAATCAAAAGCATGAGTGAGCAATATAGCCTCTGTTAAATATCTTGCAAGAATGCATAATTATTGTTCCCACACCCTTTGGAAAATAATTGGAACACCTCTCTTAATCGTTACTCATCTTCGTCTCTTGTAGGCTACCATGCCCCTGAGGTCTATCATGTTTCTTCTTGAACGTAAACTTCTCAACCTGCTGGTCCATCACTTTCAGGTCTCCTAACATTTTAATTCTTCTCCTGTTCTCACACTGAGCATTTCAAGTCTGACGTATAGAATTGGCCTCACATCCATATTCCAAGCTGCATACCTAAACCCATCTTGATGCGGAGAGTGGGTGAGAACCTCTCCTTAGCAAAATTCAGTCTCTAATGGGAGCACATAAAGTGACACAGAGCAGGATGTATGGTCATGTTGAATTACGTCGATGTTTATTCCTCTGTGAATGGTTTCCCAATTTTTCTCTTCTAGTCTCTAACTTGGTGGTTTCAAAAATATCTAATATTTCAAAACATAATTAATGAGGAGGTTTACTTGATGGCATATACTGATACAGATGTATGCAGGTATATGTGTGTAAGCATATTCCCATGAGTATTTCCCCCGTGTGATATATGCCTATGACAGTTATAATATAAACAACTTAATCATTTAGATTAGAAATTGCTGAAGTCAAGCACTGCACGATTTACTTGCTTTGATTTCTTCAATTCTCTTTTCATTCTAAAGGAACGGTGTTGGCCCAGAAAATCAAACCTTTTTCATTCATATGATGGGGATTCAGCACACTTGGTAGCTTTTTTCTTTGCCTAGCTTCTTCTGTAAAAACTGCTTCTCCTTTGTCTGGTAATCCCTAAAAACTTAGAATTTAAGACACATCCCCTTCTCTTATTTACTCTGTCTTCAGTGCAGGGAGCCCTTCTGTTTGGAAAATTTTCTCTGAACATCCTGGCATGTCTGGAATTGTCATATCTTTCACATCATTTATGATTCCAGCCTTGGCTGTCACTAAGAGCCTCGGCACTTCTATATGTAAAAATACTCTTCCCAGTTTGAACAAAGTTGTGCTTGAAATACACACTACCAAGGTGATATAAGGGGCTATAAAAGTAGTCCATCAACTTTATTCTTCAAAAATGTCAGTATCATAAAAGGTAAAGAAAGCCTGGGGAACCTTTACAAAAATTAAAGGAGGTTAGAAGCACATATATTATGTGACCATAGACTAAATATATTATGTGACCATAGACTAGAATCTATGACCTATGGATTATAATTCATAGACAATAAAATACGTAGTAGAAGAAATACAAGGCTATAAAGGATACTCCAGGATGAATTGAAACATGACTGGCAGATTTGATAAAATTCTGTATAAATATTCAATATAAAAAACTTGATAATTGTACTATGGGTATAATTCTACATTTTAGAAACTATCCTTTAAAATATTTAATGGTGACGGGCTAAGATGTACTCAACTTACTCTCAAATGTTCAGGAAAACGTATAACATGTGTATTATATAAACACAGCATAGGACAAAATATTAAAATTAGATCAATCTGGGTAAAAGGTATGGAGGACAATCGTAACTATTCTTGTAACTTTCTGTAAGTTTGAAACTGCTTATAATTGTAAACATTTGTGTAGATTTTACCTCTATTTTGGGATTCTATTAGTTTATCACAAAGTCACCATTACCTACAATTCCCAGAATTGTGCTTTCCAACTTTAAATCAGCTGTATCAGATCCTGTCCCAGGAGAATGTTGTATATACTTATGAAAACTGAGGTTTTAACATTTCAACCAGGTTGTTCAAAAATACTAAAAAAGAGCAAAAAACAATACATACAACTTACAAGAATACAAAATAAATAGAAAAAAAAAATCATGTTTCCAGCCTGTAGGGTTCAAATCCAAAGATTCTAAGTATAGATTTGGAGTTCAACACAAGTAAGTCTGAATCCTTGTTTTGACATTTACAAGCTGTGTGACTTGAACATTTTAGTTCTTTAATATTTGGTTTCATTATCTGTAATGGAATGATAAAAGTCCCCAGTGTACAAAAAATATATATGCAGGCATATGATGAAGATTTCTGATAAAAGAGAAATAAGGAGGAAAAACTAATGCTATCGGAAAAGAAAACATAATATCCAGCCACCATGGTTAAAGCAATGTGTTACCAGTACAGCACTAAACAGAAAAATAAATAGAAACAGAATGGAATCCCCCAGATTCGTCACAGTAACCAGACAACTTTATTTTTGATACAGGAAGCAATTTACATAATTAGTAAAGAGACTGTTTCAATATATTCTATTGATACAAATGAGTAGTTGAGAAGAATGAATTTTCAGAACGATGGAAAACTAGTGACTGAGATGCTGAACAGAAGCACCAGAGTACTGACTGGATCTTTCCCCCATAGGGAACTGGATGTTGTTATCATTTCCATAAATTTTTCTGAATGCATGACAAAAACATCAAGTATAAAATATCAAAATAACTCAGTTTCCATGTCCAGCAAGCAAGATCATCATTCAAGACTGTGGACATCAAGGGAATAACACAAAGTAAGAAGCTTTGTGTCTTCTTATGAACCGAGTGGCCACCTCTTTTGAAAATGTTGTTGGTGTCTTTCTGTTTATGTGCTATTTCTTCTCCTCCATCTGTAGACCACTCAAGAACCTGTAGAAGCCATGAAAAAATCAGTAAGTATCAAAATGTGGAAAAGGAAAGCCATGAAAACACACCAAAGAACACTTTAATATCTTTCCTTTTTTTCCCTCCCTCCCTCCCTCCCTTCCTTCATTCCTTCCTTCCTCCTTCATTCCCTCCCTCCCTGCTTCCTTTTCTTTTTCTTTTCTTTCTTTCTTTCTTTTTCTTTTCTTTCCTTCTTTCTTCCTTTCTTTTTCTTTCTTCTTTCTTTCTCTCTTTCTTTTGAGACAGGGTTTTCCTCTGTCACCCAGGCTGCAGTCAGTTGGCGTGATCACAGCTCACCTTAGCCTCAACCTCCTGGGTTCAGGCAATCCTCCCACATCATCCTGAGTAGCTGGGACCAGGTGCTTACCACCATGCCTGACTAAGTTTTTTTTTTTTTTAATTTTTAGACACAGGGTCTTGCTTTGTTGCCCAGGCTAATCTCAAACTCCTGAATTCAAGTGATTCTTCTGCCTTGCCCTCCCAAAGTGTTGGAATTATAGATGTTGAGCCACTGACCCTAGGCTTTTTTTCCTTAATAATCTCAGAATGGGAAAGTCTGTCCAAGTATCTTCCCAAAGCTATTATTGAAGTCACTAATAAATGCATGAAAAACCATGTCCGTTTCTCCCACCTCTGGCCCCTTGCCACCCAGTCCCTCTACTCAAAGACCACCAACTGTCCTGATCTTTGAATACAATTTGAAGTTGTCTATGCATATAGAATAACAGAAGGACATGGATCACTTAACATTTAGCATAAATGTTAACACACTACAAATTGTTCTTCTTCTCATTATTGAAAAAATATATTCAAATTTCTATATCAACAAAGGAAAATTACCGAGTTCTTCAAATATCATAGTTTTCCATTGTATTACTCTGCGTAACTTACTTAACCAGAAATAATTGACATATATTTTTCTTGTTTCCAGTGTTTTCCTATCACAAAGATGCCTTGATGACATTCTTCAATCTATATCAGTGAGTATATATTTTGAGTAAATCTTTAGAAACTTTACAAACGTTCTATTTTTTTTAAACTATTGAAAAATTTATCTTCAGGTCATTGAAATCATGTATCCTCCACACCAATCAAAGGTGAGTGTTTCTGTTTCCCCAGTACCCCTAGGAAGCTGTAGATTTACTAAACGAGTTTTTATCTATTATCTTTGCCAATCAGGCAGTTGAAATGGCAATTTATGGCTTCAATTGGTATTTTTTAAACTGTTTTAAGCCAGATTGAACATTTTTTCAACAATTTTCAAATTACATATATTAGTTTCCTTTAATTATGTTTTGTTGTTACTCATATTTATTCCACCTGAATTTTAATATTTTCATTGTCTTAGAACAGCCATTTGTATATTAGTAATATATTTGTATATTAATAATGTAAGCCATTTGTCTATAGTATTTGATAGAAAATATTATCGTCTATAGTATTTGATAAAAAATATTTTTCCTAATTTGTTTAGCATCTTCAGTCTCGCTCTGTCACCCAGGCTGGAGTGCAGGGCCATGGTCTCGGTTGGCTGAAACCTGTGCCACCTGGGTTCAAGCTGTTCTCCTGTCTCAGTCTCTCAAGTAGCTGGGATTACAGGCATGCACCACCACGCCCAGATAATTTTGTATTTTTGGTAAAAACAAGGTTTCACCATATTGGCCAGGCTGATTTCTAATTCCTTACCTAAGGTGATTCACCCACCTCACCTTCCCAAAGTGGTGGGATTACAGGTGTAAGGCACCGCGCCCAGACAAGGTGCTACTTCTTAAATTGTTTAATTAATGACAAATCAGAAAATCAGACAGTTCAAAACAATTCTCTTTGCTTTGCTTTTACTTTCCAGAGGCAGGATTTTGCTCTGCTGCTCAGGCTGGAGTGCACTGGCGCCGTAATAGCTCACTGCAGCCGTAAACTCAAGGGCTCAAGCGCCCATCTCAGCCTCTCAAATAGCTGGAACTATAGGTGAGCGACACCTCCCCCAGCTAATTTAATTAATTTATTTTTTGTATTGGCAGGATCTTCCTTTGCTGATTGGGATGGTCTCAAACTCCTGGCCTCAAGCGATTCTACCGCCTTGGCCTCCCAAAGGGCTGGAGTTAAACGCATGAGCCACCATCCTCAGTCCAGAACTGTTTTCAAGTTCACATGGTACAAAATTTTAGTGTGTTTTTTTCTTTATTTCATTTTTTTTTTTTTTTTTTGGTAAATCAAAGGATAACCAAAGCAAAACTATATTCTATTTTATTTATTTATTTATTTTGGAGACAGGGTCTCCTTCTGCCACCTAGGCTGGAATACAGCAGAGCAATCATAGCTCACTGTAATCTTGAAGTCCTAGGCTTGAGCAATCCTCCTTCCTCAGCCTTCCAAGTAGCTAGGACAGCAGGTGCGCACCACCACCCCAGGGTAATTTTATTTATTTATTTTTGTAGAGACAGGATCTCACTATGTTGCTCACCCTAGTCTTGAACTCTTGACCTTAAGCAATCCTCTCTCCTTGACCATTCAAAAGTGCTGGGATTACAGACATGAGCCACAGAGCCCAGCCTATATTCTCTTTTAAACCAAACATATTGTACTGATGTTTTGTTAAGATTTATTTTTCATTAGCAAAATGCTTGGATTCTATCAGTGCTGCTAACTTCTGAATCATGTTTCCATTCAAGGAAGGAAAGAGTAATTGCAAGCTTATTCTATAATTTCCACCATTGGTATTAGAAAAAATTAACTTAATCAGAGAAATTCAAAACTGTCTACCTATTTTAATATATTGTTTAATATTTTAATTAGATCACTTTGTAAAAACATTGGCTACTTCAGACAAAATATTCTTGTAGGGATATGATTAGATTTTAGAGCTGCTATTTTTATTCATTAGCAGAGATGACTAAATTTGAATTTTTATTGGTGAGTTAACTGAGTTAATCTATGGCATATCTAGTGGCCAGACCAACATTACCATTTAAATACCCCTGTATATATATTTATTTACAGTGCAGTTATGTTACTTGAAGTATATTTAAAGATAGAATTATTGTTTGAAGAAAGCATTAAGGAAACTAATTTATTTAGTAACCAGCTCTATACCAAAAGCTTTGCAAATGCTCTCCCCTTCTGTATCTCTCTCTGACACTCCCTTCTCTTTTGCTTTCTCTGTATATTCTCTTTTCTGTGGGAGGAATTACAAGAGAATTAATCAGAATTTACTGTTGGGAGAAGGTGAGTAAATACAAATTTAGTTTTTACATTTTATACTGTCGTGCTATTTACATTTTTCTTTGTAAATATATGTTCTCTTCACTTATTTCTAGAAAACACGTTAATAGTGGATTTACCAGCAAGGAGATTATTCATCCCCTCCTGGATTTTTATTCCACAGTAGGGAGAATGCAACAACAGAAAATATGTATTCTTGAAAAAATACTTAAGATCCTGGATTCTGTGCCACCCTGGTCAGTGTGAGGATTTGCAGACCCTGAGACAAGATTCAAGGAAAATGGTTTATTTGGGAGGCGATCCCAGAGGCACTGGCAGAGGAGCAGGGAAGTGAGACACAGGACAGTGCATTGCTTCTCCGATTCACTGGATTTTCGTCCCCACTAGGATGAAGCTGTGAGTCAGTGTGGCACATATGCCTCAGGGTCATCCCGTAGGAGGATCACTGGTGGGGAGGGGGTGGGGTGGTGGGAGGGGGCTGCTCCCAAGGAGTGTTAACTCTCTGGCCCATCAAACCTGCCAGGGATCTGGGGATAGCAGGCTCTGGCAGCCAGAGAGAATCCTCAGGGAGCGGAAAGGCAGTTGTGCGTGACAGTCATAATGCCTGAGTGGGTACAGGCAGGAAGCTTCAAATCAGCTTCAAGTTCTCTGACATGTACCCAGGGCAGTGAGGGCTCCATCAATAAAACTTTCTGTGGTCTGAGGTTCCATTGCGTCTTCTCTCTCTACTGCCCTCACCTGGCCACTCTTGGCTATTTGCGGCTGCTCAGGACTTATAGACAGCTTGCGAGGCAAGAGGAACTTCACTTCACCTATGTAGCATTTATTTGTGTTTGCCTACACAGAGGTGTCCGGCTTCTAAAAAACCCCTCAGTTTTTATTGGGGGATGCTCCTCCCCCATGTAAACAGTCTCAGTTTATGTGAATCAGGATGGACACATGCGGATTTAGATCAGACAGTTTAAATAATGACAAGGTAAGTCCTAGGGTCTTTGTTAAGAATATCAATAAAGGGGTCCACTTCTTTGCTCTTGAGCTGAGGTTGAAAAGATTTTGCCCTTGATGTCTCTGCTTGCCATTGGGTGACCACAGGGAGAGACCTTCTCTGAGCATGGGTCAGCACAGTAAAAAGAGCTGAGTTCAAGAGAGAGGTAAGGTCCTGAGCCATCATTTGGAGATGTGGTCTTTTTTCCAGACTTGCTCAAATGCCAGACCTACCCCTAAGTTTCTTTAACCTCAGTAGATAAATCAGTTTAAGTAATGCATTTTGATCATTTGTATAGAAAAGTTTCTAAAATGCAACATTAGGTGATCAGATCATTTCTGAATAAGAGGAACGAGATATGAGAAAGACTGCAAACAGTATTAACCCAATAATGGCTGTGTTTAGAAACAGCACTCCTGGATTTGTCAAATAATTAGGGATGAGACAAGTCAAGTCCTCATTTCTGAAATATCTGGGAAACAGGAGAGGGGGACCAAGGAACACAGGGTTTCTGCTTCAGGAAATAAGCCTCTCAGTTACTTAAATAAGACTATAACACAGGGCTCTTAAGAGAATAAATGCTGCAAAAACTGTGCTACCAAAACCAAGAATGTCAGCAACATGGATCTTCCTTGCTACTGAGCCTCTCTCTCTGGTTTTCTTGTCATCCTTCTCCCCTTTTCTGCTCTCCAGCACATTATTTGTACCAGACTATGGGGATGAGCAGAACGCATGTAGTTCATCAATATCATTTTTGGATTCTGTATTGATGAATTCACCTACTCTCCAAAATTGATACGTAATCCCCAAATTGATACAGCACTTTTACAGTCACTGGAGATGTGCAAAATGCAGTGAAATATTTGTTACCAGAAGTGCACATTCCCAACTGAGGTCGAACTCTTCCATTTTGTTTCAGCTCTCATTCTGTAAACAAGTTTTCTTTTAGTGGTCAATTTAGTGCCACGTGTTTCCCATTTTTGTCTTTCTGTTGATGATTTTGTCATTTAAAACGGCCCCCAACCAGAGTGCTAAAGTGCTGTGCAGTGTTCCTAAGACCGCTGTGATGTGTCTTAGGGAAAACATGTGTGTATGATAAGCTTAATTCAGACACAAGCTACAGTGCTATTGGCCATGAGCTCAGTGTTAATGCATGAATGGTATACTATAAAAGTTTTTTGTAAACAGAAACATGTAAAGCAAGGTTATATATTTATCATTTGAAAATGTCAGCCAGGCACGGTGGCTCATGCCTGTAATCCCAGCACTTTGGAAGACCGAGGCGGACGGATCACCTGAGGTCAGGAGTTCAGACCAGCCTGGCCAACATGGTGAAACCCCATCTCTACTAAAAATACAAAAATTAGCCAAGCGTGGTAGTGGGCACCTGTAATTCCAGCTACTGGGGAGAGTGAGGGCAGGAGAATCACTTGAACCTGGGAAGCGGAGGTTGCAGTGAGCCAAGATTGCCTCATTGCACTACAACCTGGGCGACCAGAGCGAAACTCCATCTCAAGAAACAAACAAACAAAAAAACAAAAAAAAAAAGAAAGAAAATGTTGTGACCAGAGTTTTGTAGAAATTTCACACTGTGTTTCCCATAGCAGCAGTGGTTTAGTCTTTGGTAATTACGTTTTCAGAATGACTTTATATAGCATAACTACCGCAAATAATGAGAATCAATGGTGTCTTTGCTCGTTTGTTGATTTAACCTATGTGTCATTGTTCAAAGTGCACTTGTCTGGATTCAGACCAACCTGCATGCATCTGCTCATATGTTACTCTAGGCACCTCAGCTTCCTACAGATACGAATAATGATACCAGCCTGATAGATTTGTGTTGAAGATTAATGTTAACGTAAAGTGCTTATTTCAGTGCCTTGCCATATAAAACATGCTCAGTAACATTATTTTCAGGTGATGCCTTTTTAATTCTGGCACACAAGTGGAAATGCTCGTTATATTTTCACTTAATCAGATTTCAGGTAGATCAACCTAGAAGTGGTGCCCCAAGGTGGCTGCTGTTCTCATATATCTTTCTGCGTCTTAAAGGGAAGCTGCTTTTTAAATGGAGAATTTGGGTGCCCTTTTACTGCATCCTGACTATTTTATACTTTTATCAGGTTTCTCAACTTCTTCTGACGGATGTAACTTGACACCGCTCTCCTTACCTCCCTGCTCAGAGCCGTGGGCTATCACAGCTGTCACCACTCGGCAGCTTAGCTTGCTGTCCTGGCCTGCTGTTTAAGGAGTAGTTCAGTGAGACTGCAGTGAACTTTTCAGTTTTAGAAAAATTACTAAGTTTTCTTACAAGGCAAAACTATGATTTTTAAAGAAAATGTTTAGTAGTCACCTAGTAAATCCTAAATAAAATCTGGGTGACATAAACATCTGACTATTTATTTTGTTCGGAGAGTACTTCAGGAAGTTTCCAGTGTCATAGACTTTAATTTTAAAGAGTGTCAAATTATTATGCTTCTCTCATTCTCCTTCAGAGACAGGGCCTCTAAGATGGGCAAAAATTGAGGTTTTGTGACCCCTATGGCTATTAATGCCTATTTTGCTTTTTATTTGAAGAAGGGCAAAGACAAAGGGCTTGGATTTTGTATCCCATG
Organism: Ateles fusciceps; assembly: GCA_036589455.1. Classification (NCBI taxonomy): domain Eukaryota; kingdom Metazoa; phylum Chordata; class Mammalia; order Primates; family Atelidae; genus Ateles; species Ateles fusciceps. The sequence continues at coordinate 2,590,324 of JAZHEH010000734.1, read as the reverse complement.
TGTTTTCTGAGGACAGCTTAATTGGAAGTGAGCTGAAGTTTGTCTTGGGGGGAAAACTTACTTTTCCTTCTCTATGCATTGCTCCTCCATTTCTGTGGCTCCTCTCCTGTAGCCCTCCTTGCTGAGGAATTTAGAGGCATCCTTGTCTCAGGTTTACCGGGTAGCCAGGGTTTTTCCCTGACACTCCTATCACCCCTACTGAAGAGAACCTCCCTTCTCTCTGTTCTATTGCCTCAGGGTCCTGTTTCCCATCCCCCGTCTCTCCGAAATTTTATTCAGAAGGGAAAGAAGAATATGATTTGAAAAAGCAGATTCAATACTATAATTGCTGTGATTTGCTTTATCGTATTTATATATTCAATAATATATATTTTTTATGATTCTAAAAAAGCCAAGGTGGGGGTAGTGATGGCATATGTTGGAAAATAAATAAATAAACAAACAAACAAACAAAAACCTAAGATAGTCTTGACTAGACAAGGCCATTGTGAGAAGAATCACCTCTGCACCACAGTCATGGTCGGGGCTAAATTTTTTAATCAGAGAGCCCTGCAGCCTCCCAGGCCCATCTCTTCTCTCTCACACCAGCAAGCGTAAGCCCCTCAGAAATAACTAAGAAAGAAAGAACTGAAGGAGAAAGGGTCTGAATGCCTTGTGGACAGTGCAATTTAAAACAAGTAGCAGACTCAGCCAGTAAAGCAGTGCTGCTAGATCTCTGTCAGCTCTTATTAGGTCTCCAGATACTGGTCACAATATTTGTACCTCACAGAGTTCTTCTATGCCTACAACTCTAGGAGAGACCCTGTCTCTTACTCTCTCACACTGACTTGCATTTTCCTTCATAAAGCTTCCATTATTTGAATTTAGATATATATTTGTCTGATTCAAAATCGACTGTCTTCCTCGGTTGAGTGCAGGCTCTTTGAAGATAGGAACCAAGTTTTGTAGACCTAGTAAAATGCCAGAAAATACAGTCAGTATTTATTCCACAAATGGTTGTTAAATGATGTGATGGGGGCCAGGTCACCAGATTTCTGCCCCTCACTGGTGCTACTGGAGTAAAGAGAGCATTTAGATTAACGGTGGGGTCTTTGCAACACTTGCTACTTAACATCTAACTCAGTGGTTGCCAACTTGGAGCAATTTTGCTCCTCTCTTTCTGGAATATCTGAAAGACCTTTGGCTGTCAGGATTCAGAGGGTTGGGGGAGTCTTACCAAAGATGTATAAAATGCACAGGATGGCCCCTCACAGCAAGGAATTATCCAGCCCCAAATATCAAGGCCAGTATTAAGAAACCTCGACCTAAATGTGCTGTCTCCTTTTTCTCTTGGGTTCTTATTTCCTGATTCCTTTCATTACTCTCCCTGTAAACTCTCCCAGATGAGTTTTAATTAAGTCATTGAAAGTGCTCGGGGCCATACCTAGAGCTCTTAGAATGCATTCATACAAGAAGAACCAGATCTGAAAATTGGTTTTCTTAAACCCAGATAGAGATAATGAATTGTTCACGTCTTAAAAAAATCTGTCAGGAAGCATGTAAAAGGAGGAGAAAGTTATGGGGCCAAACCTTTGTTTAGAGTCCCAAGTCATTTGAAACTGGCAATGAGGCATATAAAGGAAGCCTAGAAATTGCATTAAAAAAAAGGAAGCTTAGCTTCTGCCACTGATTAAGTAATTTATAGCCTCTTTGTAAGCTTGATCTTAATACTGCCAAGCAGTATAAATGTCTCCACCTCACAGACTGGGGTTCCTATTAATCAACAGTAAATCTAACGTGCCTTCTTCTGAGAAAGAATATCACGTTTTTACTGCCAATTCTCAAGGAAATCTGAATAACTTCCAGCCCATCTCATAGATCACATGCAAAGAAATTAAGCTAAATATGAAAGCTTGAGGTGTAAGTCTTCACTACACTGAGAATCGCTCAACATCTGACATCTTCATGTATGTATGCATGCATACACACATACAAACACTCCAATTCACAGTGAGTATATATAACAGCCCCAAATGCAGAATAGGGAAAATCATACCACAGTTGATCCTTGAACAACATGAGTTTAAGCCACGCTGGTCCACTTATCCATGGATTTTTTTTTAATAAGCATAGAAAAATTTTTGGAGATGTGTGACAAATTTAAAAAACTTGCAGATGAACCATGTAGCCTAGAAATATTGAAAAACATCAGAAAAATTTAGATATGTCATGAATATATAAGACATATGTAAAGACACTAGTCTGTTTTGTCATTTATTATCATGAAATATACACAAATCTATTATATAAAGTTAAAATTTATCAGACATGCACACACACAGACCACTCATGGCATCATTCCCTACCAAGAAAAATGTAAACAAACATAAAAGTGCAGTATTAAATAATCACCGTATAAAATTAACTGGAGTATGTACTGTACTACCAGGACAGTTTCTCCTCCTGTCGCTATTACAGTGAGCTCAGAGTTGTCAGTATACGCTTAAAACACCATGTGATGCTCATCGTTTCCATGCGAGTAACACTTCTCTCCAGTAAACTGAGTATTGCAGTAAAAAGTGATCTCTCATGGTTCTTGCAAATTTTTATTGTGTTTATTGCACGATCATAAACCTTGAATAACACCTTGGGACCCATACAAAATGCCGCTAGTGATGATGGAAGTGCTCCCAGGAAGCAGAGAAAAGTCATGACATTACAAGAACAAGCTGAATCGCTTGCAATGTACCGAAGACTGAGGTCTGCAGCTGTGGCTGCCCATTTCAGGCAGACGATTTATTTTGTAAACAAATGACATAAACTTATGGTGTCAAATGCAGTACAGTACTATAAATGTATTTTCTCTTCCTTACGGTTTTCTTAATGACAAATTCTTTTCTCTAGTTTACTATATTATAAAGTAAACTATATAATACAATGACATGCAAATGTGTTAATAGTTTATGCTGTTGGTAAGGTTTCTAGTCAATAGTAGGCTGTTAGTAGTTAAGTTTTGGGGGAATCTAAAGTTATATGTGGATTTTTTACTGTGTGGAAAGAGGAGGGTTGGCACCCCTAACTCTGGAGTTGTTCAAGGGTAAAGTGTACTCGACTGTAAGACTTATAATGAGTGTTAAATAAATACAGTCTAAAGAACTGCACAGTGGCTTACCCACCATATTATTCCAGTGATTGGCATCATGTGGACAAAACCTCCTAGTGAGGGCAGCTCTTAATTATGCTTCAAGATGAATCATTTATCACTATTTACCAAGTAGAAGTTTACTATGTATATTCTACGAAGGCTATTTTGTTATAGGATTTATCATAGTAATTTTAGTAACTATAGATCAAGCAGTAGTGTGATTATAACAATGTTTAAGGGAGCCACTGAATGAAACGTTACTTGAATAAAATAGTGGGTGTAGTCACATAACAGCAACTCGTCTTACTGAATATTTATTATGTGTATCACAGATTGGGTTCCCAGGAAGCAACAACTCTGGGATAAAGATCAGTGTGCAAGACATCAACTAGGATCATTACTTATGGGAAAAAAAGCAGTTTGGTCAGAGGAAGAAGTTGAGCTGTGACGCAGTCTCAGTGGATGCCTCAGCCAACCCCAAGAAGCCTGTCTAAAACTCTGGAGTCTTCACAAGTTGGAGCAAGAGAATGAGCCTATATATCCTGTGATCAGTTACTGATGTAGGTTGTCCTTGGAAGGAGGCATGACCCTGGGGGAGGAAGTTGTCTTCAGCTGAGGCCATCTCCTAAGAGGGACAAAAGAATTGTTAGCCTTTTCAGCTGGCAGTCGAGGGAATATATCCATCCTTTGTTCTTAAAGATGCTCCTCAGAGAATCTACCATGATGCTCCAGCAACTGGGATGAAAATAAAACCATATGTGTGTATATGTGTGTGTGTGTATGTGCATACATATATGCATATATGTGTGTATATATATAATACATGTAAACATATGTGTGTATATATATTTATTTTCCATAAAACCTAACTCAATTATTATTTATATAAATAATCATTATGTAAGTAATAAAAAGTATGTAGAGGATTGAGTAGAATCAAATTAGTGCTTTCAGGGCTTGCATATACATTCTGGTTTATCAAGACAATCCCAGTGTAGTAGTTATTACTAGTGCTGCCTTAACTTTCAAAAGTGTCCCAGTTTAGATAATAAAATAAAAGGTTACCCTCGGTAGGGCCAGCATTGATGGTGGCCAGGGTCAGTGCACATAAGCTGGATATCAATTTGGGGAAGCCAAGGCCAGAGGAGGACTCAAGAAGTGTAGAAGCAAACAGAACAATCTAGGGGTTCTCAAAGTCAGATCTCCAGAGAAGCAATGCCAGTACCATCAAGGAATTTGTTAAAAAATACAACTTACTGGGCCCTACCACAGAACTGTTGAATCCAACAACTTTGGAGTAAGAGGGTCAGGCATCTGCAATATAAGGAATCTTCAGATCATTCTGATGCTTTCTCAAGTTTGAGAATCACTGGGATAATTCATAGACTGACTTGGAGAACATCTTTCTAACTAATTTGTTTTTGCTTGGCTATGCTTTTGACTGTAGTCAAGAAGGACTGGTTTCCCAGCAAATGGAGGAGAAATTCCAGGGTGAAATGCAAGTTTTAAGGCTCAAAATTTTCCACAGTACTGTGACTCATCACACCTAAAAAATCTTCACAGTTTTTTCTTTCTTGCTTGTATCAACTTGGAGAGTCAGCTGTACAACTTCAAAATCCTGTTTTCTGATGTGGGTTGTCAGAGGCCTGCTGTGTGATGATACTTGTTATTAATCTCAGTCTTCTCTTCTCTCTCTCTCTCTCTTGCTCTCTCTTTCTCTCCCTTTCTCTTCCCCTCCCCCATCTCTCCACTAATTTATTCTAAACCATATTTAATGTGGAAGTTATATGACTTCATCCAAGATACCAAACATCCGCGTGTCTCTATTCATATGTACAATAGAGGAATTAATACCTATTTTACCTCTCCCACAGATTTTTCTTGAAGATTAAATAAAATAGCATATGAAGAATTATTTATAAACTGTGCAGTGCTGTGCAATCATAAGATGAGAATGTAATAGTATAATTATTAACTAGACTTTTTTTAGCTTCCAGGAAACACAATTTTTGCTTGACTAATTTATGTGTAATTTTAATAAAGGAGCCTTATTAAAATAATAGCTTCTGTGAATGTTTGGGTCAGGGGAGAGAGAGATAGGAGACTGAGAATAACGTAGTGCCTCAAAAAAGGCATTTCTTTTCTTGTTTAATAAATACAGTTTTCCCTCTGGCTGTGAGAAGAGGAGCTAAAACTTTAACAAATATTTAATCTGAAAAGATGTCTTCTGGTTTTTGTTCCCCTATGGAATTTAAGAAGAAAACCAGTCAGAAAGGGCAAGGATAGACCAATAAAGGACTGAAAAAAAATATGATGAAATTTCATCATATTTTTGGAATTGCATGAGTGTTAGTGAAACCATCCAAGAAAAATGAAACTGATCTCTATGGACTCTTAAATCCATCTCAGTGCTCACCAGCACATCCACAGAGACTTACATAGTAGCTTCACAGCATTAACTGAGTCTAAAAACAACAGATTCTAGCCCAGTGATGGAAGAGGTAAGGGACAGTTCATTATTGCCGGAAGCCAAAACTATAATCCCGACTTTCCCCCCATACTGAACCCATCTGTGATGATTTTACAAATACATCAACTAGGGCACCATGGCTGTTGCCTGCAAACCCAGCACTTTACAGGCTGATGCCGGGGAATCACTTAAGCCCAAGAATTTGAGACTAGATTGGGCAACATAGTGAGATCCAGTCTCTACTAAAAATAAAAATAAATAAAACAAATTTTTTTAACATGTCAGCAAATTCTTTAAAACTCCTCTCTTGGCCGGGTGTGGTGGCTAACGCCTGTAATCCAAGCACTTTGGAGGCCAAGGTGGGAGGATCACCTGAGGTCAGGAGTTCAAGACCAGCCAGACCAACATGGTGAAACCCCGTCTTTAAAAAACAAAACAAAACAAAACAAAACAAAAAAACTCCTCTCTTGAACAGCTCTAGGCTCAGTGTTTTACTTCTAACAAAATGGGATTAATGATGTGTGACTGAGACAGGGCATAGAAACATTGAGACTTTAGAGTGTTCTCTCTCTCTCAATACTTTCTCTGGGTGAAATAGCTCCCATGTGGGGGAAGCAGGCCTGTGGAAAGGCACATGTGACAGGGAACTGAATCTTCTGGCCAGCAACCAGTCTAACCTTGAGATGACTGCAGCCCCTGCCCAGTTTTGAAAGCAACTGTGAACCAGAACTACCCATCTAAGCTGCTAGACTTCTGATTGTCCAAAACTGTGTGAGGTTTTTAAGTTTGTTGTTTTAAGCTATTAAATTTTGTGGAAATATGTTATACAGACATAGAAAGCTAGCACAAGACACCTTGTCACAACGAAATGATTGTTGATGTTAAAGTTCGCTGCCTTCAACTCAGCCCTAGATGAACAAAGACGATAGAGATGTACACTTGTTTGTAACCAATTTAAAGTTTTGTGTCTATCCAAAGCATGGCTATTTGAATCTTTAAAACTAGCTTTTTTATTAACTGAGACTTGGGGGGAAAAGAGATTCTTCTGACTCCAGTATCACAGCCAAAACATGGGCCTGGGAGCTCATAGTTGCATTGATTCAGCCAAGGTTTTAATTTTCTCCTTATATCTTATTATACGGTGGGCATGGTGCTAGGCACTCAGGATCAGGGTGTGAAGAAAACAGCTTCCCTCAACCATTCTATGTGGGCCATGATGTCTGATCACCTACTTACTCTCTAAATTCCTAGAAATTCTAAAGTTATTTGATATATAATCTGTATCACATGCCTCCCCCCATTTTCTCTAACCCCACCTTAAAATAATCTGCAAGGGAGGAGGGAGGCCATATTTGTGTTAGCTACAGAAAATGAAAGTCAGATAACAATGGAAAAATGCAAAATTGGATCCATGTAAAATGCCCTTTTTTCTGAATAGAGATAAAATAACTTTGACTTGCTTATTTTGTTACAAAAGCAACGTATATTCACCCTAAAAACATAAATTCAAAATAAAATGTCATATGTAATCACACCAAAAATGGTAATAATTACAAGCTTTTTCTTATTAGTCTCTCTCTTTCTGTATCTTCCTCCTTCTTCCCTCTCTCAATGTGTATGTCTGTGTAGCATATGATACACACATTGAAAAGAAGAGGAAGATACAGATAAATAGATGGACAAATAGGTGAGAGTTATTAATTATACACACACACCTATCTGTTTCAGATAAAATATTCTGGTGAAACTTTGCATTCATATAATGCTTTATATTTTCAATTGCTCAGTAAATAGATGAACTATTAAACCTTTTGAGACAGTGAGCACATCTTAAAAGTTTAAATGTTTACCACAGAAACCAGCATGTAGCATGGATCTATTAAATGTTGAAAGCATTTTTTCTCCTTTATATGGAGTAAAATAATTCAAAGAGAAAGCAAAAGGCTTATTTAAGCCATGCAGTTGGTTCTCAATAGGTTTGGAATTGAAAGCCAGTATAATCCCAGTATGGCTTCCTCTTCTCTACAACGCATATCATTCTTGTCTAAGAAGGCACCTCATTGTCCTCTGAGAAGGCAAACTGCCATCTAGAAAAATGGATTGGTAAAGAGAATGACCAGACTCTGAAGATCAGTGTGTAGTTACCTTTGAGCTCAGCTTTCTCTTGTAGTTTTGAAAGCCACATGATTGTTTTACCCACAGCTGATCAAAGACCAAGTCCAGCCTTAAGCTAAAGATGGTGGGAGAGAGACTAGACCAGTGGAGTCTGCAAAATGTGTGTCTTCTGGAAACTGTGGTGCTTTTCATTACCAAGGAGTTGTCTGCAGATGGCATACAGCAGAAAAACTTAGACTCTTTAATGTTTCCTTAAAGCAATTTCAGAAATCATCTCAGTCATTCATCCACACCAGGCAGAAATTCTGTCAGAACTTGTCACTTTTATTTAAACAACGTCCTGACATCGAGCAGCTTTATTCTAATGATGTTCACATTTGATTTGACAGTTTCAGGATATTTTGCATGTCCATTGTACATGCTCAGATAGATAATTTATCACCAAGCATTTCTCTTTTGGCAACTCTATAGATTCTCACCTTCTTTTAGCCCAATTTCTGGGAAGCAAAAAAAGCCTATATTAAAAATATCACAGTTTTTGAGTTCTCTGGAGATAGTGTGAGAAAACATATTATAGAAACAAATACAATCTATTATGAGGAGGGAGGAAAGTCAATGAAAAAAATCATAAAAAGATAAAGAACCCACAGAGAATTGAATTTTAAATTTTCTCTTTAAATCCTATTTTCCCAAATAAACAGATTACATTAACTCAGTTGGCTTTCCTGTAGTTTACACAAACACCCTAAAATGCAAATTTAAAATTATATTAATAATGATCTACAAACTGAACCTTTTAAACATATCAAGCATCCTTTAAAAAGACTAAAAGTTACAGAACGTTACTGAATAATCTGTTTTAATTGGTGATAAACAAGAAACATTGTCATATACTAGCATAACTTTTTTTATTTCTTGAACATGTATTATGGCTCAAACATTCTACTTGCTTTATGTACATTATTTCATATAATACTTTCGTCCACTATATGAGGCATTATTATCTCTATTTTGCAACAAGAAGAATGAGCCTCGGAGCAGTCAAGCATCTCATTTAAAGTTATTGTAAAGAAATTTCATCTCAGAAAGATGGCCAACTATGAGTTTCCAATGTAGACAATTAGATAACACTACAGCTATTTTTGGAGATATAGAGGCACAGATGTGTGCCTCTTATGGCCTGGAAGACTGACCAAGACAAATGATACAACTGGACTTTAACCGGAAGTCTTCTCACATGTTCCAATCAGCAACACACGTCCTTAGATAAGGAAAGGTATAAATGGGCAATGCCTCAGGTATGGCAACACCCACTTCGCACAGGTTGTTGAATTAGAGTCCTCTGGCTTTACATATATCTCTGGAATCTCTGGAGAAATTAAGTGTATTCAGTCATATACCTGTCTAAAAAATGTTAGGAAGCGGTCATTTGTTCTCACCAAATATCCATGTCTTCCTCTCAGTTTCTATTCTCCTTTGCAGTTGATTAGCATTGTAAAATGTGTTCTGGCCAATGACTCTGTGAAATGACTTGTGTCACTTCCAGGCTATGGCTGTCAGAGAAAAAAACACATTACTGAACAAATAGGCAAAATTCTAATAAGACCTGTAGTTCAGTTAGTAATATTTTACCAGTGTAATTTATTTGTCTCAACTGTACTATGGGAGATGTTACCATTAGAAGAAGCTGAGTAAGAGATAAAGGGGAACCCTTTGTACTATTTTTATAACTTTGTTATAAGCCTGAAATTGGTTCAAAATGAAAAGGTTAAAAACAAGTAGTGTGTTTTCTCTATCTCTTCTCCTGTTTTTTTAGCTCATGAAATTACAAGATGGAGAAAAAAATCACACTGCCCATGTGAGAATTTAAGTGAAGAATAAATAGCGTTTTTATGATGCTAAGTCTCTGAGATTTGGGAGTTTGTCTGTTGTGGAAACAAATAATTAGATACTAGAGATGGTAGGTAGAATAATATTTGTTTCTTACCCCACTGCCCTTCCTAAAAGGACCACAGTTATGTTCAGGTTTCCATTCCCAATGCCTGTGTGACTGAGGGTTTCCTCATGTGTATGTGATCCAATCCTTACCAAGAAAGTATGAGGAAAAGACTCATGCAGAACTTCTGGGAATAAACGTGCTCTCTTTTCTTCCTCTTCCTCTGGGAATAAAGGTGGTTCTCAACGGAGGGCAAATTGACCCCCTCTTCTCACCAGAGGCCATTTATTAATGTCTAGAGATATTTTGGGTTTCATTACCAGGGGATAATTTGGAAAGAGGCTAATGTATTCTACTGGGTAGACATCAGAGATTCTGCTGTACATATTACCATGTACAAGACAGACCACACAACAAAGAATTTTGCAGAATATTAAGAGTACTGAAGTTGAGAAACCTTGCTGTTAATGCTGATGTATTAGGATATAAAATACAAATCTTCTACTTCCTATGACAAACAGGCCAAGAATAAAACCAAGATTAAGAATGGCAAAGAGAGAAAATAGAGGTCTTGGTTTTCGAAGGCAAAACCAAGTAGCCGAATGAATCAGGCCTGAAATCTCTTATGCCTTAAGCTATCCTGATGTTTGCAGTAATCAATTTCCTTGTTGTTTAAACACAGATTGTGTCAGAGTTTTTCATATTTGCAGCAGAAAGTTTCTTAATGTAATAATAAAATTAGGTAAATCAATATTTACTTAACTAAATATCTATGTCTCATGACTTTTGTAACAGATCTCAATTTATAACTCTTGTAGTTTGTGATATAGTCACAAAGCTAGCAGATAGAAAGGCTGAAGCCCAATGTTTACTTACTCCATAGCTTTTTCAAATAACCATCACACTTAATATTATCTCAAATTTAAAATGCAGTATGCCTCATAGTATTAGAATAATAGCAGTAATTAGTATTGATGGCATTGGCAGCAGCGACATCAGTATTCACTCTTTCAGACACTGCCAAGCACAACACGAAAATTATATTTTTAAATTCTAGCTTTAATCTTTTTGAGGGAATGCAACTTTTAACAAGTGAGAATGTGCATCTTAATTGTTCATGATATTGAAACACTCTCAGTGGACCTACTCAGTTCTCTAAAAAGGAACACCAACAGATTTGGCTGGCACTAATATTCTTGGAGTTCATATAAACAGTGCAAGCATCGTATTATACCTCTTTCTTGCTTTCTGGAATTTGCTGGTTTGGATGAGACTCATCTTTCTCATTTGTCAAATGAGGGCATTAGATAACATACACAGTTCTCTTCAGAACTGGGTTATTTAAGAGTAATATTATACTGAACTGTAAGTAATGATTGTTTTTTCTCTGTGTGTTCATGAGTGTGAATGAGAACTAGACCAATGGGCACAATCCTTTCCATATTAGGGCTTTACAACTGCAAACTAAGATAGTGGTAGTTGGTCAAGATTTCATATGCGAGTTCACAAAAATAATGACACAGAATAATAATACATAACCTGCCATGTAAGAATGTACCCAAGGAAGGTGGTGCTCTAAGAAGACGTTGACAATTGCCTGAGTCATACTGAAGTGAAAAACAAAAATGTTGTTAAAATTAGTTTCTTGGTCAGGCGTGGTGACTCACGCCTATAATCCCAGCACTTTGGGAGACCAAGGTGGGCGGATCATTGAGGTCAGGAGTTCGAGACCAGCCTGGACAACATGGTGAAACCCCGTCTCTACTAAAAATACAAAAACTAGCTGGATGTGGTGGCGTGAGCTTGTAATCCCAGTTACCTGAGAGGCTGAGGCAGGAGAATCATTTGAACCCAGGGGGTATGGTCTGCAGGGAGCTGAGATTGCACCTCTGCACTCCAGCCTGGGCAACAGAGCGAGACTCCGTCTAAAAAATTTTTTAAAAAGTTTCTTGATTAAGAATTATATTCTGCTTCACAGCCCTACAGTCAGCAACATGTGACTCCTCTGAGTTTATGTGGCCTGGGAGTAAGGACTCAGGAAGAGATAGGAAGGAAACCCTGAACATCCACAGCCTGAGATAACATATAGGTGAATGCAATCTTCTGTGCCCTATTTATTCTTATTTTTAGGCCTTTCAACCTTAGGATTAAACCCTACCTGTTGAGCAGACCGCCATGGAACATCCCCTGTAGATTGTGCTCTGCCAAATGTATAGAATTCCTTGTGGAATGAAGAGTCTTAAGCTACTTTTTTATATTGACTGTTGACGGACTTTGGGCCCTACCACTCCTCTTCCTTCCTGTGCCATGCCTGAGAAAATTCATAAGAAAGGCTCGGTATTCTTCTTTGATACCATCAGAAAGTTCAAGCCTTAGAATACTTAGACTGTGCATTGGAAAACACAACCCAGCCTCACCAACTAACCACCATTAAAACCAAGCCTTTCCCTATTCTTTGAAGCCATTTCTGGACCAGCTTGAGAGCTAATCCCTGTTCTCTCCTAGAATGTCTCACTATGTAGGTAATAGCCATTTTCATGCTCTTGGTGTATGTTTAAGTAGAATTATCAGTCTCAACATCCAAATCAAATTTTGGGTGAGGGATTCATCCCATCTCTGTAGGGTAACCAAAACATCATCTATGTTTCCTGTTATAAAATAGGGATAATAACGTCCCCTTTTAAAGTTTGTCAAGGCGGTAAACAGTACTTTAGAAGAAGCTAACGTATTTGCTGAAATTTACATTTCTTATTGCAAAGGGATATAGGTGTATTTAAGATCCCTGGGCTTCTAGATGATACTCTCCTAAAAATAAATTATGGTTGAGTGTGGTGGCTCATGCCTATAATCCCAGCACTACAAGGTCAGAGGTTCAAGACCAGCCTGGGCAATATGGTGAAACCCATCTCTACTAAAAATACAAATATTAGATAGGCATAGTGGTGGTCACCTGTAGTCCCAGCTACTTGGGAGGCTGAGGCAGGAGAATCGCTTGAACCTGGGAGACGGAGGTTGCAGTGAGCCGAGATTGTGCCACTGCACCCCAGCCTGGGCGACAGAGCAAGATTCCCTCTCAAAAAAAAAAAAAATGAGTAAATTTAAAAAGGACATTGAATATTTAGAAAAAGATTGGCAGGAGAAGATGAATAGCACACAGTAGGAGCCAACAATTAGACACTTTTTTCATTTCTATTTAAGACCGTAGAATAGAAGAATAGTAAGAATAATAGGCAAGTTTCCAAATTATGTCTGCATATTTTCCATTGATGAAGTCTTTAACATAAAAATTAATTTTCCAACTCCAGTGGTTAATTTTTACTTTCTATTTCATGTAAATTATATATGTATTATTGTGTTTTTTTCTATTAATTTTGTTATGAGTATACACGAAACTCTCTTTCTAAGAAAAGCACTAGAATGAACCGAAGGAAAAACAACAAAGCCAGATTCCACACAGGTGGAAAGTTCAAACCTCTTTCTCAACACTCTTGGGAAAATTATTATAAACAACTAATTATGCAATGTCTTTTCACAATCATCTTTTTGGAAATATTGTATTAATGATGCAAAATAGGTTATAATTAAATAAGTGAGGAAATTTACAACAATCCACTTCAAAAGTAGGCAGTGTGTGTTGCAATTATACAAAGAACAATTTGGAAATCTTTACAAATTTCACTCAATGGATCATCCTGTTATTGTATAATTTATGATGCTAGGTAATGTACGTCATGCTTAGTAGCTCTAAAAAGCTAGGAAAATAATCAAATATGCAGGGAAATTATTAAAAGAAATGCAATATTCTTATGCTTGTTTATCTTATTCAATTAATATACTCTGGTTTATTCGTAACAAAGATAAATGAAATGATTGAATATATGGTTAAATTAAAGGGCAACAACATTGACTGTAATCCAATCAGTCAAAATGTAGGTACTTTGTTTTCTCAAACTCCTATCTGAAATTGCTTTTCTCAATACAATTACATTTAATCAACCAATTTGAGGAATTGGACTCTAGTGCTGCAGTACTTGTGGTGAAATGACTGCAATTGTCTTCGAAAAACATAACCTTTGGTACTATACTTCTAAAAATAAAACATAGTCCTCTAAAGTAGGTGGTTTCATGCAGGTAGTATACAAAATTTTAAAGTAACCATGGCAGGACTAGAGTGCAGCTCTGACTCAGATGGACAGAGCAGTGTGTCGAGGCTTGCTCCATGAATTATTGCTCCTGAACTACAGGAATAAATCAAGAAACCTGAGAGGACCCACAGACCCCTTTAAGGAAGTGTATTGCTCCTGCAGGACCCGGGAGACACTCCAAATACTGTGAGTGCCCAAACTGTGGAAGTGGGATACATCCTCCCCGAACATATACCCACACTGAGGAAACTGAAGGCCTAGATTATGGAAGAAGATTTTCAAGTTACCCAGAGCTGAGTCAATTTAGAGAGCCGAGCAGAATACAGGGGTAGAGGAAGCAGTGTGAAAAGGCTTAGGATCTCGTTGGGTCCCCTATCAAGTCGTTTTTGCCCGGCCATACAGGGGTTCTTCAGGAGGATGGCCAGAGGCACTGGGAAAAGGCCACAGGGAAAAGGAAATCTCCAGCTGAACTTTATAACAATTTGAACTGATTGAGAAGACTCCGGGTCAGAACTTAGGGAAAGACATGAACATGGTGTGCAGACTTTGCAGGCAGGGAAAGAATGAAAGCCATATTTGCTTTTGTTTCTGGGAGGCGGGTAGTCTGGGGCAATTCTCAGCCCTCCTTGACCACTGCCTGGAGACAGACTCCATGCTGTTGTCAGGGGCACATTGGGAGTGAGACTGGCCCTACCATTGCATGAGAACTGGGTAAGTCTTGTGACTGTCAACTCTCCACCACTTCCCTGACAACCTAGAGAATTATGTAGAGACAGTCATAATCCTCCTAGTTACCCAATTCCATTGACCTGGGAATCTCATACCTATCTTTCACAGAAGCTGCAGCAAGACCCACCCAATGAGAGTCAGCTCAGAAACACCCAGCCCTGCCACCACCCAGTGGCTCTTCCCTACCCACCCTGGTACCTGAAGACAAAGAATATACTCCTGGGAGTTCTAGGGCCTTGCCCACTGCTTGTTCCTCCACATACTAATTATGCTCTCTGGAAAGCACCACCTCCTGACAGTAGGTAACCAGTACAAAAATAGTGCATTAAACCACCAAAGCTAAGAACCCTCACAGAGTCCATTTCACCCACCTGCCACCTTCACCAGAACAAGTGCTGGTATCTATGGCTGAGAGACCCACAGACAGTTCACATTACAGGACTCTGTGCAGACAACCCCAGTATCACTCCAGAGCCTGGTAGACTTGCTGAGTGGCTAGATCCAGAAGAGAGATAACAAATTACAGCTTGGCTCTCAGGAAGCCACATCCATAGAAAAAGGGGTAGAGCACTACATCAAGGGAACACCCTATGGGACAAAAGAATCTGAACAACAGGCTTCAGCCCTAGACCTTCCCTCTGACAGAGGCTACCCAAATGAGAAGAAACCAGAAAACCAACTGTGGTAATATGACAAAACAGTGTTCTTTAACACCCCCAATAAATCACACTAACTCATCAGCAATGGACACAAACCTAAAAGAAATCCCTGATTTACCTGAAAAAGAATTCAAGAAGTTAGTTATTAAGTTAATCAGGGAGGCACCAGAGAAAGGCAAAGCCCAATGTAAGGAAATTCAAAAAATGATACAAGAAGTGAGGGGATAAATATTCAAGGAAATAAATAGCATAAATAAAAAGCATTCAACACTTTGGGAAGCACTGGACACATTTATAGAAATGCAAAATGCTCTGAAAAGTCTCAACAATATAATTAAACAAGTAGAATAAAGAAATTCAGAGCCAGAAGACAAGACCTCTGAATTAAACCAGTCTAACAAAGACAAAGAAAAAAGAATAAGAAAATTTGAACAAAGCCTCCAAGAAGTCTGGGATTATGTTAAATGACCAAATCTAAGAATAAATGGTGTTCCTGAGGAAGAAAAGAAATCTAAAAGTCTGGAAAATATATTAGGGGGATTAATCGAGGAAGACTTCCCCAGCCTTGCTAGAGACCTAGATATCCAAATAGAAGAAGCTCAAAGAACACCTGGGAAATTCATCACAAAAAGATGATCACATAGGCACATTGTCATCAGGTTATCTAAAGTTAAGATGAAAGAAAGAATCCTAAGAGCTGTGAGACAAAAGTACCAGTTAACCTGTAAAGGAAAAGCTATTAGATTAACAGCAGATTTCTCAGCAGAAACCCTACAAGCTAGAAGGGATTGAGGCTTTATCTTCAGCCACCTCAAACAAAACAATTATCAGTCAAGAATTTTGTGTCCAATGAAACCAAGCTTCATACATGAAGGAAAGATACAGTCTTCTTCAGACAAGCAAATGCTTTAAGAATTCACCATTATCAAGCTACCACCACAAGAACTGCTAAAAGGAGCTTTAAATATTGAAACAAATCTGGAAACACATCAAAATAGAACCTCTTTAAAGCACACATTTCACAGGACCTATAAAATAAAAATACAATTTAAAAAAACTAAAACAAAAAACAAAAAGCCAAAGGTATACAGGCAACAAATAGCATGATTAGTGCAATGGTACCTCACATTTCAATATTAACATTGAATGTAAATGGCCTAAATGCTCCCCTTAAAAGATACAGAATTGCTGAATGAATACAAATTCACAAACCATCTGCTGCCTTCAAGAGACTCATCTAACACATAAGGACTCACACAAACTTAAGGTAAAGGGGTGCAGAAAGACATTTCATGCAAATGGACACCAAAAATGAGCTGATGATATAATTGTTTAACTAGATAAAGACTACTCCAGAAAGCTCATATAAGTGATAAAAGAATTCAGCAAAGTTTCCAGATAAAAACTTAATACACACAATTTAGTAGCACTTTTATACACCAACAAAACTCAAGCTGAGAATCAAATCAAGAACTCAATCTCTTTTACGGTAGCTGCAAAAAACAAAACAAAACAAAACAATACTTAGAAATATACTAACCGAGGATGTAAAAGACCTCTACAAGGAAAACTACAAAACACTGATGAAAGAAATCATAGATGACACAAATGGATGGAAGCACATCCCATGCCCATGGATGGGTAGCATCAATGTTGTGAAAATGACCACATGGCCAAAAGCAGTCTACAAATTCAATGCAATTTTCATAAAAAATACCACCTTCATTCTGAACAGAATTAGAATAAAAGAATCCTAAAATTCATATGGAACCAAAAAAGAACCAATATAGCAAAAGCAAGACTAAGCAAAAACAAACAAACAAACAAAAAAATAAATTTGGAGGCACCTGATTTCAAAATACACTATAAGGCCATAGTCACCAAAACAGCATGGTACTGGTATAAAAATAGGCACATAGACCAATGGAACAGAATAGAGAACCCAGAAATAAAGCCAAATACTTACAGACAACTGATCTTCGAAAAAACAAACAAAAACATAAAGTGGGGAAAGGACATCCTGTTTAACAAATAATGCTGGGATAATTGGCTAGCCATGTATAGGAGAATGAAACTGGATCCTCATGTCTCATCTTATACAAAAATCAATTCAAGATGGATTAAGGACTTAAATCTAAGATCTGAAACTTTAAAATTCTAAAAGATATCATTGGAAAAAACCCCTTCTAGACATTGGCTTAGGCAAAAAGAACCTAAAAGCAAATGCAATAAAAACAAAGATAAATTGCTGGGACTTAATTAAACTAAAGAGGTTTTGCACAGCAAAAGGAACAGTCACCAGAGTAAACAGACAACCCACAGAGTGGGAGAAAAACCTCACAATCTATACATTTGACAAAAGATTAATATCCAGAATCTACAATGAACTCAAACAAATAAACAAGAAAAAAAAAAAAACAATTGCATCAAAAAGTGGGCTAAGGACATGAATAGACAATTCTCAAAAGAAGATATACAAATGACCAACAACCATATGAAAAAGAGCCTCAACATTACTAATGATCAGCAAAATGCAAATCAAAACCACAATATGATAACACCTTACTCCTGCAAGAATGGCCATAATCAAAAAATTAAAAAATAATAGATGTTGGTGTTGATGCCGTGAACAGGGAACACTTCTACACCACTGGTGGGACTGTAAACTGATACAACCATTATGGGAAACAGTGTAGAGATTCCTTAAAACTAAGTTTTATTTTCTTAAAACTAAAAGTAGAACTATCATTTGATCTAGCAATCCCACTACTGGGTATCTACCCAGAGGAAAAGAAGTCATTATACGAAAAAGATATTTGCACACGCATGTTTATAGCATCAGAATTTGCAATTGCAAAAAGTGGAACCAACCCAAATGCCCATCAATCAACGAGTGGGTAAATAAAAATTGTGAGATATATATATATATATATATATATATATATATATATATATATATGGTGGAATACTACTCAGCCATACAAAGGAATGAATTGATGGCAATCAACGTGACCTGAATGAAATTGGAGACCATTCTTCTAAGTGAAGTAACTCAGGAAACCAAGAATAGTATGTTCTCACTTGTAAGTGGGAGCTAAGCTATGAGGCTGCAAAGGCATAAGAATTACACAATGGACTTTGGGGACTCATGAGGAAAGGATGGGAAGTGGGTGAGGGATAAAAGACTACAAATAGGGTACAGTGTATACTGCTCAGGTGATGGGTGCACCAAAATCTCACAAATCACCACTAAAGAACTTACTCATGAAACTAAACATTACCTATTCCCCCAATAGCCTATGAAAACAAAACAAATGAAAAAAATTTAAAAGCCTGATAAATCTAAAGGAAAAAGTAGAGAAATTCAAGTCAGTTGGATATTTTTTAATTTTTATTTATTTTTATTTTATGTTTTTAAAAATTTATTTATTTTACTTTAGGTGCATACTATATCTGGCATTTCTCCCCATGTTATCCCTCCCCACCCTCTCCTCCCTCCCTACCCCCTGCTGTCTCTTCCCTACCCCTCCAACTGCCCCCATTGTGTGATGTTCCTCTCCCTGGGTCTATGTGTTCTCGTTGTTCAACACCCACCTATGCGTGAGAACATATGGTGTTTGGCTTTCTGTTCTTGTGTCAGTTTGCTGAGAATTATGGTTTCCAGATTCATCCAAGTCCCTACAAAAGACACAAACTCATCATTTTTTATAGCTGCGTAGTATTCCATGGTGTATATGTACCACATTTTCTTTGTCCAGTCTAACATTGATGGGCATTTGGGTGGGTTCCAGGTCTTTGCTATTGTACACAGGGCTGCAATGAACATACGTGTGCATGAGTCTTTATAGTAGAACAATTTATAGTTTTTGGGTATATACCCAGTAATGAGATTGCTGGGTCAAATGGAATTTCTGTTTCTAGATCCTTGAGAAATCGATACACTGTCTTCCACAATGGTTGAACTAATTCAGTTGGATATTTTAACATTTTTTCTATCATCAGTTGATAGTACCCACCCCCTGCCCCCAAAAAAATCCTAATCCAGCAGGCTACAGAAATGAACAATACTATTAATCAATTAGCTCTAAGTGACATGTACAGAACACTATACTCAACAGCAGAATATACATTTTTATAAGTGCACATGGAATATTGACCAAAATAGATCACACCTAGGGTTATAAAATAAATTTTGATACAACTCTAAAGAATAAACTTTTAAGAATATGTAATCTGACCACAATGGAGTTAAACTAAAAATAAAAAAAAATCTAGAAAAAAATAATTATGCCATATTTCCCTGTTTCAATTTCACTTAAGTAATTTTAGAAAAAAAAGTAAATAAGCCAAGCATAATGAGAGACCCACCAGAATGATTAAAATCTTGAAAAATGACAACAAATGTTTCATGGATCTAAAGTAACTGTAGCTATCATACATTTTTTATGGGACTGTAAAGTATTGCAATATATTTAGAAAAAGTTCTGGTGGTTTCTTAGAAGATTATACTTACATTGACCCTATGAGGTAGCAATTCCATTATTAGTTTTTTTACCCAAGATACATGAAACCACATGTCCAAAGTGATTTGAATCTTGTAGTGTGCACCTGTAGCTTGATAAGGCAGGAAGATTCCTTGAAACCAGAAGTTTGAGTTCGGCCTGGTAAGCATCGCGAGCCCCTGTCTCTTAAAAAATTTTGGAAAAATAATATTCTTGGTGGCTTTATTTGTAATAGTCTTAAAGTAGATAAAAGTTCATTTTCATGGAAGAAGGTTAGATTTTAAAAAGGTTTGGTATATTTATACAGTAGTATACATCTCAGAGATATAAAGGAACAACTACTCATAATGGGCAATAATGTGGAAAAATCTCAAAAACATCATCCTGTGTGAAAAAAACCATACACCAAATAATATATATAGTTTTTTTCCCATTTATATAACATATAAAACAGGTAAAACTCACCTATAGTGAAAAAAAATCAAAAACAGCAGTGATTGCCTTTTGGGAGTTGACAGTAGGAATCTCCTGGGAAGGGATAGAAGGCAACCCTCTGGGGATAATGGTAATGTTATATCTTGAAATTAGTTTGCATTATACAAGTGTATGCATTTGTCAACATTTGGATAATGGTACATTGGGATTTGTGCATTTCACTATATAAACATTTTTCTCCCCCAAAATGAAGATGAATTAAAAGAGTGATGGATAGGTTAATAGATAGGGGATAAACAAATACAGCAAAATAAAAAATGTACTTAATTTAAGACTGTAACTGTATTGGTCCAGTTTTTTACCACTATAAAGAAATAACTGAGACTGGGTAATTTATAAAGAAAGAGTTCTCATGGACTCACAGATCTACATGGAGGTCTTACAATCATGGAAGAAGGCAAAGAAGGAGCAAAGGCAGGTCTGACATGGCACCAGGCAAAGGAGCATGTACAGGGGAATTGCCCTTTAGGAAATCATCAGGTCATGTGAGACTTGTTTACTATCCAGACAACAGCATGAGAAAAACCCACCCTGTGATTGAATTACCTCCCACTGTGTCCCTCCTATGATATATAGGGATTATGGGAGCTAAAATTAAAGATGAAATTTGGGTGTGGACATAGCCAAATCACATTAATTATATATTAATGAAGAAAATGACAAAAATGTTTTTTAACATGAATTTAAGTAGAATTATTAAAAATTCTGTCTTTTGTGATTTAGGTATCATTTTTCAAATTAAAATTAAAGCCCAATAATTTAAATTTATATTCTTTATTGAAAGTATAGGCCTGTGTGTTTGAAACAAGGATTTTGAACCACTAACTTCATTTTATTTATATATATTTTTAAGAGATGGGAGTCTCACTATGTTGTCCAAATGGACTCAAACTCCTGAGCTCAGGTGATCCTCTTGCCTCAGCCTCCTGAGTATCTGGGATTACAGGCATGCAGCATATTACCTGGCTTGAACGATTAGGTTTAAACCAGCAACAAATAAATAAACACATAAATAAATACATAAACAAATTAGAAGAAAATTCTGATATTTCTAAAGATTTTGATGAGATTCACCCTCATAAAGAAAAGTTGAGAACAAAAGATACCATAGCAGCGTTACACCAATCATGGCAAGATAATTTTCTTTGTATTAATTGCACCAGTTAAAAAAAAAAAGAAAGTAAAAAGCTACATTGTATTTAAGTGCTTATTTAAAACTGAAAATGAGCCCACATTTTCATGTTCTCATGTCTCCTGTACATGAGAACATCCCATTCCTCAATTGTACAAACTCATTTAACTTCTGATTCTGGCACAGTTCTAGCTACAAACATCTTGAAATTTTGAATAACACAATTTAAAATTATCCTGTGGACAAACTTAGGCTTACAAAAGAAAGAAAATCCACAGGTGCTAGAAATAGAGATTGAACAGCACCCAAGCAGCAAGAGGGGAGTATAAAAAAATTTACCATTTTAATCTAGCGGTTTAGGTTTTAACAGTGACCCAATCATAAGAGACAAATGTTACTGTAAATAGGAATTAAGTTTTCTGCTTAAAGCCATGTCACAAGATGAGTTATTTTATTGGCTGCTTTGGAAACCTATATGTAAATTGTGTGAGTCTCTGAGTGATGTCAGCCATCTTATCTTTCTCATTTGATTTTTGCTTTCCTTATTTACAAAGTGGAAATTATAGCTACCAACTGTTGAGTAGTTTTTAGCAAAAGAAGAATCTTTCATATTGGAGAATGAAAATACACCAGGTTTAATGGGCAGACATAGAATGACAAATCAGTAAAATATATATATATATATATGTAAATACACACACATATATATAATGTGTACATGTGTACATGTATATATATAAGCATATACATTGTATTTAAGCTTACACTTTATATATAAATAATATTAAAGCCATACTTTATATATATGTATTTGAGCACATGCATATTTCAGCCTATTTCCATGCTTAAATGACATCATTACTTTAGCTGTTGGATAAAGTACTTTACATATACATGCCATAATTATAATAATCAATCCCTTTTAATGTCTGTTCCCAAAATTACATTATTAGCAAAATTGTAGCAATGCATTTTTTTTACCTCTCCTTCAAGAACTTATGTGGACATTGTGTTATGCTGAAGTAGTAGACCAATAAATCAATGGATTAGAACAGAAATTTTTGAAAGATACATTTAGATATATACTAAATCATTATATGAGGGAAGTTGCATACACTTTAATGGAGAAATGATTAATGAATAATTTTTGCTGGATTAAATAATGGTACATATGGAATAAATTAAATTGGGTCCTGCTTTTCAAACTTAGGAATATACCTAACCAAGGACGTGAAAAATCTCTACAAGGAAAATTACGAATCACTGCTGAAAGAAATCATAGATGACACAAACAGATGGAAACACATCCCTTGCCCATGGATGGATAGAATCAATGTTGTGAAATAACAATACCACCCAAAAACAAATTCAATGCAATTTTCATCAGTATACCACTATCCTTCTTCACATAATTAGAAAAAAGAATTGTTGGAAGCAAAAAAGAGCCAACATAGCCAAAGCAAGGCTAAGCAAAAAGAACAAAGATGGAAGCATCGCATTACTCAACTTTAAACTACATTATAAGGCTACAGTCACCAAAACAGCATAATACTGGTATAAAAATAGGCACATAGTTCAATGCATCAGAATAGAGAACCCAGAAATAAAGCCAAATACTTAGACAACTGATCTTCAACAAAACAAACAAAAACATAAAGTGTGGAAAGGACACCCTGTTCAATGAATGGTACTGACATAATTGGCAAGCCACATGTAGAAGAATGAAACTGGATCCTCAGCTCTCACCTTATACAAAAATCAACACAAGATGGATCAAACACTTAAATCTGAGACCTGAAACTTTAAAATTCCAGAAGATAACATTGGGAAACCCCTTCCAGATACTGTTTTAGGCAAATATTTTATGACCAAGAACCCAAGAGTAAATACGACTAAAACAAAGATTTTAAATGCTCAACACCACTAATGATGAGGGAAATGTAAATCAAAACAACAACGTGACACCACCTCATTCCTGCAAAGATGGTCATCATAAAAAAAATTCAAAAATAATTTATGCTGGTGTGGATACTGTGATATGGGTACACTTTTACAATGTCCATGGGAATGTAAACTAATACAGGCATTATGGAAAACAGTGTGGAGATTCCTTAAGGAACTAAAAGTAGGTCTATCATTTGATCCTGTAATCCCACTACTAGGTATCTACCCAGAGGAAAAGAAGTCATTATATAAAAGAGATACTTGTATAGACATGTTTATAGCAGCAAAAATTTGGAATTGCAAAAATATGGAACCAGTCCAAATGCCCATCAATCAACAAGTGGATAAATAAAATGTGATATATATATAAGATAATTCTACTCAGCCATAACAAGAAATGAAATAATGGCATTTGCAGCAACCTGGATGGAATTGGAGACTATTGTTGTTTAAGTGAATTAACTCGGGAATGGAAACTCAAACATTGTATGTTCTCATTCATATGTGGGAGCTAAACTATGAGAACACAAAGACATAAGAATGATACATTGGACTTCGGGGACTCAGGGGAAAGGATGAGGTGTGGCATGAGATGAAAGACCCCATATTGGGTACAGTGTGTCCTGCTCCCGTGATGGGTGCATCAAAATCTCGGAAATCACCATTAAAGAACTTATACAAATAATTAAACACCACCTTTCCCCAAACTTATTGAAATAAAAAAAATAACTTGTATGAATGCAAAAATATATATGCAAATTAATTATATCTTGAAAATTACCTCAATATTAAAACAATGAAAACTAAAAAAGTGTTACAATAAAATATAGAGAGTTTTGTGTGAGGAAGACTTTCTGAAGGAAAAGCATATAAGTTCAACTACAATGAATTAAAAAATTCTGTATGCCATAGAAATCCTAAAGTTTAAAAACAGCTGGGTAGATTAAGAGAAGATATTTAAACATCTATTCATCTCCAATACAAGTTAAATATGAAAAACATAAAACAAGCACCTGTAAATAAATAGGACAACAAAAAAACAAGAAGAATTTAAAAAAACAAGGGTATGGGCAATCAATTCAAAGAAATAATCTGAATGATCACAAACCTAAGAAAGGATTTTGAATCTCATAAATTTATAAAAATGCAATTTAAAACAAGCACAATTCAAATCCTATATTAAAAAGTTTTAAATAATATGCATCAGCAGGAGTATGAGAAAAATGTGTTTATATTTTTTCTGGTGGGAGTCTAAGCTAATGCAACCACTTTGAAATGTCAGTAGATAAGAAAACTAAGAGTAGGATGAACAGGACCACTCAGCATTTCTTTCAAACTATGTAGACTGTGGGTTCTCCTTTGATTTGAGTTGAAAACACTCACATAAATTTAGAGGATTACAGAATGCCTGAAATCTATCCATGAATATTCTAGTGTCCATTAGCTTCTGCACCAATGATCCTTTGTAATAATTATGCAATGTTTATGTTATGTTTTCAAACTAACATCATATAATGCATATCTAATGACTAGTGGAGCATTCACAGGAGCTGTGAACAACTTAGACATCTCAAAACTACCTGTAGAGCAAGGAATGGACTTTTTTCTATTACAAATTTCTCCCTTGGTGGAAATCAGGCTCAGAGGCAAAACACTGACAATATTAATAGTTTTGATATTGATTTGACTAGGTAAATTTTTGGATTGAAAGCTATCTAAAATTTCAATTAAGAAAATAAAATCTAATTCCAGGAAATTTTATGTTGTGTGTAACTATATATATATATATACATATATATATATATATAATTATATATAACAATTATTAATTATAATATATTATGATATTGCATAATATATTATAATAATATAAAATATTTATTATATTGTAACAATATATAATTGTAATATACAATATTTATTATTAATTATTATATAAGATATAGTACATGTTATAATATATAAGATTATCATGAATGATTAATACATACATTATAATAATGTAGTATATGTTATATATTAATTATTAAGAATAATTATGATATGTTATACTGTGTTATGTATAATATACATATATAATATATATGCAAAACACAATATACAATTACCTGGAATTAGGCTTTATTTCCTTAATTGACATTATATATATATATATATATAATATATGTAAATTGTATGGAATAAATTGTTAAGCTAACCAGAATAATATGCAAAAAGCATGTGCTGCATTAGGCATATGCAATACCAACCCCTCATCCTTGACTCCCCATCCTTTCCCAGTCTCTCAGTTCACTTTATTGATTCAAGTACATTTCAAGGAATCATTTTTAACTTGCTAAAATTGGCACATAAACTATGTAGTGGATTAAATGATGGCCCTATAAAACTAATGCAAAGTGGAAACAAGTGGAACCAATTTAACTTTGGAGGGGTAAAATCTCCCAGAAACTCAGGTTAACAGAACAAGAAATCTGTCCCTTAGATGCTGATTAACTTTGCTTCATGCTGTAATAACTAATGTCATGCAACTCCAATCAACTAGCCCTGACAAATTTGACTACAATGCAAACTGTCAGTTATGGCCAGAGAAGTTTCTATTCTAGAAATTGTGTATACATTAGCAAGATATTTTGGCAAGGGAACAATTTATTTTTTATTTATTTTTTATTTTTGAGATGGAGTCTTGCTCTGTTGACCAGGCTGGAGTGCAGTGGCACAATGTCGGCTCACTCCAGCCTCCGCTTCCCAGGTTCAGGCAATTCTCCTGCTACAGCCTCTGGAGTAGCTGGGACTACAGGCACGCGCCACGATGTCCAGCTAGGTATTGTATTTTTAGTAGAGACGAGGTTTCACCATGTTGGCCAGGCTGGTCTCGAACTCCTGACCTTGTGATCCGCCCAACTCGGCCTCCCAAAGTGCTGGGATGACAGGCATGAGCCACTGCACCCAACCTAAGAGCATGATATTAAAGGTATCTTTCCTTCACCTATGTACTGGATCCCATCACATTCAGTGTCCTTAAGGGTCTGGGTCATTTAATTCAATTTATTTTCTTTTTCTTAGCCTTTACTTCTCTATTGACCTCTCTCAACAGTATTAAAACCAATACAAGTTTCTCCCATCTTTAAAATATAAAAATTTTCCTTCACCTCTTTTGGACCCCCTGAAGCTATTCTCTTATCTCTGTCCTTCCCTTTACAACCAAGTGTCTTAAAGAAGTTGTCTGCAAAAAAATGGCTGTCTCCGTTTTGCCACCCTCTGTTTGTGTTTCAGACAACTACAGCCTGGCTTCTGCTACCTCTGCTAGGTTGAAATTGTTGTAGATAAAATCACCATTGACTTCTTTGTTACTTCATTGAATGGAAACGTCTCAGCTCTAGTTTTAGTTAATCTCTGTTCAGAATTTGATGTGTTCATCAACCTTTCCTTACATTGTACTCTATTCTGGAGGGGGAAGGAGCATTTCACACCACAGCCTTCTTATTGTGTCTTTCTGAGCCTCCTTACTAGAATTTTCTTGTTTTCTTCATGGTTACAACTTCTTTTTATTCTAAACATTTTTCCTCAGTGAACCTATTCATTCCCTGATCTTAATGTACTGTTTTTTATTCTAATAATTTAAGCTATATTTCCAATGTAAGTTTTTCTCCTTATCTCCAGTCCACATATCTATGTATCTATGGGATTATAGCCTGATGGTAACACTGTACTACTATTAAATGTAAGAATCATAATAATTCAGAACTCACTGTGGATGAGTCTCTCTGATATACCCATTTGATGAATTATCAACCTTAAAAGGTAGGTTCAAATATTAACTCCCTTTAAAGATAAGGAAACTGAAGATTAGAGACATTTAATAAACTACTCAATACATACTATTAGAATTTAGATGTGTCTTGCAATCCTATGCTATTAGCCACTTTTCATTCTGCTTATAGTGATTAATATGCAATGGCTTCTCCACAAAACTCAAATCCAACAGGTCCTAAATTGAAATTTTCCATTTGATTTACTATTGCAATCATTTGTAATTATTCATAAATTTATATACTCAAGAAATTGGGCATTTTTCTCTCACAGTTCATGTATAATAAATCATAAGTTTTGTAGCTTATCCTCTCTTAATACCTGAAATATACATCCCTATCTCTCTATCCCACTGTTCAAAACACCATTAACTTGCCCAATAATCACGGCAGCAGCTTCCTAAATGGTGTCCCTGTTTCAGTTCATGACCCTTCCAATCCATTTTTCACAATGCAGTCTGAGTGATTTTCTGAAGTCAAATCTGATCATGTCATTTCCTTGCTTACTTAAAGCATGTCAATGTCATTCCACTGCCTTCAGGATAAGATCCAAACTCCTTAGTAGGGCGAGCAAGGTCATTCATGAACCAGCATTTGTCTAAATCTGTGGCTTCTTCTATCCAAACTACTCACTTCATTCTAAGTTCCAACCATTGGTTACTATTTGTAGATCCCCAAGTAGGCTGCACTTTATTTCACCTTTAAGATTTACAAAAAGATTCTCTTCTACTGCCTAACAATGTGACCTTCTCTCTCATTCGGTAGGCTAACTGCACATCATCCTTCATGATTCAGCTTAGATGTTAACTTACTCTTGTAAGGCTTCTCTCTCTCTCCAAGGTCCCCCTATGATCTCCCAGAGGATATAATCATTACCCTGATCATAGAATTCACCATACTGCATCTTTTTTTTTTGCATTTTAATTATCCACTTTTTTTTTGCCTGACTGTCACTGAATTTTATGTCCCTTCAAGGGTAGGCACCATGACTTTCTCTTAGCTTATTTTTCCCTAGAAGCAGGGTCTGAGAGAAAAATTCAAGTGTAATAATTTTGAAGGTGATCTTTCTTACTGATGACAGAGTAAAAAGAGAGACAAGGGAGGGAAAGTAATCAGTAAACAGCTCATCAAGGACATTGCCACTCTGGGTTAGTGAAGCTTAACATGCTTAGGTTCTCTGGGAGACAGTGTAAAATATGTGCCTCAGGGTTACTCCAGCCTAGGAAAGAGTTACCATATTCACACACTCACAGCAGAGTAGCTGTGACTAATTGGAGGAGGGCTAGTATGAGCAACTAGCCTGATTGCAATGAAAGTTACAGTTTTATCACTGAAAGTGCTACATCCTGGATAACCCCTCAGTCCCAGGCAAACCAGAGTAATCACCTAGTACCAACTCCCATCAGTTATGGTTAAAGGCAGCTAAGGGGAAGACAGGTGATTGGAGGAGTGGGGGATTGTTATGAATTCCCTGACACTTTTAGCCTGTTGTGTAGACAACAGGCTAAACTCCAATGACCCAAAAGCCCCCAGGCAAAAAAAAAAAAAAAAATGCAAGAGCTGACAGTTGAAGATTGGCTCTTGTACGTCAGATACAGATGGTGGATATGGGCCCCAGCAGCACTGGCTATTGCACAGGCTTATTTCCTGTTCTAGTCTTCATACATCATAATGTCTCCTTCATAATACATGTTCTAAACTATTCATTAGATAAGTGTTTTTAAAAAGAAGAAGTTTCTGACTCGTTCTTGTTCTAGTCTATCCAGAAGCATCATTTTTATCACTTAATAAGTATTTCCTAGCTATTTTTGTAATGAATAAATGAATAGAATAACAGCCTCACTGAGTGAAGTAGTATCCTCTATTTTCTCATGCATGGGCGCTGTGGGCAAGCACACTGTTTAATCATTCTTAATCAGTCCACATTAGGAGAGAGGAATGTTGCAACTTTCCTTCATCAGCCTCACAGCGGAGTAGCTGTGACTAATTGGAGGAGGGCCACCATGACTCAGTTTTGCAGCCCTGGTACTTCTGCAACATTTAAAATCTCACTGTGGGATGGTGGAACATACATTGAGCATTGCCACCTGACCTTCACTAATAATGGAAATCAGAGACAACTCCAGTCTCTAGAGCTATTCCTCTGTTGCTTCTCATGAGCACTTTCTGTATTTTTCAAAAAGAAAAGGAACTAAAAGTGGAGGTGTGGGTGTGGGAGGGGCTGAGCCTTCAAATAGCTGCCTGAAATGCCATCTGAAACAGGAAGGAAGGGTTTGGAGGAAAGGACAAAGGGAATGTGTTTAAACAACGGAAAGTAAATGCACTTAATTTCTGGTTTTTAGAACATTTGACATTTTTTTAAAAAACTTTATTTTTTGTTGAATTGTATACGTAGCACTGTGGTCTACTTTGCTAGTAGTGCCTTCTTTTGGGGTAGAATTTATGATTTGCTGAGAAAAATCTTTCCCACACTGACCACATATATTTAAAAAATGTAGATTTTTATCAGAGCAATTTTATAATTTAAGAACAGATCCCTTTTCTGCTTATAAAATTAATTTGTATATACAACTGAAGATTTTAGAAAACTCAGAGGGGGTTTTTAAAAATAAAAATCACTAATGGTCTCTAATGTTCCAAACAGCATAAATATTATTAGCATTTTTTCTTCTCTCTGTCTGTCTGGCTATCTATCATCTCTCTATTTAGTCTATCCACCAAAATTGGAAATTTAGTTTTCTAAGTGAAAATATGTTATGTCATCTACTCAAAATTTACTTTGGGGGACCCACAGTTAGGGTTCCAAAGAAGTTGCAGATAACGATTTGTTTTGAACATGAGCGATTTTTTTATAGTTCATTCTCAGCTGGATAGGAAAGAGTTCATGTTTTTCCTTGGAGAATTGTCTTTGGGAGTTGGTCTTCAAAGCAGCTAAGATCTAGGCACAGTTTAGCAGGCCATGTGACTCTGGTCAGGAAAGACAGGCTTACAAGTATTGAGACGTGAATTCATAAACAGCGATTTCAGGTCCTCTGTCACAAATATAACCCATTTTTATGTGCCTGATTCTTGATTGGCCAATGTATTTAACACAGATGAGTGTAAATAGCATGAAGGATTTTCTCATTTGGTGAGGGTTAATAATTCTCCATGGATATACATATAGGCATAATTTTCACAACATTTGAGTTATTCTGTTTATACAACTTGTAGAATATTTTCCAACCACTAAAATAATAATGCAATTTATTTGACTTATAGTTATATAGTTAAAACTTGTGGTCAACACGCATTTTGTAAAGTGAAAAAGTATAAATCTAAATGAACATAACAATGGTCTACTGATACTCTAGAAACTGTGTTCATTATCTTTACTCTCTTTCAAAGTCAGTATCAGTACCTGGAAGATTGATATAACATTTCACATATAGCTTATGGAATATAAGATACGAAAGTTAAACTTGGAGTTAATATAGTTCAAGCCCCTCCTGAGAAAACTCTGGACCTGCTATCTTTATCCTGAGATCACAGTGCTTTTTCTTGCAAAACCAGAACTTAAAGTAAAATTGATCTGATTTTCTTTAAGATCCCTTATATTATGCTTCATGGCTTCACAGCCAAGGAACGTACTTTAATTTATTATAGATGTATATTGTTTGTTGATAGATATAAACAAATACAGAATATGTATATATGCAAATATACACCTTTATGCATTTGTTTTTCTTTTGAGACAGAGTCTTGCTCTGTCACCTAAGCTGGAGTGTGGCAGCGCAATCTCAACTCACTGCAACCTTTGCCTTCCAGGTTCAAGTGGTTCTCCTGCCTTAGCATCCTCAGGAGCTGGGAATGCAGACACCTACCACCATACCCAGTTAATTTTTGTAATTTTTTTTTTTTTTTTTTTTTACTAGAGCCAGGATCTCATCATGTTGACTAGGCTGGTCTTGAACTCCTGACCTCAGGTGATTCACCCATCTCGGCCTCCCAAAGTGCTGAGATTACAGGGAGTGAGCCACCGTGCCTGACCACCTTTATGTATTTTTTAAGTTTCTACTGAACTAAATATATGTATTGAAAAGGGTACTGATCAAATATTTTTCACAAAATACGTGCAACCCATCCACCTATGCAGAACCCAGATCAAGAAAGAATTTAATGGTGTTATCAGTATTTGGTAAAGAGGCTTTGCTTCACTGGGAGTCCCTTCCTTGTTAGGACCATTTGGACTCTCCAAAGCCTGCAGACTAGAATGGCTGAGTCATGCAAACAGCAAAGATGGTGTCCCATCCCTCCCATGGGGGGCTGTGTCCCATCTCAGGTCTCAGGCTGGCCGGAATTTAAGATAGTGGGCAACGAACCTCGAATATTACCCCAGACAACACCGCTTCACAGACCTCCCACCTTGCCTGAGATGCAGTCACCTTTGTCAGAATCCTAGGGCCGGAGTATGGAAAGCTCATGGGTCTCTGTGCATGCCTGAGCAGTTGCTCTGCTGCTTGTGGTGCCATGGGAATGGGGCCTGCAGACCAATCTGCCCAGCCCCTGGACTTGCTGCCCAGCCCCTGGACTTGCCGCCCTTCCTAGGAGTATGTACAGATGATGCAAGAGCTAGAAATTATTTAGGCAGATAGCAAGGGTAGAGTCCTCAGTAAGGTTTCTTTTAACAAAAAGCAGCTCCCAAATCATTTATTTTCTAACAAGAAGCAGCCTGAGAAAATCAAGCTGCAGGCATAGATATGCAAGCCAAAAGCTTGCACAGGTAAATGCCAGCAGCTGTACCAATAGGAAAGGGATACCTGGAAGCCAGATGTATTCAACATGGAGGTTTCTCTTCCCTTTTCTTTGTTGCTATGTGTGCAATCAAAAAGCAGGCAACATGGCACCAGCCAGGTAGAGACCCCTTCTGCATAATAAAAGATTGGGGGAGAGATGGACAGCTTCTTCACGTGCTGTGCAAATGGTATACCTGGTCTAACCAATTTCTTGTGCCTTATGTAAATCAAACAATGCCTCCTCAAGCTCGTCGATAAAACCCTGTGCATTTCACCATCAAAAGACCCACTCAGGAACTTCTCTCTCCCTGCAGGAGAGAGAGCTTTTCTCTTTTCTCTTTCTTTCGCCTATGAAACTTCTGCTCTTAAACTCGCTCCTTGTGTTTGTCCGCATCCTTCATTTTCTTGGAGTGAGGCAACGAACCTCGAATATTACCCCAGACAACACCGCTTCACAGACCTCCCACCTTGCCTGAGATGCAGTCACCTTTGTCAGAATCCTAGGGCCGGAGTATGGAAAGCTCATGGGTCTCTGTGCATGCCTGAGCAGTTGCTCTGCTGAGACTCCACACAAGGCCCTGGTGGAGTGGCTCACGAGGTGATCTCCTGACGTAAGGGTTGCAAAGATCCATGGGAGAAGTGTGGTTTCCCAAGGTTACACATTCACTCACCACTTCCCTTGGCAGTAGGTAGGGGTTCACTTGGCTGCATGATGCTCCCAGTTAGGTCATTACCCTGCCCTACTTTTCTTCATTCTCCATGGGTCAAGTTGTTATCAGTCCCAGTAAGAGTACCTGGATATCTCAGTTGAAGGTGCCGTATTTACTCGCCCTTTTTATTCCCCTCCATGAGTGCTATGCACTTAGCTGCCTCTAACTGGTCATCTTGCCCCCTCCCGTGCCACATCTTTCTTAGCATATAATTTTGTCATTATTTTATTAAAGCAGACATTTGTTGAGTACCAGAGATGAGTAGCATGTTGTGATTAAACTTTGTCATAAACGACAGAACATTTGGAAAATTATAAATGGTATTTTCCACTAAATGTACAAATATAAATAATATAAATATAAGTGCTCAAAGTGTTAGTAATGATAATATGAAGGCTCGTGTAACTTTTGCAAATAAAAAATCATATCCCAATATAAAGAAATTATTACATTTGGGATTCTAGTTAAATTATTCCTAATAGTAGTGAATTAATGGTCAAAGACGTGTAAAGTCTTATATCCTTTCCCCCATTGTGTTATTTATTCCTCATTATCTCATCTTGCTCTTGGCCCGGGTCTTACTCTTACTCTCACTCTAAAACCATCAAAATAAGCTTTTGAAGGATGTAGACATTAAACTGAATAACCAGAAAATCATTATCTCTTTATTTTTCTACCTTGGATTAAGTATTAAAAATTATGCAAAAAAATACAATAAGCTCTCAAAGTTGGGTTCAGTGTGGACTTAAAGAAATTCAGACAATTATAAATAATAGCTACCTTATTGTGTGAGTCCATTCTGTGTTGCTATGAAGGAATGCCTGATGCTAGGTAATATATGAAGAAAAGAAGTTTAATTGGCTCATGGTTCTGCAGGCTTTACAGGGAGCATGGCACTGACATCTGCTTGGCTTCTGGTGAGGCCTCAGGGAGCTTTTACTCATAGAAGAAGGTGAAGCAGGAGCAGCACGTCACATGGTGAGAAAAGAAGTAAGATACAGAAGGAGGAGGTCTCAGAATCTTTAAAACAACCAGGTATCCTCTACTAACTAAGGGAGAACTCACTTATCATTAAGATGATGGTGCTAAACCATTCATGAGACGTCTGCCTTACAATCCAATAATCTCCTGCCAGGCCCCATCTCCAACATTGAGGATCACATTTCAACATGAGATTTGTAGAAAACAAACATCCAAACCATATCATTTATTCAGAAAGGAAGTAATTTTAGTTGTGACTCTTGTTAGACAGAATTTACCTGACAAAATCTCATTTGAGGAAATTTGTTTCTTGTTTCTTCCCAAAACTAATTGAGTCTCTTGGATGCCATTGATGGCTAATTGCTAAATAACGAATCTAAGTAAGTTGTCTTAAATTTCATGGTGACTTTCAGAGATATTGTCTTTGATGGTAGTCTCATATTAATATCTAAGGATTAATTTTGATTATGTTCATCAAGTTAGTGGTACTCTTTGGAGGAAGGTTTGTGAAAAGATGCTTTAGAATGTTGTGGTGACTACATATATATACACACACATATATGTATATACATTTATATATATACACATATATATGTATACACATTTATATATATACACATATATATGTATACACATTTATATATATATACACATATATATGTATATACATTTATATATATTCCTCCTTAAAAATCAAAAATAGAATGGGTATTTTAAATAAAAACTTCACAAATAATAGTTCAGTAGCATCAGTTTCACAGATTGTATTTTAAAAACTTCATCTTTCAAGTGGCTATTAAGGGTCAGGCACTCTGTTAGGCAATAAAGACTCAGAAGCGTAAACTTTGGCCCTCACTTTGAGAAGGTATAGCTTTATAAGGAAGGTTGCATCAAGTATATATATTGCAAATATATATGCATAGCGCATGTACATTAGTTTAGAATGTAAAATTATTGCTTATCATAGGTCAATACAAGTTTGAAAGGCCCAACTTTCAGGGTACCAGTGGGAATTTATTACTTTAATAATTGTTGCTAATTCTCCAGTGCCAAACTAGGGAGGTCAACTATTTAATATAAAACACCATTGAGAGTACTTCAAGATTCTGTATTGTTTAGTCCCTTGGTAAAAAATCACTATGCCTGAAAAACATATGTGTTTTCAAAAGAAATGCATGTTGCCTGTGTAATTTCATATACATGCCAGAAAAGACATTTATAATGAAAAAAATACTGATTCAATACTCTAGTAGATACTAGCAATTTTTAAAAATGAAAAATGTATTATCCTCAGGAAACCCCATGATCCACTACTTTATAGGTTTATTTTCTATATATAAGATATACATTTATTAATATTAATTGAAAAATATCAGCTTAAGGCTAACCCATACATTTATATATGTAGGATTTGGGGAGCAGTGAGGCTTTTGTGATAAGATGTTTACCTCTGCGTTAATAATACTAACCACCCAATGAATTTCAATTTCTTACCTCTTTTTGCATTATGTTGTAAATTCTGTAAAGATATGGACCAAGCCAATAATTTTTATGAAGATATCCCCAATGCATAGCGCAGTTCTTGGCATATGGTGGGCACTCAACATACTTATTGAATTGGATCACCTCTTCATTATGTCATAATCATCAAGTCTTTTTGAAGAAAAAAAAGAGATGGAAAGAGTGAAAGGGAAGAAACAGAGGTTTAGAAGAGAAGAGCTAAATTTAAGTGCAAAGTAAAATTGTCCTTGTTTTTTGTTCAACAGGGTTCACAATCTGGCCCTAATGAGGACTCAGTTTTTCCCATGGTTCCAAGAGGTTAGGAAGGCTGTCGGTGAGAAAATCACAGTCTTGTACATTGTAAGAGGCTAGGTTCAGAGTGTCAGTACTAAACTGGTCTGTTTTCCAAATGCTTTGCTGTAATCACTTTAGGTTAAATTGTGCAAATTAAGTTTTAATTGTCCTTATAGTCATTGTGTTTACAGAAATAGATCTGTGGCTTTGCTATTTTCAGCCTTTAACTCAGTGTAGAATTGTACCCTTGGGCTCTCAGTGACTCAGAAGCCTCCCTTTTTAAGTTCTGCAATAACAGATGAGAAATATTGGCTCAGAAGGTCCACCCTTTGTTAAAATACCTCAAGGGTGCTGTGGCCTGCAAAGACTAACTTGGCATCCTTGCCACAAGACTCACCTGAGAGGCCTATTAACCCACATTCACTCCCAGAAAGTAGTTGTATAAAGGCATTTGCTTTATCATTTTAAAGCCTATTGAAAAGTTGTTCAGGTTGAACAGATTACCCAATATAAAATATTTGGGTCTGTAATATTCCAGTGTAATAACTTTCAAAGACTACTTTTTCCATGGCATAGAAATCAATTTGAAAACCCTAAATGTCTCCTTTACTTCTGAAGAGGTTTTCTGGATCATTTCTACTCGTTTCTCTGGATTCATTCTTCAAAGTTCTTCACCACATGGTGTGCCCCATGAGGCTGACCTCTGGCCTACCCTATCTGTATTTCCGTGTCTGCTGGTTTCCGTTTGACTTGACCAATTAGGTGTACTTTAGGTAGGAGAAGAGATAATTCTGAGTACTTATTCCTACTCTCCCTCCTTGACTGGCCACTGTTCGGCACTGGCTGTATCAGTTTAAAGTCACAGCTCCTGTGACTTTAAATAGGAGCTGTTGAGTGGAGCTGTTCTACAGCTCTTTCTAGGTCCTGAAACTGTTCCTTTCTTTTGCGCTTTAATGACTAAGGTGGTGTGGCAGGCAAAAATGTCCTTGTTCAAATCTCTGCAAACTATAAATATGATATCTTATGTGGTAAAAGGGAGTTCACAGGTATTAAGGATCTGGAGATGAGATTATCTTGGATTGTCTGGGTGGGTTCAAGGTAAGTAGGTCCTTGTAAGTAAGAGGCTTGAGATCAGAGCCAGAGGAAAGATGAAGGAAGTGGACATTTGAGTGATGCAGTTGCTGGCTTTGAAGGTGAATATGAGCCACAAGCCAAGGAATTCAAGAGGCCTATAGACATTGGAAAAGACAAGAAATCAATTCTCTTCTAGATCCTCCAGAAGGAATGCAGCCTTGCGCACATCTTGACCTCAGCCACTGAAATTTCTGAACTTCAGATATGATAATGAATTTGTGTTGTTCTAAATCACTGAGTTCATACTAATTTGTACAATGGACATAGGTAACTAGTTCAGTTGATAACTGTTAGACCCATTGTACTAAATTATCCTTTAATTGGTAGACTTTAACCTTGTGTACATCTTTGTAAGTAACCCTTCATTAATTTTTCTTCAATTACTCCTTGGGTATACAATTTGTTTTCTGCCAGGATTCTAATTGTTAATTGCCTATACATTTTAATTCAAAGCCCATGTTTAGGGATTTATTCTATGAAAATAGAGGAATTTATATATATACATATATATACACATGTATATATATATTTTTATATATATATTATACATATATGTATATATATGCATATACATATATATACACGTATATATATGTGTGTGTGTATATATATATATTGCCTGTGACAAAAATATTTTTGTAATATTACTTATAGCAACAAAAATAAGAACGCAAATTTTCAGAAATAAAAGACTGGGTAAATAAATTATGACACAGCCCTGTGATATAATAATAGAATGCCAGAAAATGTTATGTTAAATATACTCACCTACACACATATAATTATGTGGAAAACTAAGACTTCAAAGCAGATACATATCCATATCTATACCTCTATTCATCTATCTAATCTAATCTATGTGTTTAAGTATACGTGGGGGAAAAAAACCCTCAGCTATAAATATATGTGGAGGAAAACAAAAATAAAAAGGTAAATACTATTTTAGTGATTAACTCTTGCTAATGTATTAAGAACAATATTGTTATGTACTTGTACATAGTTTTCAAATAGTCTATAGGATTTTTATTAGTAATTTTAGAAAGGGGCCCTTTGAGCAGTGATGGGACCTCCTTACATGTAGTGGAATGCTTTTTATACAGAGAAACCCTTTTCTGATTTCACTAACAGTTAGAATAATGACTTATTCTATCTACAACTACTTGTGTACAGCTCTGTTATAGTTATTTGTATTCTCGTCTGACTCTTCTGTCATGTTATGGACATTTCAGGCCCGAGCATACCTGAAATTTATCTCTTCTGGCACTCACAGGGCCCTATATTAGGCCCACGGCATGAATTTACTGAAAACTTTATATTAAACTGAACATATAGATGCTTAATGAAAACTTATTTGATGAGGAACTTAATTTCACACTCATAAAAAATACAAGTCACAGAAAAAAACTGTGTCAAATTTATAGAGCATGGAGATAGAAGATAACCTAATTTAAGATGCAAATTTATAGTGAATTATTTATAACATATTCTTGTCACAGCATTGTTCATTTAATTTTATTTACTAAGAGGATTGGATGAATGTAAGTATTTAGCTAAGACAAACATTAAGATTAGGCCATTCAAAAGTCACATCAAGTACTGGAAGAGATAAAAGAAAATAGCATATTGAACTTTAGTGAAACTGGAAAAACTTTTACAGACCAGGTAGAGTCTTTAACTAGAGACTGTTGAATCTGTTGAGCAGAGAAAGACATTCTAGGAATATTGTACTTTCTTGGAGAAGTCTCAAGGAGGAAATAAGATAAATGAGCCAAGATAGCTGTGTGGAGACAGTCAGAGTTTAATAGAGTTGGAATGTTAGATGGTAATCAATAGCATCAGGCCATAGCAAATAGCAGAGAAGTGATCGAATAAAAGTCTGTTGGAGAAAGGGGGCCAAATTCTCTCATTTACCTAAGAAACTGAATAGCATCAAGATAGGAATATTTGGAAATCCCCAGATGTTAACTGAAATTTCTATCCCTGGTCCAGTGACATATTTTTTTTTTAATGAGAAAGAGAATTCTCACAAATGATGATC
Organism: Ateles fusciceps; assembly: GCA_036589455.1. Lineage (NCBI taxonomy): Eukaryota > Metazoa > Chordata > Mammalia > Primates > Atelidae > Ateles > Ateles fusciceps. The sequence continues at coordinate 2,551,832 of JAZHEH010000734.1, read as the reverse complement.
AATATTTTTAAGCAAAGTAGATATGGTCCTTGTACCCTGTATTTTCTGCAACTTCATATCTGTACTGAGGAAAATTACTAGCATCCAGTCATTCTTTTGTATTCTGAGATATACACCAATATTATCTCCATTTTTCAGGTGAGAAAAACTAAGGCAGACAAAAGTTGACAGGGCTGAGATTTGAACATAGTTAATCTGGAGCAAGAACCTCTGCTTTTCCAATTAGTTATATAAACTATAGTTAGAAAAAACGATTTCTTTATTATTCAAAATATGGCAAAGGAAAGTTACAACTGGATTTTGCAATTGCCCTCTAATCTCTAATCTTAGAAAGAATTATAAGAGTTAGATCACTCCCGACCACTTTGCTCAAGTAGTAGAAACAATAAGCCTGCAGATCCTAGCCATGAAAAATTTTTGGTTGTCTACTGACTCATACCCTAAAGGACAAAGGCCAACTCTAGGTCTGGAATTGTTTAGATATTTCTTTGAAACAGTATTCTGAAAGCAGTCTGGGTAATATTAAATATCAATTGGTCATTATGCATGAGAAGGAATAAAAGAAATACAAAACCCATTGACTTCCCTCTGTTGTTAGGTATTCTAAAACTCCCGTCTGATTGCAATAAAATGAGATAAAGTAAGGTTTAGATCAAAGAAAGCAAGCATCCTGCAGTATGGCAGATCCTAAAACATTAACAGAAAGATGAAGTATTCCAGAATTTTACTTACAAATTCTGAAACACTGTGAGGTGCAGTGGAAAGAGCAATGCTCAGATGACCCCCTGATCTGCCATTAACTAGCTGTGTGACCTTGGCAGTTCACTGAGCACAGAAAAATATAGCTGAGTTCTGGCCCAGGTCATTCCCCCATATTCTACACCTTTGACAAAGATTCATAGTGACAAAGCATAGTGATAGCAAATTTTGACATAATCCCTGAAGACCACATCATTTGGTTAACTTAATTTGACCTTCATTGCAGACAAAAATTGTTACAACTAGTCAGAATAATAATGAGACTTCATATAGGAATGAAGGCAATGTAATAGATATACACTCCGCTAAAGTTAAAGGATTGAGTTAGACAGCAGACAACATCTAAGTGAAAACTATATTTTTATATGTCTGGAAGGTGAGAAATAGATGTTTAAATTAGATGCAGGAAGACAGGAGGGGTCAAGAGAAGGGGGCAGAGGATGGTGAGGGCAGCTGTGTTGTGAAGATTATAATATATTCCTGAAAGAATTTCAAAAGACTTCAAGAAAACATGAACTTGTCTCTGGAGTAGATCTAAGCAACTTCATATATTTGTAAATTTGAGGGATACAAATAACAGTTTTTTGGCCTTAAAAATAACTAATATAATGTGTAGGATTTGTTTTTCCAATGAGACATGAATTTCCAACATATAGTTTAAAAGGTTTGCAATGCAAATATTCCTTAAAAATAAAACAGGGTGATGTAGAGTCACTTAAAGGCATATATGCCTAATGCTGAATTCTATCAGGGAAGCTAGCTTCATAGGGTGAAGGGGGCACAACAGCAGTGCATGGAAGGCATTGGAAGTGAGGGAGAGAGCTTTTGACCATTTGTTGAGTGTCACTACATAGGTTAGCATTATTATGTCTAACTCATAGCTGCTAAAATGGAGACTTCTAGCTGGGCATGGTGGCATGCATCTGTAGTTCCAGCTATTCAGGAGGCTGAGGCAGAAGGAATGCCTAAGCCCAGAGGTTTGAGGCTTCAGTGTGCTATGATTGTACCACTGCACTTCAGTCTGAGTGATGGAGGGAGACCCCGTCTCTAAACAAATGAACAAATACATAAATCATTTTTTAATGGAGGATTCTAAAGGCTGAATTGACAATTGTCAAACAACTGGTAAATAGTCAATCTGGGATCCCAACTTTGTCTGTTACTGGAGTTAATGTTAAACCACACTGAAATTCTTGAGGTAGAGAAGGCTTGAATTTTTACTTCAGTACATGTCTGCCTTTCTTATTCACTCTGTAACCCACATGCCTTTCTTAATTGTTTTGAGGTGAAGAATACTACCATACAAAACACAGTCACACAGCTCACAAGTAAAGGTCACTGAAAGGGGATCTGGGGAAATGAGAGGAAAGAGAGGTCGCAATCTCTAAGATAAACAGTCCAACAGACTACTGAGATGCCACCACGGATTAGAATGCAGCATTTTTATTGTAAAAGTCCACATGTTAGGCAATTCCCTTTGTGAAAAGGTTTCCAAATACATAGACAGGGAGCAGCTTATAATAGGTATTAGATTATATATAATATATATTCATATTGCCAATACTATGCACACATTGGAAAGCTAGCTTTTTTTACTGTCCCCATTACAGAGCACATTTCAAGTTGACAATAACATGTTTCTCACCATTGAAACTTGCCAACAACTCTCCCAAAGCGTCAACATTTAATATATTGACAATTCAAAACAAGAAAATAATTCATTCTATTTACATTTGTTTGAGGTTATATACTGGAGCACTGATATATTAAAGGTTTGCAAAACTGGCAGCTAAATGTGTTTCAAGATTCATCCAGATGACTTGATGATGACTTTACATGGTTTTATATTGACAAAGCCACGCTCTCTTCCCTTTTACCCTTTTCAGTTTATCTGTAAAGTTACACTAGCTATGATTTAATTATAACAGAGAGCAATAATTTCCATAAAAATAATTAACAAAGGCTGCTATTTTAGAAAAATAAGGATTCAAATTCAGGATAGGTACATGAAGATAGAGCTCAACTCACCATGTTTTAAGTCTGGAGAAACTGCTTTGTTTGATTACAATATAGTCTAATGACACCACCATCATAGGCTCAAACTCTATGCAAGTCATTCATCTTTTTTTCAGTTTTTAAAAGCTAATCTTCAGTACTTATTTTTCTTCACAGAGCACAGAATACTACTTTCTGAACACTAGTCAGGTATGAATTTTGCTTATTCCTGTTTTAAGTTCACAAACAAAATTGTGGATGGGTAAGGACTGACTCATCCCCAAACCTGGAAAAATAATACACAAACTCTAATCATGCCCTAGTAGAGTCATTTCTATACATAAACGTAGGACATAAATATTGTTTTAAAGGGAGTATGGACTTTGCCTGAAAGAAATTTTTGAAGATGAACATAAATAGCTAAAGTTCTTTGGATCTTTCTGGTTATTTTTACAAAATCAAATATCACTTGACAACACCTATGAGAAAAGATGAATCACTGGTTTCAGGCCAGCACAGAGATTTCCAGAAGCATGTGAGGGCAATTCACTTCAAACCATATTCATTGAGCACCAACTACGTGCCAGGCACTAAGCAAGGTGCTATGGACCCAAAGAGGAAATGACAAGGATTCTGCCCACAAGGCACTCACAATCACTAGAAGCAGATCTTGAGATGGAGAATAAGTTCTGTTATGATCTATCATCCTAAAAGGAAGAAAAAAATAGCGGCAAGCACATACAATTACTTTATACTCTAGTTATGAAATTGGGCATATTTAGAGGTGGCAAATGTTGATTATTCAGTCTATATTTTACTTAAAGTGTTGTAATATGTCATACAAAGAAAAAAAATAAGCTGTTCGAATCTTCATGCGTGAGGGAGAAGGCAATGGAAATTCCTCCCTCCATTTCCAAACCCAAATCCTTATAATTACATTCAGGATTCTTTTATAGCCGAAGGACACAAAATAAAAGACAATAGGATGATAATTTCAATCCATTTATTTGGGATCTAAAGAGATGCATGCACTAAACTTGAAGCATTCTAAGTTACTGAAATATTTACATCATTGTACATGAATGTGGAGTAAATTTTCTTTCTCTCTTGAGATAAAGGCATAATAGATCTCTGGACTAGTCTTTCATATTTAAAGTGAGTTGTGATTTTTCTCAAATGAGGGAGGTATTCTATTGGGATCAAATTTATGACAACTTGAACCGAAGTGAACACAGGGTACAGTTTTGGACCTTTTCTATCTAATTGCATTACTAATCTAGTAAGGATACCACCACTGTAAATAGTCAGGGCTTTCACTGTTTCAGTTGCTGTAGCGGAAAAATATCTTATTTGGTTTGAATGTTCTTGCTGTAATTTTACTTTGCCTTGCAGGTTTGAAACACAGCAAACATCGAAGTTCAAAGTACATTAACCAAAAGAGGGTTGGGCACAAACAATATGACACTATAAAATTTACCAGGTTTGGACATAGAAACAAATTCAGATCATTATCAATCACATAGAGGATTATTTAAGTGGACTTAGAACAGACATCTCTCCATGAGACTCAGTGAATAAGACCCATATCAATAAAACCCATACCTCTTCACAGGTAGAGGTAGGAGACCCAATAAACCAGATTAAACAGGCAGAAGGCAGTGGGGAAGAGATCCGAGCATAGGAGTCCATTTTGGCGATGCGAATATGTATCCTCCCATGTCTCCAAGCTCCTGTTCGACAATCTTCGAAACAGCAGAAAAAACTGGCACAGTCCTTGCCATCCAGACACTCATAGCCATACTCTTCATCTCTCTCTTGAAGGTGTGTAGCATTGTTCATTTGAATTGTTGCTGATCTTGGGCGGATATCAATGGTAGGGGCCTGGGATGAGGGTAGGGAAGGAGAGGGATCAGTTGGTTATACTTGAGAGATCCTAGCCTGTTTTTCCACAATGTCACCAATGTGATGATGAATCTGAAAATGGGTACTCAGGAAATTGCTATGACATCATGATCTACAATGGTAAAATTGAACTTAGAAAGATAGCACATTTGCAGATTTCAAATTCTGAGCTTAAGCAGTGCAGCTGAAAATAATATCATCAAGCTAATAGCTATAGCAAGGAGATTGAACACCAAAATAACTCAAAGTTAAAGATTTAAATCAAACTACATGGAATCTTATTCTAGTAACTATTAGATGTGAAGTCGGTTACATGAAGGCATTTAATGGTGCTGCATGTGAGTGGAACAGATAAATAAAAATGCATCGTTTCTGAAATCAAATATTGTGTCATGCTTTGTTATAGGCAAATAGAAATCCCATTACACTGAGCAAATGTATTAAATGCTGTTAATAGAAAATGTTAAAATCTATATAAATATAGAATTTTCCTGATTTTATACCACAAAAATATGCCTTATGTTTTAAAGGACTATGCTAATTTTGCTAGCATTCACTATCTGTAAGCTTAAGAATGTCAACAATGTTTACCTACATATGAATGGAAATTGAGAAGAGAATGTTCCTACCTGGCAAATTTCCTGCTACACCAATTATTAAATTTCTATACAAACTAAATGATATGTTTAATGTTAATTTGGAGGATTTAGGATTTAGTTTTAGGATAACATAAACTGAAATTCTAACATCTCGGAATCAGCTATTATAATTGAATAGAAATCTCATTGTAATATATTATAGTAGAGCCAACAGGCCCAGGGATCACCCTGGAAATGAGGAATGGATATTTTAACTCAAAGTCTTTCAAAAAGAATATTCTTCTTATAGAACTTACAGGTAAAATTAAGAAAAACAGAAATCATTAAGTTTACAAAACAATAATGAACCAATCCATTTTGAACTAGGATTTACAGTTAAATTTTAGTTTTAAAAGGGTACAAACTTGGTAGGTGTAATGAGTAAGACTTGATCCCATTTTCGTCTAAAAAAGGAGCTCATTTTGTCTTTGATGGGTAAAGCAGCCTCCTTTACCTATGACATTTCATAGGGATTATAACTTTTGAACTTGGTGTCAGATTAAAACCTATGTGAATTAGCGTATAGTTGCTGAATCAAATCCAGAAGTCCATAGAAATTTCTTTAACATTATCCCTAGTAGAATGCTTAAATGTCTACTTATAAAATAAAATAAAACACCATGTAAGCATTAATAGTTAAATTCAGCAGTTGCATGCAGTGAATTTCCATTCCAAAAACATTATACCTTGAAGGAAAACATCCGAAGAAGCTTTGGGTTTGTAGACAGAAAAGAGAATTGCATTTGTTTTTAATAAAAAGGAGAAAGAAAGAAAAGAAAAGAGAGAGACAAGAAATTAAAAATACATTTTGAAAACATAGTAAGTGAAATGAACTGAAATTATAAACACAGAAGGACAGTTCCAAGCTTGGAATAAAGTATTTGCTTAAAGTTGAAAGATGGAATTTTGTAATTACCTAAGAACATTTTAAATAAGTTAATCTATCATTATTTGACTGAAGAAGCCAGAGTTGTTCCATTGTGAGGAAGTTTCCTATTGCCTAGTTCCCCTGTTTAAAAATACCATAATTTTATTTTCTAATTATCATCAAGGATAACTTAATAGGTGAGTCTTGACACAATTATCCAAAAGATATATCAAACAGGAACAAACTTTCAGCTTCTCTCATTCCCAGTTTATTTTCTTGGTAGCTCTGATAAATCATCTAATTGCCTTAAAAAGAGAAGTGTATGAAATTCTCAGGTAATTCCATTTTCTCATTTTATTTTAATCTTGTTCTCCTCTGCCTTTTCTTCTTCTGCCATTTCTATGACCCTGAATTAAGGAATCTGCTTCTATCTCTGTAACAAAATTCATTCTGGCATAGCTGACAGAGAGGGCCAAGGGAATTTTTCCAAAATACTCATCAGAACTTGTTTGAAAGCCAGTCCTCACATTCTTGTTATAGCTGGCAGGTAATATGTCAACTCTCAATAGAACCACCTTCTTGAGGGAGGGTGAAATGGAAAGTGAACAAGAGGCAGCAAACAAAAACAACACAATAAGGAAAATAAAACAAGGACAGAGAAAATAGAAAGCCAAAGAGAGGCAAAATAGACAGGGAAGGGAAGGACTGCATAAAGCATTGGAAATATTTGAGCAATTAAAGACGAGCATTTTTTAAAATCAATAATAATGATGCTTCTTCTTTATATGTTACAAAGTCTTATATTCAAAGCGACACATTACTCCTGTAGTATTTCACTTGGGTTTCTAGAGATGTATCAGAATACAAGCTAGAATCAGCTAAATTCCCTCCTTACAATTCAGCCTTCAAAGTCTGTGGGTTGGGTAGCTAGAGACTATTATGGTCCTCAAAGAAGAAGGCCAGGAAAGGTTGTAAATCCAGGATGGTAAGGTGATTTGCTTTGCCCATGTCTTGGGAGGGAATGGACCTTAACTTTCATCGGCACTTCTATGAGCCAGCCACTTTGTTCAGGTGTGTAAGTGGGTAGCTGCGTGCTCTCCTCAACACCTACAATAAAAACCTGTTGCTTTAGGTTTTTGGGTTTGTGCCTCATCCTCACCATTTAAAGTTTATTGGCAAGTAGAAGTCATCCTCCCTGTTTTCAAATCATGTGACACTGAAATCAATCCAGGCTGGTAACTGTATAAGTCATCAACATCAACTATCATCACCAATTACTAATGTTAAATACATTCATGGATAGGGTACTATGTGATATTTGGGGTGTTTTTGCCCTTCATTGACACATTTATTTCTCATGGCAGCCCCATAAGACAAGTGTCTTTAAATAATACAGATTATAAACATAAAAAACAAAAGCTCAAGGAGGCTAAGTAACTTGCCCATATAATAGTAAATCATTTGTTTTAAAAGCAAAAAGATACATTTTGAGAATGAAATCAATTGAAATTATCTAGTGACAATACACACACCACACTTCCACACACACGCTAAATCTTTTGCAAAAATGTAGTCATCTTTGAAACTTCAAGGACCTAATAGCTTCCTAGTGGAATGCCTTAGATGGAAGTTTTAATTTAAAACATCAGTCATTTAAAAATATTATTATGGTAGGGCACAGTGGCTATGCCTGTGATACCAGCACTTCAGAAGGTTGAGGTGTGTGGATCACCTGAGGTCAGGAGTTCGAGACCAGGCTGACCAATATGGTGAAACCCCGTGTATACTAAAAATACAAAAATTAGCCAGGCTTGGTGGAATGCACCTACAGTCCCAGCTACTCAGGAGGCTGAAGCAGGATAATTTCTTGAACCCAGGAGGCAGAAGTTGCAGTGAGCCAAGATCATGCCACTGCACTCCAGCCTGGGCGACAGAGTGACACTGCATCTCAAAAAAAAAAAAAAAAAAAAAAAAATATATATATATATATATATATACACACACACACACACAAACATACATATATGTATGTTTGTGTATATATATATATATATATATAAACACATATATATACACATATATATATGTATATATATAATTGTAAGAGGGCAGAAAAATCAGCAAAACCTGGAATAATAGCAAATAGAAGACAAATACATTTCTCAACAATGGTTTTAGTCTCCACAAAATAGAGCAGGTAATTATATCTGTATAAGAATTCTGACATAGAGAGAAAACAGAATCAGACCTGAGTCTTTCTCAAGTAACTAATGATCATAAATGAATCCCTATGGCTCGGCTACACTCATACATTCTGTTTTCATCTTGGAGCCCAAACTGCTGAACCTTAGCCCGCAGATAGGCTAATGAAAACGAACTAAACCAAAATCATAAAAATTTCAATGGTCCCAGTAGGAAATGATACATACAGGATTTTTCTTCTTTTTATCTTTATCCTTGCTTGGTTTCCGGTTGCTGACAAAATAATGCAAGGTGCCATACTCCACCAAAGCAGAGAAGACAAAGATGAAACAAACAGATACAAAGAGATCCATCGCTGTGACGTAGGAGACTTTGGGGAGCGATCTCCGGGCAATGGTGCTGAGGGTGGTCATTGTCAGGACAGTGGTGATACCTGAAGAGAGGCGCAATGAAACAGGTCATGTGATTGCATAAACAAATTAGGTAACTGAGTCACTTGTGAGACTACACTTGTTTCATGACTTCTGATAGACAGTTTCTGCAATGGGAAAGGAGGTATAAGTGGAATTAATTCACTCTATTTACAAATATTTATTGCCTGTCTACTATACATCAGTTGAAATGACAAACACTGCTGAATAGATTTGCTCTGGCTTTTATGTACGTTATATTTTACTGAGAGAGATACACTGTGAATCAAGTCAACAAAGAAAAGTATAATGTCACATTATGGTATGTGCCCTGGAGAATACAGGGATGTGAGAATCTAGTGAGATGGAATGCTCAGAGAAGACTTTTTTGAGGAGTTGGTGTTTAAAGTAAAGCTTAAAGCTAAGAAGAAATGAACTTTTTGATTATTATTAAATTAAGGGAGTGTTCTGAGAAAGAGAAATCTTGTCTGTTTTTAAATTTTTAGAAGACCTGGCACCTGGGGGAGGGACAAGGTGATTTTGGTAAAAAAAAAAAAAAAAAAGAGAAGTTATAAAATGTGGCACATCCAAACAGTTTACATTTTATTCAAAGTGCAAAGAGAAATTATTCAAAGATGCTAAGTAGAGGAGGTGGGTTATGTGTAAGTGGCATGCTCTGATTGATGAATCCTTTTTATTATAGGATTAAAATAAGTATCTCAGAAGTAACATAATAAGTAATATTTACTGAAAACTTCCTCTGCCAAGCGCAGCGATAAGTACTTTATGTACCCTGTTTCGCTGAATCTTCACAGCAGGTATTTTCATTCTGATTTTATAAATGAGAAGAACAAGGCTAAAGGACCAGCACCGCATCCAATAGTTAGTAAGTAGCAGACAGAATTGAACACAGAAATTACATGTTTGATTTCAAAGCTCTTATTTTACTAATTATACAACAGCACCTAAGCAAACCTGTCCTCTCCAATGGTTGTTTAGTGACAGAGAATATCAAGACAACCTATATTCATCAACCAGAGAAGGATAAGGCGCATTCCTGTGTTAAAGTTGTGTTATTGGCCAGGCGCGGTGGCTCATGCCTGTCATCCCAGCACTTTGGGAATCCAAGGCGGGTAGGACACCTGAGGTCAGAATTTGAGACTAGCCTGGACAACATGGCAAAACTGTGTCTCTACTAAAAATACAAAAAATTAGCTGGGCGTGGTGGTGCTCGCCTGTAATCCCAGCTACTAGTAGGGGCTGAGGCAGGAGAATTGCTTGAATTGAAGAGGCAGAAGTTGCAATAAGCCAAGATTGTGCTACTGCACTCAAGCTTGAGTGACAGAGCAAGACTCCATCTCAAAAAAAAAAAAAAAAAAAAAGTTGTGTTATTTATATTAAAGGCAGCATGTATTCAGTATTCAAATAGGTTCTAGTATTCAGTATTCAAATACTGAATTCAAATACATGGATTCAGTATTCAAATATGTTCTACTATTCAGTATTCAAATAGGCCATAGGAATGTAAATCATCTTAACAGTCTAGGCCTCAGTTTTCTCATCTGTTGGACTAACTCTTTGAAGGTCCACCTAGCTTACCAATCTACAATTCTAGTTCAGAATTTCTAATCCTGAGTGGAAGCATCTTTCTGTACTCTAAAACTAGTAATCCCACACTTTACCATCTCCAGTTTTGTGATTTATATTTCCTACGGGGGACAGAAAGAAAAAAAGAACGAAGTTTGCATTATTTAATGATGTGCAATTATAACTATTACTGCTAACCAAGAAACTTCTAGGGGACAGTCAGATTCTCCTGTCTCAAACAGCAGTGCTAGGGAAACTTAGGACGAAACAGGTAGAGAGACTTGGAGAGCAAGAGAAGAGGATGATACAGAGAAAAGCCCCAGTAACATACAGGAAAAGAAAAAAAGCTTTTATTCTCTAAGGAGTAGCTAACTGGTAGAATATGCTTAGAAGAAAACTGAGAGGAGCAAAAACACTCTTGATGAAAGGATGAGTAAGAGGAGATAAAATTGCCATTATCTTCCTAATCATTTTCAAGTCTTTGTCAGAGTCATTTTTGAAGAGGTTAGGTACATTTCCAAGAATTATGTGGTTCTCTTGGGTCATTTAATTGTAGCTTAATGTGAAAGTTTCCTAAATACATATTGTGTTATGAATTTCCAGAGAGTGGAGACACTAATATTGGTTGAAATAACTGTAGAGGAAGGGTAGCCTTTAATAGAGGAAAGAGGTGTTCAAGGGAACTATGTTTACAAATACCATTGCCCTTTTTCTATACTGTTACCGACTATGTAATACCAATCTCCTTTTCTAGTCTGTATACTCTATGACAGCAGAATCTGTCCTGATGACTATTATAACCCTACAGTGGAGCAGCATGCTGGGACTCAGTAAATATTTGTTCAATGAATGTGTGAAACAGTGAATCAATGCATAGTATATACACGAAAGATCAAAGATGCTCAATCTACATTTGAGAATAGGAATCCATAATTACAACTTTTGGGAGATAGTTTTAATTGCAAATAACAGTAGCTAACATTTATTCATCTTTTCCTTGGCCAGGTACTGTGTCAAGCACTTTATCTCACAAGATCCTCACAATGATTCTATAACGTAATTATTGTTATTATTATTATTATTACATGTGACAAACACTGAGCATTGGAAAAATAAAAACTTGCTCAAGATAGTAAGTGATGGGAGATGAGATACAAACCTAGGCAGACTAGCTTCAAATGCTGTGCTCGGAAACACAGTATTTTAGCCCCATAAATAGATGAAAAATATGCAGCATGAAGCGCTAGACAGATGGGATCTATTGTAGATTCCTGACTGGGGAGGTGATATAGGTCTGGGGTCTTCCATGTTGTCAGGGTAGAACATTAGGGAGGTTTGAGATCCTCATCTACAAACTAGGGGTGATGGTGGTAGTGATGGGGAACCTTATAAGTCTCTTGTGAAGATTAAATTTAAAAACGTGCACAGGGTACCAATACCTACTAAAATCCCAATAAACATTAGGTATTGGAAAGTTTCATTTCTTAAACTAAAAATATTTAGTTAGGTTGTCTATGCACTCATTCATGTAAAAGTTTCTCATTGTACCTAATCACAACTGATATTTTTGCAGAGGATTGAAAGACTAAATTGGCACCTTGACCTTCATTTTGCAATCAGGCCTGAGGCCATACTTGACCCTTTACAAGTGGACATATCAGTATGTGTGGCAGATATCATAGATGAGTTCATTTATTAAAAATGTGGGATGTGATAATTTGGGAGAAACAAATTCTGACATGCTAGTTAAACACTGATCCAGCAAATTGGGAAAATGTTACTTAGGCTACACAGACACTCATCATAGCCATGTAAAAGTAGACTCTTGAAGAACTGCCTCAAGATATTTTCAGGGCTGTGCCTGGAGCCACAGGAAAGAGAACTGCAATGACATCAATAATGAGAGGCAGAGCAGTGATGGTTTTAACTGGCTTCTCAACCAACAATAAGACAGCTTCAGTTCTGATAGGTAAATAAATCAGACTTTTCTTACCTGGGTAAATGAAATATATCCATAGCTTTTACCAGTTCCTCTGCTCCTGGCATGAAGTAAACTCTTCAGGGATGTTACCTCACCTCAGATCAGTTGGGTGAAAAACACCAAATGGTATTTTCATTTCATTCATTGTTACTACGCCAGGAATATGCCTCACCAACTACCACCTGGGCACCAAACTACATTCACTTTTATATGCTCCAAGATGATGGCTGCCCATACTCTAGGACTCTGTGCTCAGAAAACAGCCAGTATCTCTGAGCCACGTGGATAAATTTATCTCATTCATCAAACAACTTGGCCTAACTGTTCTGTGGCAAGAAACTTAAAGCCTACAGGTGTTTAAGGTCATCTCATTTAACTGGATTGTAAACATTGGAAAAAGAAATGGAACTCAATGAAATCTAGAGCAGTATTCTAAAAGGTGACTGCACATTTGAATCACCTCGGGATTTTGCTGTTGTTGTTTTTCTTTTTCTAAAAAATTTATTTAACATACTTTAAGTTCTGGGGGGGGTACATGTGCAGATCATGCAGTTTTGTTACCTAGGGATACACATGCCATGGTGGTGGTTTGCTGCATCCATCACCCCGTCATCTACATTAGTATTTCTCCAAATGCTATCCTTCCCCAATCCCCCCCACCACTGCTATTCCTCCCCTAGCCCCCACCCATCAGGCCCCGGTATGTGATGTTCCTAACCCTGTGTCCATGTGTTCTCATTGTTCAGCACCCACTTATGAGCGAGAACATGCAGTGTTTGGTTTTCTGTTCTTGTGTCAGTTTGCTGAGAATGATGGTTTCCAGTTGTTTTTCAATCCTAACACCTAAGTCATGTTCTAGATACATTAGACAAGCATTTCTTGGGGTTGAACTAAATCATTTGCACTTTAAAAAGTCCTCTAGTGACTTAAATGTGCAATTAAATTCAAAGAGCACTGATCTAGAAAAGTGAGACAGCAAAGTTAAAATAGAGAAACTGGCTCAGCTCAGCTTCTCACCTGTATCCACAATTGACCTTCAACAAGGCCTCCCACCCAGAGCAAACCTATGCCCCATTAGCTGAGGTACAGATCTACCACCTCCTTATGTTGTGATCTTGTGTCCTTGCAGCACCTCTACTTCCTTAGCTCAGCTCTAACAACTGTGATAACAATGATCAGTACAGCAACTTCTACATGCAGGTGTTGTGAAGAATAGAAAAGACATAGAGACCATATTGAGCATTTCTGACTTACAGACAAACAGAAGCACCTATCTGCTATTTGCTCAAGGGCCTCTCTCTATTCCTTAAGTCACTCACCTTGATCTCTTCTTCCACTATGATCTCTTGCCAGTGAATACTTATTTACTGAGTGGGTTAAATGAGCTACCCAAGAAATCATAAGAGAGATTTTGACCAGCAAGAATCCAGGCTTCAAGAGGAGAGACTGTTTGGAAATCCCTTCCTTAAAATGTTTTTAGGAAAAGGATGATTGGCATATGTCAATGTATTTGTTCCATCCATTCATAATTGATGTATACATCAATTAAACAATTATTTGAGGTACCAGCCATGTTCCAGGCACTGTACTAGAGAGGTTCAAGACTGACATTCTGATGAGAGAGACACAGAAGCATGTAATGCAGTACATTTCACTCACAGCGACAAGTAATAATCCTAACGTAATAGGCTCAACATATTTGGGGTTTCTTTCAGCATGTAGCATTAGACAAGATATTTTAATTTTTGAGAAGGACTTGTAACACAAAGTACCACATATAACAGAAAAAATCAAAATAACTTCCTTTTGAAACAGATGGGAAACTAAATTAGGTTTGGAAGAGGACAGATATGCAAATAATGTCTTTTTTCCTCCAGTAATCACTTCTGCCCTCAGCTTAATAACTTAGTACACACCGTTTTGTCAGAAAATGACTATAGTAGCCAACATTTCTGAGGCTTTACTCTGTTACATGCACTTTGCATCGAATAACTTATTTAACCCGAGTAGAACCCAATAAGTTAGGTACAGGAAATGATACATGTTTTATACGTGAGGAAACTGAATTAGAGATTAAATGACATTCCAAAGTTATACTAAACGTGTTATGTCAAACCCAGATTTGTGGGACTTCAAAACCCAGTTTCCTAGCTATTATACACTACTGCCTCTTTAGACAGAGTTAGCAAGAGATATGGTTCTAGGTTTTACATAGCTGATGAAAGGGTGTTGAATTTATTCATCTCTCACTAGCTTTATTTTTAGGTAAGGTTTAAAAAATTTCATGTGTTGGGCTTTGTTTTAGTCTGTGTGAGACATCTTCCCCATGGGAAGAAAAGATGTGAAAAGTCAAGGCAAAGATCACCATGTATATTAGATTGAGCAAAGTTAAAAGTCTCTTTTCCCATAAAAATTTCACAGGTAAATATGTTTTCTCAAAAATGCTTTTTTCAATGGCTCTTCTATAAAGAACCAGTTACTTCAAATGTGATCCCAGTAATTACACATGTAGGAAATAGCCAACAGCCAATGGTGTGCTGGTAAATGTGTAACAATTAACTCTAGAAAAAGAAGGCCCTGATTTTTATTGGTTCCATGTTGTTAATATTTCCACCTTGGCTGATTAACTACTAATCTGACATCACGGAATACAAAGTTGGGAAGAGATAAACACAATCAGCTTTCATGAGCTGATGTGAGCAGCTTCAGTATATTACTACCCAGAGACCTAAATAAACAAATATGTTGTATTAAAAGGGTTTTTAAAGAATAGCTAAAATTTCTTAAGAAAACCTGTCAAGGTAATTAAGGAAAACCAAACTACAGAAGTAGAAAACATTAAACACTATGTTTAGAAAATTCCAATTCTCTTGAATATAGAACAAATGATATTTCTATGTAATTGCTGACTAAATTTAAAGCAGATCAACATAGAAAAAGAAATAAAAATTACTTGTATTTGGTACTTATCCTAAGAAACTGCAACATAAACCAAGATGTCTCACCTAAAGATGTTCTGGCTGGAACAGCATCCTTATTGATCCAGAAAGACACCCACGATAGGACGACAATGAGTGTGCAGGGGATATAGGTCTGGATGGTAAAGTATCCCATTCTTCTGCTCAGATCAAAGTAGACACACATGACCACATAATCTCCTGGAACAGAACAAAGATAGCACCATACAACCTTTCATCGATCACTGGAAAGCATTTAAAAATAAGCATGCATTCAACAATCTTGCACACACATTTAAATTGAGAGTTTTCTACAAGTGGTATGTTAAAAACTATTTTTGCCCACTGGGGTTAAAAAACAAAAACGAAACACAACCTGAACTGAATCCTGAGCCTTTTAGAAGCAATTTGTCTACTTGATGGAAGCAATTTGTCCTTCGATGGAAGGAAACATTTTTAGCATATTGATCATATGTTCTTCTTTCAGATGCTTTCTGATGTCTTTTCTTCCCACTTCACCATCATTATAAAAATGTTTGCGTGCTGAGGATGGCAGGGAACAGTACTTCTACACTGTGCATATCTTGTCTGCATTCATTCTAGGTTTTGTAACAATTTCCTCTTATTTCTTAGGACAAAATCTTATCTATAAAAACCAGAGAGGAATATCCTGGTGCTTGACACAAATAAATAAATATTTTACTCAGAATTTATAACTAAATTCCTTTGATGAGACATTTTTCACAGGGTCATTGAATCACATGGCTTTCCTTTACAGCGGTTACTTTAAATTTTAAGTGTTCATTCTTGTGGTGATTTTTGCAGTATCTGTCCCCGTACTGGACTCCATCTGCATGAGTCCACAACAGTGCCCATGTAAGCCCACCATTGCAAGCCAGTACTTAACATTCTGCATGACTCCAGACAGGCATTAAGTAACATTTGTCAAGTAACTGTGCAAATGAATGAATGCCTTTATAAATTTTACACATAAAAAGCCTCTAAAAATAAAGAAGATATATTATGGAACATTTGAATTAAAAAGAGAAATTTATGTAAATAATCCAGAGAATACGTTAAGACATAGTACTAAAGGCATAAAGGAATAACCATATAGCAAAGTATGAGAACAATTCATTGTGACACAGTTTGAAGTCTCTGATTTCTTAAAATCATGATGCATATATTGCTCTTAAAATTCCATGTCCTTCACTTTGAATCATTCCAAGCAAAGTTTTAAAGCATTTGAATTTTAAAATCAGAAAATACACTACAGAAACACATCCCAGTTACTATACATCTTTTAATACTCAGAGAACATCAGTTTCGAATATTGTATCTGCACTCACAATGTGAGGTGAATAAATGAGGTAGCTTTTCAAATGTTGCTTCTTTTTTGTTTTTTGGCTAAATTATATTTTGCCCTAAAATACATAGATAATTAAATTCAAATCATATTTTTTTAGCTTAATTACTTGGCTTTGTGCCTACGTTTCTCTACTTATTTGGCTGATTAAATCTGATTTGAAAATAAGGTGCCCTAGAAGCCTCATGCAGAGAAGATTGACTTAGCAGGGTGAGTTATTACTACTCAGTCTAGCTTTTCTTTTCCACTCTCAAGCTTCACCCCATGCCCCTCAAAGCTGCTGAAATAGCCCTTTATTGGCTGCTCTTTGAGGGAGTAGACTGTCCTCTAACCTTGCAATGTTTCCTAAGTGGGGTTTTGAATGTTCCTTAACGGTGCCTTTTGGAAGACTGGCATATAGTTACTTGTTTAAGTCTGACCTGGTTGAGGTAGTGATCATGACCTAGCACTGATCAGGGAATTAGGCTTCCAATGGGACATCAGTTTAATCCCAGAAATCAATAAGTAGCAATTATTTAGCAATTGTGCCTAAAGACTTGAAGGTAGAAATTTAATTTTTTATCAATGATAACAGATTTTAGTTAATTCCCACAGCATATGCTCCTCTGTGTTAATTTACTGAACATAAGCTATTTACAGCCATAGCATTTCATAAATCAGTTTGGTCTCTGCTTTTGTCCTAATTTAGAATATAATAGACACAGGCTATGATTGAAGAGCAAAAAGATTTAATTTGAGATGACCTCTATTAACATCCATCTTTTTCTTTCTCATTTCTTGGATCAGAATACTAAAGGCAAATGCATCCTCTCTTATTCCAGATAGGAAAGGCAAAGTAATAAAGAAGGGTTTCCTATTTAAATAATAACATTTAGGGGTACATTTTCTCCTATTTTCCAAGTCCTTGAGCTTTCTGCACACTTTAAATGTGTTTAAATAAAAAAAGTATGAATTATAATGTTTTAAATAAAGCTAGACAATTTTAGTAACTTCTTTTCGCCTTTCATTTGAGTGAATGAGGATCTGCACTTTGGCATTAATGATCTGACACTTTTAAAGATAAACTTTAATTTTGCCCAAAGTTAACAAGATAATTATCTCGATTCAATTCTCCACTTCCCTTTAGGTCAGAGTCTAAACTTCTATGGTCTACTTATCTATCAATTTCTATTATAAGGTAATGGCTTCTGAGCATCTTTCATCTTTGCCAGCAAGTCTAAAGCTTTTCTACTAGTGGATTATGGATTCAAACTTGAGAACAAGCATTTAAAAGTAAAGCAGCTTCACAGTGACAGCCTGATGCCTGTCATATCTCCAAGGCCGCGTCACTTTTGGTATTCCTAAAAACTCTTGGGCTAAAGAGGCTATAAAATCAAATCCCCTTAAAGTGCTGCATCAGTGATTCCCCCAAGCCCAAAAGGTTTAAATGCCAAGCAAGTCAAAGGTGGTTATTTCTGCCACTTCAAATTTATTTCTTCCATTGATTTATCCTAACATATGACATTAAAGTCATAGTATTTCACGTATTCGTTTCATTCCTGCTTTGGTCTTAATTTAGAATCTATAGACGTAGGCTATGATTGAAGAGTGGAGACATATAATTTGAAATAAAACCCACTAATGTTTACCTTTTTTGTTTTTTTGTGAGATTCTTACGTCTAGTTTTAGGAAGAGACTATCAATATCAGTTGTTTTTATGCTGTAGTGGTAAATAATCATGATAGTTTTAAAATTTAATATTTAGTAGAGTGTTTAGGTTCTTATTTCCTACATGAAACTATCTCATCTTAGAAACTTGAAGATTCCATGGTAAAGAAATCTTTCCCCTCTATTAAATCCTTGAAATAATAGGAAATGATTTTCTAATTACCAGTTATGAAAACCTACTATGTGTAGACACTAGGCTGAATGGTTTGCATATACTATCTATAAACATCCTAAATGCTTTGTCAGGACGGTGAAAAAACGAAGTATGAAATATATCTTCACTTTGTTCCTCTCTCGTCATTCTTATTCGACTTAAACATAGTTGAATAAAGTATATCTTATTCTGCTTGGTTAATTTTGAAGGCATAAATAGTGTTGTACTCTTCTTTACATTCCTTTCTTTAGCTCCTGTTTTAAGCCCACAGATATTTTTAATCACTGCTATGCATAGAGCAGTGTATTAGGTAATGTGGAGAATAAAACCTAGGGGGCCTCATTACTGATTTTAAATTAAATGTGTTAAAAGGACAAATGATGGTTTTTTTTCTATAACCCACATAAACAGAGAGATGTTCTAGGACAATGCATTAGATCTAGCTTTAGCATCCCTCATTAAATACTTGAATTGGGGGCATAATTGAGACTGATTTTGACCAAAGGCAGGCAGGAGAGTTGATTGACTGAGTTTTCATTTGGGAAAATTGTTATCTGAGATTAGATCTGTACTCACTCTAACACACAAAATAAATTCAAGATGGACCAAAGATCCAAATTTATGAGCAAATATAAATACTACAGAATGAAAACTATAGAATATCTACATAATCTTAGTGTGGAAAAAGCTTTGTCAACTATAACATGAAATTTAAAAGGCATAAAGGAAAAAAATATAGGTTGATTGTGTAAAATGTAACTGGAAGATGGATGTACTTTGTCTGACTACAACATTCAAAAGGAGTCCACACTTCATTTTGTGTTGAGACCTCGTGGTGGTGCTAAGAAAGTGAAGAAGTCTCCCACCACTCCCAAGAAGAATAAGCACAAGAGAAAGAAGGTTAATCTGGCTGTACTCAAATATTATAAGGTGGATGAGAATGGCAAAATTAGTTGCCTTGGTCAAGAGTGCCCTTCTGATGAATGTGGTGCTGGAGTGTTTATGGAAAGCCACTTTGACAGACATTATTGTGGCAAATGTTGTCTGACTTACTGCTTCAACAAACCAGAAGATAAGTATGAGTTAATAAAAGACATGAACTAACAACAACAACTAAAGACTTCTGTATTATCAAGACTGCTGGCCGGGCGCGGTGGCTCACACCTGTAATCCCTGCATTTGGGGGAGCACAAGTCACGTGGATTGCAAGAGTCCAGAAGTTCAATAAAAGCCTGGGCAACATAGTGAAAACCCATCTCTACAAAAAATTAGACAGGCATGGCAACATGCACCTGTAATCCCAGCTACTTCAGGTACTTAGGTGGGAGGATCCCTTGAGCCTGTGGGGTGGAGTTTGCAGTGAGTGGAGATCCTTCTAGAGCACCTCAGACTCCCGCATTCCAGCGTCGGGGACAGAGTGAGACTTTGTTTCAAAAAAGAGAAAGAAAAAGAAAGAAAGAAAGAAAAAAAGAAAGAAAGAAGGAGAAAGAAAGAAAGAGAGAGAGAAACACTGCTATAACTAGTTTTAAAGGGCAAAACACCACATTTGAGTGTGGTGAGATATTTCCAAAATAAATAAGAATTCAAAGGCTAATATCATAAAGAATTCCCATTTGTCATTGAGAAAAAATACTAAATTTTTAACTAAGCTAAAAGAAAATGAAGAACTTATACATACAAAATGTATGAAAACTCAGCTTTAGAAGGGATCAGTGAAATCCAACATCAAATAATAGTATTTCATTTTTAGCCTGGCAGATTGAGGAAAAAATAAATGTATTGGTGATGTTGGTCCTGAAAAGATGTGGACAGGGAGCAGAGGTGCACACTGTTGGTGGGGATACACAATGATGTGGACTTTCAGGAAGATAATCTGGAAGTATATAGAAACATATATATATTTTTAATTCTTGGATAAACACTACAGAAACAAAAAGTTTTCAAATATTGCCATTCAATTGGCACCAAAATTTTCTCATGGTTTGTTATGTGCCCAGAAGTCTAAGCAGAATACCCAATCTTTGGGCAGAATCCCAATCCCTGAGCTTAAAGGATCTAGAACATTGTTGTGAAGAAAAGATTTCCAAATTAATCAGTTGCTAACTTCTATAAATGCTACTCTCAAGCAGTTTCTGCATTCATCACCTGCCCACCATTCTCAGGGGTTGTTTATTCTCTCATTAACTCTTCTGGAATACATTCAACATCTCCTGCCAACCAGGTCCTGTGCGGTCAAGAGAGGGGAAAATATATATAGATAAGCTCTAGCTTTTGCCATCCAGGAGTTGTCAGGCTAAGAAAGTCATATCAATACATTATCACTACATAATGGCACAATAGCTCTAATATAACAGATACATCCTATTTATCTTACACACCATAATGAAACTTTCTGACAGGCACATTTTTGAATCTGAGTAAATAAACCTATCTTCACTAAACTTAAATAGGTCCATGCTCCTCTTCAGAAAAAGTCCAGACTTCTAAACCTGGCATCAAGGCTGTCTGTCTAAATTTAACCTGAGTCTTTCTCTCTCATTATTCTATTTGTGTCCTCTAAGCCCTAGACAAATAAATTAAATATTTTTATTTCATGCCTCTATGATTTTTGTGTGTTTATTCTTCCTGCCATCATCTCTCTCCTAGACTGCTGAATAATCTCTTTACTCCTTTTCTTCATTCCAACTTTCTGATCCCCCATATCACCACCACCACCACCGCTCCACACACATATACTCCACAATGCGTCTAGACCTGTGCTGTCTAAAATGCTAGCCATCTTAAACATACTTTAAAATTAAAAAAAAAATTAATTTCTTAGTTGCACAAGTTACATTTCAAGTGCGCAAGAGCTACACGTAGCTAGTGACTAGTATATTGGAAAGTATAGATGACAGAGCAGTTTCTTCATCATGGAAAGTTTAATTAGACCGTGCTAAACTAAGCTTTTCTGTCTAGAATACATATTTGTTCAGGTCATTCCCTTTGAGCATCTCAGTACGAAATTCACGCTGCTTAACATGTGATTCTGGCACAGTTTGCTTTGATCCATCCTGAAGCATCCCAGCTTTATAATTGCCCACCTTTTAGCCCAGCTACATGATTTACTTTCTGCTTTTCCAAGGGGAAACTTCTCATTATTTTGCCCCCTGTTTGCCATATGTTGCTCTCAACTTCTGAAATGTTCTCTACCCCCTCTGATCATGCCATATACATATAAATACCTCCAAACTCTTCAATAATTGCCCACTGATATCAGGACACACTAAAATTCTTTAACTTGTTCTCTAAGGCTTCATAGGTTGTTTTGTTTTGTTTTGTTTTTCCCTCGCTATATTCCCGGACTCATATTAGTGTTTCTTCACTTATCAGGGTTCTTGTAGTTCTTTACATGCCTTCCTCACCCTGCTTCCTCTTCCCACAGGGTTCTTTCACCTGCTGCCTCCTCTGGCTCAAACTCTAGTACCTCATCTTTCCTTACTCAATTAACTCCATTCATTTTTCAAATGTCAATTAATGTGCCTCATCATGAAAGAAGCCTTTATTACTTCAAATGTCCTCAGTAAGACATCATAGTAAGAACTCAGTAAGATCACAATAAAAATTTATGATTGTGAATAGTGGATTATATTCTAGATTATAATTATTTTATGAGTTCTATGAGGGATGTAGCTGTACCTATTTTGCTCACTATTTTCTTCTCAGCATCTAATACAGTGCCTGGGACATAGAGGGGGAATCAACAATATTTGTTAAATAAATAAATGCTTTAGCTCAGAATGACATGAAGAAAATTCTGATGAGCTATACACCAGAAGTCTTTAAGACCGAGGTGGAGATCAACATGGGTTTTAAGATATTAAAATTTTACATTACAAATTACTGCATCTGGAAAGATTTTTGCTGAACTTAATGTCAATGGATATAAGGTCACAATGAGCTGTTAGCAATCCTAACTGCTTGCCAAGAAAAAAAAAAATAGAGAAGGGAAATCAGCTTTATCAGAGTGGCTGCATTATGTGTAGTAAACAATCATTTAGTGATTTGAGTGTCTCAGCCAGATCCAATTAGTGAAAGAAGAGAACAGAGAGGTTTGGCTGCTAAAACACAAGTGTCACTTTCTGCCAAGTCTACTAGGTGTGTTTTCATTTAAAAACTTTGCCGTTCTGATTTTATCTGTTAAGTTCATGAAGAAGAACAAAATAGCAATTGAGAGAAATACAATAAAAAATAAAAAGTGCATTAAGGTAATTTTTCTGGTTTAAATTTATCTTTTAAAGACTCCATCTGAATCTCCACCGAGGGCAGAGGTTGGGAACTATAGTGAAGAATGGGAACTGCTTTGAATCAGTTTCCCTAGAAGGAAAGCAGTCATTTGTTCCGGGCAGGCTGCTGAGGAGGGATGGTCTTAGTGTCCCAGCTTAGATGGCTGTATTTTGGACAAAGGTATTTCTCTGGAAAAAGTGGCAAGTAGTGAGCTCTCAGCAGCATCTGGGAGATTGGATGTGTGAGTTCAAGGAAGGTGAGAGGGTGGCAGGGGCATCAACAGTATCTACTGCAAGGGCAAATATCAGATTAACTGGGTTCAAAATTTGAGTGCTGTCACTAACTGGTTGTGTGATTTCAGGCAACTTTCTTAAGTCTCTGAGTCTCCAACTTCTTCATCTGCAAAGTAAGAGTAATAATAGAATCCACTTCACAGCGATATTGTGAACATAAAAAGAATTAATATACATACCATTCTTGGTACAATTCCTGGCACATAGGACAGTATATTAATGTCAGTTATGACAAAGCAGAGTAATATATGTAATATGATTAAACACTGTTTTGACCCGTAATAAACATGGGAGAAACTATTAAATATTCAAAAGAGAATTAGAGTTAGAAAGGGTCTTAGAATTTATCTACATTAACCAATTCTATCCTCTTGAAGATTAAGCAGTTGCGGTTCATCAAGAAGGATGCTTTATCCAAAGCAGGCCCAAGATTCCTACCTCATAAACACATACTCCTGTAAAAAATAGCCTCTGCATTTTAAATCAGTGGTTAGGACTGTGACGATAAATCCAAAAAACAAACAAAAACAATGTGGAAAGCTAATTGTTAATGTCATTAATATAGAAAGCTGGTTTGGATAATTGGGCCCTCAACCTCAAACAGAGTCTTCATTTACTATTGAACCTTATATAATCCACACATTACCTTTCAGAAGCTGAAAACTCATTTGTCTAGAATGCGTCTGACTCAACAATAGCAGAAATTTTCTCCTGGTGGATAGCTTTAGATGAAAGAAAGCTCAATATCTGCAAAGCCTCGAAATGTAGTGGTTTTCTAGTTTCACAGAGGGAGGTCTTTGTAAATATCCCAGTTTTCTGCCTGCCTTTACTAGAAAATTCCCTTTATGCAAAAGGTTATCTTTCTCACCCTTCAAAAAGCTACCACGGATGCCTAGCCCAATGTGGACTTCTGTAATGCAATTCATTTGTCTGAGTCTATAATGAAATTCCAAAAATGCAGCAAATATGTTCACCTTGGGATATACATTAATAAAACAACTCCAGCTCAGACATCTAAAACTACATATACAAATGAATACATTTGCTACTTTGATCCATCAAAAGAGACTGCAGTTTCCCAGTATAATTAACTGTAACTCCTGTAAACATCAAACTAGATATTAAAACATGTATTACATAAATACAGGGCAAGTCACAATGGCAGATCTAGTCCCAGGATTCAAGTACATGCGATCTTGATAATAAGATACAGAAATATGAGTAAGTTGTTTAAATTGTGTCACTAAAGTAGGGATAAACAAACATTGCTAACACTATTGTGATGGTAAGGAAAGTGTTTTGCTAATGGTAAGGAAAGTGTTTTGTCATCTTTCGAACACAGGGTATAGATAAAGTGTTTGGAACACAGAATATAGATAACTTCTGTGACATTGGTAGGTAATTTTCCTGTTGAGTGATTTTTTTTTTTTTTTTTTGCCTTTGTTAAAAGGCTACCTTCAGTCTTGGAGTAATAGTAAAGTAGCCAATCTTATTCTTGTTTCTACTAATATTAAGACATCCATGAAAGCCAGTAATACACTCCTACGATATTAGAGTTCACATACTTGCATTAGTAAAATTATGCTCTTCTGTTCAACTCAGATTCTGAGGAACAGACTAGTTACATGCAAACAGGTTTTGTCAGGAGAAGGTAACAAAATATTCTTTTATGTGCAGTTAATGTTTGTGTAGAGTATGACTGTGACACTAAAAGATCTAATTTACCTTTTCCAGAAGTCCCATTTCAGGAGAAATTTTAAAATGTGAATGCATATTCCATTCTTAGCTCTCATCGTTCACTGGAAATATTTTCAGCACTTCAGAAGAAAGGTGCCAGTAAGAAGCAGATACAATAGTCTAGTTGCATGTTAACTTTGATAGGAAAATTTGACTTTAATAAAGAAAATGGAATCTGCAGTGGTATCAGTCAAGATGTGATAAATTCTGAAAATGTTGCAGATATTTACTTTTAGTTAACCTTACATAGTTAGGTAAGTGGTAGATATGCTCCTTTGTCTGAATTGTAACCCTAGAGCCACAGAGATGGGGTTTGATATATTACATTTTGCCTTTCTGACACGGAAATGATGAGACGGCGTTTCACAGAGAAAATGAGTAGAAATTCTATTTGTGATGTGTGGAAAGAACCAGGAATTCTCAACAGAAAAATGCCTGGTCCACAGGTCTGTCCTGGAAAACAGATGCCTTGGCCATGGGGAACCATTTTTTTCCATCTATTCTGGAGACAGTACCTTGTTCTCCTGAAAAATTGCTTGGTATCCATCAATTTATAAAAAACGGGACAGTATCTCTAGTAAGAACCCAGTTCTTTTCCCAAAATGGTCGAGAACTAATTTGTGATAATAGGAGGTTATTTTAACAAAGAAATCTGAGATTCAGTTTCCTATTTTGTAAAATAGAGATGACAAAATGCTCCATAGCAACCTGACCTGTGTAATACCTGTTGCAATAACTTGTTGTAATTAATAAATACTGTTGTGATTACCACCATTTTTGATCCTTTCCTAGGTGCCGAAGGTTCTACTAGGAACTCTGAATGCCACCCAAAACCTATGTTTTACTATTAGAAATATTTCACCGACTAGTATACAAATATTTCAAATCTGTGGTAACTTCCTTATAGCTACTAATATTGGAGTAGGCATTGAACCAAGTTTTGACCCTAAATCCAAGCCTTACCAATTATGTTTTAATAATTCTAATAAAGTAACAGCTGCAAAGTTTAGAAGGGCAGTATGAACATTGGGGAATATTTGAATCATGGCATATAGGTTCAGATTATAATTAGATGGATGCTGTCTTGTGAATTTGAAAGTATGCATGTTAAAAGTCTTTATAAATATTTATTTTACCTAAGTTTTGTCTATAAATAATTTGTATTCTTTAAAAATTATAAATTCTTACAACTGTTTGTTCTTTCTTTTTAGGTCACAGTTTATTTCATTCCTTGTTTAATATTCCTACCAAAGTTTGAGAACCACCAGAATTTAAAATAGTTAAAAAAGAAGGAAGAGAATACAGTGGAGGAGAAAGAAAAAGAGAATAGTTGGGAATACTCTTAAAACGATGTTCTAAAAAATATATTTCATTGAGCATTGGTCCCATAATATGCTAAAAATAATGACTTCTTCAATCAGGAACGTTTGATTTTGTGAAACAACATGCTGTACCACTGGAAGTTCACCATGCACATTAGCACGTAAGTGCTTTTGCACTAAAAGATGTTTGCCTTTAACTTAGCATTTTCCAAAGATATATTTTCACAAATCTAGGCTTTTAGGAAACATTTACTATAGCTTACAATACCCATATTCAGCAGGACTTGCCATGGGGAACACTCCTCTTTAGGAGTCATAATGTCCTTTGTCTTCCCTCATTTTTTTTCTGACCTGTGAACAGAAATGTATGCCTGTTTAGAAGTATTGGAAAGAAAAGTTTCTACTCTTTCTCCTTTGACTTTATTCACTTTGTGTTATCTAATTGATGAAATTAAGACACTTCACCACTTAGGTGTTTTCTAACTGAATGGATCTCGTAATTCCTTGCTTTTGTCCTTCATTTGATAAGCTCTCTTGAGTCAAGGCATGGATTGCTGTTTAGATGATGACCTCATGGTCTCTCTCCATGCCTACTATGGGGACTCAGTGGGTGTTAGCCAGCTATTCTAAGCAAGTGTATGGTCTTCTACACCCACCTCTTTCTTGAGTTGGTTAATACCAAATATTAGCTCTGGAGTATAAATAGTAAGAATCCCAGCTGTAAATAAAAACTAATCCTACAAACCAAGGCTACCTGCAATCGAGGTGGTATTTAAATTCTGTCTGTTCAATTTATATCTCATTTAGTATCTCACAAATGGGTCAAAATCAAGAGATAAAGAGAGAAATGTTATTAATAAATATAACCCCAAATCCAGAAACCTCTTTTGGAGAAATTTATTTTGTCATTTTCACCCTTTTGATGAGCCTGGGTAACTTTGCATTTGAAGCCAGACCCGATTAATCTAACACTGGCACTGACATTTCTTAAAGAAAAGGCTCCACAGAGGTAGAGAAACCTAATGTTATCAGAATATCAAGCTTTCTAAAATGGCTTTGAAAGCAGCTGGAAAAAAAAAAAAGAATGTTCAAATTCAGGCAATTGCAGGCAGTGGTTGCAAAAGGTCAAATCACAAAATGTTCCCCAAGATGTCAAATCACTCCTGGGGATACTCTGCAAATTATAGGTTTAAAAATTTGACCTTACTTGCTCTTTATTCCCAAGCACTCAATTTTAAACAACCGCACCCATTTCCCTATGGAATTCTTTCACCCAGGAACTTTTTCATTTTGTGATATTCAAGGATATTTTTAAGGTATCTGTTAAAAATCATTGCCAATATATATTTTAAAACCTCTGTAAATTTTACCATACTATATAGAATTAGTTCAAAAAAGCTCAACTTCTCTGAATAAGGAAACTTTCTGTTTTGTTGGGGAAAACACTGGATTCAAAGTCAGTTGATCTTGCTTCTAATTCCTGCCTAGATGTGACCTTGTTGTATAACCCTGGATGAATTCCATCTCTTTCTGACTCCCTTTCTCTTCCCTATAAATTACAACAAATTCAATTCAATAATAGATCAGTAAAAACCCTATGTAAATGTTAAATATAATTTTAATATTTAAAAATTTATAGTGTTTTTGAAATTTACATATGTAATATATATGTCAAATTTAACATTGGTAGTTCTAAAATTTATTTTTGAAAAATTAAGAAATACAAGAGTTGATGAAAAATTTTTAAAAAGCTGTTATTTCTTAGTTTGACTTTAGTTGCTTTATAATGTGGAGCAAGAAACATTATTTTTCTGGTCTGTTTTTTACAGATGAAAATGGAAAAAATTATCATCTGTACCTCATAGATTTGTTAAACAGATTAAATAAATGATTCCTATGGTGTATTTAGCACAGGGATTGAGACGTGGTAGGTGTTTAACAAATGCTACTAAATGCTATTACCATTTTTTTTTTCACTTTTTAAATGTCTTCATATAATTCATGGGGTCTTATAATCTTGAGAATCTAGCCATACACCACAGTTGTTTGTTTGGGTTTGCATTTACAAAAAATGCCTTTAAGTTCTTCTGTACCTGTCAGGAAATCACATGCTTAGTACCTTTCTTTCCTCTTCCAGTTTTAAATCTAAAAATCCTATAGCTGTACATCTAACAGAATCTTTTCTCTTGCATTGTAATGCCTACTTGGAGTCAAAGACAAGAAAGCAGAACCATTCATTTTTCTTCTTTCCCTGACAAGACTCTACTACAGTCCTAGTAATGTGAGAAGGCAGCAGCCCAGCCATAATATGAGAATGCTGCCTAGCAGAAGGTGGCAGGCCTTATACTCTCCATGAAGTCTTCAGATTAAAGGGTCCCCCTCAGGGCCATCTTGCCTCTACTCCACTCTTATGCATAATCACCTCTGTACATCAAAATACTTTGTTGTGACTTGATTGTGTCATTAAGTAAAATAATATGATGACTTTGGAAAAAGCAGGTAACCATATGCATTTTCAGATTATATTTGGACTTTAGAATCAAGTTTGTCTTGGTTTTCAATTTACACGCCAAAGAATAATTAAAAAAAAATTATATTGAGTCTCACTCTGTCGCCCAGGCTCGAGTGTAGTGGCATGATTTTGGCTCACCACAGCCCCACCTCCCAGGTTCAAGTGATTCTTTTGCCTCAGCCTCCCGAGTAGCTGGAATTACAGGTGCCCACCACTACGCTCACCTAATTTTGCATTCATATAATGAATTCTGGTCTCAAGCTGTTTGCCATGTAAGGCAATGAGTCTCTTTCATTTTATAAAGGACAAACCAGAGTGGGGGTTAGTGTCAAGCATTTTCTGTTCACAGGGAAGATTTTAGTTGTACTCTTGAGCAGAATAAACTTCTAGGAGCCACTGCTCTGAGAGAAGGATCCTGTGCATCCAGGTATGTAGGCATCTGCCCCATATCTGGCTTCTGCTACTGTGGGATTGATATAGGGGATTACCAAAGGCTCTCTAACTCCATTCTTTTGGGTTGGTACTTGCTTTATTTTCACAAGTTGTAACCCATGACTAATCAGCATCAAAAACAATTGTAAGGTGCTCTGCTCACCAAAACCGAAAATGTTTCTGTCCTCATTACAGAGAGTTTTCAGTGACAGTGCTTTCAGTGCTGATTTAGAATTTGCATTTGATCATGCAGTGTCAAGCTAAAAGATATTGTACAGATCAGATCAGTTTTTTCAAGTGAACAAGAGGAGCCCTGAAAAGTACAGGAGATTGTCAACGGTCACTGTTCACACCCCAGAACCTGCACGTGAAGCCAGGTCCTTCAGTTTACACTGGGTGCCTTTAATATTCTCATCAATACTGTCATTTTAATAACTAAACTGTGAGTTATAAATCTGAGCTATAGTTTTAGCATGAAATGTTTAATAGATTTTTCTCTCTCCTTTGTCATGCTTGAGTTCCTGAATAAACTTCAGAGGTAACCTATCCTTGTTGTGGAGTAACTGCTTTAATAATTTGCAAATAATAATAAGGGAAAAAATAATAATCCTTAATTTTAAAGAGCTATATTATTTCTAAGACTCTACTATTCTCTCAGCATTGAAGCAACAACTTCTCAGCCCAACTAATCAAGAGAGATTTTTCAAGGAAGATTTCATGTTGGCATTAATGAATTTGTAGCCTACTTTGAATCTAGTGTTTAAATAATAGTTACCTTCTTCTTCTCTGTAGTTTTCCCTACAGTGTAAAAAAAAAATCTATTTCTTTTCATGCAGTTTCCATAGAATGTACACTTTGTAGAATTTATTCATATTACCATATAGCTCTTTCACTCCAACCAGTTCCTTAACAACATATAGAATATGGTGGTAAAAAGGTAACAGGAATAATTTGTGAAAACTGGTTTACTAACTATAGGAATTATAGAGTAGAAAATAGTTGCTTTGAGTTAAACATAATTGTCCTTATTCCTTTTCATGTTAGGAAAGATACTCTTAATAATGTTTTAAGACTTGTGTTCTGAATGAGGAGAAGACAAACCCTTTCTTTTCTTGTTTGCCGTGTATCTACTTTTGTGGAAAATTGGTACCTAACCCAACGTCAAATTCAACAAGATTTCATGTAGCTTGTCTTCTGTATAAAGGCAAAGAAAATTTGGTCACAGAAGGATTGCTTACAGACTTTCTTGCTTTCCTATGCCATTTTGGCTATTGTTCTTGTTAAAAAAAAAAAATACGCTGATCAACAACTAAGAAAATATGAACAGGCTCCCCGTGTTTTTAGTTCCAAAATTATTTGTTTTAAATATTAACACTTTAAAGTAAATAAAAGATATACCAATTAGAAAAAGAAAGCATATAACAGACTATTTGCAGTTAGAAAGACTATCAAGGATCACCTAATCCAGCTATAGCTGCAGCTCAAACAGTTGAAATTATAACCAGGGTCACATAATTAGTTAGTACCAGATCTAGCTATAGAATTTCAGTTGCTTGATTCTTAATTTAAAGATTTCTGGCCGGGGACAACGGATTATGCCTGTAATTTCAGCACTTTGGGAGGCCAAGGTGGGTGGAACACGATGTCAAGAGATCGAGACCATCCTGGCCAACATGGTGAATCCTCGTCTCTACTAAAAATACAAAAATTAGCTATGCGTGGTGGCATGCACCTGTATTCCCAGCTACTTGGGAAGCTGAGGCAGGAAAATCGCTTAAACCCAGGAGGCGGAGGTTGCAGTGAGTGGAGATCATGCCACTGAACTCCAGCCTGGCAACAGAGTGAGACTCTGTCTCAAGAGGAAAAAAAATTTTTTTTCACAATGACATTCCATTGAAAGACACACACAGAAGATTTGGTCCATGCTACTGAAATAGTAACAGGATAACCATGACCACAGAAATACGCACATTTAGATATCAATTCCTTCAATTCTTCCATCTTAGAAATGAGGAAACTGAAGCCCCTTGCTCTTCATCCTGCCTTCTCAAGAAGTGGAAGTCCAGTGTCAGTGCTTCATTGTCTTAGATAACCATGTAATGTGGCAGAAGAAGGAGAGGAGAGGAGAGGAAGGAGCTCAGCACAGAGGAATATTGATTATCTGCCTGCTGAGAGCTGAGTTTGGAGCAACAGCGTTTTGCAAATGCTCATGTTTCCCTCCTACATGTCAGGAGAAGGGAAGCCAGGGCCCTTTCCAGCATTGTTTCTTGAGGAGCTGTGGCATGCTGTTATGTAAAACAAACCCAGACAAGGGAAGGGATGCCAGCAAACAGTCTTACTACACTTAGTCAACCGTCCTCCAGGGAGAGACTGATGGTGTCTCTCTGCCTCCAGCAGTGAAAGAATGCCACTTGCTGAATGCAGGTTGAATGACCCAGATGAGAATCTGAGCTGAAATCAATACACCTCCTCACACTATCTCAGCCAGAAAAGAGAAGTAGGGAAAACTTAAGCAGAATAGATGCGTGGCTTGGCGTGTAGCCACCTTCTGTGATCTCCAGGAAAGTGAGGGTGTTCAGGAAATTGGGCCAGCAGGTAAAAGAAAAGAGGAGTTTCCCTTCTTCTGAATAATTTGAATAACCTAAGTAAAAGCATGATAAATACTGAATTTATGTATCACATATGCTTTCTGTTTCTCTGAGAAATGGTCTCTTGATGCTGTCTGTCCCATGTGACCAAAGATCTGCTTTCCACCTTCTCCTGCCTAACTTCACCCAAGGCACCTGCCAGACCATTTACCCTGAGTAGCATTCTGTGCTCTCACTAAGTCCATGTGGCTTTGAGACCAAATTTGGATTCACAACCTGACTCTGGTTCTTACTAAGTGTATGACTTTAAGTTACTGAAATCCTTGGATCATCAGTTTCTTCATGTCTATGCTGAAATATTTTTGTGTTGTATTCCCTCCCTTTGATCTGATAGAAAGAAAGCATAATATACTAGGTGTCTAATGATTGCCTTTCTTGGGCATTTGCATTTTACAGGGGACTCCTGAAGACACAATGCTGTGAACTCAGGAGACAAGATATTTAATAATGGGGTTTTTATATCATGGTGCATAGGAGGATAGAATCATATCCAGAGCTCCCAAATTCATCGTCATTCATTCGTTCAGTAACAAAACAGACTCTCTAATCTTCCCTAAAGACCCACCTCAATGTTGCTCAAATATGGAGATATGCGATATGGGATATGAGATATGAGCTGCCACTGATGGCTGAACTAGGTTATAAATAAAGACACCCCCAATTTTATAATCTTACAAAAATCTTAGATTTAGTCATATACTAGAGCATACAAATAGGTGATTGGTGAAGAGAACAAACTAGAACAACCCAATATAAACCTAGAATAATCTTAGATTTTTCTAGTATACTTTTAATTTCCGGGAAAAGCCATTAGCCACAAATATCTAAAGTTATAGGCACTAGTGAAAAGATGATTTTCATGAAAAAAATAACATTTATATTCAAAACACATATGTGTGCAGAGATTCAATAACTTTGCTTTAAAAATTCTTAACAAGAGTTATGAGCTTCAGGCAATCCTGCTGTCTTAATCTCCATTACTTATGTGTCTGTACTTAAGACTTTTTATCTTTCTTTTCATCCTTAAGAGTGCCACTGTTGAATTCTAATGATGGTAGGTTTGCAGAGGTAATGGTGCCTGGAAATTACTCTGGAATTTTCTAATTGTAAATTTTAAAAAGTTCAGGATGATTAATTACTATGGGAAATTAAATTAACTTATAACAACCAGATTTTGCTGATCACCTGCTATAAGCCACTCCCAGTGGTAGGAAGCGTAGATACAGGGTAAACAAGAGAGTTCCAGATTGCAAAGTGCTATTTGTGTACAATGAGAGACTTCAGGTAAACAAGCAATTCAAAGCATTGATA
Source organism: Ateles fusciceps (assembly GCA_036589455.1). Lineage (NCBI taxonomy): Eukaryota > Metazoa > Chordata > Mammalia > Primates > Atelidae > Ateles > Ateles fusciceps. The sequence goes on along the minus strand of JAZHEH010000734.1, from coordinate 2,518,785 downwards.
TAGCTGCCATGAACAAGAACAATAAAGGAAGAGAAATGCAAGCATATTTTCTGAAATAGCCACATCACAACTTAATGATAAAGGACAAATAGGAGTTTTCAAGTGAAGAATGTTTCAGGAAGAGGAAACAAGTGAAGAGTCCCTGGGGCATGTGGAAGCCTGACATATTTGAAAAACTACGAACAGTTCATGTGGCTATTATGTTGATTGCTAGAATTAGGTGAAGGGAAACGTGGGGAAAGATGACCTCGGAGAATTGAGTATGAAGTATCATGTATGTCATGCTAAGGTATTTGGAATTGCTCCTGGGAACGATGTGAAGCATTTCTTAGGCCATCTACCACAATTCTCTCTGTGTGCAGAGAGAAACCTCGTTCTAGGATAACATCTGCCTTTCCCCAAGTTTTAACTCTGCCTAAAGATGTCAAGTAGAGCCTCACACTTCATATAAACCCATCCCCCCCACAATGAAGCAAGAGGTGAAAAGCAAGTTCACACACTAGTCTAGGACAATGATTTCCATAGGCCGTTCCATTGACCAGGGATCCAATGGGAGTGGAGGACTGAATTGCACACTGGGATAAACCTCCAATACTCTAGAATGCCTTTCCTCATCTGCAGGTATGAAGATGAAACCACAAGTACCACCTCTTCAGCCATACCCTCAATAGCTGCACCAACACTAGCTGACTTGAATCTATCATGTCTAATCTAATATGAAATGTCATTACCCTCTCATTTCTTGAAGACTTTAAATATTGGCTCACTATCACATGCTCTAACATCTTTTGTATTAATTCTTGAGTTTTCAAAAATATGAGCCACACAGCAAATCACACTGCCATGTGTGTACCTATGCAACAATCTTGCATGTTCTTCACATTTACCCCAAAACCTAAAATGCAATAAAAAAATAATAATAAAACATGAGCCACAAATCTCTGTCTTCTATGTTTTTTACATTTCTTTAGATTGATGGTGTATGAGGTTGACATCCACACTATTTCATTCACCCTCTTCAATGGCATACTTAATACTATTTTTAAATTAACAACTGTAACCTTTCCATAATGTCTATTTCATGAATGTTACTATGGAACAACATGTCTTATTTGTTTCTAATAAACTCCCTCTTATACTCTAGCATTCCAAATCTTTTTATTTTATGGAGACCTTCAATCTATTGATTCTATGACCTTATAACCCTCCCTCATCTCCTCAGTGGCCTCTTCATCCCTACTCTGTGTAAGTTCTTTTGTTGGTGACTACAACTCCCTCCTCCCTCAGTGGCCTCTCTCAATTCTCTTGTCTTTCATTATATTCATCTGACAAAACCACCACTTTGATTAAATCAAAATTTTCTTCTGCTTGATGCCTACTCTCAACCAACCTGACCTTGCTGTCCTTTGGACTATTGAGGTGTCTTCTTGCCTAACAACTTTGCAGCAATTAACAAGTAGTGTTTAAAAACTGGGAATCCTATCAAAAATGGTACAGGACCTCAAACCTTATGCATCATGCCTTACAGTGAAGCTGCTACCTACATTTTCCTTGAGGCCTCAATGATTATATCACCGACAATTTTGGTGGAAATGCCTTAGTCACTAGAATCCAGACACTCTGATTATATTTCATAATAAAATGCTAAAGCATATTTTAAAATCAGACATTCACAACAGAAAGGATAGATGAGCAAACAATAGGGTAAAAATGATATCCAGAAGATTAAAAAGGACTCTCACACCAAAGAGAGTTTGCCCAAAGATTCAACGGGAAATAAATAAATACAAATTTTGGAAATTAAGAGAAAAAAATATAGGCAATAGATTTCTCTAGTTGTTTTTCTACCAGAAAGTGAAAGTTTCTATTTTCTCGGGATATAGCATATTTGTCCCAAGGTTTTTTTTTTTCAGACATAATTATTGAATTATTGAACTCAGATGAAGTATGGTCAAAAAGACATCATCTAAACTGAGAAACCTTTCATTCTATTCTGTTTTTGATACGCTAGTTGCAAATATACCACCCTCCATCCACCCACACACCTCTTTACACCAGAAAGAACAGCAAAAACTGCACCTTATTCATTCTGAGACTGCTCTTATGTGTAGGTAATGCCCTTTCTTGGTGAATTATGAGATTCCTTGCATCATTTTGCAGAGGCATATTTCAATTCTTGGGTTTAATTGGTATTAGGAATATTTAGAAAGAGCTAGGAATAAAGGACTGGATCTCTAGCACCGTGTGTCATGTAGCACATTAAGAAATAGTAGCCATAAGAAACAATGAGTTTGTGTCCTTTGTAAGGACATGGATGGACCTGGAAACCATCATTCTCAGCAAACTGACAAAAGAACAGAAAATCAAACACCGCATGTTCTCATAGGCGGATGTTGAACAATGAGAACACATGGACACAGGGAAGGGAGCATCACACACTGGGGTCTATGGGGGGGAAACAGGGGAGGGACAGCGGGGGGTGGGGAGTTGGGGAGAGATAGCATGGGGGAGAAATGCCAGATATAGGTGATGGGGGAGGAAGGCAGAGAATCACACTGCCATGTGTGTACCTATACAACAATATTACATGCTCTTCACATGTACCCCAAAACCTAAAATGCAATTAAAAAAAAAAAGAAATAGCCCATTCTTGGGATTCTACATGCAGATTTTCAAGTCTGGCCTAGGTGGAGGGATGCTTTTCTTCACTCCTCATGTTTCCTTCCCAAGGTGCTCTATTAGAATAACATTGCCAGCCTCTGTCTGTCCTTCTCCTCCCTGGAGGGGAAAAAAAACAAAACTGGATATACACTGGCACATTCCTTCCTATTCCTTTTTCTTGGGAGGGGCTCTCTAAAAGCCATGCTATTCTATGCTGTTTTTCCAGGGGTGAGTAACTCTGATTCTGCCATGTAGGTAATTCTCATTCTGGGCTTTAATACTCAAAAGCAGTTTCTCTCATAGGTATATGCAAAACATTTCAATATCAGACATATCAGTAATGAAGATAATGCTTTGGTCACTTTCTTCTCACTTTATTTGTTGTATTTTTCTATTGTTTTAGAACATGGGAGGCAGGAAGATCGTGTTGCTAGTTGAACTCTTAAACAAAAACGTTCACAATCATTTGAAAACACTTGCTAATTCTGACATATTAGCCTTTATTTATACTATTATCCTAGCCTAAATGCCCCTTTTCTCTCTTTAGCCAGTTGAAATCTCATGATAAGACCCAGCTCAAACACCTTGTCTTTAAGGATCTTTCTTTGGTTCCTCATGCCTCTCAGGCCCTCTACTGAGCATTGCCTTAACCCTACTTATCCCCAACCTTGACTCATCATTCATTGCTGCATTTTGCTTATATGGATAAAAGAGAATCATTTTTCTCCCAGCTTTCCTGAAGACCAATCATTTGAAGAGGTTGCTTCTATTGTATCATTATTTTAAATGTTTCACACAAAAACAGAAGCGTTAACACAGTGGTTATGGACACATCCTTTGGAGGTAGACAAGCTCTTTTACAAGTCTTGGCTTTGCTACATACTATGTGACCCACTGGTAAATTTCTTAACTTCTCTAAATCTGTTTCTCTCCTGTAGAATAATAATAATAATATAAGTCCTCATAGTTACTATAATGACCAATTGAGTAATGTCATAAAACACTTAGCTCAACTCCTGACACATAGTAAATACCCAATAAAAAAGAAGCTACTGTTAGTCTTTATAAATATACATGTGTTTATGTGTAAGCAGATACACACTTACACATGTATTTCCTTTTCCTTTTTGCTATAACTCCTAAGACAGATTGAGCTCAACCAATTTTTTTTTATTTGAGAATGCATAATTATTTTGTACTGGTTAATGCCCATCAAGTTCCACAGGTAAATTTGTTTAAATATAGATGTATCGTATGACAATACCATTATCATACAAAAATAATTCGATAAATAATAATCATTAGATAAAGGAAACCTTCATATACATAGAACATTATTAGAGTCCAATAAAGATGATTATGTCTTATCCATGACTTAATTCCAAACAAACACATTGTTGACTTTTAATGTTTGAAGTGTGAAGAAATAGAATTTGGAAAAAATTAGTATCAGAAGGATGATTTTCAGATTTTCTTAATAGAAAATAAATAATATATATGTCTCATATTTTTCTCAAATATAATTAGTTAACTCTTTGTAGAATATTAAAACATTTAAGTGGTCATCTTTTAATTATGATTAAGCACTTTGTTTTCAAATATACAATGATCTTCATGTTGAGTGTATTCTAAGGTATTTTCATATTGGTACTTTCTTGACTGTGCCAGAAGTTACTTCCCAGACATATAGTGCAAGATACTACACTATTGATTTTAAAATGTCAAAATATTAAAGATATTAAAAGGAAAAATAAATATAAAGTTAGAATCAACAATATAAGGTCATTTTAATGTTTTCGTTCCTTT